>CM072769.1:41082500-42332500 GCA_036936925.1 Cenchrus fungigraminus | reverse complement strand
GAAAAGACATTCCAAAGAAATTAGGCAAGCAATATAAAAAATAAATCAGTAAGCAAATGATAAATGGCAATACAACATATACCACTAGCACTTGCACTATTTCGAGGCTTTGGAAGCAGTTTTTCCTGACTCCTTAGTTCTTGATAATACTCTAGGATATTTTCATCTTCAATGCTTGCAAAAACATCCCTTTCAATGTAGCATATCATCCGATGATTTAACCAAATATTACCCATCTTATTTCTTGAGTCTGTCTTGACAAATTTCATAGCTGAGAAGGCTCTTTCAACGATAGCAGTTGCAACCGGTAAAATCAAGACACAGAAAGGCCGCAGGGGCGCAGGGCGGACGGTGGGGCGCCCGGCGCGCTGCGGCGCTGGTTCGGGTGTCACCGCGTCGGGGCGTGCGCGCACTCGCGCTGGTGCGGCGGCACTGCGACGGCGGACGCGGGCGCTAGGGGCGGCGCGCTAGGGTTAGGCAGGCGGGCGTCGGTGTGACTCGCGCGGGGTGGGCGCGGCTGCTGCGACTCGCGGCCTCGCGCGGAGCAGAGGAAAGAAACGAGGCCGTGACGGACTGACGGGAGAAGTGGACCTGGGCCGCGAGGGAAAAATGAACTTGGGCTGCTGGCTGCTGGGCCGAAATTGAAGAGTATATGAAGGATTTTTTGGGCCACGACTAGGGTCGCGGCCCTAGTTGCCCGAGGCCCATATCCGCCCTGACAACACTAACTGTTATTGCCTATCCAAAAGATCGAGATTAGGGATGAGTGTCGATTTTCAGTTGTCTGAATCATAGTACATTGCCCCCTCCGATGTATGATTCTAAATTTCTAGGATGGTTTGTTTCTAGGATATGTTATTTTTATTTCTGACTAAGATATATTGTTATATATAGTTCATTGACTCTTTTGTTCTGAACATATATAGGTGAATGACACGTACCTGGACCTTGCAGCAGAAGTTCTGCCTTGTGTGGTTGTCATTGAGGACTCCAAAACAGGAGCTTATTATTGTGGAAGCGCCGTTTTCAAGTCAAAAGTGGATACATACATTTTTACACAATCTAGAGATGATCAATCGGATGGTGACTTAGTGGTCTTTTTCCATGATAAATCAAGCTTTCGGGACAGCATTCTTATGAAAGATGAGAGTTTTGCCATTTTGAAATTGAGCTCTTTTACGGTGAACCATACCACCAAGTGGTGATATGCAGTATGGATCTATTTTTAGTAAGGATAATTAAGTAATGTTACAAATTTACTATTTTTGGAAACTCCTAACTCCACCCCGCCGACACCCACCAGCATCGACCCGCGCGCCTAGTCATTTCCCGATCTGCCGCCGCCGCCGTTTCCTTCATTCACCACCGCCGTTTCCACTCGCCACCGCAGCTGTTTCCCCATTTCACCGACGCTGCCGTTTGTGGCCGTCGCCGCAGCCTCCGCCATTCATGGCCACCGTTGCCTCCTCCCGCTGCCGGACGCTACCACCATCCCTGTCCAGGCCTTCTCCTCCTCCTTCCCGTTGTGGCCGTGACCGTCCACATCCTGAATCGCTAGGGACGCGGCGTCGGGAAGCTTGTTACTGCTGAAAGCTCGAAGCGAGAGTTCTTGTCTGTCCGTAGATAAACACAGGTGATTGACTTGATTAGTAGTACATCACGCCTGATCATTGAGATAATTGCATTGACTCTTGTCTGTAATAGACGCATCTCCGTCTGTGATTCGTCAGGTTCTCTGCTAAAATATTAATTGCTACTCAATTTTGTACTTGTTGCAGCATGCTCCTTCTTGAAGTCAAGAAGTTCTGAATGATTGGCAGTTGCTAAGTTGATGGCACACCGTATTGAGCATTGCCTGATTCTTGACTAAATTGTTAATATCGACTTGTGTGAAATACTGGTGTGTTTCTGAATGGAATTTGTTTTCTGAATAATTGTGCTGGATTGTTAGTATTTTCTGTTCATCCAGGGAAAGTTACTGGTCTTATCCTGGCTCTCATTTTCTAAAAAAATAGTGTCCACGTTCTGGTAGTCAATGCAAATGAAGTATCAAGTTCTTTCATGGAATGTTATCATATCGCCACAATACCAAGCTGTGTACTTGTTGCAGCATATCACTTCTCGAATGCAATCAGAATGATTGAACGCTGTTCATTTGATGGTGCCACACTGAAATGTTACCATCAACTTATGAAATAGTGGAACATTTGTTTATGAAATGAAAAATACCGGTGTCTATTTGATCAGAAGAATTACATTCGCTCATGTGTAATTCACCATCACTCCATCAGTCACCACACAAAAGTTCGCTGAAAGGAGTATAATAACTTTTAGTGCTTATTGGTTGCAATTGTAAATCTGCAACTGCAATACAGTTTCCATTAGTCATGAACCACAATTTGGTCAGTGTTTTATTGTTCAGAAAGCCTTTTGATTATGAACAAACAGTCAGGCACCCACACAAAGTAGTAACATTCCAGGGAGGACCTGCAATGTAGGCTTGGACAGTGCAATAGGGGGCATCAATTTTTCATCAGAGAGTGGATTGCCATCTATCCAGAAACTGACATGCATTCTTCTCAACAAAAAAAAAAAAAAAACTGGCATGCATTCCAGAATGGACATTTCATGCCTTACAAAAATGAATGATAATTTTTCCTTAGGGAATCTAAAGAATCACAGAGTTTGGTGGTAAAATTCGATGATCAAGAACAACCAAAAATGAACAAGGCAACAAGTCCGGTGATCAATTGTTTTGAACACTGATGGTCATTGGTTGATATGCATATTTGATCTTCTCTGAATCATCAATGTTCTCTGATGATCAACACACAACAATGGTATAATCAATCAAGTTCCACAATACGCAAGTTTCAGCAGAAATATAAACTGGTCGAAAGTGAAAACAAACCACACAATCAGCAAACAGTCCAGATGCAAAATTCAGTAGGCAAATCAAGTAACTGAAGAAGGTCAGACATGCATCACCAAATTGATCAGATTCAACTGCACTTTCGATCCCACTATTCCACCGAAATGAGGGACCAACAAATCACTAATTCACATGTTCATCTACAAGCACAAAGATGTCGCACTAGTATGCGCCTCTTGCAGCAAACATCTGATGGGTAAAATCGGGGGAAACCAACATCCATATTGGCCTGCAGGGACAAGCAGAGGGGCTTGCATTGCATGTCGAGACGCCACACGCTTTATGTCAGCGATTCAGAAGCACGGAGACGGCGATGTACCCCAGAAGAATAGCGCGACGCATCAGGCGCACCATGATCACCGCCAAGGTGACCCCATAGACGGCGCGGAGCGTGTGGCTCTTGGAGGCCGAGGCGCGTGCAGTAGAGGACGAAGATGTGGCCAGCCGTGGCGTGATCCTGCCAGAGGGCATCGAACTGAAGGCGGACGAGCTCGAGGAGGACGGCAACCCTGATTCCGTTGGCGGTGGCGTGGGGATGGCTGCGCCCACACCGTCCCGCAGTCGTCGTGCGTGTCGCGAGACGCGAGGGAGTCCTGGCCCCGCGCCGCCGCAAGGCTCGTGACAGAGCCCGCCGCCCGCGCCATCCTGCACTTGGCCGCGGGGGTCGCGAGGGACACCTCCGCCCGTGGGGTCCCGCACTTGACCGTGGGGGCGCGAGGACCCATGCGTCGTGCCCCGTGTGCATGCGCCGGCGCGGCGGCGCCGCCGCCGTCAGGAGGAGATGCAAGTGGAAATGAAGATGAACAGGCCGCCGACAGAGTGTATTGAGTATTAGAGGGAAATGAAAAAAAATGTTTCGTTTATACCACGGACATAAAATTCCAATAATATCCCTATACCACCTATACCATCTATGTATACCACCTTATACCACAGGTGAAGTTGTGGTGGTGTACAATTAATCTGAACCGTCAGATCATTCCATACTGGTCCTTTTGAAACAGTGGTATAGAGTGGTATGGTCCACCGTAAAACAGTCCTTCAGACAAATCTTGTGAGGAATGTCATCATCTCCGGCCACATCTTTGCAGTCGCCAACAACCAAGCCCATACAATCACCATCCATCTTGAAAACCGGACAAGATATCATCATACTTGTGGAACCATGATGACATAAGTCGATGAAATAGTTCTTTGTGTCCGGAATGGTACTTATGGGAGCATCTCCTCTTGCAGAATACCACTCCGCTTGATGCATAAAACCAGGGGTTTTCTCAAACAGAGACAAGGAATCATTATTCCTCGGATCCTTGGGGATTAGAGTAAATGAGGTGCAAACAACTGTTGGGTCTTTAAACTTGAGTGCCTTACAATCACCATGAACCAACCCCTCTGAAAGGGTCATGCATCCAAAAAGTGCTCCAGAAAATGTATAAGGTTGGTAATTAGCACTTCCAACTTTCTAGCATTAATATCATTCGTGCTCAACTTTGACATTCTTAATATGGCTTGTAGTCTGCTGTTGGAGAAACTGACAAATTGACTCCCAAGCAAGTTAATTAGAGGTATGGTGCAGATTATATTTGTTCTGATCCAGCCATGAAACTTTTTCGTTTTGGTGTGATTACTTTGGTCTGAATCTTTATTGACATCCTGGTAACTTTTTAACTAACCTTCATTTACAGGAAGCGGCGCTCTGATCCTGAGCAACCTGGGACAAGCAGGGGAACAAAGCGCAAGAGAAGTAGACAATTTAGAAGATCAAGCCACAAGTAAACAATTTAGAAGATTAAGCCGCAATTTAGAAGTACTGTCACTATAGAATGACTTTATACATACTGGTAATGCAGAGCTCAGACCCTAGGCTCCTTGATTTCCGGCTTCTTGTTCCTTGAAGCAAAGAATACTCTCTTAGGAAACTGATGAACTCTGAAATGCTAGATGTCGGCAATCCTATAGTCAGAAAGCTCTGGTTGTGACCACTATCTGAAAAGATGGGATTATTTTTGGGGATCTCTTCCTCCTGTACTCTGTTTGTGATGCGGGGAATCTTATGCACTTGGAGTTTGGTTGATGTAATTAAGGAGTTGAAGATGCTGATCATGAATATCCCTAAGAGCATTTTGTGATGGTGTTTCCAAATTTATATTAGAAGAGTTTGAAGGTTGAGGAGCGGTCCATAGGGTATCTAATCACTCAGGGATTCAGTTCACTTTCTGAGATCTAATTTGTTACATGAACTTCTCATGGAATTTAACTTCATGTGATCTAGTTGCGTTCATAGTTCGTATTGGCTGATCATGCCACAGATAGCCTGATTGACTGATTTTGATTAAAAAATCTTAATTTTTGGACACTTATGAATCGAGCAAGAAGATTTATCAAAATTTATGCTCTACCAAAATTCCATAACGCTGCCACGGAAGTTCCACCGGAGACGTACACAATATCCTAATAATTGTGATGATCACTTGTTCTAAGGACTTGCAATTTTGTATAATACTGTAGATGCTAGCTAATGAAACTGCTGCATTGTCACAGATCCACATGAAAAGCGCAATACAAAAGCGAGATATCTCATAAGTAATTTACATTATCTGTTCAAACGTTATACGAAATGTACACTCGGACAAGCCAGCTCAAAATGACTACTTCAGTTTGTGTATGTATCCACCGATGTACACGAACTGGCAGCCTTTGTCTAGGATCCTACATTCATATTCATCCAAATAAGACTCCTCGGGTTCATCTGGCTGACGCCAATATGGTCGAGGCACTGGCCACCTGTCATTGGTTTCCACATATTACACTGTTATCAGCAAGTTTACGCAAAGAAAAAAAATCAGTGAAGATAATAAGCATACCAGTTCGTACAAACACTGCAATCTCCTTTAACACCTCCACCGACACCATTGGGATTAGACAAACTGTCGACTCCACCAGTCCTATCAATCGAACACAGAAGAACTGATTCAATAGACAATTATGCTCCACTGAGCCTACTACAAGATTCTTAGAAGTACATACAAATCTGACAGCTTCAGTACAAATTGAAACCACGCACTTATTAAATACCAAAAAGAAAAGGTAGACATACCATTTTTCCTTAAAACATTCCAGGATATCAACAATATTATCACAAGACACAGCCGGAGTGCCCAATTTCGGGTCATAGAAGTTAATGCCAATAAAATTCCCATCAAGATCAACAAGAGGCCCTCCCATCCCAGCCTAAGAAGGTTACACTGAGAGTTAGCATTCATAATGCCAAATAGAAGTCAACCTCATATTCTGATTTGGATTAAAATTACAGTATGCCTAGGCGTTGTGAGGGGGGTGGGTCGCCACAGGGATTTGAATTAAAATTACAGTATGCGTTGCCTAGGCGATGAGGGGAGAAGGAAGCCACAATGCCACAAAAACCATGAAGTATAAAAGTAGGGGGAAAATGACAGCAGTGATACCTTGGTGATTTTACATGTGGAGTAGAGAAGCAATTTGCAATCAAACGAGCCCGACCAAGCAACCAGTTTCCCACTTGAAGCCATTAATTCACCCGTTTCAAAGCAACACCCTACAGCCACTACTTCCTTAGAAGACTCGTATTTGCGTTTACAAATTGCAAGAGGGCAGGCACTGTTTTTCTTGACACTGACTAGAGCAACATTATAGTCTAGATTATAATGTATTAGTGACCCCTCTAGTAGTGGCCCTTTTGAAGGTTTCACTTTAATCTGCAAATGAAACACAGAGAATCAATCAGCACCTTGTAAGAATCAACGATCACAAAATAATTAGGAGCACCAACCTTCAAGCCGTCGATAACCTTGTTTTCACCGTCAAAAGGATCAGAATTTCTAATTAAGCTCGCAGACGTCAGAATAGTAGAAACATTATTATCACGACATGTGTCATCCCGTTCAATAAAAAATCCTGTGCACGCAAAAAATCTTGTATTTCCTGGACACAGTAAAAAAAAGCCTTTTAGTGATGACCATACAAGGAATGAAATGATAAAGAAAATACTATTGTGAAATCACCATTGAAAGAAGCAAGGGAGACAACATTTCTGGATATTCCTTCACAAACTCTTTTCTTTAGTAGCTTCCAGACACCTCGATCAACATCTTTACCATACACATCACCAAAAGGCTGTTCGAAAGAATTTACCAAGATCATGTCCCCTGGTTGAAGATGCATTGTAAGTTGTTAGTGGTATGGCATAGGAGTAGAAGAGGGCAATCAGTAATCAATTAAATGTACACAAAAAGACTCACTCTTTAGCGGCCTGGGGTAACCCAACATTTTATGAACCTCATATTCCTGGTCAGTGAGAGCATCTTTATATCCTGGTGCAACAAGATGAAGTGTTTATCACTTGAATATGATGATACAAGTATAGTAAGTGAAAATCAAATAAAATTCCAGACATAATTTAAGCATGTAAGACTTTGAACGGTATAACAACTTTTGCAAACCCTCGTCGGAAGGGAATCATTGAATATAACCATGAGAACATGTCTAAACTTTAAAAAGAAGCCAGTGATTGTTTTGGTTTGCTATATGCAACCATGAATCCAGATCTAGTGGTTGGTTTTTTTCTACACATGTGCAAAAAAGCTCTTTATTACAAAACATGCAACTTACCTCTATTTGCATGTGTAAACATATGCAACTTTATATTACAGAAATTATATTCTAAATTCATGCAGTATACTTAAGAGCCCCATTGCTATACATGGACACAGTGCTATTAGGAAATAATCTTAACTGGTTGGAGTCAAAACTCCAAATAAATTAATAATCACAACAGAAGTGCAAATGTAAAGCTTTTGCACCACTTGTGAGGACCTCACAAACATAATTGTATAATAAGACAACATTAGTGATCACAGAGTGACCACATACTCACCTTCAGGGATATCATTTGTAAGTCCTCCAACCCTATGGAAGAACATAAATGTGAGTAACTAACAGAAAAGTAAATAGAATCAATATGCAACACAACCATGAGTAAAATTGTAGTGAAGGAATGAATCAGACGCTTGGAATATTTCAAGAGAACAAGACATTATTGAGCAAATGTTTCACGATATCTCAAGTCAAGAGCACCACGGTCCCTTCTTGTTAGAGTATAAGTGAACTGCCCACCTTTCCTCATCAGCTTAAGCTTTTGGGTTAAACTGGTTGGTGCATGCAACTCAATATGGTATCAAAGCCAGAGGTCTCGAGTTCGAATCCTGGCGGGCGCGTTAATTAAATTAATTACAGCCCCACTCCAATATCCACGTATGCGGCCTGGGGGAGCCTGCACGTGAGGGGGAGTGTTGGAGTATAAGTGAATTGCCCACCTTTCCTCATCAGCTTAAGCTTTTGGGTTGAACTGGTTGGTGCATGCAACTCAATACTTCTAGAGTAGTCTAAGGACAAATTTTCTTATTAGGCACATAAGGTAAATCTCAGTATAAACAGACACATGTCAATAGCACAGCTGGAGCTGGAGCTGGAGCAGGAGACCAAACTATGATTCAAGATAAGCATTAAAAACTGAATAAGAGATAAAATCACGAAAAAACCAAGGAAAAAATATTAAAAATTCAGACTATTGCAAACCCATTGAGCCTCATACATTATTCGACACATAGAAAAGTATTAAGGGATTGCAAATCCTCCCGAGCCTCATGCATTGTTTGACCAATCCAAGAATCTCATGCAACAATAGGGAAAGGAATAGCTGAGAGTAGATGAATAAGGACAAACATAGACAAGCAAGTAGAAACAATTGAAGACATACATCACCGTCTTCAAATATTTAATCTGTGACAGAAATGAATTCCTATCCTGAGATGCCCGAAGATGCTCCAGCCATCTGATAATTATATTCCTTGGCATGAAAATGGATCTTTCCATAGATGAAAAAAGGTTCATGCCAACAAAGCTCCCAGAAAAATCATAAAGTGGCCCACCTTCCCAAACCTGGGGCGATAAAACCAAAAAAAAAGGTTAAGGACTTCAACAGAACACAAAGCATTGCAAAATTTTAGTAGATACTACAGTTACTAATTTAAAGTCACAGCGGTCAAAAGATTTATGTCTCACAGAACCAGAATTAAATACTCAAACTATGAAGGCGTACCTTAGATAATTTACAAGTTGAGAACATAAGAGATTCGCCATCTTTACATCCGCTTGGGGCACAAGTAAGCTTCCCGTTTGTGGCCATTATCTTGCCAGAGCTGTCAGGCCCAACAGCGACTACCTTAGAATGGAGCAGAATGGATGGTGCACTATGGAGAAGTACATTTTGAGCATCAAGTTAGGATGTAATTTTGACAACTGCAATATCATAATCTAAATCATGTTCTTCGAGAAATCCTGTGACGACCCTCCCTTTATGACACACTTCAATCTATAAAGAAACAACAAGGAAACAGTTAGGATGATCAATCATATCTTAATTCAAAAAAGCAACATTCATGGTGATTAAAAGGAACCTTCACGTGAGCAAGTCTTTTTTCTTCATTGTTTAATGCTCTAACCAAACTAGCTGAAGTCAGAAACCTTGAAACATTTGTATCGCACTCTACAGCTATGCCAGAGGATGCAAATAGCACATTGTGTCCTGAACAACAAAACAGAAGTCATTCATAGCAAGCAATGTGTAAACATATATTTTAGAATGAAATACGTTGTGGGTCCTAATCTTGTCAAGGTTTTGTCACTTTGATCCACCATGTTTATAGAACAGAACAAATAGGCAACTAAACTCGTTCAAGTAGATCACCAAATGTACAAAGCATGCAATGACGAGCCCAGCTGATGGAATGGTCGTTCGGGCATGCCAGAGTAGACATGTTAGAGAAATATAACTTTGTTGGTGAACTTTATAATCAACACCTTGCATATCCTCTATAGTTTGGACGAAACAAAGTGATCAGGTTAGCTATACTGATGGCCAAAAAAAAGGAGATGTAAGCAAGGCAAGGTTACTAACACCTTCTTTTGGATTGGCCAATTAATTGCATCAGATACATGGTTCTGATTGTGAGCGTAACTGCAACTAGTATCTTTTTAGAATTACAGCCAACTATTTTATGCTTCCAGTGGATGTACACGAGTCACACCTGCCATGGCTGCATATTATACTTCTGGTGGAAGCATTCAAATAATGATTACGGCTACCAGATCAAGGTATCATCATTTTATTGGCTTATATAAATATAACTTCACACAAGGACCAAAATAAAAGTTAAATAGATGGGCCAAACCCTACACTCTTATTGGGCGAGACCTAACAGGCACATCAGCAATCAGGTTCCACAAGTTAAGCTTTGAACCTTTGACAACTTAGACAAGCTCATTGACCTACTTATGCTGTTCTAAACATTATGGACCTAAGTGACACACCTTGACAAGTTCAGGAACCAACAACATTATACTTTATTTTAACAACCAAAAAGAGTGCTATAAGTTAATCACCATCTGATAAAACAAGCGAGACGACACTTTTAGACAAGTTTAAAGTAACTTGCTCACTCAGCTTGCCCCATACACCTTGCTTAGGGTCCAACAAGTCACCTGGGTACACATGCAACTTTAGATTAGTGAAATTACTTTCTAGAACTCGTGGGCATAATGCTTTAGTAATGTTAACTGGTCAAGCCAAAACCTACACAACAAATTAATAGCCACTAGACAAGTACAAATGTAAAAGCTTTGTACAGCTTCTTAGAACCTTAAAATAAAATTGCACAGCAAACAACATTAGTGATCAGAGTGGCCGTGTACTCACCTTCAAGGATATCATCCATGGGTCCTCTGATCCTACGGAAGAACATCGATGTGAGAAACTCACCCAGAAGTAAATAAGATCAGAGCAGTACTTATACGCAACGCCACCATGAGTAGAATTGCAGGGAAGGACTAAACAAGGCACTTAAAGTAGTAGGATAAATATTTCAATAGAACTAGACATTATTGAGCAAATGTTACACATCTCAAGTCAAGCACCATGGTCCCATCTAGTGTAGTCTGAAGTAATAATTCAAGACATTATTGAGCAAATGTTACACATCTCAAGTCAAGCACCATAGTTCCATCTAGTGTAATCTGAAGTAATAATTTCTTGTTAGACATGTGGTAATATGGCTAATCTCAGTATAACTATGAGGCACTGACACATGCTAGTAGCACAGCTGCAGTTGATGCAAATACCTTGGCAAAGGAGACCAAAGAATCAAACTCTAAGTTCTAATACAGGCCTACAGGGTAAACATTAAAAACGGAAAGTACAAATATTGAAAAAGCTAGGAATAACAGCTTTAAAAACCCTAGTAAATCTATTGAGCCTCATATACTGTTTCACATACAAAACAGAAGGGGATAATTGAGAGTAGATCAACAAGTAAAGGGACAAACATAGATAAACAACATTATACAACATACATGACCACCTTCAAATATTTAGTCCATCCCAGAAATGCACTCCTTAGCGTAGATGTCCGAAAATACTCCAGCCGCTCCATAATTATATCCTTTGGCATGAAAAAGGATCCTCCCATAGATGACAAAAGGTTCATGCCAAAAAAGTTCCCAAAAAAAATCAAAAAGTGGTCCACCCTCCCACATCTGAGACAAGGAGACAAAAAGTAAAGGGCTAAAGGTTAAAATGAAACAATATACAGTGATTTGGAACTTATTCCTATCACCACCAACTTTTGTCCCGTATAAAATTTAACAGATACTACAGTTAATAATTTAAAGTCAACAGCAGTCAAAATTTTTACATGTTTCAGTGTTAGAAAGTTTCTCTAACATAATTCTAACAATATAAGTCCATTCGTGTCAACTGAACAATATCCGAGTCAATAGCAGTGAGAAGGTGTACAAGTTATCATTATCATTTGTATTTTGCAAAAGATACAGTTCAGTGCATATTGTAACAGAAACAGATTATATTTAGAATACTCAAATTGTAATGTACTCCCTCCGTTCCAAGAAACATGTTTTAGGATTCAAAATTAGTCCAACAAAACATGTCGTTATACTTAATTTGGCATGTGTGCATGCGTATGTGTGTATGCAACAGTCAATTAGTTCCAAATATGGTTAATAAATAGGGTCAATCAAGGTCATTTTACCTCCTTATTAATTTGTCCTAAAATTTCTAAAATGACGTGTTTTCTGGGACGCAGGAGTAAGAGTACCTTAGATAATTCACAAGTAGAGAACATAAGTTTGCAATCTTCATATCCCCTTGGATCGTAAACCACCTTCCCACTTTTGGCCATTACTTTGCCAGAGATGTCATGTCCAACAGCTACTACCTCAGAATGGAGCATAATGCACAGGGCACGATGGGGAAGTACATTTTGAACATCAAGGAAGGATGTAATTTTGACAACCGCAATGTCATAATCTAAATCATATTCTTCAAGAAATCCTGTGACGGCCCTTCCTTTATGATGCACTTCAATCTACAAAGAAGCGAGGAAACAGTTAGGATGTAAATAAAATCTTAAGGTCAGATGGCAAGATAAGTGGTGGTTAGCAGGGCCAACCTTCACATTATCATTTCCATTGTTTTCGTTGTTTAAAGCTCTAACCAAACTTGCGGAAGTCAGAAACCTTGAAACATGCACATGGCATTCTATAGCTATGCCAGAGGATGCAAATAGCACTGTGTGTCCTGAACAACATCATAATATAAACCATTCATTAAAACAATGTTTAAACATAGAATTTGACAACTGAAAGAGTAGAATAGGACAATCACCATCTGATAAAACAAGCGAGACAACGCTTTTAGACAAATTTAAAGCAACTTGTTCACTCAGCTTGCTCCAGACACCTTGCTTAGAGTCCCATAAGCCAGCTGGGTAAAGAAATGTGATACAGCACACTCTGAGTAAAGCTGCTGACAGAAACAAGCAAAAAAGGAAGAAGAAGCTGCAGACCTGAAATCAACGACTCGGTTGCCTCTTGTGCAGCAAAGCAGGTTCGTTTATTCTCATTTAAGCTTCTTGAGATAGCACCACCACTCCTTTTATTTGCCAGCATGTTTCCAATACTACAACAGAATCAAAAGAGGATGAACCTGGGTGGTAAACTGTAGGGAACCTTGCATGTTGCAGACCCGTTATAGAAGAAATAAAAGGGACACTAATGCAAATTTTGTGTTATGATGTTTTATGGTCCTGATCCGCATGCCTTAAATCAACTCAATCAAGCTAAACAAAAAAAAGGACCAACTTGATGGTTGTTAGTTTCTCACTTCTCAAAAAAAATGTGGTATATGTTCCGATGAAAGTAATATATAGGACAAAAGATCAGCACATTACATAAGTAGCAT
The DNA here is from genome assembly GCA_036936925.1 of Cenchrus fungigraminus. Taxonomy (NCBI): domain Eukaryota; kingdom Viridiplantae; phylum Streptophyta; class Magnoliopsida; order Poales; family Poaceae; genus Cenchrus; species Cenchrus fungigraminus. Next base: position 42,319,217 of record CM072769.1, on the reverse strand, counting down.
TCAGTTCTCCAAAATAAAGAGCATCAATAATTTGATATGCAATATAAAAAAGAAGAAACATTTTAAAAAATTGGAAAAAGACAGGAGCAACTAACACAGGAAATTCACTGCTAAACAAGCAAATATTTGGAAATTCAGACCAAACATGTCAAACGAAATATTTCAAACATGTCAAGAGAAACAATAAAAAAAATTCATTCCACACATGAAGAAAATGACTTCTCAAGAAACTGCTAGAAGAAATCCAACAAACCAAAGTGTGACCTTTTTTTGCAAGAAAAATCCATGTCTTAACCTATAGGTCGGTTTCCTTTCAATCTCTAGCAGGAGAGCACTTCTATATACCCTGGAACTTAAAAAGAAATCGAACAACTTCGGGGGGTGGGGGGGTGCTATTTGCATCCTCTGCATAGCTATAGAATGCCATGTGCATGTTTCAAGGTTTCTGACTTCCGCAAGTTCAATGAAAAAAATGGAAATGATAATGTGTGAAACGAACCGGATTTCCAAAACTGGAAACCCGATCCTCTGCACCTCTGTGATAGTCCCAGGAAGTGGCTATCATGTGCAATCCCTGTCTCAAGTGGTACAAATCCATACACCACAGGAATAAAGGGGAAATTACATTATTTTATTAATACATCAGAGTACAACATTTCGGCATAAGCCGGGTACAAATCCAACTGGACTAAACAAGAAAGGTAAAACATCTACGCAGCGGATCTATCGAAGCGAAGAGTCTCCAGCTCCACAGGCAAACTTGAGTGTAGGACCAGCTCTAGTCTTCCCATCCTTTGCCGTCGAGGTCGTAGCCGGATTCCGAGTCTGAAAGTCCACCATCTACCCGATAAGCGGGTAGGTCATGTCAGCTTCCCAACAAAGAGCAAAAGTGGTGGATGAATTCTAGTATGCATGGATAAACCTATATCTGGCTGTAGTAAGTTTATGCAAGCAGCGATAGCAACATCAAAGTAAGCGGTAAAGCAGAGAGGTCACCATCTCCGAGGAGATCCACACCTCCGAGGCCAACGCCTCCGGGGTCAACACCCCAACCGAGAAAAGAACACCAACACACTAGATCTCAGCCGAGACACAGCATCCCACTCTCATCTGCGATGTGAGGTCACCAACTCCTACCACACATCTCAACGGCACCAAGCCGGGCTCACACACTCGGGGGAGAGAAGCAGCACCAGAAAAGTCTAGCCAGAGTAATAGACCCATGGGCTGTCCATACCAGTGGACACGGACTATAGCTATAGTTTAACACTCTGCAGAGGTTGTACAACTGGACCCGCCGGATAGGGTAGAAACGGTGGCCGCCGTTCCACATCCCTACCTAACGACCGGAGACCTAGCAGTGGGTGGCGCTCTCCTGCCTCTCTGAGCCTGACTCGTCCTGAACTGGGGCGCGAAACTTGCCAGCAAGGCCTCGGAGCTGTGAAACCATCCCCGGAGGAGCCGGGGCGACGTCTACTCGGGGGGTATAACCCGTCCCCCTCACACGACCACACCGGTCCGCCTACAAGCTGAGCGCCAACCACCAACTAGTTCTCGGACCGAACCCCGCCCATACGTGAGCGAACGGTTTGTACGAAAATAGCCTAAAGATCACGGTTAAACTGTCGATCGGTCCTTAATTGCAAGAGCGAGCACTCACCAACTCCCACCGTCCGACACGCCGCTAGGGCGGGAGGCCAGGTCGCATCTCCCCTAGACAGGCGTTCACAAGTAACCAAGGCGGCTCGCTCCTGCGGTAACACGTCAAGGATACACACTCACCCAAAACACACGCTAGAATACCGAGATATCCCAATCCAGTCCAAGCCAGAGATTCATCCATATCACGAAACAGGTAAAATGTACGGATAGTATATATCGGGGACTAGCTAGGGGTCTGTAGCTAGTCCCAAAGGTAGGAAGTTCAAGGAACAGGGTATATCAAATCCAAGGCATGGCTAAAAGATTGTCTATGCATTTCAATCATCCAAAGCATCATAAATAAAGCACTAGCAACTAAATAGCATGCATGGGATCTACATGGTCGGGAGTGACATGACACCTGCGCGGTAGTCGTCGTAGAGTAGTAGAGGTTGGGCCCTTCCTTCGGGTCGAAGGTCTTCCCTATCATCATAGCCCGGGTCGTTGTCGCAGCTTGGGTCTTCAAACATGATCACAAGCCTACACGAGATGCGACGCGGAAATAAATAACGACAACCATCTAGGTAATAACTCCAAATAACATCAATTTAGAAGAACCAAATAAATCCGAACTTGATACAAGCAGCACTTATTTAAATTAAGGAAATTAAAGTAATTAGTTTGATAATAAAATAGTTTTAAGTATTTAGCTTTATATACTAGAGAACAAGTTAGAGGGAAGGCTTAGTTCGAGGTGGGATTGCCGATCAAGGCTAAAGGTCTGGTGATCGCGCCGGCAAGGCATGAGCGCGACTGATAGGTGTATCAAAGCAGAAGCTCAGAGGATGAAGAGAGAGAAGTATGGCGAAACGAGCTAGGCAAGGCTTTATCAGAACAAGGTGTGTGGCAGCAGCACAAGGGGAGGAAGGATTCGACTCGTAGTCGGCCAAAGGGTGGTGATGCGGTAAAGCGTGCTTGAGAGCGCGGTGGCACAAGTGCTGGTGATGCGACGTTAACCTCAGCGTAGTAGCTAGGTTGCAACATGGGGTTGCCGTGCTTGTAGCAGTGGCCACTGCTCATGGCACGACCGTCCATCACGCGCTGCATCCTTGTTGCAAGCACCTGGTATGGTGCATGCTTCGTAGCACGAACAAGGTAGAGCGAGAGCGGGTATGCGGGTTGCGGCACAAAGCGTGGAAGCGGTGCAAGCAAGAAAAGCGGTGTGAACACGTCTTGGGGAAGGTATTCCTGTCCGCGGCACACTAGTGGCTAGTTGCGGGGCTCCGGCGTCCCAGACCCACAATAGCGCAGTGGCGGGCAGCGATCACGAATTCTACCCCAAGAACGTGGGCAAAAGGGGCTTGGTTCATGGGCAAGAGTAGAAAAGGATAGGGTAGCAGCGAGCGGTTCGGAATTATGAAACCAACGCAAGTGGTTTCATAATTTTCGGAGCTCCGGATAATTAGTTATGAATTTTTAAAGGAAAAGAGATTTATAAATTAATTTCCAAAATTATTTATAAAACAGAAAAGGATTTTTAATTTCAAAAAAAAGGGATGACGTCAGCATGACGTCATCGTGACGTCAGCGTCACAAAAGGTGGGCCGTTAACGGGCCGAAAGTGGTAATGGGCCAGATTCGGCCCAATAGACTCAGCCCTGCGGGCCTAAAGAGCTAAGTCTAACAGAGGTCCCTCAACTATTTTCCAGGGTTTTGAGAAGAAAAGAGAAGGGCCGGTGCATGGGCCGTAATGGGTTACAGCCCAAGCGGCTTCCCTTGCGAACTCAGATAGGAAGTCCACCGCTGCACCCTGAGTTCAGCTGGGGAGCAGCGGTGCACCTTGCCAACCGCGCGTTCGTGTCGGCGCGTCCCAGCACGCATCCGGCGACGACGACGGACAGCGATCTACGGCGGTGGTGTTTCTGGCGCTCGTGCAAGCACATGGGTAGGCGCCCTAGGTTCTCGTGGTGAGGTTAGGTCGGCCTTCGGACTGGGTTTGGGCGCGCAGAGCCGGTGCGCGGCGCGACATGGGAGAGTTCCCGGCGCGGCGAGGCGTGCGGCGGCGACGCGACGCACGGCGAGCGGAGGCGACAACGACGGGGAAAACAAACCGGAAACGACGCGGCGGAGCGGTGTTGGCACACGGCTTCCCAGCTCGACCGGGCTCCCAGCGGGATCCCCAAGGTCGGCTCAGCGCGCGGCGACGGGTGCGGCGAAGCGCGGTGTGGCGGCGGAACGCGGCGACGCAAGCGTGGCCGAACAAGCAGGCGAGCGTGTGCACTACTGCGACCCTGTGCTTGGCTGCATTTGGCCTGGCGGATCGTGCGCGCGTTCAGGGCTATCCCCTGACCGCGACACGGCCGGCCGGCGCGCGTGTTCAGAGCGAACCGGCGACGCGGCGCTCGGCGCGGCTGCGGTGGCGAAGCGGCGGCGCGGCAAAGCACCTGCAGAAAAGGCTCACGGCTCGACGACCGGACAGGGATACACGACAGCATAGCGGGAGAAGGGCGGCGACGACCGACGCGGCGTTGGGGTTCGCCACGGCGGTGGACGCACGAACAGAGCTCGGCTCAAGGGCCGGCGGCGCGACGCAGGGGCGCGCTCCCACGGGTGAGGAGAAGAGAAGGCGCGGCACTGGCTCACCGAGGGTCGGCGATGTAGGCGTGGCCGTGACGAGCGTCGGGGAAGAGTTGGTGAAGTCACGGCGTCGCGGTGAGTTGTTGCGGCGGTGTCTTCTTCGGCTCCGGTACTGGCTCGATCGTGGACAGCGTTCCTCCGGCCACGGACAGCTCCGTCTTCTAGATACTCCGGCTTCGTCTTCACGGCGTGGTGGTGAAGCGCTCCCCACCTTCCTCTTTCCCCCCTTTCTCCTCCTCCTTCCTCTCCCCTTCTCACCCGGCGGTGGAACAGAGGTTGGGAAAGAGAAACCCCAAATGGCGAGGAAGCCAAATGGGAGAAGGCCGCTGGGGTTTTGAGGTGTGCGCGGGTCAAGGGAACCGGGGGCAGCGTGGGGCAGGGCTTGTCCCCCGCTTCTCTACCTTGGCGGCGAAGGCGCAGCGCGCGGGCGGGTGCTTACCTTGCGTGCGCGCCTGGGCCAGTGGCAAAGTAGCGGTTTCGCTCGGGAAAAAGTGTGTGGGCCCTCTTGGCGTGCGGGCCACCCCTCGGCGTGCGTGCCAGCAGGGCGAGGCGATGCAGCCAGGCGCGTGCGTGCGCGGCGCGATGCTGCGGCGCGATGCGTCCCGGTGAGGAAGATGCACAGGCTTCGGTGGGAAAGAAAGGGGAAAAGGGAGACCCGGGCTGGATGGGCCGCCTCGGTTTGCTGGGCCGAGGAGGAGGGTGTCGATGGGGATTAGGCCGAGAGTTGGAGGGGGCTAGGTAAACTCCAGAAGGAGTTAGCTGGCCCAGTTAGTTAGAAGGGATTTGAATTAGTTTTGGAAATAGATTTGAATTAAGTTTAAACCATATATTTGAATTTGAATACTTTCAAATTCAAACACACTCAAATAAGAACCAAATAAAATCCAACTCACATCTAAACCGTAATTTGAAAATAATTTTTATATGGTTTTATCTTATAGAGAATTTGGGATGAGAGGCTAGCAAATTGGGACCAAATTTGGTAGCACACAAGTTCAAACAAAAAGTTTTAAATTTTAGCAAAATTTACATATGAGAAAACATTCAAAATTCTGGGATGTTACAATGTGAAGGTTGGCCCTGCTAACCACCACTTATCTTGCCATCTGGCCTTAAGATTTTATTTACATCCTAACTGTTTCCTCGCTTCTTTGTAGATTGAAGTGCATCATAAAGGAAGGGCCGTCACAGGATTTACTTCCCCATCGTGGACTAAATCACTTCTATATACCCTACAACTATATACCCTGGAACTAAAGACAGCAGCACTGTAGAAAGGTGGAATTGGTGTAACTAGATGGATGTATTGCATTGAGACCTCGGCCGGTATATATGAGAGTAAGGCTTGGGGTGCAAGGTAACCCCGGATACATATGGCAGTCTACGATACATATATCTAAACTACCAATATACTCTAACAAGCACCCTTAGAATTTTCACCTCCATCTCGCACAGGATTCCTTTGTTCTATGTTTTGTTATCCTTTGTTTATTTTTTAAACATCTCCTTTTATAGGCCATTGAAAGGAGTGACCACATATAGTAGTAAATGAAAATAATGGAAGTCATCATATTTCTAAGGGCCATGTTCCTTCTTCGGGTTCTTGTGGATAAAGGCAAGTCATAATGCTGTACAGGATAGAAAATGCAAGTAAACAAACAGTGCATCCAAAATAAAATTCTCTTTTACGCGGCCAACAAGCATAACAAATTCTAGCAACACACATCATGTTCTATTACTGCATATCCAATTCAAGAACAATATTGATTTATGGCTTTGTTATAAGTACAGATTTAAACCTATTTCTAGAACCTATTGGCCAATTACTGCATGTCTGTTAATTTACTAAATTACTGCGCATTGCAATCTGTGTACGCACAGAAAGGCACTAGTTACATGGTACTGGCCGTACTCACCCAACTCCACAGTAAAGCTTATTATATATGCAGCAGGATGCAGCAGTAGATTGTCCACTTCGTACTGGATACTTAGGTTCTCTAAAGCACATGGTAATAGTACTTTAGTTGGTATGCAGTAATTCAGTTTTTCTTTTATGCAGTAATTCATAATTCTAGAACAGCCTTCTATGTTGTCTACTTCACAAACATTGTTTTTCTCTGATGTCACAAACCTAATCAGAGGTAGTACAAAAAATTAAGTAATAGCAATCTAGAATATTCAGAACAACAAAGATATGACAATATGGCATAAAAAAAAGGAAGACGGTGATACTGGCAATTAGGTAAGGTTATAAAGGATCGATTTGCACGAATTGAGGTTTGATATTATCCTAATGTCCCTACTACGTTTGATAATTGCACAGAAGCAAATAAAAAAAAACAGAATACTGGACTAAATCACTTAGGACTGAGGATAGTAAAACCAAACTGTTGCTTCGAAGCTAAATATCGAAAAGGATTAGTGTGCTTAAAAGTTAAAACTAATGGGATGTAAAGAATCATCACCATTGAAATTGATTTTTTTTACCGATAAGAACTCATACTCTTGATATAACAAACCTAATCAGAGGCAGTACAAAAATTAAGTAATAGCAATCTAGAATATTCAGAACAACAATCTAGAATATTCAGAACAACAAAGATATGGCAATATGGCACAAAAAAGGAAGACGACGATACTGGCAATTAGGTAAGGTTATAAAGGATCCATTTGCACAAATTGAGGTTATGTCCCTACTATGTTTGATAATTGAACAGAAGCAAATAAAAAACAGAATACTGGACTAAATCACTTAGGACTGAGGATAGTAAAACCAAACTGTTGCTTCGAAGCTAAATATCGAAAAGGATTATATGTACTTAAAAGTTAAAACTAATGGGATGTAAAGAATCATCACCATTGAAATTGATTTTTTTTACCGATAAGAACTCATACTCTTGATATACCTTAATGCATTGGAACATCAAAAAAAATATCAGAGTGTTGATATCAAGTGACTGCAATCTGGATGTATGGATCCTCATGAGGACTACTGCAGGAACTCACAAGAAAATGTACAGAAAGGCTGCTGCATCCTGCATATGTACTACCAGCATGTTGCTAGTTCCAATCTTTTAAGAGCAGAGCAGGAGGCCAGGATCACAGTTTCTACATCGAGATATGCTACTAGCTTTTTTTTGAGCGAGAGATATTCTACACTTGTAATAAAAAAAAGAATATCAATGTTCTGCACTTGTAACAACCTGTGTCGAGGAGAGGCGCGCTTCTGGTTCCAATCCGGTCTCTTAATTGCTTTGCCGCCCAAATTCCCCTGCAGATCTAATCCTTCGGTTTTTCTCGTTCTTCTCCGCTGCCTTGCAAACGAAACTATCTAGGGTTGGAAGGGAAGAGGTTTTGAGAGGACGGGGAAGGGAGAAAAATATCGACGACTTGTACCGGCGTTTTTTTTTTCAAAAATCGAGAATGGATGCTATTTTTGCAAAATCCCCCGCGAGGCGTTTATTTGGATTTCGGAAACCCCCCCCTCCCCCGATCTCCCCTGCATTCTCTCCTCCCCGCCGCCGTCGCTCCCCCCGCTGCTCCGCCACCATCTTCCGCGCACCCAGCCCTGCGGCACGGTCCGGCCGGCTCCGGTGTGGTGGCGGAGTAAGCGCTCGTCGCCGTCTTACTCGTCCATGCCGCTCCCGAAGCGGGCATGCTGTCTCCTCGTGGGGGCAATGCATCGCAGCTGCCCCTGCTCCCACGGTCCCACCCGAGGCACGTGCGCCGCTCGCATCCGGAAAGACCATCAAGATGAAGAAAGGGGAGGCCCAGGCGCCCAGCTGTGGGCTCGATCTGTACCTGCTAGGGATGAAACCGGATCGGATACGGACGGATACTGCGGATACAGATACAGATAATTTTTCTTTTTCGGACTGAATTCTCGGATCGAATATGGATACGGACAATATATTTTTTGTCGAATAGTGATATTCATTATATTTGGATCATAGAAATTCAACTTTGAATTTTCGGATACTAATACGGTACGGATAGTTACGGATATTAAATGTCCGGATTCGAATACGGTCTTACCATTTGAGTGTCTGACCCTTTCGGTCGGTCGGTCGGACGGATAATATCCGTACCACTTTCATCCCTAGTTCCTGCTATGTTTGGCTGCTTGCTTCCCTCCCTAGTTCCCTGTTGTTGTTGAGGTGGCTTTGGAGGCTTGGAGCTTCCAGTGCTTGGTTATTGTGGTTAGAGTTAGACATGATGATGTGTGATGTGCGCGCGCTGGGCTGCTATTATTGTTAATTGCTGCTGCCTTGTTTGCATTTATTTGAGTTTACTGCCATGTTTAAAGTGCTACGAATCAGCTGCAACTCTCCTTGTTTATTAGGAATACTCTCTGCTGGGATGATCCCCCTTTTGCCTAACAGTGTCCTGCTAGATTGGCTCATGAAGTTAGGGTACAGGGGTGGGCTCTTGTTGTGTTGAGACTGCATATTTTGGTTGGGAGATGATAGTTCCTGTAGAAATGTAGTTTTGATGGAATTTAATCTGGAGGGACATGGATGCTTACCTTAGAGCATCTCCAAGAGTTTGCCAAATTTTACTTGGCAAATCTTGTGTTTTGCCAACTTCTAAAAAGATATGCTAAGTAAAAAAAGAGTTCATCTCCAATAGTTTAGCATAACTCACTTGCCAAATCAAGATCTAACTTACATCAGGAACCCTGAAAGAGAAATAAAATTATGGTATGTCCTTCCACCTCTTGAAAACTTAAATTAGGAACCCTTTTGTATCCTTTATTTCTTTTTTCACCCTCCCACCTCTCTCCACCCACGGAAGAAACGCCGATGTCAAGTTGTCGCCGCGCGTGCATATATACGCGCTGGAGGCTAATTTTTACCAAGTTGCCAAAGATGCCAATCTGATTTGCCAAACTGTTGGAGGAGAATTTTCAACGTTTTTGCCAAAAATCAAAGATGCCAACCTGATTTGCCAAACTGTTGGAGTTGCTCTTACTGTCTTTTTTCTGCCAGTTTGAATTTATTCAATTAGGCGGATGCGGATTAAGTATAGAAGCCCTTTGTTTTCAGTTTTATGTGTAATCTATGTGTTTTTTTGTTACCACCATTCTCTTTTGCCATGTATGCGTGTAATAGTACAAGCTGTTCTTAGATCAATATATGGTAAATTGGTAACGTAAAGTTGGCGTAGCACGTTTTCACTTGGTTACTATAACTGGCTTTCAGTTACCTGAACCCTCGAATTTTCCTTTGCGCGAGTATGATGTGAAAATGTGAACCATCTGCAAGGCAGCTGCTAATCCAAGTGAGCAATTGAAGTATCTCCAATGTACCATGTTGGTGTATATTGTTATTTAATTAAATACAGCTTCTTGAATTGCTAATCATTGAATATCAGTCGCCGACCGTCCTTTTTGGCAAATTGTGCCCTGGGCTATTTATTGAGATTCACCAGAGCATCCCTTGCGTTCAAACCTGTTCATTCTGAATTTTCCTGTTTCTTTCTGTTGACTGTTTTTACACTGATAATATTTGGACATTGTCTATATACATATGTGTGCACAACCTGCATGTTAGAAAAGTGGAACATGTGCTTCTATTGCACTTTTTTTATTGTCAATTATTGTAGTCACTGATCACAGTATTGCATGGCTTTGTGATCGCTGGATCCTTGATGCTGCCAACTATCTGTGCACATCAATACACGGTCTGCATTGCTATTATGGCCTTGCTAAATCAAGTGTTTCCCTTTTTTAGTACTTTGGTAAGATCTTTTGGCATTCAGTCAATGGTTCCTTCACTAGTTTTGTATTCACCTTGATATGTAAGGGATTCTAGAAGCATGTTTGCTTCCAGGTCTATCCTGAATGCACATGGTTAGATCTCTTATGTGAAAGAAATGTATTTACTGAAATAGTTTGCTGTTATAAAATACCAGTTGTCAGGGATACTTGCAGATTCATGTTCCTTGATTTTATTCTGCTTGTTGCAGCCCTTGCACCTTAAGAAACAAGAAAGGATCATTATGTGTTAGATCTAGTTTATCAGATTAGGGATGACCAAGTGTTATGCAGCCTAGGTGTAGCCTTCAAAACATGCTGCCTACTATCTTTACATAGCACTTGATTGCCATGTGTGTTGCGCAAAGATATGAAATGCAGTTATGCAATCATAACTTTGGCTCTACTACTGTGAAAAGGTATAAGCCTTCTGATTATGCATCATAACTTCGACTCTACTTACCATCTATTATCTAAATTCAACACATAGTCCGGCCCTATGTACTAACGTTAGCTCTAGTAGATACATTGAGTTCCACCTAAGATTAGTGTCACAATGTTTCTATTTTCTCCAAGATAGAGAAATGCTGAAATATCTCTATTTTCCACTGTATCCAAATATCTGACTTGCTGAGCATTCTGTTGCAGATGGTGCTGGTGACAAAGGGACTTGGGGCAAACTTATTGATACTGATGCAGAAGCCTGCTTGACCAAAACGATCAAAACTATGACAGTGGTAAGGTAATATCTGTAGGTCTTCACCCATTTACGCATGCCATTTGTTCTTCCGCTCTGCTACAAATTAATGTGCATTTAGCTCTGTCTAGGTGGTTTGCATCCATACATGCAAATTCATGTTTATCCTCTTTTTTTTGGCTGCTCAGGAGCCATATGAGTTAGTTGAAGCCCCTGTTTCAACCCCACTAGAAGTCTACAAGAAATCTGTTGTCCCGGTAACTGAGAAATATTTCAGCACTGGCGATGTCAAATTGGCTGCTTCTGATCTTAAAGAGTTGGGGTATGATGACTTGCATGTTACTTTGTCAAGAAGCTTGTTTCCATGGCAATGGACAGGCATGACAATGAGAAAGAGATGGCTTTGGTGCTGTTATCATCTCTTTATGGCAACATGATCAGTCTCGACTCAAATCAGACTCGGCTGTGTGCTGTTGTTAAAAGGCTGTTATTGATCTGGCTGTTGACATACCTTATGAGGTTGATGTGGTCGCAAATTGCATTGCACGTGCAGTTGTTGATGACATGTTGCCACCTGTTTTTCTCAGGAAGGCAAAAGTGAGTCTCTCAGAGTCCTCAAAGGGTCTGCAGGTTGTACAAATTGCAGAGAAGAGCTATCTTTCAGTACCTCACCATGCAGAGTTAATTGAGTGGCGATGGGGTGGTTTAACTCACATCAAAGTAGAAGAGGTGAAGAAGAGGATGGCTGGTCTTCTAAAGGAATACATCAAAAGTGGTGATACAGCTGAGGCATGCAGGTGCATTAGAGAATTGGCGGTGCCCGTTTTCCATCACGAGGTGGTGAAGCGAGCTCTTGCGCTTGGAATGGAGATCCGAGCTGCTGAAGCTCTTATTGTCAAGCTTTTGCTCTCGCTGATTCTAGTCTCCTTAAATTTAAAAAGGTACAGTACCGTGGTGTGGTTGTTTTGATCTTCAGATGCAGTGATTATGTCGCAAGCAGAGGATCAGACATACATTACAAAACAAAACCAGGTCCAAAAATCATTGATCTACATCAATTCCAGCTAACTTTACCAGATCATGGCACCAAACACACCTGCAGCTAACAAGTACTCAACCACAACGAAGAATGGGATTACTTCTCATTCCTAAGCAGATGATATACTAGAGCACCCAGTATGTCGAGCTTGTAGTGTTCGGACGTGTGCTTCAACACCTGGAGCAGGTGAGTCTTCGGCCAGATACAGAGATTACCAACCTGGAAGAACCTGATGATGCAGAACTTGGAGGAACCCAGGTGCACGTCGTGGGACTGACTCTCCAGGGACTGCTCTTTCAGCCCTGCACCACGGGCGTGAGAGTCCGAACCAGTTTCCAAGTGGGCCTGCGTGGTTGCGCCTCACCCTCAAACGCGATAAATATTTTTCTGGGACCAAAAGCTAGTCTCAAATTTCCCTCTACAAGATGCAGATTCAAATATGAAATTCTTGGGAGAGCACAAATTGAAGAATATCACGGGCTCAGTTCCAATTGATATCTGTTGGTTTTTCATGGATTCTTGGCATAAACAATGCCTTCAGAATTTCTTTTCATAAATGTCAGTGCATTCCCACATTAGAACAATTGAACAAAGCACTATCTTGTCATAATCCAGACTGACCACCTGCAGACTCCAGTTCGCAAAAATTTCTCCAACTACAATTTTCGGATATTAATTAGAAGTATTAAGCATGGATTAATGACAAAACTTATTTCATAATCCTTCTACTTTTTCGAGACAAATCTAACGAGCCTGGTCCGGACATGTCCGTGGGCGCGCGAGGGCAGTGGCTGTTGGTGTCCCAGGCGGATGAGGACTTCCGTCGGGAGCCCCTACAGATGAGGGTCGAGGGAGGGGGGGGGGGAGAATATGAGAGTCTCTCATCCGTCGGGGGACAGATGAGAGTTGGGTTGGAAACGTTTTTTTTTCCTCTGAGCTCTTAAAGATGAGATAAGGGTGGAGAAGAGGGGTGTTTGGATGGAGGGGTAAATAGGGTAAATGGGACAAATTTACCCTTAAGGTGTCAAATATGTGGGACAAATGTGGTGGGGCAAATGTTTTGACCCCCTAATTCCATTTACCCCTAAAAAGTAGTAAATTGGAGCAAAATTGTGGTGGACCCCAGCTCTCTCTCACATCCACATCCACATTTACCCCACATCTACCGTCCTCGGAGGTGTGGATCTCCTCGGAGATGGAGACCTCTCGGCTATTCTGCTTACCTTGATGTTGCTACCGCTGCTCGCTTAACCTTCTACAGTCATAAATAGGATTAATCATGCATAATAGTATTATTCTCTTTTGCTTATGCTCTTTGTTGGGAAGCTGACATGACCTACTCGCTTATCGAGTAGATGACGGGTTTTCAGACCAGGAGCCGGACTACGACTTTGAGCACGATGGATGGGAGGACTGAGGCTCGCTCTACACTCGAGTTGCCTGCGGATATGGAGTCTACTTCGCTACATGAGAGACGCTGCGTAGATGTTTACTCTGTTTGATTCAGTCCTGTTGGACTTGTACCCGGCGTGTGCCGAAATGATGTACTCAGATGCTTAATTATTATATTATTATGTGGACCTTCATGTATTTCATTTTGTTGTACGATTTTTCTTTACTTTCTGAGACAGGGATTTGCACGTGATAGCTTCCTGGGACTATCACAGAGGTGCAGGGATCGGGTTCCCTTCTTTGGAAACCCGATTCGTTTCATGTGGCTCGGGCTCAAAGTCCTCGTCCTCATTGGAGTCCTCGGTGTCGGTGGCAAGGTACTGAGGTAGAGGTCCCTCGGCTAGTGCAAGTAGCTCATCCTGACGTGCTGCCTCATCCATGGCTGCCTCAGCTGCAGAACGAGCCTAAAAGTCCTCGACTGCTCTCCTCTGTCCTCTGGGCCCCTGCCTCCTGTCCCCTGGCATCGGAGGCTGATATGTCTTGAAGACATACTTGGATCGCTCCAAGACTGTGGTATAGCGCTGAGCCTCCAAACGAGATTGGATCCAGCTGATCCAGTGAGCAAACAGGAACTGTCGTGTCATCCCCATGCCATTCATAATAGCATCCTCGTTCTCACTGAGCATGATATCCACTATGTCGAAAGTCTGGTGAGTCATGATATAGCGAAGGAGCCACTGCTGGACACCGGTGATAGACTCGGCGTTCCCCATCCTGAAGAGTAAGGACCTCCTGAGAGCAAAGTGGACCACGTAGGCCTCACGAGTCAAACGGTCAGGAGTCCGAGGGGTGCCGGGGAGGAACGGCTGCTGGAACAGAAAGCTGATCTCCTCATCTGACGGAACAATCGGTGTGTGAGCACGACGAGGAGCCTCAACGTCGGGGTAAGCCAGGTAGTGGATAGACGTGTCGTCGACTGGCACCCCAAGCAGCTGTGCAATACCCTCTTTGGTGAGTCGATACTGCTGTCCCATAAACATAAACCTCATAGACAGTCGGCCGTCCTCAATATAGACAGTGGCGTAGAAGACACGGACCCACTCTGGCACGTATCTCGGTCTGTCACTGACCAAAGCTGCAAGTCCCGGAAAGAAATCAAAGTGGGGGGGGTATCGGGACTCCAGCTGCTGCTGCTCTGAGTGCTGTCCACTGAAGCATCCTGTGCTGGCTGAGCTGTGACCCCTTCTTGATATAGGAAGAGTAGAAGCTGTCCTGAAGGATCATCCAGAACAGGGGATCACAGTCCTCTCTGCAATGAGGGAACCACTCATCCTCCTCAACAAACCGCAACTTCCGAATCTTTGGCCCGGATAGGCTCCTCAAATCACGGAGATAGACCCCAAAGGCCTCGGCCCTCCGTGCACCAATCTGAACCTCAGGGCCCTCCGATGGCTGATCCTGCTGCTCTTGCTCGACCTGCTGCTCTTGCTCGACCTGCTGCTCTGCTGCTGTCCTCCTCTGCCTTGGAGTAGGCTGAGTGTGTCCACCACGAGTCCGAGGACCAGTACGTGGTGCAGAGGAGGAAGACTCTGTCTCTGTCGGACGGGTACGGCCTGAACATCGTAACGGCTGCTGCTCCTGGGGCTACTCCCCCTGACTCTGTGCACTGTCACCAATACGAATGCCTCTCTATGGCTGCCCCTGGGTGTCTGGCACACGTAGCACACGCTCCCACTCCTTGTCTTGCTTGCTCTTCTTCTTCTTCGGCTCCAAAACCACCTTGCCCTTCCTCTTGTCTCCTGCCATCTGTCAAAGAAACAGTGGAAGATTATAGAATGGCCAGAAGAGTATATAAACATGATAAATAACTAAGGGAGAGAGGTCCTTAAGCAAAGCAAATGAAAAAAGATTGAGCCTAATCAGGATTTCTAGTAGATGAACATGTCACAAGATATGAGGGAGAATCTAGGTAAGTCCTTAGGTGCAGCAAGATATGTGTGTGTGAGTGCCAAGATGGGACACATGCTACTGTTAAAGAAAAGTATCAAATGTGCAGAAACAGTAGCATATGGGCTCAATTTCCATGAGTTTTAGCAGGAACTATAGGAAATAGAGCAGTCTTAATGGATTCATCTCGCGATTTCCCGTCTATCCGTATAATTAGTTTTGTAATTAGTCTATGTTAAATACTCTAAATAAATCTTGAAAGAGGACCGTCAAAATCCAAGGTTCCTCCCATTTCAGCAAACTCCATAGTCATCAAGTGCGGCCTCTTGATTCTTCTGGCAGCATTTCACCTACTTCTTTTGTTTCTTTCCCGCAACGAAACTAAAATGGATCACAAAACATGTACTCCCTCCGTTCTTAAAAAATATATGACACCGTTGACTTTTTACTCCAACTTTGACCACTAATATATATTGAACAAATTAGTTAACTAAAGTAAAATGTATATCATTATCTATTATTAATTGTATTTTAGATTTAACTTGCTGGTTTATCAATTTGCAAACCTATTTGTAGAAAAGACGAATAGTCAAACGAACGAAAAAGTCAATAGTGTCGTATATTTAAAAAGAGAGGTAGTAGTCAATATCTAGAAAAGAGCATTCTGAAGAAAATGTGTGTAACTGGTTCTTAAAGCTCCACAAAATGGACAGCTTCTCTACTATTTTTAGCCATTTTAAAACTTGTTGGGGAAATCCATTTCGCACCTAACCCCCCTAGATTCCCATTTCGTCTGCTGACCTTCGGATTAAGGTAAGACAGCGGTACCTTGTTTTTTTGATGATTGCGCAGGTTTGACACCTTCGGGGCAAGGCGAAGCGAGGCGCCGAAGGTCCAAAGCGCCTGGAAAAAGGCACCTTGGAGGGCGCTGGGAGGCCAGGAGGCCGAAGGTATCGATCGCTCGAAGACGAAGGCCGAAGGTATCGATCGCTCGAAGACGAAGGCCGAAGGAGTTGATCGCTCGAAGACGAAGAGAACCTTCGGAGGGCGACCAAAGCAATCCGGGGAGAAGCGCGCCAACGCCCAAGTGACGAAGGGGGACCTCGAGTGCGCGAAGGTTGTTCACGGCATGGAGCGCGCGTGGGTCCCCGAGGCAATGATGACTCCCCGAAGGGGGAACAGAGAATACGGGCCCACATGAAAGGTGCCACGGTGTAAAGTGTTGAGTTGTAATGGTGGTAGTTAGACGTGTTGGTGTGAAAATACTGTAATGCCCCCAAATATCCTTCGCACGATGAAAAAGGCGAGGGTAGGAGTGTAAAGTGTAACCAATGTGGGCCTATTTAAACGAACTCGAATGGAATGAAAGGGGGGAGAGGGGTCTGAGGGAGGGCTTTCTTAGCTTGCCCGAAGACGCGCCTTGATTTGCATGAGAGTTTAAGTTCGTTTATCAATTGCATTTGTTGGCCCTACTTCGGGGACGGGTTCCTCCCCAACATTTCTGGCGCCCACCGTGTTTCGTCCCACCACAGCTCAATGGCACCGAAGAGGGCACCAAGGAACACCAATACCAATCCACAAAGAGCTACCGATGACCCGTCGGTAGCAGAGTCCGAAGGCCTAGTCAATGAAGAGGCGAATGTAAACGCAGACAGAGACATAGTGCTCAGTCACGCACCAGGCGGTCGCGATGGGGCACTTGAGGACATCGCAGACGTCGAAGTCGACCTCTTGGATGCGGGGATCCTCGACGAAGACATTGCATCATTAAGAAGGGTAGAGGCGACCATAGCGACAAGACTGAGTCAAATGCCAAGTTCGTCCAACGTCCGGACAAGGGCTCAGGCAGAAGCGGCATTCCTCAAAGCTAAGGGACCACAGGCAGGCGATCCAAACGAAGAGCAACTAAAGTACCAACAGATGCTGAAAGACATCCAGAAAAAGAAATCCCTTCTCCAGCAACTTCGCAAGGAGCAAGAGCAACGAGCAATCAGGCAGAAGACTGTTCAGCTTCAAGAACCGATGACAATCTTGCAGGCACAGCTTAATTCTTTGCAAGAGCAATCAGTAAGATCCGAGCAAAGGCCTGAAAAGCAACACAAAGCAACATCACCTCAGGGAAAAAAGCGAAGCAGACCAGTTGTTGTGGAGGAGTCCTCGTACGACTCCGAGGAATCATGGGTATTCGATTCTGACGAAGAGGCGTTTGTGGAACGTAGACCACGACACAAAAGCAAGGGTTCAAATTTTGCCAAGGACAAGCCATCCACTCCAATTACATTCAAGCTCGAGCAAGCAGAGTGGCCATCCAAATTCAAACTACCATCTTCGCTACCAGAATATGACGGTGAGTCAGACCCTCGGCAGTTCATACTTCGGTACAGTGTGTCAATTTCTTCAGGAGGAGGTGATGATGCTGTGAAGGCGAAGGCTATGATCATGGCATTAAAAGGCTCTACTCAACAATGGTACGCGTCGCTACCAAAGGGAAGCATAAGTTCATGGAGCCAGCTTCGGGAGAAATTTGAAAGTAACTTTCAAGGGTTTCAGCCACAAGAACTCACAGCCAATGACCTCCATCAGATCAAACAGGGAGAAAAGGATCCATTGCAGGAATACATAAAGAGGTTCACAAAGGCCAGAGCAAAAGCACCACATGTCGAAGAGTCAAGCGTGATTGACGCCGTTATAGGCGGACTCAAGGTGGGGCCTTGTGGGGAATACCTAGATAGGCGAAGACCAGCGTCGAAAAAAAGATTGTTCGAAGTCTTGCAAACATATTGCTTATCCGATCGAGGAAAGCAAAGGAGAATTGAGGATTATCATGCCAGGAAAAACGCAGCAAAGGCTAAAGAAGAATGGAACAGAAGGCCAAACACGAACAACAGAAACACAACAAACAATTCAAACTACAACAGGAGGGGCGTGAACAATATATCATCCAAGGGGACAACTAGCAATCAGGCACTTTCGCAGTCAAATCAGCAAGTGTCGGCCAAATACTCAACGGCACCTCCGTAAACAGTTTGCTCCATACATGGAAGGAACAAAGGTCATTAGACATATGAATGTAGGGTGGCAATCAAGAGAAAGGAGGAAGAAGACAAGAAGAAAGTCGCGCAAAATCAAGTTGGTTTCCTCAATAGAGCGACACCCGCCATACCTTCGGTGGCAAACAGTTCAGCGTCAAACTGGCAGCCCATGTATCAACCGCCACTGCAATATTTTCAACCCCTCCCATATCCACCACAGTTTCACCCAGCATACACATCAGCGCAAGGCCCAGCGCCAAGTGCCCCCTACCAGCCAAAAGAAAACCCATCACAATCCCAGCAGCAAAACGCCCGAAGGTCAGAACAAGACGACAGATATCAAAGAGTCAATGTCATAAATAATGATCCGGATGACAGATACCAGAGGGTGAATGTCTTAAATGCTATAACAGGGGGATGTTGTTTCCCTGAGTTCCCATCGAAGAGGCAAAGGAAGGACGACAGAAGGGAGGTCAGCCATCTATCTTCGGGGAAGGTGTTTCGAACAAAGTGGTCGCATATCCCAATCACAATCACGAAGGCTGATCTGAAATTAAAGAGATACCCACACGAAGATCTGTTGGTGTTCAGAGCAATATTGGGGAAGAACACAAAATACATTCTGGGAAATGATGTAGGAGGAATTCTGGTAGACAATGGTAGTTCCGCAGATGTTCTCACTTACGACTTGTTCAGAAAAATGGAATTCAGGGACGATCAATTGCAAACATCTACGAAACCGTTATATGGCTTCGGCAACAAGCGAGTTGAAGCATTGGGAACCATCAAAATGAATGTTACGATGGGTGAAGGGGCTCTAATGAGAACAGAAATGGTCAACTTCGGAAGAGGAGTCATAAACAAATTCGCAACAGTAATTCACATGCCATTTTTATGTATGAAAATTCCAACAATCAATGGGGTGTTATCAATCTATGGGGACCAGGAAGATGCATGGGACAGGGAGTACAATACGGGCATGGACCGCAAGCCAGTACACTTAGTGAGAATAAACGAAGGAAACCAAGAAACCGAAGATGATGTACAAGAGTCGCAAATAATAAAGCAGAAGAGGAAGGAAGAAGAAAATAGAATCAAGCCCATGCAGCACACTAAAAGAATGAAGTTGAACGGCAGCACGGATGACAAAACAGTCATAGTTGCGAAAGACCTCAGTGAAGAAGAAGAGGCAGACTTCCTTAACTGCTTGAGCGAAAACCAGGATGTTTTCGCATGGAGCAAAAAGGATCTCAAGGGCATATCGCGTGAGGTTATTGAGCATAGCTTAAACTTAAATCCGAAGGTCACGCCAAGAAGACAAAAGCTAAGAGTGATATCACCAGAAAAAGAGAAAGCAGTACTTCATGAAGTACAGAAGTTGCTAGAGGCAGGCGTCATACGCGAAGTACAATTCTCGACTTGGCTGTCCAACATAGTTATGGTTCCGAAGAAGAATGGAGATCAGAGAATGTGCATAGATTTCACATCTCTCAATAAGGCTTGCCCAAAAGACGACTACCCGCTCCCAAGAATTCATGTGTTGGTAGACGCAGGAGCAGGATCCGAAAGGATGTCACTTCTTGATTGTTTTTTGGGATATCATCAGGTGTGGATGCGAAAAGAAGACGAAGACAAGACAAGTTTCATAACACCCTTCGGGGTTTACTGCTTCGTAAGAATGCCCGAAGGCTTGCGCAACGCAGGCCCAACTTTTAACAGAATGGTGCAGATAGTTCTTGGTCCACAGTTGAAAAGAAATGTGTCCGCGTACGTGGATGACGTGGTAGTGCACAACAAGCATAAAGAGAGTCACATCGAAGACTTGGTGGAAACTTTTCAGAACATGAGAAAGTATGGACTTATGCTGAACCCAGAAAAGTGCATCTTCGGTGTCAGTAGGGGGAAGTTATTGGGATGCATGGTCTCAAAGTCAGGAATACAAGCAAACCCAGAAAAAATAGAGGCAATAAGAATCATGAGGCCGCCAAGAACAAAAAAAAGAGGTCCAGAAACTCACCGGCAGGCTCGCAGCATTAAGTCGTTTCATCTCCAAATCAGCAGAGCGAAGCTTGTCGTTTTTTAAGCAATTGGCGGGGTAGAAAAACATAGTATGGGGCGAAAAGGAACAGGAAGCCTTCGAAGACCTAAAAGCATACTTGGAAAAGTTAACGGTAATGGCAAGTCCAGGGCCCGAAGCGAAGCTGTTGTTGTACATGGCAGCATGAGTTCATGCGGTCAGCGCAGCATTGGTTGAGGAGAAGCAGAACGGCAACAATTTGAAACAAATGCCAGTATACTTCGTCTCTGAAGTGCTCAAGGGAGCAAAGAAATTGTACTCAAAATTAGAGAAAATGGCATACGCAGTAGTAATAGCGGCAAGAAAGTTGAAGCATTATTTCCAAAGTTTCAAAGTGGTAATACCAACCAGTTTCCCGCTTCGTGAAATGTTGGAGAACAAGGAGTCCTCAGGAAGGATTGGCAAGTGGGCAGCAGAGCTGTCTCAATATGACATAACCTTCGCGCCGAGAACAGCGATAAAATCTCAAGTGCTGGCAGATTTCGTCGTAGAATGGGCACAATCAGATGAAGACGGCGCGAAGTCGCCAAATGAAGAAAAATCTTGGGAAATATTCTATGATGGGGCGTATTGCAATGATGGTGCAGCAGCTTCGGCAATTCTTACATCTCCTTCGGGAATAAAAATGAGATACGTAGTAAGGCTAGAGTTTGGCGGGTACACAAACAATGTCGCGGAGTACGAAGGATTGCTATTGGGCCTCCGAAAGGCAAAAGCTGTAGGGGCACGAAGGTTGATACTAAACACAGATTCAGAGCTCATCACAAACCAAATAGGCAAAGCATACAGAGCAAAGAAAGATGAAATGTCTTCATATTTGAAAACAGTAAGAGCAATGGAGAAACACTTCCTAGGGTTCACAGTAAAGAAGATACCAAGGGAGCAAAACAATGAAGCAAATACGTTAGCAAAAGCAGGGGCCACAAAGCAACCGCTACCACCTGATGTGTTCTATGAGACATTGAGGAAAATGACTGCACACTTCGCGGAATCAGAGCCGAAACTTGTCAGTGCAATTACCAGTGAAGATTGGTGGACACAAATAGTTGCATATCTAAAGGGACATTACGAGCCAGAAAACGAAGTTGACAGGAAAAGACTGGCATCAAGAGCAAGGTCATTCGTGTCGAGGGGGGAAAACGTGTACAAGGCAGGCGTGTGCGCACCGCTACTCAAGTGCGTATCACGCAAAGAAGGCAAAGAGTTACTCAAAGAAATTCACGTGGGCATGTGCTCTTCCCACATAGGAACAAGGAAACTGGTAGCAAAGGCATTTCGTGACGCGTTTTACTGGCCAACATGTTGACGGTGGAAATTCACCATTTCCAACCCTCAATATTCTCACATAAATGGAGGCATATACATATTTCACTAGCATTTAGGTTTGAATAATATAGTTCCACTTGTCCTTGGAGATTATTTGTATGTAGGTGATTTACCCCTTAAAAGAGATGGAAACTCAACTTCTATGAAGAAACCATGCCAACTCAGCTGAGGAGGTGGCTGCCACCAAGGGAAACATGGCAATCCACGTCATCGATCTAGGGGAGGCACTCACCGACGAATCAGAGGACGCCACATGGACTTCACATGGATCAAAGGGCCCACCTCGGATACCAAATCAAGCCATGCACCGGGGATGGATCAGAGGGCCCACATGTCAGCCAACTAGAGAAAACACAGGCCAGGAGGCGACCCTAGGGGGCCGGCCGATCCTAGGATCGGCCAAACCGACCTAGGGGCCTTTGATCCCGGCCTTCCACGTGTTGGTTGCTCATTGGTCCATTGCCTCACTCCCGGGTGTTTAGGGGCTATTTGGGCGTCCGAGCAAGCCTTGTCCTCGCCTATAAATAGAAGGGGAGGGGCTCCCATTTCTCACACACCACTCTCTCATTCTCCTCTCACTTTTAGTTTCCAAGGCTAGGGGGTAGGCTAGAGTAGCTCTTATTCAGGTTCCAAGTCCTCTTGGAAGTCTAGGTATGAGTTCTCTTTTATCTTTATTTCTTTGTATGACTTTGATCTACTTCAGTTATTTAGCTATTTCATATAAAGTCATGATAGATCATATTCTTGATATGTTCTTGAGTTCATCCTTTGTTCATCATTTAGAGGCTTGTGTTCTTCGTGAACACTACCATTTGATCCACTTGAAGGGTGATAAACTCCTTCCTTATGTGTTTGTTCATAAGTTAGAGGCTCGTGTTCTTCACGAACACGACCCTTTGATCTTATTGATTAGACATAAGAGAGTTCATATCTGTTCATATGTCTAGCCTTAGTCGATCTTGTTAGATGGCATGAGAGTGTTGTATGAGGTCTGTGTTCAAGCTACGGTACTCGGTCTAGTTGACCAGTCTTCTGGTGGCTCTCACCCTGGGTCACAATAGCCCGGGCCGGGTGGAGTCTAGCAGCAATGTAGGCATGGTGCCTGGGTTGTCTGGCTACGATAGTTATGAGCATACCCCCCGTAACGATAGAGGTCGGTCCTCAGGTGTTGACAGCCCTATTGGATCCTTGGGCAACCTCCGCGCTGGGGTACCTACTGTAGGAGTCTAAAGTCTAGTTTCGCAGAGTGCTGATCGTCGCGGGCTAGCTCCCCGTTTGTACCTGGGTGCTGAACCTTATCTCTCTCATGCTATACTCATGCCCATCTCTTGTATCTTCTAGCTTTGTATGTTTAGTACATTAGAACCTAGAGCTAACTCGTATGTTCCCCCTAAGCCGTAGTGTGCTAGAGTAGAGGTAGACTTGAGTGTGTGTGTCACACTACCCCGTATATCTTTTATCTTACCCCTGTCTTTGAGTGTGTTGTTCCCTATATCTATCTCTTGGTTTACATTCAGAGCAAATGCATAAGTCTAAGATATCCACCATTGCCTTCCACGGATACGATACCCTTGGAATACTCACCTTCCTTGGGGAAATACTACAATGGTTTATCTGTGCGCTTGCGGATTCATTCATGATCGTTTAGATTAACCTTTGGCAAGTCTCGATGTTCATGCTAACCCGGTGACATTAGTTGTGACATTGAGAGGTGCCTAAAGGCATTTCCTAGTGTTGTCGCTAAGGACAGGTCCCAGATTTGTTCTTAGGATGATGACGCTACGAAACGCCAACAAGCATTTCTGGCGCTGTTGCCGGGGAAGGCACAGGATTATCATGACTATGCTTTGCATCTGTTTATAAACTCTGAGTAGGTTAGGACAACTCTCAATGCAGGCTAACCTTGATTGTCTTCTTTTATCTTTGGATGATGAAGACAGGTAGTGTATGACTGGTTTCGACCTACCGGGGAATTTTACTGAAGATCCCGAGTCACTTGTGAGGAAAGCTCGAATTCATTTCGGCTCACCTCGTCGTACTCGTCTGGAGGGCGAACCAGCTTCCTTTGTACCATCCACGTCTAACGCTATGGCCCAGAAGACACTTCGTGAGTACTCAGCTCCTTCCGCTGACCAGGTGCTGCAAGGCCCTGAGGTGGCAATGGGGACTGAAAATTTTGAGATCAAGACGGGTCTAATTATGATGGTACAGACTAGCCCATTCTGTGGCAAGCCAAATGAGGATGCCAATGCTCATCTGCAGCAATTCCTAGAGCTATGCAGCACTTTCGTCATCAGGGGTGCAAATATGGATGCTATTCGTTTACGGCTATTTCCATTCTCCCTCCTGGGGAAAGCTAAGCAATGGTTCTATGTGAATTGTGAAGCTATTAACACTTGGAGTAAGTGTTCAGAGGCATTTCTCAAGAAGTTCTTCCCATTGGGTAAAACCAATGCTCTTCGTGGAAGGATTTCTGGTTTTCAGCAAGCAGCAAGTGAATCTATTCCAGAGGCTTGGGAAAGGCTTCAGGAGTATGTCCTGGCCTGTCCTCACCATGGGATGGAGGATTGGTTTATTCTTCAAAGCTTCTATAATGGGTTGACTCCGATAGCCCGAGGCCATATTGATGCTGCTGCTCCAGGAGCATTATTCTCACTCACTGTTGATGAAGCTAAATTACTCATTGAGAAGATGGTCTCCAACCAAGGGTGGAGTGATGAAAGACTCCAACCACGACCGAGGGGGTACTCATACTGTCAAGGAAGCAGACATGATTACTGCCAAGATGGATCTTCTCATGAAGAGATTGGATGACTACACCAGCGAGAAGGCTGCCATGGCCACCACTACTCTGCCTATGGACTCTCACATGACTTGTGAAGTTTGTGGCAACACTGGGCACTCGGGCAACTACTGTCCGGAGACTCAGGAGGAAGTGATGTACATGAACGGCAACAACAACGGTTATCGTCCACCTCAACAAGGAGGCCAATCGTGGAATCAACAATGCCCTTACTATCAAGGAGGTAACCAAGGTAACTCGTACAATCCTAACCAACCTTCCTTGAGAGATCTCGTTTTTGGGCAAGCTAAGATTAATGAAGGTATTAACAAGAAGTTAGCTGCCCTTGATAAAACTGTGGAAAGCCTCAACGTTAAGCTTGATAGTTTCTCTTCTGATCAGAAGAGTCAGCTAAGTTTCAACAAAATGTTAGAAACCCAGCTGGCTCAGCTGGCTGCTTTGGTTCCATCTCCTGATAACGGGAGGATCCCGGGGCAACTTGTATCCTCTTGTGAGAATGTTAGTGTAGTGTCAACCAGGTGGGGTAAGCCACCTAGGAAGACACATGCTTCTGACTATGCAGGAAAGCCCATACAACAAATTCTTGATCCATGGGAGGAATCAGTAGTGGTGCACAAGAAAGATCCAGGCTACCTGACTATCACTTGCACAATCTATTACAAGCAGATCAGGCATGCCCTTTGTGACCTTGGTGCAAGTGTTAATCTCATGTCCAAGGCCTTGTTCGAGCAACTTGGATATCCAGCTCTCTCTCCAACAGCACGGACTATCCAACTCGCAGATTCAACGATACGATATCCAGAAAGAATTGTTGAGAGCATATTGGTCAAAGTCAAGAGCTCTTATGTCTTCGCAGATTTTGTGGTCCTTGATATGGATGACGAGGAAGGAATGCCGCTCATCCTTAGGCGACCATTTCTCAGTGATGTCCGAGCTAGGATCAATGTGGGGTCCGGAATCATCCGCTTCCGCATTGGGAAGAGGAACTTGAAGTTCAAGTTTCAGGATAAAGAAGAGCAATGCTATTTAGTGCAAGATAGTGTTGAGTAGCTTGGGGGAAGGATGGAGCTTTCACCCCCAAGGAAGAAATCTTCGTCGAAGAGGTTAAAGAAATTTCGGAAAGAATGGCGGAAGATTGAGACGGCACCACCCTCTACTTCTCAGGAGTGGGGTGCTGAATGGAATTGATCGCTGAGAAGAGTCCCAGTCGTCGGACTAAAAATGATGGGTCCTTTCTACCAAAAAGGTTAAAGCTGGTACTTATCTCATATTTCCCTTTCCAAAATTTTATTTTCAAAAAAAATTTGCATATTTGATTTTCCAAAACTCTGCATTTGCATGCTAGATTTATCTAGCCCTTTTCCCTTTTCCAAATAAAATTTTTGAAAATAATTTCTGACTTTGAAAACCATAGAAAATTCATTTGGGCAATTTCTGGAGCAAACTTTGGCCAGTGCACCTTGGCATATCTTCATATAGCCGTTGGGGGCACACCTGCCAAAGGGGGCCAGCACCGGGCCCACCACTGGGCCGGCCGAACCAGGGTTCGACCGAACCCTGGTAACAGTCAAGTGGGCCCAGCTTTGGCCAATGGCTCCTAGCCATTGCCCAACGGCTAACCCACAGTGTGCTGCCCCTTTTGCTCTGTAAATTGGACCCAAGAGGGGGTGTTCTTCAACTTATTTCACTCACACTCCCCTCTCTACTCCTTGCTCTCTTGGTTTTCTTGGATTTCTTGCTCGAGATTGGATCATCAAGTATTCTCTCTAGTGTGTTGCTGAAAATATTGTTATTGGTGGAGCAAGCTCGGTAAGAACTTCATTCGATTTCACTAACCCATCACCGAGTTGCTCTTGTTGTCCCTTGTTGTTGTGCTAGCATGAATTGGGTGGCAAACACTCTCCGGAGGGTGACACGCTCACGCTCCCGTTCGCGGGCAAGCACGAGTGCATCCACCCCCGTCGAGCCGACACCGAGCCCGTTGACGATGGATTATGAAGAAGACCAAGAAGAGCAAGCCGAGCCACAAGCCGCGGAGGAGGTCGTCGATGACACCCCCTACCTCAGTTTGCGGGGCGATCGAGAGGAGCAAGCCTATGTTCTTCTGAAGGACCGAGTCTTCGCCCACACCAGGGACTTCGACCCGGCTCTCATGGAGAAAACAGGTATGAATCTCAAGTTCGTTTCCATTTGGAATGCTCTTGGTTGGGAGGAGTTTGCGCCGGTTACAGAGCTTGGCTCTCGGCCCCTCACCATCTAGTTTCTTTGCTCTCTTACCGAGATTCGGGATGGCATTCAGTTTCGTCTTTTTGGGACCGATTATCGTGTTTCTTGGAAGGAACTTAGTCATCTTCTTGGGTTTAGTCCTCGTTGTGCTGTTTCTCTGAAGAAGTCTTGTGAGGGTTATGTTCGAGAATCTTTCTGGGCAGATATCTCTGGTCTTGTTTACAGTGGCAAGTTTGTACCTCGGTGCAACGATATTGTGCATCCCACTCTCTGCCTGTGGCACAAGTGGCTCACCATTACTCTCTTTACACGAGAGGATGTTCGGCCCGTGCGTAGCGATGAGATGATGCTATTATATGCCGCTGTTAACCGGATCAAGGTCTCTCCCGTTAAAGCTATGATTCGGCAATAGTTGATGAATTTCAAGATGATAGGTCCTATTGAGTGTACTCTTTGGTGACTCGTATTGCTCTCAGACTCGGGGTTCTTAGTGGGAATTCCGTACCCTTCATCGGGATGCTCATTGATGAGGCATACTTGATCCAAGGGCATATACTCAAGAGGGGCCCAAATGATTCTTTGACTTTCTTCTTTCTGGACTATGTAAACCAAATCCCGTTACCTAACCCGGGGTTTGGATTGTATAACTCGGAGTCACTAACCATTCCCCTTATTACACAAGAGGAAAGCCGTCGTGCTAGTATCTCAGGCAGGTCCACCAGAAGTGCAGCGAAGAGAGCACACATGCAGCAGCAGCAGCAGTAGCAGCCACCACCACAACCTCAGCCACAGCCTGCTACACCACCGGTGGCAGGAGGGGCCCCTGCGGGGTACATGTCCGGGGTTACCCCTGGATATGCACCTGGCTGGGACCAGCCCACCTACCAGCCAAGTGCGAATGGCATAGCTTGGGCGAGTGCGAGCAGAGCTCAGTGGGCCACACCCGCTAGTTCTAGCTCCGGTGGTCCACCTCCGTCTTCGTCCTTCCGGCGACACTCCTCAGCCTCTACACACGATGCTCACCTCGCGCAGCAGATGGGAGAGCTCACCATCCAGGTCACGGGACTAGAGGAGACGCTGAACACCCTCGTCGAGTCTACCTCAGCGTGGCAGCGTCAGGCTGGTGAGAGGATAGCAGCCATACAGCAGGATCAGCAGCAATACATAGAGGCGCAGAGGGCTTACTACGCGAGTCAGGGTTTCTTCTACCCTCCTCCGCAGTGAGCCTGAAGCTAGCTTGGGGGAGGACCCCCATTCTAAGGTAACTTGTATCTTCCTTTGTTTTCAGAATATCTTATAAATGAAAATCCAAAAAAATCTGCAGAATAAAAAGACCAAAAATATTTATTTGCTTTCATCATCATCGTTTGCTTAGTTTGCTTTGATATGCTTAGTAAGAATGCTTTGCCTTTGTGGTTGAAATGATGAATAGTTGCTCTGTTTATTTTCCTCGTATGTCTTGCCTACAACTTTGTATCCTACCTAAGTTTTGATTTTGTTGGCTTGTATGTTCAAACCTTAGCTTGAAAACTGTGGGTAGCAAAAAGCATGATCCTTGCCTAAGTTGTTGTGAGACATGATATGGTATAATAGAGTGCTATGATCTTGTGCTTAGTGATGCTTGACATCCGGAGTTTTCCCTTTTTGAAAAATCAAAACATGATGAGTTCCCCAATGATGAGAAATTTCCTATCCAAGGCCATATGTAGATTCTAGTTCTTAGCCTCCACATATGCAGCTTGTTCTCTCATTGAGCTTTGTCAAATTGTTGTGACCCTTGTTAGAACTCATACTCCCCTGATCAAGATCACGTACACGTTCATGCTAAAACTTCTACACTGGAAGTTAGCATTTATCATTTGCTCCATATTGCTTATGCATCCTTCCTCAAATAAAACTCTATGTATCTTTGCATTATTCATCCCTCTCCAAATATCTCCAATAGAGAAAAAGGGCTAGCTAAAAAAAGAAAAAAAAAGAGAAAAGCATGCTCAAAAGCATGGCAAAAATGATATATGCATCCTTCCTCAAAAGCATGGCAAAAATGATATATGCATGAGAAAAAGAGAAAAATGATATATGCATGGCAAAAATGATATATGCATGAGAGAGCTAGCCCAAGTCTCGAAAATTCCAAAGGAGAAAAAGGGATTGATATATGTAGGAGAAAGAGTTCCACCATATAGATGGTAATAACTAGTACCTGCTCCGGGGCTAGTGTCCACCTTACCATCAATCCCTCATAAAAAGCATGGTAATATCTAGCACCCACTTTCGGGTCTAGTATCCACCTTGCCATGCTCATATCCATCACACACATATGCACATCTTGATCAGGATGTATGTTTATTTCTTCCAAGGATCCGGTTTTTGACTTGGCAAAACATGAGAGACAAGTATCACACATCTTCCCTACCTACAGCTCCAGATACAGCCTATTAGGAGTAGGATGTGAAGAAAGGCAACATTAATGCCTTGGTGAGGAACCATACACTTTTGAGCGATCCGAGAGTATCATTTGAGGAACTCTGATTTTCTTTTGAAAAATTTGCAAAACCTCTGGATTGCTAAGCTGATCAAGGTATGAGTGACTATGCACATGCTATATAACCATTCTGTCTCTCAACCACCCAAGGCAGGTGAAGCTATATGACCCATGTATCAGGTGAAAGGTAAGAACATTGCCAACTTGTTCAACTCTTGGTAGAGTACTTTGCTGTATGTTTGCCATAAGTTGAGAATACAACATTGTAGCAACTCCTGATCAACCAACCTAAGTCTCCAATGTCTTGCTTCGAGACGAGCAAGAGGTTAGCTTTGGGGAGTTTGTTGATAGTGGAAATTCACCATTTCCAACCCTTAATATTCTCACACAAATGGAGGCATATGCATATTTCACTAGCATTTAGTTTTGAATAATGTAGTTCCACTTGTCCTTGGAGATTATTTGTATGTAGGTGATTTACCCCTTAAAAGAGATGGAAACTCAACTTCTATGAAGAAACCATGCCAACTCAGCTGAGGAGGTGGCTGCCACCAAGGAAAACATGGCAATCCACGTCATCGATCCAGGGGAGGCACTCACCGACGAATCAGAGGACGCCACATGGACTTCACATGGATCAAAGGGCCAACCTCGAATACCAAATCAAGCCATGCACCGGGGATGGATCAGAGGGCCCACATGTCAGCCAACTAGAGAAAACACAGGCCAAGAGGCGACCCTAGGGGGCCGGTCGATCCTAGGATCGGCCGAACCGACCTAGGGGCCTTTGATCCTGGCCTTCCACGTGTTGGTTGCTCATTGGTCCATTGCCTCACTCCCGGGTGTTTAGGGGCCATTTGGGCGTCCGAGCAAGCCTTGTCCTCGCCTATAAATAGAAGGGGAGGGGCTCCCATTTCTCACACACCACTCTCTCATTCTCCTCTCACTTTTAGTTTCCAAGGCTAGGGGGTAGGCTAGAGTAGCTCTTATTCAGGTTCCAAGTCCTCTTGGAAGTCTAGGTATGAGTTCTCTTTTATCTTTATTTCTTTGTATGACTTTGATCTACTTCAGTTATTCAGCTATTTCATATAAAGTCATGGTAGATCATATTCTTGATATGTTCTTGAGTTCATCCTCTGTTCATCATTGAGAGGCTTGTGTTCTTCGTGAACACTACCATTTGATCCACTTGAAGGGTGATAAACTCCTTCCTTATGTGTTTGTTCGTAAGTTAGAGACTCGTGTTCTTCACGAACACGACCCTTTGATCTTATTGATTAGACATAAGAGAGTTCATATCTGTTCGTATGTCTAGCCTTAGTCGATCTTGTTAGATGGCATGAGAATGTTGCATGAGGTCTGTGTTCAAGCTACGGTACTCAGTCTAGTTGACCAGTCTTCTGGTGGCTCTCACCCTGGGTCACAATAGCCCAGGCCGGGTGGAGTCTAGCAGCAACGTAGGCATGGTGTCTGGGTTGTCTGGCTACGATAGTTATGAGCATACCCCCCGTAACGATAGAGGTCGGTCCTCAGGTGGTGACAGCCCTGTTGGATCCTTGGGCAACCTCCGCGCTGGGGTACCTGCTGTAGGACTCTAAAGTCTAGTTTCGCAGAGTGCTGGTCGTCGCGGGCTAGCTCCCCGTTTGTACCTTGGTGCTGAACCTTATCTCTCTCATGCTATACTCATGCCCATCTCTTGTATCTTCTAGCTTTATATGTTTAGTACATTAGAACCTAGAGCTAACTCATATGTTCCCCCTAAGCCGTAGTGTGCTAGAGTAGAGGTAGACTTGAGTGTGTGTGTCACACTACCCCGTATATCTTTTATCTTACCCCTGTCTTTGAGTGTGTTGTTCCCTATATCTATCTCTTGGTTTACATTCAGAGCAAAAGCATAAGTCTAAGATATCCACCATTGCCTTCCACGGATACGATACCCTTGGAATACTCACCTTCCTTGGGGAAATGCTACAATGGTTTATCTGTGCGCTTGTGGATTCATTCATGATCGTTTAGATTAACCTTTGGCAAGTCTCGATGTTCACGCTAACCCGGTGCCATTAGTTGTGACATTGAGAGGTGCCTAAAGGCATTTCCTAGTGTTGTCACTAAGGACGGGTCCCAGATCTGTTCTTAGGATGATGACGCTACGAAACGCCAACACAACAGCAGTAAGAGACACCGAAGAAATTGTGAGGACATGTGACAATTGCCAAAAGCACATAAATTACTCCAAGTTTTCACCCTATGAAATACAACTCCTTCCTTCGGTATGGCCATTTGCAAGATGGGGGATTGACATCGTGGAGCCTCTGCCAACGGCTCCAGGAAATTATAAATATGCAATAGTGGTTGTAGAATACTTCTCAAAGTGGATCGAGGCGAAGGTTGTACAGACCATAACTTCGGGGGTAATAGAGAAGTTCTTTTGGCAAAATGTGGTCTGCAGATTTGGAGTCCCGTACGAGATAACAGTGGACAAAGGCAAGCAATTTGACTCAACAGACTTTCACAAGTTCTGTTTTCACTTAGGCACAAAGTTATGTTTTGCTTCGGTATATCACCCGCAATCCAACGGAGCCGTCGAAAGGGCCAACGGAATAATTTTCACAGGCATAAAAAAACAACACGGGCATGCCAAGGGGCAAGTGGGTAGATGAATTACCAAGAGTCATATGGTCTCACAACACAACAGAGTCAAGAGCTACAAAATTCACGCCGTTCAAGTTGCTGTATGGCGAAGAGGCAATGGTGCCAGAGGAGATAAAGCTCGGATCCATTCGTACCGAAGACACACCTGGAAACGAAGATATGGCACCAGCACTGGACACCTGCGAAGAGGCTAGGCTCCAAGCATTACAGAACATTGAATATTACCAAGAAGAAACCAGAAGATGGAAGGACAAGAAGGTGCGAAGGAGGAACATAAAAACAAGAGATATGGTCTTAAGAAAAAATACACGAGGGGTGGGAAAGTTACAAGAAAAATGGGATGGTCCTTTCATAGCGACAGAAACAAGACCAGGGGCTTTCAGGCTAACCAACCTAGAAGGGGTGGAGGATCCATACTCGTGGAACGAAGATATGCTGCAAAAGTATTGGCTGTGAAAAAGGAACAAGCTTCGTTGTATCTTAGCTCTTTTTCTTAGTAGTTTCTTTTCATTTCGCATTTTTGTAACAAACATTTCATTTTGAGTTTTCGAAGCTGTACTCTTTTCCTCATGGGGAGAGTCCCTAGTTGTGTAATCATCGGCACAACGGGGATGCGAGGTTTTTAATGAGGTGGTCTTCATGTGTAATATCTCCTTGGAAATTATAACAAGGACTCCCCAAAATTATCATCGGCGCGCATCAGGAAGTCCGAAGTGACGCAACTCAAATGAAATGAGCTGTCACTTTCGGCACAGGTCGCAAAGTACATACATCACATAAGTGAACAATTACATTTGAAGCTAAACACAAAACGTAATTGGTTCACTTAGGGTGCTCGCATCGAAGTCGAGCACAAAAACAACAAAAAGCCTTCGGCGGTCAATGCGCGAAGCCCCTGGGGAAAAATCTGCAGGGATAAGTCGACTCGTTAAAAGGCGTAGTTGCAAATCATCTCCTTCTTTAGCAAGGAAAGAAGCCTTCGGCATCATATGCGCGAAGCAAAATGCGAGATTCGACTGACGAGTCATCTCGAGGAACAAAACGTTGTTCATGCAACCAAAAGCGTCGCATTATAGCAATACATAAATCATATCTGCGCGAAGGCAGCACGTGAGAG
Source organism: Cenchrus fungigraminus (assembly GCA_036936925.1). NCBI lineage: Eukaryota > Viridiplantae > Streptophyta > Magnoliopsida > Poales > Poaceae > Cenchrus > Cenchrus fungigraminus. Next base: position 42,286,391 of record CM072769.1, on the reverse strand, counting down.
AAAAATAAATGCTTCCTTTATATCAAACTTGTCAAGACAGGTCATGAAACATGGAAAAGGAAACTAGGGGGAGGCGCTTCGCGGTTTGAGTTCCCTTTTTTTCTGAAGTTTCAAAACCAAGAACTTCGCGGAAATGGTAACTTTTCGCAACAAGCAAGTGTTCAAACAATATCACAATTACAGACATAACAACATGACTAAGATAGAACCAAACATACATAAGACAGTCCTCCAACTCATCAGTTAGAACACTTGTAGATGTATTCGTGCATATCGTCTTCGGTAAGGTCAATAATCTCAACCTTCGGAATGGCAACAGAAGAACCATCACCATACAGGGAACTACCCGATGGTTGTACAGCAACTGAAGAATCACTTCCAAGGAGTTGTTGTCGCGAAGTTGAATCATGAATCAGCCGGTTCCGGCTATATTGCTCAAAGAAATTCTTAGACGCATTATTGCATTCATCGTATCGGTTAATTTTGTAAGTCTAAAACTCATCGAAGGACGCGTGGGGAAATTTCAGGTGAAATTTTCACCATATGGAACCAGACATAAAATAGTTGCCACGGTTTATAACAAGTGGGTAGGCATCTTTGTCTATCTGCGCAGGGCACAACTCCGGCACCTACGTAGATTCGCAAAATAGTTCAGTTACACAGGCAAAAAAATGTCCTAACACTCCCCACCTAACACTAGTCATCGCAGCCCCAGTCTTCACACCTCTTCGGTAGTATGGGGAGCGGATGAAGTAGTCTGCGCAGCAGAAGAAGTAGCGCCTGGCATTCCGCTAGCCGAAGAGGAAGGAGCAGTAGGAGCAGTGACTTGACTATCAACCCCATGAGTAGCAGCACTAGCCGAAGGCGTAGAAGACGTCAGAGCAGTCACAACACCAGAGATAGCGCCAACTTGTTCAGAAGCAGCAGGACTGGGGCTAGTCTGCAAAAGAGAAATTGCACATTAAAGTAAACGAAGGTAGGAACGTTAAAAACATAATTGATAACTTTGCGAAGAGCACAACAGTATAACCTTGCGAAGAACACAACGGGCCTCAGCAACCGCATAGCCAAAACCAAACTTACGGTAAAACTCCTTAACAAAGTTCTTCGCAATATTCTTCAGAAGAGCGGGTATCCGATCAACATTGGTTTCTTGAGGCCATGCAAAGGAGCCATCGCGCATCTGTCGAAGTGCAGTTTTGGAAACAGCAGGCTCGGATCCATCGGTAGGAGTGCTCAAGAGAGAATACACAGAGTGGCAAATGGTTCGCGCAGCAACTCCAGCACTCAGTTCACCAAAAGAACAGCCAGCCGAAGCTAGAGAGGAAACACCATCTCACAGCCACTTAAAAATGTCACTGATGTATTGGTCTTTGATGCTGTATGGGCCAGGTACAGTGCCGAAGTCTACCAAAAGATCATGAACCTTCTTGCAAACAAGAACAATATGCTTTTGCACTTCGTCACAGTATTCCTCATGTTCCTTCGCAAGAGCAGCATGAGTAGTTTTCAGTTCATCGAGCTCCTTCCGCTTACCTTCGTACAGGCCCTTGACACCTTCATTTTTCTTCTTCTCACTTTCAACAGCTTCTTTCAATTTAGCAACTTCGTTTTCAAGAGAACTATTCTTCTTCGAAAGAGAAGTTATTTCCGAAGACAAAGCAACACTTTTCTTTTTCTCATCCTCCAAAGCAGCAGTAAGGCTATCTTTATCCTTTTGAAGATTCTTGACAATGACAATTTCCTTCTCAAGAGCTGAAGAGGTAATCTGGTCACGAAGGTCGAACTGATGAATGTCTTCACGGAACTGACGTTGAGCAACTCGGCAGGCAACAAAGGTTTTCATGGCAAGATCTTGAGCCTGCGTTAAAACTTCATCAGCACCTTCACGGCCCAGATCTTCTTCCATAATAGGGAAGCTAAAGGATTGGCCAGCCTCCTGAAGCAAAGCGCGTTCGCGGTCACCGCTACAAAACTGAAGCAACTTCCTTTTGCGATCACCAAAAAGCGAGAGTTCTGAGAAATCCTGAGACGGCGCGCGACAACTGAGGGAGAATCAGCATTAACAAAAACACCACCACTTCGCCGGCCGCTGTCAGACTCAGTGTCAGAACTACTGTCACTGTCGCCGACACCAGTAGCGAAGGCAACAATAACTTTGCGCGAAGAAGGAACCAGACCTTTAGAAGGAGCGGGATCTTTAGATACATCGTCGGCAATAGCAGGGGCTTTACCACTTGTTTTAGAAGGGGCAGCAAGCTCTTCATCACTCTCCGGCTCACGGTCACTAATGTCAATATCAAAGGGCTGAGCAATGGTACCGGCAGCGGCATCTTGACGCGGTGACAACGAAGTCACATCAACTTGTTCTTCTGTATGCTCTAAGTCAGATGCTCGAGTGCTTCGCCCAAACAACGCAGGGTCAGCCACATTCTCGTTGCTCTTGTTACCTTCGCTTCGATTTCCATCACTACCATCGGGGCTAGAAGATACAGTCTCAGGAGAGGCAGATCTCTGCTTGCGGCGACGCTTAGGCTGACGGTTGCTTGTGGCCTTCGCACACCTTTTCCCAGGACGAGAAGGCACAGCAACAACCGAAGGTTCGACAACACTGCCAGACCATTTCTTCGCGGCGCGCTTGGCAGCAGCCTCGTACCGAGTGACGGTGACTTGACGATCACCAGGAGCAATGCCAAAGAACTGAAAAACACGGTTGTCGCGGCGGCCACCAATTCGATTCATAATATCATGGTCCTCTTTAAGGCTGGCAGGACCAAGAATTTCGTTGGCAGCATCTTCGATCAGCAGAACATCAATATCTGAGAAAAAAGAAAAAAATAAGCAAGAAAAAACAAAGGAAAGCAAAGTATATAAAATGCAAAAAGTGTAGGACAAAACAAAAAATCCACAAACCTTCGAGTTTCACTCCGAAGCTTTTAGTAAAGTCCGGAATCTTGATGGGGCTTGTAAAGTCGCTCCATGCGACAACAGACCAGCCAGACTTCACCAGAAAAATCTTGCAACAACAATAGTCCTCAACGAGATCGCGAGTACCCATGATTTTTGCAATCTCCCGAAAGACAACTAGAAACAGCCGAGATTGATCAGAATCATCGGGAGTTAGGCCAACACCCTTCGGAAGGTCTTGCATCTCCTTGTTAACTAACGTTGAAGCAGTGTCATCCACCTTATGGTAGAACCAGAACGTGTTCCAATCATCCTCCCACTTGTTCTTGTAGCAGACAACAGGAACATCCACATCAGATCTATATCTAAAGTTCAGCGAAGCAAATTGGGCATCCTCCTTGATATATGTGTCACCTTCGTTGCGTTCCATATACAACGGTTGATGATGGATAGTGTGGGCACGAACGAAGTTGGGCACCGTTGGATTGACACCCATGGTTTTGCATGCCCACATGAACAAACTCAACCGAAGGATGGAATTTGGAGTAACATGGTGAACGTACATGTCAAAATTGCGAAGAATTGCAACGATGATGGGATCAAGAGGAAACCGAAGACCAACAGCAAAAAGGTCGCGAAACACCACAACCTCATCGTCTCTTGGGGACGGAATCACTTCATTTCTGGGAGCCCTAGCTTGACCACTCTCAAAATACCCAAGCTTTTCATACTCAGCAAGAAGCCGCGGAGTCACCCGGCTACGTCCAAAGACCTTCGTAGTGGCCTTCGGGGGCTTCAACGCAGCAGACTTCGGGGCCATCGCAAAAAAGAATGAAAGAAGCGAAGCAGCCAATAACCTAAAGGAAAAAATAAAAGACACTACCTAGTTGAGCGAAGTTACGAAAAGAAGTGTAGGACAAAAATAAAAGCGAAGATCTAGAGCAAAGTTAACAAAAAGTTACCGGTAGAGAGAAAAACACTAGGCGAGCAGAGAGCAGCAGCAGGCGGGGCTTTGCACCGGGGGGCGGCGGTGGCCTTTTATAACGTGAGTGGCACGACAAACTAGGAAGTACGTAGTGTGGGAATATAGGAAGAAACAAACGTAACAGTTACGGAAGTATATACCGCTAAAATAGGAAGAAAACAACAGAAAATCGGGAAGGGAGACCATATCGCGAAAAAACAGGAGATTCAAAACAACCCGACACGTGTAAGAAAAAGGGGAATCTAGACGAGCCGAAATGGGGAGGCGCTTTGGTACGAAAATATTTCTACCCGTTTGTGGTTCGCTACTTCGGCTCGTCAGGAAGACAAACCTTCGCATGCGAGGGGCTAATGTTGGGGAAATCCATTTCGCACCTAACCCCCCTAGATTCCCATTTCGTCTGCTGACCTTCGGATTAAGGTAAGGCATCAGTACCTTGTTTTTTTTATGATTGCGCAGGTTTGACACCTTCGGGGCAAGGCGAAGCGAGGCGCCGAAGGTCCAAAGCGCCAAGAAAAAGGCACCTTGGAGGGCGCCGGGAGGCTAGGAGGCCGAAGGTATCGATCGCTCGAAGACGGAGGCTGAAGGTATCGATCGCTCGAAGACGAAGGCCGAAGGAGTTGATCGCTCGAAGACGAAGAGAACCTTCGGAGGGCAACCAAAGCAATCTGGGGAGAAGCGCGCCAACGCCCAAGTGACGAAGGGGGACCTCGAGTGCGCGAAGGTTGTTCACGGCATGGAGCGGCGTGGGTCCCCGAGGTAATGATGACTCCCCGAAGGGGGAACAGAGAATATGGGCCCACATGAAGGGTGCCACGGTGTAAAGTGTTGAGTTGTAATGGTGGTAGTTAGATGTGTTGGTGTGAAAATACTGTAATGCCCCCAAATATCCTTCGCACGATGAAAAAGGCGAGGGTGGGAGTGTAAAGTGTAAACAATGCGGGCCTATTTAAACGAACCCGAATGGAATGAAAGGGGGGGAGAGGGGTCTGAGGGAGGGCTTTCTTAGCTTGCCCGAAGACGCGCCTTGATTTGCATGAGAGTTTAAGTTCGTTTATCAATTGCATTTGTTGGCCCTACTTCGGGGACGGGTTCCTCCCCAACAAAACTTTAACAAGCAAGCAAACATATACCATTATCTATTATTAAGAAGATCGTGGTGTTCAAGTTTACCATTGAGAAAGGATTCCTCAGTTAACACAGGAGCATAGCATTGACACCTATTAGGTATAAACTTCACATCCAACAGAGCGACAGAATTAAGTGTCATATACTCTTTCTAGTGAGTTGGAAGTAACTCAAACACACTTAACAATATAACTTCAGAGTTCAGAACGTTGTATCATACCCTTTCTCTTGACTTCAAATCTTCAAAAGTTACTACCTGAAATCAGCATGAGAAATGAACGATATTACTTAGTCTCTTAGACCGTCTCTAGTAGTCACTACATCAGCAAAATGGAGAAGAAACACACACTGTAGCGCCTCCAGCAATCGCCGCATCGGTCGCTGCAAAATGTGGTTGCCCCCCCCCCCCCCGCGCGGACACTCTTTCCTAAGGTTTCTCTCTCCCTCGCTCATCTCACCGCGACCAACCGCAACCTCCCACACGCCTACTCCACCCCAGCATCCGTCGTCGCCTCCACCCACCACTGTCGTCCCTCTCCCTTTCTCCTCCTCAAGCAGGTCGCGCGAGGCCGACGAGCCTCTCTCCCCACCCGCACCTGGCGGAACCCAAGCCCACTGCTGTCGCTGCCACTGCCAGAGCCACGTCGCGCCACGTCGTTGAGCCCGAGGTCGAGGGCGACGGCGAGCTCTGCGATAGCGGCCCAACCGAGGTCGTGGGGGCGGCGTCCTCTGGCCACCTCCATGACGCGGCGGGATCCAGGGCGTGGCGGCGGCCTCCTTGGGCAGCCTCCATGGCGCGGCGGGATCCAGGACGAGGCGGTGGCCTCCTCGGCGCGGCGACGACGGTCTCCTCGGGCTGCCTCCATGGCGTGGCGGGATCCAGGGCGAGGCGGCGGCCTCCTCGGCGGCGGCGACGGCGACCTGTGGGGGATATACCCCCCGGGTCCCACACGGAGAGGCTTCATAACGTGTATACGTATACGGAGATGGGCCCACCCGTGTGGGGATACGGCATGGCATACGGATCAGGATGAGGCGGCGCCCGAGGAGATATCATCCCATGAATAAAGGCCGATTAGTTAGGAAAGATATTACTTGAGCCTGAAGGCCAAATCTTGTAATCGGTTAGCTATAGATTCCCTGAGATCTGTAACCCTACCCCCAGGCTATATAAGGGCGGCAGGGACCCCCCTCAAAAACAAGTCCATCTGATTCCCAATCGCGGAACCATCAATACAACACACTGAGCACAGGACGTAGGGTATTACGCCTCCCGGTGGCCTGAACCTGGATAAACCCCTGTGTCCTTTGTTCACCATCTAGCTCCAGTCTCGGCGATCCCCTCCACACAATCTACCACCATAGCCTACCCCGTGGTGGACTGTCGGTCCGTTGCACCGACACTTGGTGCACCAGGTAGGGGTTCGCCGCGATAATTGGCGAGCTTGATGGCCGCAGTTAAGATCCCTGCTAGTTGCCTTGCCCTCGCCGCGTTGGGAGCGGGAATCCCTTTCGGGAGCCTCGATCCCGTCTCTACCGTCGACGAGCAGGCGGCTGGCTACGTGACTCCTCCTCAGGGTCACATCATGATCGGGAAGATCCCATGCGTTCTCTCCGACACTGTGATCACCACAGAAAAGCCTTTCGGAGCGGTTTCCACACCGCCCGCGAGGAGAAGACCGGCTGCCAGATCCAATCTGGACAAGCCCAAAGCCTGCCGAGTGCTTTTCGGCATGCCACAACAAGCCCGGGGGCCACCCCTCCCGGTTCAAGATGTGACGGTTGCAGGGTCATCAAAGCCTCCCGCGGACGATCTGGTTGAATCTATCGACCGGGTCACCAGCTACATGGCTGACACCATCGCCATCTGCGAGGCGACCTTGGGTACCCCGCAGTCCAAGTGCTTTCCCTTCGGGTTGAAGAGCACCGCTGCCTCTGTGATCGCGGAGAAGGTGAAGCAAGACCTAGCGATGGCCCCTGCACTCGAGCCAGTCGAATACTACTCGGATGAGGACTCGCCGCGCTTCGTGAACGTGGTTCTCTCCCCCATACGAGAGGGAAACCACAACGCGTCCCTCCTCCCCATACTGGAAGAGGACAAGGACGGTCAACTTTGTGATTGGACTACGGATGAATCTGGGGATGAGCGCCGGTCAGGCCGACGGTCTAGCCCCGAGTACGTCTCAGATGGGTCCTTTGCATCCCTTGAGGCGGCTCTTGGCCTAGACGAAAGCTCTCCCTCCCGCAGGTCCAACGACACGATCCTGATCAGCTCTTCAAGCTCACCCTCGGACCTGTCCGACGGAAGCTGGTCGCCTACCTTCGTCTACGCGGCAGCACCAGGAGCTCCACCTGCGGTCTCCGAGGACGAGCACACTCAGGATAATGAGATGGCCGCACAAAAGGCCGATCAGATACAAAGGAATGCAGACCAAGCGCGACGGCGCCAGGAAGCCCAGCGTGACGAGGAGGAAGATGAGGATCTTTATGAAGAATCCGACCGCCCGCACTGCAACAGGCGGCGACGTCGCACCCGCCGATCCAACAGAGTTCAGCCCTGCAGGCTCGAGGATGACTTCACCCTTGAGTACGATGGGCACAAGGTCTACGCGGCCCCCAAGGCAAACCTCATTGTGCTAAATGAGGCGGTCAAGAGGTTGCCTCCGACTACGCCAGACATTGGGCGCATACGGGCCCTGGTGCAGGCCGTTGCGACCCAGCATAACCGCGTCGATCCTTCCCCGCCAGTTGGGCAGGGAGAGACGGAGGGTACCCGCCGCTCGCGCCGTAAAAGAGCGCGGCGCGACGAAGATGAAGACTTGCGCGACAGGCTTCGCAGCCGTGACGAAAGGACCACGATCAACCGCAACCGCGAGGAGCGCCGCCGTCAGGAATCGAGACGACGCAACAACTACGACAGGGAGCATGGAGCTTCCCACCGCCAAGAGAGACGCGGCGACTCGCAGAGCGGGTACGAAGACTACTACTCAGATTCCTACGGGGAGTCTAGGGATAGCTACAGCTCCTGAGTGGCCGGCCGGCAGACGCCGCGGAGGTCGAGATGGTGCCCCATCCTACGATGGCTTCCTCTCCCTCTCAAAAAGGCTACGTCAGGTGACATGGCCCCGAGGATTCAAGTTGTCCGACGTCGACAAATACGACGGCACGTTGAACCCTACGCAATGGCCCCAGTTCTACTCCACCGCGGTCAAGGCCGCGGGAGGAAACGCCGACGTGATGGCAAACTACTTGCCTATAATGCTCACGAAGGGGTGCAGAAACTGGCTTGCGGGGCTCCCAAGGAACTCCATTACATCCTAGGACGACCTTTGCAGGTTCTTCACGAGCCAATACTCCGGCACATGGGAGAGGCTGGGAAACAGAAGGATGCTGGACCAGATCTGACAGCGTAAGAACGAGTCGCTGCGCTCGTACATTCTACGCTTATCCGAGAAGAAGAACTCTCTTCCTTTTGTCGAGGAGCACGACGTCATCAGCGCCTTCCAGCATGGACTGGCGTATGGCAAGCTGGTGAATAGGTGGGCCCAGAGGCCCCCAAAGACCGTGAATGAGCCCTTCGCCATAGCCAACAAGGAGGCTGACGGTGAAGAGGCAGAACGCGAGTAGCTCAAGCACATCAAGTCCCGCTGGGAAGACGATGATTCCCCACGTCCGCGTCAACCACGCCATGATCCGGACCGAGAGTGAGAAACCTCCCAACAGGGCGCACGGCGCAACAGGAGGCGCAAGCCGGCTGAGGTCGTTGCGGCCGTAGAGCCCGCCCCGAAGCGCATGGACCCCTCTGAGTTCCAGAGGATGCTGGACATGCAATGCCCGTACCACAAGAATCATAAGCACTCGGCTCGCGACTGCTTTGGCCTGAAGAACCACTTCTCCGGCAAGAGCCACTCGAAGGGTCCCCCCAAGAACGACAAGGGCAAGGGGAAGAGTGCTCCCCCGGCGGATGATGACGAGGAAGACTTCCAGGTCGCCAACCGTACGGTCAACATGATCTATGGCGGCTCGGACCAGATCAAGGGAAAGCGCAAGGCCAAGCTCACGGACAGGTTACTGGTGTATGCAGCCCAGCACGGCACACCCCAGTTCCTGCGGTGGTCGGAAGTTCCAATCACTTTCAGTAGGGAGGATCACCCGGAGGCAGTCGTCAAGCCCGGGCGGTACCCCCTCGTGCTGAAGCCTACGATCCTCAACGTGGGACTCTGCAAGATGCTAGTGGATGGAGGCAGTGGCCTCGACATATTATTCGCTAGCACGCTCAAGGAGTTGGGCCTCACTCCCTTGGACTTGAGCCTGACTGACAAGCCTTTCTTCGGGATTGTACTCGGAGACCCTTCAGTACCACTCGGTCAGATCTCCCTGCCAGTCACCTTTGGCACGGTTGAGAACTACCAGACAGAGTACGTCCGCTTCATAGTGGCGGACTTCGAGACAGCCTATCATGGCATACTCGGCAGGCCGGCGTTAGCCGAGTTCATAGCAGTGCCCCACTATACCTACATGGTACTGAAGATGCCTGCGCCAAACGGGGTCATCACCCTCAAAGGTGACTCCAACACAGCCAGCGCTTGTGAGAAGGAGAACCTCCACATCGCTGCTACCCTGGATCTCTCCAGGCGTACTGCTGAAGTCCTGGTGGCTGCCAGCAAGCTCGACCCGGTTGATCTAGAGATCCCGACCAAGAAGCCGGCGACGGAGGCAATCCAGCGGGAGAAGGAGGCCGTGAAGAAGGTGTCGCTCAACCTCGACGATCCTGAGAAGACAGCGACCATAGGGGCCAACCTGGACCCTAAATAGGAAAGCGTGCTCGTCAAGTTCCTGCGTGCTAACTCTGACATACTCGCCTGGAAACCAGCGGATATGCCAGGAGTGCCCAGAGAGCTCGCCGAGCACTCCTTGAAGGTTGACCCGAATGCTAAGCCGATCAAGCAAAAGCTTCGTCGGTTCGCGGCTGACCGCAAGGAGGCAATAGGGGTAGAGGTCACGAAGCTGTTAGCTACCAAGTTCATCAAAGAGGTGTATCACCCAGACTGGCTGGCTAATCCAGTTCTTGTATCCAAATAGAATAAGCAATGGAGAATGTGTGATTATAACGATCTCAACAAACACTGCCCCAAAGACCCCTTCACCCTCCCTCGAATAGACCAAGTCGTTGATTCCACGGCGGGCTGTGCCCTGCTCTGTTTTCTCGACTACTATTCAGGCTACCACCAGATTAGCCTGAAAGTCGAAGACCAGATCAAGATGTCGTTCATTACGCCCCATGGTGCGTACTGTTACTTGACAATGTCCTTTGGTCTGAAGAACGCCGGCGCGACGTATCAGCGTGCCATCCAGGCATGCTTGAGGTCAAAATCGGCGTAAACTGCGAGGCATATATAGACGATATCGTAGTCCAGATTCGAGACCCTGATAACCTTATCAAGGACCTGTCTGAGACCTTCGATAACTTGAGGATTTACCGGTGGAAACTTAACCCGGAAAAATGCATTTTCGGCGTTCCCTCAGGAAAACTACTTGAATTCCTTGTCAGCAATCGCAGCATAGAGGCAAACCCAGAGAAGATCCACACGATCACTCGGATGAAGCCTCCCAAGTGCCAGAAGGATGTACAGAAACTAGCCGGGTCCATGGCGGTGCTCAGTCGGTTCATCTCACGACTAGGCGTACGAGGCCTACCCTTCTTCAAGCTCCTCAAACATCAAGATGATAATTTCAAGTGGGACGAGGAGGCCCAGAAATCTTTCCTGGAACTCAGGAGCTATCTGCAAACGGCCCCCCATCCTCACAGCACCAGAGCGGGGAGAAACTCTCTACCTCTACATCTCGGCTACCACGCATGTGGTAAGCACGGTACTAGTTGTGGAGCGCAAAGAGGAAGGACACGCTTACGCCGTCCAGAGGCTGGTCTACTTCATAAGCGAGGTATTGACCGACTCTAAGGTGCGGTACAATCAGGGGCAGAAACTGCTCTACGCACTGTTGATCACCGCACGCAAGTTGAAGCACTACTTCGAAGCTCATAAAATCGTTGTAGTTTTCGACTACCCCATAGGCGACATCCTACACAACAGAGATGCCATGCGAAAGATCATGAAGTGGTCCATCGAGCTGGCCGCACATGACATAACTTTTGTACCGCGCAACACGATCAAGTTGCAGGTACTCGCAGACTTCGTGGCCGAGTACACAGAGATCCAGACGCCATCCACTGCTGCTGAACCTGAGTATTGGACCATGTACTTTGATGGATCACTCAGGATTCAAGGAGGCGGGGCCGGCATAATTTTCATCTCCCCAACAGGAGAGAAACTGCGATACGTCCTGTAGGTCATGTTCAAGGTTTCGAACAACGCGGCCGAGTACGAGGCGGCCCTTCACGGGCTCCGTATCGTCGTATCGCTCGGGATAAAATACCTGATGGTCAAGGGCGACTCTGCTTTGGTGGTAAACCAGGTTAACAAGAAGTGGAACCGGACCAGCGAGAAGATGGACACATATTGCGCGGAGATCCGCAAACTCGAAGGCAAGTTCTACGGCCTCGAGTTTCAGCATGTACTCCGCGACGATAACAAGGCGGCCGATGAGCTGGCAAACATGGGATCCACGAGAGCCCAGGTGTGACAGAACTGCCCAAGATAATTCCGTATTATTGCCTAAACCATTCCTTTTGGTCATTAAGCGATGATACGGAGGTATCATGTCGTCTCTGCCGGGTCAAGCCCGGTAAATCACGTGTAACCCGGATCGCAACATATCCATGTAGCCAACATAGATGGCGTGCAGGTGTGCAATACACTCACCCAACACCCCAGAGACAGTGTGTGCAGCCATAGTCATGTCAGTGGAGGAAACACTGCGAAGAGCCTGGAGGCGGTACAGTACGCTCACATACCGCACCAACCCCTGCATGGTCTCAAGTGGCGTGGTGTGGTCAATGAGCGACGCCACGTTCCCCACGCGCTCACGCCACGCGGGGTCCTCAGGGTCCTCTGTCGGTAGCAGACCCAACGGAGTCAGGAACACCTCAAGCGGGTGCTGATCGCAGAAGGCGTTCAGCACTCGCAGAGCAGCCACCTCGAGTGTCTCCAGCAAGTGGACGCTCGCCACCTCCATGCCCAGGTCCGGCCACTCCGGGTAGTCTGGGTGAAGTGGCACAGTCACCAGAACACGACAGCTAGGAATCCCCAACTGCAGGGACTCAGTCGCCTCGTACGTGGGTGGTGTCGCGTAGCCAGAAGTGCGAAGGGCATCCCACAAGACGCGGGCAAAACCCTCCAGGTGCAGCCCGTCCGTGCGGACCGAACCGTCCGGCCCAACCTCGCAGAAGAGCTGTCCAGCCATCTGTATCAACAAAAACTCCCACGAATCAGTGTGAGTTCAAAAGATAGCAGATTCTGTACAATGCATAAAAATACGCATAACTCATAAACTGGTAGGGCAAAAATGCTAAATTTTTGTCAGCAGCTCAGGGATGTTATGGAGTACATAATTGGTATTCAATGGTTGAGCCAAAAACAAAAGGATCTAGCCCAAACAATTCAAAATGCAGCTTGCTGTTCCCACGAAATTCAGCAGACCAACATTCACCAATTTGCCCATAACTCAAAATTTACTGATCCAAAAATTCTGAATTTTGGACAGCAGATAAATGGTAAGATTTGTGACAACTTCTGTATCTAACTTTTCTTCAAAAGATTCTGTTATCAAGGTCGAAAAATTCATGCAAACAGAGGCACCAAAACTAGATAGACAGGAAAAACACCAGGTGTGTAGGAATGAGTAGGAAATGTATTGGTTGATTTATTTATACAATTTACACAGTTGATTTACTTAATTAGTCAAGTCTTTTAGCATGAGCACAAGCGTCCTACTTTTCCTCACAAGGCAAATCCATGCCTAAAATCGAAGTTAGTGCCGGTGGCGAGGCATACATACGTCTCTCCCTATAATAACTAGTCGGAAGCTATTCGTTCTAAGCGTAACGAATCGCGGTTAGTGTACCTGCAGAAAATCACAGAACATCCCGAACCTTTCGTGCCAGCACTCACGAAAGCATCCACATACATTACCGTTCACTATAGAAACGGCATCCATGCATAAAACCGCTGCATGGACAGCGTCCAACCTCAGACACTCTCCGTTTGAATGGAGTGCATCCTTGCCTCGCATTTTTGTAATACGGAACGTCCACGTAAGGCAAAACGTGGCAAGACACAAACGCGACGGTGGGTTCCCTTTGGAATAGGTACCATCCATCCCTCACATGACTTCCACGTGGCACCACACACGTGTAGCAAAACGTGGTGTACTAGTATGGTTGTGCGAGAAGTAAGTTTTGACAGATAATAAAATGTGCTGGGAGTCAGACTAATAAACCATAACTTACTAGCCACCTGAAAGTACCAAAAATCCCTTTAGGGCCTCTCGAACTAGATAATCCTTAGCGTTCCTAACGCATTTTGCAAACACCTTAATCTTGACAAGTTTTATTCCAAAAACGTGTTATTAAGAGTGTTTTAAATCCCTGGTGTACGAACCAAGCTCTGGTACCAGCTGTGACAGAATCGCCCAAGATAATTCCGTATTATTGCCTAAACCATTCCTTTTGGTCAATAAGTGATGATACGGAGGTATCCTGTCGTCTCTGCCGGGTCAAGCCCGGAAAATCACGTGTAACCCGGATCGCAACATTCATACATCAAAACTCACACGAAGGCGAGTCCAGAGATTACATCATCACAAATTATATTACATCAATGCCCTTATGGGTTATTTTATTACAAACCGAGTTCATTGCATAAAAGTAAATGGTTCAGATTTTAATACATACAGCGGAAATAAAATACTACGCGTCATAAGTAACATCCAAGGAGGTCATCCGAGATGTCACTAAGCACTGTCCTCCTCCCACTCGATCTCCCAATCGGGTGGGAACAAGCCAGGGCACGGAAACCCATCATTCACATCACCTGTAAACATCAACAACAGCAAGGCTGAGTATACTAATACTCAGTAAGACTTATCCGACGGTGATATTATTCACCGAACTCCTAGACATGAAAGGCTTTTTGGCAAGTGGTTTATTTTGCTGAAAGGCAACAAAGAGTATGTCCTTACTTTCAAGTTTTAGCTCCCAATTCTAGTTATTTAATCATTACTAGATTGGCAACTACTGCAAGCAAAGTTGTGCAATACAATTAAGCAATAACCAAATTAATTCTCAATTTCATCATAGAGGGAAATGAGCTGTATAGTTAAGCAGTCCCGGATAACGGTGAGAGGCCGACGATCGATCGATTATTAACCTTTCAAGGTGGACCTAAACACACGGAAGATGCACACCCCAAAAAGACAACTGAAACCAAGGGGGGTGGAGCATGCACCAACCAGGCAGTTCCCAGCGTTCCTCGGTTCGGGAGCAGAGCTCACAGTCTTGATACAAGGCGGGAAGGTCACGGACTCCGCCGCCCAACCAAGCACATGTACCACGTGGCCTAGAACATGGGGGCCCTCCCCAAGATTAGTGGTCCAAGTCCCCTTGCCGATTCCCAAAGGTACTAAGCTTACCGGTCCCATTCCCGACAAATGTTTAGTACGTTCAAAAGCTTAACCAGTGACACCCACTGACCGGAGCCAATCCCAAGCTCTTACCACATGAGCATATCAGATTAAATCTTATGATTCCAACATAAGAACCTATAGCTCGCGAGTGAAGGATTTCACTCGACTTTTACCGGGTCCTTAGAGCATGGCAACTATCATCCTAGCATACTAGTATAAGAACATAGGAACCGAGGATCATGCAACTAGGGTTTCAATTCAACTCCTGAACGTAAATGCACAAACATCCATATATATAGTTGCATGAGTTAGAAATTGGGAAATATGCTTCGGTGCTTGCCTTCACTAGCACAGTCAGTGGTGAAATCCTCCGAACTTTGGTTCGGGCCTTGTTGCACTTCCACTGCGTTCACTCCTACGTTAGCGAGGTCCTCGTCAGCTTCCGGCACTAGCTCATAGTTTCCGTCCGGGAGCTCTACACGATATGCATATGCATGAGATTGGTGTGTTCAAAATAAAGTAAATGCAGTTCTGAATTTAATGACAACCATGAGGTATTTTGATGACCACAATCATCATGAGGGTTAATATATTCAGCATACTCTTCCGGAAATTATTGATGTGTCGAAGCCTTTAAAATTCCTTTCCTCGATAGTGACTGTGTACATATTTATTATCAATAAACTAGATTGACTTCACCAAGGAAAGGTTGCTGCCTCGGGATTCAATATAGTGACATTCAATCATTTAACTTGCATTGCATGAAGGTGATGGTGGGTTTTCAATTTATTGCATTTATTGAGCGTGATTTGCTTCCAAAAATTTATTTTGATAAATATATATATAAACTGATCCAAACACATCTCAGCCATGAACTTGATACATTGAGCAAGCCACTACCCAAAAACCAACTTATGCCATCAACTAGTGCTAGCATGAAAAATCACACAAACTATGTCTAGTATATTAAAATTTAAATCACACATGAATAAATATACATCCTTTGGAGCAGAAACTTCACACAGGGATATATGGCAGCACAACTACCAGAGACATGCACTTACTCAGCAAAGAATCTTAAAGGAGCTACACTCATGAATAAAACCTTAATAAAACATGGCAATTTATATGACTAAGCTAAACATGTCAAAATCATGCATACTATTTAACAGGAGTACATCATCATGAAACAGAGCTGTGGCAAAAAGATTGACATGTTGATCAACAGATTAATTTATAAAATTCAAAAACAGAAGCACTAGCATACATGAAAAATAAATCATAAGTAAAGATACACATGATAACTAAGTGCCATCTTTCTACCAGAGATCAGTCATGATCATACCAGCAACATATCCAATATTCAGATGCAGATCACTTCTGGAATTTGAATTATTTCAAATCTAGCCAAACTGATCAATTTGAATTAGTTTAAAAACTACTCAGCAATTTGCAAACTTCCTTTGTAGAAAAGTTGCATCTAGTCATGATGAGCACAGGAAAATTGAGTTTGCATTTTTAGCATTTTTCTGTGATTTATGGTGAATTTTACAAGATCACAGATTTCAAACCTAGATCTATAGATCCCTTTTACAGTTTAGCCCCTGGAGTCTTACAGCTAGGCCCTCCTAAAGAACTCGATCTTCACAGATGTGCCCTTGGCGGCTCAGGGGAGCTCGCCGGCGGCTCACCAGCGGCTGGACTAGGTCGGGTGACTAGCTAGGGTGGCGTGTGTGCTCACCAGAGACCGATTGGCGGTGTCGGGGTCGACGGGGAGAGCTCCGGTGATCGCCGGCGGCAAAGGGGCGGTGCTGCAGCCGTGGTGGCTTGGTCTCCGGCGAAGACGCGGCACGAGAGAGCAATGCGGGTCTCGGGGAAGCTTCTACGGGGACTAGGGGCGATGCTAGGTGCGTCAGCCGGCTGCGGCAAAGCTCAGGCGAGCGAGCTCCATGGCAGCGGCGCAATGGCGGACGGCGGAAAGGGGGAAAGTCCGCGCGGGCGCTCCGGTGGTTCCTTTTATAGGCGACACGGCTTGGAGGAGGGTCCAAGACTCCCCCTGGGAAGGATAAGCTCGCCCGTGCGGCTGTGGGCCAGTGCCGGCCTCGGCGTCCGCGGTGACGGCGCATGGCGGCGCGGCGCATGGCGGCTAGGCGGCTAGAGCGCATAGGCGCTCGATGGCCTAGCTCGGGAGGTGGCGCGGCACGAGTAGCTGACGGCGGCGGTGATGCGATGAGTCGACGGCGCCGCTGACCTTCCCTCCCGGTGTGCGTTGCACAGGGGTCTCGTGGCGGTGATGGCTGGCGCATGTCGACGCGCTTCGCGGTGGGGAGAGGAGAGAGGAGGGGAAAACCGGGGGCGGCGCGTGATTTTGGCGGTCTACGTGACAAGTGAGATGACGGCGTGACAGCGGGACCCACCGAAGTGACGGCCGGGCATGGACGCCGGGGCACGTCAGCAGTGCGGCGTCGCGTGCGGAGCGCGCGCTCTAGAGCGCCGGGCTCCTATGCATTTCACTGAAGGTCTGTTTGACCGCTTCAAACTAAAAATTTTTGAACTAAACTTTGAATTTGCCAAAAACAAAAGTTGTAGCCTACCTAACCAGCTTCAACTTTCACAAAGGTTGACCTATGCAATTTTGCCTAGATTAGCCAGAATTTCAACTCCAAGTTGTTGTTTTTCTCAGCCTGGTCAAACTGGTGCTCTGAGAGTTGACTGGATTTTTGAGGCTTTTTCACTTCGAATTTCAAATGCCACCAATTAGATGAATTGTGTCCCATGAAAAACTGGACAACTTTTATATTGGCATAATTTGGAGTACTTAAGAAAAATTTTGAGAACAAACTAGAACACTAAGGAGAGGTGTAGGTCTCTAGGGGTTTGACTTAGGGTTTGAAAGGGTTGACCCATGAGTGGGGGTTTGACCAAGGCAAACAATGTTTACTGCTACTAAGATGATGATTATTATTACCCAAATATCCAGGATGTTACAGCCTACCCCCCTTAAAAGGAATCTCGTCCCGAGATTTGGAAATTAAAAACAAAGGTAGGGTAAAGTTCTTACGGTTTCGAGCTTGTAGGAATCCAGGATATTTGGTGTTGAGGAAATGTTCAGTTTCCCAAGTGGCCTCTTCTTCTGTATGATGGCTCCATTGTATCTTGTACATCTTCACAGTTTGCCTTCGAGTTTTCCTCTCCTTACGATCCAATATCCGCATAGGGTGTTCGATTAGAGAAAGATTAGGTTCGATCCACGCATTTGCTTCTTCAATGATTTCAGTTTCCGGCTCGTGGACACACTTTCTCAGTTGAGATACATGAAAGACGTCATGAACAGTAGAGAGCCGATCCGGAAGCCGGATACGA
Source organism: Cenchrus fungigraminus (assembly GCA_036936925.1). NCBI lineage: Eukaryota > Viridiplantae > Streptophyta > Magnoliopsida > Poales > Poaceae > Cenchrus > Cenchrus fungigraminus. Next base: position 42,268,426 of record CM072769.1, on the reverse strand, counting down.
TAAGTGACTGATCCACATATTTCAGTAATCTCATATGGGCCAATATAGCGTGGGGCTAATTTCCCTTTTACTCCAAATCTTTGTACACCTTTGGTTGGTGAAACTTTCAAGTATACCCTTTCGCCAACTTGATATTCTCTCTACGCCTTCCCTTCATCATGATAACTCTTTTGTCTCATCTGTGCGGCTTTAAGATTTTCCCGTATCACCTCTACTTTTTCCTCCGCTTCCTTAACTAAGGCTGGGCCAAAGAACTTCCGCTCTCCCGCTTGAGACCAATTTAGAGGAGTCCGACACCTCCGTCCATAGAGAGCTTCGAAGGGTGCCATTTTCAAGCTAGCCTGGTAGCTATTATTATAAGAAAACTCCGCTAAGGCCAAAGATTGGTCCCAACTCTTATCAAAATGAATGATGCAAGCTCGTAGCATGTCCTCCACAATTTGATTGACTCTTTCTGTTTGTCCATCTGTCTGAGGATGATAGGCCGAACTACGGATCAACTTTGTTCCCAAAGACTCATGTAGTTGTTCCCAAAAACAAGCTATAAATTGAGGGCCTCTATCCGAAATGATAGTCTTTGAAACTCCGTGCAAATGCACGATGCGATCAAGATAAAGATCTGCATATTTCTTAGCCGAATAAGTGGTGTGAACAGCAATAAAATGTGCGGTCTTAGTCAGTCGATCCACAATAACCCAAATGGAGTCGTGATTCCTGGGAGTAAGTGGTAGTCCAACAACAAAATCCATACTGATGTCATCCCATTTCCAAGAAGGTATGGGTAACGGTTGGAGTTTACCCGCAGTCTTCAAATGACTCGCTTTTACTCTCAAGCACGCGTCACACTCTGAAACGTATTTGGCTATCTCCACTTTCATGTTGGACCACCAAAAGTTCTCTTTCAAATCTTGGTACATCTTGCTACTTCCGGGGTGAATCGAAAATTTGGAGAGGTGAGCCTCATCAAAAATTTCTTTGCGGATAGTAGCATCTTCGGGAACAACGAGACGTTGCCCAAACCAGATTGTACCCTTCTCATCTTGGCGAAAACAAGCATATTTGGGATCATTCTCAGATAGTTTCTGCTTTATGGTTTTAACACCCTCATCACTAGGCTGAGCCGCGATGATTTTATCATACAAGGTAGCCTCAATGCTGATTGCATTTAGTTCCCCTTGCGGAACAATTTCCAAAGCCAATTTCCTTAGTTCTTCACATAATGTGTCGTTGTAAGATTCCACTGTTAAGCAGTTGCAGTGAGCCTTGCGGCTGAGAGCATCTGCAACAACGTTGGCTTTGCCGGGGTGGTAGTGTACCTCCAAGTCGTAGTCCTTAATGAGTTCTAACCACCTCCGCTGCCGCATATTCAAGTCGGCTTGAGTAAAGATATACTTGAGGCTTTTATGGTCGGTGAAAATATTGCAGCGGGTCCCCATAAGGTAATGCCTCCAAATTTTGAGAGCATGAACAACCGCTGCTAGCTCTAGATCATGGGTTGGGTAATTCAGCTCATGAGGTCGAAGTGCCCTTGAAGCATAAGCAATGACCCTATTTTCTTGCATGAGAACACAACCGAGACCAGTACCCGAGGCGTCACAATACACGTCATATGGCGTGGAATTGTCAGGCTGAGCCAAAACGGGTGCTGATGTCAGGTGTTGCTTCAAGGTGAGGAAGGCTTTTTCACATTTCTCATCCCACACGAATTTTACCCCTTTCTTCAACAATTCGGTCATAGGTTTGGCCACTCTGGAAAAATCTAGGACAAAGTGACGATAATACCCGGCTAACCCAAGAAAGCTTCGAATCTGATGGACAGACCTAGGTGGCTTCCAATCCATTACTTCTTGTATTTTACTTGGGTCCATGGATATACCCTCACTAGAGATGGTGTGTCCCAAAAATTTAACACTATCCAGCCAAAACTCACATTTGGAGAATTTGGCATAAAGCTTGTGATCTCTCAAACGTTGTAGAAAAATGCGAAGATGTTTAGCATGTTCCTTTTTGTCCTTGGAATAGATCAGAATATCATCGATGAAAACAACCACAAATTTATCCAATTCGGTCATGAATACAAAATTCATGAGATACATGAAGTAGGCAGGTGCGTTGGTAAGGCCGAATGACATGACTAGATATTCATATTATCCATATCGGGTGGAAAAGGCAGTCTTGGGAATATCGCAAGGTCGGATTTTAATTTGGTGATATCCTGACCTAAGGTCGATCTTGGAAAAGACTTTGGCTCTAACTAGCTGATCAAACAAAACATCAATGCGGGGTAGGGGATATTTATTTTTGATGGTCACCGCATTGAGAGGTCGGTAGTCCACATACAACCTCAGGCTACCATCTTTCTTTTTTGACGAAAAGACCAGGACATCCCCAAGGTGAAGAACTCGGGCGAATGAAACCCTTGTCCAACAACTCCTGAAGCTGGGACTTCAACTCAGCCAGTTCCTTGGGTGGCATACGGTAGGCTCTTTTTGAAACAGGTGCTGTACCGGGTTGAAGTTCAATGACAAATTCAATGTCCCGGTCGGGTGGCATACCTGGTAGGTCATCAGGAAAGACATTATGATACTCACAAACTACTGGAATATTTTCCAATTGCGAAGTTACGGTGACAAAAGCACTAGGATCCACGAATTCTCTCAAGGGTAAGTAGAGTGTGGAAGTCCCGACAACCGGTGAATTAATTTCTATTCTTCTTTCAGCGATATCCAAAGTCACTTTATGTTGGGTCATCCAGTCCATCCCCAGAATGACATCTATCCCATCTAAGCCCAAGGTGATAAGGTTTGCACGAATAACCTTACTACCTAGTTTCAGTGGTACTCCAGCGCTGATAGTGTTGGAAGAATGTTTCCTCCCGGTGTAGCAATCTTATAGATATCCTTAACCCGAGCCGTATTTAATCTTAACTTGCTTTGTGTTTTCTCATTAATAAAGCTGTGGGTAGCACCAGAATCAAACAATATCTTAATAGGTTTGCTTCGGATAGAAAATGTACCCGTCATGACTACTGCTCCCTCTGGAATTCCCACCATGGTAGTGAAGTTGAGGCGGCCTTTCTTAACCTGCACGGTCTGCCTCTTTCCCTTGTCCTTGTTGTCCTGGTTAGAACCACGTCCTTGGTTCTGCTGGTTCTGCTTCTTTGGGTGGGGACAATCATAGGAATAGTGCCCAATGTTCCCACAGTTGTAGCATTTGTTGTCCCTGTTGTTCCGGGCAGGTGGTGGAGCATTGTGCCTAGCATTCTGCTGCTGGGAAGTAGAAGAACGCTGACCTCCCCACTGTTGCTTTTGGGGTGGCTTGGCCACCCACCTCCCAGATTTCTGGTTCCCCTGGGAACCCTGGGTAACCTTCTTCACCAGTCGGAATTTTCTGTTAGGCGCGTTGTTAGAGGTGAACGCAGCCTTTCTCTTCTTTGCCTTCTGGGTCCTCTTCATAGCATCTTCCTGGGAGATGGCTAAATCCACCAGCTCATGGTAGGTCTCGGTCTTGATAGGATTGATACGCTCATACAGCTCCTCATCAAGCCCGCGACGGAAACGATCCATCTTTTTCTCATCCATATCCACATGGTACCCACCATACTGGCAAAGGTTGTTAAATTTCTGTGCATACTCAAACACAGAGTCAGACCCTTGCTTCAGTGCCAGCAGTTCGTTCAGCTTCCTCTCCACCATTCCCTTGGGAATGTGGTGTTCCTTGAATGCTCTTTTAAATTCATCCCAGGTAATGACATGCCCGGCCTGCTGCATCATCTTGTAGTGGTCCCACCAGATAAGTGCAGGACCACGGAGTTGCTGTGCTGCAAAGCTAGCCTTGCGCTCCTCCGAGCATGGTAGAGTCAGCACATCAAGCTTAGCCTCGATGGCACGGATCCAAGCGTCAGCTTCCAAGGGCTCATCCGCTTTAGAAAAGACCGGTGGCTTCAAGGCAGCGAATTGATCCCACCTAGCCACACGGGGCTGATCGTCACGTTCACCCTGGGGTGGCTGCGGGGGCTGCTGGTGTTGCATCAGGTAGCGTATTGCTTCAGCCTGCACAACCATGAAGGCCTCCATAGGAGTCATGTTCGGTGGCGGTGGCGGTGGCGGACCGTTGCTGCCACTAGCATCACCGAAACCGTTCGGATGACCGCGGGTTGGTCCCACCATCTGAAATTTGGAACTTATATTAGCCACATATTCATAAGCTTGCTGATATAAAAATAAACAAGGAGAACATGTGGATCAAAATTCCAAACATTGCAACAAAATTTGCAGACGGGGCAGCCGCGCTTCTTTTGAGCGAAAATTCATAACTCTTTACTCGAATATTGAACGATGCTCATCTTTGGTCAGAATAAGCGCGATTTCGTACTCTCCAACTTTGGTATTCAACTGGACCATGAATTTTGAGCTTAACGTGTTCGAAAAATTCACTTTTCGTTACTCTGTTTGTGCTGTTTTGCAGAAAACCGAGGTTCACCAAAACGTCCATAACTTTCAATTTATAAGAGCAATAAGGCTGAAATTTTGTGAGCACGCAAGACATGAGATTTCACACAACTTTGTTATTTATATTACAGCCCAGATCTGAGCACAACATGGTCCACATTACACATTACTTAAGTTACTGCATAAGGTCTTACAACTTAGATACAACACTTGCATACAAATACTAGAGTTCTTGATTCACATACATAGGGGTTATTGTGTAGCATCTAGCTACACAAGGGTTACTCTGTATATGCTAGCCTATCCCATCCACGGACAAAAAACTAGGCTACCCGTCAGAGTATTGGTCGCCGTGTCGAGTCTCCTAAAAGTCGTCTAAGTTCCCCACCGAGGAGTCACTACCCACTGAGGAGTCAGGGGTCCTAGGGGCTCCTGCACCGGAGTACTAAGCACCATCCTCGCTGTCCATCCCTGACTGGGCGTCCTCCTCGTCGCCCTCCATCGCTCCAGGTGGTGGTGGTGGGGCTGGCTGCTACATCGCAATGATCATGTCGTTGGCAGCCTACAAGTCAAGGTCAAGCTGCTCCAACTGCTCGCCCATCTGTGCCAGTGCCTGGATGTGCTGCATACGCTCATCCTTCAGCTGCTGCAGCTCTACCTGCATCTCGATCCGCTGCTCCTGCAGTCCAACCATGGTCTGCAAGCGGGTGGCAAGCTGATCCAGCAACTGCGCATCACGAGCTCTCCACTGGGCCTCACGGGTCTCCAACTCAACGACCCTCTGCTGTGACATCACAAGGTCCCTCTCCATATCCATGTATCCAACGAAGATGATGTGCAGGTGTGCAGTACGCTCACCCAACACCCCAGAGACAGTGTGTGCAGCCATAGTCATGTCAGTGGTGGAAACACTGCGAAGAGCCTGGAGGCGGTACAGTGCGCTCACATACCGCACCAACCCCTGCACGGTCTCAAGTGGCGTGGTGTAGTCGATGAGCGACGCCACGTTCCCCACGCGCTCACGCCATGCGGGGTCCTCTGTCGGTAGCAGACCCAACGGAGTCAGGAACACCTCAAGCGGGTGCTGATCGCAGAAGGCATTCAGCACTCGCAGAGCAGCCACCTCGAGTGTCTCCAGCAAGCGGACGCTCGCCACCTCCATGCCCAGGTCCGGCCACTCCGGGTGGTCTGGGTGAAGTGGCACAGTCACCAGAACACGACAGCTAGGAATCCCCAACTGCAGGGACTCAGTCGCCTCGTACGTGGGTGGTGTCGCGTAGCCGGAAGTGCGAAGGGCATCCCACAAGACGCGGGCAAAACCCTCCAGGTGCAGCCCGTCCGTGCGGACCGAACCGTCTGGCCCAACCTCCCAGAAGAGCTGTCCAGCCATCTGTATCAACAAAAACTCCCACGAATCAGTGTGAGTTCAAAAGATAGCAGATTCTGTACAATGCATAAAAATACGCATAACTCATAAACTGGTAGGGCAAAAATGCTAAATTTTTGTCAGCAGCTCAGGGATGTTATGGAGTACATAATTGGTATTCAATGGTTGAGCCAAAAACAAAAGGATCTAGCCCAAACAATTCAAAATGCAGCTTGCTGTTCCCACGAAATTCAGCAGACCAACATTCACCAATTTGCCCATAACTCAAAATTTACTAATCCAAAAATTCTGAATTTTTGACAGCAGATAAAAGGTAAGATTTGTGAGAACTTCCGTATCTAACTTTTCTTCAAAAGATTCTGTTATCAAGGTCGAAAAATTCATGCAAACAGAGGCACCAAAACTAGATAGACAGGAAAAACACCAGGTGTGTAGGAATGAGTAGGAAATGTATTGGTTGATTTATTTATACAATTTACACAGTTGATTTACTTAATTAGTCAAGTCTTTTAGCATGAGCACAAGCGTCCTACTTTTCCTCACAAGGCAAATCCATGCCTAAAATCGAAGTTAGTGCCGGTGGCGAGGCATACATACGTCTCTCCCTATAATAACTAGTCGGAAGCTATTCGTTCTAAGCGTAACGAATCGCGGTTAGTGTACCTGCAGAAAATCACAAAACATCCCGAACCTTTCGTGCCAGCACTCACGAAAGCGTCCACATACATTACCGTTCACTATAGAAACGGCATCCATGCATAAAACCGCTGCATGGACAGCGTCCAACCTCAGACACTCTCCGTTTGAATGGAGTACATCCTTGCCTCGCATTTTTGTAATACGGAACGTCCACGTATGGCAAAACGTGGCAAGACACAAACGCGACGGTGGGTTCCCTTTGGAATAGGTCCCATCCATCCCTCACATGACTTCCACGTGGCACCACACACGTGTAGCAAAACGTGGTGTACTAGTATGGTTGTGCGAGAAGTAAGTTTTGACAGATAATAAAATATGCTGGGAGTCAGACTAATAAACCATAACTTACTAGCCACCTGAAAGTACGAAAAATCCCTTTAGGGCCTCTCGAACTAGATAATCCTTAGCGTTCCTAACGCATTTTGCAAACACCTTAATCTTGACAAGTTTTATTCCAAAAATGTGTTATTAAGAGTGTTTTAAATCCCTGGTGTACGAACCAAGCTCTGGTACCAGCTGTGACAGAACCGCCCAAGATAATTTCGTATTATTGCCTAAACCATTCCTTTTGGTCATTAAGCGATGATACGGAGGTATCCTGTCGTCTCTGCCGGGTCAAGCCCGGTAAATCATGTGTAACCCGGATCGCAACATTCATACATCAAAACTCACACGAAGGCGAGTCCAGAGATTACATCATCACAAATTATATTACATCAATGCCCTTATGGGTTATTTTATTACAAACCGAGTTCATTGCATAAAAGTAAATGGTTCAGAGTTTAATACACACTGCGGAAATAAAATACTACCGGTCATAAGTAACATCCAAGGAGGTCATCCGAGATGTCACTAAGCACTGTCCTCCTCCCACTCGATCTCCCAATCGGGTGGGAATGAGCCAGGGCACGGAAACCCATCATTCACATCACCTGTAAACATCAACAGCAGCAAGGCTGAGTATACTAATACTCAGCAAGACTTATCCGACGGTGATATTATTCACCGAACTCCTAGACATGAAAGGCTTTTTGGCTAGTGATTTATTTTGCTGAAAGGCAACAAAGAGTATGTCCTTACTTTCAAGTTTTAGCTCCCAATTCTAGTTATTTAATCATTACTAGATTGGCAACTACTGCAAGCAAAGTTGTGCAATACAATTAAGCAATAACCAAATTAATTCTCAATTTCATCATAGAGGGAAATGAGCTGTATAGTTAAGCAGTCCCGGATAATGGTGAGAGGCCGACGATCGATCGATTATTAACCTTTCAAGGTGGACCTAAACACACGGAAGATGCACACCCCAAAAAGACAACTGAAACCAAGGGGGGTGGAGCATGCACCAACCAGGCAGTTCCCAGCGTTCCTCGGTTCGGGAGCAGAGCTCACAGTCTTGATACAAGGCGGGATGGTCACGGACTCCGCTGCCCAACCAAGCACATGTACCACGTGGCCTAGAACATGGGGGCCCTCCCCAAGATTAGTGGTCCAAGTCCCCTTGCCGATTCCCAAAGGTACTAAGCTCACTGGTCCCATTCCCGACAAATGTTTAGTACGTTCAAAAGCTTAACCAGTGACACCCACTGACCGGAGCCAATCCCAAGCTCTTACCACATGAGCATATCAGATTAAATCTTATGATTCCAACATAAGAACCTATAGCTCGCGAGTGAAGGATTTCACTCGACTTTTACCGGGTCCTTAGAGCATGGCAACTATCGTCCTAGCATACTAGTATAAGAGCATAGGAACCGAGGATCATGCAACTAGGGTTTCAATTCAACTCCTGAACGTAAATGCACAAACATCCATATATATAGTTGCATGAGTTAGAAATTGGGAAATATGCTTCGGTGCTTGCCTTTACTAGCACAGTCAGTGGTGAAATCCTCCGAACTTTTGGTTCGGGCCTTGTTGCACTTCCACTGCGTTCACTCCTGTGTTAGCGAGGTCCTCGTCAGCTTCCGGCACTAGCTCGTAGTTTCCGTCCGGGAGCTCTACACGATATGCATATGCATGAGATTGGTGTGTTCAAAATAAAGTAAATGCAGTTCTGAATTTAATGACAACCATGAGGTGTTTTGATGACCACAATCATCATGAGGGTTAATATATTCAGCATACTCTTCCGGAAATTATTGATGTGTCGAAGCCTATTAAATTCCTTTCCTCGATAGTGATTGTGTACATTTTTATTATCAATAAACTAGATTGACTTCACCAAGGAAAGGTTGCTGCCTCGGGATTCAATATAGTGACATTCAATCATTTAACTTGCATTGCATAAAGGTGATGACGGGTTTTCAATTTATTCCATTTATTGAGCGTGATTTGCTTCCAAAAATTTATTTTGATAAATATATATATAAACTGATCCAAACACATCTCAACCATGAACTTGATACATTGAGCAAGCCACTGCCCAAAAACCAACTTATGCCATCAACTAGTGCTAGCATGAAAAATCACACAAACTATGTCTAGTATATTAAAATTTAAATCACACATGATAAATATACATCCTTTGGAGCTGAAACTTCACACAGGGATATATGGCAGCATAACTACCAGAGACATGCACTAACTCAGCAAAGAATCTTAAAGGAGCTACACTCATGAATAAAAACTTAATAAAACATGGCAATTTATATGACTAAGCTAAACATGTCAAAATCATGCATACTATTTAACAGGAGTACATCATCATGAAGTAGAGTTGTGGCAAAAAGATTGACATGAATTGATCAACAGATTAATTTATAAAATTCAAAAATAGAGGCACTAGCATACATGAAAAATAAATCATAAGTAAAGATACACATGATAACTAAGTGCCATCTTTCTACCAGAGATCAGTCATGATCATACCAGCAACATATCCAAAATTCAGATGCAGATCACTTCTAGAATTTGAATTATTTCAAATCTAGCCAAACTGATCAGTTTGAATTAGTTTAAAAACTACTCAGCAATTTGCAAACTTCCTTTGTAGAAAAGTTGCATCTAGTCACGATGAGCACAGGAAAATTGAGTTTGCATTTTTAACATTTTTCTGTGATTTATGGTGAATTTTATAAGATCACAGATTTCAAACCTAGATCTATAGATCCCTTTTATAGTTTAGCCCCTGGAGTCTTACAGCTAGGCCCTCCTAAAGAACTCGATCTTCACAGATGTGCCCTTGGCGGCTCAGGGGAGCTCGCCGGCGGCCGGACTAGGTCGGGTGACTAGCTAGGGTGGCGTGTGTGCTCACCAGAGACCGATTGGCGGTGTCGGGGTCGACGGGGAGAGCTCCGGTGATCGCCGGCAGCAAAGGGGCGGTGCTGCAGCCGCGGTGGCTCGGTCTCCGGCGAAGACGCAGCACGAGAGAGCAATGCGGGTCTCGGGGAAGCTTCTACGGGGACTAGGGCGATGCTAGGTGCGTCAGCCGGCTGCGGCGAAGCTCAGGCGAGCGAGCTCCATGGCGGCGGCGCAATGGCGGACGGCGGAAAGGGGGAAAGTCCGCGCGGGCGCTCCGGGGGTTCCTTTTATAGGCGGTACGGCTTGGAGGAGGGTCCAAGACTCCCCCTGGGAAGGATAAGCTCGCCCGTGCGGCTGTGGGCCAGTGCCGGCCTTGGCGTCCGCGGCGACAGCGCATGGCAGCGCGGCGCGTGGTAGCTAGGCGCCTAGAGCGCATAGGCGCTCGATGGCCTAGCTCGGGAGGTGGCGCGGCACGAGTAGCTGACGGCGGTGGTGATGCGATGAGTCGACGGCGCCGCTGACCTTCCCTCCCGGCGTGCGTTGCACAAGGGTCCCGTGGCGGCGATGGCCGGCGCGTGTCGACGCGCTTCGCGGCGGGGAGAGGAGAGAGGAGGGGAAAACCGGGGGCGGCGCGTGATTTTGGCGGTCTACGTGGCAAGTGAGATGACGGCGTGACAGCGGGACCCATCGAAGTGACGGCTGGGCACGGACGCCGGGGCGCGGCGTCGCGCGCGGAGCGCGCGCTCTGGAGCGCTGGGCTCCTGTGCATTTCACTGAAGGTCTGTTTGACCGCTTCAAACTAAAAATTTTTGAACTAAACTTTGAATTCGCCAAAAACAAAAGTTGTAGCCTACCTAACCAGCTTCAACTTTCACAAAGGTTGACCTATGCAATTTTGCCTAGATTAGCCAGAATTTCAACTCCAAGTTGTTGTTTTTCTCAGCCTGGTCAAACTGGTGCTCTGAGAGTTGACTAGATTTTCGAGGCTTTTCCACTTCGAATTTCAAATGCCACCAATTAGATGAATTGTGTCCCATGAAAAACTGGACAACTTTTATATTGGCATAATTTGGAGTACTTAAGAAAAATTTTGAGAACAAACTAGAACACTAAGGAGAGGTGTAGGTCTCTAGGGGTTTGAAAGGGTTGACCCATAAGTGGGGGTTTGACCAAGGCAAACAATGTTTAGTGCTACTAAGATGATGATTATTATTACCCAAATATCCAGGATGTTACACCAGGTACCACCCGGAGTCTTTGTTCAAGACTTGATCAAGCCCTCCATCAAGAACCCCGATGCGCAAGTCGATCCATCGGAAGGACTCGGTGAAGTCCTAATGATCGAGCCACAACCTGAGTGGATCTCAGAGATAGTCGAGTACATCAAGGATGGCACGCTCCCGAATCCTTCACCAGGTCAGGAAAGGGAGACGCGAGCGTTGCACGAACGAATCAGTCGCAGGAGCAAGAACTATGTCCTGATCGGCGACAACCTGTATCGCCGAGGGGGACAGTCCTGAGTACTCCAGAAGTGCATACCAGAGGAAGAAGGACGACGACTCCTAGCTGAGATTCACAGTGGCATGTGTGGCAACCACGCCGGGGCAAGAACCATCATTGGGAAAGCTTTTCGGTCTGGTTTCTACTGGCCTACAGCCGTCGCGGATGCTGAGGCACTGGTGAAACGTTGCGAGGGATGCCAGTTCTTCGCAAAACAAATACACGTTCTAGCCCAAGCTCTGTAGACGATACCTGTTTCATGGCCCTTCGTGTGCTGGGGACTCGACATGATCGGGCCTTTCAAGAAAGCATCCGGAGGGTACGACCACATCCTGGTGGCAGTCGACAAGTTCACCAAATGGATAGAGGTCAAGCCGATCAAGGCGCTCACGGCCGCCAAGGCGGCCGAGTTCATAGGAGAAATTGTGCATAGATTCGGTGTCCCTAACAGGATAATCACCGACCTGGGTACAAACTTCACAGGAAGGGAGTTCCAGGAATATTGCGATGAACTCCTCATCAAGGTGGCACGCGCCTCAGTCGCGCACCCACGTGCCAATGGCCAAGTTGAGCGAGCTAACGGAGCAGTGCTCGAGGCACTCAAGAAACGCATCTTCGATCGCCTGCAAAAGTACTCGACTCGTTGGCTACGCGAACTCCCTGCAGTACTCTGGGGACTGCGGACACAGCCAAGTCGTGCTACTGGTCAGACTCCCTTTTTCCTGGTGTATGGATCTGAGGCGGTGCTCCCCACTGACCTCATGTTCAATGCACCAAGAGTTGAAGTATATGACAAAAACGAGGCTGAAAAGGCGCGGATTGAGGATATCGACAGCATCGAAGAAGGACGGCTCGCGGCAACAATCCAGGCAGCACGGTACGCCCAAGCTTTGCGGTGTTACCATGATAAAAATGTGCAAGAGAGAGCTTTTTGTGTTGGAGATCTAGTCCTGCGAAGGATCCAGAGCAAGAAGGACATGCACAAGTTAGCAGCCCCATGGGAGGGGCCATTTATAGTCAAGGAAGTCAGTAGGCCGGGTGCTTATCGGCTGATGTGGGAGGATGGCTCAGATGTGCCCAACTCATGGAACATCAAGCACCTACGCCGCTTCTACCCATAATAAAGCTATGTATCATTTCCTGTTCAAAGTTTTTTGTACATCATACATGTTAGCAGTCTATGGCAATGAATTCAGATTCATGTCTCATGAAGTTTTTCTACTTCGCTCTTACGTCTGCTCACATGCTTTTTTCACCCAGGTTCCAATTCTGAAACCTGGGGACTGCTTTACATACAACAAAGTTTTCCATGTTAAAACTAAATAACGCTCATCTAACACGGATCTTACGACTCATAAAGTACCCGGTAGTACACGTCTTAAATCGTGGGTCGAGGTTTTCGCCAAGCTAAGGTACTACACGTGTATGAGAGTACACCCTCTGCGCTAGGAAACTAAGGCCAACGAGCCTACGATTTCCCATAATAGACTAACTACTGGGGAAATTAACAGTACAAAGATACCATCAAAGTAAAGCGCCTACTTAAAAGTACCAAATGTCAACGAACCAAAGTACCGGTGCACCAACAGCACCACAAAATATTACAATTTTTAACTTCAAAGTTTTTTTATGGCTGGGACAGGAGGGCATCAGCACCAACTTCTTCATCAGCCGCAGCCACGACGTCGTCAGCAAGCTGCTCCGCCGTGTCCTTCACCTCCTCCAGCAGTCGCTCAGCCTGCTGCGGCGACGTCCCACAAGCGAAGCCACCGTGGAAGCGATCCACGTTGATCGAGGGGTAGAAGGAGCGAAAGACGGTGAGGCAGTGGCTGGCACTCGCCACGCCGACCTCGCGAAGACAGCCGGAGAAGCGCGCCGTCGCCGCCTGGGCACGCTCCAGAAGGGTCGGCGGACGCACCACCGGGTCACCAAACTGGCACACGGAGGAGGACTCGGCAAGGGGCGCCAGCTCGTCCAGGATTGGGCGCAGCGCCTCGCCGAGAGCTTTGAACTGAGCCCTCTCCGATGCGACGCGGGCCTCAAGATTTGCATATTGGGCAAATTGTTTTTTTCGGAAATCTGCTCAACGTCAGAAGCACTTATCAACAAACATCCAAGGAAAACACGGGGGGTGCAAGGTAACCAATCTGACAGCTCTTTTCTGGCCACAGCAGCCTGCCTGGACGACTCCTAGCCATCCTTCCGGAGTTGCTTCATGCGGTCCCACAGGGATTTGAGCTCCCCCTCTACCTTGGCCTGAGCTATTGCCAAAAGTTAATCATCACAAAGCACTCGGGCAACGGCAAAACAAAAGCAAAACACAGTCAACATACCTCGCTGATGCTCCTCCGCCGCCGCCCGGAACGTCGCCTCGTTCGCCTCCACAGCCGCCTTCTCCCGCCACAGCCCCTCGACCTCCCGGTTGTTGTTGTCTCGCTGAGCAACAGCTTGCTGCTCGAGACGCTCCAAACAGGCGCGCAGAGTGGCGTTCAGATCGGCAGCGGTGCCGACGCGGTCGAGCACAGCGCTCTTGCGCGCGGACTCTGAGGCCACGGTCTGTCGAAGCATAGCGAGAGATGAAACAACTACAGCTAGCAAGCGCCTACAAGGATAAGAGGAAAAACGAAATACCTCTGCAAGCTGGAGGGTCCTCCGCGCAATGGTGACGAGCTCCGCGCGGTTCTCGGCGTCGATCGCCGGATCCCCAAGCACTTCATTCACAAGGCTGCCACGCACCTAGGTGACGCGTCCAGGACGTGGCGGGCTGAGACGTGGCTGAGGGAGCTCCCGCTGGATCTCCTCGACATCAGAGGCCCCAGCCACAGCGGTGCTAGAAGCTGCAACGTTTCCAGCTTCATGCTGGGGACTGGGATCACGAGCAACAGCATCAGCAGCGGCAGCCGCAACATCGGGAACCCCCGACGCAGCAACCGGGTGCTCATCAGAAGCACTCGAGCGCGGCGACGCTAGGGCGGCAGACGGCAGGGATGACTCATCAACATCGGAAGGGAGGTTGCAGGGACCCCTGCTCGTACAAACAAAGACATAAAGACCTTTTTCCAATCCTATGAATCCAAGAGAAGCAAGGATAGAAAATTTCAAAAAGACTTACTCAGAAGACATGCGGACGCGGGTGCGCCACAGAAAGTTGGAGCCAGAGGAGGCGGATCGCTTCACCCCACTGACCGTCGCAGTCGCTGCCGTAGGTGCTGGTGACGGCGTTGCAGCGGCAGCCTGCGTGGTCTGAGCGGTGGGATGCGCAGCGCCCGCCGTCGGCGGCACGGAGCCCGTTTGCTGAGAAGGAAGAGAAGAAGTGAAGTGACCGGTAAGCGCCGGCGTCGCCTGAGCCGTCGTCGCTGAGGGAGCTTCGCCGATGTCAAACGAGAGGGGGATCTCCTCCTCCTCGTCCTCCGACGGCACGAGCTTGTGTCGGCGCACATCTAGTTCATTGATCTTGAGCGACCCAGGGGGCGCACGCCGCACCTCAGGATTCCGGCTGCCCTTGCGCTCCTTGCCCTTGCTGGCCGGCGCGGCGCGTCTCCTCTCCGGGGCAAGGGCTGACGGGGCTTAGACTGGATCGCCTCATCACCACCCGCCGCGACGTAGGCGCTGTCACGCTCCATCCTCTGCAGCTCGCCAAGGCGGTCGGTCAAAGGACCCTGTCCGGCCAACGAGCCAGGCACAGGTGCCACAGAGACAAAAGCCCTGCGATCCTACGATTTTGCCAAAAACAAGCAGAATCATTTCATCAAACATCTGGTGGGCACATGTTCATGCCCTAATGGGCGCCCTATAAAAGACAAAATCATCATCTCAGGCGGATAGTTCACCAGGTTGAACGGCTTCGGCGCGTCGCGGTTGGAGATGATGGTGCCAGGAACGAAGCACTGACGGGCGCGCTCCTTCAGCTCCTTTGCTCTCCCCGGCTCTGCCGCTCGCCGTGCCGCGTCGAGGTCGTCGTCGGCATACTCGTACGCCGGGCGCACCCTATCCCGGAGCGGCTACGTGTACCGGACGGCGAAGCTCGCCATCACCGCGACGCCAGTGAGCCCGGCCTCCTTCAGCTTCCGGATATGCTCCAGCAGCACAGACACCTACCCCATCTCAGCGTGGCCAAGCTCTTCATCCCAGCACGGGAGAGGAGTCGGCCGCGTATCGACGTCGCAGGGCACCGCCGGAGCATGGTTGGTGGTGTAGAACCACTCTGAATGCCAGCCCTTGTTGGAGCTGACAAGCGGCACCGGAATGTACTTAGCAGAGTGCCTCTGCTTGAGCTGGAATCCGGCGCCGCCCACCACCCGTGGCTTCTTGGCGTTCGGGTGGGGCTTCACCCAGAAGAAGTAGCGAAAAAGATCGAAATGCGGGGCGATTCCAAGAAACGCCTCGCACAGATGCACAAAAATGGAGATGTGCAAGATGGAGTTGGGGTTGAGATGGCACAGCTCCAAACCGTAGTAGTAGAGCAGGCTGAGGAAGAAGGGATGCGCGGGCAGGCCGAACCCGCGGAGGTAGGCCGACTCGAAGACGACGGCGTCGTCGGTCGACGGCGTGGGGAACTCCTCCCCCGCAGCGGGCCGCCATCCCTCGACGGCGGACTCGAGCAGCACTCCGCCCAGCACTAGGGCGGTGATGCGCTCCATCGTGGAGACGGAGCGCACCCACTCCTCGCTCCGCACCGGCAGCGGAAGCGGGGACGACGACGACGGAGACGGCGAGCGCCTCGCCTCGGAGGCGCCGCGCCTCGACTTCTTCGAAGGCCGGCGGGATCCCACCGGCGACATCCTCGCGGTGCTCGAGGACTCGGGTGAGGAGCGGTCTACACCCTCGCTACGCTCGGGGACTGCCCCAGAACAGCGGTGCGGCGGCGAATCTGGATCTGCAGCCTCGCCGGAGCCAAATCCGGTGGAGATCGAGCTAATGTGGCGGTAGATCCGGCGGATCGAAGGCGGAGCGGCCGGAGAAGGAAGAACAAGGGGTGGCTGCGTGATTTCCTATGGGAAGCGGAGCGATGTGACTGCAGGAGTGTGTGGCGTGCGACGCCCCCGGGCTGCCTTAAATGCGGCAGACGGAACGATGGTCGTGGCGGGCCCCGCCCCCCGTGCGGTCGCGTCGCCGCAGCGCGGGAGATTCTTCTCGCGAGAAACTCGCGAGCACGACCCGCGCGCGACGCGCTGGCGCTCAGCCTTATTCGGGACGCTTCCGATTCCGGCTGCTGGGCCTAAGTGGGCCGCGGCTCTAAAATGGGCCAAAGAGTTAAAACCTTTCCTTCTACGGGAAGACACCCTTAAACTTAAAAGAGCTTTCCAAAAAATGATCGGTTGGCTTAAATCACTCAGAGGCCGTGACCTAGAGTCACGCACTGCCAGGTTATTAGATAACCCGCCCTCAAAAATTCGGTTTGGGCTCCTAAGAGAGCACCAAAAATCTACTAGCTCATGAGTGTTCTCCCGGAGGCATGCCATACATGGGCCAAAGCTATTCAGAAGTCACGAATATGCTGACTAGGATAGGTGACCTTACGCGAGTGCTCTGTGAGAACACGGTGGGCCACACGGCAAATTTGGCATAGGGCCAGAGCTCTAACCAGACATCGTACCGGGTCAGATGATCCGAGTGGTACTCTCCCAAACGGGATGATGGTAATACCGAACTAAACCCTTTAGAGCTTCGAAATAGTTAATTTAACTATTACGAACCTCGGGGACTGCTCTAATGGGCGCATCTCGAGATGCGCCCATTCAACGGCTATGATCCGCCACCGTGATCATCCAGAATTATTCCAAGACAAAGTCTCATTGACCAAAGTCAGGATCGGGGATACGGAAGGCAATCTGCGGCACCTTTTTCCTGAAGGGGCACCCATTCTAAAAGACATTAGGGAGCGGTCGCTTAGATTCTCTTTTGACCCTAGATAAACCTCTTCAATCTTTATCTAGGCTCGGGGACTAAGTGTGTACACTTCGTCTTCGATGAAGGAGTACAATCTCCAAACCCGGATGATTTGAGTAAATCACAAACATGGTGAAGAGCTCTCCTCAACCACCCGGCAACCACGAGTTCAGCTTCAAGACCACTCGGCTACACCGAAGATCAGATCAGACATGATTCAAAGCACTCGGACGGAAGGCATTAAGCACTCGGCTGAATGACGAAAGTACACAAGAAGGTGCACGGAGCTGAAGATCGAAGTTGCAGTCTGGTCAAGAAGCACTCGGGGACTGTTGTGGGGGATATACCCCCCGGGTCCCACACGGAGGGGCTTCATAACGTGTATACGTATACGGAGATGGGCCCACCCGTGTGGGGGATACGGCATGGCGTACGGATCAGGATGAGGCGGCGCCCGAGGAGATATCATCCCATGAATAAAGGCCGATTAGTTAGGAAAGATATTACTTGAGCCTGAAGGCCAAATCTTGTAATCGGTTAGCTATAGATTCCCTGAGATCTGTAACCCTGCCCCCCAGGCTATATAAGGGCGGCAGGGACCCCCTCAAAAACAAGTCCATCTGATTCCCAATCGCGGAACCATCAATACAACACACCGAGCACAGGACGTAGGGTATTACGCCTCCCGGCGGCCTGAACTTGGATAAACCCCTGTGTTCTTTGTTGACCATCTAGCTCCAGTCTCGGCGATCCCCTCCACACAATCTACCACCATAGCCTACCCCGTGGTGGACTGCCGGTCCGTTGCACCGACACAACCTCCTCGGGCTGCCTCCATAGCGCGGCGGGATCCAGGGCAAGGCGGCGGCCTCCTCGGCGCGGTGACGGTGGCCAAATCGAGGATCTGTCGCCCCCGCCCGCCTGCTCCACCCCGCGGCCACTTCCTCGGTGAGCCACTTCCTCCGGGACATCGGCGACCCCGCCGCCTCCGTCTCCCCTCCCCATGACCGGATCTGTGCAGGGGCCGGCGTGGAGGTGCTCCTCGGCACAGAGGTGGAGCAGGAGCGGCGGCCATCCTCGCGGGTGGCTTCGTGACCCGTGTCCCTCTCTCCACGCCACCACCGACGAGCGGCTCCTCCTCTGCTTCTGGAGGCGGAGGCGCCTCGACCACCTCCTCCTTCTCCACCCTGCTGCTCCTTCCCCTCCCCTCCCCTCCGCTCCTTGCTCCGCCTCGCTCCTTCCCTCCGCTCGGCGGCGGGAGCCAACTGCCGCGGCCGATGCGTGAAGGGATGCACATCAGCCGCTGGAAGCAGCTCTTTTTTGAGCGAGATCTTTTTCTCTCTCCTTGCTTCATAAGCGCGTTTTGTGCATGAAATGTAGATTCACTGCTGGAGACGGTCTTAGTATGGGCATGGCACATACAAAAGGAATTGACCAAAATAGATTGCTGATCCATCAGGTTTCCAAAATGGAGACGGCCTTTTAACAATCAATGTTCCAAAGTAGATCATTGATTCATGTGAAAGAAATGGGATCATGGGAGCGGAAGCATATAACGGCAACAACGTGAACCCTGGCTATGATGCAACCAAAGGTCATCTAGCCTACTTGGTCAGAGAAGGTTGAGGTATGGTCGTAATCAAAAGACCCAGGTTTGATTCCTTCTTAGAGTGAATATTTGAGACTGGTTTTTTGAATAAAAAAACCTCGCTAGGGTTCGCATATTTTTTTAGTTTTCTTTCTCTCAATAAAAATTGTGGGCCCTTGCGATTATGCAGGTGCGATCTCGACGTACCTAATAACTTTAAACAGAAGCACTTGTATAAAAGACTTGAGAAGTGTCAGCTTTGAAGTCCATTTCTTCAAACAACTTCAACCGCACCTTTTGAAAATATTTCACTACAGTACTCTTTGAGGTTTTTAATTGTCGAGAGCAACACTTTGGTTCCGGCTAAATTCGCACAAACAAACTTCACAACTGCAATCCCTTCTAGTGTTGAATATATCACCCACTGTCAGCGAAGGAGCCAGCACCGGGGGCGGGTGGGACTCCAACCCCTCCTACGGTAGAACCCTCGTGGAACACCCCCCCCCCTCCCTCAGCCGCCACAATTTTTGAAAGGAAGAATGAAGGATGGGTGCGGGAGATGCAGCCTGTTCATTTGGCTGGTGGCTGGTGGCTGATGCTGGTTTGTTCCGAGATAAAAGTACTGTTGGCTGGTTGCTGGTTTGTTCTGAGAGAAAAGTACTGCTGACTGGTGGCTGATAAGCCAAACGAACAGGGTGATGGAAGAAGAACAAGGAGAGTCCCTAAAGAGCTGGATCCTGACTTCGCCACTACCCACTGGCCACTGTCCACTGTCAACACTCTTCCCCGCTACCTTTTCTTTCTTTATTATTCAGATAACACCCGCATACTAGTTTTTTTTAAGATAGAACACCTGCATACTTATTAGAGGTTTACTAAAATTTCACTTATCGTCATCATAAATTATCCCATCCCCGTCTCACACCGAAATTTTTTTTGGTCTGTTCTATCACAAACTGTGTGCTTGACAAAAAAAAAATTGAAACGGAGGGAAACGTGAGGTCTCCGACACGTGGGGTTCAGTCAGCTCCAGGTAATCCATCGGTCTGATCCAGCTTTGACTTAATCCGACGCGTCATTCTCATCATCCCATTCCCCATCACCCAGCCTCTGCCTTATCCACAGCGCTCCCACCACTCGCGTCCCGCCAAGTGTACACCCACCCTCAGCCGGCCACACGGAGCTCTCTAAACCCGTTTAGCCACACGAGATCCCGACCCGTAACTCCCTCGTGCAAAACCCTAAACCCAAGCACCACGCATCCCCAGGCGGCAGCCACCCTGACCACTAACCCTTTTCACCGACCAGTGGTCCCCAGATCGGGTTGCACCCACGTGTCAGTGAGAGGTTGGTGGGTTCGCTCGTGTTGACTTGAAGCGCCTCCGTCCCGTCCCTGGGCGGCGAGCGGACGGACAGTGCCAGGTGGAGAGCGGGATAGGGATCCGCGGCGGCCCAAAACCAATGGCCGCGGGAGGGATCGGGCAGGCCCACACGGCAGAGGGCGCCGCGCGTAACTGCCTCTCCATGACGTGCGGGCCCGGCGCACCGGGAGCGCGCAGGCGTGTCGGGCGCGTGCGCCGCGACGACGTGTCCCAGGGGAAAAGAAAAGCCACCCGCCACCCCTCGCGCACGCCGTATAAAAATCCACACCACCACCCCTCTCGCCTCCCTTCCCTATCCCCCGGTCGGTCTCACTCGCGCCCCCTCTCTCTCTAGAAAACAAAACAAAACCAAATAAAAATTTACCCATCCATCGTCAGACACTCGCAGTCCCCGCACACACAAATCTCGCGCACTCGTCGGGTGCGCGCCGGCTCGATCCGCGGCCGAAACCCTAGGTACGGAAACCCTCCTCTCATCCTCCCCCGCGCTCGAATCGGGCGCCTCCCTCCCCCCATTCCATTCCGCCTCGGCCGCCGCGTTTGGTTCCATTCACTGATTGCTTCTTCCTGTTGCTGTGTTGCAGGTGGTGGTGGTGGTGTGACGGAGGGGAGGGGGATGGCGTCGCCGAAGAAGGACTCGGGGTTCCTGACCCAGGACCAGCGGGAGAAGCTGCGGATCGCGGTGCAGAACGCGGAGACGCTCTCGCTCGCCTCCCCGCGTTCGCCCACGGGGGGTTCCACCTCCGCGCTGCTGCAGCAGTACGAGCAGCAGATGCTGGAGCAGAAGCGCGCCGCGGCTGCAGCGGCCGCCGCGGCGGGGAAGGGAGGCGGCGGAGGCGGGGGAGGGGGAGGCGGAGGAGGCGGGGGTGGCCCGAGGCACGTGCGCCGCTCGCATTCCGGGAAGACCATCAAGGTGAAGAAAGGTGAGGTGGTGGTGCTGGTGACCAGCCGTGTGCTTGATCCGTGTTCCTGCTGTGCTTAGTCGCTGCTTCCCTGTTGTTTCGGAGGTGGCTCCAGTGCTTCCCATGCTTGATTAGGATAGGATAGGGTATGATGATGTGTCATGGGTTGTGTGTGCTGGGCTGCTCTTATTAATTTGCTACTGCTTTTGTTTGTGTTGGTTAGAGTGTAATGCCATTTTTGTTGGGGGTCATATCATCCTGTTTACTAGAAGGGCTAGGGGATGTAGTAGGTTCAGCAGCTCAGTTCATAATCATATAGCTCTCCTTAATTATTAGGAATACTCTTTGCTGGGATGATCCCCTTTTTGCCTATTTTCTTAGGCTTCCAATGCCCTCCTAGATTGTGGCTCATGAAGTTAGGGCATAGTGGTGGGCTATTGTTGTGTTGAGACTGCATTTTTTTGTTTGGAAATGATGGTTCCTGATATCCTGTAGAAATGTAGTGCTGATGAAATTTGATCTGAAGGAACATGGATGCTATCCTTTACTGCTTTTCATCTGCCAGATTCAGTTTATTCTGCTAGGTGTGTTAACTTTAGAAGCCCTTTGTTTTCGATATTACGTGTATCTGCATGATCGCTACATGGACAGTTACCTTTGCATGCATTTGGTGGTTCCGTGTGCGTTTCATCTGCTTGTCTCAGCAGCCAATGTAGGATTAGCGACAATTGTAGATTTGGCTGTGTAGTAATTTCTGTTAAAAGTTCAGTAATCTTCGTTACCTGTTCTGTCTGCATTCGCCACTTTTAGGAATTTTTTTGCCACCCTGTACTCGTTTGTCGTATATGTGTGTAGTAACAGCACAAACTGTTTTTAGATCAATATATGGTAACGTAAAGTTGACATAGCACATTTTGCACTTGGTTATGGTAACCAGGTTTTAGTTAACTGAACCACTGAATTTTCCTGTGTGCGAGTATGATGTGAACCATCTACAAGCCAGCTGCTAATCCAAGATAACACTTGAAGTATCTCCAATGTGTGCCATGTTGGTGTATGTGATTGTTATTTTATTAAATACAGCTTCTTGATCTACTAATTATTAATTATCAGTTGCCTACCATCCTTTTTTAGCAAATTTTGCCCTGCGCTCCTAATTGGGATTCGCTAGAGCATCCTTTATGTCCAGAATTGTTCGTTCAGAATTTTCTGCTCCTTTATGCTGACAATTTTAACTGGTAATATTTGGATATTATCTATACATGTGTGCACAAGTTTCATGTTGGAAAGTGGGAACATGTGCTTTGTTTGCACTTTTTTTTATTGCCAAGTCTTGTAGTCACCGATCACAGTATTGCATAGCTATGTGATCGCTGGATCCTGATGCTGCCAACTATCTGTGTTCATCAATACATGGTCTGCATTGCTCCATGGCCTTGCTAAACCAAGTGTTTCTTTTCTTTTTTGTTTAGAAACTTTGGTAAGATTTGGAGGCTATCTTTTAGCATTTGCTCATTGGTTCCTTCATTTATTTGAATTCACCTTGGTGTATTAGGGATTTTAGAAACATGTTTGCTTCCAAGTCTACCTTGAATGCATATGGTTAGATCTCTTACATGAAAATAGTTTGCTGTTATAAAATACCAGTTGTCAGGGATACTTGGAGATTCATGTTCATTTACTTTATTCTACTTGTCGCAGCCCTTTCACCTTAAGAAACAAGAAAGGATCCATTATGTGTTAGATCCAGTTTGTCAGATTATGGATGACCAAGTGTTATGCAGCCTAGGTGTAGCCTTCATAGCATGTTGACTATTATCTTTACATAACACTTGATTGACACGTGTGTTGCACAAAGATATGAAGTGCTGATATGCAATCATGAGTTTGACTCTACTACCATGAAAATGCATGGTTCTGATTCCGATGCATGATATGGAGTGTCATCTGTCTAGTCCTTGGGGAATTTTGTAGCATAAAAATGCATCAATGATCCAAATGCAACATGTAGTTAGGCCTTATGTAGTTACATTAGCTCTAGTAAATACATTGAGTTATACCTAAGATTAGTACCACCATGTTACTATTTATTCCAAGATAGAAAAATGCTGAAATATCTCTATTTCCACTGTATCCAAATATCTGACTTGCTGAGCATTCTGTTGCAGATGGGGCTGGTGGCAAAGGGACTTGGGGCAAACTTATTGATACTGATGCAGAAGCCTGCCTTGACCGAAATGACCCAAACTATGACAGTGGTGAGGTAATAACTATTTGTCTTCACCCATTTACCCCTGGCATCTGTTCTTTTGCACTGCTACAAATAATTATGCAGCACATGTTTAATCTCAAATAAAAAATAATAATAATGGATATGGACTTGTATTTAGGTTTAGATGTTCGGTATCCATACATGTACATTGATGTTTAACCGCCTTTTTTTGTTACTCAGGAGCCATATGAGTTGGTTGAAGCCCCTGTTACAACCCCATTAGAAGTCTACAAGAAATCTGTTGTCCCAATAGTTGAGGAATATTTCAGCAATGGTGATGTCAAATTGGCTGCTTCTGATCTTAAGGAGTTGGGTTATGATGACTTCCACCGTTACTTTGTCAAGAAGCTTGTTTCCATGGCAATGGACAGGCATGACAAGGAGAAAGAGATGGCGTCAGTGCTTTTATCATCTCTTTATGGAAATGTGATCAGTTCAACTCAAATCAGACTGGGCTTTGTGCTGCTGTTAGAGGCTGTTGATGATCTGGCTGTTGACATACCTGATGTGGCTGATGTGCTCGCACTTTTCATTGCACGTGCAGTTGTTGATGACATTTTGCCACCTGCTTTCCTCAGCAAGGCAAAAGTGAGTCTCTCAGAGTCCTCAAAGGGTCTGCAGGTTCTACAAATTGCAGAGAAGAGCTATCTTTCAGCACCTCACCATGCAGAGTTAATTGAGCGACGATGGGGTGGTTCAACTCACATCACAGTAGAAGAGGTGAAGAAGAGGATTGCTGATCTTTTAAAGGAATACATCAAAAATGGTGATACAGCCGAGGCATGTAGGTGCATAAGAGAGTTGGCAGTGCCATTTTTTCATCACGAGGTGGTGAAGCGAGCTCTCACGCTTGGAATGGAGAGCCCAGCTGCTGAAGCTCTTATTGTCAAGCTTCTGAAGGAAGCATCTGAAGAATGTCTGATAAGCTCTAGTCAGATGATGAAAGGATTCTCTCGTGTCGCCGAGAGTCTTGATGATCTCATTCTTGATATACCATCAGCAAAATCTGAATTTCAGCTGTTGGTATCAAAAGCAATTTCTGAAGGATGGCTAGATTCTTCGTATGTGAGTTCAGGTGCTAACGGAAGTGTTGAAGATGATGAACATGAGAAGCTGGCAAGGTACAAGAGGGAGGCTGTGTCTATAGTTCACGAGTACTTCCTTTCTGATGATACAGCAGAGGTTATCCGTAGCCTCAAAGAGCTTGGTTATCCAGAATATAACCCGATCTTCATCAAGAAGCTCATAACAATTGCTTTGGACCGCAAGAACAGAGAGAAAGAGATGGCATCGGTTCTTCTATCCTCATTGAGCATGGAACTGTTCTCTACTGAAGACATCGCCAAGGGATTCATAATGCTCCTTGAATCTGCAGAGGACACTGCACTTGATATATTGGATGCCTCAGATGAGTTGGGACTGTTCCTAGCCAGAGCTGTGATTGATGATGTTCTCGCGCCTCTAAACTTAGATGAGATCAGCAGCAAGCTTCCACCAAACTGCAGCGGGGCTGAAACTTTGAACATGGCACGCTCACTTGCATCAGCCCGCCATGCTGGTGAGAGGCTTCTCAGATGCTGGGGTGGTGGAACTGGATGGGCTGTGGAGGATGCTAAGGACAAGATAACAAAGCTCCTGGAGGAATACGAGAGTGGAGGAGACGTAGGGGAAGCATGCAACTGCATCCGCGAGCTGGGCATGTCTTTCTTCAACCATGAAGTTGTCAAGAAGGCTCTCGTGATGGCGATGGAGAAGAATGAGAGGACCCTGAACCTGCTGCAGGAGTGCTTCGGTGAAGGGATCATAACAATCAACCAGATGACCAAGGGTTTCTCAAGGGTCAGGGACGGGCTAGACGACCTGGCTCTCGACATTCCTGATGCCAG
Source organism: Cenchrus fungigraminus (assembly GCA_036936925.1). NCBI lineage: Eukaryota > Viridiplantae > Streptophyta > Magnoliopsida > Poales > Poaceae > Cenchrus > Cenchrus fungigraminus. The sequence continues at coordinate 42,243,227 of CM072769.1, read as the reverse complement.
GGAGAAGTTCCTCTCCTACGTGGAGCGCGCGAAGAAGAGCGGATGGCTCCTGCCCTCGTTTGGCGTCGCTGCTGCGGCTTGAGCAGCTGGTCGCTGCTGCGGCTTGAGCAGCTGGTCGGAGAAGAGTATGAAGCTGAAGCTGAAGCAGAAGGCAGGGCGCAGACCGTAGCGTCGTGCAGCTGACCCAGCTCCCCTGTGTTTCTGTCGTGTGTCGTTGCGCTTGTGCGTCAGGTAGAGGAGCGAGCCCCTCCTGGTTGCGGTGGTGGTGGCTTGTGTGTCTAGGTGTCGCATCTGACATGCTCATGCTGTTCTTGTTTCATTCCATTTTAACTCTTCATAGAACCGTTTTTTTACATCAAGGCCTTGTTTAGTTTGCTAAAAATTCTAACGTTTTCTCCACTCTCTCTCCATCACATCACATTAAATACGTCAAAAGACATGTTCAGAGTATTAAATATAGGTAAAAAAATAACTAATTACACAGTTTTGATGTACTTCGCGACACGAATCTTTTGAGTCTAATTAGGTCATGGTAGGATAATATTTACCACAAACAAATGAAAGTGTTACAGTGTGATACAGGAGTTCAAAACGTTGAAAAGACAAAATTTCCTACGAACTAAACGAGGCCCAAGTGAAAACAAAAGAGAAAAAGACTGTTTTTGTAAAAGTTTTGCCGTGCGTGCTCCTCCTGCACCGCCGTTACCGTTTCACTGTGATTGCTCCTCAACTCGGTTATTTGCAGGTGAGGCGTGTACAGAATCTTTGCTACGTGATAGGGTGGGTGGTGGTTGTGACTGAATTTGGGATTGTCGGCTGGTGGAAATTTTGTGGCGTGGTGAATTCCTCAACGGTCATGCCACCTAGCCTTTGGCAGACTGGCAAGGACTCAAGATTTGAGTCCAAAATGAGATATTGCTAGCTTTGCTTTTTATTTGATTTTAACTTTTATCTAGTCCAGAAGCTCAGAATTTTGAAGGATTTTGCCAAAGAAAAAGAGAAAAATTTAATGCAAGACACGTATTGATTCCTGCAAGATTCCTATTTTTCCATAAGCATAGCAAGAATTGTTGTTTTCATATCAGAGGATAGAGGTGACGAATTCAGCGAAGTTTTTTTGGCTGCTTGTGCAGATCTGCTCCCTTTATTTGGATCATGACTCGCGAGATTCAGAGATTCATCAACGATGTAAGGGTAAAGGGTCACAGAAATGTGCCACGAACGGAAAACTACGAAAACAGTAACAATGCTACCAGGAAAGTTAAAATATCCAACTATAAATTTTGTATTGTTAGCGAAGCTCATGTACTGCGTTTGGCCATGTCTCATCACAGGCAACCTACAGTTAACCAGATGAACACATTCATCAGCGATTCTGCAGTTAACAGATTCACACGCTCCCATCTAACTCTGAACTGATCCGACCTCCACAGCCAAACCAGAAAACATATAGTAACAGCTAGCAGGGACTAAAGAGAATAGACATCATTGATGTCAGGTTCAGCCAATTGGCAATCAGAATTCAGAATTACCGCCCTCAGCTTTTAACCACCTCTCCGGCTGCATTCCTACCCTGCTTCAGCTTTCGTTTTGCAGTCGGGTCTGATCTTGCAGAAGCAGCAGCTGAACAGCGAGGCTCGGCGTTTCTCGCGCGTCCGAGACTTCCGACGGGGAGCGCAAGCACCGCAGGGTAGAACGTTCGAGCAGCAGCCTCCGCCAACCCTACTTTCATCAACCTTTGAGGTGTTTCCTCCGGTTTTCATGGGTGCTTTTCCTGGTGTGGACGCTTCAGGGACGACAGAGATCTTCTGGTAGCTCAAGATCCTTGACTCGGTATCCACTGCGTCGCCGTCTGCAGTGCCATGGAGGCACCCCAGGATGTGCGATGGCTTCTCCTTGGCTTGTTGCCCCGCGAGTGGGGAAGGGCAGTCTCTTCGGGATGAAGCGACAGTCCTGCAGTTCGTAGCGACTGGGTCCTGTGTCTCGCGGTCTTCCCTGGATTGCATGACCAGGCTCACGGAAGAGTCCTTGGATCCCATTCTGTTGCTGGAGATGGGTGAAAGGTTGATCCGGATGTCAACGTTGCACCTTAGCAAATTCTGTAGAGATGTGCAAAGTGGCTTCCAGAAGGTCTCTGATGTTGGTACATCCTCAGGATGGCAGAACTGTAGCTCAGCAACTGCTACACCTACAATACAGGGTAATAGAATGAAATCTGAGTCGTATAGAAAAATATCCAAAGTACACGTACGAAATGCATGAGGTTCAATTTGCAGGCAAATAATGCCTATTACTGCAAGAGTTCAGAGCAAGATGTGCCCCTATCAGGAAGACAACAACAGTAGCTTATCAAAAGTATACCTATTGCTATATAATACAGACATCCAGACAAACATGTGCTTTCTTAGATGCAGCACAGAGCAATTGTCTGGAAAGGTGTATTGTGATGGACCACAATAAACAAAAACTACAGTAAGTAGGGACACGCTGAGTGACAAACAGATCTGTCTCCCAAACAAACAGAAGACAGAGGTCCCATGCATAGAGCAAATTACCTTGGCTTGTGTATAGAGATGACAACTTTCCATCCTTCCGCAGTAGATTTTGAAGTGGCCGGGATGAGCAGTTCTCAAGGGCTTTTATCCATATAGTCTCCAGTACATCTGGATCTCCCAAATTCATTTCTAGAGAACTAACTTTGTTCTGAGAACAAAGTTGGGAACTTGTATCTAGGCTTTCATCTTTCAGTATTGCGGTCCCGTCATCTGCACAATCTGCAGCTTATCTATCAGTAAAGAGACATACTGGGAAAATGACTTGTCATCAACATAGTTTCACTTAACAGTGCTACTTAAATACTTCAAAAGAATCCTAATATTTTGACAGCAACATTTTTCAGGAGAGATCAAAGTTCAGGAAGCAGAGAACATTAGTTACCTGTCTGACTCTCAGTAAACATGCTTGAAACTGCAGTGTCATCTAAACAGTATGGTTCCCTCATATTAAACTGTAACAGTGCAGCAGTAAGCCATGTAGACTGGTTTTTTGTGGTCTTTAATTGCTTTTCAGTTTCAGAGAGTATTTCCAGTGCATTCCTAAGTTTGTGTACATCCACATCAGCAGCTGCGAGATTTGGTAAAAAGTTATAAAGAGATGGAAACAATAAACAAGTGTATACAGATAATGTTAAGTGGTTAACTCAGTACAAGAAAGCATAATATTATCTAGAGCAAGAGTATTCAATATAAATGATACTATCCTGCACTTCTAAAGAACTTATCAACAATAGCATAACAGATTTGAGGCCATATGATATGTAGCTGCACAATTTTGAACCTTGGTAAGGAAGAGAGCATACATGTATGTTTGCCAGTAATTCTTCTGACTTCCGAAGAATCTGACGGGTGTTTTGCAGCTAAAATATCCATGATAAGATTTGCCAGCTGGGCTAATAGCTGCAGGGGGTCAACCTTTGAGCTCAGAAGCTCCCTAGCCCTCCTCACAATAGTAGCAGCATCCGATGACATAGCCAGATTGAGGACGTCAAGCAATTCCTCATCTGAGACATCACCTATCTGGGGAAAAAAGGGGAGGAAAAACAGAGCAAGTTAGGTGCCGACAAATTGACGGTTTTCAGTGAAAAAGGGGGGGAACCGTAGATAGCGATCTTCTTTAAAGGAAACAAAACTGGAGTAACCAACCTACCAGCTCATGTGTCACTGATTTGCTGATTCTCTTTCCAAGTAGAGTTAGTTGGTCAAGCATTTGAATTGCATCTCGAATGGAACCGTTAGCCTTGCGAGCAAGAAGCTCCAGGGCCTCTGCTTCGAATTCCATGCCTTCTTTTGTGCAAATCTTGATCAATCGGCAGGCAATCGCTGCATCATCTATCTTGCAAAACCTGTAGCTCTGGCACCACCCGATGGAATTGCTTGGTAATTTATCAACGTCAGATGTTATCATGACAAAGATTGTGCTGTCAGGAATCCCTTCTAGGCTATTGTAGATGGAGTACCATCCCTCCTTGTCCATGTGCTGGCAATCATCCACTATAAGAACCTTTAAGTGTGAAGAATCAGGAACTTCACAGGCATTCCTGAGCAAGACTGCAACTCTAGATTTGCAATCAAGTTTGGAAGCATCAACCTCTACCACACTGCTGCTGCTTCCTGAGAATATGGCCATGCACTCCTCGCAGCGCCCACATGGCTGGTTCCCACCAGGAGAACGGCAGTTCAACGCTGCTGCAAATATCCTAGCAGCGGATGTCTTGCCTATGCCGTGCGGACCATGGAATAGATAGATAGGAGCAAGCTTTCCTTTTAAAACAGCACTGGAAAGCGACTGAGCAATAACATCATGCCCAACAAGCTCGGAGAAAGATTTAGGCCGGTACTTCTGGAGCAAACTTCTCGAGCTCTCCTGGAATGTGGTGGCCTCCCTCCGCCCTAGCTCCTCCCCTTCCATCACCAAAGAAAAAGCCCTGTCCTTTGCAGCCCTCGACATCCCGGAGATCGCCGAGCAACAGCTCTGGTTATGGAGAGCGGCCTTCGCCATCGCATTGGCCTTGATGATGTTGATGGGAGAGTTGGCGAGACGGCCCGACCTCAAGCTGTCCCCAAACTCTTCCCTGCGCCTCTGGAGGTGATCGTACGCGTTGTAGCTGCTGAAGCTGTGCCTGCCGTAGTTGTTCCCTTGCGGCTCATCTTCCTCGAGGGAGCAGCCCTCCCAGATGGTCTTCTTGGCCGAGAACTTGGCCAGGGAGTTGGTGTCCGGGTCCCTCAGGGATCTGGACCGCATGATGGCCACCAGGGCCCTCGAAATGGGGATGTCCACCGAATGCCGCCTCTCCTCAATCATCTTTGCTGAAAGTCTTCAAGGAACTACTAGACTGTTGCTAGCTCCACTGGATTTTCGTCAGAGATTCCGAGTCCCAAGCCCGATGAATCCTGCAATGCATAATCAGAGTGTCAAGGAACAACGAATCTTGACGATAGTCGCATAGAAAATGAGGCATTGCGCGCTGAACACACAACACAGACGGTCGAAATGCATGCTAGAAAAAAATTCTGAAAAAAAAAACAATCTGTTCCCCTCCCCTTCCCGGCCGGTGTTCCGTTCACTACAGCACAGCAAGGAAATGCAGAGTGGGGTTAAAAAATTAGAAAAGAATTTCCTTTACGATATTGCCGAAAGAGCATTGGCATGCGAACGGCCTCGCGAGGAAACCGAGCGGAAAACAGACGAGAAACCCGCCCTTGATTCCCGAGCAATCCCGGAGATATTACATAGAAAAAAAAATCGCTGGAGACAACAAAAAAAGCTGGAACAGAAACGCAAAATGCATCCGCAAACGAGAAAGAAAAGGAGGCAAAATCCCGGCAACGGAAACGGAAGTGGGGGGATTTCGCTCCGCATTGAACAATCCCACGGAGAACAAAGAAAATTATCAAATGAAAAAAAAATCCGGCGACACGAACCGAACCAAGCACATACTAGACCCAAGAAGAAGCAAGAATCGAGTAGGTATAAAACCCAAAGAAAACAAAAAACGAGCAGCAGGAATGGAGCAGAGATGGGGATTAGCGCAGGCATCGGCGGAATCCTACCGCGCACCCCTCGACGACGGCGGCGAGACACGGAAACCCCGCACCCTCTCCTCGTGCCTACTCCCACCGCCACACCGCGCCCGCTCGACCCTCCCCTCGATGGACTCCCTGTCGCCGCCACTACATTAATAAGCGACAGACACTGGCGAGGTGGAGGGAGAGACAGGAGCAGGGGAGGAAGGAGGAGATGGGGATTGGGGAGTGGCAGGGCCCCGTAAATATCCGGAAACGGCAGGGGCAGGCCGGGCACGACGCCACGGGTGAGAGGGAAACGGTGGCGTGCGGTGCGCGACCTGGCGGGAGGCCGGGAGGTGCCTCGTGCGCCGTGCCGCCCGGCGTGGCACGTGCGCGTAAATGCGAGCGGTTTCCGGGGGGTAGTATGGTCATTTTGGGTGGGATTCAGTACAGTTCCGTTGCGGCGGGAGGAAATTATTTGCAACGGGCGGGGGCGGTGGGGGTGGATGACAGGTGGGCCATGGGGTGGTGGTGAGGTGGGGTGATGGAGCTCGTGACCCCACCGCTGGGTTGAATCTTTGCTTTGCTGGGCGGTTGAATTTTGGCCGGACCTTGCCACCTTGGAGTAATAAAAGTTTTCGAAGGAAAATTTTGAGCTCTTTCGTAGGTACTGAAGAAATTGAGCATTCCGACTTTTGGAGTGATGGTTTAAATTTCTTTTTCACGTTGATTTTCTATTATCCTACTATGTTCTATATCTCAACAAATTTTGGTGGAATAGATATGACATATAGCCACCTTTTCTAGAGTGTCGGCAAGTGTGAATCCTCCAAACGAACTGTTAAAAATTATGTGTGCAGAATGAGATCTTATTTGCGCACATGTGCTACAATTCAAATACGTTACCATTAAAAGAGATATACTTTTCTAGTGAGAAAGATACGAACGATTATATAATTCTCAAATCACGTCGAGGATTCCCATTCGTATGCCTTTTCATAAGAAAACTTTTTAACTTGCAGTAAAAAATCATAGAGACATGGACCAAGAAATAAAATTCCCCACGTGATACAAAAGGAAATATCTCTCTTCCCATTCGGCGTATTATTGTTATTCTCTCTCTCTCGAAACGATTTTCTCTCTATATATGTACACACACATTATTGCTTCTTTTGCCCCTGCATTATCTTCTTAATACCTTTTTGCATTTTTTTGATAAGGGGAATTTTTATTAATATAAATTCAAGAGTAATACCTTTTTGATTGACACTCCTTATTAAGAAAACACTAGCAATGTTATCCTATGCTCTCCCCTTTCCCGTTCCATCCTATCATGTACCATCTTAACGCCCCTGTCACAAGAACCTAGGTGGTGGTTTAGGTTAACACTAGAACAAACACCATGCTTGGAGCAAGTGTGCCCTACTGACCCTTTGCTTTTCGCAACAATTGCTTTTCCCTCTGATTTTGTTTCTTGCGCAGGTGCTGCAGAGATGGATGGATGTCTGGGACCTTCTCTTCTTCCTCCTAACTTTTCTCCAATTGCTTGTTTAATCCCTCGCTGCTTTTAACGAGGATCCGGTCGAAACCGGCGGGGACCAGACCGACGGTAGTTGGCGTCCGGCGAACTTGTTTAATCAGTGTCTCGCTAATCACCATTAGTTTAGCCTAATCTCTCATTAGCAGGGGGTGATTGCGTCTTTTTGCAGCCATGGATCAACATGCATGGCCTTCTTCTTCAACGGGTCAACTCGAGTCGCTGGACCAGTGGAGATTACTGAAACCGATGCTCCGCTTTATTCGCTGCCCATCATCCATGACACCATGAGAAAGAAACAAAGAAATCATCGCACCATCATGCATGTTCCGATGATCCAATCCCCGCCGTCGGTCCGAAATTGGCGCCGAGATGCAGAGTCTTGATTGTGTTCTCTGCTAATCACCATCATTGGGCTTGGATTCGGCAAAGATAACTCTCGACAAAATCAAAGTGGTTCCGGCGAAATGCCTAGAAACTTGATTCACTATTCTGTGACTCTGGCATTTTACATGTATTTTTTTACTAGTCATCAGTAATTCGATCATGTCATTATCTTGTGATGATCAGCCGGAGTACCGGACAGGGAGTCTGCCCTACCTGCTAGTGTTACATTTGCAGAGCGATAGGGTCCTAAAAAGATTCGGCGTTGGGGCATTCGATTTGACTCTTGGTTTAACTAAACTTTGGAGCTACTATAACATAGCTAGGAACCCTAGCAAATCACATCATCGATGTCCCAATACTTCTTTGACAATGCAAGTGCTGTCCAATCCGGTCTAAAGGGATTTTTTTTCTCTCTCTCTCAACACCCAACTGTTTCCGTGGATAAGGCATTACTGATACTGATATCCTTTTCCAAAATTCGGGTTGGGGCCTGTTTAGTTGGTTGAAAAACTAGCAAAAGTAACTGCTGAAACTCCTGTAGCACTTTCGTTTGTTTGTGGTAAATATTATTCTACCATGGTGTAATTAGGCTCAAAAGATTCGGCTCGTGATGTACAACAGAACGGTGTGATTAGTAATTATTTTTATCTACATTTACTGTTCCGAATATATGTCTTTTGGTGTATTTAATGTGATGTGATGGGGAGAGAGGGTGAAATTTTTAGCCAACTAAACGTGGCCTTGATTTGTCATTTGACTGCAAGTTCCATTGGTCCATCTGTACTTTGAAATGCTACTGTATACGGTTGCCCCATTCCATTTGTCCTTGTGCCATTTGCATGAGCAGGGAGATGACAGTACTGGTGGTACTGATGAATGATGATTTTCTTGTAGAGGGCTAATCATGCATGCACACTGAAGTTGGATCCCATGGCCTAAAACTTCAGAACATGTGTCATGTAACAGGGAGGAGTGGTGGACTGATCACTAATCACAATCAGCCAGGTTGCTAAGCTTGTTGGCAGATTGTGCTGATGATTGAGCTCGTGAAAGCATGGACGCAGCTACCAGATTTTTTAGAATCCAATGTTCTGCACACTGGAGATTTTCATGACAAACAAAGCAAGGAATGATTGGGGGAATATCAGAATCCAAAGAAAAGAATTGTTTTCCGGTGCCGCAGCGGTTTGTCCTCTTCCCCTTCTCTTTCTTTGGTTCTTCTTGCTGTGCTGAGTGCTGTGCAGGAGGAAGGCCGAAGGCTCTGCATGTAGATGCGCAGATCGCAGTGCCTCTCGAACCTGCAATGCAAGCAGACAACAAGAGCCCCAGGACAAGAACTCCTGGGCCGTGCATTCAAGATTTGCAAAATTATACAATCATCTCAAAATTATATTTTTTATACGATCATCTCAAAATTATACGATCATCTTAAAATTTTGCAAAAATGACCACGGACCGCCGTGACCCACGGCGGCCGCCGTGGCCCACGGCGTTTCCGCAGCCATTGGGCCTTCCGCCGCGGGCCCGGCCGGCGGAAAGCCCAGCCGCAGTGGCCCACGGCGCTTGGGTTTTATTCACCGCGGGCCACGGCGGTAGGGATTCGCGACCGCCGTGGCCCACGGCGGCAGGTCGTCAACCCCTATAAGAGCCGAAAATTTGCCCGAAAATGTCATAATAATTCGGAAAAAAAGAAAGAGAGGGTTGGGAGGGAAGGAGAAGAGAGTGAGGGGGCGGAGCAGCGAAGCTCTGCTCGTCCTTCGCTTCATTGTAAGTGTTTCGTTGATTTCAACTCTTTTAGCACCTGTACTTAGATGTAATGAAATCGTAATTAGTATTGATTATTTAGATTTTTTAGATCTGTAGTATTAAATAGTTCATTTCCGTAGGGTTTAGTGTTTAGAAGTAGAAGATAGTGAGGTGGAGGCGGCGGAGCAGCGAAGTTCTGCTACTTCTTCGCTTCATTGAAGGTATTTTGCTGATTTCAACTCTTTTAGTATTTTTGCTTAGATATAATTACTATTAATTACGTAGAGATTTCTGTAGTTATGGATTAGATTATAGATCTGTAGTTATAGATCTCTAGTTAAGGATTAGATTATACTTTACATGTTTGCCACTGATTAGTTTAGATATTAGTTTAGATATTAGTTTTATTGTTTATTAGTCCCTGGATGTAGTATTTGATAGTAGTTATTGGTTTTTATTATGAATCAGACATGTCGGAGACCGTCACAGTCAAATTGTATTATGGATCTGGAGAAATTATATATGGTCCACAATGAGTTGACTTATCAAATTTTAGTTCAATTGAGCAAAATATTAAAAGAGCAGCAGAAAGAAGTTGGGAGGGTATAACCAAGTGGCTGGTCAAGTCATTTGCAGTAGATTTAGAGCACCAATGCATGTCGGTGATGGTACTAATCAACAGAAATGAACATGTGTATTGGGAGCTCATGCCACTTGAAGGAACTCGACAATGGAGGAGTTATATCAGAAATGCATGCTGAGTTGGTTTGCCCGTCATTTTGTTTGTCCAAGTTTACCTGAAGGGTGGGTCTAGCAGTCAAGTACATGAGGAAGCTGAGGAAGAAGGGGAACAACAAGGTGATGATGAAGGGGAACAACAAGAGGACGAAGAAGGTGATGAAGAAGGGGAACAACAAGTGGAGGAAGAAGGGGATTCTGAAAGTGATGAGTCATCTAGAGGTTTTGTTGTCACTGGTTTTGTTGATGAGGGAGAAAGAAACCCTGAGGTGATGAGACAGTATGAGAGAGAGTTAGAAGTTGATGAACGTGCATTAGAAGAGGACTCTTCATATGATGATTATGATCCTGATGATGATGATGATCTGTCTGAGGATCATGTGCACTGGGATTGGCAGAACTACGATTTTTCACAGTGTACTGTTAATCGTGGTGAGGATGTGCCCTGGGAATACACGGAGAATGAGGTTACAGTAGGCACCATGTACCCCACTACTGCACATGTGAAGGATGCAGTCAAGCAATGGTTCACCTTGACTCTGCATAGGGAGTTCAGGGTAGTGAAAAGCTCTCCGATGATATATGATGTGCGTTGCAAGAATGATTATTGTTCTTTTCGAGTGTATGCATATAAGGGGAAGTGGGATTATTACTTAGAGGTGAAAAAAGTGGTGCCTCACAGTTGTACTCTTGATCGGATTGATGCAAGGCACCGAAACATTTTAGCCAATTTTGTTGCAAGCCACATGTACCCTACTATTGTGAAATGTACTTCATATGAGCCGAAGGCCATTATCGGTGCAATTCAGGAAAAATTCGGGTCCACCATCAGTTACAGCAAGGCATACCAAGCAAAGAAGAAGATATTGGAGCATAGGTGGGGTACTTATGAAGCATCCTACCACAATTTGCCTAGCTTACTGCACACAATAGCTCAGATGAATCCTGGCAGCTACTATGATATCAAGGACTATCCTTGTCAGGAAAACCAGGCAAACTTGTGCTTCAGCGGTCATTCTTGGCTTTGGGTGTGTAACACCCCAGGTGTTTATTAAAGATAAATACCTCATTTAGTTGGGTTAATCAAGATTAATTAGCTTTTAATCATGTTTGACATGATTATGTGCCCATTTGCACAAAAGCCCTTGGTAAAAGTCCAAATACGTGGTCAAACCCCTAAGGATCCAAGAGGCTGATTCGGTTTTCTTGCGCGTTCTCCAAATTTCACTATAGAAGTTCAAAATAGGCCAATATAAAAGTTCTTCGTTATCTCCGGGAACACATTTTTCATAATTGGCGGACATTCCAATTTTGAGTGCAAAGCCGCTTAAATTTGAGATGAACGCGCTGTGCACAGTAATTTCAGGGCCGAGTTTTCCTGAAAGTTCAACGCATTTTTGCCACGAATTCGTTGAACAAAACATATGTCGCCCTTTGTAAAAGTGGTAGGTCTATAGCTTCTATACAACTTTTATTTTTGGAGAATCTTGACTTAGTTGTCACTTTTGGAAGTTATACAAGTTCGAAACGGGTCACAGGAAATAGGTACCGACGCCGACGACGACGTCGCCGCGCCGAGAGCGCGCGCGCGTCTGCGTTCTGGCTTTGCCACGCGTCGAGTTGCGCAAACTCCGGCGTACGGCCTTGGAGACCGTCGTTGTGGACCAGTAGCCCGTTGTAGGAGTCTCCGCCTCGCCCATCTACCGTGCGTCGCGCCCAGGACGTGTGCACGGCCTGGCCGCGAGCCCAGCAGGGCCACGTGCCAACGCACGCCACAGCCGCAGCCTCCTCTCACGCATGCAGGCGTCCACCTGGCCGGCCGCGTGCTAAAGCCCCTGAGGTTTTACTCCAAGTCAGTCGTCCTCGCCCCTCTCGCCCGGTCTCGCCTCGTGCGTGTGCGCCGTGCTCCCCGAGCACGCAGAGCGTCACCGCTGCTCAGCCGCGAGCAGGCCGAGCTCCACCCCGCGCCAGCCAGCGCCACCAGGCTGCGCCTCCCCTTTCCCTGCTCCTCCCTCGACGCCGCCACACTGCCGCCGGACTGCCAGACCCCGCCGGCGCCGGTCGACAGCAGCAGCGGCGGCCAGTTCCGGGCCGCCACGCCGCCGGCGCCCTTCGGCTCCCTCCCAAGCCCGAGCAACACCCCAAGGCAGGTCGTGGAGGTACAAACCAGCCCTAGGGCCGCTCACCCTCGAGCTCCAGCGACGGGACCGCCGCCGGCGAGCTCCTTCCGCCGGCGGGGACCCAATTGCTGTGATTTGATTCTTTCCAGGGAGATTTATGTAAAGTAAGGGTACATCTGTGATTTAGGAAAAGTTCCCGAGGGTCCCCCTGTAAAAGTACATTAGGGTTTCGGCTGTACCTTGTAAAATCCGTAGAAAATTGTAGAAAAATCAAAAAAATGCAAATCCAATTGTTATGGAATCCTTGAGAGTAGAACTACAACTTTTACAAAAGTTGTATAGTGTTTTTCTGTTTAGTTTTTAAATTAAAAAAATTCAAACTCAGTTTGGGATCTTTTCGTTGTAGTTCAAAATGTACACGTGCTATAGAGTTGAATTTTGGATATGTTGCTCTTTATGGTATGTCTAGATTCGTGACCAAAGTTGGCATGAGTTTGATGTGTAGATTTTGAGTTATGATTTATGTAAGCTTTATGCTGGATTAATCTTGATGCTTTTTATAGCCCCTTTAATAAACTTTTATTTATGCACAAGTATACCCTAGGGCTTTGCCATGATGAGTAGTACCTCTGGTAGAGTGGATATGATTTTAGAAAATTTTTTAATAGGTGATTTGGATTTAATCTTATGTAGGGTGATAAATTAATAACTCAATATATAAATAAGATCTATACTTGAGCTTTGGCCAGAAACTTAGTTTTGACCTAGAGGATGGCTAGGAGAAAGTTGAGATCAAAAAGTTTAGTAAATCTTTTTATATGAATTAATAGTGATTTACTAGGCTAAAATTTGTCTCTTTTGTATAAATTAATTTATAAATGTTCGTAATCTAAATTTTGGTGTGTGAGCTTAGAATGGGTATATGATGATGCGTGCAGAAGCTTAGACTTATTTGATGTGTTTTTGTTTTAATTTGGATTTATGGTGGAAAGGCTTGTTTTAAGCAAATTAATAAAAGAAATGGTACTTAAGGGCTTAAAATGTGAAACCATGTTTGTTTCTGTTTTTAAGCTTGCAACACATCACCTTGCTGTTTTATTAGTTTAATTAGTTTGTTTGATTGTATATGTATACGCAATCCCCTTAAAAATAAACGTAAGTTAATTCCCTATCACCACCTACACCCATGTATCTTTGTGAGTATTTTTTTAAATAAGTGTTTAGATGAATGTGGCCAACAAGAGTTGGGCTTGGTGGTAATTCCCTCACCCATCACATCACCTAATGCATATGCATGCGAACGTGTAGATTTACCGGACGGGACGTACACGCTCACTCAGGAGGAGGAGGGAGCAGCTAGCGGAGAGGTGAACCAGATTAGTGTGCAGCAAGACCTGGACCAAAGTCCAGAAGAGCCCAAGGCTAGTGTTGAGTTAGAGGAAGGCAAGCCCCGGATACATCTAACCCTTTTCCTAAACTCATACATTTACTTTTCGTATTTATGTTATGATTTGTGCATTTAAGTTTCAGGAGTTGATTTGAAACCTAGATGCATGATCCTTAGGACTCCTATGCTCTTTTACTAGTATGTTAGGAACGCTAGTGCCATGCTTTAAGGACACGGTACAAGTCGAGTAATGACTCATTGCTCGCGAGATATAGGATGCTTATGTTGGAATCATAAGTTGGATAAATTGACTCGCTCATGTGGTAAGAGCAATGGGTTCGGTCTCGACCGAGTAGCATGGTGCTGGTCTAAGCTATTGAACGTACCAAGTGCTTGTTGGGAATGGAACCGGTAAGCCTAGTACCTAATGAACCAGTGCGGGAATTTTATTGCTACTAATCTTGAGATGCGTCTCCCGGTTCGCTACCGGTAGTGCAAGTGTGATTCTGGACGTGCCATGTTTGGGCGTACCAGTAAACCTTGTACTTAGGACTGTATCATCTTTTCCTAATCTGGGGAATGACGGGAACCGCCTGGTTGGGGTAGACACTGCACTTGGTCTACCTTCTTCCGTGTATCTTAGGTTTACCTTGCAAGGATATAAATCGATCGATCGTCGGTCACTCGCCGTTATCTGAGTCGGCTTGACCACTGGCTACCCCATGTTTATTTATGTAACATTCAGATTAATATTGTTGGATGATTAATCTTGTTTGTACAACCATGCTTGCTTAGCTAGGTGCTTACCTAGAATGGTTAACATACTAGAACATGAGCTAAAATTTGAAAGTAAGGATCAACTCTTAGTTGCTTTTGGCAAAACAAACCCACCCGCCAAAAAGCCTTGCATGTCTAGCTGTGTCTTTTATTTTTGACGGGTCAGTCTTGCTGAGTATTAGTATACTCAGCCTTGCTTTTGTTGTTGTTTTCAGGTAATCCCATATGGCCTGGTTCTATTCCAGATGGTTGGGAACTTGAATGGGAGAACGATGTTGATGAGTGATACTCTATGGATGGCCTCCCATGTGTATCTTCCGCTAGATTTATTTTCGCTGTTTAAACTCTGAAACACCTTTACTTTCATGTACGAAAACCTGGTTTGTAATAATGTGAACTTATGAACTTTTATGTAATGTAATGTTGTACTCTGGTCCCGCCTTCGTGTGGGCTTAGCGCATAATTCGATCCTGTGTAAGTGATTTACCGGGCATGCCCCGGCAGAGGCGACAGAATAGTTCTTTATTATTGCTTAATGGCTAGGTGGACAGGCTTAGGCGATAATACGGAATTATTTTGGGCGGTTCTGTCACAGGGTGCCTGCATTGAGGCTTTCAAACTGTGTCGACCGGTCATTTGCATAGATGGCACTTCTCTCACTGGTAAATACAAAGGAACAATCCTGACAGTTGTGGCAGCTGATAGTAATAATCAATTACTTCCTTTGGCCATTGCATTTGTGGAGGGGGAGAATGGTGACAGTTGGTACTGGTTTCTTGAGAGGTTGAAGAACATGGTGGTGCAGGATGTGCAGAATGTGTGTGTCATACACGATAGGCGCAAAGGTATTTTGCAAGCAATGAATGACATGAAATATGACAACCAAGAGCAATACAGAGTTCCATTGTGGCCCGATGTTAAGAGCCGGTGGTGCACTAGACACATGAAATCAAACTTCCACAGCCAGTTCAAGAACAAGGCCCTGTCTAAATTGTTCGAGCGGTTGTGTGAGCAGACTCAGCAGAAGAAGTTTGATACCATCTGAAGAAATTAGATGACCTGACAAAGAAGGCATCAGAGGAGATAGCAAAGAGGCCAGTGAATCCTGAACCTGGAGAGGAGCCAATTTCTCTCGAGGATGTGGGATTAGATGGCCCTCAAGTTAGGCGCAGAAGAGGGCGTGCTGTGAAGACCTTCAGCCAGTGGATTCAGAATGAGCCTAAGGAGAAGTGGTGTCTCATGTTTGACGAGAGCGGAGCAAGACATGGGATAAAGACCACTAATTTTGCTGAGGTCTACAACTGTGTGCTTCGTGGGTCAAGACCTCTTCCTCTAGTTGGCATCATTGAGTTCTTCATGTATCGTACAATGCAATATTTCTACGAAAGGAGCAAGGCAGCGGATGAGGTTGTGAGGAAGACTCAAATGACATACTGCATCAGAAGGACTCAGTATTTGGACACGAAGCAGAAAAAAGCACTTCTGCACTCGGTCACAGCGCAACCTTTGTACCAATCCGCTGGGAATGAAATTATGTGGAGATATGAGGTTGAGTGCAAAGGGAAAATGCGCCTAGGCCCAGCGTGTGAAAAGACACAACAAGTGTGTGACCTTGGCAACGAAATATGCAGATGTTCATGCCGGAAGCCACAACTACTACACAAACCCTGCTCCCATGTGATTGCCGTATGTTATGCACTTAAAGATTTCAGCTACCGTAGGTACATACCATGGTACTACGAAAAGCAAACTATTTGGAACATTTGGAACTGAACAATCCAGGGCTACCTCGTGCAGGGTACTTTTACTGAGAATCCCAAAGAAAATGTTGTGCACATACCAAATCCAGATCCTGAAATGTGCCAAGGTGGTGGAAGAAGGAAGAAGAAGAGGATTAGAAACAATATGGATGAAGCTGAAGCTGGCCCTGCAGCAGTGATATGCTACAAGTGCCACAACACGGGCCACACGTACAAGAGGTGCACAGCTGCAAATTATGCTTGCAACGCACCACCTACTGCCAATGTGGGCTCATCAGCACCTTCAGGACCATCCCAACCCCCATCAGCACGTGGACGTGGACGTGGGCGTGGCAACAGTTCAGGATTCAGATGATCATAGTTGCTTGTAATGTTATGACATTTAATTATGGAATTTGTAATATTCGAACTAATATTTCCTGTACGAACTTATGCGTGGTATTGTATTTGAATAATTGAACTGCTATTTCGTGTCATCTTAATTATGCTCATTCATTTGTATAATTTTGTCTATGATTGTAATTTATAATTTTGTCTATGATTGTAATAATTGTTCTTATCATGTTTTGCAGGTTTGCAATGGCCTCCTCAGGTCCTGAGTTGGACTTGTCCTTCCTCACCGCGAGAAAGGACAAGGTCGAGGTGCCAAAGGGGACTAACACTCCTATGTGCTTCTGCGGTGACAACTGCAAGCTTGTGAAGTGCAAGGTTCTCGGGTACGCATACGGGATGAGGTTCTTCATGTGCGCAAACTATGCGCACGACCCGATCCAGCCTTTCGATCGCAACATTAGAGCCAAAGTAAGGACTTTCTACACTTCTCGATTATTTGTTTGTCATTTTTGTTTCATTATTTGCTGACATGTCTTTGGAAAAAGACTCCACCTCCTCTTTGTGATTTCATGCAGTGGCTAGATACCGAGCAGTCTGAGTTCGACAAGAGCTACGTCGAGGCATCGGGCAGTGATGCAAGGGAGAGGTGGTTGCGCATGGTTGAGTGCGAAAAGAGAGAGGAAAAAAAAGAGGAGGAGAAGGAAATGCGCATTCGCCAAGAGATGAGAGAGCGTGAAGCGGCCCAGGCCCGTGAAGCTGACAGAGAGAGGAAGAGGGAGAGGGCTCGCCGGGCGAAGGAAGCTGGGCCTGATGCCATCAGGAAGGGGAAATACCCCCGTTGTACTCAGTAGACCTAGAGTATTAATCGGACTGTATCAAATAATTCGGGATTTCGTGACATCGTGATGTAGGGTCCTCGGTTTGTATCCTTAAGAACTTTAATCGAACTGCATTAGAGTGTGTTTTCTCCGTTACGTTTGTTTCGTTAGAGTCACGGTCATATGCAGAGTTGTTGTGTTTCCTCCGAGTCACTGACGTGTTCTCCTCCCACGGATCGACTGGCCCACTATGCGCCAGTGCCCTAGTACTAGAGTGTGTTTTCTCTGGGTCACTGCTTCGTTTCTCTTCCCACGGATCAAAGGGCCCACCACCCAGCCAGACTCCTTCTTCTGCCTATATGTAGCACCATTCACTCCATTGCCTTCTTCTCACAGCATTCAACAATGACTTCCTGGAGTGGGGATGAGTACGGTTTCGGTCCTATGTTGTGGCATCAGCAATCTCCTGATTTCGTAGCCAATTTCCCATTAAAAGGCAAGAGTGACTTCAGATCGATGCGTGAAGTTAGAAGCTATGCACCGAAGCAAACGGTGTTGTGGCCTAGGTGTTCGCACGGTGAGTTTTGAGTGATGCAAGTGTACGAGGGATGGAACAACTCCGGTCGTCGCTTCTGGCACTGCCCACTTGCATGGGTAAGTAAATGTTCACAAATTTGTTCATCATCTTTCTTTGGTTTGCTAACGTTTTCTTGCCTTTTGCAGTACTCCACCCAAGCAGAGAACTGCGGTTTCTCGCAATGGGTGGATCCACCAGTTATTCGCCCCTATCAAGAGTATATCGACTACCTCGAGGACGTCGTCATCTTCAACCTGAAGCGGGAGCTGTCGGAGGCATTGGCTTCCCCTGATCGATCGTCCAGCGCTGGAGACAGTAGATGTTGCAAATGTTCGACCTGCACTTGTGAATATCACAAGAAGAACAGCTCCCCTCTACCTTCATCACCTCCACCCCCACATGGGTACTACTACATGCCGTCGCAAGACTCCGGCGGGTCTTTGCTCTCTGGGCAGTTCTCCTACAACTAGTTTAATTAGACTGTTGTAATCAATTTTCTAAATTCCCTAAGGCATGTTATCAGTACGTAAGGCGCTTTGTTAGGATTTTTCGAGTGCCGTTCATGCCATTGCAAAGGTGTGTGTTGGACTTCTAAATATTAAAAAATATGTATAAAAAGATGCCGCCGTGGGCCACGGTGGTTGGGTTGCAACCGCCGTGGCCTACGGCGGTTGCATGCCCCCTGCCTGCCGCCGCGGTGCACCGGCAAACGCCGTCCCAGACCGCCGTGGGCTACGGCGTTTGGCCTAACCGTCGTACGCTACGGCGGTTAGGCCCAACTGCCGTGGCCCACAGCGTTTGGCTGCGGAAACGCCGTGGGTCACGGCGGCCCGTGGTCATTTTTGCAAAATTTCGAGATGATCGTATAAATTTGCAAAAGCATTAAACATAGATATATTTATATAATTCAAATATTTCATCCATCAGATGGTAATCCAGAGAAGGCAGGTAAAAAGCTCTATCAGAATCTGATCACATTGTTACTGAACAATGCATTCTAGATTCGTACAATACACTCCAGTGAGTGAACAATGTATTCTGAACCTTTTTTTTTCTGATGTCCTCTTGCTCCTGCAGTCCTCCATCTGCTGCCGTTGCTACTGAATGCTGCAGGGCCCATGTTCGATCATGATCTCATGCTCTTTGACCCTACCTTTACCGTGCAATTACTGGAGTGAGCTAGGGCCAGCCAGCGGCCAACGAGCAGTAGCTCAGCGCGCGTCAGTACGCACACCACAAATAGCTGGGGACGGGAGGGTACAGCTACAGTGCCCCCATTACAGGGGCAGCAAGGCATGCAGCAGGATCTCCATGGATGAGGATCACAAGCTGCAAGGACCATGGCGGTAAGACCCGTACGTAGCCGTGGTAGGGCAACCGGAGTTAACGCCCCCAACTTCAATGGATGCGGCGGGCCGTACTTGAGAATTGCCTCCGATCGTCAAAGGATACGAACGCGAACTGAATGCGAGCACAACAGTCTGAAATTTAACTGCCAGCCAAAAAGTCGCCTATGCTCTTTTCAGAAACAGGGGGGAAATACCAATACAGAATGCATGCAGATCCCTGTTTCAGAGTATGCTCGTTGTTGCCTACTATCAAGAGGAAAAAACTCTCTTGGTTGGAGTGATTACTGGAACAGGGGATGCTTTGAACAGAACAGTAGGCTACTAGGCTATCATGAACTCCTTAATTTTTTTTTTGTATAACAAAATGTGGACAGGTTATTTTGGAGCTACAAAAAAGGTCATAAAAAACATGTTATCTTTTCATTTTTCAAAGAAGAAACAACTACCGACTGTTGTGTCTTGTATGGCGAAAATGGCTGGAAGGAAATAGGGAATGCGAATGAACAAACTACCTGTCGGCGTTTCAGTAACACGGGCCTTCGATGGCTGCAACTGCAAGTAAATTTCGGCCTTTGGGCTTAGATGGTCACAGTCTTACACGGGCCTCCACCATGACGCTTGTAAAATGCTGGCCCATTCTTCATTTCCGTTGCTCCCCTCCCTTGTACTTTTTTTAGAGAATCCATGATAATGTTTTTGAGCAGTTAAATTCAACCACACATTGTTATTTTTCCTTCAACCACAATCTTTAATTTACTGAACCAAATGTAAATCATAAAACCCAAAGTAAATCATATAAATACTCCATGGTTGCTCATTTATCCAAATCATTTCAGTAACAAAAATAACATTCTATTCCAAAATTTTTGAAGAATGACATCAAATCCAAGTGAACGAAGAACCGAGAAAGAGAGGGAAGATCATCAATAACTATCCAAACTGTTTCTAAACAACCTCCCTCCTCTATAAAGTCCTTTTCTTGACCAACTTTGCTTTGTCATCTTTCGAACGGCCCACGAGTAGTCCACATCTCCACGCTCCCACCCACAAAACCAGGCCCAAAACCAAACCCCTCCTGGCCCCACCTGTCATCCTCCCGCCCCCAACCCTAGCCACCGGCATTCCGATCCCTCGATCCCCTGCCCCACATGTCATCCACCCATCACCCACCCGCCATATAAATACCCACCCGTGCCACCAGGCCCAAGCCCACCACGCGCCCCCAACCTTCCCCAAAAAAAAAGGAAGAAAAGGAAACGCACCCCCCCAAATCGGAATCCGCACGCACCACCCCATGGCCGCCGCCGCTCTCCTCCGCCGCTCGCCGGCGGCGCGCGCGCTCCTCTCGCCGTCCCTCTCGTCCCGCCTCGTCGCGTCCAAGCCCCACTCCTCGTCCCCCGCTCCTCCTCCGCCGTCGTCGGCGAAGGCGGCCGCCCCACCCAACATGAAGACCTTCTCGATCTACCGGTGGGACCCGGACTCGCCGTCGACGAAGCCGCACCTCAAGGACTACCAGATTGACCTCTCCGACTGCGGGCCGATGGTGCTGGACGCGCTGCTCAAGATCAAGAACGAGCAGGACCCGTCGCTCACCTTCCGACGCAGCTGCCGAGAGGGCATCTGCGGGAGCTGCGCCATGAACATCGACGGCGACAACGGCCTCGCCTGCCTCACCAAGATCTCCTCCGCGCCATCGGCGTCCACCGTCTCGCCGCTGCCCCACATGTTCGTCGTCAAGGATCTCGTCGTTGACATGACCAACTTCTACAGCCAGTACAAGAGCGTCGAGCCCTGGCTCAAGCGCAAGGACCCGCCGCAGCAGGACGGCAAGGAGATCCCGCAGACCAAGGCCGACCGCGCCAAGCTCGACGGCATGTACGAGTGCATCCTCTGCGCCTGCTGCTCCACCTCGTGCCCGTCCTACTGGTGGAACCCCGAGGAGTACCTCGGCCCTGCCGCGCTGCTCCACGCCAACAGGTATACCACCACCACCGCTGAAACCCCTCGATACTGTTGATGGATGGTTGCTTAATGATGTGTGGTGGATCTGTCTGATTTCCAATGTTTTGTGATTAATCAGCTGGAAGTCATGCTCCGTTGATCGTGAAGTAGTTCCAGCTGATGTGTTCTGTGTAGATTGTTTGATGCAGTTGCTAGCTTAGGTGTGCGAAAATTGAAATGATTGTGATCCTTATAGATTGGTTATTTTTCTGATGTATTTTTTCCACTTGGATGTGACGATCCTATGTAGTTGTCTTACTTGGTAGCAGTAGCACACCCACATGATTGGGTGGCTACTGTGACTCTGATCTGATAATAGTAGCATCACAACTGAAAGAAATGTGTTAAAGGCATTTCTTCAGAAGATCACTCAGACATCTTTAAAGGTGTCGTGGTTCATAGCATTGACCAGCCGACCAGGTGTTTAGCTTATGAGTTGCGAACATGTCTCAGCGTAGAAACTAAATTTTTAGATATGGTGGATGGCTTAGTGATTCTATTCCTAAAACAATTTTTTTTGGGCAGTGGAGTGCTAAATTCTTCCAGTATACAGTGTGCTAGTTTCACTCTTCAGCTCTGTTAAATTTTGGATGATTGTCTACCAAATTTAAGATGCTAAAGTCAGTCCATGTGGATTCTTTTTTTTTTCCCACTTGTTTCCCTTGAATCATAGTTGCCTAATACGATTAATCTTCTTTGCTGTAAGCTTTAGGATGTTGCTAAGTCCATGACACGTTCACCCTTTTTAGGCTTCCGCTGTGGGGGACGCTTATCAAACCAAAACCCAACATGTTCATGCACCTTCAAGCTCGAGGATATCATGGGATTGCAGAGAAGAGAAACCTTCTGGACCACAAACGTAGATTGCTTGCAGAAAAATATGAGCTAAGAGGAAAGCTGTATAAGGCTGTCTGTAGGGACCCTGATCTTCCATTGGATATGCGGGAAAAGTTCCGCTATAAGTTGTCAAAGTTGCCAAGAAATAGCTCCATGACACGCCTTAGAAACCGCTGCATTTTCACAGGCCGCTCTCGTGCTGTCTACAAGAAATTCCGCATGTCCCGTATTGTGTTCCGCACATTGGCAAACAAGGGTGAACTGACGGGGGTTAAGAAAGCATCTTGGTAGAAGTTAAAAACCAGTAGAACAAAGCGCTAGCTCTGCAGTAGTCCAGCTTAATAAGGTTGTCTACATGCAATCTTTCAGTGTTTAATCTCTGAAACTGTCTTTAAGGTTCCTGACCAGCAGCCAATTTTATTCAAACATTTTTGTTGAATCAGTAGTGTACTGTCCTGTTTTTGTGCCTATTCAGCACTTATGAAGTTATAAAGCTTGGAACATGTTTCTGAATGCAGAAATGTTTTGGGGTTTATCTTCGCACTTGGATTCATGAATTTGCTGTTGCTGTTTCTTTTATCTTTTCACTTTACTCTTCCATGTTGCTAGGGAAGAAGTTACTACTTCACTCCTGAGCATACTCTCTTGTGCTCTGAATGATTGTGAACACAGTACGCTTAGGGTACCTGATATCTTAAACTTGAGTGGAGAAGTTGTATGTGTTTGTGATTTTTAAATTAAGGCTGTTTGTTTTAGTGTTGTCTTGCAGCTTGCATTCTACCTTCTGGACTACTATTTTTTGCAGCCAGTTTTGCACTGTATATTCCAATTTATTGCTTGATTGTACCAGAATTCACACATTAGCTGTTCACTTATCTTATTGATCAGATGCACTTCAATGTTGCTGTTGTTCATTTAGATGTCTTAGTTTAGTTGATAGGATAATCTGTTTGTAGCTAGAATAATCGGCATAAATGATGTTTGATACGCAATATGTTGCATTCTTGAGATTCTGTAGCTGAGACTAATCAAAATGAGTTGATGGAAGTAATTTGGTCTTAACTTTAGGCTCCATTATAAAGTGTCTTTGAAACTATTATCACTTTTTTGGTTATAAATTGTGAGTAGGTGCTTAACTGTTATAATAAACTGGATTTCTCATTAACAAACATCATCAATCTTGGTACATCTGTATACGTTAAAAGCTGCCATTTGTGCAGAAACTAAACATTTAAGTTGAAGAGTATTGAGAAAGGCTATTTCACTTATTTTTGTGTTCTCACATTGTGCAATGGAGTGTTTCTATTGCTTGTACCTTTTGTCCAGTTTGAACTTTGAAATTGTGATGTGCTGGTATAAATGCTTGTGCCATACCGCGATTGCGGCCATAAACGTGCACTGTTCTCCAGGTGGATACAGGACAGCCGTGACCAGTTCACCAAGGAGCGCCTGGAGGCCATCAACGACGAGTTCAAGCTTTACCGCTGCCACACCATCAAGAACTGCACCCACGCCTGCCCCAAGGGCCTGAACCCCGCGAAGCAGATCGACACCATCAAGAAGCTCCAGGTTAACTCCTAGGAAGCGACCGTGCCATGCCGTCCCTTTGAAAACGAATTTGGAACAAAACCTGTGAAAATTTGCGGTGAACAAACATGCCTTTTTTTGTTTTGCCCTTTGTCGTCGTCACCTGACGAATAATTCCCTCTTTGGGGGCCGCCTCCACTCTGATGCGCACATTATGCTTCAGTGTGGAGGTAGCGTAGGCAGCGAGTGAATAATTGCTACCGTGTTTCATTTTTATTTATGCTGTGTATCTAATTTGGTTGCTTTGTGTTACATTGTCTATGCTCTTGTGGATGCAGTCATTCATGGATGATTGGCATTGGTTTTAATTTTAATGTTGGTTGCGCATTATCGAATTGCCTTTGACCTTTTGAGTTTGAGATTTAACTTTTTTGATTATGGAGCAAAGGCATTATCTTTTGAATCATCTCCGGCTCAGCATGAATCTGTTTCTTGCTGATCTCACAACCCGCCGGGCCTTACAAGTCATTGGGCCAGCTCAGCCGAAATATGTATGAAGTATGTATGAAGTATCTGTTTTTTGCATGGTGATGGCTATGTGCCTAAAAATGTGGGCTCATGTGCCTATCTACTGTTGATAGACTCCCCTATCTACTGTTGATAGACTCCGACCATCAGGGGAAAAGATGGAAAGAAAGCTCTAGAAAAGCCTTCTAACATGGGATTGCGTCGCCGACGCCATCGGGACGGGCAGGTCGGATGGACCACCTCCCCTCTCGCGCCAACAGCGAATGCGTATCTCGACCCGCCCTTTCCGGCGATGGGCACGTCCACCACGGCAGTCTCTCCACTGTCTGCTGTGCCGATCCTCCCCCTATCTCCCTCATCCTCTACCAACCGGCCTAGAGCTCACGGATGCTCTTCCCCCTGTGATCCTCTGCAATTACGTGCTTCAGGGTTCAGCAGGCCGTCACTCTCATATGAATTCCATCGAGTTCGATTACCTGTCAAAAGTGGCACAACTTTTCCCTTGCTAGTGCTAGCATCTACCGATCTCTGTCAGCTGGATGCAATCATTCAGTTTTAACACTCTTCCATCATATATATGGTTTGCATTTTGCCAAAAAAAAAAGGGGGATTTTCAACTTGCACGTAGGCATATACTATCAAACTACAATTTTAAGACTAGTGAAGTAGTGATCGCCTCTGCTTACATGTGAACTATATTGTGTCAGGATCTTGGAGGCGTGACATGAGTTGTTGCTGGTCGATGAAAGTATGAAACCATATTCTGGCACATTCATTTTCTTCGAAATGGGGAGATTTATTAGTTTCAATTAACGTCACATCAATGTGAAAAACGTAATAACTTGAAGAGCTCCCTGCCTCTACCAAGATGCTACACGGCACTAAAAAGGAAACGTGAAGTTAGGCGTGCTAGTGACTTTCTATCCCAAGAATGTGACCCATGCATGTTTCCATGTAAAAAAGGACCATAGCCATGGCGCCAAGAATTGAGATGCCGCTACAATCGAGTCATGTGCAGTAGATTTTGGAGGATAGTCTATGCACGAAGCCAGTGTAAGTGTATGATTGAGAAGATTATAACCTGCGCGAATGGGCTTGTAGTCCAATGGTATGACAGTTCAGTGGGACGTTACCCACCAGGATTCAAATCCCGGTGCTCGTATCTTTTCCTGGATTTATTCCGGGATTATCCGGCGTTATGCTTTAAGTGGTAAGCGACGTTCCCGTCGACGACGAGGCGCCAGTGGTGACTTCGAGAATCTCCAGATCTGCCGGTGCTCAGTCCTTCGGAGGTGCTCATAGGGGTAGGGTTTACGTACGTGTATTCATAGGGGTGAGTGTGCGTGCGTGTTGTGAGCGTCTGCGTTGTACTGTGTAATCTCAAAAAAAGAAGATTATAACCTGCAAAAGAAAATGTTTGTTCTCAAATACCACGCTATTTCTGCACAGCTACAAAGATTAACATTTAGCCATCGCTCCTACTTTTTTCTCGAATATACATGAGAGTTATGTATCATTATATTAAGCAGAATATGTTTGAATACATTGTATTCGAGCGTGCTTTCCTCAAGCGGACTACTTACAAAATAAACAATCTAATTCACACGCTCCCGTGGCAATTCACAAATCGGTCTCCACTTTGATCCTATTTAGGATTATTTAGGATGATGGAGGTGGACGCCGAGCGCTGATCGAGCATTACCCCCATTAATAATACTGAAAGGTTATGACTAATCGTTGTAAGCCAAGCCAATACTCAAAAACCAGATGCCAAATAGACTCATGCTTATGATAAAAAAAACATCACTGTTTACTGCTGCTAGTTGCTCTTAGCTAGATTACTGTGGCATATTCTAGAGCGTCCTAGATTCGTTCATTTTAGATTTTTTGTCTGAACACACACAATTTGCAGTCTTCCCGGGTTCCCCTCCCTCTTGTTTTGAGTGTTCCCTTGTTGTTGTTCACGCGGGCCCCACCCCGCTTCTCCCCGACCAATGGCCTTGCGAATCGTAAGATAAGGCGCCAATCCTCGAGCACACACTGGCCGCCTCCCACCGCGCGCAGATAAGCCCGATCCCCTGTTCTAGAAACACGGAGCACCTTGCTCTTGCCATCGCAGAAGCGCCGAGCTCGAAAAAGCATCGTCGTCGCCGTCGCTGCCCTCGCAACAACGCGCCCACCAAAAAGCAGAGGTAGAAGCAGCTTTCCATGGCGACCATAGCCACGATGGCCTTGCTCAAGCCCGCCAAGATCGTCGCGCGGTCGGCGGTTCCACCGCCGTCCACCAGCGGCGGCGTCTCGCTGCGCAGCCTGGCGCCCAAGAAGCAGAAGAGCGCGCTGGCGGTGTCGTCGTCCCCCGCGGCGGCGGCGATGGCTGGCGCCTTCTTCCACGCGCTGGCGTCGTCGGACGCGGCGCTGGCGGTGCAGCGGGTCGCGGACGTGGCCGCGGCCGCCCCCGCCGACGACAACCGGGGCAAGCTGCTGCTCATCGTCGTGGCGCCCGCCATCGGGTGGGTGCTCTACAACATCCTCCAGCCGGCGCTCAACCAGCTCAACCGCATGCGCAGCCAGGCGCTCATCGCCGGCGTGGGCCTCGGCGCCGCCGCCGCCGCCACCGCCGCGGGGATGGCCTACGCGCCAGAAGCCTCCGCCGCTGTCCAGGACCTCGCCGCACTGGCGGCCGCCGCCGCGGCCCCCGCCGACGACAACAGAGGCCTGCTCCTGCTCATCGTCGTCGCGCCCGCCATCGGGTGGGTCCTCTTTAACATCCTCCAGCCAGCGCTCAACCAGCTCAACCGCATGCGGTCCGACTGAGCGAGCTCTCGCAGAGCACCTGCAGTGCGTGTGCGTTCGTGTCGTGTGTACTAAAATTAAGGACGGTAGTAACGTGAAGCGCGGTCTGCGTGCCCTGTGTTTCGATCCAAGTTCTTGAACAAATCCAGTACAGCTCTTTCTTCTCCAATTCGCTGGTTCTTCTTTTTTTTTTAGCAAGAATTCGCTGGTTCTTCTTTGCTGAGAGAACGTCTTTGTCTCCAGATTTTTTAAGTAAAATACACCGGAGGTCCATCAACTTGTAAGGAGGTGTCACTTAGATCTATCAGCTCTCAAAATGCATTTCTGGGTCCGTGAACTTGTTGAGTCATTCACCGCAGGTCCATAACTGTCTAAATATGCTTGTACTGGTGACATGATATGATGACTTGGCTCAAGAAGCATCTTCTAGCTAAGGCATTTCAATGAGTAGGTTACAAATAGGCGACACATATACTTAGACATTCTTTGGGTTGAATAACGGTAGCCTCCTCGCGTGTATGACAGGAGTAGGCTGTTGTTGTTTAGCTCCGGAAATATCAAGTATGTGTCACTCATAAGCTGCTGGATGAAATGCCTCAATTAGTATATGCTTATTCTAGCCAAGTCATCATGTCATGTCACCAGTAGAAGCATATGTGGACAGTTATGGACCTGCGGTAAACGACTCAACAAGTTTATGGACCTAAAAATGCATTTCAAAGTTGATGGACCTAAGTGACACATTTTTACAAGTTGATGGACCTTCAGTGCATTTTACTCATTTTTTATCAGTTTTTCCTTTTCATTCATACGAAATCTTTAGTGCATAGTGGTTGAGTGACTGGTTGGTCGATGGAATAGAGATCCGGCCTGAATTTCGTCGGTGGAGGCGGTCGGCGCACTACTCGCGAGAACGCGAGCTCCATGCCCGGAGTACCTCATCGGGCGGCGGCGAGCAGCGGAGGAGCCCGGCGGTGGCTCCCTCTTGCTGGAGGAAATAATCCTCGCTAATATGCTACGGGCCTCCGCGGACAAAAGAAAGGCCGAGTCCGATAGTTGGGCCTCTTTTAGGCCTAGAAGACGCTCGTGAGCAAGTTTCTCAGATTGAGCTTCCACCGTTCATTTTCGATTGGACGGTTTGGTTGGCCTCAGGGCTAGACGGTAAATGAAATACCGTCCACCCCTGGCCTGGGTGCCGTCGGACACTCCTCACCGGCGCGCTCGCCAGCTCGACGCAGCCGCCGCGCTCGTCTCGGTGCCGGCAACGCCTCCACGAGAACGCGCCACCTGTGCATACTGTTCCGTACGGAACCTCGTATCACCGTCTTGCCGGCACGGCGCCGCCCTCGCCGGACCGGACCTCTCGTCTTCCCGCGTCGCGCGCGCGCGGTGGCCGCCCGGCCGGCACCTTTGTCGCGGCCATCTTCTCTGCCGGTACCAATGGCGCAGCGTTGGCTGAAAGCTTCCCACCTTTGCATTTCCTTCCCCGCCGCACGCTTCATTCTCGCCACCGCAGCCTGCTCCCTGCTGGGGGTCCGGCCACTACTAAAAAATCGGCCTTCTGTACCGGGTGGTAACCCACATTAGTACCGGGTGGCCACCCGGTACAGCTAAGGCGGCACTAATGTGGGAGACCACATTAATACCGGGTCGTGTGGCCCGGTACTGATGTGATTCCCACCGTGAGCTTTTCGTTTCCCCTACCATTCTCCGTTTCCCCTTCACGTATGCTTTCTTTTCTTTTTTTTTCTTTCCTCATCTTATCTCATCTCATCCAAATCACAACACAAATCACATCACAAGATTTACAACATTCATCAAATTTCTTTCACAACACAAGTCACACCAAAATTGCCAAGATTCACAGTAGAGCTCAAGATTTACAACTCATGATTCACAACAACTCAAGATTTAGCACAAGATCTCACAACAACTCAAGATTTAGCACAAGATCTCACAAGAACAAGAAAAAAAGAAAAAAAAAGCACATGCCTGTGCGCCGGCGCGCCCTGCCTGGCCGGCCTCCCGCCCGCGCCCCCGCGCTCCCGCGGCGCCCGCGGCACCCGCCGCGCCCCAGCGCTCGTCCGCGGCTCCCGCGCTCGGCCGCGGCATCCGCCAGCCGCCGCGTCCCCACGCTCGTCCGCGGCGCCCGCCAGCCCCCGCGCCCGCTCGCGGCGCCCGCGCTCGCTCGCGGCGCCCGCCGAGCCGGCCTTGCTCGGTGCCTCCTCCCTGCACACACATGAGAAAGAAGGTGAGAAGGAAGAAAATGAGAGAAGGAAGGTGAGAAGGAGAGAATGGGAAGGAAGAGATGCGCCTGGTGGGAATGAATCACCTGATGCGCCTGCCGATATTTTTCTAAGGGTGGGAACGGGCGTGCGGCGCGGCGTTGGCAGCGGTAGGGTGCATTTAGTACCGGGGTTTCCTCTTTTAATATATCCTACTCCCGGTACTGATGTGGC
Organism: Cenchrus fungigraminus; assembly: GCA_036936925.1. NCBI lineage: Eukaryota > Viridiplantae > Streptophyta > Magnoliopsida > Poales > Poaceae > Cenchrus > Cenchrus fungigraminus. The sequence goes on along the minus strand of CM072769.1, from coordinate 42,213,989 downwards.
ATATCAGTACCGGCGTCAGCCATGGTCCGGTACTGATGTGGGTGACAGAGGGCTTGTCGGGGCTCTCGATTCCTACCCGGTATAGATGTGGACAACAGTACCGATCGGGGGGTAAAATACCCGGTACTGATGCAAAAGACGAAAGACTGGATTTCTAGTAGTGGGCGGTCGCCTTGACGACGGTGACCGCGTCCGTGGCCGGCACCCGCGCTAGCAAGGAGCGCGCGGTGAACGGCGGCGGCATCACTTGCAAAGCGTTTCGACTGAAGCAACTTTTGTGAACGCGACACTCTTGTGATGGACTGACTGGTAGTGTCCCAGTCTGCAACTTTCTGATGAGCATCAACTCGATGAGAGCCGACTGACTCTATGTTAATGCTGTAAGTTCACATCAAAATCTGTCACTTCAGACTCGAGAACGCGCTGAACAACACAAAGCGATCATCAGCAGTTGGAGAATCTAGACTCTTCAGAGTTGAGTCTTTCAGGCATTACATAACCTCTGTCAGAGCCTCAACACTGTGAAGATGCAAGAGCATGCCACGCTCTGTGATCAAGCCTAGCACAAATATTTCTCCAAGCTGAACTGCAGAAGAACTTTGAAGCTGGACAGTTTCCAAGCAACTGACGATCTGAGCAAATGCCATTTCCCCAAAATGTAGGTGTGTCACAACACAAGTCAGTCGCAAGCAATGAAGGGATGAAGCCTGTGCAGTCTGCACGCGGCGGCACACGCGCAGCGCGACGGACCAGACCACGGCGTCGTCTCCAACCATGTACGCGAGCGCCGCGGCGGCCGGCGCCTTCTCGAAGCGTCGTGCGTATGCGTTGCGCATCCATGTCCATGAGCCCCACCTTCTCCTCCTCCGGCGCGCGCCAGGCTGCCGTGTATCGGGGAGTGGACGTCCGGCCCGCCGAACCCGTCGCCCGCGCATCCAGTGGACGGACGGCGCGGCGGTGGGTTCATGACTCGCGAGAACGCGAGCTCCATGCCTGGAGTGCCTCGTCGGCGGCGACGGAGGAGCCCCGGCGGGGGTGGCTCGCTGCTGGAAATGATCCAGTGAAATGGCTGGCAACGGACCTCCGTAGGCGAAAAAAGGCCGAGTCCGGTAGTTTTGGGCCTCTTTTAGGCCCAGAAGACGCTCGGGAGCAAGTTTCACAGATTGAGTCTCCACCGTTCCTTCTCGATTCGACGGCTCGGATGGCCTCAAGGCTGGACGGTAAATGAAATACCGTCCACCCCTGGTCTGGGTGCCGCGGGACACTCCTCGCCGTCGCGCTCGGCCAGGTTGTAATACCTTAATTTTGAATTTATGAATTTAATGAAATTTTGTTAGCAACCTTTGATTAAGCTTAAGGTTTATAAGGAGTTGTTTCAATTTTCTAGACATTTAAATAATTTTCAATAATAAAAATAAATAAATATAGGAGTTGAGTATGCATACATGCTGGTGTATTATTTTTTTGAGTGCTTGGATTCAAATTTGTGTTTGAATTCAAAATTTGTTTGAAGTTGAAAAGGGTTTCCAAAATTCAAAATGAATTTTCCTTCTCCCTCACTTCCTTTCCTGTTTTTCGCGCCGGCCCTTTTAGCTAGGTCTGTTGGACCCCCTCCGTTTCTCTGTCCCGGTCCGCCTTTTCCTCCTCCTCCTCTCCTTTTCTGTGCGGCCCAGCTCCACATCCGGCCCAGCGCCAGCCCACCGTTCCCATCCCGCCGCTTCGGTCGCTGGCCGGTGGGGCCCTCATGTCATCACCCTCCTCGCGCCAGATTCCGACCCGGGACGGACTCGTCTCCGAGTCCGTACGCCGGACGCGTGCGCGCGCCGCCTCTTATAAGTCGGTACCCCGGGCCTTTATAAGCCGCCGCCGCAACCCCCTGGCCCCCCACGAACCCCTAGGCCAAACCCTAGAGCTCCCGCAGCGCCGCCGCTAAACCTAGTCGCGCCGCCGCCGCTGACCCGCCGCTCCGCCGCCTCCCCGTCGACGAGAAGCTCACCCGGAGGACCACAAGCTCACGAGGAAGTCTCTGGTGCTGTTCGTTTGCTTCGCCGTGCCCTGCAACTCCAGTACGAGCTCGCCGGAGTGTTGTTGCCGCCGCCGTCCGCCATACCAAGCCGTACGTCGCCGCCGTCGCACCTAAGGTCGTTCCTTTGTCCCTGTGTAGTTCCCCTGTGCACGCGCTACGTTTTGGTGCAGTTCGCGAGCTCAACCGAGCACACCAGCTCGAGATAGCCCTGCGTCGGTGAGCCTGCCGTCGTGCGCCGCCGCTCACTGCCGTCGTGCGTCGCCGCTCGCGCCTGCGCAAGATCTCAGCCGCCAGATCCAAAACTGACGGTTCGGATTAGATCCAAGCCCCGGTCAAACCGAGTCATACCGGTCAACCCGCTTAGTCATGGTCGTTTTGCAAAAGAGCCGCCGTTCTTTTTAATATAGCAAGCCGGTCCTCCTACCATAGAAAAACCCTTACATATAGGTCCATTTCTTTACGGTTTGAACCCTAAACTTTCTAGATTTAGTCACCGAGGTCCATAAGTTAGTTTTTACATGTTAGACCTCCAGTTTATATGTTTAATTATGTTTTAGCCCCTGGTTTTTTGCAGTTAAGCCCCTGGAGCTTTAGTTTTCTCGCAGATAGACCCCTGTATCTTGTTTTAGCCATAGATTATGCGTTTTAGCTCCGTTTTTAGCGTTCTTTATGTCCAAATGATCGTATCGAAGAGTAGAATAGCTTTATGTAGTTGTTTTGCTCTGTTATCACTGTTTGGTGCATGTTTCTTATTTGTTTCTATTATTTGCTTGTATGTGGTTGGTGTGATGCGTAGAAGACGATCGCTACTTCGATTACGGTGCCGTTGAAGACTTTGAAGATTTTGAGCAGCCCTCTGATGTGGAAGGCAAGTCCTTGATGCTTGCCCTTTTTCCTATACAACAGCATTTTAATTACATTGTTTATTTTATTGTTTTGCATTAAATTGATGGGATCCTATGATTAAGGTGTGACTAGTGCTGTTTACCATGTCCTTGTTAACCTGGGTTTTTATTTATGTTGGGTAGCACATGCTTAGTCTCTAACTACGGGATTGAGGATGGTTTAACTGCACACAAAAGTAAACTTGATTTATTTTATGCTCTACCCTCATTAAACAAGATTACCCCTGTTAATCGGAACATGGAGCGACCACCCAGGAACTAAGTGCAACCACAAGACAAATGGCTCTGTCTTGGCTAATTAATTAGAAACTTTAGTATGTAGTATGCTTTACCTGATAAGGGTTAGGGGGTGTCGGTAGTTGGTGTATAGCCCGGCCCTCAAGCTGATCTGCTCTGTGGTAGCTTCGCAGTCTTGAGAGAGGGTTATGCATTACGCTGTCATGAAACCTAGCGAGCATCTCATACTAGGGAATCTTTGTAAAGGCCTCATAGTGAATCCCTAGCCACTCACCAAAGGCAGTGTTTAAGGGTCTAGCTAACCCGGGCAACGTGGGAAACACGACTTGTGGGTAAAGTGTACGACCTCTGCAGAGTGTATAAACTAATAGATTAGCCGTGCTCACGGTCACTAGCGGCCTGGACCCTCACATGGGTAAACTATGGAATATGAATTAATCTTGTGCATCGCATCCTGTTATTGTTGCATTTATTATTTTTCTGGGTTGGTATACACTTACACTGCTAGTAATCAGTTGCTAAATAAAATCCGACCAACTAAAATTGCTTACCGCTTTAACCATGTCAGCCATCCACCCAAAGAGCCTTGCATGTTGTTATAGTTACATTCCCTTGTTGAGTACGACATGTGCTCACGCTTGTTGATTTATTTCTTGCAACTACACTACTCGGACTGCTGCTCAGACGACCACTTTGAAGACTTCCCTGAAGACTTTGAAGACTTCTAGGCGCGTTTCTCCGGTCGATTGCCTGTGGTGGACGACTCCATTTTACTTTCCGCTGTTAGCTACTGGTACGTTGAGTTAAATTAATGGACATTCGGTCTGTAATAATAATAACGCTGTGACACTGTGATTTTTGGTACTCCACTACGTCATTTGCATGTGTGAACATGATCCTGGACACATGTAAACTATGATCTGGTTTTGCTTCCAAAACTGGGTGTGACAAAGTGGTACCAGAGCCGTGTTGACTGTAGGACGTTAGCCTAGTTAGTAATGGTCGTAATTAAGGATTTTTATTAGAAGCCACACTAATGCTTTCTTTACTAAAAATCTATTTTTAACTGATTACTTTTAATTTTTACCTCATCCTTGTTTATCTATTCACTGTCTTAACTCTATCTTGATATCTATAGCTTATGTTTCTTTCTTGCACTGTCTTCTCTATCTATAGATGGTTCGTCGGCTGCAGACCTCTCGTACAGGCGCTTTCTAGTTTCCCCGCCACCTGGAGGACCAAGACTACTACTACTATGCTATGGAGAGTAGAGAGCATGAAGAGCATGAGGGGGATACTGACGAGGAGATAATGATGGATGCACCACCTGCAGCGCCGTCTCCAACACCCGCTCTGGAAATCATCCAACTGTCAGATGATGAAGAGCCAGAGGAGGAACCAGCTCAGGAGGCCGCTGCAGAGCTTGAAGGACCAGAGGAAGATCCTGAAGAACCAGAGGAAGACCCAAAAGAGGTGATTCCAGGAGGACAACAAGAGCCTGAGGAACCTGAAGACCCAGAGGAGGCAGAAGACTAGCAAGCTCAGCCTGCTGAGGAAGTAGCTTGGAGGGCGTGTGTCCATAACGTGGATGGGAGAGGCGTTCCCATGGCTGACATGCTCAGAGCAACAGTGTTCCGTCTAGGGCACAATGTGGCGCCAGCCTACCAATGCGAGCTGTGGACACATCCATGATTCGAACCCCAGTGGGTGGTGATTGTTATCCTGTATCAAGATGATCCTATCCATGGTGAGAAGGAGGTGGCAAGGCACCAAGATGTTGCAAACAGGACTACCAGAGATGCTGGGATAGCTGAAGCTGCAAGGAGGGCACTTTATGTACTCTCCCATGACGCACGTGCTGAGCTGGAGGACACTTCCTACAGATACATTCCCTACAGAGCTAGTGGGGAAGCAAAGACCTACATCGCTCCCGCTCCAGCTCAAGAGGGAACCTTGAACCATGTTCGAGAGTTGTTGGCTGCCGTTAACACTGCCCTGGACGACGCCAACAACGCTCTTGCTGAAGCTCAAGAGAAGGTCTTCGAGTTGGAGACTCAGAATCGTGCGTTGCAAGCTGCTCTGATGAACAAGGAGGAACCAGTGATCCTTGAACATGAAGAGCCCCACACCTCTCCATCACCTAAGAGGCCCCGCTACAACTCTCCAGACGCTCGCACTGAGCCTCTTCAAGAGGATAGGAGTCCTTAGGTGTTAGTCAAAGTTTTTGTAATCGTTAGTCTTGAACGGTCATTTAAAGTGTGTTTAGTTTTAGGAGTATGTTTGGTTTGTGTGAGCATGCAACATTGGATGATTTGGATTTTTGTTTGAGTGCTGTGTGTTGTGGGGTGATGACCACAACCACATTGGTTTAATAAAGTTAAGTTAGTTGGGGTTAAATTTCTGTCTCAACCAATCTTATGCTATCTTTATCTTTATTCCTTCATTATTAATCTATCAGTCAGATCAGTTGTTACCAAATCTGCTCACGCAGCCCTCTGATACAGCAGCACTATTTTATTTTTATCTCGAGCTACAGAAATCCAATTGCTGCAAATCCAGTTGTGTTAGTTCAGAAATTTTGGGGTATATATTCTGGGAGTTATGTACGAAGTATTGAAGCCATCTTAATCTGTAAATTCCTGCTGACACAGTCACCTTAACTATTTTATATCTCAGCCTACAGGCATCCAATTGAGTTAATTCCAGTTGGGTTGGTTCAGTAATTATGTACACTTCATCTCAGAATATTTGCACAATTTTTGGCTGTTCACGCAGAGAGTTACAACTAGTTCTTTGAGATCAACAGAATCTGTCTTAGTCTGGAAAATCTGCGTTTCATGAACTTTTAAGCTTTTCTCTTGGTTCAATCGTCTAAAACTGTGTCCCTAACACTCAGATGGTGGAAACCAGGTCAGGATCAAGAGTCGATCAACCCGCAGTGACTCGTCCAAGGCGAGGCAGTGGTCCCAGCAGTGCACCTCGTCAACCACAAATGGATCCAACTTTCCAGTAGTTCCTGCAAACTCAGACGCAGCTTCTCCAAGACCTGACCAACACTGTGGCCAATATACAGGCCCAAACCAACAACCCACCACATGCTCAGCAACAAGCTCCTATGAACAGGCACAGGGTGGTCATGAGCCACCAGCCTCCGGTGTTCTCTCATGCAGCAGATCTACTGGAAGCTGAGGACTGGTTGAAGACCATTGAGAAGATGCTGACCATAGCTCAATGCGATGACAGAGAGGAAGTCCTCTATGCTTCAGGGTGACTTCAGTGATCAGCATCGGCATGGTGGGATGCATATGCCGCTGCTCATGCCAATCGTAATGCAATTACTTGGCAGGAGTTTACCACTAACTTCAGGAGCCACCATATTCATGCCGGTCTCATGAAGCTAAAGGAGTTCCTTGCTCTCAAGCAGGGAGGGATGTCTGTAGTGGCGAATCTAGGAATTCAAGAAAGGGGGGGGCTCATTTACCTTCTTCTTCCTTTCTCCTCTCTTTCTCTCCTTCTTCCTTCTCTTTTTCCTCCTCTTCTTCCTCATTCATGGCTAAAATTTTTAGAAAGCTTCAAGGGGATTCAATGGAGTGCCTGGGGGTAGGAGGGGCTCCAGCCCCCCCTGCCCCCATGCTGGATCCGCCCCTGGATGTCTGTGATGGAGTTCAGGGACAAATTCACTGAGTTATCACGCTACGCTCCTGAAGACACTGATGAAGACAGGAAAAAGCAAGAGCTGTTCCTGGAAGGGCTAGCTGGACCACTGCAGTACCAGCTGATGTCTCACACTTCCCCTACCTTCCAGGATCTGATTGACATGGCTATAGGCTTGGAGCACAAGTGCAGGGAGTTGGGTGACTTGATGAGGAGGGCCACCAACTCTGGGCAGTTTGGAAGAATCACTCGTCCCCGCTTCAACCCACAGCAGGGAGCACCATTCTGCTATGGAGGGCAGAATGGGAACTTTGGGTAGTAGCAGTTCCAGCGTCCCATGCAGCAGTAGTATCAGCGCCCTACGCAGCAGTTCCAACACCCTACTCAGCAGAATCAACGCATTAGGCAGCAGACACCTCGCCCCGCTTACCAGCAGAACCAGCAGAGGACTCCCATTGGCACTCCAGCGAGGCCTGGTGCACCTCACACCCCTGCTGGCAACGTGTCGGTGTTCGGATTAGCACCGGCACCAACTAGTGATTTGCGCTGCGATCGGCTCCTCGATGGTCGGCACTGGCTAAGATGACACGGATGTTTATCCTGGTTCCGACCACGTGGCCGTACGTCCAGTAGATGTTCTTTCACACTTGTATTAACCAGCACCGGCGGTGCCTGTAGAGGGGGGCTACAAGCACGGTGGGAGAGGAGGAAATTCCCCCAAGTCCCGACTAAGCGATTGGGGCAAGTGCCAATATCTAGAACAAAGTGGCGTGTTGTGCGTGGTGAGTGTGTTGCATCATCGTGTCCTCGTGCAGGGGGCTTTGCCTCTCCCTTTTATAGCCCAAGGGAGCGCAGTTACAGGATGCTGCACAGCAGCCAATACAGTGGTTATGTACTAATAAGCATGGCATCGGCGGTCTTGTCCCGCCCGTCATGGTTCCTGGCGCGAGTTGGTGGCATCCTCCGGCTTCCGCGGGCGTCGTGGCGGTTGTCGTGACCCATCCTGCTTTGACTTCGAGGGGCGGCCCCGTTGGATCGAGGGCCTATCCGCAGGAGGAAGGGCCGAAGTTGGTGGCGCGGGACGGCGGTGCGTCATCGGTGTGTCCGCACAGTGTCGTGTGTGCCGTCGCACAGCGGTGGGGATGACGGCACAGTGCTGGTGATGGCCGCACAGCCCCCGGGTCAGTTGCACAACGCCCGGGATGGCCAGGCGGTGCCAGAGTTGGTGGAGAGGACGCGGCGCACGCCGCTCGTACGGCGGTGCCGGTCAGTGTGCGCGCCTACTCGCCGTCCGTACACCTTTCGAGGGCCTTGATGGCGGGAGCGCCCATGCCACACAGGGGCCGGCGTGGCGGTGTCCCATCGGAACAGGGCTCCACAGCACCGGGGATGGTTCCACAGTGCCCGGGATGGTGGCACAGGGCTGGGGTGGCCGCACAGCGCCAGAGGTGACGGAGGGAACGTGCTCTGCCTACCCTGCGCCACGGCACCGTCATGGGCGTGCGTCAGGGCGGCGGCCGTACAACCCTCGAGGGTGTTGCCATCCCTTTTCGAGGGGTATGGCGGGGAGGAAGGACAGGAGCGGGTGGCACAGTATTGAGGAATGACGCCGACCACTCCGCACAGCACCCGCACAGCGTCGGGGATGGCCGCACAGTGGCAGTATGCGAGCACAGTGCCGGGGCCTGTTTCCCAGGTGGCATCTGGGGATCGGCGTGGCGAGGATTCACCATTTGACCCAGGCACCTGCGGCGGGCCACGGTATTTAATGCTCCGGTCGGGGGAGTAGGTGAGGTCCGTGGGTCGAGGGAAAGCCTCGAGCGAGGCGGAGACCCGCTCGAGGGGCCGGAACCCTCGAGCGAGGCGGAGACCCGCTCGAAGGGTCGGAATCCTCGAGCGAGGCGGAGATCCGCGTGTGGAGTCCGTGCCCTCGAGTGAGGCGGCCGAGTGGGCCTCCCAGGCTGCTGCTGGGCCGTGGTGGGCCGCGGGTCCGCGCTGTCCTGTACCTAAGGACAAAGGGTCCTTAGGCGGTTTTGCGTTTAACGAGGGTGATTATCCCCTTAGTTAGGGGACCCCTAATGACCGTCTCCGACAGTAGGCCCCAAACCTTCGCTGGAACGGGGACCGTTCCAGCGAAGGGTTCCGCTCTCGGGTGCTGTGTGCGAGTCTCATGCCGTCCGATCGTTCGCGCTTTTCCTGCGGGGGCGCGCTAGCGCACCCACGGGTGTAAGCCCCCGAAGCCCTGCAGGAGTGCACGCACTCATGGAGGGGTTAAATACGTGGTGCAACGTGGCTTGCCTTGCGTTTGTTTCAGCCGGCCTCGGCGATGTTTCAGCCGGCCCAGGGGGGAGGCATCACGCTGACCCAGGACGTTCGGGTAGGCCGGCCGTTTTTTGGGGGCACAACCTTGGGCGAATTGGTGCGGCGACCGTTGGGGTGGTCATGGTGCGAGGAGCCCCCGAGCCCTGGCCCAATCAGGGGCGATCAGATGAAGACTCTCGACTTTATTACGACCCTCGTTGCCCTTTCGCAAGGTAGAGGGGTGAGGTAAGCCGTGCTACCCTCAAGCGGGCAGCGAGCACGGTTGTCTCGGTGAGCTGTTAACGGATAGTTCAAGTGGGCGTCCGTGCCCCGTTCGATAGGGGTCGGCTCGTGGTCCGGAGACACGCCCATGTGAGCGCTTGCAGGGGTTTGTCAAGCAGGGCTCGGTCCCGTTCGATGGGGGACGAGGGCGCGGAAGCACTCCCTTGATGGGATCCCTCAATTGGCTGCCCCTGTCCTGGCCTTGAACATGATATGTAGGGCATCCCCGAACTTCGCATTTGGGGACAGGCTCGATTGCGCGCACCCTGATCGTTCCTGACTCTGTCAATCTGAGGCGCCTGTTCGAACCCGTCGGGGGTCAGGCTGCATACCTCTGATTAGTAGGGCTTTTGCGGGGTGCACCGGGTGCTCCCGTCTTGGTGGATCTATGGCGCTCACTGATCTGTTATCGAGTCGAGCTTCGAACCACTGATCAGTAAATCCCCAGTTCGAGGGGCATCTGCGGCGGCCATCGTACCCTCAGCGGGCTGGGCCTCGAGCCGCTGATCAGTAGAGCTATACGGGCCTGAGCCCCAGGGATCCTCGAGTTCGTTCTTCGAGGGCGTATCGACAGGCCGTGGCCTTGCGGCCACAACCTGATTTGGATCGGGGCGTCAATCGTGTCCCGTCGAGGGGTCGGCCCTCGAATTCTCGGCTCGAGTTTCACAGGGGGCTATCCTCACGCGAGTAGGAACCCCTGTCGTTCACAGGCGGCCGACGTGGCGCGGATCGTGCGGAGTGGGTGCTCCTTTTTAGGTGGTGCGACGTGGGCGACGTGTGAGGGTGATGAGACGGGACGCTGCGTCGCTTGGGTTACCGCGCGGTAATCGTGGCGCGCGCGCGTGGCAGTTTTAGCGCGGCGGGGCCCGGCCGTCAGCGACGTGGGGTGCCGGCCGCATTAACTGTCGCCACACGCTGCGCTTCCGGGGACTCCGCCCCTTCCGATTCTATAAATGCAGGGGGCGCAGGGGGGAACTCCTTACCTCTGCCATTCGCACCCGTTCCTCGCACTTCATCCTCCTCAGCGCTACGCGTCTTGCTGCTCCGGATCTGCCCGCGCCCTTCCGCTCCCGCAGTCGCTCGTGCTCCTCCGCCTTCTCCGTCATATCTTTGGTTCGGGTGCTGGATGCGTTCCCGTGGCCTCGGTCAACGGCGGATCGGCGGTCACTGGAGGAGCTGGTGCTCGACGGTCAGCTGGCGCCGGCCGGCGACAGCCCGAACCCGGCGTGGATGATCCTACCGTCGCCGGACCAGGAACCGAACCCTCCGCCGGGTTACATCGTCAGCTTCCTGCGGCTGCACGAGCATGGCTTCAACGCCCCTGCGAGCATGTTCATGCGGGGGCTGTGCTACCACTACGGGGTGGAGCTCCACAACTTCGCCCCCAACGCCATCTCACAGGCGGCCTCCTTCGTCGCCGTCTGTGAGGGGTTCTTGGGAATCCCTGTGCACTGGGACTTGTGGGTCCACCTCTTCCGCGGCGAGCTCCACACACTCGTCACAGGAGAGAGGAAGACACGCCGAGCGGTGCGCGCCGGCGGCCTCACGCTCTCGATGCACGACTCCCGGAGGGAGTTGTACCTGCCGTGCACGATGATGTCGAACAACTCCTATTGGGAGAAGGGGTGGTTCTACCTCCGCAACGACGGCGCCGGCCTTCCGCCGTACACCGGGAAGGTGCTGAAGGAGAGGCCAACCTCGTGGTCGTACGGGGTGTCGCCCCCAGCGAGGCAGAGGAGGCTCGAGCCTCTCACCAATACCATAAGCCAGTTGGCGAACGCCGGGCTGACGGTGGCGTCCGTCATCGCCAACTTCCATCACCGGCGGATCATTCCCCTCATGGAGAGGGAACTCCTCATCTTTGAGATGAGTGAGGCGGCCAACCCCGTGTCCTTAGCGCGTTCACGGTTGCTGGAGGAGTCCATCGCCCGGTGGTACGCGGCCACATGGGCGAGGCGCGCGGTGAACCCCAAGGCGGTGCGGAACAGCGACGATGACCTGTGGTCGTTTGCGATGCTCTCCGATGCTGGCCAAGTGAGTACCGTCCCTTCACCTTTTGCTCTCTTTATCTCCGTGTTTGGCCTAACGGTGGCTGCTGGCGACAGGGGGTGGGCATCAATGTCCCCACGTCGGATCCACCGACGCCTCGGTCGCAGGCCGACAACCGCGCCAGGCAGCAGAGGGAGCAGGACCGGGCAGCCCGGGTGAAGGAGAAGAGGATCAGGAGGCAGGAGTGCCTCGATAGGTACAACGAGGATTACTTGTTGCGGGAGCAGCAGGGCCTCTCCCCTCCGCCAGAGCCGGTGAACTCGTCTTCGGACGAGGAGGAGTGCGAGAGGGAGCGGACCACCTCCGATAGGTGGGAACCCGTGCCGCCCCTGTCACCAGGGGTCGAGGGGGTCACCACGGAGCCTACCCCTGAGGCGGGCGTAGTGCCGCCCGTCGGAGGATCGCCGCCGAGGGCGTCGACAGGCGCTGAGGTGGCGCCTCCCGAGCCCTCGAGGAAGTGCGAGCGGGGTTTCTCCAGTTTAAGGTGCGTTGCGTTCCTCCCCCCGTGTTCTTGATATCATGATGCAGTCACTCACCTTTCCTCTTTCCCGTTGACAGGACGTCGCCCGCCACTCCCACCCTCGCGCCTGTTAATGCGCTCAAGCTGGGGACGCCGCGGGTGACGAGGCCCCGCTCGGAGAGGACGCTGCGGGTGGCGGTGGGCGCGGTGGCGATGGGCGAAGCGTTGCGCGCCACGATCGCGACCACGGGGCCACGGCAGCGGGGGGATGTGGCAGCAGAGGCCGCGCGGGCAGCGGTTACCCGTGATCCCCATCAAGGGCGAGAGCGGACTCGCGCGGCGAGCCGGGGGGTCGAGGGCCGCGGGGCGGCCGAGGCCCCTGCTGATGGTGATTCTACCCCCAGAGGGGGTCGGGCGGGGGCAGTGGTCGAATCAGCCCCCGGGCCCGCGCCCGGGGTACTGGTGGTGCGCCCCGATGGCTGCGTGATGCCGCAGCAGCCGGTGCCTAGTGCCGGGGCGTCGACGTCCGGTGCCGCGGCCCCGACGTCCGATGCTGACGTGCCACAGTGGGAGCGAAGGCTCTGTCTCCCCGGGGTGCCGTGGAGTCTGCTAGAGGAGGCGAGGTCTGAGAGGGCGTTGTGGCAGGAATTCCGTGCCAACGGCGCCTCTCTTAACACCGCTCTAATCGAAGTGCTCCGGCTCCACGGAGGCAGGACGCTCTAGATCTTTCAGGTAAGAATCTTCAGCTGACCGTCACTCGCTCCCCTGCTTTCCTTGTTTGAGCATTTCTCACTTAATTCCTTCCCCTGCATTCCCATTACTACCCGCAGGAGCTGCAGGGCCAGGCGGGCGAGAGATTCAATCGCATCGCCGAGCTGAGCTCTGACCTCGACTGGTACCGGGCGCAGTACGAGTCCCTGGATGCCATGGTGGAGGCCCTGCGGGAGGATAACGGTTGGCTGGAGTACAAACTCATGGGCGTGGAGGACGCCTACACCGACCAACGCACTTTGGCGGCGAAAAAGGCCAAGAAGGCCGAGGAGGTGAAGGCCGCGCTCCAGGAGAAGGAGGGGGTGCTGGCGATGGTGAGCGGCGAGCTGCAGAAGGCACGCGACGCCCTTGCCGAGGCGCAGGCCGCGCTAGCGCAGAAGAGGACGGCCCTTGTCGAGGCACAGACCCAACTCCTGCAGGACCGTACGACCCTCGAGGGGGCGCTGTCCTGGCAGACCCAGGCTGAGCAAAAGGCCCAGGAGGTCGAGAAGCTGGGTGCTGCTCTGCAGGAGAAGGTCGCGGCGCTCGCTGGGGTGGAGGACTGATTCCAACAGGAGCGCAACGCGCGTGCGCAAGTGGAGACTCAGCTCCAGCAGGAGCGAGCCGCGCTCGAGGATGCTCGGACCGCCCTCCAGCATGAACGGTCGGCACAGGAGGAGGCGCAGTCCCAGCTCCACCAGGAGTGCACCGCACTGACGGAGGCCAGGGCTACACTCCAACTTTGAGAGGCAGAGATCGAGCGGCTCACCAAGGAGTTGGTCCAGGGGGCGTCGCCGTCGAGGCCCTGAGAACTTCCGGCGCGGAGAAGGACGCTTCGGTTCTGCAGCTGCAGCAGGAGGCCGAAGCCACGCGTACGGATCTCGAAAAGGAGAGGAAGCAGGTTGAGGGTGAGTTGGAGCCCTCGGGCTCTTCGTTTGTTGATTAGGTTCGCCGAGATTTGCTCTCGACTCACCCCCTCTTTTTTTCTCTCAGGTCTGCGGAAGGCCCTGGGGGAATCGGCGACGCAGGTGGGAGAGCTCCAGGCGGCCTACAACTCACCCCAGCAGGATTTGGTGCTTCTGGAGCAGGCGGCCCTTGAGGCATGCCAGAGCATTGACGAGTGCACCGGTCTGTCAGGGAGCTCGGTGGCGAGCCGCCTTCGGGCTCTGGGTGGTCGCGTCGCCGAGCGCATGAAAGGCGCCCTCCGCCTTGGCATCCAGAAGACCCTCGGCATGGTGACGTCGCACTATGTCGTCGACCTTGCGGCGCTGGCCACAGGCTAAGTCGTTGCGGACGACCTTGATGATGATGGGGCGCAGGACGTCGTGAACCGGCTCGACGCTGCTGCCATGAACGCCGCTGCGGACCTTGCCGATGCGTTTGAGGAGGATCTCTTCCCGAATGCTCCCCCCGCGGGTCCCCTTGAGCCCTGAAAGTAGCCGGGCGCTGAGGCCCTTAGGTTGTAGTCAGGAATCGAGCCAAGTGGCTCTTGTAACAGAACAATCTGCTTTTAGAACTTTGTAAGTTAAGTACGACTCGTTTTATTTATGCCGTTGTGTCCTTTTCCCGTCGCCTAGGCAGATTTTGGCTGGGATCGATTGTTTTCGCGAGCAGCTCGTAGGCGAAGGGGTGAGGAGGAGAAGCCGTATCCTGCTGGAGGCGTGGGCCGTCCCTAGCTCACCCGTCTTTACCTTTTGGCTGCTCGCCCCCTGCTTCTTTCTGTCCAAGCTCCCGGGTCAGGACATACTTAGCGTTTTTGGAAAAAAGGTTTTTGCGAAAAAATGGGACCACTTAGGGGGGGTGCCCCCCGTAGTAGCCCCCGAGGGGGACTTGGTTTTCGGGGGAAAGCCGAGTCACCCTTGTCTTTATTCACAACCTTAACTTATATACTACCGACTGGGGCGCCGGATATGTACAAATTGACTTGGAATTTTTAAGGGTAAAAGCGACGTAGCTGCTAGATGTTCCAAGCGTTGGTGAAGATTTCGCCTTTTTCGTTTGCGAGATTGTACATGCCGGGCTTGAGGACCTCGGCGACGATGTATGGCCCTTCCCATGGCGGTGTGAGCTTGTGGCGTCCTTCATTCTTCTGTCGGAGTCGAAGCACCAGGTCTCCCTTGCTGAAGTCTCGGGGTCGGACCTTGCTCGCTTGGTAGCACCGCAGGGATTGCTGGTACTTTTCGGAGTGTAGGACCGCCGCGTTTCGGGCCTCGTCGATGCAGTCCAGCGCGTCTTCGCGATCTTGCTAGTTCTGCCCCTCTTGGTATGCTCTGACCCTCGAGGATCCGTAGTCCAAATCCGTGGGGAGCACGGCTTCCGCGCCGTAGACCAGGAAGAACGGAGTGAGGCCCGTGGCCCTGCTTGGGGTGTTTCTGAGGCTCCAGACAACTGATGGCAGCTCCTGGATCCATTTCCGGCCAAATTGGTTAAGCTTGTTGAAGATTCTTGGCTTCAAACCTTGTAAAATCATGCCGTTGGCACACTCCACTTGTCCATTAGTTTGTGGGTGTGCCACAGCTGACCAATCCACGCGGATGTGGTAGCTGTCGCAGAACTCCAAGAACTTCTTGCCGGTGAATTAGGTGCCATTGTCCGTTATGATAGAGTTGGGTACCCCAAAGCGGTGCACGATGTCCGTGAAGAAAAGCACCGCCTGCTCGGACCTGAGGCTGCAGATGGAGCGGACCTCGATCCACTTTGAGAACTTATCGATGGCTATAAGTATGTGGGTGAAGCCCCCGGGCGCCTTTCGTAAGGGCCCGACCATATCCAGTCCCCACACGGCGAAGGGCCATGTGATGGGGATGGATTGTAGCACGTGCGCAGGGAGGTGAGTCTTCCGCGCGTAGTATTGACACCCTTCGCAGGTGCGCACCACCTCGTTGGCGTCGGTGACCGCCGTCGGCCAGTAGAAGCGCTGGCGGAACGCCTTTCCGATGAGGGTACGCGGAGTGGCATGGTGACCGCATTCGCCCGCGTGGACGTCCTGGATCAGCTCCCGTCCTTCTGGGATGGAAATGCAACACTGCATGATCCCTGAGGCGCTGCGCTTGTACAGCTCGCCATTGATGACTACAAAGGACTTGGCCTTCCTGGCGACATGCCTTGCCTCGGTTCGTTCTGGGGGAAGTTCCCCTCGATCCAGCCAGGCGAGGTACTCGTCGCGCCAGTCTCGCAGAGGGGGCGGGAGGTTGTCAATCTCCATCACCTCAGCCTCATCTGTCTGGGACCCTTCGAGGCCCGAGGCCTCGAGTTCCCCATTCGTGGGGTCCTCGTCCATGGGGTTGGTGCCTATGTGCCTTGAGGGGTCAGCCCCCGGGGCTTCTTCGGAAGCAGCAGCGGGTTTGTCGAGGTTGACGGAGGGCTTGGTGAGGTCGTGGGCGAAAATGTTCGGGGGAACGGTGATTCGCCCCGAAGCGATCTTGGCCAGCTCGTCCGCTTCCTCGTTGTACTTGCGCGCGATGTGGTTGAGCTCGAACCCGAAGAACTTGTCCTCGAGCTTGCGTACCTCGGCGCAGTACGCCTCCATCTTCTCTTCGTGGCAGCTCGCGTTCTTCATCACTTGGTCAATAACCAGCTGAGAGTCTCCCCGAACGTCAAGGCGCTTGATGCCAAGCTCTATGGCGATGCGGAGGCCGCCTAAGAGGGCCTCGTATTCTGCCATATTGTTTGACGCGGGGAAGTGCAAACACACCAAATACCGCATGTGCTCCCCAAGGGGTGAAACGAAGAGCAGGCCCGCGCCCGTTTTCATGACTGACCCATCGAAGTACACGGTCCAGCATTCAGCCTGAATCTGAGGAGCTGGCAGCTGAATGTCGGTCCACTCGGCCACGAAGTCCGCCAAGACCTGCGACTTGATCGCCTTTCGCGGCGCGTAAGTGAGCGCCTCACCCATGAGCTCCACGAACCACTTTGCTATCCTGCCCGAGACGTCCCGGTTGTGGACGATCTCCCCCAAGGGGAAGGAGGACACCACGGTGACAGGATGGGCCTCGAAGTAGTGCCGCAGCTTGCGCCGCGTGAGCACCATCGCGTAGAGCAGCTTCTGGATCTGGGGGTATCGTGTCTTGGTGTTCGACAACACCTCGCTGATGTAATAGACCGGCCTCTGGACCGGCAGGGCATGGCCTTCCTCCATTCTTTCTACCACGATGACCGCACTGACCACTTGGGTCGTGGCGGCGACGTAGAGGTATAGAGGCTCGCCTTCCTGAGGTGGGGTCAGTATCGGGGCATGGGCTAATACCGCCTTTAGCTTGTCGAGGGCCTCCTGGGCCTCGACGGTCGAGGAGAAATGCTCGCTCTTCCGAAGAAGTCGGTACAGGGGTAAGCCCTTCTCGCCGAGGCGTGAGATGAAACGACTCAGGGCTGCAAGGTAGCCCAGGACCCTTTGTACTCCCTTCAGGTCGCGTATCGGCCCCATCCGTTCGAGGGCTGATACCTTCTCCGGGTTGGGCTCTATGCCTCGCTGGGAGACGATGTAACCCAAAAGCATGCCGCGCGGCACCCCGAAGACGCATTTTTCGGGATTCAACTTAACCCCGTTTGCCCGGAGGCACTCGAACGCAATGCGCAGATCGTTCACCAGGTCACCCGCCTTTTTGGATTTAACTACGATGTCGTCGACGTACGCCTCGACAGTCCGCCTGATGTGATCCCTGAAGACGTGGAGCATACATCGCTGGTATGTCGCCCCAGTGTTCCGGAGACCAAACGGCATTGTTACGTAGCAAAACATCCCAAACTGCGTGATGAAGGAGGTGGCGAGCTGGTCGAACTCTTTCATCTTAATCTGGTGGTAACCGGAGTACGCATCAAGGAAACATAGCAACTCACACCCCGCGGTGGAGTCAACTATTTGATCGATCCGTGGCAAAGGAAAAGGAACTTTGGGACATGCTTTATTCAAACCGGTATAGTCAATGCACATCCGCCACTTCCCGTTCTTTTTCTTAACTAGTACAGGATTAGATAGCCACACTGGATGAAACACTTCCTTGATGAACCCGGCCTCCAGAAGCTTTCACAGCTCCTCTCCGATCGCCCAGCGCTTCTCCTCATCAAATCATCGCAGACGCTGAGAGGCCGGCTTGGAGTTGGGCAGGATATCAAGTGAGTGCTCGGCGACTTCCCTCGGAATGCCCGGCATGTCCGCGGGACTCCACGCAAAGATGTCGGCATTGGCGCGGAGAAAGTCGACGAGCACCACTTCCTATTTCGAGTCGAGGGAGGAGCTGACCCTCAGCGTCTTGTCCTCGGGGGTGCTGGGGTCGAGGGGCACGACCTTGGTGTGCTCCGCAGCCTCGAAGCTTCCGGCGTGCTTGTTGGGGGAGCCAAGGGCCTCGTTGGCTAGCTTCTCCAGGTCCGCCACGAGGGCCTCGTCGAGCGCGAGTGCCTCAGCGTGCTCAACACATTCGACGTCACATTTGAACGCGTGTTCGAATGAAGGTCCCACCGTGATGATCCCTTTGGGCCCCGGCATCTTGAGCTTCAAGTACGTGTAGTTCGAGATCGCCATGAACTTGGCGTAGCAGGGCCGACCAAGGATGGCGTGGTACGCCCCTCGAAACCCCACCACCTCGAAGGTGAGGATCTCCTTGCGGAAATTGCTCGGGGTGCCGAAGCAAACGGGCAGATCGATTTGCCCGAGCGGCTGGACTCGCTTTCCAGGCGCAACACCGTGAAACGACGACTTGCTGGGCCGCAGCTTGTCTAGGCCAATCCCCATGAGATCCAAGGTGGAGGAGTACATGACGTTGAGACTGCTACCCTCGTCCATCAACACCTTGCAAAATCGTGTGTTGCCGATGATGGGGTCGACAACAAGCAGGTACTGCCCCGGATTGGGGATGTGGTCCGGGTGGTCTTCTCGGCCGAAGGAGATCGTCTCCTCCGACCAGTCGAGGTACGACGGTACGGCCGGGTGAACGGAGTAGACCTCTCGACGTTCACGCCTACGCTGCCGCGACGTCATATCGACGGTGGGCCCCCCGAAGATGAAGAACACGTTCTCCACCTCCGGGAAACCATCCTTGCCCCCGTCGCCTGCGTCCTTCTTGGCATTGTCCTCCTTCGCGGCGACGCGGCTGTAGTACTTCTTGAGCATGTCGCACTGCTCGAGGGTGTGAGCGACAGGGGTCTTGTGGTACGGGTAGGGCTTCTTCAACATGTCGTCAAACACTCCACCTCGAGGGGGGCCTCGAGCTCCCCTGTTGGCGGCGTCGACCGCGTTGACCTCCTCGGGGCCCTTGTCCTGCTCCATGGGCTTCTTGCCCAGGTTCTTCTTGCCCTTCTTGCCCTGCTTCTGCTTCTTCGAGGGCTCTTTGGGCTTGCTGCCCTCCACGGGTGCCTCCTCAGCCCGCTTGCCCTTCTTGCCGTCGAAGATCACCCCGACCACCTCCTCGCCGGAAGCGTAGCTGGTGGCGATGTCGAACAGCTTGTTGACGCTGGTGGGAGGGTTCCGCCCCAACTCACGCATGAGGTCCCGGCAAGTCGTGCCCTCCAAGAAGGCATGCACGACCTCGGACTCACCGATGCTTGGAAGCTCGGTGCAGCGCTTAGAGAAGCGGCGGATGAAGTCCCTCAAGGATTCACCGGCCTTCTGGGAGCATCCTCGAAGGTCCCAGGAGTTCCCGGGGTGCACATATGTGCCCTGGAAGTTGCCCACGAACGTCCTGACCAGGTCGTCCCAGTCGTGGATCTGGTTCGCGGGCAGGTGCTCGAGCCATGTCCGCGCGGAGTCTGCGAGGTGCAGCGGCAAGTTGCGGATGATCATGGCGTCGTCGGTGGCGCCGCCCAGCTGACATGCCAGGTGGTAGTCGTTGAGCCACACCCGGGGGTCCGTCTCCCCCGAGTACTTGTTCACGGTCGTCGGCTGGCGAAAGCGTGAGGGAATCGAGGCCGTGCGGATCGCTCAGCCGAACACACACGTGCCCAGCGGCTCTGGCGACGGGCTCTTGTCCTCTCGGCTGTCGTATCGCCCGCCACGCCGTGGGTGGTAGCCGTGTGATGGTGTAGCGTCCTGCCTCTTCTTGTTTAGGATGTTGCGGGCGTCGCCGTCGTTGAGCGCGCCGCGTGTATCCCGAATCTGATCCTTGGCAGGGGTCCTCTGGTTGCCTTCGTGGACGGTTGGCGCCCGGTGCAGAGTGTGGATCGATGCCTCCTGGTCCCGTCCGCCCCTATCAGCCCTCATGGCAGACTGATGGCGCATGCGGGATGCGGAGCTCTCAGCTTGCTGCACCGCTGCCTGCTCGATGAGGGCCTGCGCCTCGCGGCGCAGGTTTCGTCCCTCGGGCGTCGATGGCTCGGGCATGGCCCGAATCAAAGTCGCCGCGGCCACGAGCTTCTGGCTGGCCCTCGCCAGGTTCGGCCTCTCGTCCACATCAGTGTCAGCGTTGATGCGCTCGCGGGCCACGCGACCCACAGCGCACGCCCCCTGGGTCGAGGGGCCGGCCCTGTCCCTCTCGAGCGTGGCCTTCAGCTGTCGCAGCTGCTCACGTTCTGCGTTCTGCTTGGCCTCTAGCTCGCGGAGCTGGGCTATTTGCGCGGTACACACGGTGTCGTACGGCGGTGGCGTCGCCCCCACCAGCGGGGTAACTGCCAGATTGTTGCGGACCGCAGCGTCGCCTGCTCCGCCTACCTCGCCTTCGCCCTCGCCGATGGCGACGACGAAGCATTCACAGGTCGGATCGTAATCCCCCTCGCTGGAGTCGTCGGAGCAGGTGAGGCAGTAAGTCGCTGCAGACTGGAACCGCCTAAAAGCGTCGGGGTCCCGCAGCCCGGAGTAGTCCCACTCTAGCGCCCCACGCCCGTACCCATACTCCTCGCCGTCGGTGTCACGGTAGGAGTCGTCGGGCGTGGTGGCGATGAGATTCCGGATGGACCAGAAGTGGCGGTCCGAAAGGCCCTCGTAGGCAGCCAAGTCGATGCCAACCGATGAAGAATACGCCACGGTGGCTCCGTGCATTCCGTGGGGGAATCACGGCTGTGCAGCCACGGTCCCCTCCACGGGGTGTGCTGTGGGGTTCGCAGGTGGAGGTGTGTCTCCTAGCTCTGCCCCGACGGGCGGGAGCTCGCCGGCTTCGACCCCCTAGGGGGAGCCAGCGTCCGCCGCTTGGCGCCGCGCCGTGCGCGCTTGTCGTGAGCGCTTCCCCGAACGCTTGCGGTGTCGGGGTGGCGGTGGGAATACTGCGGGCATCGGAGCAGCCAACGTTCCGGGCGGCGCTGCCTTGAGCGCTTCCCGATTGAGGATGCGCATGTGGTAGCCGTTGCCAGTCGCCTGGTAGTGGATGCTCCCGAACCAGATTTCGAACCCGGCCGGGAGCGTGTCAGATTCACCCCAGGCGGGCCTCTCCGACGTCTGCTCGGTGACAATCACCATCGAGAAAGTGGGTTGGATGATCACAGCACAAGCCCCTACCTGGCGCGCCAACTGTCGGTGTCCGGATTAGCACCGGCACCAACTAGTGATTTGCGCTGCGATCGGCTCCTCGATGGTCGGCGCTGGCTAAGATGACACGGATGTTTATCCTGGTTTCAACCACGTAGCCGTACGTTCGGCAGATGTGCTTTCGCACTTGTATTAACCAGCACCGGCGGTGCCTGTAGAGGGGGCCTACAAGCACGGTGGGAGAGGAGGAAATTCCCCCAAGTCCCGACTAAGCGATTGGGGCAAGTGCCAATATCTAGAACAAAGTGGCGTGTTGTGCGCGGTGAGTGTGTTGCGTCATCGTGTCCCCACGCAGGGGGCTCTGCCTCTCCCTTTTATAGGCCAAGGGAGGGCAGTTACAGGATGCTGCACAGCAGCCGATACAGTGGTTATGTACTAATAAGCATGGCGTCGGCGGTCTTATCCCGCGCGTCATGGTTCCTGGCGCGAGTTGGTGGCGTCCTCCGGCTTCCGCGGGCGTCGTGGCGGTCGTCGTGACCCATCCTGCTATGACTTCGAGGGGCGGCCCCGTTGGATCGAGGGCCTATCCGCCGGAGGAAGGGCCGGAGTTGGTGGCGCGGGACGGCGGTGCGTCATCGGCGTGTCCGCACAGTGTCGTGTTTGCCGTCGCACAGCGGTGGGGATGGCGGCACAGTGCTGGTGATGGCCGCACAGCCCCCGGGTCAGTTGCACAGTGCCCGGGATGTCCAGGCGGCGCCGGAGTTGGTGGAGGGGACGCGGCGCACGCCGCTCGTACGGCGGTGCTGGTCAGTGTGCGCGCCTGCTCACCATCCGTACACCTTTCGAGGGTGCCCCCATGCCCTTTCGAGGGCCTTGATGGCGGGAGCGCCCATGCCACACAGGGGCCGGTGTGGTGGTGTCCCATCGGAATAGGGCTCCACAGCACCGGGGATGGTTCCACAGTGCCCGGGATGATGGCACAGGGCTGGGGGTGGCCGCACAGCGTCGGAGGTGACGGAGGGAACGTGCTCTGCCTACCCTGCGCCACGGCACCGTCGTGGGCGTGCGTCAGGGCGGCAGCCGTACGCCCCTCGAGGGTGTTGCCATCCCTTTTCGAGGGGTATGGCGGGGAGGAAGGATAGGAGCGGGTGGCACAGTGTTGAGGAATGACGCCGGCCACTCCGCACAGCACCCGCACAGCGTCGGGGATGGCCACACAGTGGCGGTATGCGAGCACAGCGCCGGGGCCTGATTCCCAGGCGGCGTCAGGGGATCGGCGTGGCGAGGATTCACCCTTTGACCTAGGCGCCCGCGGTGGGTCACGGTATTTAATGCTCCGGTCGGGGGAGTAGGTGAGGTCCGTGGGTCGAGGGGAAGCCTCGAGCGAGGCGGAGACCCGCTCGAGGGGCCGGATCCCTCGAGCGAGGCGGAGACCCGCTCGAAGGGTCGGAATCCTCGAGCGAGGCGGAGATCCGCGTGTGGAGTCCGTGCCCTCGAGGGAGGCGGCCGAGTGGGCCTCCAAGGCCGCTGCTGGGCCGTGGTGGGCCGCGGGTCCGCGCTGTCCTGTACCTAAGGACAAAGGGTCCTTAGGCGGTTTTGCGTTTAACGAGGGTGATTATCCCCTTAGTTAGGGGACCCCTAATGACCGTCCCCGACACAACACTAGCTTCAAGTGTGGTGAAGTTGGCCACTACGCCAACAACTACCCCAAGAGGACTGCTCCTGGAACCCCCGTGCAGAATCAGCAGATGCAGCAGATGAGGAATGGGAACCAGACTTCGCAAGTCACTAAGAGACAACAGAGCTATGCACGTGGCAGGGTGAACCACGTGAGTGTGGAGTCAGCTCAGGAGAACCCACAAGTAGTGCTCGGTATGTTCCTTGTCAACTCCACCCCCGCCTCGTCTTATTTGATTCTGGAGCATCTCATTCTTTTATTTCTGCTCAATATGTGGCTAAGCATAGTATACCCATGCAACCTATGGAACAAAACATGGTAGTTAGTTCACCAGGGGGAGAAGAAAGCTTTATATATATGTCCTAATGTTAATCTTAAGATCGTTGGAGAAGACTTTTGGGCTCAGTTGGTAGTTCTGGAGTCAAAGGACATTGATGTCATTCTGGGTATGAACTGGTTAGCTACGCATGATGCAACGATCCAGTGTGCCAAGAGGGCAGTTCTTCTCACCAGTCCTAAGGGAGACAAGGTTATGATTGTAGATACTCCACCAGCAGCAGCAGAAGGTACAGTGAATCAGTTGGATGGTAAATCTCTGGAGGATATTAAGGTGGTGTGTGACTATCCAGATGTGTTCCCTGATGAGCTACCAGGTATGCCGCCTGATCGAGATGTTGAGTTTGTTATTGATCTTTTACCTGGTACTGCTCCTATTTCTAAGCGTCCTGATAGAATGTCTAGTGATCAACTGTTTGAGCTTAAGAAACAAATTAGTGAATTGTTAGAAAAGGGTTTCATTCGTCCTAGTTCTTCACCTTGGGGGCACCTGTTATCTTTGTGGAGAAGAAGGATGGTACTCCGCGGATGTGTGTGGATTATCGGTCACTTAATGATGTTACTATCAAGAACAAGTATCCTTTTCCCCGCACAGAAGATTTTTTTGATCAGATGAGAGGTGCCAAGGTATTCCTTAAGATTGATTTGCGTTCTGGTTATCATCAGATGAAGATCAGATTATCAGATATTCCTAAGACTGCATTCACCACTAGGTATGGGCTTTATGAGTACACAATCATGTCTTTTGGGTTGACTAATGCACCTGCCTACTTTATGTATCTGATGAACAAAGTCTTTATGGAGTACTTGGATAAGTTTGTTGTGGTGTTCATCGATGATATCTTGATCTACTCCAAGGATGAAGCAGAGCATGAGGAGCATCTAAGACTTGTGTTGCAGAAGTTGAGAGAGCATTGGTTGTATGCAAAGTTCAGCAAGTGTGAGTTCTAGCTTAAGGAAGTGGCTTTTCTTGGTCACATCATCACTGATGGAGGCATTGCAGATGATCCTAGCAAGGTCAGAGATGTGTTGAAGTGGGAGCCGCCTCGGACAGTCAAGGAGATAAGAAGCTTTCTCGGTCTTGCAGGGTATTATCATCGGTTCATTGAAGGATTCTCTAAGATAGTGAAGCCTCTCAGATCACTACTAGAGAAGGATAAGGAGTTCAAGTGGTCCGAAGCATGTCAGGCTAACTTTGAGGAGCTTAAGAAGAGGTTGACTACCGCCCCAGTATTGGTAATTATCGACCATATACCCCTGGGTACCTATACAAGGAAGAATACGAACTCATACTATAAATCCTTGTAATCCTACTAGGACTCATACCATGTAATCCTACTAGGACTCCTAACTTGTAACCGACTAGGAACCCGCCCCCTGGACTATATAAAGGAGGGCCGGGTACCTAGGAGGACAGACCAACACCTCAAGGTGAATCCCCCAACCCCTCTGGGGAAACACCCAAGCGCAGGGTGCCACACATGATACTCCAAACAGGACGTAGGGTCTGCTACTCCGGCGGCCCGAACCTGTATAAATCTGTGTCCGTGTCCTCGCGCATACCTTTGAGTTCCAGGTCTCGCGATCCTCCACCGCACAATCTACTACCTCGAGTACCCCCTTGGTAGGCTCAGTGGCCAAAACACTGACAGCTGGCGCGCCAGGTAGGGGCGATCATCATGATCATCGGGCGAATTCGATGGACTTCATCAACAAATTCGATCTGCGACAACGGCTACTTAGGCCAATTCGCCGGATCAACAATTAGCCGAATCGACTACTCGGCGAAACTTTCTATCCAAGATTGATTCCTTTTTCCGTTTTGGATCTCAAGTCTGATTTCCAAGAAGCTGTCCACATGCAAAAAGGACACCTGTCCTGACTAGTTCTGAATCTGAGTCAAGCTGCTGTGCCGCTGAAACAATTGGTGCGGTGCTGACCAGTTGAATCCGAGTCAAATTACTGCTCCTTGCTGTGCACCCACGTGGAGACATGGATTACGATATTCAATTGAGTTCCGGCCTCCGTATCATGTGACAAAGAATTCAATTTGGTGGTTTCGCTACACACACCAAAAAGGCTACCAGGAAGCCCTTCAAGATTTTCGCTTGGCTCACACAAGAAATGTACTCGAGTACAACTACGGCTCAGCATTTCACCGTATGACTACTTCAACTACTCGAGTACAATTACATCACGGCTCGACTATTCATCGTCTGGTTACACCAGCTCTACTGTGCCTATGCCATGCATCTGGGCGCGTCGCCTCGCCGCTCGACTTCTCCTCGGTCGGTCGCATTGGCTCTCGCCGTGCGCCCGGTCACTCTGTCTCGCGGCTCGACTAGTCATTGTCTGGTTGCACCGGCTCTACTGCGCCTATGCTGTGCATCCGGGCGCGTCACCTCGCCGCTCGACTTCCCGTCGGTCGGTCGCGCTGGCTCTCGCTGTGCGCTCGATCACTTCATCCCGTGGCTGCACCGGTTCTACCTTGACAACACCATGCGCCGCTGCGACATCGTCTCGTGGCCGTACCGGCTCTACTTCGACTACACCGTACACCACCTCGATATCGTCTTGTGGTCACACCAACTCATCGTGGACTACTTCGGCTACTCTTCTCGGCTAGTTTCCACTAGAAAACTAGTCGAGAACGACTTCTACGCCCCCCACAACTAGTCGGACCCGCCTCCGACTAGTCGACTTCGTCAACACTCGTCTACGGGTTCATTCAAAACCCGCTCCGGCGGTACAAGCCGACTTCAGTCGCATCTCCAGACCGCTCCTGCGGTGTCAGTAAGTCATTTATTTTAAATGATTAATTTTTTTCTTCTTCTTTGGCTTGTTTTGCGCATGCAGGACAACACGCCAAGGATTACTTATTGGTGTATGCTTCTCAACGGATTTTTTCACAAGAGCTACACTATGCCGACTACTCTTGGGACATATCAACAAGTCACCACGAACTCACTCCATCAACTCAGGGGCTTTCCCAAGGAGGCAACTTCTAAAGTCCGCTCCGCGCGGCAATCTAAAGTCGACTTACTCAAGTCGCATCTCTAAGTCGACTACTCTAGTCGCATCATAAAAGTCGATTTCTAAAATCGCATTTTCTAAAGTCTGCCCCGCGCAGCACAAAGTCGACTTACTCAAGTCGCATTCTAAAGTCTGCTCTGCGCGGCAATCTCAAAGTCCACTCCGCGTGGCAATTTAAAGTCGACTCTGGTCGCACCTTCGCTTGCTTCAGTGGCGTACTGCGTGTGTAAGCTTCGATGGAACCTAGCTGTAAGTGGCCCTCGCGTCCTGGCAATGATGGTACCTAGCTGCACGTGGTCTTCACTCTTCATACCATGGGTCTGAAACCCATGGCCCTAAGTACTCTCGCTCTACCCAACTTACCCTGGGTCTCCCTGTTATCATGCTGATCCATACTCTAAGGCCTCCCTGTTGCCATCCGATCCTTACTCCGTGTTCCTGCTTCTATGCCAATCCCAGGCTGTAAGTGATTCTCAGGTCCAGGCGATTACCTAGCTGTATCCGGTTTTCTGATCCAGGCGACTACTCAGCTGTAAGCAGCTTTTGTGTGACGCCCTAGGTTTTTAATTAGCACGATTAGTGCTGATGACCGAGTCAAGCAAAGTCAAACACGTTGACTTGAGTCAAACCTTGGTCAACCTGGGTCATCACCTCGAAAACTTAGCCGACAATCACTAATGACCCTCTTAATCCAGTCAACACACACCCTTGGTCAAAGCTTGGTCAAAGATCCAGTCAAAACCCTGGTCAAACCCCTGTTGTCTTTGAACCCTTCTGGAACTTTTGTCGCGTTCTCAAATTTTCACTTAAAGACTTCAAAATTGGCCAATATAAAAGTTGTTCATCTTTTCGAGGGACACAATTTTCATAATTGGCGGCTTTTCAAATTTTGAAGTTTTGGAGCTCAAAGACTCAGTCAAAGGCCAAATGAATAGTGTTTTGGGCCATGAAAATGCTGACTTTCGCGACGCGTTCCAAACCAAACCAATCATCAAAACACCTGTCACCCTTTACAAAACTTGTAGAGGGATGCGTGGTTTACAACTTTGCTATTTGCATCTGGGTGCACTTAGTTCAAGGTTTTTGAAGAAAAACACAGTCAAAGCACCGTTGACCGGCGCCCAACACCCCCTCTGTGCTCTGGAGCGCGACCACACGCGCGCGACACAGCCGACCGGCGCCCGCGTCTTCCGCGCCGCGGCCCCTGGGGCCCGGACGCCGAGATGCCCGCGCGGCCACTTGGCACGCGGGGACGCGCGGACCCCGTCCTTGCCCGGCCCCCCCTCGCAGCCCCCCGGCCTGCCGCGACGCCACGCACCGCGAGTGCGCCGGCCCCCCTCTCCCCTGTCACTGCACCGGCCTGCCTCCCAACGTGCCGGTCGTGCCGGTCCTCCACCCCGCGCGCCCTTATCTTCGTGACGAAGGGTGGAAGTCCCTGCACGCTCGCCCACGCTTTAAAACACCGCGGTTGCTTCCCCTCGCGCAGAGCACGCGCCGCCGCCGCCCACCATTGGCGTCGCCGCCGCAGAGCTCTCTCGCTCGCCCGTCGCGGCCACTTGCCCATCCCTGCACCCCATGTAGGACCTATTAGAGCCTGCACCGCCGCTTGTTGCCCAGGCCGCACCACCCCATCGCCGGAAGGCCGCCCGCCGCGGCCACTGAGCCGCAGCGCCGCCGTACCACCTCGCCGGCGACCTTCCCGAGCTGTTCATCCACTTGAGCCTCAGCCCTAGGGCACGACCGAGCTCCTTCACCCACGCCTGGCCTAGTTACCCCTGCGTCCCGCCGGAATTTCCCGTCGCAGCGGCCGCCACCGCCTAGCGCCACCGCGCGCCGTCACCGGAGATGTCCCCGCCTCCAAACCTGCCATCAATCGAACCCTAGGTGAGTCCTGGACCCCTCCCCGCCGCTTCCCGGCCAAACCCCGGCGAGACCTCGCCGGAATTCCGGCCGAACCGCCGCCGGCCATGGCCGGGGACTCAATTGCAGGACCTTTGTTCTTTCCAGGGGCTTAAGCGCAAAGCAGGGGCATATTTGTGAACCAGAAAAACTTTCGAGGGACCTGCCGGTAAAAGTGATTCTTAAATAGTGTATGCTTTTTGCTGAAACTTAGAAAATTTGTAGAAAATCATAGAAAAATCAGAAAAATGCAAACTAAATTTTTTTAGTTTCCTTATGAATGACCCTACAACTTTTGTAAAGCATGACCCTACTTTTGAGTGATAGTTTTTGTACTAAAAATACAAAACTGTTAAAACTAGATCTATTGTAGTTCAAAATCCACAAGTGCTCTGTAGCTGAATTTTGGATATGTTGTGTGTTATACCATTTCTAGCTTCTGTACCATAAATTGCACAAAGTTACTGAGTGAATCTTTTAATATGAATTGTTTTGTATTTATGCTGAATCTGTCTAAATGATTTTTGTAGCTAAAAATAATTAGAATTTTTTGCTCAACTTCTGCATGTTATCTTTTTATGCCTAAATGAATCTCTGGTGAATTAGTCATGATTTTATATCTGCCAAAAATATTTATTCTTGAAATATGCTTAGTTTTAAATGTAATTGCATAACTCAAGATCTATAGTAGCTCTAGGTGTATATGTTGCATGTCTAGCTTAGTTTTGGACCAGAGGCCATGTGTGAGAAAGTTGGGATCCATTTGATGCTTATTTATTTTTGTATGCATTTATCTTGTTTTGGTAGCTAGTTTTTTGTTATTTTCGGTATATTTAATTTCATAGCTCTCCTAAGTGTGCATGTGTGTGCAGTGGCTTTGCTTTGGTTTGTAGTGCTTCATAACATGCCCCACTAAATTTTATTAATTTATTTTATGTATAAAAGCAATAGAGGCTATTAAAGCTTAATATTAAATTAAATGAGAAAATCTCCAACCACACCCCTACTGACCCTATGTGTGTCATGTAAATCATTTTAAAAAGCTTAAGACCAACCCCTTGCTGTTTGTGAAATTTAAAGTAATTTATTTACATAAATATGTACGCAGTCACTATCAAAAAGAATAATTAATAAAGAACATCATATTGTTCCTTTATTGGAAGAGTATGCTGAATGTATGTTTATCTAGGTGAATGTGGTCAACCATGCACCCCCTGGTTGTTATTTGTTGTTTGTAATTAATTAAATTAAAAACCATCAATTAAATCTTGCATTTGCATCCTCGTGTAGATCTTCCTGACGGTAGATATACGCTCGTGCCGGAAGGAGGAGACGAAGGTGCGGACGGTGAGCTGCAGTACGTGGACGTAGCTCAGGACCTGGACCAAAGTCCAGAAGGGCCCAAGGCCAACCTTGCCAGCGAAGGCAAGCCCCGGATCATTAACCCTGTCTTTTAAAATTATGCAATTACCTTTGCTATGATTGTGCATTTACGTTTCAGGAGTTGAATGAAACCCTAGATGCATGATCCCTAGGTACCTATGTTCCTTTACTAGTATGCTAGGTCGGTAGCTGCTATGCTATAGGACCGGTACAAGTCGAGTGATGTTCGTCACTCGCGAGAATAGGTTCTTATGTTGGAATCATAAGATCTTTATAAATGGATTGCTCATGTGGTAAGAGCATGGGATTTGGGCTCCGGTCCAATGGCTTTCGTGGGTTAAGCTTTTGAACGTACTAAGCACTTACCGGGAATGGGACCGATAAACCTAGTACCTGATGGACATGGCAAGGGAACTTTTCCCTAATACCCCTAGGACACCTGATGTGTCCCCCTGCCTGCAACAGTGGGGTACCTGTGCAAGTCTGGGCGGTCCGGCGTGACGTTCCAGTAAGCCTTGTACCGAGGATTGTAGGTCTGATCCCGACCCGGAGAAAGATGGGAACCGTCTGGTCGGTGTATACCCCGTTTCGTTTTTGTTGGACTTTCTTGGGGTATGCATTCTTCCGTGTGTTTAAGTTTACCTTGCAAGGTTATAAATCAATCGATTGTCGGCCTCTCACCGTTATCTGAGACTGCTTAATCAACTGGCCATGATATCCCTTAATGATGGAACTTGGTGAATATTACTGCTTGAATTAATTGTATTGTACAATTCTTGATTGAATTAGTTGGCACACTTAGAAATGGTAATTAACTAGAATTTGCACTAAAAGATTGAAAGTAAGGACATACTCTTTATTGCTTTTCAGCAAAAGAACTCCACCGGCTAAAAAGCCTCTCATGTCTAGAGTTTGGTGATGTAGTTATCACCCGACGGTTAAGTCTTGCTGAGTATTAGTATACTCAGCCTTGCTTTATAATATGTGGTTGCAGGTGTTGTTTGGCCTGGAGAGATTCCACCCGGCTGGGAGCTGGAATGGGTGGATGACGACGAGTGATGGCATCACGGACGGCCTCCTGTGATGTTTATCGTATCGCTAGTTTATTTTTCCGCTGTTTTCGAACTCTGAACCTTTACTTATCATGTCATGAACTTTGGTTTGTAATAATTAACCCTTAGGGGTACAATTTGGATTTAATTAGTGTTTGTACTCTGGACTCGCCTTCGTGTGAGTTTTAATGCATATGTTCGATCCTCTGTGTGTTATCCAAGTGATTTACCGGGCGTTAACCCGGCAACTAACGACGGGATGATACTTTACTGTCGCTTAATGGCCAAAGTGGATTGGTTTAGGCGATAATACGGTATTTTCCTGGGCGGGTTGTCACATTTTGGGTTTGAGCTACACTCTCAACAGACAGCTATGGTTGTCACCACTCGTAGGGGATCAAGATAATCCTCTCCAGACAGTTTCGGCTATATCTTCTCGTGGCTTTCAGCTGCGAGCACCCGCAGGGAGCTTCATCAACCCTCTCCAGGCAGTCTCATTCTGCGACCTCGTAGGGAGTCATGATAACTCTCTCCAGACGATCCTGTATCGTGTAGAATAATAAGTGGCACATGCTGTCCTTGTCTCTACTTTTCAATAAGAGGCTTCGGCCTAGAGTAACACCCTGCTGGTAGGGTCTCAGTGGAACTCTCATACAAGTTGCTGCTACAACAAGGATGAGTTCATCACACTGTCTCCTACGGTCTTACTCGTTCTTCGGAACATTCTTGCGAGTACTCTCTCACTAGGCTCATAGCCTCAGAGGTACTTAAGACATTGTCAACTCTGTACAATGTATTCAGTAATAAAGTTGCTACTTTATACCGACTTGTTACTGTTCTCTACTTGTTCATAACAAAGCCTTCATTACGCTGCTACAGCTAAGGTGTTCAACTCATTATGAATAAGTTTTTTTCGAGTACTCTCTCACTAGGCTAGTAGCCTCAGAGGTACTTAAGACACTATTACTCAATAGTGTATCCAGACATTGTTCTCGACGCAATGTGTTTTTTCCAGACGGCTCCGGAGGCAAAACAATTCATTTTTCTGTTTTTTAATTCGCTTTTTTGCCTTCTGGAACGTGCCTTTTTGGCTTTTCAGCTTCGTGTTTCGGGTTTCATTCTTGGCTCGAAGTACTCAAAGTTCACTCCGCGTGGCACAAAGTCAACTTACTCAAGTTGCATTCTAAAGTCTGCTCCGCGTAGCACAAAGTCGGCTTCAGTCGCATTTCAAAGTCTGCTCCGCGCAGCACAAAGTCGGCTTCGGTCGCATTTCAAAGTCCGCTCCGCGCGGCATAAAGTCGACTTACTCAAGTCGCATTCTAAAGTCTGCTCCGCGCAGCACAAAGTCGGCTTCGGTCGCATTTCAAAGTCTGCTCCGCGCAGCACAAAGTCGGCTTCAGTCGCATTTCAAAGTCCGCTCCGCACGGCATAAAGTCGACTTACTCAAGTCGCATTCTAAAGTCTGCTCCGCGCAGCACAAAGTCGACTTACTCAAGTTGCATTCTAAAGTCTGCTCCGCGCAGCACAAAGTGGACTTACTCAAGTCGCATCACAAAGTCAACTACTCTAGTCGCGTTCTAAAGTCCGCTCCGTGCGGCAATCTAAGAGTCGACTTCGGTCGCATCTAAAGTCCGCTCTGATGGCATAAAGTCGACTATGGTCGCATCTAAAGTTCGCTCTGATGGCAACATTACTACTTGAAGACGACTCGAGTAGTCTATGCTACTTCTCAAGTACAACGGCTTCACGCCAAATTACTACTCAGCATGCTCCGTTCGTTCTTCAGCTCGGGGGCTCAACTCCAATTACTACTCGACGTGGCTCATATAGTTCACTTAGCTCATAATCTCGGGAGCTGGATGCTACAAGAGTACTCGGATGACGGCTTTCGTGAACTGAAGACCCTTGGACTGGTTATATCTAATCACTTCAAGGCTCGAGGGCTACTATGCTACAACCGTCAACCTCTTTTTTCAAGACGGAAGATGCAGATTCAAGATTGACCCTCAGCTTGATTCTTTGATTCAAACTCAGGCTCGGGGGCTACACTCCATATGGAGTGCGATTTTTGCAAATCGCACCTCCATATAGATCAAGACTTCAACACAAGATGGGTATTTTTTGGAGACTTCCTGGGTTAGAACTCGGGGATGCCTGGGAACTACTCGGGGTTGATTTAAAAGTACTCATAGATGAACTAGAGCACATTCCACTCTTTCAAAAATTCAAGTACTATTGAAGACTTCGGCTAGCAGTACTCGAGACGATCAGAAACTACTCGACGAAGCTTCAAGACTACTCGAATTCGCTGCTCAAGACTACAAAGTGCTCGGGGGCTTGTCGACCATATACCCCTGGGTACCTATACAAGGAAGAATACGAACTCATACTATAAATCCTTGTAATCCTACTAGGACTCATACCATGTAATCCTACTAGGACTCCTAACTTGTAACCGACTAGGAACCCGCCCCCTAGACTACATAAAGGAGGGCCGGGTACCTAGGAGGATAGGCCAACACCTCAAGGTGAATCCCCCAACCCCTCCGGGGAAACACCCAAGCGCAGGGCGCCATACATGATACTCCAAACAAGACGTAGGGTCCGCTACTCCGGCGGCCCGAACCTGTATAAATCTGTGTCCGTGTCCTCGCGCATACCTTTGAGTTCCAGGTCTTGCGATCCTCCACCGCACAATCTACTACCTCGGGTACCCCCTTGGTAGGCTCAGTGGCCAAAACACTGACAGTAATGCCAGATCTGCAGAAGAGCTTTGATATCTACTGTGATGCGTCTCGATAGGGTCTTGGTTGTGTTCTTATGCAGGAGGGACATGTCATAGCTTATGCATCGAGGCAGTTGAGGAAGCACGAGCAGAATTATCCTACTCATGATCTGGAGTTAGCAGTTGTGGTTCATGCTCTGAAGATTTGGAGGCACTACATCATGGGGACTAAGTGACAGATTTACACAGATCATAAGAGTCTGAAGTATATATTCACTCAGAAGGACTTGAACTTGAGACAGCGCAGATGGTTAGAGCTGATCGAGGATTATGATCTGGAGATACACTATCATCCTGGAAAGGCTAATCTAGTTGCAGATGCTTTGAGTCGGAAGGGACAGGCTAATATGACACTTGCATTCCAGTTGCCTGAAGAGCTGATGAAGGAGTTTGAGCAACTCAACTTGGGGATGGTTGCACAGACTCAGGGAGTTACCTTGGAGGTGGAATCTACGTTGGAGCAGGAGATTCGTCAGGCACAGCTTGAGGATGCTGAGAACAGAGAGATCAGAGTGACTATGGAGAAGGGCAAGGCCCCGGATTTCACAGAGGATGATCAGGGGACTATATGGTTTAGGAACCGGATTTGTGTGCCCAATGTGGGAGATCTGCATGAGAACATCTTGAAGGTAGCCCATGATTCTGCATACTCCATTCATCCAGGCAGCACTAAGATGTATCAGGATCTTAAGCAGAGGTATTAGTGGTATGGGATGAAGAGGGATGTGGCCTCTCACGTAGCATTGTGTGATACTTGTCATCGAGTGAAAGCTGAACATCAGAGGCTAGCCGGATTGCTTCAGCCACTGAAGGTGCCAGAATGGAAGTGGGAAGAGATCAGTATGGATTTCATAGTAGGACTACCATGGACACCTGCCGGGTATGATTCTATATGGGTGATAGTGGATAGACTGACTAAGGTAGCTCACTTCATTCCGGTGAAGACTACTCAGTTAGGAGCAAGGTTGGCAGAGCTTTACATGTCTAGAATTGTGTGTTTGCATGGTGTACCTAAGAAGATAGTGTCCGACAGAGGTACTCAGTTCACGTCTCGATTCTAGCAGAAGCTTCATGAGTCTATGGATACAGTGTTGAATTTCAGCTCAGCTTATCATCCGCAGACAGATGGACAGACTGAGAGGACTAATCAGATTCTTGAGGACATGTTGAGAGCCTGTGCTCTTAAGCATGGAGGTAGCTGGGATAAGAGTTTGCCATACGCAGAGTTCTCTTACAACAACAGCTATCTGGCCAGTCTTAAGATGGCACCCTTTGAGGCTTTGTATGGGAGAAAGTGCAGAACCCCGTTGTACTGGAGTGAGACAGGCGAGAGTCGATTGTTTGGGACTGATGTTATCAAGGAGGCAGAAAGGCAGGTTCAGATCATCAGGGATAACTTGGGAGCTGCATAGTCTAGGCAGAAGAAGTATGCTGACACAAAGAGGAGAGACGTGGTGTTTCATGAAGGTGATTATGTGTACCTTAAAGTGTCACCGATCAGAGGTTTACGCAGGTTCAAGGTTAAAGGGAAGCTGTCACCTTGCTTTATTGGACCCTTTAGGATCTCTGAGAGAGTGGGAGAGGTAGCTTACAGATTGGAGTTACCAAATCAGCTTTCAAATGTGCATGATGTGTTCCATATCTCTCAGTTGAAAAAGGGATTCCAGCCGCATGATAAGGAGCCATTACCTATGGATGGGTTGGAAGTTAAGGAAGATCTCACCTACACTGAACATCCTATCAAGATTTTGGACACTCTTGCATGGGTTACGAGGAATCGAGTGATCAGAATGTGTAAAGTACAGTGGAGTAATCATACAGAGGATGAGGCAACATGGGAAAGAGAAAAGGACTTAAAGGAAGACTACCCACATCTCTTTGCTAATCCATCCGAATCTCGAGGACGAGATTCTTCTTAAGGGGGGTAGGATTTGTAACACCCTAATTTTGAATTTATGAATTTAATGAAATTTTGTTAGCAACCTTTGATTAAGCTTAAGGTTTATAAGGAGTTGTTTAAATTTTCTAGGCATTTAAAAAATTTCCAATAATAAAAATAAATGAATATAGGAGTTGAGTGTGCATACATGCTGGTACATTATTTTTTTGAGTGCTTGGATTCAAATTTGTGTTTGAATTCAAAATTTGTTTGAAGTTGAAAAGGGTTTCAAAAATTCAAAATGAATTTTCCTTCTCCCTCACTTCCTTTCCTGTTTTTCGCGCCGGCCCTTTTAGCTAGGTCTGCTGGACCCCCTCCGTTTCTCTGGCCCGGTCCGCCTTTCCCCCCTCCTCCTCTCCTTTTCTGCGCGGCCCAGCTCCACATCCGGCCCAGCGCCAGCCCACCGTTCCCATCCTGCCGCTTCGGTCGCTGGCCGGTGGGGCCCTCATGTCATCGCCCTCCTCGCGCCGGACTCCGACCCGGGACGGACTCGTCTCCGAGTCCGTACGCCGGACGCGTGCGCGCGCCGCCTCTTCTTGGCCCGCAGGCCAAGGCGTGAGCCCCGGGCCTTTATAAGCCGCCGCCGCAACCCCCTGGCCCCCACGTACCCCTAGGCCAAACCCTAGAGCTCCCGCAGTGCCGCTGCTAAACCTAGCCGCACCGCCGCCGCTGACCCGTCGCTCTGCCACCTCCCCGTCAACGAGAAGCTCACCTGGAGGACCACAAGCTCATGAGGAAGTCTCTGGTGCAGTTCGTTTGCTTCGTCGTGCCCTGCAACTCCAGTACGAGCTCGCCGGAGTGTTGTTGCCGCCGCCGTCCGCCATACCAAGCCGTACGTCGCCGCCGTCGCACCTAAGGTCGTTCCTTTGTCCCTGTGTAGTTCCCCTGTGCACGCGCTACGTTTTGTTGCAGTTCGCGAGCTCAACCGAGCACCCCAGCTCGAGATAGCCCTGCGTCGGCGAGCCTGCCGTCGTGCGCCGCCGCTCGCTGCCGTCGTGCGCCGCCGCTCGCGCCTGCGCAAGATCTCAGCCGCCAGATCCAAAACCGACGGTTCGGATTAGATCCAAGCCCCGGTCAAACCGAGTCATACCGGTCAACCCGCTTAGTCATGGTCATTTTGCAAAAGAGCCCCCGTTCTTTTTAATATAGCAAGCCGGTCCTCCCACCATAGAAAAACCCTTACATATAGGTCCATTTCTTTACGGTTTGAACCCTAAACTTTCTAGATTTAGTCACCGAGGTCCATAAGTTAGTTTTTACATGTTAGACCTCTAGTTTATATGTTTAATTATGTTTTAGCCCCTGGTTTTTAGCAGTTAAGCCCCTGGAGCTTTAGTTTTCTCGCAGATAGACCCCTGTATCTTGTTTTAGCCATAGATTATGCGTTTTAGCTCTGTTTTTAGCGTTCTTTGTGTCCAAATGATCGTATCGAAGAGTAGAATAGATTTACGTAGTTGTTTTGCTCTGTTATCACTGTTTGGTGCATGTTTCTTATTTGTTTCTATTATTTGCTTGTATGTGGTTGGTGTGATGCGTAGAAGACGATCGCTACTTCGATTACGCTGCCGTTGAAGACTCTGAAGATCTTGAGCTGCCCTCTGAGTTTGTGGAAGGCAAGTCCTTGATGCATGCCCTTTTTCCTATACAACTGCATTTTAATTACATTGTTTATTTTATTGCTTTGCATTAAATTGATGGGATCCTATGATTAAGGTGTGACTAGTGCTGTTTACCATGTCCTTGTTAACCTGGGTTTTTATTTATGTTGGTTAGCACATGCTTAGTCGCTAACTACAGGATTGAGGATGGTTTAACTGCACACAAAAGTAAACTTGATTTATTTTATGCTCTACCCTCATTAAACAAGATTACCCCTGTTAATCAGAACATGAAGCGACCACCCAGGAACTAAGTGCAACCACAAGACAAATGGCTCTGTCTTGGATAATTAATTAGAAACTTTAGTATGTAGTATGGTTTACCTAATAAGGGTTAGGAGGTGCCGGTAGTTGGTGTATAGCCCGGCCCTCAAGCTGATCTGCTCTGTGGTAGCTTCGCAGTCTTGAGAGAGGGTTATGCATTACGCTGTCATGAAACCTAGCGAGCAGCTCATACTAGGGAATTTTTGTAAAGGCCTCATAGTGAATCCCTAGCCACTCACTAATCGATTAGCCGTGCTCACGGTCACAAGCGGCCTAGACCCTCACATGGGTAAACTATGGAATATGAATTAATCTTGTGCACTGCATCCTGTTATTGTTGCATTTATTATTTCTCTGTGTTGGTATACACTTACACTGCTAGTAATCAGTTGCTAAATCAAAACTGACCAACTAAAATTGCTTACCACTTTAACCATGTCAGTCATCCACCCAAAAGAGCATTGCATGTTGTTATAGTTACATTCCCTTGTTGAGTACGACATGTGCTCACGCTTGTTGATTTATTTCTTGCAACTACACTACTCGGACTGCTGCTCAGACGGCTGCTTTGAAGACTTCCCTGAAGACTTTGAAGACTTCTAGGTGTGTTGCTCTGGTCGACTGCCTATGGTGGACGACTCCGTTTTACTTTCCGCTGTTAGCTACTCGTACGTTGAGTTAAATTAATGGACATTTGGTCTGTAATAATAATAATGCCGTGACACTGTGATTTTTGGTACTCCACTACGTCGTTTGCATGTGTGAACATGATCCTGGACACATGTAAACTATGATCTGGTTTTGCTTCCAAAACTGGGTGTGACACAGGTCGACGCAGCCACCGCGCTCGCCTCACCGGCGGCAGCACCACCATGAAAATGCGCCATCTGTTACTCCCAGCACCTCGTATCCCGTCTCGCCGGCGCTGCGCCACCCTCGCCGGACGGGACCTCTCCTCATCGCCCGGCGTCGCGCGCATGGGGCAGTCACGACATCTTCTCCGCCGGCACCAACGGCCCAGCGTTGGCTCAAAGTTCCCCACCCTCTCCTTTTCCACCCCGCCGCTCGCGCGCTTCATGCTCGCTGCCACGTCCGGCTGCAGAATCCGCGAACGGCCTTGTCTTTTTGTCTTTGGTGACCGCGTCCGTGGCCGGCACCGTCAATAGCGCACGGTGAACAGTGGATCGGTTCACATGCAATCGTGTTTTCACCATGGGAATTTACGTGGACGCTAGCATGTGAAGTGTGACCACAGTGGTCGTCGATGGACACTAGTATTGCAAGTTTCTCAAATTCACTTTTGTTAAGTCTTGGTGAATCAGGCAAGTTGCTGGTCTACTGCTTAGTTGAGTGCAAGCATCAACAGGATTGTGATACCTGAGCTGACTAAATCTATGCTATTGCTGTCAGTTTACATATAAATTGGCAACTTCAGACTCGAGAATTTGCTGAACATGAAGCAATTATCTCATCTGCACTTCTGCTATCAGGGGATTTAGTCTCGTTCAGAGTCCAGTCTTTCAGGCATCATATAAAACTCGATCAGAACCCAGTTCATATTTCGATGGCGATTTCCATCTCCCCCTGGGCTCTACGCGTGGTCGAAACCCTCATCCGTGGCTTCCTCTGGTCCGGCTCAGAGGTGGCCTTGGGCGGTCGCTATCTGGTCGCTTGGGTGAATGTCACCTGCCCCACTCGCTGCGGAGGCCTCGGCCTGCCCAACCTTCGTATCTTTGGTATGGTGTTGCGCCTCCGTTGGCTTTGGCTGGTAAGGGCCGACCCGGACAGGACATGGGCGGCTTTCCGCTTCCCTGTTGACCAGGCCACTCAGGCCTTTTTCAACGCCTCCATCTCTGTGGAGGTTGGGGACGGTACCCGTGCACTCTTCTGGGAGGACAGCTGGATCTCCGGGTGCTCCGTCAAGTCCTTGGCACCAAACCTCTGGGCTGCGGTCTCACCGAGGGTGCGTCGATCCCGCACTGTCGCTGAGGCCTTGTGGACAGGGGTGGTCGGGATTCGTTGGGTCGCGGATGTTACCCATGTCCGGACTGTGCAGGTGGTCTTGCAGTACCTTGTCATCTGGGACCTACTGCAGGAGGTCAGGCTCATGTCCGAGCCTGACCGGTTCATCTGGAAGTGGTCGCCTAGTGGAGATTATTCCTCGGCTTCGGCCTACTCCGCCCTCTTTCTTGGTTGCGTCGACATCCTCGGAGCACGACAAATCTAGAAGGTTCACATGCCGGGGAAGTGCAAGTTCTTCGCATGGCTGGTCTTGCACGGCCGTTGCTGGACGTCTGACCGGCTACACCGTCACGGGCTTAGGGACTCGGGCACCTGCGCGCTCTGCGCCCAGCAATCCGAAACGCTGGACCACCTGACGGTGGATTGTGTCTTCTCTAGAGAGACCTGGTTCTTGGCTCTCAGGCACATTCTCCTTCCGAGCCTTGCTCTGGATCGCCCGGTGAGGTTCATAGAGTGGTGGTGCTCCGCCAGGAAGCAGGTCGCTAAGGCGCGGAGGAAAGGCTTCGACTCCTTCGTTTGGCTGGTCGCTTGGTCGCTTTGGAGGGAGCGGAACAGGCGCGTTCACGACAAGGAAGCTCTCATGCCGGTGGCGCTCGTTCCGGCGATCCTAGATGAGGCCAGGACTTGGGCGCGCGCGGGCTTCCTCCCGCTAGCTAGGTTGTTAGGTGTTCGCCCGGTAAGGGCGGTGTAAAACTTTCGCCTCTCTTTTCGTCTGGCCCCGTGCCTTGTTGTATTCTAACCGGATGCTTTTTCTCCTCTCTTAATGAAAAACGTGCTTTGCACGTCTTAAAAAAACAAAGCTGTCCACATGCAAGAGCATGGCATGATCTTGCTAGGCATGCCACAAGCAAAGAAAGTAATTCGCAGAAAACACGCCACTCTGAGCTGAAGTTTAGCACAAATCTCACATTTTCCCCCTTTTGAAAAGAAGCCGACATTTTTCCCACAAGCAGCAGCAGTTGCAGTGTCATTGGCGTACACAACAAGCATTTTTTTGACGGTCAACCGGCGGGGGGACTCCCCCCACCTAAAATTTCATTATCAGCGCCGAGGCTAAGGATATTACAGCAGGTGGAGGTTCAGGGAGGCTAAGCATTTTTTCAGTGAAGCCATGTTCAGTTCAATAAACCACCACCTTCGGTGTTTGGTGTTGGAACCGAACTCCGGCGAGGAGCTCGGCAATGTCACGGTCCCGGCAGGTGGCAACGGTGGCGAGCTGGAATGCGGTGGCGAGCTCTGGAACGCGAGTCCGAGGGAGAAAGACAAAGGATTTTTCCACTGCACAACGGCGCAACTTCTCAGATGCATTCACCTTTGATTATAACCGGGCCGATCCTAAATCCCCGCCACAACTCGCAGCTGCACGGTGCGCCATCATTTGTGGACGCCCGTGCGACATGCACGGCATGCGAGCCGTAGCGAAGAGAGAGCCCTCCTGACGCGGTCATGGCGCAAGACGTGCAGCCTCCGTCTCACCCACGAATCTATGTGCTATTACACACATGCTTAGGAACTAAAACAAACTGCCTAATGCACCTAAATGGATACAAAACGGACTGACACGATTACAGCAGGTCCAACATTACACCCCTCTAATCGTGACACACATCCCTGACTCCCAATAGCTGGCGCATCTCAACGAACTTGATTCTCCCAAGGGGCTTCGTCAGAACATCTGCTAGCTGTCTGTCAGTGCTGATGTGTCCAACATCTGCACTACCAACACTAACACATTCCCTGATGAAATGATACCTAGTGTCAATGTGTTTGCTGCGCTCATGCTACACTGGATTCTTGCTCAGCTCTATGGCTGACTTGCTATCCATCAACAACTTGAACCTCTGTACCCTGTCCCCTGTCAAGTCTGAGATTAGCCTCATGAGCCAGATACCTTGACAAGCTGCTAAAGCTGCAGCAATGTATTCAGCCTCACAACTGGACAATGCCACAACTCTCTGCTTTTGTGAGGTCCAGGACACAATGTTCCCATTCAAGAGAAATACAACACCAGAAGTGCTCTTCCTTGTTTCCAAATCACCAGCATGATCACTGTCAGAATAACCCAACAGTCCCAGGTTTGCAATTGATTTACTTGTGAATGTGCATCCAAAATCAGTGGTACCAGCAGTGTACCTTATGATCCTCTTCAGAGCAGCCCATTGTTCAGTTGAGGGTGTCTCCATGAACCTGCTGACAAGACCTACAGAGTAGGCAATGTCAGGTCTTGTGTTCACTAAATATCTCAAACTACCAACCAGGCTTCTGAACTTTGTTGCATCTTTCACCATTTCGGGTTTCCCAGGCACCAATCTGCAATTTTGTTCCATAGGAGTATCCACTGGATTGCATCCAGTCAGACCACATTGGTCAATGATCTTTGTTGCATATGCCTTCTGACACAGAGTAATATAGCCAGGTCTTTGTTTCACCTCCATTCCCAGATAGTAGCTGAGTAATCCTAGATCACTCATACTGAAAGTTCTACTCATCTGTTCTTTGAATTTCTGGATGTTGTTGATGTTTGGACCACAAATAATGAGATCATCAACATACACTCCAAGTAGTAGCAGTGACTCACCATTACCCCTTTTGTAGACTGCATGTTCCTCTTCACTCCTTCTGAAGCCTAATTTAATCAACTCCTGATCCAACTTTGCATTCCAGGCCCTAGGTGCCTGTTTAAGCCCATACAGAGCCTTCTTCAATTTCAGTACCTTGCCTGGATGCTTTGTACTTTGAAAACCAGGAGGTTGCTGTACATAAACTTCCTCCTGTAACTCACCATTCAAAAAGGCAGATTTGACATCCATATGGTGTACTTCCCACTTTCCAATGGCAGCTAGTGCTAAAAGAAGTCTCACTGTCTCCAGCCTAGCAACAGGAGCAAACACCTCCTCATAATCCACTCCATATCTTTGAGCATATCCTTTTGCAACAAGTCTTGCTTTGTACTTGATTATTTTGCCATTAGGATCCCTCTTGACTTTGAAAACCCATTTCAAACCAATTGCCTTGTGACCCTTTGGCAGTTCACAATACTGCCAAGTGTTGTTTTCTTGGATTGACTGCATTTCAGAATTCATGGCTTTCATCAAGCAGTCATTCTCCAGTGCCTCATCAACTCCAGTTGGCTCATCTGCAGCAAGTAGACAGACGCCACTATATTCAAAATCCTCTACTTCTTCAGTAGAGTCCATCAGATCATCCAATTTCCTGAATCTCAATGGACCCCCAAAAGTTTCTTCAGAAAGTTGTTCAGGTGGGGTTGCATAAATGATTCCTTGTGCAGGAGCTGATATTGGAGTTTGTGGAGAGAGAGGTGCCTCAGATTGTCCAGCACCACTCCCTGGATCAGCAGAAAAATTCCCCCCTGATCTGTACCAGGGCTTCCTGCCATTTCAGCATCATTGTCTATTGTCGGATTTCGGTCAGATAGCTCATACTCCACTACGAAGCTGTCAGTCACTTGATCATCAGCACTGTCTCCTGCATTGTTCCACTTCCATGGTAGATTTTCCTCAAAAATAACATCCCTGCTCACCACTAACTTGTTGGTAGATGGATCAAACAATATGTACCCTTTTGTGCCTGACTCATACCCGATAAAAACCATCTTGGACGATCTGTCAGACAATTTCTTCAAACCAGGAGCAGTTACCTTCACATGTGCCACACAACCAAATGTTTTCAAGTGACTTACTTTGGGTTTCTTGCCATGCCAAGCTTCATATGGAGTCATGTTGTTTAGAGCTTTGGTGGGTGCCCTATTTAGCAAATAGACAGCAGTTCTCACTGCTTCTCCCCAAAACACTGAAGGGACCTGCATAAATTTCAGCAAACACCTAGCCATCTCCACAACAGATTGGTTTCTTCTCTCCACTACCCCATTCTGCTGTGGAGAATATGGGGTGGTGGTGTAGTGCTTAACCCCACTTTCACTGTAGAAAACTGAGAACAGATTAGAAGTAAATTCTCCCCCCTGTCTGTTCTCAAAGCTTTCATCTTGCCATCTGTCTCATTTTCAGCTCTCAACTTAATCTGCTTGAAACTTGCCAGAGCTTGATCCTTGGACTTAAGCATGTCAATCCACATATATCTACTATGATCATCTACCACTAGTAGAAAATAAGAAGCACCTCCTATGCTTTTCGGAGTGATTTGTCCACATAGATCAGCATGGACTAGCTCTAAGCCCTTTTCTCCTCTGAAGCTTGACACTTGAGGGAATGGCTTTCTGTGTTGTTTTCCAAGAACACACCCTTCACATACTTTCTCTACTCTAGTTACTCTTGGCATTCCATCAACCAAAGATCTAGCACTGAGGCTACTCAAGGATCTGAAATTTAGATGCCCATATCTAGCATGCCAAAGCCAAGATTCATCAACAGACTGACCAAGCAAGGAAACTGGTGGTGTAAGCCCAAACTTTGCTAGATACAATCTATTTCCAACTCTAGGTGCAGAGAATAACAGTGTACGATCTTGATCATAAACACACAATCTTCCATTTTCTCCCACAAATTTGAACCCCTTCTCTTCTAACTGACCTAGACTAACAATATTGCTTTGCAATTGAGGTATGTAGTAAACTTCAGTAAGTACCTTATGACCAGAATTGCGATCCTGCATCACAACTGAACCCATACCTTCGATCTTGACGCTCGATCCATCACCAAAACACACTGATCCACAGACTTTTGTATCAAGCTGTGTCAGAGCTGAGCGCATTCCGGTCATGTGGTTGCTGGCCCCTGTGTCCAGCACCCACACACCATCAGGAACAACCACCGGGATCACCTTCTCCGTCAGATGGACACATAGCTTCGGCCCGTGCTCGACGTTGCACGTGGCCAGCATCAGTGCACCCCCCTGATCAGCGCCACCAACGGCGACATTCACCTCCGGCTGGCCTCCCTCTTTCTTCTTCTCCTTCTTGGGGCGTTTGCAATCCTCCGCCCAGTGACCGTAGACCCCGCAATTGCGACACCAGCCCTTCCTTCTTGGCGTCCCTTCGGAGGTCAGCTTGACCGTCCCAGAGCCGCCACCATCTGGACGAGGTGCTGTC
This sequence comes from Cenchrus fungigraminus, assembly GCA_036936925.1. Classification (NCBI taxonomy): domain Eukaryota; kingdom Viridiplantae; phylum Streptophyta; class Magnoliopsida; order Poales; family Poaceae; genus Cenchrus; species Cenchrus fungigraminus. The sequence goes on along the minus strand of CM072769.1, from coordinate 42,169,819 downwards.
TTGCCTTTTGAGGTCGCGCCACCAGAGCTTCCCCCTACCGCCGCCTTGTGCGTTGGGTGCAATCGGTGCTTGTGCTTCTCCAACCATTCATCCTCGGCTAGCAACAGACGCCCGGTCTTGTCGACGATCTTGTCCACCTTGTCATCCAAGCAATCCTCCGCCGCGCGCAATCGCCCGACGAGATCATCAATGGTGAGCGTCTTGAGATCACAGAACATCTCGATGTTCACTGCCACTTGCGTGAACCGAGGCGGTACCACGCGCAAGAATTTCTTGATTACACGGAGATCCGCAACAGTTTCACCAAGAGTTTGGAGATTACCGACGAGGTAGGCGATCCTCATGCCGAATTCCTCCACCGTCTCCCCATCCTTGAACTCGATGTTCTCGAACTCCCTCATCATCTTCTGGGCGTTTACTTCCTTCACCCGATCGGCACCGACTCGCATTGTCTTCAAAGCATCCCAGGCTTCCCGCACCGTCTTGTGTCTTCCTAGCATCTGCCACATCTACTTTGGCACGGAACGCAGAAGCGAGCTCATGGCTTGACGGTCGTGCGCCCTCTTGACATTGGTCCCCGGGTCGATCACCTCCCAGATCTCCAACGCTTCAAGGTTACACTGCATGATCATAGCTAGGGATGTAAACGGTCGGGAACGATCGGGAAAACATCTTAACCATTCCTGCTCCTGCATTTTTATGTCGGGAACGGGAGCGGGAACGGGAAGGTCGGACGGGAAAACGAAATTGATAATACGGGACATCGGGAACGGAATATTTCAATCGGGAACATGTCGATTACGATCGGGAATCGGTAATACAAAACGGGAACATCAACCCATGTAATCACTTCAAAGAGTTACCTAGCCGCAACAATTGCAACTATGCATAATCCATATGCTAACAAATGACCAACACACAGATAACATTAGTCTCATAGTACATCAGATAGGCACGTCAGTGCTTGACGTACAGCAGTATCTCACATAGGCACAGGCAGAGGCACACAGCCAGACGAAGTTCGGTAGTTCCAGTTACAGTGAAGCAAAACCAATCAATGACTTGCAGCCACCAGGCAAGGCAACAGCCAATCCAACAGATCACAACTCACAAGAGTTATTGATAACAAATTCACGACAGGAGGTTAACAGATTCACAACAAGACCTAGCAGCACGAGATCCTGAGAGCCGAGATGAGCAGAGACGATGCAGCAGCTCCTGGCGCGGTGGCGGAGTGGATGAAGCGGCCTGTGGAATGGCGGATTGACGGAGTGCCGATCCCGTCGTGGCGGAGTCGTTGCGGCCTGACCCCTTGGGGGCGGCGGCGGAATGGAATGGCGTGAAGGGAGGCCAGGTGCTAGGGTTTGGCGACCTGGAGGCGCAGGCTTGGTTTTGTTGGAGGCGGCCGGCCAGGCGGGGATGGCCAGCGGGCCAGGCCGAGGGACGCGCGGGGGCGGGGGGGACACCTGGTCTGTTGGGCTGATTCCATGTGTGGGCTGAATACGAGGACTGTGCACAAGTAATACGGGAATACCGACGGGAATTATCCCGGCTAAATACGGTAACTGTGAATACGGTCGGGAAACTGCCCTAACTGTTCCTGTTCCTATTTTTTTTTCCTGTTTCCTGTTTTTCCTGCTAAATCGGTGTACGGTCGGCTTGTACGGGATACGGTGTCGGTCGGTACGGGAATTTCCTGCTCCTGTTTACATCCCTAATCATAGCCCACTCGGTGTAGTTGTCCCGTGTCAGCATCGGCCACATCAACGAGGACTCCTTGATGCCGTGGCCGCTACCGCTGCTTCCGTTTCCCATCTTCTTCTCCGGTGCCCGGCGGCGAGGGACGACACGCTTTTTCTTCAGCGGCGATTTGGGCGGGCTCACGGAGCCGTCGTAGAACATACACGGGCTCTGATACCAGAGTGTTGGAACCGAACTCCGGCGAGGAGCTCGGCAACGTCACGGTCCCGGCAGGTGGCAACCGTGGCGAGCTGGAACGCGGCGGCGAGCTCTGGAACGCGAGTGCGAGGGAGAAAGACAAAGGATTTTTCCACTACACAACGGTGCAGCTTCTCAAATGCATTCACCTTTGATTATAACCGGGCCGATCCTAAATCCCCGCCACAACTCGCAGCTGCACGGTGCGCCGTCATTTGTGGACGCCCGTGCGACATGCACGACATGCGAGCCGTAGCGGAGAGAGAGCCCTCCTGACACGGTCATGACGCAAGACGTTCAGCCTCCGTCTCACCCACGAATCTACACGCTATTACAAACATACTTAGGAACTAAAACAAACGGCCTAATGCACCTAAATGGATACAAAACGGACTGACACAATTATAGCAGGTCCAACATTTGGTTCCTGATCAGCAGTTTTGCTTTGTGTGAATGTCCTGATCAACCGTTTGTCATTACCTTTTTGCTGTTTGAAGCCGTCACTGTTATTGTGATTCTTTGAGGATTTATTTGAGTGTAAGGGGAAAAGAAAATATTTGCGAGTTACAACAACTGGGCGGAAAGCCTTGTAGTGAATCTTCTTGACCAGCGTCAGTCTGAAGTCTGAACTTTTCTTCAGTTTTGACAACTTGACATTGCTAAAAACAAGATGAAGATAATTCCCTGCAATTTCTGACCATCAAAAGACATCAGATAAGTTGTTTTGATTAGTTAGGTTGAATATCAAATCCATGTTCAGATACGAAGATATCAGTGCCGCCATGGATTCGCAGGGACTGAAGGTTGCCAACTTGTGCCAAAGCATTGCAACTGTCACAAAGTCACAATCGACGCCTTGCGTGCTCTCTGCATACTCTGAAACCCATCGCCGATGCTGAAGAAAAAGGGTGTTACCTGTTACGTCGTGAAGCTACCTTCCTGCCTGCCAAATGGGTGCCGCGACGGCCGGTGCCTCCTCGGACTCGGAGCGTCGCCCTCCATGCCCGTGAGCCTCATCTCCTCCTCCTCCTCCGCTCGCAAGGCTGCCGTGCCGTGGACGACCGGCCTGCCTGGCCCGTCGTCGCCGCGGGCACGCCTCATGGAGATCATCGCCGGCGGCGGCCACGCCCGTGTCCTCCGGCGAGGCGGAGGGCCTTGGCCCATGGTGACCGTGTCCGTGGTGGACTGGTGGACGACACCTCGCTACACGGCCGGGCGCTGCCTGGCCACCGACGCACGGCGTCGCGCCCGCTCACTTTCTGGAGATACTCCGGCCGCCACCTCCCCATCGCCCACCGGACTCAGGCACCGGCGCTGTTGGCGAACCACGCCGTCGCCACGGGAATATCGCAACGCTCACACGCACGATGGCTCAGTGGAAGGCACAACCTGTGCGATGGTGTGTCGCCTGAATAGAATCGACGCCTTTGCGTGCTCTGCGTGTTCTGAAGCCCTTTGGGACGGTCGGCACATCGTCGAAGGCCGCCGGCGAGGTCCACCACCTGCTCGAGTTCGTTTCCGTCCAGCGGCGCCGCTTGAGCTGAGCTGAGTGAGTGAGTGTCTCCGGCGGTGACTGTGTCCCACCGGCCATGGCCTCTAGCTGCCGCCGCACCACACAGCTCCCTTCCATTGCCGGCCACGCGCGCGAACGTGACAGCAGAGAGCGGGTGCGCTACTGCTACACACTGTCGGTGAGTGCTGATCTCTGCGTGACTGCATGCATGGGTCGAGACGAGAGAAAGGAGGCGAGGACAGAGACACAAACACGGAGGCGGTCAAGGTCAAATCGCTGGCATTTGCATGCGTGCGCCTTGACCCGCGTGCTGCATGATGCCTTGCCCGCCTGCGCGTGGCAGCCGTCGGCGTAACGCTCCCCAGCTCTGCTCCTGCACTTCGCTGCACCCTCTCCGGCTCTCGGCCTCTCTCCTTTCCCTCGTCACTCGTGTCGTGCCCGAGTCAGGCTTGGTGCAGCGCGTCTAGGGTGTGGTACACTGTACTGCATTGTAACCTGCACATCCTGCCTTAATTGATCAAGTCATGTTAATTGCACCTAGTGTTAAGTTTTATACATTTAGTTTCGTTCCCATCCAAATAATAGAGCCTTTGCGACAGAATATGATCATCTCGTACGCTAGCTCTTAATTGTAAGCGTAAGCATTTTCAGTTAATAATACATCGATGCTTGGAAGGCAAAACAATTTAGGGTTCATTCGTTTCCACCGGATCGATTCCGACCGGAATTGATAAATATAACAAGGATCCGGATTTATTCCGGGTCGGAAACTAATTTACTCATGATATGTCCACAAAGAGACCCGGAATTAATGCACTAGTCAAAAGGTGTGTAATCGATCCGACTTTACCTATCATGATGAATAAATCAGTTCTCGATCCGGAATAAATCCGGATCTTTGTAGTATCTATAATGATTTTCTTGATATATCTATCATTTCCGGTCGGATTGAATCCGACGAAAATGAACAAGCCCTTAGTCATTTACACATATCGTTGGTATAGTGCTTTACTTGCGATCATGGTCGGATGTACGAATTCAAACGTGGTTCACATTCTGTCCATGTTGTTTGAATACCTAATCGAGTGTCCACATATTTCATTTCGTCACTGCTCCATTCTTTCTGAACTGGTTAAATATTTGATCCGCGTCTGCCATTTTAAAATGATGGTTGCACCAGCAACATGACCACTTTTCTGGTGCAAGGTTTTTCAGTTTAGGGGGGCACATGGCCCCTGTCACCCTTCCTTCCTCGGTCCTTCGGAAGTGTTCATAGAGATAGTGTTTGTGTACATGTGTTCATAGGGTGAGTGTGCGTGTGTGTTGTGAGCGGCTGCGTTGTACTGTGTAATTCTCAAAAAAATATTATTTATTTATCCCCGATCCATATATTGTTTCCTGCTTGCATGTTATACTCTAACTAATAACGAGATGTGCTTTTTTTTACCATTACGTCGAGATGTGCTCAGTAACAGCATGTAGTTACAACTAAATCACAACTCACAAGGTTAATTTCTTTTTCTTCAGTTGATTATTTAATAACTAGTTTATTTGTTGTTTCATGCGCACCCTTTAATTTTAACAATTTTCATATTTTGTGTTAACGGGTGGCTTTGCCCAATGGTGTTCGGTCAATTTTTTTTCATATTTTGTATGTGTGTGTATATCATCCTCAGTTCATCTGTAAATCTGTTGTTCTAAGATACAGGACATGTCAAATGATTTAGAAAATATGACATATGAAAAAAGAAAAAACTATAGTTATACTTACCACTCATGTGATTGTTGTAGCGTAATAAGAGCTTTTCTAATTTAATTCAAGCTACCGAAGTCCTACGTGCATTCTAAAATGAGGAATGGATTCGTTTGAAAACAACAAAACCAAAAAGATTTAATGATTTAGCCATGATGTGGATAGCACTTTAGAATGGCATGCCGGAGAAGATTGATTTCAAGTCTATCATTTGAACTTCCATTTTAAGAAACACAAAAATGTGTATCTCGTAGCTATGTATATATCATGCCATATACATTTTTTATTCTATGTCGGTAGCTTAGGCCTCACTTCAAAGTTTTGTGAAGAGCTTTGCTTTTTGTCAAGACGGTCATGCATGAGAGACTAAGAGGTTAGTATATATAAAAAAACATGAGTGTGTGTGGGGTGGGGGGGGGGGAGCTTTAAAGCCAACCTGAACACTGCGAGATGTCAGGTTTGAACCCTAGCCGGTAGTTTTCTCCCTAAGGAGACTAACCAGCTGCGCTACACAGCTTCTCCTAAGAGGTTAGTATGATGCTTGAATTGCGATAATGATTTGATATATTTGAGTGTGATCGAGGCGTCAATACATACCCACAGTGATCGAGCCGTCCACATGTATTGTGTCTCGTGTATTATGTCATCATACATACTTTCCAACCTTCTAATCGAGCCACCTAGTGTAATTTAAATGACGAAAATTCACATGATCTCTCACTGAAACGTGGTATCTCCCTCGCCAATCAAAGTCCTTGACAATTTGCATCTACTGATCCAACGGCGATGATGTGATGCCTACCACCGCAGTGACCCCATCACAAAACCCCCGTGAGCCCATCAAACCCTTTCCCTTTCCCTTTCCCTTTCTACCCTTCCCACATCGAGTACGGATGGAAAGGCCCCGCAACGGGGGACAACCGCAATCCGGCCCACCAATGGCCTCCCTCCACGTCATCCAACCGCCGCCACGTCAGCGAGGGATCGCGGAAAAGCGCCGTGTGCCCGTGCCACTGCCACCCCGCTTCTCGCCGCGGGAGATCTCCTCGCTTTCCCTCCAAACAGTGTCTCTCCCTTTCTCCTCTCTCGCTCGCGCGACAAGGCGTCGTCCTCGGGTGGCGTGGGGGACGCGCGATGGCGAGTGGCGGCGGCGGGCGGCGGGGGCGGAAGCCGAGGGCGAAGGCGCGGCGAAAGGGGAAGAAGACCAAGTACCTCAGCCTCAGTGATGTTCTGATTAAGGTGGAGGCGGAGGCGGGGACGCCGCCGCGGTCGCCGGGGGATGAGCCCGCGCCGGCGTGGGAGGAGGCGGAGGTGAAGCAGGAGGATGGGAGCGGGGATGGATGCGGTCAGCAGCAGCAGCCGCAGCCGCAGCAGGTGGAGCCGTTCGCGCTGCACAACGAGGCGTCCACCCTGTTCGCGGCGCTGCCGGCGCCGTCGCTCTCCGACATCCTCGGTGCCTCCGGCGGCGGCGGCGACGGCGAGTCGCCCTCGCCCTCTCCGTCCGCGTCGCCGGATGGGGGATCCGGGGGCTCGGAGCTCCCGTCCGCCCAAGAGGAGGACCTGGCGCGGCGCGCGCTCCGGGGCAGGGAGCGGTGGGTGTACTGCAGCAGCGGCTCCTCGCCGACTACCACCACCACGTCGTCGTCGTCCCCGTGCTCCTCCGCGGCGAGCACGGGCGCCTCGGCGCGGTCGCTGCTGCTCAAGCTAAACTACGGGGATATCCTCGCCGCATGGGCGGACCGGGGGTCGCTCTACATCGGCGGTGGTGGCGGCGGCGGCGGCGGCTCTGACAGTGACGCCGCGCCGGAGCTGGAGCTCGACGCCGTAAGTCCATTCGCTTCCTCGTATCGCCCGCGCAGGTTCTTGGGAGACACGGCTGTGACAGCGGTGGCGCCGTGTGTGCAGGTGTTGGTGGAGGTGGATCCGCCGGAGCACGCAACGGGTGCGCCAGCGCCGGCGGCGGCGGTGTTCACGTGGACCGCGGCGGAGACGGCGGTTCCGCGGCCCGAGAGGGCGGAGAAGGTGAGGCGGTACAAGGAGAAGCGGCGGAACCGGCTGTTCGCGAAGCGGATCCGGTACGAGGTTCGCCGGGTCAATGCCGTCAAGCGGCCGCGGTTCAAGGTGACGACGAAATCCCTTTTCCGTTGATACGCCATTACTGACGAGTCAAGCAGCATGACATGAGCTGCCGTTACCTCATACATTACTGCGCTATTAATACGCCATTAATTCATTACTGATGTGCCAATACATGAGTTGTTGTGATCTAAATTTGTGGCACAAATACTGCCCTGGATCCATATTTCAACTGCAGATTGATTGGAATTGGATTCTATAATTTTGGATACCTCGAGTCTTTGTGCATGCGTATACCTGCAACTCAAACATAATGCTTGGAATTTTGCTAATTTCATTTTGCAAGGGGAGAACTTTGCCCAAAGCATACTTTTCATTTGAGACCTTTTGTCTTAATTTCCTAAAGAGAGATTCTGTGAGTTGCATGGGTGCTGAAATGGTGACCACTTTGTGAGTCAGGAGCAAAACTAATAGATTGCCCATGATTGATGTTCCAGATGTGTAATAGCCGAATCCCATTAAAATTATATCCTGCCCAGTTCTAATACTGAAATCGTTCACTCAATTGTGAAACAGATGAACACTCTGCCCTGAATCCCTATCTGGTTGTGTTGGTTCACCTTCTGACTAGCAGAACATCAACATGCCTTTCTCATTGTAGCTTATTTTAGAGGAACATCTAATGCTCACAGATATGGTGTGCCTAAGGATAATGCATGAACTACAGTGTCAATCCTATGATTCAGGGAACCAAAGCAGTGTAGAAATACTTCATCTTTTGCTTTGTTGCTCTCAGCACATAAAACATGAAACCAGTAATCGTGAAATCAAAACAGTGTAGAAACACAAACACTTCATCTTTTGCTTTTTTGCTAGCAACCACTCGGCACATAAAACATGAAACCAGTAATCGTTCCATTATCCCAATGTACTATCTTCAGTACATTTGCTTCTTCGTTTGTTAATAAATAAATTCTGCTCTGATCAAACATGCATTTCTTGGGTTACCAAATTGCAGGGCCGTTTCATAAAGGAACATGAGGATATCGAGCTCCAGCCTACATAACCCCCCTGGCTTCTTCCATCACCGCAAGGATAGCCCGTGTATATACGGTTAGTTGCCTTGTAGTCTTATCCCAAATTGTTCTGTATCCTCTACCCTGGGCAAGTTGCAAGCTTCAGGTGTAGATCAGTAGAGGCAAAGTCATGTTTGCTAGGATGAAAATAACAGAACTTAAAAGAGTGACCCACAAGGTGGATCTGTTCGTTGAGCGATGGATCTGTTGTTGTTTCATGATCCATTGTTCGGAGTACTTGTTCGCAAACAGTGTGATCCATTGTTCAGGTGTAGATCAGTGGGCAATGTTCAGTTGGCAACAATTCGACTTTCTCACGAAAGACTAGAGAAGTTGATATCGGAGCCATCCGATTAGCGCAAAAATGACATGTGTTTCTCATATCGATATCACCCGAGACATTGCTTAGCATGCAGATTAGAAATGGTCTATACCAGCTGCCTCAATTCCAAGTTCAGAGACCCTGTTTGTAGTGCTGAATCATGCATGTGTCTTGCAAAACTGGTGCCTGGTACTGGTTGGGTATTTTCTTGAGCTACTTCTAGTGATGCATGAAGAGTCTGTTCATCGTTACATCTTGCATTTCCTTATAATCAGAGTATCAGACAATCAGTTCTGATCTGTCAAAAATGATGAGTGAAATTCTGGCAACAACTCAACAAACCACTTAAGCAAGGATCCAGCTGAGATCTGAGATTTTGAGCTGTCTAGTTAGTGGAAAACCCGATGCCTGTTCTTGGATCACAGCATGAGATGGATAATTTCTTCAGAATCTGAGATGTCAATGAGAGCTGTAAACTGCTGTATGTGGATGCTGTGGTAGAACAGTAAAAGTGCACCATCGGGGGGAATGCAAGTGCATGTGGATTCAGCACCGTCGTGCCGTTCTGCTGCGTCAGGGCACGATCAGTCATGTGAGGCTGTTCCGGGGCAGAGGGCCCCACCTGTCAGCCAGCGTCGTCGAGGACATCGACTGGGGCCACCTGTAGTTGTCTTGTTCCTTTTGGCTGCCACGTGGGCTGCTGGGCGCGAGCGTCGGTGATCGTTGGGCTGCGACAGCGACTTGGACCACCGGCGGCGGGTTTGGCCGTGTCCGACGAGCGGCGGCGGCGTCCGAGGTCAATTGATGTGCATGCGGCCACGCCCACGCCGGAGAACAATTTACTGCTAGACTTAAACTTTCATCATCTTTTGGTTTTGAAAACCTAAACTTTCATCATTACTGAAAAAGAAAGGGTAGAATTCAAGCTCTGCTTTGACCTGTGAATTTCCTCTGCATCTATACGAACCGAACCAGTCAATCTAAAACCACAGCAAAAATATATGTAGAATTCGTAGGGTTTTCTTTGAGTAAATTCTCTGTAATTCATTGAAAAGTACAACTCATCCCTTATGTGCTATTGAAAATTAACTCATCCTCTCAGTGTCATCAGTTATATTTTCTCATCCCTTCCGTGCTATTGAAAAATACAACACATCCTTTATGAGTCATTGAAAAATTTAACTTTCCAGTGGCATAGAGGGGATGTGGCATAGAGGTGATGAGAAAATATAACCGATGTCACTGAGGGGATGAGCTAATTTTCAATAACACATAAAGGATGAGTTATATTTCCTAATGACATATAGAGAATTTGCTCATTTTCTTTTGTCTTTCTTTTTTAAAAGGGAATTCATAGGCTCGTAGCAGCAGGCCTGGCACTGGCAGGTACGTACATAACGTTCGTCGTGGCGTTATCCAGCAAATTTGTCAGTTCCCCTGTCCTCTCTCTATTCGCCTGTTTTTCCTTCATCCATCCAATTTCTCTCCTTTTGGCCCAGTGTCACATGCATGACCTCGTTTTGGCCCAATGTCACATGCCATAGGAGAGAGAGTTAAAGCAGGCTCAATTTCATCATCTCTCTCCTTTAGGCCAAATGTTACATGCATGGGGGGAGAGAGATAGTATAAGCAGGCCGAACGGCATGGCCTCGTTGGGCCTCATGTTGAATGCATGTAGAATGAGGCCCACAATTTCTTAACCCTCTCCTTCCAGACCAGATTTTGTAGCATGTGACTGCCTACTGTAGTGTATTTGTGCTACTGTACATTTCTTCTCCTTTTTTTGCCCCGTAATGTAACGCAGGTCTCACTCACGCGTGCACATACATTTTCAACTCCTACATCACAATTCACAAATCCCTCGTTGTGCGAACTCAATGTTGGCCTTCGTTATACGCGATCGATCCTAAGCCTAGTTACCACTTACCACAGCTGACACGACATGGTTCAAAATCACGAATTTCGTGAAAATTCGATCTTTTTATGGCGACCGAAATCACTGTTTTTCAAAAAAAAAATTTGTTCACTTCATCCAAATGTTCACTTTTTAGTCTAAATTTCGGATTTTTTTTTCGCGAACGTGCCTTGGCACGTATTTCATTACGAAGAAAGCAGTTACAAACAGTTCCTGATGCAGCCAAGCAGGACTTGGCCAACCAAGATCACAAAGGAGAAAATACAGAGAAACACTGAAAAAGGAATACAACCAACACAAAACACTCCAAACAAAGATGACAGAAGCAGCAAGGGGGAGGGACACACCCAGCGCAGCCAGCCCCAAACCGCGACCTACGAACTGAACCTGCTAAAAGATACACCAACACCTGGAGAGCCTGTAAGCGAAGAGTCCACCAAGCACCACGACCGTGACGGCAAAGCATCCGCCAGACAAACGGTGGCCAAGCATCCACCTGAAGACCAACACCGGGCGGCAAAGCATCCGCCTGAGCAAGCATCAACAGTACCATGACGGCAAAGCATCCGTCAAACGAACGGTGGCAAAGCATCCACCCGACATCCACAACCTGAGCGGCAAAGCATCCGCCCAGAGATAGCACCCAGCACCTCGGCGGCAGCATCCGCCTGAATCAAGCAGTAGGTGGCAAAGCATCCAACCAAGAAGTACGACCCAGCGGCAAAGCATCCGCTGAAACAGCAAGGTGGCAAAGCATCCACCAGATTGAAGCGACCCAGGCAGTCAAGGTGATGGCGAGCAAGACAAGCATTGGCAGGAAACAGCTAAAAGCATCCTCTCCGAGACAAAAACTGCCGCCACAGCCAAGCCGAGAGGTGACCACGCCGAGGAACTGACAACCGATGCAGAGCCTCCAAAACAACGCCTCAAGGGAGGGAACGACACCAGTGGCGCCGCCGTTGCCCAACACAAGGTTTAGGTTTTCACCTGGAGAGCTCATCCGAGGAGGATCAAGGGGGAGCGGATGACGCCTTCAAGAAGGTAAGCGGCGCCCGTGAGCGTCGCCGTCATCAGCCCGCGAGGGAGCATCGGCTTTCGCCTGCACCCCCAAGAACCCCCAGGACACGCACCAGCAGGACCTCCGGCCAACCACTAGACCGTGAAGGGGCCACGAAGGCCCCCCACCCGCCACGCCCGGCGAGGACCCGCACCCCAGACATAGTCGCCGGGAGTGGAGGGGCGCCGCAGACAAGCCGCCGGGAGTGGAGGTGGCGCCCCGTGCCACACCAGCGGCCCACCGCAGCGGAGGTGAGGCGACGCGAGAGACGGGGCGGAGGGGGTGCAACACGCCTGGGGCGCGCAGATCCGGCAGAAGGGAGACCCCTCCGGCTAGGGGAGGCGCGGAGCGGAGCTCCGGCGACCAGCAACGGGCCCGGCGGCGATGGGCGCATCCCCACCATGGGCGTGCAGATCCGACAGGGAGGGAGGTAGATCCAGCCAAGAAGGACGCAGATCTAAGCTCCGGCGGCCGGCACCGACCCTGGCGGCGTCGGGCGGTGAGGTGTCTGGAGGAGGATGGAAGGGAAGGATGGGCTGAGTGGGGAGGAAAAGGAGGGGAAAGGAGAGAGAGGAGGGAGGGAGGCGGGGCCGCCGCCGCCGCCCGCCGGCCGGCGGCGGCGGCAACGGCCGGCGAGGGCTGGTGGAGGGCGCTCGGCGGGAGGGGGGGTGCTCGGGTCGCCCCCCGAGTCGCCCAGGAGGACGACGCGAGGGGAGAGAGAGGTCCAACTTCCCGCAATCAGTACTCGAGGTTAGTCTCTAAATTTCGGATGAATTTCATGAAATTTGATGTTTTCGATATGGACAGGAAAAATTCGCAAAACGAAATCCTAAACCTTGAGACGAGATTCCCCGGAGGTTAAAACACACGGTGACAGTCAAAAGGCGCGGGAACCTGCACGACTTGTACCTTGGATCTTGCGGTTGTGCGCGCATGTGAACAGTGAAAAAAGCCTCGCTACGCGCCACATGTGCGCCTCACGTGGGGGGACACGGCTACACGCATACGAAGTGCACACAAACACACTGCACTGGGGACGCTTGTGAGGTGGTGGCCATGTTACGCCTTCCCTATTCCTTTTGTTTTTGAATTAAGAAAAATAAAAAAACTCCACGAATGTACCCTTTTTCTTTTTGGCCAACATACCAAACCCCACAAAATAATGTGGTGCAGTGTATGGCGTACGGTACATTGGTACACACAATATTATAATAGGTGTTTACATTATTCAGATTTAATATACGCCTAGATTTACAAACTTGGGAGACAAATGGGAAAATGTTGCTGTATACTCTGTATCTGTACGGAAGTTTTTTTTCTTGGCAAAGGTAAAAGTACTAGTAACATGTGCTGCCAGCCTGCCCCATCCTGCCGTTTACAAATACTGTATTACTACATACTTCTTCTGTTTCAAAATACTTATCATTTTAAATTTTCTACACATTTTTTGTTATACATCTAGAGAGTTAGTATGTCCACGTACAAGAGAATGTATCTAGAAAAGTAGAATCACAAGTAAAGTAGAATGACAAGAATTTTGAAACGGAAGAAGTACTACGTAGTACATAAAAAGGTTCCCTTCTGCCGTTACCATCACATCAAATAACCGTTCTGTTACGTTAAAAAACCGCCAATCCAGCCGTTCCATTACATTTTGACAGTTCAGTTGTACTTGTAGTAAGCCAGTAACCAAGTAATTTCACCATGCCCGATCTTCTATTAGTTAGTACTAACCTTCCGCTCTAGCCTCTGTTCTGCTCGTGAAGCTTTCTCGCTTCCCAAGTTCCAATAGCCCGAACCTGAACAGAGCTATCACTGCCAACAATGCCATCTCTGTAGTATTTGTTTTTCAACTGCACAGATTCTCTCGATTGGGGAGGCAGGTTGGGGCAGGAACCCATCCAAAGTTCCAATCACCTGTTTTTTTAATAACTCCAATCACCAGCTGACCTGCACATTTGCCATGGCTATACAGCAGCTGCTACTCATCCCTCACCATCATCAGGCGCATGCACCGCCCGAAATCGATCAAAGAATCTTTCCGGAAAAGAGGTCTAGAAAGTGAGGAACAAGCAGCAAAGTGTAGGAATGGAAACGGATAGTAATTCGGATACCATTTTTTAGCCGTTCTTTTTTATTTTAGCTAAATTAGGTATAATATTTTGTATCCAAAAATTTATATTCTTGTTCTTGGCATTGTGCTTGTTAAGATTCATACAAAATAAACCCCAAATGTGTGCTATATTTTGATCAAATGATGAAAAGAAATTCGGATTCGGATACGGATGTTTTTTCACCTTTCCTCTATCGAAAGCAAATAATCCATAAAAAAATTGTAGCTAATTTTTTTATTTTTTCCAGTAATTAGCTGGTTATAATACATAAAAATTAGCACCAAATTTATTTTATTGTGATCTAAAAAAATCAATCTATGATACAATTCGGATGTTTTAGTTCCATCCCTAGCAAAGTGGGTGGCCAAGAAAAGAAGGGAAAGTGCAAAGCCGTTCTTGCATCCAATCCTTTCCTTCCTTTCTCGGCTTTTCTTGCTGGCACAGGAATTAATTTAGCAATTGATTTCTCACTTCTTTTTCTAGCAAATTGCCTAGGTACAAGAAGATCCATGGATATATGCGTGGATGTCCACCAAAAATTCACCTTCTACCTACCTACAACCTACAAGGGTGTACAATTGTAGTAAAACAAATCGAGCAAAAAAGAATCGATGCCCCCCCAACATTCCTTTTTGATTTCTTCGACGTGATTTGGAAGCTAAGATTGGATGTCAATCGTGTACGTGGTGATTGGTTTGGAGAAGAAGAATGAAGAATGGACGATGGATGGCTAGTACTACGCCAGGCGCTAGGGATCATGAGCAGCGGCGGACCTCTTCTTGCGGAGGATGACCTCGGTGTCGAGCCCGAACGCGTCGACCTTGGACACCCTGACGACGTCGCACCGCCGGAACAGCCCCACGAGTCCCTTGACGTCGAGCAGGTCGTTGGCGGAGTACTTGTCCCCGCGCCGGTGTACGGCGACGTGGAGCACGGCGACGCCGCCGGGCCGCAGTGTGCGCTCGATCTCGGCGGCGAACCGGTCCGGGTAGAGCGCGTGGTCGAAGACGTTGGAGAACTCGAAGTCGAAGGTGGCGTCGGGGAACGGCTGCGCGTGGAAGTCGCCCCGGACGACGAGCGGCGGCGCCGGGGCGAGGTCGATGCCGACGGCGCCGGACACGCCGACCTGCCGCAGCGCCGCCACCTCCTGGCCCAGCCGCGCCCCGACGCAGAGCGCGCGGGAGGTGTTGCGGAGGAGGCCCTCGCGGTGGAGCGCGGAGAAGGCACGCGCGAAGGCGTCCACCTTGCGACGCCAGTCCCGGGTCGCCCACACGCGGCGGAGGCGCGGGTCGAGGGTCTTGTTGAGCTGGTGGCGGAGGTAGTCGTCGTAGGAGCGGTACCGGGACGACGCGCGCATACGGATGTGCGGCGACGGCGGGGACGGGGTGAGAGGCGTGGAGGTGGAGGTGGCGATGGAGACGGTTGCCGCGGAAGCAGAGGAGGAGGAGTAGACGTAGAGGAGGAGGAGGAGGGAGAGGAAGGGGAGCGCGAGGAGGAGAGGGCGTGCCGGCAGGGCCGCCGCGCGCGGGGGCTTGGAGTCGGCGGGCATGGCGGCGGCGGCGGTCGTTAGGGACACGGCGGCCGCATGGCGAGGCGGGGCGGGGCGGTTGGGTTTGGGTGCGGACGCGAGCTGTCGTGAGCTGTGCGCGATGGCGATGGGATGGGGGGAGTGCGGTGGGTGGGTCCGGTGGCCTCCCCAATTTAGGCCGCTCAATCGGCGGCGGGTCACGCCGGAAGTGGGCCGGCCGGCCGGCAACCATCATGTTTCCATTTGTGATTATTTCATGGATTATTACCTTAATTAATCCCTGCCATTAGTGCTAGTTAACCATTAATTAGTGTCAGTTTCATAAGAGAAGTAATTAGACCAACCTGATCGTGTCGATGTCCAAAACATTATGGTTGCAAGAAAGAGTACCAATGTGCAGTAAAAAACTCCAAAACAAAGCTATAATCTTTGCTGGGCTTCTTGAAGAGCAAAGGAAGGATCGTCTTGCGTGTGTTCAACAGGAGACACGACACGAGACGATCCAAGATCAGTACACGGACGGACCCGTGCAACCTTATGGTATTCACTCCTACCAATTTGTGCGGCGCGGCGCATGAGCTGTTTGCATTCAAAGTTTGTTTGTACACCGTCGGCACCCTTCCTTCCATCGTACACAGACGCAAACCTTCTCACATTCACAATATGTTCAGTTCCTAATTAACTTAGTAACGACGATATTGAAATTAACAAAACTTCTGATTTCAAAAGAAATCCCTACTAGTCATCGCGCAAGGGATTCAGGTAGGGGTAATCCTCCTTGAGCTCTTCCTCCGAGAGCACGTCGTTCTCTTGCTGGGGAGTCCACAGGACATGAATACCCTGAAACGACCGCAACTTCTGATTAGGATCGGAGCTGGATGAACAGAAACATATTATGTATAATACACTTAACGAGAAATTAATAAGCTTTCAAGGCTAGCTTCTTGATGCTGTCTTGGTCTTGGAGTGTTAATTGTCCGTACGTACCCGGATTTCTCCAGCAGGAATAGCGTTGAGCTTTGCCATCACTGCTTCTAGATCTGCAGAGCTTCTGATTCCGGGGAGCTTCAGGGTGCGTTTGTTAGGCCGCGCGGCCTTTGGGCCAGGCCCACGAGCTGCACCGGTGCGTGTTTGCTGGGCTGGACGGCCTCCCCAGCCTGGCTCACGCGGTGCAAAAGCGGCCCGCGAGCCTGCACCGCGTGAAACGCTCGGGGGGCCGTTTCACGCGGTGTGGGCGCTTTTGGGTGGCCGCGGTGGGAAGGGCGGGAGCCGCGGCGGCTTGGCGCCCTTTTTTTTTGGTCCGATAGGGTTACCTCTCTGCTCGCCGCCGTATAAAGGCCTCCCTCCGCCGGCCGACGCGCCCTCCCATCCACTCGCCTCCCTCCATTCGGTTTCGCACTCGAATCGACCCCTCCTCTCCCCAAACCCTAGATCGTGAGTTGGAGGCGACAGCGCGGTTGGTGGTGGTGCGGGTGCTCAGGCAGGGGCGCTGGAGGCTTGCGGAGGGCGGAGCGGGTGCGGGTTCGTCTTCACCGTGGAGCGCGTGGACTTCATCACCGGAGCACCCTGGATCCGTGCTACGTCTTCGTCAGGCACCAGATCAGCTACCTCCTCGTCCGCAGCCGCTCAGCAACCTCCTCTTCTCCGGCGTGACGTGCTTCGTCCTCTCCACCGAGCGGGCCTTCTTCGTCTACTTCCTGATCCGGTCCAACGTCGGTTCCACCACCGGTTCGCGCGGCTTCTTCCTCTTCCCCAGGTCGGTGGTGTTCGTCTTCGCGCAGGTATGTTCTCAGATCTGTTCCACCCCCTCTCTCTTGTTACACTTGTGATTGCGATGGGTTGGGCCTCCACCGTTGGAGTTTCGCTCGAGTTCGTTCTTGTTCTGTCAGATCTAGTTCGTCCTGCATCTTATCATTCGTCCTACTTACTGGTTACGCTGTGATTAGCCACATCTGGTCCTCTTAACTGTTATGGTTCGTTACTCACTGCTTATGTTTTGGATTAGGCTTGTGCGTTGTAGATTTGTACATGCCTGGTATCTATTTCACGATGTACTTGGTTAGCCACCACATCTGGGTCCTCTGGGTCCTCTTGACTGTTATGGTTCGTTACTCACTGCTTATGTCTTTGATTAGGCTTGTGCGTTGTAGATTTGTACATGCGTGGTCTCTATTTCACGATGTACTGGGTGGATTCGATGTGGGATGCTTTCCCTATGTTTTGTAGGTTCTGATGTTGTTGTTAGTTGGGTATCCTCGTCGGATCTGCATGAATAGAAGTGTATACATTCGATTGATGAGGTTTTTTTTATCATGCATGTGTAGTTTGTGCGTGGATCCGGATTTGATGTGTCCAGTTGTGGTGGTTGCGGATATTATTCTGTTGCACCCATGCCTGTGATGTCCATTGAGGTGTTGTTCCCTGATGGTGGGGAGGAGGAGCCTCCTCTGTTAATTATTTTAGCAGAGGAGGTAATGAAACCAGTAGCACGTGTGTGCTTAAGCGCTTGTTCATTGTCCTTTTTCTGTGGAGATGAGGAAGAGCCTTTGGGAGGCTATATTTTGTAGCAGCCAAGGTAATGATACCTGGCCTAGGGTTTGAGGTTCCTTTACTTTGGTTGATGATGTGTCAAGGGGGAGTCATTGGGGGGCTACTTTTCGTAGCAGCCATGGCAATGATCTCTTTTTCCAAACAATTTTTTTACTGAAACTGCCACACCATAGGATGTCTTTGAGTTTAACCTGGCTCTGCACTTACAAACCTTAATTGATGGCATGCTGAATGTAGATGGATTTCGAACAGCACCGTGCAAGAATGGTTGCACAAGCTGCCGCACTTGTTGCTGTCTGTATTGCGTATCTGTTTGCAAAGCTTCCGAGGGCAGCGATAGATGGTGGTGATGATGATGAGGATAACTATGTCTGGGTTCCTAGGGCAGTGGTAGATGCGGAGCGTCAGGCTAACCTAGATAAGATTTACAACTGCACTGACATTGAGTCTGTCAACATGCTAAGAATGCGTAAAGCACCTTTCTTTCAGCTGGTTAACCTGTTTAGAGAGAGGCACCTCTTGGAGGACAGCATTAACTCTTCTGTGGAGGAACAGGTAGCTATGTTCCTCCACATTGTGGGTCACAACCAGAGGTTCAGGGTCATCCAGCACACCTTTAGGAGATCTTTAGAAACTGTTAGTAGGTACTTTGCACAGGTTCTCTACGTTGTTGGGGAGTTTAGGGGTGAGCTCATAAGGTCCAATGCTGAAACCACCAACCCTAAAATCCTTGGGAGCCAGAGGTGGTACCCATACTTTAAGGTACTTTATGTTTTTATGCACTCTGATTAGCACTGCACACCCTATGTGTGGCACTGACGGATGCATGTTTACTGTCTTAGGACTGTATATGAGCTATAGATGGCACCCATGTCCTTGCACGAGTGCCATATAATATGCAGGCTGCATTCAGAGGCCGTAAGGGCACGACAACCCAGAATGTGCTTGCTGCTGTTGATTTCGACATGAAGTTCACCTATGTACTTGCTGGGTGGGAAGGGTCCGCACATGATGCCTTGATCCTAGCAGATGCGTTAGAGCGGGATGAAGGGCTTAGGGTTCCACAAGGTACACATAAACACTTAGCACTCTGTTTCGTTCCATTAGTTGAATGCATGTAAAGCAAATCCTATCTTGTGTAGGGAAATTCTATCTTGCTGATGCTGGCTACGCCCTCAAGCCTGGCTTTCTCCCTCCCTACAGGGCAGTTAGGTACCACATGTCCGAATTTGAGGGTAGGAGGTCTCGTTCTAATGCCAAAGAATTGTTCAACCTAAGGCACTCATCCCTCAGAACCACAGTAGAAAGGGCCTTTGGTGCTCTGAAAGGGAGGTTTAGAATTATGGACAACAAACCTTTCCATCCTTATCCATCTCAGGTCAAGATTGTCCTTGCATGTTCTATTCTC
The DNA here is from genome assembly GCA_036936925.1 of Cenchrus fungigraminus. Classification (NCBI taxonomy): domain Eukaryota; kingdom Viridiplantae; phylum Streptophyta; class Magnoliopsida; order Poales; family Poaceae; genus Cenchrus; species Cenchrus fungigraminus. The sequence goes on along the minus strand of CM072769.1, from coordinate 42,150,569 downwards.
CATAACTAGATCTTGGGGTTTGGGGTTGATGAAGTCATACCTGGGGATGACTTCATCCCACCACCATCACACAACCAGTCCTTTCCCACTCATGCAGCCATGTCACAGGAAGTTAGAGCCTGGAGTGCTCAGAGGGATCAGTGGGCTCTAGCTATGTGGGAGAACAGGGGCTCATCTAGGGTTTAGTAATTTGCTTACTAAGTTGTAACTTTAAGGAACCATGGTGTGGTGTTTATGTTTATGTTTGGAACTTGCTGAGACCTATCTGTCTTGTTGAACTGCTTCTGTATTTGAAATTTAAATGTTGTTCTTTTTCTCCCTTTTAATTTGGTGTTTGTCTGGGTATCCTGGGCTGCAATGATCTTTCATGTGATATGTCTCGTACTTAATATCTTTGCGATGCATTCCATGGTATTGGTAACATAGGCCAATGGTTGAGGACAAGATGGCCTTTGGTTCGGATGCTGATGCTTCTGCTGCTCGTCTGCCTACTGTTCCTACAGGCTCGGCGCTGGGTCCGCCTCCTTTTGGCTCTGTTGCTGAAGCTCTTGGCCCTTTTCCTGACACTGTTGGGTCTGGGTCAGCTGCTTTTGGGTCTGCTTCTGCTGCTCTTACTGCTGCGTCAGGGTACGCGGCTGGTCCTTGTGCTGGTGGTGGAGGTGCGGGTGGGCAGCCTGGTGGTGGTGGTGGTGATGCAGGTGGTGGTCTGCCTCGGCCACCAATGAGGTGGACCACTGCCAGCTCCGGGTTTGTGCTGCGCAGGATGTGTGAGCTGCTTGGGCCGGGTGTGAAGGTGGACAAGGGGTTCAAGGAGATCCACGTGAACAAGGTGGCCAGTTTCTTGCGTGAGTTCACAGGGGAACATGTGACTGGGACCCAGTTCTACAATCACCTCCGCAAGTGGCGGCAGAGGTGGGCTAGGGTGTGCAAGCTCAAGGACCTGAGTGGGTCTCTCTGGGATAGTGACGGGCACATGATCACGCTGGAGGAGGAGCACTACCTTGGCCACTGCAAGGTGCAGTTTTTGTTCTCCTTTTGTCACTCTTTTCCTCTACTGTTAGCTTGTATAACAAATTATACTAACGTTTCATTTCTTTTTGTTTCCATGTGTTGCAGGACCACCCGAAGGACGCTGAGCTGCTGAACAAGCCCATACAGCACTATGAGGAGATGGAGACGCTATTTGGGGGAGGAATGGCTACTGGCAGGTATGCCATGGGGTCTGGGGAGGCGCTTGGTGTTTTCTCTGGGTTTGGGGACAGTGTGGACAAGAAGCCCGTGATCAACATTAAGAGTGACACACAACAGTTTGTTGATCTGGCATCCACGGAGCAGCAGGTGGACCAGCAGGTGGAGCAGAAGACAGTGGTGAAGCCTCCGACCCCTACGGAGGCTTCGAAGGCTCCAGCATGTTGTGCTGGACAGAAGAGAAAGCGGGCTGCTATGTCAGAGGAAGAGGTGCTGGTGCTCACTAACATGACAGATGCAGTGAACAACGTAGCCCACGTCCTCCGAGAGACGGGTCCTGAGCAGGTGCACCCTGATCTGTACCATGATGTCATGCTAACTCCCGGTTTTACCGAGGAGTCCCTCATAGTTGCCTTCAGCCACCTCTTGGACAACAAGTCCCAGGGGAATGCCTTTGTGAAGATGAATGAGCATCACCGCTGCCTTTGGCTCAGGACCTGGCTTGGCAAGCACTACTACTAGTAATGTAGTAGCTGCAGCCTTAAGTTCAGGGAAAACAGTTGAGCATTTCTCCATCCCTGACCACTCCCTTATTTTTGCACAGATCTTTATATACTTAGGTCTGACCTGCTAGGGTGTAGCCTCACTTTGCACCTGGCCTTTTGTGGTGGTTTTTGGTTCACATTGGGGGTGGCTAATTACTAATGACTAATCTAGTTGTGAGCAGGAGGTCAAGGTTAAGACAATATAGCTAACTATTTACTCTGGATTTGCATGGTAAGTACTGTAATATTCAGAACCTAGAACCTCTATTTGCCTGTGATGGTTGGATGTGATGAAGGTAGAACTGCTATATGCCTATATGCTTGGATGTGATGAAGATAGAACTGCTATATGCCTATATGCTTGTGATGGTTGGATGTGATGAAGATAGAACTGCCATGATCTTAGTTTTCATTTGCCATGATCTTAGTTTCCATTTGTCATGATCTTAGTTTTCATTTGCTTATATGCCTTGTTGTTACTCTTTTGATATGCTTATGTGGCTTCCTCTTTACTCTTTTTTCATATGCCTATCTGATGTACTTTTTACACATTTTGTATGCTGTTGCATTCTCTTTTCATATGCCGCTTAGGTTGTTCTGACTCTGATTTGGTATGTGCATTTCATATGCCTACCTTCCTCATGTTTTATATGTCTTTGTTCCTTGTGTTTTCCTTGGTTCTTTGGCCTTTGATGAATACTATGTTGGCAATGATAAAGTGGCCCAGGTCTGTTTGTTCTTTTCGCCTTGTTCTTTTCTCTGTTTGGTATCTGTTCTTTTTGTTCCTCCTTTCTCGCCACTTTTGAGCCACTCTTACTATGACTGACTTGTGGTTGATATGAACTATGATCTGAGGCCCCTATCTTGTACCTTTTCTGCCTGTGATGCATTACTACTGAGGCATGTTCTTCTGCTACTTGGCTTTGTTGGTTCAATTGCCTTTATCATCTGCATGTTTGGGGATGAAGAGCAGGGTATATTTGTGCTCAGACCCAGCCTATTTTTCATCTGACAATGTCTCTTCGTTTTGCCATGCAGATTACTTATGTTGTTACAGGGTCGACTTTGCAGTTATTCAGAATTTTGTTACCATCCTGAGATTGGTGAGGCTTTTTCTCTCTTTTACGTCAGTTTGCGGATGACGAAGGGATAGCATGCCTAAGCATTCTATCCCTTCCGACGCTACAATGTATTTGTCGTTTGCTTTTTTATGCGAATGATGATAGTACATATCACCACGGTCTTTGCGAGCGAGGACGATGGCGACCTTGCTTGTGTTGCCATGGGGGTCAGCACCATCAACATCGCCTCGGCCTCGCTGGCAAAGACATGTTGGACTGTACTCTTGTACTATACCAACTGACGCACTCTTATTTTTCTGCCTTGTTTTCCTGCCTTCAGTTCTTATGCACTTAGTCCTGTCATGGCGATGTTGATAACCTTCTCATGTGGTGGATCCAGCGAGGTGTCACCTACTTGTGAGGCAGTAAGGCACTGCCCTGACTGCCTCACAAGGAGGCAACTCCTACATGTATCTAATTTCGTAGGCAAGTATTCGTCTATAACTGAGCCATGCATTTGTGTTGCTTTCATGCTACACAACAGATTTTTTTCTTTCATACACAACTCAATTTGGTTTCCTTGATTTCATGCATGTGTTTGCTGCTGCTGCTGGAGTTCAAATGAAGAAAACTATGGCGTTCCCTTCGTCTTCATGGGCTCAATTGATGAATATCTCTTAGTTTTCTGCCGGAATTGGCTGTAATTCACTTTGTTTGTAATTTTAAGTGTTTATCAATTTATGACCTCCCTGGTTAAGTTGTTAAACAAGGTGTATTCATTCAAATTTGTGTCAATGTTCATTTCTGGGCGCAGCAGTAAGGGGGTAAGATGCACCCTCCCTGCGCGTGTGGTGAGCATAGCTCACCGCGGTGCAAGCTGCCAAACGCCATCTTTATATGGCAGTTAGATGTAGTTAGCCGGGTCCCATCTTTGGACCAACTTACCAAACGTAAGCCCAGCCCAGCCAGCATCATGGGCTGCAAAATTGCCAAACGCATTTTCTGCATCTGAAGAGCCTGGTCCATCCCGCTCCAGCTTGGTCCGTTGGCCTGGCTGAGCCGGCCCACTTTACCAAACGCGCCCTCAGTTCCTCCGAGAGCACGTCGTTCTCTCGCTGGGGAGTCCACAGGACATGAATACCCTGAAACGGCCGGCCACAACTTCTGATTAGGATCAGAGCTGGATGAACAGAAACCTATTATGTTCAATACTACACTTAACGAAAAATCAATAAGCCTCATCAAAAGCAGGCTTGCTGATGCAAATGTCGATCGTTCATTCGTTCGTACGCACCCGGATTTCTCCTGCAGGAATGGAGTTGAGCTTTGCCACCACTGCTTCTAGATCTGTAGAGCTTCTGACGCTGGGGAGCTTCAGCGCCCCTTCAGCCGCGATCAGAATGGTTAACTGCGGGATTTTGGAATGTGTCAAATCAGACGCCAAGTCCACACATGTTTCCGTTTCGTCAGGAAAGTGTCAGTTCCTGATGAGGATCTAGAAACCACGTGTCTGAACTCTGAATGTCTCACGAGCAGAGGACGCTCCAAACTGAACAGTAGCATGAGAGGCAAAGAACAAGACAGTTTTTACTGTGAAAGATTTGTACAATGCAGTATGTTACTGCTATGTATTCGTTTTTGGAGCTGTCAATTTTCTTGGAGTAGCTTCTCTTCCTCTTGACCCCGTCCAGGTTGCTGAACGTTTCCTCATCGAATTTGCTCCTGTTGACGCTTTTTCCGGTCGAACACATTGGTGTGCTAGGTCGCGCGGTCATCGAAACGCTCCTCGTCGGAACCACCAGCAGGGGGCGGTCTAACCGCCTATGGGGGGCGGTCTAACCGCCTCTGTCAGAGGATCGCCGAAAACCTAAATCCGCTGTCCCGGGAGGGACCCCGTCAGGGACAACGAGCCTAGGGTTGCTCTGAGATCGGCAGGCCACTCAGAACGTCCTTGAACACCGTAGAGACGAGCAAAGAAAGCAAAGGGGTTAGAAAAGCTAGGGTTTGGAAATAAAAGTGTAAAAAGATAAATGATCGATTGGGTGATAGGCCCTCAATCGGCCACGGCCCTTTATAAATAGGGTGGGGAGGTCTTGCCCCGCAAGGAAACCTTTTACAACTCGAAATCTACAAGGATTCCTCAATTTGGTTCGGACTCAGGGGGAGGCGGTCTAACCGCCCTGGCCACGCGGTCTGACCGGCCTGGCCACTTTTGCCGGACCAGCTACAGCGCGACCCGGTCAGACCGCCCTTGGTACCCGGTCTGACCGGCCTGCCTGACCTGAGTCGGCTTTTGCCAATTTTGAGTGTCAACATATGCCCCCCTGTTTTTTAGTAAAGCTTGTGTGCTAAAAAATAAATCTAAGGTCGATGTGGTATCTTTCATCGGCCATTTTTTATTCTAAGGGCGATTTATCAAATCGGTCATGTCTTCTCAAGCATCTTGCCAAACACTTGGATGGAACTTCTTCAAATATCTCCCATTGATAGCCCTGGGCAGCTGCTGTCCTTGCAAAGTCTCCACCATATAAGAATTTTCAGAGCAAACTCTCACAATCTTGTATGGCCCTTCCCAACTTGGAGACCACTTTCCAAACTTGTTGCTCTTGGATCCTATAGGTAAAATAGTTTTCCAAACCAGATCACCTACCTGAAAAGATTTGGTTTTAACTCTCTTGTTATATGCTCTAGCAACTCGCCTCTTGTCCCTTTCAATTGCCTCCAAGGCCTCCAATCGCTTGTCAGTCACCTCATCAATATTGTCCATCATCAAAGCATAATATGTGTCAAAATCAAGATCACTTTGCTTTGCAAGTCGATATGCGCCTAGATTCACCTCAACGGGCAAAACGACCTCTTGACCATACACAAGCTCATAAGGAGTAACTTTAGTAGCACCATGTCTAGAAATACGATGAGCCCATAAAGCTTCAAATAATACCTCATGCCATCTTCTAGGATTGTCCTCTATCTTCTTCTTAATGAGCTTAATCAAGATTTTATTGCTAGACTCGGCTTGACCATTAGCTTGAGCATAATATGGAGATGAATTGAGCAACTTAATACCATAGGAATTGACAAAATCACGCACCTCTTTAGATATAAATGAAGTTCCTTGATCTGTAGTCAAAGTTTGTAGAATACCAAACCTATGAATAATATGCTCCGTAATAAACTCAATTACCTCCCGATGAGTCATATTCTTAAGAGGAATTGCTTCAGTCCTTAGTGAAATAATCAGTCGCCACAATTACAAAGCAATGTCCCTTTGATGAAGGAGGATGAATCTTGCCAACAAAGTCCAAACCCCAACCTCTGAAAGGCCACCGCTTGATAATCGTATGCATCAACGCAGCAGGTACCAACTGAATATCCCCATGCTTTTGACAATCTTCACACCCTTTGTAGTACCGAAAACAATCAGCTATCATAGTAGGCCAATAAAAGCAAACCCTCTTAAGGAGCCACTTCATCTTAGGAGCCGATTGATGAGTACCACAAATCCCTTCATGAACCTCTGCCATAGCCAACCTGGCTTGATCAGGTCCTAAACATTTGAAAAGCAAATCATCCGCAGTCCGACGATACAATTCACCATCTTCCAAAACAAACTTGAGAGCCCATCGTCGGATTTTTCTATCAACTGTGCCTTTAGGATCCTGCAAATAGTCAATCAGAGGCTTCCTCCAATCATCCACTTCGTCCTCAACAATTTCGGAAGAAATAGTGGCCGAAGCAGAATTTTCACCTAGGACGCGGTTAGACCGCCTAGAGGGGGCGGTTGAACCGTCTCCTCCAGAACGTAACCCTCGGCTTCGTGAAACACCGGTTTTCGTTCTTGAAAATTTCTTTTCTGAACATCATAACCAGATGCTTGCTGAGCCAGAGCATTAGCCTTCGGATTCTCTTCTCGTGGCACATGATAAATCACAAACTCATCCATACAAGATATAATGTCCAAGCATTTATCAAGATAAGCATTTAAATAACCATTTAGACATTGGCATACCTTGGAAACTTGCTGCACCACTAGTAGAGAATCACCATAAGCTTCTACATGTTTTACTCCCATGTCATGCAAAATTTGCAAACCAAACAAGAGAGCCTCATATTCGGTTTGATTATTAGTACAATCATGATCCAACCGGTAAGAGCTTCAAAAATTGTTCCAGTGGGAGAAATAATAATTACTCCAACACCACAACCACTTTTGCAAACCGATCCATCAAAATGCAACTTCCATGGAGTAAAAGTAGTGTAACCGACATCTAAATCAAGTTGTTTATCAATTCTATGTTCTACAATAAAGTCGGCTACAACTTGTCCTTTCATAGTTTGTAATGGCTCATAACATAAATCATATTCAACAAGTGCATAAGCCCATTTGCCGACTCTACCACTTAGAATAGGTTTTTGCAACATATATTTAATTATGTCGGTTTGACATGCTACTACACAAATACTTGATAACAAATAATGCCTTAACTTGGTACAAGCATGATATAAGGATAAGCATAATTTCTCAATAAAAGTGTACCTTGTCTCGGCGTCCAATAACCATCTACTCTCATAAGCCACAATATACTCCTTGCCATCGGTCTCTTGAGTCAAAACAGCCCTAATAACACTATCTTCAGCCGCTATATATAACTTGAAAGGAATACCACTCTTGGGAGCTTGAAGAACGGGCGGTGAAGTTAAATAATTTTTAATCTCATCAAATGCCTCTTGCTGTTTTGCCCCCCAAGTAAATTCAGCTCCACTTTTTAACCGAAGTAAAGGAGTAAAAGCATTTACCTTCCCGGAGAAGTTACAAATAAATCGCCTCAAATAATTTACCTTGCCCAAGAATCTTTGCAAATCTTTCTTGCAAGTAGGAGGTTGTACTTTTCGAATGGACTCAATCTTTTTAGGATCTATCTCAACACCATTCTCATGTACAATAAAGCCTAAGAACTTACCAGCCGATACACCAAAAGCACATTTGAGTGGATTCATTTTTAAATTATACCGGCGCATTTTTTCAAATGCAAGTCTTAAATCAGCTAAATGAGAATTTAAACCAGCCGATTTGACTACAATATCATTGATATAAACTTCTACTATTATACCAAGCAAGTCATGAAAAATCAAATTCATAGCTCTTTGATAAGTAGCACCAGCATTTTTTAAACCAAAAGTCATGACTACCCACTCAAACAAGCCTACAAATCTCGAACATATAAAGGCCATTTTAGAAACATCCTCTTCGGCCATAAAGATTTGATTATAACCAGCATTACCATCAAGAAAGCTAAGAATTTTATGTCCGGATGCAGCATTAACAAGAAAATCGGCTATAGGCATAGGTTATTCATCTTTAGGAGTAGCTTTGTTAAGATCTCTAAAGTCTATGCAAACACGAAGTTTCTTAGTTCATTTTTTCTCCACAGGCACAATATTAGAAATCCAATCAGCATATCGACAAGGCCTAATAAACTTAGCATCAAGCAACCGATTGATTTCTTCTTTCACTCGGTCATAAATATCAGGATTAAAATTCCTACGAGGTTGTTTATAAGGCCTAAAACCAGGTTTAATTGGCAATTTATGTTCAACTAAATCACGACTTAAACCAGGCATCTCATTATAACTCCATGCAAAGCAATCAACATACTCCTTTAATAACTTTATTAATTCAGACTTAAAAACAGGATCAAGATTCTTGTTTACAAATGTCGGCCTGGGTATAATGCCATCACCAATGTCTACCTCCTCAAGAGGATCGGCCGACGTAAACCCTTGTCCTAGCTTGCCTAAATCATCAAGATATTCGATAGCTTCACACGTATCGTTCTTTTGCGCCCGATAGTGTTCAAGTCTCCGCTGCAACCACTCTTGATTTGACTCCATCGAATCACATGAAATGGTTTAGCTGATTATTCACCGGCTTTATGACAGTAGGGACAAAGCCATCTTTAGAACAACTAATGAACTCATAATTAGATAAATCTAAGCCAGATAGACATTTTACATAATCATGCACTCCTATAGAATTGCTATCAGCTATAGCTACACAAGCAGAATTATCACCATGCACAACTTCTACCTCATCATCTACCCATTGTATTAAAAACTGATGCAAGGAAGAAGGCACACACTGATTTGCATGAATCCAATCACGACCAAGGATTAAGCTATAGTTACCTTGCGTCTCAGCGACGAAGAAAGCTGTAGCTAACATCTTGCTCCCAACGGTGAGCTCCATAGAAGCAACACCTTTGGCACTCATCGGCTTGCCTCCTCCCACACCGCTGACGGTCATGTTGGTCTTGATCAACTCCTCATCTGAACCTCCAAGTTTCTTGAATAAGGAGTATGGCATTAAGTTGACGATCGTTCCTCCATCAACAAGCATCCGAGTGACTGGCTTCCCATTGATGTGCCCCTTGACGTATAAAGCCTTCAGATGATTTTTAGTCTCTTTTGGCTTCTGGAATACAGCATCTTTCGGCCCCAAATCAAGGTGAGCAATGTCCTCCTCTGAAAGCATAAAACCATCACTAGACATATGTATAACATTAATTTCAAGGTTCATCTGCTCAGGAGAGGAACTGTAGTCAACAAGCTGCTCATCATCCTCTGGAGCAGGTACTGAAGATATCGGAGTCGAAGAATCTGAAACGGGCAAATTTTTTGGACCAGGCGGTCTAACCGCCTCTAGACGCGGTCTGATCGCCCCTGGCGGTTTAACCGCCTCAGCTGGCGTTTTGACCGCCTCTGCCTGAGGTGCTGCCTGTGGTGTCGCTTTGACTCTCCACTCTTTCCCTTGTGGTGCCATTGGTCTGTAGAGGTTGAACATATCATCTCTCTGTTTCTCCAACTCATTTTCCTTCTTCTCTCGAAACCTCAAGCGTTGAAGCTTCCTCCTTTGTGTACGCGTCAAACCGGGAGGACACCACCTTGGTAAGAAGTACTTGGAGTTGGAACCACTCCCACTGGCCTCATGATCATTAGCAGCACATCCTTTCTGAACAGGTGTCACAACCTGATTGTTTAACACAACCAGTCCTTTGCCACCTTTCTCAATAGGAACATCCATTGTTCCAATCTGTATGATGTCTTGGCCAGTAGTCCTCTCTGGATCAATATCCATCTTCTTAACCTCCTCTTCTCTGATCTTGGGCTTGTACACCTGTCGCGGAGGAGATTGAACATTTTCTCTGGGCAGGGCGGTTTGACCGCGTATAGGGGGCGGTCTGACCGCGTTGGCTCTCAGGGCGGTCTAACCGCGTGTAGAAGGCGGTCTGACCGCATTGGCCAACTGATGCTGCCTTGACCAACGTGGAGCCCAACGATCCTGTGTAGGTCGTGAAATCCGATCCAATGCTGGTCTTCTTGGCCCTCCCCATCCAGGATGGAAGGACTGTTGAAAAGGCACCCACATTACTCCATTGTCATCATAAACCGGACGAGGTTCCCATTGTGGAGTAAAGCATTGTCCTTGCCGTGATGAATCACCTTTGAATCTTGTAGCTGCTCTTGGAGGTGATGACGGCCTCTCTTGACGTGGAGGTGATCTCATCCTTTTTTTAATGGCCGATCACTTGTAACGGCCTTTTGTTTAGAGTATTTGTCAAATAGCATATCAAACGTGACCTTTGGTTTTGAAACACTCCCCTGATTCTTTGCCATGTTGAGCTTCCAGTTTCCAACTTCCGGCCGCTTCGGAATAAGCATCTTTGGACAGCCATGTACAGGGGCGGTCTGACCGCCTGCCACACCCGGTCTAACCACCCCTACCTGAACAGGTGCAGACGGCTGTGGATCAGTAGGTGTTGCAGATGTGGACGACCCTTGTCCCCTATGTCCAGAAGCTTTGATAGTAATTTTAAACGTTCCTCTGCCATCAGGGGTCTTCTCATATGCTACTTCTCTTGTCAACTCTTTTCCTCTCAAATCGGGCTTTGCCTCCCTGACTACCACATTCTTTCCCTTGGTTGAATCGACTTGATGAGGTTGAACCAGTACCTTGGGCTGCTGCAAATCCATGGTATTGACAGGAAAAGGTTGCTTGTCCACTTGCATCTCATGAAACATCAAACGACCTTCATTTATGGCCGATTGAACCTGACGACGAAACACATTGCAATCGTTAGTAGCATGAGAATAAGAATTATGATACTTACAATATGCGCGTCTTTTTATTTCTTCAAGTGGAGGCAAAGTATGAGTCAATTTAATATTTCCAGATTTATGTAATTCATCAAAGATACGATCACATTTAGAAACATCAAAAGTAAATTTTACTTCTTCTTGCCGACCCTTATGAGCCGTTTTAAGTGATGAACAAGAATAAGCTTTTTCTTTAGAGGGCTAAACAAATTCAGTAGCATATACCTCTTTGTCACTATCGCTCGAACTATCGGAATCATAGTCAATAATATGCATATTAGAACGACGTGACTTAGAGCTATCTTTTTCCTTATTCATTCGGTTTTCAATAATTAAAGCTCTCACTTGAACTTGAGCAACCGAAAGAAAATCAGAACCCTCTATTTTATCTCTTATAGAAGACCTTAAGCCCTTTAAGCAAATATCAGCAAGGTCCGTATCAGTAATTGACAAATTAAAGCACCGGTTTTTAGTTTCTTTAAACCTTTTAATGTAAGAAGAGACGGTTTCATCTCTACCTTGCCTAACTGATGTTAAATCTGTCAATTTTAATTGCACACTCCCGCTATAAAAGTGATCATGAAATTTACACTCTAACATATCCCAAGATATAATAGAACCGGGAGCAAGTGAAGAAAACCAAGCAAAAGCGGTGCCAGTCAACGATAAAGAGAATAAACGTACTTTAAGAGCATTATAAGCACCCGCTTCACCAAGTTGAGCCGTATATTGACTAATGTGCTCCCATGTGGTTCAGTCATCATCACCACTAAATTTAATCAAATCAGGCATACGCCAACCACGTGGGAGAGGAAAATTATCAAACTCGGGATCGTATGGTTTTTGATACAAATTTGTGCTACCAATATCAACACCAAGTTTATTTTTAACCACACTAGCCAAATCTTCCTTAAATTTATTAAATTCCGCCCAATTAGGATTATTTGGCTGCTGTGGGGCTGCATTCACCAAATTCATCTTATTTAAGTAGGGAGCTATCTTAGCTTGAGCTAGCCTATAACTTTCAAACACATCATCAGGAATTACATTCGGTTGAGCAGATGTGTTAACTGTCGTACTGTTATGAGGTCCAGCATTACCAATTGTATTAGAAAAATTAGGAACCACTAAACTCGGCACGACAGAAAGTGGTAAAGGATGTTCGGGCACCAATTCTATGGCGCTGGTCAAGCCGGTCTCACCGCCTATCAGGGGCGGTCTAACCGCCCCGGCCGTGCTCGGCCATTGCGGTTGAGTCGGCGTTTGTTGACCAACGTTGAAGTTAGGTGGCATGCCATACATGTAATTTGCAGTGTTAGTACTAGGCAAAGGCGCTAAGCTAGGATTAACTACCCCACTAGTATTAATTTTAGGAACACTATTACTAGTTTCATTATTATTGTAAAAACCAGCACTCCTATCCTTTTCAAGATCTTCTAATCTTTCTAAACGAGCAATATATGAGGCAATCAACTCATCACTTTCCACAGTTGTTTTTTGAGAAATAGAAGAATTTTGTGGAGATTGACTTACAACGGTAATTACCTCAACATTATTTTCGTTTAACTTGATCGCCGGCAGCTCGAATTCCTTCAATCTTGCTACCTTGCCATGACGATCCTTCTTGACGCCTGCTAGAAATTGTACCTTCATGTACTCTTGCAGCACCTGAAACTTCTGCTGCTCCTCCAGAGAGAGATCCTCCATCGAAGTCGTGATGATATTCTCCATATCAAGTTCGCACCGAGATCCCATCTTACTAGGGCAAGATTGAACGGTTTTTAAAACCAGATCTTCTTGTCCCCAGCGGAGTCGCCAAAAGTGTGTTGACGCTTTTTCCGGTCGAACACACTGGTGCGCTAGGTCACGCGGTCGTTGAAACGCTCCTCGTCGGAACCACCAGCAGGGGGCGGTCTAACCGCGTATGGGGGGCGGTCTAACCGCCACTGTCAGAGGATCGCCGAAAACCTAAATCCGCTGTCCCGGGAGGGACCCCGTCAGGGACAACGAGCCTAGGGTTGCTCTGAGATCGGCAGGCCACTCAGAACGTCCTTGAACGCCGTAGAGACGAGCAAAGAAAGCAAAGGGGGTTGGAAAAGCTAGGGTTTGGAAATAAAAGTGTAAAAAGATAAATGATCGATTGGGTGATAGGCCCTCAATCAGCCACGACCCTTTATAAATAGGGTGGGGAGGTCTTGCCCCGCAAGGAAACCTTTTACAACTCGAAATCTACAAGGATTCCTCAATTTGGTTGGGACTCAGGGGGAGGCGGTCTAACCGCCCTGGCCACGCGGTCTGACCGCCCTGGCCACTTTTGCCGGACCAGCTACAGCGTGACCCGGTCAGACCGCCCATGGTACCCGGTCTGACCGGCCTGCCTGACCTGAGTCGGCTTTTGCCAATTTTGAGTGTCAACAACTCCTCTCTTTGATGGAAATCTTATTGAAATGTTCCTTCCAATAATCTGTCACATCAGCCTACGTACAACAGATGGTCCGGGAACAAAATCACATAGGCTTCCAGTTAGTTGATCTAGTTGATCACAGAGGGCAAGATGATATAGCAAGTCTCTTGGATGCACTATCAGTTTGCAAGATGTTCGAATACAGGATATGAGCCTTACTGACAAGCTTGAAGAGATGCAGCTATCATTGTGGTGGCGCAAGGAATGTATGGTCTCTGCAAAATGGCAGTCACTCGAATACAATGGGGTATGAATCTCTGAAGTTTGAACTTCACATTGTAGTTTAGACAAACCTCTATATTGACCTATACTATATATTATCCCACAATGTGCACAAATAATGTAGAAATAAGTGCAGGGCTCTGAAAGCCCCGCAAGACCCCCCGCGCGCCCGCGTCGCTCCCCGGGGGTGACTCGGGCGGAAACCTAGCTCCCGGCAGCACTGCCCCCCTCCGACGGCCTCCCCCCTTCGCCGCCGCCCGTGCGGCCGCCGAATGCCCGCGCGGCCGCAAGGAAGGCGGCGGCGGGGCTCCTCCACCGCTTCTCCTCCTCCCTCCCCCCCGCCCCCCACCCAGGTGCTCTCTTCGACGGCGGCCACAACGGCTGCTTCCTTTGTCCGGCGGCCAGATCGACCCGAGTTTTCACCGGATCTGCGACCCAGGCCACCAGATCAGTCCCCTTGGGGGCTCGACATGCCGTGGCGCGGCGGCAGCGACAAGGCCCATTTTCCGACAGTGGCTGCCCCTCTGGTGGCGTGCGTATGACGGGCGCGGCTGCGCCGGCGGCGACTCACGACGCTACCTGGCTGGGGTGGCGTTCGCGGCCTAGCTGCGGCAGCTTCCGTGCTCGGGACTTAGCTTGTCTCGGCTGCGACGGCGGCGTTCGCGGCCGGGGTGTGGCGGCTGCGACCGGCAACGGCGGTGCGGGTTGCTGTATCAGGGCCCAGCACGTCCAATTCTCTCCAGACCCTGGTGAAGTGAGAAGAACCGTAACATGCTGCTGCTGTGCGACGGCTCCGACGGATGTTGCTGGTGGTGGCCGTCAGCGACGCTGCAGGTGTCAGCGGGAGGCGGTGGCTTCGTGGGTTGATGTCCAGCCTTGTGTGGAGTGTCGGTGGCGTCATGGTGATGCGGGCGGCGACGACTAGCATGGACGTGTGCTACCTGCTCTGTGGTGGTGTGGCACGCGGCGAACAAGCGTTGGTGTGCACCAGAGATGCCATGGTGGCGTTACTGGCTGCTCCGAGCCGTCTTTCTCCTGGCAGCAGTGTGTCGGCGGTGCCGCGGTGGCATGGCCGAAGATGGTTTGCGCGGGCATTTGCCAGCAGCACCGTGGTGGTGTTGCTGTCTGCGATCACACAGTGGTGTCACCAACTGCGCTTCGGCGGTGTGGTTGGTGGCGCCGACCATCTTTTCGCTCCGCTTGGATGATGCGGGTGAAAACCCATCCCTCTTGGGACGACATCGATGGCGTTTTAGGCGTTATTTCCCTCTTGAGGGTGATGTTTTTGGCATCTCCAGATTGACAAGCTTGGCTATCAGCGACCTGGTTGTTTCGACTTGGTGCTTCTGCTTTGGTTGTTTTCGAGAGGGATTTTCCTTTTTTTCGTCTTTTCGTTGTTGAAAAAAAAGAGTAGGCAGTAGAATCTCCTTTGAGCGGGGGAGAAGAGAGGCTTTGGTTCTTGGCAGTGTGTGGTGGCTCGCGTCGACGGCGGAACAAAGTTGTGGAGACCCGGATCGATGTCCCAATCCGACTGGACCGATCCTTTGAAGTTGTTTGAGTTGATCGTGTCGATGTCCCAATCCGACCGATGAGTTGTTGAATTGAGCAATGCGTGTTGAGGTCCCAATCCAACCCACCGAAGTGCCTAGTTGTATGGTCTGCGGACCGGAGTCATTCGGGGTTTTTTACTCCCCTAGTTGTGCGGTCGATCGACCAGAGTTGTATGGTTTTCGGGTCCGATTTTCTTTATAAACTGGGTCAACTCTCTTCTTCTGATAGAAATTCAGAAAAGCACAAACTTTTACCGTCCGTTCAAAGAAAAGAGCTGGGCTTAGAAACTACTATCAGAGTATTGGGACTTGCTGTTGTACAACAACAAAAGCATGGTGAATGAAATCAAAGAACAACAAATTACAAACTCGAGGCACAGAGAATTCAGAATCGGTATCACATTACCAGTCAGTATGAACTTCTCAGCAATCCTGTTCAGATCATCTTGGAACGACTTGGTCGCAGCCACACCGCGCAAAGCAACCTGAATTACGGCAGAATTCAACAATAGTTTTAATCTGGTTGAGCGATCGATCGTCGATGAAGAAGTTTAATCTGCTTGTGAGTTGTAACCAATATAATTCATCAGGAGAATGAGCAGCCAAGACCTGGAGCTTGACCACCATCATCATGGTCATCGGCGGGTCATGGTGCAGAGCAGCCAAGACGAGGGCAGTGGACGCCAGAGCGATACTTCCCCAGAAAACCATGTCGTCTCGCCGCTTCGTCGCGGGGGAGAGCTCTATTAGATGATAGGCAATATACTGGTGTATTTTAATCCCATAATTAAATAGACATTTCAACATTGCTGTGAGTGAGACAATCCATGTGTAAATGTTCATGTTTAAACAACAATTAAACATAAACCTATTCATGATTATACAACTATTAAGCATGAATACTAGTTTAAGAATGTACCCCGTGGAAGGTCGGGTGACGGCGTCACCCGAAGTTCCGCTATCACTTGGACCAGTTATACTGATCGTAGAGTGACCTCAGTCGATGTAGCCGTACGAATTCGATGCAGGTAGATGATCACAGTGAAGACCCGGCTGTAGAGGAAGTAGTAGTTCGGAGTCGATGCAGAGGAAGTAGTCGTACGGAGTCGACGTAGAGGAAGTAGTCGTACGGGAGCGAGCAGTCGCGTGAAGACGCTCCCCAAAAACCTTATCGCCCGCCTATCCCGAGCAGGATCTCAGTAGCAGGACGAGGTTCCGGAGGCTCTGCTCTCGCCGGTACCGTGCGCGCGGTGCAAGCGATGGGAATGCAAAAGCAAAGCAGCAAACAGAGGGAGAAGGAAGAGGTCTCCTAAGCAGGAGTACCTGAGTTGTGACTTGGTGAGTTGAGGAGGAGGAGGAGGGCCTCCTTATATAGGCGAGCAGACACGGAGGGGGGATGAACCTGGATGTACTGAGTAGTAACGGTCACTGTTTAAAGCCTGAGTAGTAACGATCGCGGTTAACTCCTCTGGTAACTGTCGCGGTTAAGGTTCCCCTGGTAAAGGCTCAGTAACAGTCGCAATTAAGGAGCCATTATTCCTTTCCAATAGCCACCAACAACAGTCAACAGCAAAAAGATGCTCCCGCCCCAACTCCTCACGCTCGACACGTCACGGCCTCGGCCCGGCTCGGCGAGGCGAGCGAGCGCACGCGTGTGGCACGCCTATCTCCTTTATTCAACTTCACAAGAGGTGTACCGAAAGGCTACCTCATAAGTTGGATGGGAGACTCCTCTAATACCAATTTGGTATTTATCACTTTTCTCTAGCATTAAGTAAATGAGCTTTTAATTCTTTCATTATTGGAATAAATGGCTCTAGGCCCATTTACTCTAACAATCCCCACCAAGAATTATAAGCCACATTGGAAATGCTTTCATCTTCCCTTTTATTTTCGATATACCAGCACTGCGATGGAGACTGTTAAGTTGAACATCTACCAGGAACTCAAGTTACACTTATTTGCAACTGAACAATGGACTATGCCTTGAATTGCCAGTTTTGTGCATCTAAGCTTGGCTAGAGCCCTTTACTGAAACTTAGCTGCACATAGCATCCCCGCGGGTTGGAGCTTATGGGTCACACTCCGTGCCTCTTCATGAGTTTTCTAGAGATCACCCAAATCTCATAGACTATGACCAGTAGTCGATACTCATATAGGTGTGTTCCTTCAAGACATACTATAGAACTATGTCTTTACTTCAAGAAATAACTACCTTGTTTCATGAAAGCCACTCGGAGCAGATTAAGGTATACATACCAGCCTGCCATACAGTTTTGAAGAGAAATGCATCTTTCTATGGACCGAGCCTTCTCAAAGGTTCTCTTCTCTCAGTCAGACCATAGCTTGTTTCACCATCTTAATTCACGGGATCTCCGATCACATAAGACAGGTTTCCACTATGGAAAAACTCACGTGGGTCTCAAGCCCAGTTACATAGATGCATTATCTATCACAATACGTGATAGACCCTTTGTAAATTGATCTGCCAGGTTCTTAGACGTATGGATGTAATCCAAAGCTATAACACCGGTGTTTCTCAATTTCCTGACATACTTCAACCGCCTCTTGACATGCCTGGATGACTTCATGTTATCCTTTGAACTGTTCACTTTGACAATCACAGTTTGATTATCACGGTTCATTAGAATTGCTGGTATCGATTTTTCAACTATCGGCAAGTCCATTAGGAGTTCACAAAGCCACTCGGCCTCGACAGTGGCAGTATCCAATGCTGTGAGTTCTGCTTCCATTGTTGACCTGGTTAGAATGGTCTGCTTGCAAGACTTCCAGGAAACAATGCCACCTCCAAGTGTGAACACATATCCACTTGTGGCCTTTAACTCATCAGCATCAGAAATCCAGTTTGCATCACTATATCCCTCCAAGACTTTTGGGTCTCTAGAATAGTGAATACCATAGTTCATTGTGCCCACTAGATAGTGCATTACCCTCTCGAGAGCACGCTAGTGTTCACTGCCAGGGTTTGAAACAAACCGGCTCAGTTTACTAACTGCATATGCAATGTCAGGTCTCGTGGCGCTAGCCAGATACATCAACGAACCAATGATCTGGGAGTATCTCAGCTGATCCACCATTATCCTCAGGTTCTTCCTTAGAACCAAGCTGGCGTCGTAAGGAGTTGGTGCGGGTTTAGAGTTGCTGTAGCCAAACCGACTAAGCATCTTCTCAACATAGTGAGTCTGTGATAGAGTCACCCCACCATTTTCTCCCTTTATCAGCTTTATGTTATGGATAACACCAGCTTCTCCCAAATCCTTCATCTCAAACTTTTGAGACAGAAAGTCTTTGACCTCCTTGATCACTTCAAGGCTCGTGCCAAAGATAAGTATGTCATCTACATACAGACACAAAATCACTCCTTCGCCCCCACCATAGCGATAGTACACACATTTGTCAGCTTCGTTTGTAACAAAGCCAACAGATGTCAAAGTTCTGTCGAACTTATCATGCCATTGCTTAGGTGCTTGCTTGAGGCCATAGAGAGACTTCACCAGCTTACACACCATTCTTTCTTGACCCTTTACTACAAATCCTTCCGGCTGATCCATATAGATCTCCTCTTCCAACTCTCCATTTAGGAAAGCTGTCTTAACATCCATCTGATGAACGAGAAGACCATGAGAGGCTGCCAGAGAAAGTAGTACTCTTATGGTAGTCAATCGAGCAACTGGTGAGTAAGTATCAAAGAAGTCTTCTCCTTCCTTTTGGGTGTAACCCTTGGCCACAAGTCTAGCCTTGTACTTATCAATAGTACCATCAGGCCTAAGCATCTTTTTGAGCACCCATTTGCATCCCACGGGTTTGCACCCGTAAGGACGCTCAACAACCTCTCAAGTTCCATTTGTCATGATAGAGTCCATTTCACTCCTCACTGCTTCCTTCCAATAGTCAGCATCAGGTGAAGAGTAGGCATCTGCAATGGTCTTGGGAGTGTCATCCACGAGGTATACGATGAAATCATCTCCAAAGGATTTCTCTGTCCTTTGTCTCTTGCTCCTCCTAGGAGCCTCATCATTATCCTCCTCAGGATGCTCAATAAGTGTAGGCTCATTGAGTTCTATCGGCTTGGTGGAGTCGTCCTTCTCGACAGACTCTTGCCTAGATGAACTTGTTTCATCTCTCATTGGAAAAATATTCTCAAAGAATGTAGCGTCTCTGGACTCCATAATTGTCCCGACAAGCAAGTCAGGCACGCTAGATCTTACTACCAAGAATCTATAACCGACGCTGTGAAACGCATACCCCAGAAAGACACAGTCCACCGTCTTTGGTCCAAGTTTACATTTCTTGGTGATTGGCACACTGACTTTGGCCAAGCAACCCCAAGTGCGTAAATATGAAAGAGTTAGCCTCTTCTTCTCTCATTCCTCGAATGGTGTCACTTCCTTATTCTTCATAGGCACACGGTTCAGGACATGATAGGCTGTCAGTATCGCCTCACCCCACCATTCCTTAGATAGTCCCGCGGTTTCTAACATGGCATTCACCAAGTCAGTCAGCGTGCGGTTCTTTCTTTCGGCAATCCCATTGGATTGGGGTGAATAAGGCGGTGTCCTCTCATGAACGATACCGTGTTCCTCACAGAATGAATCAAAAGTGTTAGAGAAGTATTCGCCACCTCGATCAGACCTTAGGTGTTTAATCTTTCTCTCAAGTTGATTTTCTACTTCAGCTTTATACATCTTAAAATAGTGTAACGCTTCATCTATTGATTTTAACAAGTAGATGTAACAAAATCTAGTGCTATCGTCTATCAAAGTCATAAAATATCTTTTACCACCCTTTATCAACACACCGTTCATTTCGCTCAAATCGGAATGAACTAATTCTAGAGGTGCAAAGTTTCTCGCCTCAGCGGCCTTATGAGGCTTGCTAGTTTGTTTTGATTCAACACATACGTGGCACTTAGAATTTTTGACAGAGGTAAACTTTGGAATTAAACTCAAACTAGCTATGCGCATCATACAACCAAAATTAACATGACAAAGCCTCGAATGCCAAACATCTGATTCATCATTCATCACATGGTTCACAACATTATTATCAAACGATAAAGAAAAGCGGAACAAGCCTCCGCTATCATAGCCTTTTCCAACAAAGGTACCAAACTTAGAAATGATACATTTATTTGACTCAAAGACTAATTTAAACCCGTCTCTACATAGTAGAGACCCGCTGACTAGATTCTTCTTGATGGTAGGTACATGCTGCACATTCTTCAATTGTATGGTCTTCCCCGAAGTGAACTTCAGAGTGACTGTACCAGCACCAAGAACACGCGCATGGGCACCGTTCCCCATCAACAAGGATGTAGTCCCCCCGACCTGGTAGGAAGAAAACATAGAAATGTCAGCACATACATGAATATTAGCGCCGGTGTCTATCCACCACTCTGGTGAAGAACATACTGAAAGAACTGTAGGTAAGAAATTACCATACCCCGATGTTCCTCCACCCTCGCTAACAACCATGTTCGCTGTCTTAGGGGCCTTGCGATCTTTGCGATCTGGGCACTTTGCAGCAAAGTGATCCGGACTGCCACATGTGTAGCAAGCACCCCCCGGCTTTCTCTTCTTCTTATCAGGCCCGTCGGCTTGCTTAGCCTTGGGCGGGTTCTGTGAAGGCTTCTTCCTCTTGTTCTGGTTGTTCTGGAACTTGGGATTGCCCCTCTGCACAAAGTTTGCGCTTGAGGAGCCGGCTATTGCCTTTCCACGTGTGTCCTTTGCTCTCGCCTTCTCTTCAACATCAAGAGTCGCAACAAGGTCATCAAAAGTGAATTCCTTTCTCTTGTGTTTTAGAGAGGTAGCAAAGTCCCTCCAAGAATGTGGCAACTTAGCGATAATAGCTCCAGCCACAAACTTTTCGGGCAACTGGGACCTCTCTGATGTAGTTCTCAAGCTCCTTAGCTAGCGCCTGTAATTCATGGGCATGTTCCACCACAGGACGGTCTTCAACCATCCTGTAGTCTAGGAATAGTTCCATTACGTACAGCTCACCGCCGGCGTCAGAAGCTCCGTACTGAGCCTCAAGAGCCTCCCAAATGTCCTTCCTCGTTTTGTAATGGAGATAGGTATCCACCAGATTGTCAATCAGAACACTGATCACGGCACCCCGGAACAGATTATCATCTGAATTAAACTTTTGCCCCGAGACACCCTCGGGAGCCTTTCCAGTGATGACGTACATCACGTTCATGGCGGTGAGCCACAGGGTGGCCAACTCACGCCACCTCTTAAAATTGGAACCATCGAAAGGCTTTGGCTTGATTGCATTTGCAAAGCTAGTGACACCAAACATATTCCTATCAACATAATAAGGTTTTTGGGGAGCGTCTTCACGCGACTGCTCGCTCCTGTACGACTACTTCCTCTACGTCGACTCCGTACGACTACTTCCTCTGCATCGACTCCGAACTACTACTTCCTCTACAGCCGGGTCTTCACTGTGATCATCTACCTGCATCGAATTCGTACGGCTACATCGACTGAGGTCACTCTACGATCAGTATAACTGGTCCAAGTGATAGCGGAACTTCGGGTGACGCCGTCACCCGACCTTCCACGGGGTACATTCTTAAACTAGTATTCATGCTTATTAGTTGTATAATCATGAATAGGTTTATGTTTAATTGTTGTTTAAACATGAACATTTGCACATGGACTGTCTCACTCACAGCAATATTGAAATGTCTATTTAATTATGGAATTAAAATATACCAGAATATTGCCTATCATCTAACAAGCCCCACCGGCGCGGTACCGACCGACTCGTGGGTCACCTCCGAGGAAGACCACCACGAATCGTCGGAGTCGCAGGACGAGGAGCTGGTGGAGGAGGAGCTCGTCCCGCCCATGGAGCCCCCGGACGCGGCGAGCGCGGAGAGAGGGCTGGACGCAGCCGCGGCGGCAGCGAGTAGCGTGGCGAGATCAAGATTGGGACTCTTGCGGCGGGGCTCTGAGTCATCGTTGATCGCCCCGTCGTCGTCGTCGCGCTTGCAGCGTCGTCGCTGTGGCGCACGCACGACGAGCGGCGGTGGGTGAGTGGAGGAGGAACGTCGTGCGGCGTGGCGCTCTAGAGAGGGGTAGCAGCCGCCGGTGGCGATCGTGGGGGGGGGGCTCGGTGGAGACGTCGCGGGTCTTTTTCGAACTCGGTGAGAAATTTGAAATTTGACCCAAAGTTTGCACGCCTCGCGCTATATAACTCTCGATTTGCAACAGTTTCGAAATATAATCCTGTGCACACGAACTTATTCAATTTGAGGGTTTTCAACTCCTTTACTGAATTTCGAGATTTTCTTTCTTCTTTTCCCTCTCCAAACCACGTGAATGGACGATTTTGCCCCTACCCTTATCCTCTCCCTCCACCACTGACGTGTGGGACCCACATTTGGTCATCTTCAACCTCTAGACAGAGCCTGAGCTGTTGCTCGCCGACGGCCGCGCCATGGGGCTGGCGGCGCCCCTCCCGGTGGCTGCGCGACCGCGCTATGGGGCCGGTGGCGTCCCTTCTGGGGCCGGCTGCGCTCCTCTCGGTGGTCGGGCCATAGGGCCGGCGGCGCCCCTCCCGGCGGGCGTGACATGGGGCTAACGGCGCTTCTCTCGGCGGTAGTCAATCTGCTGACCCCTCCTGCACGCCTCTGCTACATTCACCTCGCCTCGTCGCGTAGCACCGCCACCGGTCGTCCCTTGCACTGAGCCGAGCACCGCCTCCGGCTTCCGTCACCAATTCAAGGACCTGGAGGTCGTCGACGCCGTCCTCTCGCGACGGTCGCGCCCATGGGGCTTCACGGAGGCGTCTCGCTTTGCGACGCAGCTCGACTTTAGCATCACCTCGCGTCTCATCAACGTGCGGCGCCTCACGGTGCTTGTCCTCAACTCCGTTGCCGTGCTCACCTTCTCTGCCTCGCTGCTTACCGTGGGCTCCTCCGACTCCCCCACGGGGACAAGAAGCGGTGGACCGGGGAGCAGCACCCATGGGGACGAGCGGGGATGGCCGGCAATGGCTGGCCACGAGGGTGAGGCGGCGAGCACAAGCCATGAGCATAAGCGGCGGTGACATGCATGAGGTTGAAGATGACCCTGAGTCCCACGCGTCAAGGGTAAAGATGTCCATTCACGTGGTTTGGAGAGGGAAAAGAAGGAAGAAAATCCCGAAATTCAGTAAAGGAGTCGAAACCCCCTAAATCGAAGAAGTTCGCGTGCACAGGGTTGTATTTCGAAAGGCTTGCTAACCGAGAGTTATATGGCGTGAGGTGTGCGAACTTAGGGTCAAAATTTGAAATTTCTCGCTATGGTCTTCGGTACGTAAAAAATTACAAAGGTAACTCAATGTTGGCACTTGATACAAGTACTATTGAGATCCCAACAATAAATTTGACTTACTTGGGAAGTAAGGTTACTGTGCCTCCACCTCAAGTAAACACTACTAATGGGAAGGGGGAAAGGTACACCAAAACATCTAGTACTTCTCATTTAGATCACTGAGTATACGAATTTTTCGTTGCTTATTGTATTAATTAATTGTTAATTATCATGCAGACAAAAAGTGTAGGCTATGGAATTAAATTTCAAAAATTATGTTTAAGTATTATTTTTTTAAAAAAAAATAGCTTCATGGTGCAAGAGATCAACATGAGAAAAAACAATATCAAGATACCATTGTAGTAAAAATACGAGTTTCTCACACCGTTACAATTTTAGTCAACTAGAATAGTTTGTTTACCCTTGTTGAATACATTAACTAATTTCTACTTACCTCATCGTTCATTGTGAATCTATTATCTGCCTCAAAGATGTTTTATTAAGGTTTTTTTCCATGTAGTGCCCACTTATTGAGATTTTTACTTGTGGCGTTTCAAGAAAAAATACCATATTTGTGTTACCGTCTCTCTCCGATGAAAACAAACTATATCTTCTCAAATTGAAATGCAAAAGCATCATATTTGGAGGATATGGAAGAATTTAAATCACTGCTCTTAGGGCAGTTCTCTAGAAAAAGTTGTTGCTCTTAGAGTAGTTCTCTAAAAAAAAGTCACTGCTCTTAGACCATCCATAATAAGAATGTCAACTGGAAGTTTTGTAGAAGAAATAAACTTGGCGAAGGGTGCCCATGCCCCCCACCCCCTCTCTACCTTCGCAGCTTTAAACTCCTAAATGTCTTCAAGCACGCCACTACATGGAGCACGTGCTATAAGATATTGGCAGTATTGCACGACGTTTACTATATGTACATAGTGACTGCAATTTGAAGGTTATCAACACAGACTTAAAGCCGAGTAACATATTGGTAGAGGCGCGCCTAGTAGGATTTATGGACATATTATCCTAAGCCAAATCTGCTTGATTGTCCTAATAGAATTCATGGACATATATTAATCCAAAGTAAGTCTGTTTAATATAGAAACATGTCAGATCTTTGGTACATGCTTTAAAGGAAACAGAGAACATTCAGCCCGTGAAGTAAATTAGAGCCCGTTAAGATCAAAGAGTCGGGCTGAAAAAGGAGAGAGCTCCCCGTTCTTGGTTCTCCTGTAGGTGGATTTTCTGGAACCACAAGAATCCTTAGAATGAGATTCCAACTCAGCATCTTTTGTTTTGAGATTTTGAGAAGAGTTGCTCTTTGGAGAGCACAGGGTATAGAGTTGAGCTTTTTCCATAACTGCTTGCAGATCTACTTAGTTTCTGACTTCAGGGAACTTCAGCGCTTCATCGGCAGCAACCAGAGTGGTTAGCTGAGCATTAGGAAATTATCAGACAACAGTCCAAACAATGTGCGATGTGTCAACAAAGAACAAATGAGTTCAAAATAATTCTTTGGGTAATGAGCCTAAACAAGTTCATAGTGAAGGAAAACCTAGGTGATGATTGTTTTCCTGGTAACATGCTCTCTATAACTTGTCCACCTCAGATATAGACAAACTTTGTAGATGTGTCATCCAACAGTCTATCTACAACATTTATTTCTATAGTCCATGGGTCCCACATGTCATGATTTTTTTATTCCTCTTCTCTCTCTTATTTGTTATCTCCTCCAATTCCTCATCTCTGATCCCCCAAGCCGGGGGCCACGGCGGCAACCAGCTCCCCCGCCGAGCGTCCCCACCCGCGACTGGAGGCCGGCCACGATCACGGCGAGCTCCCCGCGTGTGACAGAACCGCTCAAAATAAATCAGGATTATCACCTAAGTCGGTCCACTTGGCTCGTAAGTGATAACCAGGATGTATTTTGTCGCCTCTGCCGGGTCATGCCCGGTGAATCACTTACACAGGATCGAGAATATGCGCTAAGCCCACACGAAGGCGGACCAGAGTACAAGTTCAATATTACATAAAAGTCCACAAGTACATAATATTACAAACCGGGTTTTTCATGCATAAAGTAAAGGTGATGCAAAGTTTAAACAACGGAAAAATAAAACAATCGCGTGATACACATGGGAGGCCATCCAAGCATATCATTCCTCATCGTCATTCTCCCATTCAATCTCCCAACCATCTGGAATAGTACCAGGCCAGATGGGATTACCTGAAAACCACAAATTAAGCAAGGTTGAGTATGCTAATACTCAGCAAAACTGACCCGACAAAAGAAAAGGACAACTAGACATGCAAGACTTTTTGGCTGGTGGGTTTGTTTTGCCAAAAGCAAATAAGAGTTGATCCTTACTTTCCATTTTTAGCTCAAGTTCTAGTATGTTAACCATTCTAGGTAAGCACCTAACTAAACAAGCATGGTTGTACAAACAAGATTAATCAAACAACAATATTAATCCAACTGTTTCATAAATAAACATGGGGTAGCCAGTGGTCAAACCAACTCAGATAACGGCGAGTGACCGACGATCGATCGATTTATATATGCTTGCAAGGTAAACCTAAGATACACGGAAGCAGGTAAACCCCAAAGAATCCAAAGAAAAACAAATGCGGGGTCTACCCCGACAAGGTGGTTCCCGTCATTCCCCAGATTAGGGACAGATGCCACAGTCCTAAGTATAAGGTTACTGGAACGCCCTCACACGGCACGTCCAGACTCACACTTGCACTACCGGAATCAAACCGGGAGACGCATCTCAAGAGTAGTAGCGATAAAGTCAACGCACTGGTTCATTAGGTACTAGGCTTACCGGTCCTATTCCCGACAAGCACTTGGTACGTTCAATAGCTTAAACCAGCACCATGTTACTCGGTCAAGACCGAACCCATTGCTCTTGTAACATCCCGGAGTTTTCCGGAATGTTAGTTTTTGTAAAAATGTGGATTTCAAAATTTTTGCTTGGATTTGAGTGCATGCTTAAAATTATAAGGATGTCTTCCATGACCCTTCCCTAATTCCTAGATTTAATTTGAACTAAATAATACTTTTTAGGAATTATAAATGCTAGTGTGACAAATTTGGATTTTAATGCTTTTATTTGGATCTTATTTGAGTGTGATTCAAATTTGAATCCTAAATTCAAATTTGGATTGAAATAGTATAAGGGATAGGATTAAGGAAAAATAGGAAAAACCCTTTTGTTCCTGCTGGGCCTTATCTCTTCGCTGAAGTCCGCCGAACCTCCTCCAACTCCTAGCCCTGGTCCGCTCTTTCGCCGGCCTGCATAACCCGTCGGCCCAGCTAACCTCTCCGGCCCACCCGGCCTTTCAGCTTCACCGGCCCAGCTCCCAACCGGCTGCCTCCTACCTACCACACCGCTGCTGCCGCTTACAGGCGGGCCCCGCTTGCCAGTCACCACCCCTGTTCCCCTTTCCCCTCCACGCTGACGCACGCTGCGAGAGCGACAGCGACGGGAGCCGCACCGCAGCTGCCTCGCTCCGCCTCGCGCCACCGGATTCGCGTCGCGTGGCCGCGGCACGGACGCCGAGGATCCCAGCTGCTCGCTCACGCGCCGTGAGCCCTAGCCCTCTCATTTATAAGCCGTGCCGCACCCCTCTTCTCCCCCGAAATACGCCGCCGCTCTTGGGGTTTTCCCTTGTTCTCCACCAGAGAAGAGAAGAAGGGAGGGGGGAAGAGACGGAGGGGAGGAGAGAAGACGGAGCCGCCCGTGCGGAGACCTCGACGCCGCCGCCGTGGAGCCGGAGCTGCTCAAGTCGAGGACCGTGACGACCCCGCGCTGCACCTCTGCTTCAAGCCGCGCCTGCTCCGCTTCCCGCTCCGCCGCCGGCCCTGCCCCGCTCTGTCTCTTCACCGCCGTTGCCGCCGTGACCACAAGCACCAGGTGAGCTTCTCCCCCTTTGCCTGATGGATGTGGAAGTCGACCTTCGTGCCGCGATGATGCCGTGACCGGGAAAGCGGGTTCTTGCCCTGCTCTGGCTGTTCCGCACCGCGCCGCCGCGCATAACGCCGACGCCTGTGTCGCCGACCTTCGAGTCATGCTCATCGCTTGCAGGTGCCGCTGCCTACACCGACGCGCGCGCTTGCCTGCCAGTCCGTCCCTTTCTTTGTGCTCTGCTGGCCTATGACGCCGCCGTAATCGCCGCGCTGCCATAATCGCCGCACCACCGGCGCACGCACACACGAGCCCGCGCAGGAAGGCAAGGTCTTGCCTTTCATCGCACCCTTATCACCACGCCAGCCCAGCACGTGCGTGCGCAAGTGAAGGACCGGAATGGCGAACCAGAGAGGGGGGGAGTGAATGGGAGCTGATAAAAATTCTACTCAAGAATTCAGCCTATGAACCCAATTTCACTCGGACACCTCCGCAAGCTTCTCTTGCCAAGTCCACGTAGCCACTGGAGTGCTACTGAACCTAGGAGCAAGATCCAACCAACAGCCACTCGAAACACGCAGCGGAAAACAACTCGAAACTGCTGCTGGCAACCAAAACCGGTCAGGCCGGTTTCTGAAACCGGTCAGACCGATTCTCTGGGACTTAGCCTCTCACAGGCAGGGGAAACCGGTCAGACCGGTTTTGTCCAAGAAATCCCCAAAAGACCTTCGAGGCCAAAACTGCCCCAAAACACCTCAAGAACCTCTCCACCTTTGAACAAGAAAAGCCATAGCCAGAACAAGACTCTCCTGCTCAAAATCCTCACGACAGCCCACTGGGTCTAAACCGGTCAGACCGGTTTGGGAAACCGGTCAGACTGGTTTTGCCTGGACAGTCGGGAAGAACTCAGCCCGCGGGAAAAACCTAGCCTTCACCTCGATCGATCTCCCGGTTCGTTCCACGGATTCAAGTGAGACTTTGGGGATAGCTGGGATACCTCGTGGGCTACCTTTGGCTAGAAGCTCGGTCTCCAAAACCTACTCAATCAAGAGGAATCGGAAGTCAACCCTCAAGAGCACCTTCCCACGGATTCCACCGAAAACCACCAAATTGAAGCCGTTTCAGAGGGTTTGTTGGAGCAAGATCACCAAGCAAAGAGGCACAAGGTCCTCATACGTGACATCCAACAAGAATCCCTCAAAGAAACACCCCCAAAACTTTCCCACGGAAAATCCAAGAAAAGGCTCTGAAAATCACCAAAAAGGGAAAACGGGAAGAACACAATCAAGCCTTGAGGAACCACACCGAATCATCTATACATACCATGAAGGTTCATACAAGGTCTAGCTTCCGCCCGATCATCCTTCTGTCTCACAAGATCTCCCCATGAAGCTCTCAAGCTAGTCCTAGAAATCCTAAGGAAAATAGGAAGGGAAATAGCAAAGGGAAAATGAGCTAGGGTTCCAAGAGATGGCTGCCATCCTCTCACCACTTGGGTTATATGGAGGCAAGCCGAAAGACTAAAATACCCCTAAAGCCTAAACTAGGATACACGCCCACCAAGGGCACTTTGGGAATTTGTCTTCGTAGCACCATCGGACGGATGCCCGGCGACCGCACTTCGCTTAGCCTCGACGCAAGCCTTGCGATCCCGACGCGTGTCCTCCGCTTCGAAGCTTCCGGCGCCCTGCGACCCCAAACCGGTCAGACCAGTTTCCCAAACTGGTCAGGCCAGTTTTGGCCTGACAGCCACGCCCGGTCTTCGACCTCGGCTTTGTGGCTCAGCCGAGTAACCCGGTGGTTTTCTGGTGAACCACCGCAAACCCTGCGAACTTGATGTAGCCTCCACCAATCACCACTCATGACTCGGCTCCCACGAAGTCCCAGCTTGACCTTGGTTTTGAGGCTCAACCAAGAAACCGTCCACCGACTTCATCCTGCTGTTCATGCCACCGTGCGGCCCGCACTTGACCCCGCTGGCCACCGGGTCCCTCGAACCAAGCCTACTTGTCTTCTCCACACCTGGAGGCCTCACCGATGATGACCTTTCATGCTTGTTCTTCACCTGCACCAACACCAGTCAAGTCGCAACCTGCACCGGTAATACTTAGCCAAGAATCAGTCCACACAACGTTGTCAATCACTCATCACACCAGGAAGCGACCATCCACTGGTCCTCAAACCACACATGGTCCTCAGCAAGCTCGTTTGCGCTACCACCTGTTTTGTCTCGTGCGCCCTCATGCACGCGTCGGCGACTGCGACATCACTCTTGCCGCCGGTATCTGCTCGTCAACAACCTGGCCGTGCCGCTGCTTTGCCTCTCGCCGCCGTGCATGCCCCTGCCAACGCCGGCCATAGGCCGAATCCCCTTTCCTGTCCCCGCAGCTCACCTAGCCGTGCGTCGTCGCCAAGCCCAGCGTACGCGCTCGCCGTCGATGCACGTCACCCAAATCGCGCCGCTACGCCGGCTTGCGCCCGGGTGCCGCACACCGGCACGGCTGTGCGACAGTCGTGGCCCGACCTCTGGGTCACGCGCTTGCGCGTGCAAGCCAAGGCTTTGCCCTTGGCCAACCAACCCGTGCACACACGCGGGCAACGTCTCGCCGTCGACGCTTGCGCGAGATCAACTCCGCGCCGCCGCTGTCTTTTTGCTCGCGCCGACGCCTGTGCGTGAGCCGCTCCGCGCCACTACGAGTTTTCCGTCCGCCCCCAAGTTTCCGTGCCGCGCCGCAGCTCCGAGGCACCGGATGACTGCGCGTGCGCCTGTCGAACCCAAGCCGACCCCTTGCACACCGGCGCTTGCACTCAAAACCCACGCCACCGTCGCTCTGCTCCAAGCCGCCACGTGCGCCTCCGCCAAAGCCGGCCAAGGCTGAGCCCTCTTCCTAACCAGCTGCAACCCTAGGACGTCTAGAACCTCGCCGCCATGTTTCCTCTCGCCGGTCGCCGGAAAGCTCGCCGCCGGCGCTTGCGCTCGCCGAGCCCGTCGATCCCTGTCTTTCCGCCGGCATGCGGCCCGCCGTGCCCTGTTGCCGGCCAAGGACGAGCCTTCCCTCGCCTGTGCATACCTAGACCGCCCCAAGACCTCTCCGTCCTATTCCTTTTGCCTGTTACCGGAGAACCTCACCACCGGCCGTAGTTCGCCGCTGCCGGGAGCCTTTGGGACTTTCCGTCGAGCACCTGGCGGCCGCCCAATAAACCAGTGGGGGATTTGTTGCACATGGGAGTCCACACCCCAC
This sequence comes from Cenchrus fungigraminus, assembly GCA_036936925.1. Taxonomy (NCBI): domain Eukaryota; kingdom Viridiplantae; phylum Streptophyta; class Magnoliopsida; order Poales; family Poaceae; genus Cenchrus; species Cenchrus fungigraminus. Next base: position 42,119,911 of record CM072769.1, on the reverse strand, counting down.
CGCAGCCACATCGGATCCTCCAGATCTTTTACGGCCGACCTATCCTAGCTGAGCCACACGGTCGCCCACGCCACACCTGGCCGCAGCTGATCCGCCGGGATCCCGCGCGCCCTCGCCTGCGTGGCAGCCACTTGGGCAGCCACCTCAGCCAGCAGCCCCATGCAGCTAGCTATAGCCGCCTACGTGGCAGCCATGTGGACGGCTGTAGTTAGCATACAGCCAGCCTAGAGCCACCTTGCAGCTACGAAGAGCTAGCCTATAGCTGGCTTATAGATATATATTTTGTTAATGCGCAATTTAATTTCAGAAATGGTTTTAACCTATGAAAATTCATAATTAATTCGTACGAGCTCCGAAAAATATGAAAATACTTTCATAATCTTTCTAAAAACATGACGCACCCGTTAGTTAGGTGTTTGCTCTCTTTTTTTGCCCTTCTTGCTTCTTCGTTTGGTGTTAATTGCAATTAGCTCTGGTATTTATTTATATTCGCGAATCTAGGAGCTACCGGAGCCGAAGAACCGACCCAGGACTACGGCGACGACTTCGCCTTCGACGTCTACCCGCTCGCAGGTTCACACCTGACCTACTTTGAATGCCCATTAGGCATTGCTTTAGAACTGCTAGCACTTTACTTATGCATGATGATGGATATGATAAACCCTGCACTGCCTTCTTTATTTACCCTGTCCTTGAGTGCACTACTACTACTACTACAATAAATTTATGCGGGTATATACGCAGAGCTTTGTTGTGCATGTGTTGGGACTATGTGGTAGCTTTCTTGGCGTGTGTGGGAAAAACTGGCAGGAGAAGGTGTTTTTGGGTGACTTGGCGGGGGTGAGCTCAAGACAACCCGATCCGAGATCGGGGCCCAGGGTTCCTCTTCTCGGACATTTCCCATTTCGTACCTATGGTGGGTACACTACTTTAGGAGCACAGGTGTTGGGGTTTTTTGTTGACGTGGAGTATAGTAGCTCGCCCCGGTCTGAAACCGAGTGGGTCGCTTTGTTACACGGGACTTTCGTACACACCACCTCACCGAGAGTGGGGATAGGGCTGTTTCGACCCTAGCAAGTGCGATACCATACCTGCTAGTAGGATAGAGGGTATCAGTGAGAGGGTATCGGGTGAAGTCCCTTTTCCTTTGCGGTGCTCCCCGTGTGGCCACACGGGGGCATGTTCACAGTTCTGGGGTGGTCCTTTGCGAGGGACCGCATCGAGACCCGGTTGCAGGACGGAATCGTAACTCCTAGGTGTTCATCCGGTAGGATGGGCTTGGTTGGGTTATCACCGCCGGGTGCCATTCCGAGTTGGGTACAGGTGTACACGCTGTGCAGAGTTTAGATCTATACGTATAGCCGCGTCCTCGGTTATGGACATGGCCGTTGTTTACTCCGACTCTTACATTTTGGGATTTCTACCTCCCCTTATAGGTTTTGAGTGTATGGTGAGCAGTGGCTGCATTCGGGGAGAGGAGAGTTGCTCCCTCTGCCTCGTGGATCCGGGTGCAATCATTGAGGTCCGAGGAGTGGAAGTTCTCGCACCAACCCTAGATGGAGATAGGATCTGGTGACGGTGATCTGGGTGTCCAGATGTAACTGGTTGTGGATGAGAGACTTGGGAAATGGTGGGTTTTTGGAGATGTTACTCTTTATATGTTGCTGCCGCAGTTTAGGAAAACACTAGCCTTTACCTTGAACCTTTTTATACCTTTAGAAGTAGGCCACTTAAAGCTTGCATACGGTTGGTGACGTGGACCTATCCCGATCCTTGGAGATAGCCCCTGAGCTTGTAGGGTACGAGTCAGAATTCGACAACAACATCAACGGATGGTACGATTGAAGGGCGCGACGCTACACTCAAGGATGCCTGTGGGAGAGAAGAATGAAGCTGCAGACGTCTTCTGGAAGCTAGCTACCACTGCGTAGGCTCTTATTCATGTTATTCCGCCAAGAGGCGTGTAATGATGTACTCCTGTATGGATTTGAAATAAAAGTACTACTTTTGGATGCTTATTTCCGTTGTATGGTTGTGTTATTTATCTGTGATGGAATTCTGTACGTGATAGCATCTGATCCAGGGACCATCGCAAGGTACAGGGTGCTGGGTTTTCCTCCCCGAAAACCTGGGTCGTTACAGATGGTATCAGAGCCATACTTGACTGTAGCTCGTGCCCTTAGGAATGGTCGTTAGTAAATAAGGATTCTCTACGTTTCCTTACTTTATATAAACTCCTTGAAATATTTCATAAACACTTTCCTCTTTTGAAAAGCTTCTTTCTTACCTACGAACCTCAACCATTCTCACGAGGACATGACCATTTGGTCGAGAGCATGTCCAGCATAGACTGAAGTAGAGAAGTTTTTGATACACCTTGATAGGCACCCCCCATTTAAGTTGGTTTCCCGACAAATTAGACCGTTGAAGTGTTGTGACCTCCCAGGCTCGAGTCAGCCTCGAGGGAGCATATATAACTATAATGCTTGCTGAGTGATCAGCTCTTAATGGAGTTAGTTGAGTTTTGTTGGATCTTCCCATTGAGTATAGGAGAATATAATTAGTAATATTTTCATGCTTGCTTATGAGACTCAACTTGTTAGTGAGTGACGTTGTCTAAAGTTTTCTTTCCTTGGTCGAGTTTTTAGAAGGATGTTGATCAGAAGGTCTGGATGCTTGCTGGCACGCTTTGAGGCTGCTGAGGAAGAAGAAACCCCACCGGTTCGTGGTCGTGGATGTGGCCGAGCTCCCGCTTGAGTACGTGGACGAGCTCCCGCTCGTGGCCGCGGACACGCACCTGCCTGTGGAGGAGGTCGAGGCCGAGGCCGAGACGCTGAGGCACCACCACCACCGCCTCCGCCCATCGGTCAAGGCGATGCTGGAGAAGATGAAGAAGACGCTGAGGGTGAGCCTGAACCTGAGCCCGCACCAGCTCCCCAGGGGCGTGGTCGTGGTTGTGGCCGTGGAGGAGCACCGCCACCACCACCACCTAACCTGGCTGAGGTGATGGCCACTCAGACTCAGTTGCTGCAAAGGATGGCTGAAGCCGTTGAGAACCGAGTCAATGGTGGGAACCGCAACTTTCCGCCGGAAGAAGACTTCGCCAAGAAGATCGAGAGGTTCCTCCGGCTGAAGGCCCCTACCTTCAGTTACTCGGATGACCCCCTCGAAGCCGACGACTGGCTCCGGGTGATCGAGACAAAGCTTGACCTCACCGCCTACACTGATGAAGCGTGTGTGGCTCTCGCCGTCCACCAGCTCGAGGGTCCTGCCAAGTCTTGGTGGGACAGCTACTCGGACAGCCACTCGAACTCGGCATTCATCACCTGGCTGGAGTTCTGTGAGGTGTTCTGCGAGCAGTACCTACCGAAGGAGCTCATGACTCAGAAGGCCCAGGAGTTCCACACCATGACACAAGGTGCGATGAGGGTGGAGGAGTATGAGAGGCACTTCGTGAAGATGATGCGCTATGCCCCAGATGACAAGAAACAGTTCTGGTTTCTGCGAGGCCTCCACCATGGTCTCCGCCAGGGCTTGAAGGCCAGTGAGCACAAGTCCATTCGCCACCTGGTGAACCGCGCCATCGCTCTTGAGGAAGAGAGAAGGGGCCATGAAGATCGTATGAAGGACAAGAAGAGAATGAGATATCATCAAGACCGGTCGATCCAGGGGCCGAGGGATGGACACAGCCAGCCTAGAGGCAACTTCTCAGGAGGAGGAAACTACAGCTACCGTCAGCAGAATGGAGGATACAACCGCCCACCCCAGTTCACGCCAGGACCGAACACTGGAGGGTTCGGGCCCACGTGTTTCACCTGTGGCAAGCCAGGCCACAAGTCGTACTTCTGCCCCGACAAGAAGACCGTCGCTACGCCTGCCAAAGCACCGACCCCAGGAGGAGGACCTCCTCAGTCTACTCCTCAGCAGTCTGCTGGCCGTGGAAGGCTTTACCACCTGAAGGAAGGAAAGGCTGTTGATGCTCCTAACACTGTGATTGGTAAGTTTTAGTTTTCGGTGCATCAGTTTTACCTCTTTTTCGATGTTGGTGCAGCAAGTTCTCTTTTATCCTCACCTCCTTGGAAACGGGGGTAAGCTCTTAATCTTGAGGATGAGATTCTTGTGAGGGGGGAGTCTATAACATCCCAGAGTTTTCCGGAATGTTAGTTTTTGTAAAAATGTGGATTTCAAAATTTTTGCTTGGATTTGAGTGCATGCTTAAAATTATAAGGATGTCTTCCATGACCCTTCCCTAATTCCTAGATTTAATTTGAACTAAATCATACTTTTTAGGAATTATAAATGCTAGTGTGACAAATTTGGATTTTAATGCTTTTATTTGGATCTTATTTGAGTGTGATTCAAATTTGAATCCTAAATTCAAATTTGGATTGAAATAGTATAAGGGATAGGATTAAGGAAAAATAGGAAAAACCCTTTTGTTCCTGCTGGGCCTTATCTCTTCGCTAAAGTCCACCGAACCTCCTCCAACTCCTAGCCCTGGTCTGCTCTTTCGCCGGCCTGCATAACCCGTCGGCCCAGCTAACCTCTCCGGCCCACCCGGCCTTTCAGCTTCACCGGCCCAGCTCCCAACCGGCTGCCTCCCACCTACCACACCGCTGCTGCCGCTTACAGGCGGGCCCCGCTTGCCAGTCACCGCCCCTGTTCCCCTTTCCCCTCCACACTGACGCACGCCGCGAGAGCAAAAGCGACCAGAGTCGCACCGCAGCTGCCTCGCTTCGCCTCGCGCCACCGGATTCGCGTCGCGTGGCCGCGGCACGGACACCGAGGATCCCAGCCGCTCGCTCACGCACCGCGAGCCCTAGCCCTCTCGTTTATAAGCCGTGCCGCACCCCTCTTCTCCCCCGAAATACGCCGCTGCTCTTGGGGTTTTCCCCTGTTCTCCACCAGAGAAGAGAAGAAGGGAGGGGGAAGAGACGGAGGGGAGGAGAGAAGACGGAGCCGCCCGTGCGAAGACCTCGCCACCGCCGCCGTGGAGCCGGAGCTGCTCAAGTCGAGGACCGCGACGACCCCACGCTGCTCCTCTGCTTCAAGCCGTGCCTGCTCCGCTTCCCGCTCCGCCGCCGGCCCTGCCCCACTCCGTCTCTTCACTGTCGTTGCCGCCGCGACCACAAACACCAAGTGAGCTTCTCCCCCTTTGCCTGATGGATGTGGAAGCTGACCTTCATGCCGCGTTGATGCCGTTACCGGGAAAGCGGGTTCTTGCCCTGCTCTGGTTGTTCCGCACCGCGCTGCCACGCATAACGCCGACACCTGTGTCGCCGACCTTCGAGTCGTGCTCATCTCTTGCAGGTGCCGCTACCTACACCGACGCGCGCGCATGCCTACCAGTCCGTCCCTTTCCTCGTGCTCTGCTGGCCTGTGACGCCACCGTAATCGCCGCGCCGCCATGGCCAGGCCACCGGCGCACGCACACGTGAGCCCGCACAAGAAGGCAAGGCCTTGCCTTTCGCCGCACCCTTATCACCACGCCAGCCCAGCACGTGCACGTGCAAGCTCGTTTGTGCCACCACCTATTTCATCTCGTGCGCCCTCGTGCACGCGCCGGCGACCACGACGTCGCTCTTGCCACCGGTCTCTGCCCGTCACCAACCTGGCCGCGCCGCCGCTCTGCCTCTCGCCGCCGTGCGTGCCCCTACCAACGCCGACCAGAGGCCGAATCCCCTTTCCTGTCCCCGCAGCTCACCTAGCCGTGCGTCGTCGCCAAGCCCAGCGTACGCGCTCACCGTCGATGCACGTCACCCAAACCGCGCTGTCGCGCCGGCCTGCGCCCGGGCGCCGCACACCGGCACGGTTGTGCGGCAGCCGTGGCCCGACCTCTGGGTCACGCGCTTGCGGGTGCAAGCCAAGCCTTTGCCCTTGGCCAACCAACCTGTGCATGCACGTGGGCAACATCTCACCGTCGACGCTTGCGCGAGATCAACTCCGCGCCGCCGCTGTCTTTTTGCTCACGCCGACGCCTGTGCGTGAGCCGCTCCATGCCACTGCGAGTTTTCCGTCTGCCCCCAAGTTTCCATGCCGCGCCGCAGCTCCGGGGCACCGGATGACTGCGTGTGCGCCTGTCGAACCCAAGCCGACCCTTTGCACGCCGGCACCTGCACTCAAAACCCGCGCCGCCGTCGCTCTGCTCCAAGCCGCCACGTGCGCCTCCGCCAAAGCCGGCCAAGGCCAAGCCCTCTTCCTAACTAGCTGCAACCCTAGGACGTCTAGAACCTCGCCGCCGTGTTTCCTCTCACCGGTCGCCAGAAAGCTCACTGCCGGCACTTGCGCTCGCCGAGCCCGCCGATCCATGTCTTTCCGCCGGCATGCGGCCCGTCGTGCCCTGTTGCTGGCCAAGGACGAGCCTTCCCTCGCCTGTGCATACCTAGACTGCCCCAAGACCTCTCCGTCCTATTCCTTTTGCCTGTTACCGGAGAACCTCACCGCCGACCGTAGTTCGCCGCCGCGGGGAGCCTTTGGGACTTTCCGTCGAGCACCTGGCGGCCGCCCAATAAACTAGTGGGGGATTTGTTGCACATTGGAGTCCACACCCTGCCGCAGCCACACCGGATCCTCCAGATCTTTTGCGGCCAACCTATCCTAGCTGAGCCACACGGTCGCCCATGCCACACCAGGCCGTAGCTGATCCGCCGGGATCCCGCGCGCCCTCGCCTGCGTGGCAGCCACTTGGGCAGCCACCTCAGCCAGCAGCCCCCATGCAGCTAGCTGTAGCCGCCTGCGTGGCAGCCATGTGGACGGCTGTAGCTAGCATACAGCCGGCCTAGAGCCACCTTGCAGCAAGGAAGAGCTAGCCTATAGCTGGCTTATAGATATATATTTTGTGGATGTGCAATTTAATTTCAGAAATGGTTTTAACCTTTGAAAATACATAATTAATTCGTATGAGCTCCGAAAAATATGAAACTACTTTCGTAATCTTTCTAAAAACATGACGCACCCGTTAGTTAGGTGTTTGCTCTCTTTTTTTGCCCTTCTTGCTTCTTCATTTGGTGTTAATTGCAATTAGCTCCGGTATTTATTTATATTCACGAATCTAGGAGCTACCGGAGCCGGAGAGCTGACCCAGGACTACGGTGACGACTTTGCGTTCGACGACTACCCGCTTGCAGGTCCATGCCCGACCTACTTTGAATGCCCATTAGGCATTGCTTTAGAACTGCTAGCACTTTACTTATGCATGATGATGGATATGATAAACCCTGCACTTCCTTCTTTATTTACCCTGTCCTTGAGTGCCCTACTACTACTACTACTATAAATTTATGCGAGTATATACGCAGAGCTTCACTGTGCATGTGTTCGGACTATGTGGAAGCTTTCTTGGCGTGTGTGGGGAAAAACTGGCAGGAGAAGGTGTTTTTGGGTGACTTGGCGGGGGTGAGCTCAAGACAACCCGATCCAGGATCGGGGGCCAGGGTTCGTCTTCTCGGGCGTTTCCCATTTCGTACCTATGGTGGGTACACTGTTTTAGGAGCACAGGTGTTGGGGTTTTGTGTTGAGGTGGAGTATAGGAGCTCGCCCCGGTCTGAAACCGAGTGGGTCGCTTTGTTACACGGGACTTTCGTACACACCACCTCACCGAGAGTGGGGATAGGGCTGTTTCGACCCTAGCAAGTGTGATACCATACCTGCTAGTAGGATAGAGGGTATCAGTGAGAGGGTATCGGGTGAATTCCCTTTCCCTTTGCGGCGCTCCCCGTGTGGCCACACGAGGGCATGTTCACAGTTCTGGGGTGGTCCTTTGCGAGGGACCGCATTGAGACCTGAATGCAGGATGGAATCGTAACTCCTAGGTGTTCGTCCGGTAGGATGGGCTTGGTTGGCTGATCACCGCCGGGTGCCATTCCGAGTTGGGTACAGGTGTACACGCTCTGCAGAGTTTAGATCTATACGTATAGCCGCGTCCTCGGTTATGGACATGCCCGTTGTTTACTCCGACTCCTACGTTTTGGGATTTCTACCTCCCCTATAGGTTTTGAGTGTATGGTGAGCCATGGTTGCATTCGGGGAGAGGAGAGTTGCTCCCTCTGCCTCGCGGATCCGGGTGCAATCATTGAGGTCCGAGGAGTGGAAGTTCTCGCACCGACCCTAGATGGAGATAGGATCTGGTGACGGTGATCTGGGTGTCCATATGTAACTGGGTGTGGATGAGAGACTTGGGAAATGGTGGGTTTCGGAGATGTTACTCTTTATATGTTGTTGCTGCTGTTTAGGAAAACACTAGCCTTTACCTTGAACCTTTATATACCTTTAGAAGTAGGCCACTTAAAGCTTGCATATGGTTAGTGACGTGGACCTATCCCGATCCTTGGGGATAGCCCCTGAGCTTGCAGGGTACGAGTCAGACTTCGACAACAACGCCGACGGATGGTACGATTGAAGGGCGCGACGCTACGCTCAAGGATGCCTATGGGAGAGAAGAATGAAGTTGGAGATGTCTTCTGGAAGCTAGCTACCGCTGCGTAGGCTCTTATTCATGTTATTCCGCCAAGAGACGTGTAATGATGTACTCCTGTATGGATTTGAAATAAAAGTACTACTTTTGGATGCTTATTTTCGTTGTATGGTTGTGCTTTTTATCTGTGATGGAATTCTGTACGTGATAGCGTCTGATCCAGGGACTATCGCAAGGTATAGGGTGCTGGGTTTTTCTCCCCTAAAACCTGGGTCGTTACATTTCTTACCACATGAGCGATTCAATTTAACCAACTTATGATTCCAACATCCAACATAAGCATCCTATATCTCGCAAGTAATGAGTCATTACTCGACTTGTACCGTGTCCTTAAAGCATGGCACTAGCGTCCTAACATACTAGTAAAAGAGCATAGGAGTCTTAAGGATTATGCATCTAGGTTTCAAAACAACTCCTGAAACTTAAATGCACAAAGTAAAGCATAAATACTGAAAATGAAATATGAGTTTAGAAAAAGGGTTAGATGAACTCTGGTGCTTGCCTTCCTCTAACTCAGCACTAGCCTTGGGCTCTTCTGGACATTGGTCCAGGTCTTGCTGCACAACAGTGTGATTCACCTCTCCACTAGCTGATCCCTCCTCCTCCTGAGTGAGCATGTACGTCCTGTCGGGTAAATCTACACGTTCATGCATATGCATTAGTTTATCGTGAAGGTGGGAGAATTACCACCAAACCCAACTCTTGTTGGCCACATTCATCTAAACAACTAAGAAAACGCACAAAAAGTATGGGGGCGTGATGAGGGTGAACTAATTACTATTTTTATGGGGATTATGTGCACATCTAAGCAACTTACATTACTAAACTTCATTAAGAGTAGGGGGTGAGTGATGATGGACTAGTTATGACTTTGATGGTGATTGGGTGCATATTTAAGCAAATTATTATAACAAACTTCACCAAACAGTAGGGGGTGTGTTTAAAAATTACTTCAAACAGAAACTAAACATAAATACTCTTATTAAACTTAAATAATAAATATACATACACTTATTCTATTTTAACTAGCCATTCATCCATAATTCATATTAATTAAAATATAAATCCAACTGGTCCCAAATTTTTAACACAGCAGCATGTGACTATAACAAGCTTAAATACCAAGTTTCAGCTCCAGCTCATTTATAAATTAATTTAAATGAAAAAGACAAGATTCAGCCTAGATTAACTTCATTAATTCATACAAAACGATTTACTAATCTTTTTGACCTCAAATTTTTCCTACAGTTCAATCATTACAAAACTAAGCTCCTGAACAACACATACAAGTGGATCTATCAAATTTTTCAAGTTATGCCTTTAACATCCTTCACAAGTGTAATTTCAATACACCATTCAAACAAGCTCCTAAAATCACCATTATTTTTCTAGAGGTGCTTAACATCATGACAAAGACCTAGGGTGCATAGATGCTTAAAGAAGTTATTTCTTGAGGGGACTATAAAAGCATCAAGCTTAAACTAACATAAATCTTCCAAAAAATCATAACTACAATTATACACAACAAACATGTGTGAAACTTGGTCACAAATCTGAACATGGCTCACATAATAACATATCCAAATTTCACATTCATTGCATGAGTATATTTTGAATTACAATAAAAGTACCTCAAACTGAGTTTGAATTTACATTTCAAAACTATCCATAAAAAACCTATACAACTTTTATAGAAGTTGTAGATCTGCTCACAACGAATCCAAAACAATTGGATTTACATTTTTCTGAATTTTCTACGATTTTTAAAGAATTTTCTAAGTTTCAGCCAAAACCCTAATACTCTTTTACAGAGAGACCCTCGAAAGAAGTTTCAGAAATTACAAATACACCCCTAGTTATCGATTTACACCCTAGAAAGATTGAAATCCATGCAATTGGGTCCCCGCGGCCGGGAGTACCTTGCCGGCGACGGCTTCTTGGCCGGAGTTGGCCGGCGGGTGGCTCCGAGACGCGTGCGTGGTCTACCTGAGATTGCTGGAGGCGGGGGCTCGGCTCGGGGTTGCTCTGGCGGCTCTCCGTGGTGTGGCCGCGGCTTCCTCCCGCCAGAGCTCTCTGTCCGACCGGCGGCGGTCCTACCGCGGGACGGTGGCGACGCCTGGGCTTGGAGGAGATGTCGGGCAACTAAGGGAAGAGGTGGAGGCGGCGCGCACCAGGACGACGGCCGGCTCGGCTCGACCCTGCACAAGACCGAGCGGTGGCGGCAATGTCACAGTGGTGACACAATGAATGAGTTAGGCGAGCGGGCGTGACGAGGGGCGAGGAGGACAAGGTGAACGACGTGGCGCCCCCAACCCTGCCCTCCTTAAACCCGCGCGCGCTGTCGGCCAGGTCACACGCGTGCGCAGCGTGACGCTGTCGCCCGGCGCGGCCCGGCGCGTGGCACGGTGCATGCGTGCGGCCTCCGTGCGCTCGGTGTACGACATGACAGAGGGTGGAGGGACCACGGTGTGGTTTGGGTCCACAGCGAGGGCATCCAGGCATTCGTACGCCGGGGTTTCGCACGGGCGCCACGAGGCCGGTCGAAACAGGGGGGGCAGCGCGCGCACGACGCGCTGGGTGCGGTGGCACCGGCGTCCAAACCCGATTTTAGTTCCTTGTGCCCATCTTCGAAACTGCAAAACTCCATAAAATGATAACTAAGTGAAAAATCTCCAAAAATGAAAGTTGTAGAGGAGCTAAAGCACTACAACTTTCCCAAAGGGCGACCTATGTTTTGGTGAAAGGATTTAGGGGAAAAATGTGACAAACTTTCTATTTTTCTCGGCCCCGAAATATTGTGCTCAGCGACTTCAACTCAAATTTAAACGAAATTACACTCAAAATTTGAATATCCGTTAATTATGAAAAATGTGTTCCCGGAGATAAGGAAAAACTTTCATATTGGCCGATTTTGAACTTCTATAGTGAAATTTGGAGAACGCGCAAGAAAACCAAATCAGCCTTTTGGAGCTCTAGGGGTTTGACCATGAATTTGGACTTTAGCCAAGGGTTTATGTGCAAAAGTGTTCACAGTCATGTAAAACATGCTTAGGGACTAATTAATCTTGTTAACATGACTAATTGAAATACTTGGTGTTAATAAATATCAGGGATATTACAGCCTCCCCCTTAAAAGAAATCTTGTCCCGAGATTAGGAATTAAAAGGTGAAAGTAGGGGAAAGAACTTACAATGTCTAGATTGAAGAAAACCCGGATAATTCTCATTGAGATAATGCTTAGTTTCCCAAGTTGCTTCATCGACAAGATGATGACTCCATTGGATTTTATACATCTTTACGGATTGCCTTCGAGTCTTTCTTTCTTTTACATCAAGAATCCTCAAAGGATGTTCAACGACAGAGAGATCCGGTTCAATCCAAGCATTAGCTTCATCAATGACTTCTCTAGCCAGTTCATGAGCACATCTTCTCAATTGTGAGACATGAAACACATTGTGTACGACAGAGAACTGCTCAGGAAGTTGAATACAATACGCTACTGGTCCACAGACTTGAATGATCTCATAGGGACCAATGTAGCGAGGAGCTAACTTTCCTTTCACACCAAATCTTTGGACACCCTTGGTTGGCGAAACTTTTAAATACACAAAGTCACCAACTTTGTATTCCCTAGGTGCCTTTCCCTTGTCATAGTGACTCTTTTGCCTTTCTTGAGCCATTCTCAAATTTTCTTTGATTACCCTCACTTTTTCTTCGGCATCCTTTACTAAGGCTGGACCAAAGAATTTCCTCTCACCGGTCTGTGACCAGTTCAAGGGAGTGCGACATCACCGTCCATAAAGAGCCTCAAAAGGTGCCATTTTCAAGCTAGCTTGATAGCTATTATTATAAGAAAATTCCGCCAAGGCGAGACACTTGTCCCAACTTTTATCAAAATGAATAACAAAGGCTCGCAACATGTCCTCTAGAATTTGGTTCACTCTCTCAGTTTGACCATCAGTCTGAGGACGATAAGCTGAACCCTGTATAATTTTGGTACCAAGTGATTTATGTAATTGTTCCCAGAAGCGTGACACAAAGAGAGACCTCTATCTGAAATAATGGTCTTGGGAACACCATGCAAGCAAACAATGTGCTCAACATAAAGGCTTGCATAATCTTTGGCATCATATTTGGTGTGGACTGGGATGAAGTGAGCTGTCTTTGTCAACCTATCCACAATAACCCAGACGGAATCATGATTCCTAGATGTGAGTGGCAATCCAGACACAAAGTTCATACTTATGTCATCCCACTTCCATGAAGGTATGGGTAAGGGCTGGAGAGTACCGAAAGTTTTCAAATGACTTGCTTTAATTCTTTGACAAGTATCACATTCCGATACGTATTTGGCTATGTCCACCTTCATATTGAACCACCGAAAATTCTCCTTTAAGTCCTGGTACATTTTACTACTCCCGGGATGGATAGAGAATTTACAGAGATGACCCTCATCAAAGATTTCCTTTTTCAACTCCTAATTATCCGGAACAATAAGGCGTTGCCCAAACTAGATTATATTTTTCTCATCCTTCCAGAAGTAATTATATTTAGGATCTTTTTCTAATAATTTTTGCTTGATCAAAAGAATGCCCTGATCCTGAAGTTGAGCCTTGACAATTCTATCAAATAAGTCAGACCCAGCGGAGATAACATTTAGGCTTCCTGGTTCAACAATTTCCAAGTTAAGCCTTCTCAACTCCTCACATAGAGTGTCATTATAAGGTTCCATTGATAGGCAATTGCAGCGAGCCTTACGGCTAAGAGCATTTGCAACTACATTCGCCTTTCCAGGATGATAATGGACCTCAAGATCATAATCTTTTATCAATTCTAACCATCTTCTTTGCCTCTTATTTAGATCAGACTGAGTAAAAATGTATTTGAGGCTTTTATGGTCAGTAAAGATATTGCAGCGGTTTCCCATAAGATAATGTCTCAAAATTTTCAAAGCATAAACAACCGCTGCTAGCTCTAAGTCATGTGTGGGATAATTCTTTTCATGAGGGCGAAGCGCCCGTGAGGCATAGGCAATGACCCGATTTTCTTGCATAAGGACACAACCAAGACCCGTGCCTGAAGCATCACAATAAACTGCATATGGCTTAGAATTGTCCGGCTGCGCTAGCACTGAGGCTGAAGTTAAAAGTTCCCTTAGTTTTTGGAAAGCCTTATCACAAGCCTCACTCCACACAAATTTCACACCTTTCTTTAGCAGCTCAGTCATAGGCTTGGCAATCCTAGAGAAGTCCGGAATGAAGCGGCGATAATATCCAGCCAAGCCTAGAAAACTGCAGATTTGATGAGCTGATCTAGGGGGTTGTCAATCCATAACTTCTTACACTTTGCTTGGATCAACAGATATACCCTCGCTAGAAATAGTGTACCCCAAAAATTTAACACTATCTAGCCAAAATTCACACTTGGAGAGCTTAGCATAAAGTTTATGCTCTCTTAAGCGTTGTAAGACAATGCGAAGATGCTCCGCATACTCTTCCTCATTCTTGGAATAAATAAGGATGTCATCAATGAATACCACCAATAATTTATCCAACTCTGTCATAAATACGGAATTCATAAGGTACATGAAGTAGGCTGGGGCATTTGTAAGACCGAAAGACATAACCAAGAATTCATATAGTCCATAACGAGTAGAGAAAGCCGTCTTGCGAATATCACTAGGCCGGATTTTAATTTGATGATAACCAGACCGAAGATCGATCTTAGAGAAGACCTTAGCTCCAGCCAATTGGTCAAATAGCACATCAATGCGGGGTAATGGATATTTGTTTTTGATAGTCACCGCATTGAGAGGTCGGTTGTCCACACACAACCTCAGGCTACCATCTTTCTTTTTCACAAAGAGGGCGAGACAGCCCCAAGGAGAAGAGCTTGGGCAGATATAGCCCTTATCAAGCAACTCTTGAAGTTGTTTCTTTAATTCTGAAAGTTCTTTGGGTGGCATTCTATAAGATCACTTAGAAATAGGGGTAGTGCCAGGCTGTAGCTCAATGACAAACTCAACATCTCTGTCTAGTGGCAAGCCAGGCAAATATCTGGAAAGACATCCATGTACTCACATACCACTGGAATGTCCTCAAGTTGAGTAGTTATGGCCGCATAAACACATGAGCCTTTATAGCCTTTAGGAGGAAGGTAAAGAATTGAATTTTCGACAATAGGTGAGTTGATTTCTATCATTCTTTCTGAAAAATCCAGGACAACTTTGTGCTGAGTCATCCAATTCATGCGTAGGATAATACCTACCCCCTCCAGACTCAATGTGACAAGATTGGTTGGGAAAGTCTTGCTACCTATTTCAAGCGGTACCCTTAAGGCTACGTGATGTGATGCAACCTTTCCACCTGGTGTGGCAATCATATAGGCCTGATTAGTATGACTCCACTTCAAATCCAAGTTACTCATGGTTTTCACATTAATAAAGCTATGAGTAGCACCAGAATCAAATAATATAGTAATTGGATGACCATGGATAGAAAAAGTACCTGTCAACACTAGTGCTCCTTTTGGAAGGTCAACAACTATGGTGAAGTTTAGACGGCCCTGCTTCACTTGCACAGTCTGTTTCTTGCCTTGGTTCCCAGCCTTAGAACCTTGCCCCTGACCTTACTGATTATGCTGTCTAAGGCATGTGCACTTGTTGGCATAATGCCCTAGCAGTCCGCAATTATAGCAACGGCGATCATCATTGTTGCGGGCGGGTGGGGGTGCACTAGGCTTGGAAGCTGACTGCTGGGTGTTACGATAGCTGAAGTTGCCCGAAGGCTTAGACTGAGATTGCTTCATCACCCAGCGTCCTGATGAAGATGGCTGGGTGGCACCCTGCACATGCTTCTTAACAAATTTAAATTTCTTGCCCTGCCCACTGCCTGAAGCTTGATTAAACTTTCTTTTCCTCTCTTGTTGAGCCCTTTTCATGACATCCTCTTGGGAGATAGCCAAGTTAACCAGCTCAGGATAGCTGTCAGTTTTTATCAAATTCAGTCGCTCATAAAGTTCACCATCAAGACCCTCACGGAATCGCTCCATCTTCTTCTTATCAGTATCCACATGATAGTCTCCACACTGACAAAGGCTGTTGAACTTTTGAGCATACTGATAGACAGAGTTAGACCCTTGTTTGAGGTTCATCAATTCTCTCATCTTTCTATCAATAAGATCCCTGGGGATGTGATGCTCCTTGAAAGCCTTCTTGAACTCATCCCAGGTAATCTGATGGTCTCGTGGTTGCATTGACTTGAAATTCTCCCACCAAATCAGCGCTTCGCCCCTAAGTTGCTGGGCGGCGAAGCCTGCCTTATTTTCCTCGAAGCAGGGCAGTACAAATATGGAGAACATGGCCTCAAGGGCCCTGAGGAATGCATCAGCCTCTAGGGGTCTTCTGCTTTAGAGAACTCAGGAGGCCTCATGGTTCTGAACTTTTCATAGGACATGACCGCATTTGGCCCATCTTGATTATGCCCTTGATGGTTGAAGGGCTGCTGAAGCCTTTGTGCAATCTGGTTCTGGGTGTTGAGAATTTGCCTCAACAATTTCGTTTGGGCAGCCATATAAGCCTCAGCAGGGGTCATCTGTGGGGGTGGGGGAAGATCACCACCACCACGACCACCTGAACCCTCAGGAGTGTCACGTGCATTATCAGCCATCTAAAAATTTTGAACTGCCATTAGATACATATTCAAAGCTTGCCTAAAATAATAACAAGGAGAATATGCATACTAAAATTCAATCTTATTAAAAATTCAGAATTTAGGCAGCATAACAGTCCTGAGTATAATTCATAACTTTCTGTACGAAAGTCAAAAATTTCTAAAATTTGGTCAGCATGTGTAGAATTTCATAGGCTTCAACTTTGGTATTCAACTCCAGGACAGATTCATCTTTTAAGGGGTCGAAAAATTAATTTACCAAAGCTCTGTCTAGCAGTTTGGACAGCAAACAGTAGCTTACTAAAAATTCGATATTTCTTAAACTACACATGCAAAAATGTTGAAATTTTGTGAGAATAACCATTATAAAATTTTGAACAACTTTGGTATTCATCCAAAAACTCAGATATGACCATAACTTCCTTCATTTCATTTCTTAGGCAGATTGCTGCCGGAAAGATGTTTTTCCACCATAATTACAAGATTACAAAATGTGGTGGATCACCATTACATATGGGTTACTATGTAGCATCTAGCTACACAAAAGAATACCCTAAGTCAGGCTAGTACAAAAACCAACCAAAAGAGACTAACAAAGAGTACATGTCAAGTTCCTACTACATCATGTAAGATCTAGGTCTTATGTACAAGCTACTGGAGAGTCCCACGCTGCAAGTAGAGGTAGAGTGACAAGCTCAACTAGTCGAGTCCGGACACGTCCTAAACCTCCTCTGGGTCAAGCTGGATCTCCTGCTGCTCATCAGGTCCAACGCCCGATGGGTGGTGTGCCTGTTGTAGCATACCCACCTCAACCTCCAAGGCCTCTGCAGCAAGCTCAAGGTCCTCAACCTGATCCTGCAAGCCCTAGATATGCTGGAGGTGCACAAGCCTCTCAACATCTCTATCTGCAAACTGAGCCTGCAACTCCTGCTGCTCAGTCTGGAAATCCACGATCTGCTGCAGTGGTCGCCACGCTCAATCTAGAACTGAAATACTCGACCCTGGATGTCAGCGATAGTCTGCACGGCCTATGTGTACCCACTGTGCTGCTCCAAGAAGAGTCTAACCACCCAGTGTGAGTGCCACGTGGCTCTAGTGAGACGGCTGGTCAAGTCATCAGAGATAACTCGGCGAAGGTCCTGGAGAGCTTACAAAGCTCTCAAGCATGTGCCCAAAGTCTGCATGGTGTCGTAAGGTGGCACGATCTCGAGAAGTGTAGCTATGTTGGCCATCTGGCCTAGCCACACGGGGTCGTTGGGGTCCATGGTAGGAACCAACCCCAATGGTGTCTGCAGCATCTCCTGTGGTCGGTGAGTGGAGAGGGTGTGGAGCACCATCAGGGCTGCCGACTCCACCACCTCGAAGGAGCGGTAGCACAAGAGCTCCATGCTCAAGTCCGCCCACTCGGGGTGGCCTGGGTGGGGAAGCACGGTCACTCGCACTCGGCAACTCGGTACGCCCATCTCCTCGTACTCCACCCCCTCGTAGCAGGGAGGGGTGGTGTAGCCGACGGCATAAAGGGCTCTCCACGCAATGCGAGTGAAACCCTCCTAGTGCAAGCCTGTGGTGGCAAACGTGCCATCGGCACTCACCGCAACGAAACCAGGGGCAGCCATTTGTAAAAATAATTTACAAGCGCACGTTAGAATCCACAAAGATGAGTTTAACATGCAAATTGGCAAAACTGGCAGTTTGAACAAAAATTCATAACTGATGAGTTTTTGTGAGCAGCTCAGATACATTCTAACTCACATTTTTGGTATTCAAAAGTTAAGCTAATTCAGATTGGAAAAGGGTCTAAAAGATCCATTTTCAGAGTGTTGTTGCCCAGAAAATTTCAGCAGGGCAGAGCTTCACTAAAAAGATCATAACTCAAAAACTGAGTACCCATATACTATGAAATTTTTACAGCATAATCTAGGCTAGATAATGAACATTTTTTCTATAGATTCTCTGGTCATAGACATTTAGGAACTATATGTAAAAATTCAAGTTTTCAGACTAACTCAGGATTTTGATAAAATTTCAGAATGACCTTTGCTAAGCAATTTAATCATATCTTCAGTTTTAATCATTCTAAAATCATGAAAAATTTATGAAACAAGCTTAACTAGCTGATGAGAAATTTCCCTAAATAACACCTAGTCAGAATTTTTCTAGATAATCCATAGAAAAATTTGGACAGCAACTAGTTACATCTATGTTTATCACAACAATCATCAATCTATCATGAAAGGGTCCTTAAGCAACATAGACCATATAACAATGATATAGGATCAGTTTTTAGTTTGATAGCTTTTAACATGATGTAAAAAGCATCCTAAACATCCTCACAAAGCCTTTAAGCTTAAAATCGGAGTCAGTGCTGGTGGCAAGGCATACATATACGTCTCTCCCTATAATAGCTAGTCGAAAAACTATTCGTTTCTTAAATACCGTACCTAACAACCGTGGTTAGTGTACCTGCAGAAAATCACAGATATTCGGAATCTTTTGTGCCAGCACTCACAAAAGCGTTCACATTCATTACCGTTCACTTGTAGAAACTGTATCCATGCGTAAAGCCGCTGCATGGACAGCGTCCAACCTCGGACACCTCCGTTTGAATGGAGTTATCTTTTCCGCCTATTGCGGGATCGCACATGTATGGTAAAACATGGCTAGACACAGACGCGAGGTGGGTTCTCATTGGAATAGTCCCATCCATCCCTCACGGACTTTCCCGTGGCACGAGCACGTATGGCAAAATGTGTTGTTCTAGTATGGTTGTGCATGAAATTAAGTTTTGACAAGAATAAAATGTGATGGAAGTCAGTATAAATACACCATAGAGTACTAGCCACCTGAAAGAACCCAAAAATTCCCTCTAGAGCCTCTCGGACTAGATTAAACCTTAACGTCCTACGCACTTAGCCAATTTCTTAATCTTGGCAAATTTTATTCCCAAAAACAAGTTATTAAGGTATTTTTATTACTATGGTACATATTCACGCTCTAGTACCAGTTGTGATAGAACCGCTCAAAATAAATCCGGATTATCACCTAAGCTGGTCCACTTGGCTCGTAAGCGATAACCAGGATGTATTTTGTCGCCTCTGCCGGGTCATGCCCGGTGAATCACTTACACAGGATCGAGAATATGCGCTAAGCCCACACGAAGGCGGGACCAGAGTACAAGTTCAATATTACATAAAAGTCCACAAGTACATAATATTACAAACCGGGTTTTTCATACATAAAGTAAAGGTGATGCAGAGTTTAAACAGCGAAAAAATAAAACTAGCGCGTGATACACATGGGAGGCCATCCAAGCATATCATTCCTCATAGTCATTCTCCCATTCAATCTCCCAACCATCTGGAATAGTACCATGCCAGACGGGGTTACTTGAAAATCACAAATTACTCAGCCTTGCTTACCGGTTTGTAATATTATGTACTTGTGGACTTTTATGCAATATTGAACTTGTACTCTGGTCCCGCTTTCGTATGGGCTTAGCGCATATTCTCGATCCTGTGTAAGTGATTCACCGAGCATGACCCGACAGAGGTGACAAAATACATCCTGGTTATCGCTTACGAGCCAAGTGGACCAGCTTAGGTGATAATCCGGATTTATTTTTGGGCGGTTCTGTCACACCGCGCGGCCTCGCCACGTGTGCGCAACGAGCTCCATGACGACGGTTAGCTCCCCCGCTGGCCTCTCCACCCGCGACTAGAGGCCGGCCATGGCGGCGGTGAGCTCCCCGCCGGCCTCACCACTCGTGCGCCACGTGCTCCGCGGCGCCGGTGAACTCCTCGCCGGCCTCCGCCGCTTGAGCTTCCTCCCTATCCGTGGCTCAGCCCCGAGCCGACTGCCTCCACGGCTCCACCCTCCACCCGCTCCGTCAGAGGGCCGCCTGTGCTACTTCGTAGCATCCGCGGACACGGATCTGCCTCCGCGGTGGCCCAACGGCCGGCGGCGGCACCCCCTCCCTCTCCTCTGATGCTGCAAGCTCTCCATGCCTTGGCTCGAACGACCGCACCACCGGCACTGTCGCCGGCAGCGGCGAGCTAGCCCGTCCGCGCATGACGGCTTCATCACATGCGCGCTCACCAGCGGCAAGCTCCTTTGCCCGCGCCATCTGGCAGCGGAGGCCTGCGAGGTCGTGTATGTGCAGTTAGGTGCAGCCGTGCGGGAGCGGAGGACGAGGACCACATGGTGGGGTCTGCTCGCGTGTGAAAATATGTGTAGCGGTTCTCACCAGGTTAAACGACGTATCCTTCTCTCTCCTATGTGGAACCTTATAGAGAGACTAAAGACAACCATTGCGGGTGCCCTAAGAGCGCCACTTTCTCCAGGCCATCGAGGCACCGCGAGGACGAGGACGCTGATGCCAACGACAACTGTGATGATGAAATGGCGACGACAACAATGCAAGCCTAGTTCGTGCCAACACTACTAACCACCTCCTGAACACGTCTCCACCTCAACCCCTAGTCCCCACCCCTCACTACGATGCTGCCACAAGTCTAGAGCTTGCCTCGCGGTGGACAAGATGGGACCGAACACTGCTATAGGAGATGCAGCCAGACTCGAGACGACGCTGGTAGCAGTTCCACACGTGTTCGCCACCCTTCGAGCACACTTGTCCCAGCACCTTCCATCACTGCGCTTGCACAGGCGCAGACGCCAGCACTCATAAGACCGACCCCGGACACGGCGATCGAACAACAAAGCATTGTGAACGTCGATCACAGTGTTGATACCCTCTTCACCAAGCTGGATGCGCCGCTCCTACCATAGCTGGCGGCCCACCGCACCCACCAGAAATGCACCTTCAACATGACGAATGTGCGTTGGAGCGCTCGGTTGGCAAAGAAGTCGTGGAATGCGCGCAAAGGAACTTCTGCCGCAAGCTAGGCATCTTCGCCGACAAGCTAGCCCCGTTTGAGGAGGTGCTGCGTGAATTCATTGTCATGTTTCTGCGGCGCACCGTCGGCTCAGGGCATTGCTACCATGACGACGATCCTCGACCTCAATGATGAAAACTCCGACTGACTACACGAGGCCCTCGTCTAGCACATCAGGGCAGCGGTGGCGGACCTGGCTCCCCTTAACGATGAGGTTTGATGCTATCAGCATCTCTAGAGGCAACGTAATGCTCGATGTATCAGTCACCCATGCATGGATGAGCTTGCTGGTGGGCGTGGTGAAGCCCCCGCGCACGAGAGGGGGAGTCCAATGGCGGATGAGGCGAGGTCCCGCGCTTGTTGCCTGGACTTGGTGCTTTCACTCTGTCAGGTGGTTTGCTTTATTGCGGCAGCACTATGGCGAATGGTCCTACATGGTGGTGGCCTTCTTGGCGTGGTGGCGTCTGCCCGCCTGATTTCTTTTTTCGATGCTCGATCACGTCGTTGGCTCGATGTCTACATGAGTGTGGCTTGCGGGTGGTAGCAGCAAATGTGTTTCGTATTCTTTGTCATCTTTGTGTGTAGTGATACCCCATGTTGATATCACAATCCAATTGGGCTAGTATAGTTGTTTTTTCTTTCTTTTCTGTTTTCTACCTATGGACTTTCAGGGCCGTAATCTTGTATTTTTTCTACTATATCAATGAAACACGCATTGTCTTGTGCAGTTCGTTGAAAAAACCTCTAAACTTAGCTATTTGGTTCAACTTACCTCGTAATATAGTTTGTTATTTTTTGTTTCTCCGTCTGAGACTTTGTAAGATTGTAGTGAACATCATAATTTATATTAGAAAAATATTTAATGAATTGTTTATCATTAGTTTTTACTTAATTTTGAATCTTAACTATAAAGTTTATTATTAAATATACTACCCTATCAAAGGAGTGATGAAAAATTCATGAAGCTTTTTTAATATGCCTTATGTTGTCTGCTATCATTTTGCAAAATTTGAACTTAAAGCTTCTCTTATGTATGAAAAAACTAAAAAGACACTAAATTGAATCAAATTGTACAATTTAGAGGTGAACTGAACCAATAATACTTTAAGAAGTTATACATACTTTGGTTATATTTGAAAGAGTAATTTAGACTTTTTTCTATATATTGCACCTTGACTTTTTTTTTATGAGGCTGAGTCATTGACAGCGTACACAACCTATAAATTAGGAGTAGCAGGTAGTAAGTTGCAGGTTAGGTAAGTACCCACTGATGAATTATTTCTTGCTTGGCGTGGATCGATCAGCTCTGCTGGTTTCACGAAGATGCGAATATACAGCAAGGACATAACCGACAAGTGGGCTTTGCTACCGGCCGGCAGCTAATCAACATTTATTGAAAAAATGTTCACGGTTTATTCGCGCGTCAATATTTTTTCAATAAATGCCATCAGGCCGTGGATAAAATGGGTTCACTACAATAAACCGCGAATATGCAGTGTGACAGAAGCACACAACAAAGATCCAAAAGCACTCGACAAAGAGGTTTGCCGAGTGCAGCCCACAGCAAAGGGCACTCGGCAAACTTTGACCAGTAAACAGGCTTTTTGCCTGTCAAGCACACGGCAAACGTGCGTCACATGCCTTCTTCGGCCCTCGACAAAATAAAGGTGCCTGACGGCACAGGAGGGACGGTAACAACAAGTTTGCCGTGTGCCATACGTATGGCACACGGCAAATGTTAGAAAATGATGACAAGTAATCGACGAGAGTAAGGAAAATCAAACCGCAAGAGACACGAGATTTAACGTGGAAAACCCCTCTCAACACGAGAGGGAAAAACCACGAGCACCAGCCAGCAAGAACTTCACTATGATCGGAGTCCGGTTACAATCGCCAACGGCGGCGGCTTACAAGAAGACGAGAGAATTTATCTCCAATGGAAAAACCCTAGGGGTTATATGACCCGTACCGTTGGCCCACCTCCATTTACAATCGCTTCGCTCCGGCCCAAGCCTCCGGCGACGGGCCTCCGCTTCGCTCCGGCAGAAGTAGGCGGCCTTCTCTTTTGACATAATTTGGATCATCATTCAACAAACTCCACCTTGAGACAAATGTCTTCTTGTAGCATAAACTAAAGAAACCTTCATCCTGAACACATCAAAATATAAAACAACACTGCTGGCGTCAACCAGCCTCTTGGGCTAGTCCATTATACCAACTTAGCAACAGGAACTGGCTTTGTCAACATATCAGCTGGATTATCATGAGTACTAATCTTGCATACCTTCAGCTTACCCTTTTCGATCTCATCTCGAACATAATGGTACTTGATCTCAATGTGCTTTGTCCTCTCATAGAACATCTGATCTTTTGTAAGATATATAGCACTCTGAGAATCAGAAAACAGGATAATGCAAGAATTAACTCCACAAAGCTCAGCAAACAATCCTTTCAACCAAATCAACTCTTTGCATGCTTTAGCAATAGCCATATATTCAGCTTTGGTAGTAGACAAAGCAACAACAGTAGGCGGCCTCCGCTTCGCTCCGGCAGAAGTAGACGGCTTTCTCTTTTGACATAATTTGGATCATCATTCAACAGCAAACTCGTCAAGTTTGGTGTGTGTCCTTGATCTCTCTGTCACCATAAAACAGCCAGCCCCGGGGTAGAAGAGACGCGCGTGTAGAGGCGGGTGGTTGAAGAAGCAGTGATTGTGAGCCCCATGTGTCACGAACTGTAGTGGAGAGAAGTAGCAAGGTACAAAGGTATTTTTCCATCTCTGTTAGACTTCGTTAATCCTTCACCGGTCTAAAATGGCACACAGGGAAAAAGAAAAATTTGCACGATAGCATAAAGGTGAGTAAATTTTTTAGTGACACACATGTCATCACCTATCTTTATAATGGCATACAGACTCAATGATTAGGGGCAACAGTCTCCCACATTTAGAGCAAGTTTAATAATAGGCGAGATGTGGGTGAAATCCTGTGTGTGTGTGTGAGAAACAACGGTTGTCTTGCAGTGCGCCCGCCCGGCGAGAACAGATCAACAACCTGTCCGGTGGGCTGGTGACTGATGTTGATTTGCTGTGAGAGAAAAATATCACTGCCTAGTAGATGTCAGGTGGCTGGTGCTGATTTGGTGTGAGAGAATGTTGAAAAACCAATCGAACAGAGAGCAAAGCGCGCTGCAGTGCGTGCTATTGGCAGAGATACCTACTTAACATTATGCTGAAGTGTAAACTCCTTATGATTTCAATATAATTTTAAAGTACTAAAAAAACACCGCACGCCACATCACCGCATGAGACCCCGGCGAGCGGACGTGATTATTAAACTTTCGATCGAGGAGGTGAGTGAAGTCAGAGAGTGCGACGGCTGATTAGGAGCATTAACAAGTGATTAACCGTGGTGTTTCGTTAGCGATTAGTCTGTGTGGCCGGCCAGAGCAAGACGGCCTTGTTGGATTCTCTACTCGCATGAGGTAGCTCGCATTTCATGGTGCTGCTACACCTACACCTGGCCGGATTTCTTGTGGTAGAGCAAAGACAATCATACTCCCTCCGTCCCAGTTTAAGTGCCATCCTGGTATTCAAAAAATTTCTCAAAATAAACGCTCAATAGCTAGGAATCCTCATTCGTCCAACACTTCAATCTGTTATGCACCTGTATGGTTGTACACGTGGGCTCATTTGTTACCACAAGTTTGTCATCCTGGAATTTAAAAATCTGAAGTTCTAGCATCTTCCCCACTCTGCTGATTGTCTGATTTGGCTTTTACCCCACTGTAGCTACAGCCCAGGCTTTTACTCCAGGGGCAATAATGTCATTTCCGACTCTTGCTAATTTTGCACTTCAAATCCTTCATGTGCACTTATAATGGGAGAGAGTGAGTAAAAGACAACACGCGGTTCGTTGGTTAGTGACGCTCAGTTGCTCTTAAGCGTCTCAGAAACTTTACAACCAGGAAGGAATCAACGAAAACAAAAATTACTCTAAAAATAGAAAAAGTCTACATCACCCCTTAACGTATGAGGGGTGGGCTACATAACCCCCTAACCTATGAAATGGTATATCACTCTTTGAATTTTTCAAAACCGGACAAATTACCCCCTAAAGCAATTTTAAAAAATTATAATAAATTAAAAAAATTGTAAAATGAAAAAATCTAATTGTGTTGGACTCGAAATGAGTAGATCTACACCGTGAACATATAATATATAATATGATATGCTTAAGTATAAATTAAGCGTGTGCCGCGCTGTAGTATGTGAGGCTGGCTTTGAATTTATTTTTTGTTCTTGGGCGGCTAACCGCGTGATGATGATGCCATGAAATTTCTTGGAAATGCAGCCCACCGACGACGTTGAGAGTTGGTGAGACTCGTGAGCAACATGGATCCCTTCTTCAAATTCCTTCTCTGCTCTCACCATTCACCAAAGCAACCATCTTTGCTTAGAGCGCACCTTAGTCGAGTCTCGAGTGATGGCGGCGGCGGCGGCGGCAACGTCGATCGCTGTGAGCGTCTCCATGGGGGTGCTGAAACCCATCCTGGGCAAGCTCACTGCGCTCTTGGTCGGCGAGTGCAAGAAGCTCAAGGGGGTAAGGAAGCAGCTGTCTTTCCTGCAGGACGAGCTCAGCACCATGTACGCCTTCCTCGAGAAGCTAGAGCCCATGGATGAACTCGATCCGTTGGTCAACAATTGGAGGAGCCATGTTCGAGAGATGGCATACGACATTGAAGATTTCATTGACGACTTCACATGCCAGCTCGGAAGCAAAGATGGTGGCTTCGTCAAAAAGACGATTCGCCGCCTCAAGGCGCTACGGGCTCGTCATTCGATCGCCAACCAGATCAATGAACTCAAGGCTCGTGTGCTAGAGGCAAACGAGCGTCGTCGAAGGTACAAACTTGATGATTGCATACCTAGTGATCAGCAGGGGATGGGGAGCAAGCTTGATGACTGCAGTACTAGTACCTCGACAAGTGTTGATCCACGGTTATCAGCATTGTACAATGAGGCATCTAGTCTTGTGGGCATTGACAACCGGAAAGAAGAGGTTATCAACATGCTAATGGATGAAAGGGAAAAACTAAGGGTGGTGTCAATCGTAGGGCTTGGAGGTTTGGGCAAGACCACACTTGCGAGGAAGGTCTATCATGAAGTAGGAGAAAAATTCGATTGCACGGCCTTTGTATCTGTTTCTCAAACACCAGATATAAACAGGCTGCTGCATGGTGTTCTATCACAACTTAGTCTTTCTCCACCATCTTCTGCTCGTGAGTTGACCGACCTCATTGAGTACCTCAGAGAGTATCTACTTGCTAAGAGGTACTTACTGCTCATCAGTGTTTGTTTTAGTGGATATGAAATTTTCCCCAACATCAAATCTATTTATATTAGCTACTAAAATGGTCTCTTTAATTTGTACCCCCTGTAAAATACTTAAGCTTATATATTTATATGTTCGGCCAAAATACATATTTTACATGTTTAGATTCATTTAGAAGCCAGAATTTCGTGTTCTGTAGAAAAAGATTGAAACACACACAGACGAGTTTTCTTGTGCAAAAATAAAGGCATGCCTCTATATTTTTTAAGAGTACATATGAACTAAAATAAAACTCCCATATTTGACACCTTGTCCATGATGTTTCCTTCGAAAGCTGTGAGAATGTATCACTACTAGGAAACGGGCTTTTGTACCAGGTCTCAACCCCATCGGATGTTGAACCGGTATTGGTACGTCGGTACTAAGAGCAACTCCAAGAGTCTAGCTAAATTCTACTCTCTATATTTCTATTTAGCTAGCCATTTAGCCAAGATTCACTCTTCAAATTGCAGTCAACTCCAAAAGACTAGCCAAATCAGACTTCCTTTTGAATACATTCTTGAGTGGCCCCACATGTCATTCGGACTTTATGTCTTCTTCCTCCCTTCTCCAGTCTCCCATAGTCTCATACTCCCGTCTCCCATCTTCTGCCCGCCGCCGCCCGCCCGCCGTCCATGGCGACCCTCCTCCCCCTCTGTGAGGTCACCCTTTTGTCCCAACTCCTCATCTTCCAGCTCCACTGCTGAGCTCCCCTACCCTCACCGCTCCGGACCAGCCCTTGTCTCAGTGCTCGACCGCGAGGAGGAGGCCCGCCGCAGCAGCTACCGCCGCCCACTGTTATCGTGGCTTGTGCTCGCTGACAACAACAACACCTTCGTGCTCCCGTGGTGGCTCGAGTTCGGAGAACTGCGCCCGACGCCGGCGGCGCGGCTTGTAGCGGGCAGAGGTCGACGGAGACGATGACGGGCCGGACGGCGATGCCGCTGCAGCTTGAACTATGCGTGAGGGAGCATCTCGTCGCGGACGGACAGGGAGGGAACGGGGCGGGAAGTTGGCAGCCCACACATGGGTGGAGCGAATCGAGAAATATACTGAGCGGTACGGTCTCGTCAAAGATGACGAGTGAGGGCTCTGTTTTTCCGATGCGGATGGCGAACTGAACCGAATGACGAGTCTGTTGGAAGACGGTTTTATGAGGTGGTGTTTGGATGAAGGTGACTAAAGCTAGTCTGACTAAATTTAGTTACTTTGATGGACTAAATTTCTAAACATGTGGGACTAAAGGGTGACTAAAACTAGTCACGTGACTAAAACTTTTTAGTATGGGAGGTGGTAGCTAAAAGTTGTTTTAGTCATCTCTCTCCTCATTTACTTCAGCGGGAAAGGGAGAGAGAAGAGAGAGAGAAATCTGGACTTTAATACTCTTTAAACCTCATTTTAGTCTATCTTCCGAACAGACTAATTTTAGTCGTAGAACTAAAAGGTATCCAAACACGCCCTTAGTTTTTTCTAAAATTTAGCTAGCCAGATCTATTTACAGAGTCAATTGGAGTTGCTCTAAAGGGGCCATTAGTATTGGGTAGTTTTTTTCTTACGAATTACACAGTACATCGGAGACACTCACAACGCACGCACACCCCTATGAACACATGCGCGCAAACCCTACCCCTAGGAGCATCTTCGAAGACTGGGCCGGCAAATCCTCAAAATTGACGAAGTCACCAAAGGTGCCTCGCTGTCGACGGGAACGTCGCCTACCACTGAATGCACAAACACCGTTAAATCCTGAGAAATTCGCTCCCACGGGGAGTCAAACCCAGGACCTGAGGTGCTACCGGAGCTCTTGTAACCACTAGGCTACATCCATTTCGCATTAGTATTGGGTAGTTTAGCTGGTACCAAGGTTTTAAATAACCGGCTATAGCTGCCGCTATAGCCGGATTTAGCTTCTTGGGAGCAAAAACGCTAGGAGATGCCCCATTTGGCGCTAAACAGGAAAACCCGCTAATAACCGGCTATATCCAGCTAAATCAGCTAAATTACCATCTCTTAGCCCGCTAAATTTTGACTGGAGAATGGAGATCAAATGGGCCGGCCTGCTAAACACAGTGCATCATTTAGGCCTAAAATAGAACCATGTATAAATAGCTGGCCATGCTCTCTAACCCTAAGCACTGCTCACTCTGTCCCTCTCGTTTCCCTCGACTCCTTGCAAGCGGCGGCGGCGGCGGCCGGTAGCGAAGGCGACGACTTTGCTGGGAAGCTGCTGCTGTGGGTACAATCTTGATGTTGCTGTGGTACTGCGGCATCTAAAGTTCTGAACCAGCTGCAGCGGCGCGTCTGTGGTTGGCAAAGTGGCAACGACGTCTGCTGCTGAAGACCTATGTTGTTTCTCTCCATGATGAATTGATGATGATGTACTGAATATTCTGAAATTGTGAACTTGTTTTCCAAAACAGCTAAATGGTTTAGCTAAAGCTATAGCCGGATATATCCTTTTCTTAGTCTTTGAAAAGGTAACCGCTAAGAGCCTTAGCAGGTTATTTAAAACCTTGGCTGGTACTGAAGAAGACATATACCGTACACCTCCCGTCAGCCCCTCTCCTCTCCTTTCCTTTTTTTTCTTTTTCTTTTTTCCTTTCTCTTCTCTTCTTTTCTCTTCTCATTTTCACAAAGCACCCTCACAACATTCACAACACAGGATCATTTCTCATCTCATTTTCTTCTAGAGATTCAACATTCACAGCAAATTACAAGTCACAATAGATTCACAGCAAGTCTAACACAAGAATCACAACACAAAGACAAGGTTCACTTCAAGATTTCACAAGAATCAACACCAGCGCCTTCACCAATCAACAAGATTATTTCACAAGAAGAATACAAGAATCATATCAACTAGTCAACCACTCACATATTTGACAAAAAATCACAACTCCATCCCCTTCACCACCAGTGTCATACCATCACCACGCGCCGGCCTGGCTTCCCCCGCGTGCACCGGCAGGGGCCGCGGCATGGCCACCGCGCGCTACCGCATCAGCCTGGCGGCCTCCCTCGTGTGCGTTGGCAGAGGGCCCGGCCTAGCCACCGTGCTACCCGGACTCCGGCCACCCCGAGATGGAGAGAGATATGTGAGAAAGGGATAGAGTGCGTGAGGGAGATTAGAATGAGAATGTGTGGTGTGTGCAGGGATAAGTTAAGGGGAAGGAGAGAATGGAGGGGGCACGCGGTAGGGTTGGAGTCCATTTTAGTACCGGGGATTCCACGATCTGGTACTGATGTGCCTGCTTCGGTACTAGGGTTTCCCTCCACCTGGTACTAAAAGGGGTATGACCCTTTAGTATAGGCTGATGTTAGCACCTAGGTATTAAAGGGTGACCTTTAGTACCGGTCTCACCTCCATCTGGTACTAAAAGGTCATCACAATGGCATCGCGGGGTCCATCGCCTTGTTCGTTTGGCTTATCAGCCACCAGCCAGCAATACTTTTCTCTCAGAACAAACCAGCCACCAGCAACCAGCCAGCAGTACTTTTATCTCAGAATAAATCAGCATCAGCCATCAGCCACCAGCCAAACGAACAGGCTGCATACTTCCCACCCGGTATTAATGCACACATTAGTACCAAGTGGAAAAAGGTGGCCTTTAGTATCGGATCTCGCCTCCATCTGGTACTAAAAGGTCATCACGAGGGCATCACGGGGCCCAACCTTCCCACCCGGTACTAATGTACATATTAGTACCGGGTGGAAAAGTACTTGGTACTAATCGTCTTGGAGGCCCATTGGCCCAAGACCAAAGTTTGATTTTTCTAGTACTGTACAAAATTCTTCTCACGGGATGGAACTCCAAATGAGGAGAATAACTTATTTGTCAATTTTTTTATCTAGACTTTGACATTTGATTTTAGAGGCATGTTTCCTACCTGAAATTCTATCCATCTTCCTAAAGGTGGATAATAGTTGAACCTATAACTCAAAAATAGCCTAATAATCATCCCAAATAGTCAACCCTAGCTTCTCTCATCTCATATGCCACCCCATGCTGATCCCGCGTGCTACCATGTCGCCGCTGCGCCGGCTCACCTCCCTGGCCGGTGAGCCTTGCACCGCCCCCGTGCGCCGCCATGCCGTCATCGCGTGGCACCGAGGTCGCCATCGTGCCGTCCTACCGCCCCAGCCAGTACGCTTATCGGTTGACGCGCATCCCTGGGATGTCTGCATCGTCGATTGGAGCTGAGGAAGAGCCACAATCGGGCCTTTGTAAGAAATCGGATGCTCGTAGCCTAAGAGGGGGAGGGAGTGAATTAGGCAACTTAAAACCTTAACCTATGGTTTCCACTACTTTGCATAAGATAAACTTGATCATTTCTATCTAGATGTGCAATCTAAGGTTGATCTAGTGTGAAACCCTCATCCCAAAACTAATTTTGCAACCTATAGCCAATCCTAGCAAGATACTACTTTAGGAAAATAAAGGTAAGCAAGGATTGCAAGAATGTAAAGCGGAAACGTAAAGAGGGATGAGAGGAAGCAAACTATTGACAAGCGATTTATCTCGTGGTATCGGTAGGCACTAAGCCACTCCTAGTCCACGTTGTTGAAGCACTCAACACAACATTATTGCTTCCCGGTCACCGAGTCTCTCCCAAGAGCACCACTTGACTAGCCGCAAAGACTCGCCACGAAGGCACTCGCCAAGCTCCCTTGGTCACCTTGATGCTGCCTCCACTAAGAAGCTTATCCACCAAGGGAGGAGGTCTCCACATCCCCGCACAAAGTGTCCTCGCCGCTCCACACCAAGCCGGAGGGTTGAAGACGTTTGCCGGAGAGCCACTTAGGCCCCAAGGCTTCCGGCGCACCTTGTACAACTTGATCCACTCAAGAATCACCTCACAAGGTAGGCACACCTTGCACTCACTCAGCTCTAAGCTAAACCTAGCACTAAGCACACACACCAAGCATGTGCAAAGCCTTTGGATGTTCACTTAAGAACTAGTATGGCATGGATGCGATCTTCAATGTGTCTTGCACTCCTCTGGACTTCATCTCACTCTAGCAATCTCAAATGGCAGGGTGGAAGGGGTATAAATAGCCCAAAGCATCCATAGAGCCGTTTCTCCAACGGCTAGTGCTTTTCTGAGTACCGTCGCATGATCCGACGCTATACATTTTGGGGATGTCGGTTCATCCGGTGCTACTAGTTGTTGCCTTCCACTTCAGACTCCTGTTGACATCAATCATCCGACGCTTGACGGTGCGCCGGTTCATCTAGTGCTGAAGACCTTGAGCTCAAAACCTCTCTGCATAGAATAAACATAGGCGTCAGATGAAACAATGCTCTGACCGTCGATTCATCCGGTGCTGAAGGCCTCTGACTCAAACCCTTACTGTCTTGGACGAACACTGCATCAGATGAACTGATGCTGGACCGTCGGTTCATCCGACAGTTTCTGTACATGCAATTCAGCCACAGAATTCATCCGACGAATGTATAAAAGATGGCGTCGGTTCATCTGATGGTCCAAGTTGACAAACCTTCTCCGCAGCGTACCAGTTCCTCCGACGCTTGTACCGACGCTGCACCCTAGGTACCGTCGGTTCATCTGATGATGTCTTTTTATTCTCTTTTCCTCCTTTTGAGCTTGCCACCACTTGAACTTAACATACCACCATTTAGACCTTCAAAGATATGCTCAACAACAAGGTTAGTCCCATAGATCATGCTGTCATGAATCACCAAAATCATACTCGAACATTCGGCAATAAGGTCATGTTCGCTACAGCCTTCTTCCCCACGTTTAGGGTTTGAGAATGAGAATGTGTGGTGTGCGTGCAGGGATAAGTTAATTTTTTCTTCATAATTAGATTATAGATATTTATAATTTAGATGTAGACTTAGGATGTTATTTTAGGTAATTTAGTGTAGATTGACGTACTTCAAAATAATTAATTAATATGCCTACCTATAAATTAGTTTTTTTCAAATAAAAAATCACTTCTCTGCTAATTTAGTAGCAGAATAAGCATGAAGGAGGAAAGAAAAGAAAATAGCTAATTAGACTAGTTTCACAAAAGCTTTTTTTTGTGTGAAAACTTTTACAACAGCTTTTGTTCCATCATCTCATGCATATGATCATATTTTCTTCTTCAAACACCGAGGACAATGAAATGCATTTGGAAGCAAAAAATAAAATAAAACTATTGTGAATAAAATGCTACCATACCTAGCTGTTGACAATTGATATGATTTTTTTCTTTAAAATGCCTCATGGGACTTAATTGGAAGGCTTTTTAGAGCACCTCCAGTTTCCCAATAATTATTGGGAACCAATAATCCACCCCAACTCTTCCAAATAGAGGGGGAATCGCGACTCTCACAATACGGTAGTTGATCGGAACAAGATTACTGAGGAATTGCAAAAGCAACTCTCCTAATAATTATGAATGAGATATTGGGACATCCCAATTAGCTGATTATTAGGAAATATTTATAGGGGAATTGATGGAGATTCTGCCTCTAGTTAGTGATAGTAATATTGCATATATAGCGACCACGACCTTCAGGAAATATATATAAACAGTCTATCGCTCTATTTTGATAGGCTTCCTTGTACGAATGGCTAGTATTTGGTAGAATATTTACATGGTATTGTTTTTCTACTGTATTTACATGTTATTGTTGTGTTGGTGCAGGTACCTTATAGTAATTGATGATTTGTGGAATGTGTCAGCGTGGAATACCATTAAATGTATTTTTCCAGAAAATAGTAAACGAAGCAGAGTTATAGTAACTACACGACAGCTGGATGTTGCTGTATCATCTTCGAGTGATGACCAAGGTGTTCATACTATGAAGCCTCTCAATAACCAGGACTCAAGAAAATTATTCAATAATAGAATATTCGGTCCTGATTCGGAAGATGCCTGCCTCCCTCAGTTCATTGATGTCTCGTGTGAAATTTGAAGAAGTGTAGGGGTTTACCTCTTGCAATTATTACTGTGGCAAGTATTTTAGCTTGTCAGCGTACAAGACTAAAGGAGGAATGGGAACACATAAAGGATTGTTTGGCTGCTCAAGAACCAACAAACTCCACACTGAATGATATGATGCATATCTTAGACCTTAGCTATAAGTTTCTCCCCCGTCGTCTGCAGGCATGCTTTCTCTATCTTGGTACATACCCAGAGGACTTTGACATTAAGAAAGATGATCTAGTGGGTAAATGGGTATCAGAAGGTTTTGTGAGTGGCCCAAGCAGGCGAGGCGTATGGTGTGTTGCAGAAGGCTATTTGAATGAGCTAGTGAATAGGAGCATGATTCAGCGTGGACCGGGGAGCTATGATTACAATGATGTTTACAAGGCACCATGCTACAAGGTGCATGATATGATGCTTGAACTGATTCTAAAGAAGTGCAGGGAAAATAACTTTGTCAGGCTTGCACATTATCAAGAAGAAGGCAAGGCAGAACTGCAAGTCAAGGTTCGTCGACTCACCGTCCACGTCAATGATGCAAAGGATGACACAATCATTGGTAGGCACCTATCACAAGTTCGCTCTCTATCTCTCTTTGGAGCAATTTGTGTGCCTCCGTTGTCCGAGTTGAGGTTTCTCCGGGTGCTATTTCTGTTTATTAGAATTTCTAGTTATTATGGGCGCCAAGAAGGGGTAGACCTTACATGTGTTAGCCAACTGTCCCAACTGCGATACCTAAAGGTTAAACAATTTACGGGTCACATCAGCATCGACGTAGTACTACCTAGTCAGATTCGGAGAATGCAACATTTGGAGAGGCTGGAAATAGAGTACTTGCCAATTCGTAGCATTCCACCTGATATCGCCGATTTGCCATGCTTGTCTCATTTGATTCTCCAACAACCTTTGATTATGATCAGTAAAATGCCGACGTTGACGGATGGGATTTGCAAGGTGAAGTCATTGCACACTCTGAGGGACTTTAAGCTGCCAGCAGATTCATCTCATATTATTGAGGGCCTGGGCGAGCTCACCAATCTGGCAGAGCTGTCCCTCGACTGTCATCAGGAGAAACCAATCGGGGCATGCTGTATACCGATGACGACGGCATGGATGGCTGCATGGAGCTCTTCCCTCAACAAGCTCAGCAACCTGAGAATGCTTCGTGTGGATTCTTACCCATATTCATGTTGCGCAGATGCCCTGAGCAGCTGGGTTTCGCCTCCCTTCCCATTCCTTGAGGAGCTTGATGTGCTAGGATGGACCTTCCCCAGAGTTCCCAGGTGGATTGGTGGCCTCCCTAACCTTCACGGTCTAAGATTCGGGGTCAAGGAGGTGTCCAGTTTAAGCTGGGATGAAGTCGGCATCATCGGAATGCTGCCCAACCTCATCATACTCAATCTGCGAATCGACGGTGGCGTCCCCGCAGAAGGGATTGTGATAAGCGGCTCTACAGGATTCAAGCTTCTCGAGCGATTTTATCTGCGTACCAGAAGCATATCAGAACTGGCATTCGAGGCGGGGGCAATGCCTAACCTTCGAAAAATGGACTTAACATTCGACCAAAAAGAATCTGGCAGGGCAACTGTACCGGTCGGGCTGGAGCACCTTGGGGGCCTCAGGACAATCAGAATAGTTGGTGCCCGTGTTGGTGGTGATAACACTGACACGTACGACATGTTTCATGCTTTCATTGACATGTTCAGGGAAGCGATTAAGGGCCTTCCGAGTCAACCGGAATTTGGAAGCGGGTACGACCGCAGCAACATGTTCAGGTATCGTTCTTTCTATAGAATCTGCTTCCGTTTTTAGTAAAGCCATTCAAGTGTTGTTTGTGCTCACGCATGCTACATACAAGATAGATCCTCATAAATGTACTGCCGCTGTCACCGCAGGCCATGGGATGAGGACGATAACAACTAGCTCACCAAGTGGATGATGGTGCCAGACTGCCAGCTGCGGGCTCAAGTTATTTCACCAAGTTCCCTTCCTCGGGGGATTGAACCTGAAGCTGTATGCTTCCTATTGCAGTTCTATACTGCGTATCAGGCAACCTGCTACTGTGGTCTACTGTCTCACATTTCTGCTCCGGCATTTTGACATGGTAGAAGATAGCTTAGGTTATCTGAAAGACACTACTCCATTGTTTTGGTTGAGGTTTGATGGTGATGGCATGCTTCTTCTTCATTGGCTCAAGTCCATTTTTTCTCTTTTGGTGCCACGCTTGTGTTCACAATGAACATTCTAGTCCTGGTTTGTACTGGAAATCAGCGGAGTAGCAATTAACTTTTCAGAGCATGAGCTTGCATCATAGTACGAGTCACTGCTAGATTCTTCATCCAGTTTATTTGAGCAACCTATCCAGGCGTTCCATTTATGGATTGTTATTCCTTAATAACCAGGGGTTGAACCCCTAACGGTGGCATGTTACTTGCCTCCAGCAATTGCTTGCTTCGATGTCCCCCGTGTGCACTCAAACAGAGCAGAAGTAGTGAAGCTCAGTTTACTGAGACGCTCAGCAGGGCTTGGCTGCTAGCGAGCAAACTTCTTCTGATGTCAGTGTGGGTCGAACCCGTTCCAACCCAGTTCGACCAAGTAACCGAACACACCCTCACTAAATCATTTTCCAGTACCATTTTTTTTAGGTTGATGTGAAAGATACAGGTGACTCACGGGAGCTGCATTTTGATAAAATTTCCATCGAGGGGATCGGAGGAGCAAATTTTCTGAAGAAACCCTCTACAACCTTGAAGGAATTAAGAGGAAGAGAAGTTACTCTAGAAACCAGATGGCTTCAGAAATGAGTGCATAGGTTTACTTCTCAGACCATCCACACTCGTTCTCCTTCATCTTCTCCTTCAAAACGGAATATTCCATCCTACTCACTCATATTCTCTCCTTTATACTTACTTCTCCCGCATTCATCATCCTTCATATTTCTCCTCCATCCCAACCACCCGCTCGTGGGCCCACACGTCAGCCTCACCCCTATCACCCCCACCTACCCCCTCCCACCTCGCAGACACGGTGCCGGCGCCCCTCCCTCTCCCTGCTCCTTCCTCCCGGCGCCCCTCCCTCTCCCCCTCTCTGCTCCACAGCCCTGGCGTCAGCGGGCGTGGAGGGCTGGCCGCGGCGCGCGGCGGATCCGCGCCAGTGCTAGGGCCGGCGGCGCGTGGCAGATCTTGCGCCGGCGGGTGTGGAGGTGCCGGCGGAGGAGCCGAGGCCCGCGGCGGCGTGGAGGTCCCGGCGGAGGAGCTCGCGCCCGGCCTCGAGCTCGTGCCGGCGAGCCTCTGCCTCGGCCGGTAGGAGGAGGAGTGCGGTGGAGCTCCTCTGCTCCTCGCGCGGCCGGCCCCTTGCTTCCTCCACCGTCCAAGCGTCCGCAGCACCGGCGGCGGCGCGCGTGGAGGGCAGGCGGCGGCGGCGGCGCGCGGCGGATCCGGCGCCGGCGAGGGAGCCGAGGTACGCGGCAGGCGCGGAGGCCTCGGCGGATCGAGCGGCGTGCTCCCCTGCTCGAGGAGCAGAGCAGGCACGGCGACGGGGTCCTCTCCGGCGGCGCCCCTCCCGGCGGGCCGGCCTTGGCGCCCTCCCCTGCTCGCCGACGACCTCCATCGCGGCCGCCTCCGCCTGCGCCGGCACGCCGTCCTCCCGCGCCGGCATCCGCGAGCTCGAGCTCGCCGGCGGCCACGGCGAGCCCCGGATCCTCCCTCTCCTGCTCCTGCTCGCGCGCATGCTGGCCGACGCGGAGGGACGCGGGGACGGCGATGCGGACGGACGGCGAGCACGGCGGGAGCTCCACTTCGCCGCCTCGCACGCCGCGCGCCACGCGCGAGCCTCCCCTGCTCGGTGCCGCTCCCTGCTTCTCCGCCGTCGGGCCATGGCCATGGAGCTCCCTGCCTGCTCGCTCGGCTGTCGAGCTGCCCGCCGGCGGGCGCGGAGGCCGGTCCACCCTCCTCTTTGGCGGCGGGATGGCGCGAAGCGGAGGACGGGCTCCGCGACGACGACGAGAAACGGAGGCAGGGCCGGACGACGGCGAGCTCCGCGACGACGAGGAGCTCCTGCTGCTTCGCCCGCGACTTCGTGCTGCTCCGACAGGCTTCCTCGCGGCGGCGCGGCCATCCATTCTCCTTCCCCTTCCTCTGCTCTGCGCGCGAGGTAGTTGGCGGCCGCGGCAGGTGGTGGGCCCGTCGCAGGCTCCAGGAGTCCCTCCATCGCGCCAAATCTGAAGGAGGCAGGGGCCGACGGGATTTTCGCGTCGTCAATCTCGTCCCCCGCTGCAGGCTGGATTCCGGGAAAATCCCACGCGAAACGGATGGAGGGATGGATCCCATCCCCCGGTGCGGGTGGTCTCATGGTAGTAACTCTATAACCATTGCAGGTGTGAGGTGCCCTCATAGGAGGAGGGATTTGGCGCCAATCATATATGTCGTCGAAACGACAATTTCTCCGTCCATCGCGCCGGTACTAGCTAGCAAGCGGCCGCACAAGGGAGGGCCGCGGGCAGCCGTAGGTAAGATTTGTTTCTTTTTTATTTATTTCTTTTTTATTTGTTTCTTTTTATTTTTTGTTTATATTTTTCTCTTTCCTATATATTTATTTTTTATTTGAGTTTTGTTTTTCACTTTTGTTTTTTTATTTTATTTCGTTTTCCTTTTTATCTCTTTATTTTAGTTTTTTTCTCCATTTTGCTCCTTTCTTTTTTTTCATGTTTTGTGTTTTTCTTTCCATTCTTTATTTCATTTTTTCTTTATATTTTTCTTCTATTCATTTCTTTCGTGTTTTCATTCCTTGGATTCTTTTCAATTTTTTCTTTCTTGTGTTTTCTTTTATATTATTTTATTCTACACTTATGATGTTTAGTTTTTTTTCTTCTTTTCTCTTTCTTTTGTTACTAATACTATGTTTGTCATTATATAATTGTTTTATCTATCAAATTTATTCTTCTTCACTTAATCTTCTTCAGTGAATATTTGTTCCGGCGGTTCATATAATTTGTTCGGTACGTACAAATGTTTTGTTCTGGTAGTTTATAGAATTTGTTCGACGCGTATACATATTCGTTCCGACAGTTCATATAATTTGTTCGGTACGTACAAATATTTTGTTCTGATAGTTTGTAAAATTTATTCGACACGTATACGTATTTATTTCGGTAGTTCATATAATTTGTTCGGTACGTACAAATGTTTTGTTCTGTTCGAAACGTATACATATTTGTTCTGACAGTTCATATAATTTGTTCGCTACGTACAAATATTTTATTCTGGTAGTTTGTAGAATTTGTTCGACACGTATACGTAGTACTCCCTCCGCTTCAAAATACTTGTCATTCTGAGTTTTCTAGATACATTCCTTTTATTATGTATGTGGACATACTAACTATCTAGGTACATAACAAAGTGAATGTATGTAGAAAACCTAGAATGACAAGTATTTTGAAATTGAGGGAGTAGTTTGTAAGTTTTGTTCTATGGTTATCTATTGCATATAATTTTAATTAAAAACACGAATAATCTGAGAGAAGATAAGCCGAGACAAGCCGAGATAAGCCAAGTCAAGATAAGCTGAACAACCTCAAAATAGTTTGTCAAAATATAGTCAAGTAGGATTTTTTTTTCGAAATTTTTATTATCAGAAATTCAATGGTGCAATCAAAATTTAATTTTGATGCTCGGTTTAACATTTATATTTTTTTAAATTTCAAACAACTTGCATGCGAAAATGACATCAGCACTTTTGTTTGTTTGCAGATAGTTCACCCACCCAGACAGCCCACCCTCATCCTGCTTCATTAGGCTGTCCGCACTCGTCATACCCTAAAACCATCCTCTAAAATAAATATTCCGCCCAGTCAGCGAGAATTTACAGTAGAGTACCTGTTTTTCCGCACCCGTCATCCCCTAAATCTCGTACTCCATACCAACTATCCACTCGTGGACCCACATGTCAGCCTCTCTTTTTTTTACTCTCCCATCCCTCCTCCACTGCTCCTTCCCCAATCCCCAGCGACCTGCCCCTCCTCCTTCCCCGGCGCGCCGCCTGCCCTCACGCGCCGGCGCGCCGCCTGCTCCCTCTGCCGGCGCGTCGCTCCTCCCTCCCCTTGGACGCGCCG
This sequence comes from Cenchrus fungigraminus, assembly GCA_036936925.1. NCBI lineage: Eukaryota > Viridiplantae > Streptophyta > Magnoliopsida > Poales > Poaceae > Cenchrus > Cenchrus fungigraminus. Next base: position 42,080,455 of record CM072769.1, on the reverse strand, counting down.
CTCCTCCTTCCCCTTGGACGCGGAGCCTCTGCCGGCCTCCTCCCGCGACGGCTTCCGCGAGCACGGCGGCGGAGGCGGGATCCGCGGCCATGGATTCGTCCTCGAGCTCGACGCGCCGCTAAAACTCTCTCTCCTCCGTTCCTCTCCGCCGCCCCTCGTCCATGCTCTGATCGGTTGCCGCTCCGCCCGCGCCTCCTCTCCTTGCGGCATGTCGCCCCTCCCTGCGCAGGCATGGACGGCGCGGCCACAGCAGCCCCAGCTCCCTGCCAGCGGCCTGTAGCGCCGACGGCGGCGGCGAGATCTTCCCCGGCGAGGTCGCCTGCGACGGCGGTGGCCCCTCCCTCTCCGGCTCTACGACGGGCGGCGGCGACATCCATGGCGGCGGCGACGACCCGCTCCTCCGCGCCTCGCCGCCCTCGACCTCGACGCCGGCCTCCATGCGCCCCTCTTCCCCAGGCCGGCGGAGCTTCCCCTGTGGTGGCCGGCGGCGGCGGCCCGACCTGCGCGCGGCCGGCTCCCTCCTCCTCTGCGTCCCCTCCGCCTCCTCCTCCAGCGGAGCTTTCCCTGCGGCGCAGCCACCACCTCTCCTTCCCCAATTCCCAGGCGCAGCAAGGCGCGACGAGGGGCCGGCCTCCAGATCCCTTCCTCCGACAGCGGCGCAGCCCGAGGGAGCTCCCCTGCGCCATCTCCTTCTCCGTCGACCGCGGCACGGACCAAGGTCGATGCGGCATCCAGCTCTCTCTCTCCTTTCCTCTCTTGGCGCGGAGCAGCAACGGCGATGCGTGGTGGGGCCGCCGCGGGGCCGTAGCGCACGCCGGGAAAGCGCTGTATTTGGCGCACAGCGGGAGGGAACGGGACGGTCCCGTTGCGCGTAGCGCACGCCGGTGCGGCGTGAAAAACGCTAAACGCCTACTGGAGCACGCCGTCCGTTTGCCTCCCAGTACCTAGTGCGACCAGACTTATGCTTGAAAAATAAATCCCCCCTTACTATCCATTTTAAAAAGTTCCCAACTATTTATTCTGCTTTTTGTGTTTTGAGGTGTGTTCAACTATAGCAGGCATAGTGGCAATCCTTGTTGGTCTCAGTATCACAGTATGTTTGCACTATATGTTAAACTAGTGCTTTGAGATTCTATTGTACTAGGATCGTGCCCGTACGTTATCACGGGCAAAACAGACTTATATAACCATCAAATTGGATTGCGCGAAATATTTACACGTAGAAACTCAAAAACATAAAGCATTTAATTCATTGGCATATGCATTTTGTTTATGCAAGATTTCAGCTAAATACATTATGTTTATGCATTTAATTCATTGGCATATTCATTGACACGCTGGGGAGGCGACGTCGAGGGCGAAGGGTCGGGGTGGCGTCGAGGGCGTGTCGTGCGGAGAGGCGGGCGGGCAAGCAAGCGTCCGGGCGGCGGCGGGTGTGCGGTGGGGAGGGAGGCGGCCACATGGTTAGGGTTTGGGTGGAGAATGGGAGAGGCGGAGGCGGAATGAGAGGGAGAGGGCACAGGAGGGCGAGGGGGTGTGAGGAAGTGGACGGTGGAGGGAAAAGCGGAGAGATTTCGCAGGATCTAACGGCAGGAATCGATCAGGGTGGCGGACACACGGAGAGGTGGGGGTGGACGCACAGAGAGGCGGGGGCGGACGCACGGTGCCTCGGTAAAAAGTAGGACCAAGTTTTTGGTGTCCACTTCATTTTTTTAGGAGTAGAGATTTTGCAAAGTTTATTTTGTTTCATTAGGATAAGCTTTTGACCATCACTTACTCTATAATACTCAGTATAATTTCAGTGACAAGCCTGACGTTATTAATTTTGTATTAAAATTATTATAGAATTATAATTTTGTATCAGGGTCAAAGTCTTTTCATAATAAACGGCAATGTGTCTAGTAAAAAATAGAGGGAGTATCTCTTTTAATAAAGCATGGAAGTCACATGTTGAGTAATCGATAGCAAGTTAGTAGCGTGTCATTGCAGGGTGGGAATGGTAAATGGCAATAAGAATGTCCATGATGGTGATTTAGCCTGTAGATGATCATGAAGAATAATTATATGACTAATGATGTTCCTTACTCATTGAAATATGAAAACTTAATGAATGTGAACTAGCTGCCTTCATGTGCCTTCTTAATGTATGTTTATTTATACTTATTTGTGACTTGAATTGTGAAATGTGATAACTAATTACAAACTTGTATACATTTTTAAAGATAATTATCAATGGCAGATTCATAAGTAAAATGAGCTGCCATGTAGATAATTGTGATGATATGGCACAGTAATTATGACTTGAGAGAAGAAATTATTTTCATGGAAATGAAATATTATTTCCAGAATAATTCGTGTCTTTGGATGTATTCTTGGAAACAATAAAACATGAATTAAATGCATTTTTGCTTACAATGGCATTCTTGAAAAGAATAAGTGAACTTGATATCAGAAGCCTCATTTTGCCAATCAAACTTTAGAAATATAAAATCTGAAACAGAGACAACAAGCAGTCATTCTAAACAAAGAAAACAATATTGGCAACAGTCGACTGTCCTATAGAATTCCCCTATTGTATTTTATAAATCTCGATTCATGCAGGCACCTATTTTAAGTTCGAACTTCGAACCAAGTAATCTGCCATGATATAAAGTGGCAGCTCTGCACCCCATGAATAATCAGCCACATAGACTTAGGGCATCTTTTGAAAATATGATCAGCACAAAACAATCACAAATCACCAAAACCTTTGATGACCTCCAAGAACACAGAAAGCAGTCCTAGTCATCACACAAAGGATTCAGATAAGGATAATCCTCCAGCAGCTTCTCTTCTGAAAGAATGTCCTTCTCATCTCGAGGAGTCCATAAAACTTGAATGCCCTGAAATAACAGGCCCAATCAGGAATCAAATATACAGATAATTTGCAGGAGATATACTTTGATCTCTGAAAAAAATCATTGCAATGGTCAACTAATACCTGAATTTGCCTTGTGGGTATAGAGTTGAGCCTTTCGACAACCGCTTTCAGATCTTTGTAGTTTCTGACATCAGGGAACTTTAGTGCTCCATCAGCAGCAACCAGAATGGTTAACTGAGGATTGGGGAAAAAATCAGAGAACAGTATAAACAAACTGCGGCATTTCAACAGAGAAACATGAGTTCATAATATTTCTCTAGATAATGAGCCTAAAGCAGTTCATAGCGAAGAAAAACAAACCTAAATACTGATTGTTTTCCTGTGCAATGAGAAGTACACATACCACTATGTACTCATTCCTGAAGCCATCTGGTTTTCTATAGTAACTTTTCTTTCTCTTGATTCCTTCCAAGTTGTAGAGGGTTTCTTCATCAAATTTGCTCCTCTCGATAGAAATTTTGTCAAAATGCTGCTCCCATGAGTCATCTCTATCTTTCACATCAACCTAATTGTATGCGAAATTGCAAGATTCAGTGAGTTAAACTATATGGGCATGCGTCTAAACAGAATCTTTGACACCATACATGTTTCTTACTTGAGGCAATAGATATTGCGTGGAATGATAGATTGATTAGGGTATACAAGGTGTACAAATAGATAGGCAGTCCTTGGGAGAGGTTTATAAAATCATAAACAATCAAGGGACAACCTGCCTATCCTAATCTATCTAGGCACGGCAGGGAGCCGGCCTGGGCCTTGGCGTGATACACATACACACCAGGCCCATACACACACGTAGCACATAGCACATATCTAACATTACCGATAAGCTTGAAGAGATACAACAATTGTTGTGACGGCACAAGGAGCATATGGTCTCTGCAAAAATGTTCATTTATCATAATACAATAAACAAGCTACTTTCTAGTATGATTCTGTTCATAAGCAAACTTATGGTAAACGTACAGGTTGTGGACAACTTATAGCAGTAGAAGATCTAACATGGTCTAATAACAATGATTCAATAGAAATATTTATATAAAGTGTTTGATCAACATTATCTGGATAGCTGTTTTGTATATATAGTGTAGTGCACCTGTAACAGAGATGCTGTTACAATCACATCAGTTCTTATTGATAAACAAGATAGCTCTTACATAAACTCTGAAATTGTTTGTGAACAATGTACAAACTCATGGCTGCAGATATTTGCCAACTTCACTTCAATTTGTGGACTAGCTAAAACTATGTACTCCTGTTTCTACTAACCCACCTCTGTATGCAGAAACTACATCAGATTCAGATCTACAGTTCCATTTGTATTCTGGACAATCCTAGTATGCTGCTGAAGTTAAACTTTTCGTGTTCTGCTGTGTCGGCGGGATTGATTGAGAGTTCAGTATTTAATGAAAGCGCACTTGACAAAACAATTACAACCAATCTGGGCATTAAACACTACAAGAAATTGTTGATCAAAAGTCACAACCAAACTAACAGAAATTGAAACTAAATCTTGCAAGGAGGCACAGATTGTTAAAAGTACATGAGCTGCAAGAATTCAGAATCTGCACTACCTGTCAGTATGAACTTATACCACCGTTGATTGGAAGCCTTCACCTTCTCAGCAATCTCGTTCAGATCCTTTTGGAATGACTTTGCCAAGCCCAGCAACGCAACCTGAATCATGACAAATTCCCTATTACTCCATCGATTTGTGGATTGAGTAGTCAGGGTTGAATTACTAACTACTAGTGATCACTGATCAAGAAATTGATTCGGGGGAAAATCTGCAGGACCTGGAGTTTGACTACTGTCGTCCTCGGCCGGGTGTAGTGTCTGGCGGCGAGAAACAGGGCAGCTGCGCTGACGGACGCCGAAGCTAGGTAGCCCAAGAACCGCATCTCCGCGCCGCGCTGGGCGGCCGTAGCCACCGGGGGAGCCCGCGCCGTGCCGACGGATACGTGGGTCGCCTCCGCCTGCTGCTCCGGCGAGGAGGAAGGCGTCGACCATGACGAGCCGGAAGTCGACGAGGAGGAGGAGGGACTCGACCATGACGACGAGGGGGGAGACGATGAAGAGGAGGAGCGGCTGGACCATGACGAGGAGGAAGACGATGAGCGGGAGGACGACGAGTGGGAGCGCCCTCCCATGGCGCCGCCGGACGCGGCGAGCGCGGCATGCGGGCTGGCAGCCGCCGCGGCAGCAGCAGCAGCGAGGGCGAGATCGAGCGGGCTTTTCCGGGGTTCGTCGTCGATGGGAGCCGGCGGCGTGGCCAAGGAGGCGCGACAGGGGCGGCGGAGGCGGCGCGGGTCGTCGAGAAGGAGGGGGCAGGGGTATGGGTAAGGCGACGGCAGTGGCGCACGGCGGCGCGTCCTCGGAAGGGGAAGCGGTGACGGTGAATAATCTAAGCCGCCGGTGATCGCCATTGGTGGTGCGACGAGCTGAGCGAGAGGTTTAGGCGTCTTTGGTCTACAAATTCCACGATAAATTCGGAAATTTGGCACGCAATAGAGCAACCTTTCTACATTTGACACTCAATTCGCAGCCTCTTAAAAATTTGGCATCCGGACCACGAATTCTTTCAAAAAGAAGGACTCGCTCACTCCATATTTATTGTTTCCTTTGCATCTGGCTATGTTTTCTCATGTGAAATGACGAGTATACCCCTTTCTTCTACCTCTATCTCTTCTTCCTCCATCTCAACAGATGTGCTGTACGCAGAAGAAAGAAAGGAGCGGTGTCGCAGTCAGTGGCGGACCGCCCGGCCACCCCGGCCACCTGCTCAGGCTCTATTGAGTGGAAGTGCACGGCATGCACAATTAAGCTAACAAAAGCACCTCTAGCACGGCGCATAACAACTGCAAAGAAAGGACAGAGAGGAAAGCACGCATGCAGATTGAAGAATATGCCCAGGCTCTACAAAACTTCTAGGTCCGCCATTGGTTGCAGTGCGCCACGCGAGGCACAGTCCGAGACTCAGAAATGTGCAAGCATTTTGGCGTGGCGGCCGGGACAACACACCGGGCAACTGCCATTCTGGGAGAGGCTGTGTGCCGCCGGAGGCAATGCCAACGCCCGTACACGTTCTCCAGATGCTGCGAGATCACGCGAGGACGAAGCACGTACGGGGGTGGAGATGGCAACGGGTACATACCCATCGGGTAATACCTCCTCATACTTACACTCACGATAGCCAAAACACCCCACCACCTATACCCATCACCCACCACGGGTTTCAAATTTCCCCACACCCATCACCCATCGTGTAGCGGGTACCTAGCGGGTGATCCATACCCGCTTCACTATAATTGTAGCTAATGTAATAAAATATGTAATTAATTGTGCAAGCAACATCAAATCGCTATTTTATCAATAATGTTAGTCATACAATAACAATGTAAGGTAACAATACTAGTTTTAACTATATCACACGCAAATGGAGTCTCTCATCTCTTAAATTATATGCTACATAATAGAAATAATACATAATATTATATGTAAATGAACCCCCAACGGGTAGCGGGTATGGGGGACACAAGAACGTACCTACACCTACCATACCCAACGGGGGAAGGAATCACCCACTAAGTCACCCGTCGGGGGAGAAATCCCCCCATACCCACACCTTAATAGGGTTTTTACCCACGGGTAAACGGGTGATGGGTACCCATTGACATCCCTAACGGGGGGCATCATGTACAGGTAGGGATGTCAATGGGTACCCGCGGGTAAAAACCCTATTAGATTGTGGGTATGGGAGGATTTCTTCTCCGACGGGTGACTTAGTGGGTGATTCCTTCCCCCGTTGGGTATGGTGGGTGTGGGTACGTTCTTGCGTCCCCCATACCCGCTACCCGTTGGGGTTCATTTACATATAATATTATGTATTATTTCTAGTATATAACATATAGTTTAAGAGATGAGAGACTCCATTTGCGTGCGATATAGTTAAAATTAGTATTGTTACCCTACATTGTTATTGTACGATTAACATTATTGATAAAATGACGATTTGATGTTGCTTGCACAATTAATTACATGTTTTATTACATTAGCTACAATTATAGTGAAGCGGGTATGGGTCACCCGCTAGGTACCCGCTACCCGATGGGTGGTGGGTGTGGGCGAATTTGAGACCCGTGGTGGGTGATGGGTATGGGTGGTGGGGTGTTTTGCCAATCGTGAGTGTGGGTATGGGGAGATCATATACCCGTTGTCATCCCTATGCAGGGCTCGTCCAGTCCTGCTCCTGCAGTCCAGCCGGAGGACAGGAATATGCCACAGTTCCGTGATGCCCGCAGGGAGATGGCCAGCCGAGGGAGGCGTGGGTGTGGGGCGGTCTCGAGGGGCGCGCCACTGGCCGGCAGTCCGTCGGTGTCGAAGAAGAAAGGGAGGAAGAAGTAGAAGAAGGGGGTATACTCGTCATTTCACATGAGAAAACAGAGACAGATGCAAAGAAAATAATAAAATATGGGGCGAGTCCCTCTTTTTGAAGGAATTCGTGGTCCGGGTGCCAAATTTTGAAAAGGCTGCGAATTGAGTGCCAAATGTAAAGAGGCTGCTCTATTGGGTGCCAAATTTCCAAATTTCTCCAAATTCCACGAGCTTAATTTGAGTGGGGGCGCGTGGACTTGCAACAAAATTTGCAGGATTTTGACAAACTCAAATCTCGCTGAACTTCCAAATTTTCTTTCACATAATTAGGCAGAATGCAGAAGGCCCTGATTTGAAATACGTATCACAGAATTTTTGCAGCATGTTTATGGCTCGTGCTCTGCGGGATCAGCTTTTGTGCATTCATGAGTAAAACTCAAGACAGGATCAGGGAAGGTCTTCACAAATAAGACTATTTTCCACAGAATTCGGTAGAAATATGCTGCCACCAGAACGCAGCACACAGCATGCATTCTCAGATGCGGATTTGCAGATGAACAAACCCCGCAAACACGACAAATTTCTACTGACTGCGAATAGTAATATCTGCCTTCTCTGACTGACCTGTTCTTCAAACCAAAATTTACAGCATCTCAATTTTCCAAAGCCATAAATCCCGACCAAACTACCAGCCTTAAGGAATGGCCCCTAACTGCAATTGTACTTTTCCAGTCACGAAAGGCTTAAATCATCTCAAAAATACTTGTGCGGGACCGAGTCAAAGTCGTCATAGTCGAATCTTCGGTTATCCCGCCCAGTCTGCAAGAAATTCTGAAATTAGCAAACCACATATAGGGCAGGGGCAAGAGAAAACAAATAAAAGATTCATCTTAAAACACTGAACTCAACTGACCTTCATTAAATATGTAGGATCACAAGCCATGTTCTCATCAATTGAAGCCAACTTCTTGGACAAAGCCGTCAACCTGGGGACATTTGTTACAGGTCGAATCAGTCAAAGTTACAATATCATGTGCTCCATGTCTAATTCTAACTCAATGTATGTATCAAGTTCTCTGAGAGGTCCCAAAAAAGAAATACTCTAAGAGGTGCAGCAATGTGCAAGGCAAGGATTGGAACTAAAATGCTAACACTAGGACGGCTTTCATAAATCTGAGATTGAAAAAATTGTTGATATCAACAGCAGTAGTAGGGTGTACACACCTCTGAATAGAAGTATCGATATGCTCCACCATCTCAACACTTTTATATTGTTCAGGATCTTCATGAAAGCTGACCATGCCATCCTTCTGGTTTATAGTTGCATGGATCTCTCCATCTTCGATCTGGACCATTAGGAATTAGGAAAGTGAAAATGTGCCACTTTTTAATAATTCGTTCAAACAAGATGTAGAAAGAACACCTACCATGCGAAGTACATGCATTTCAGCATCCCTTGGTGTGTCAAGTTGAACAGATCTAGCAATATCTTCAAGTGACAGAGTTAAGTAGGTCTGGGTCAGCCTTTGGATGTTTCGTTTGTACATCGAGGAGAGCACTTGTTTCACCAGCCCTAGGTTGTTGTCCTGCCAGGAAAAGGGAGAAGCTCATAATTAGGGAAATCAATGCATGCATCATTTTGCTGACTTGACTTAAGAAGCAGATAAATCTGACATGGTCAACAGGTAGGCTGGTAAAAAGATGATAGTACGGAAAATGGCAGCCAAAGAGTACAGAGAAATACTCACAGATTGAAACGCTGCTGCATTTGATTCCACAAATGTTTCTAAGTCAGTGTAGCGACCATCGCCATAGCATGTAGAAAGCTCAACATACATCTGAAAATATTAACAGAAGGAGATTACCATCATAACAGTTCGACCACCTAAAATGGATGTCCAGGCAGTCAAAAGATTGAGATTCTATCACCAATAAGAGCAAAATCTACCATATATGTCAGATTTAGAGCATGAAAAGAGGTAGAACCTAAAAAAATGGCAGTACGGATTAATTATCTCTATAAGTTGTGAAATATCAGATCATTATTAAAAATAAAAAGATGCTAAAGATAACACCAGTCCTAAGGACCACAAACTGGAATGGAAATATTAAACAGTAACGAAAACTAGGCAGGCCTACTGCATTCAACATTGAGTTCTAATATTATGCTATCATAGCAGATTTCATTCGAATGATGCTTTTGAAATTAAAATTGGGTGGAATGAGACCTGGGCATGATTTTTCAAATTTCTTTGAGCAGTTGCAGATGTATACTTCGGAAATGATGGCACCTGTTACACAAATTAAATTGCATGATTAGTCGATTTAACTTCAAACTTCTTCCTTGGAGTGCACATAGACAATTGACAAAAACAATTCAAATAAGATATCAGATCTATCAACACAGTTATTCAGAACATCCAATTCACTGAGTCAGTGATCTCTAGGTACTCCCTCCGTTTTATATTACTTGCCGTTTTAGCTTTTCTAGATACATTCCTTTTGCTATGTACCTAGATATATACTTATGTCTAGATACATAACAATAAGAATACATCTAGAAAAGTCAAAACGACAAGTAACATGAAATGGAGGGAGTATTTCACTCTCCATAAAGGTAAAACCACAGCAACAAATACAAATATTGATATCCTAAACTCAAATTATGAAGACTACCATGATTGGGAGAGAAAAAAATCAACTTCAGAATTCAGATACGAAGAGACATTCAGTAAATTGTGAAGTACATCTGAATATACCAAGACAGAAATTTATTGATCGCAAAATCCTTAACAATCCCTGTCTGCTTTACGAATCAATTTGGTATTTCTTTGTGTGTGAACTATTGATCTAATTTATAACTTAAACTAGCAAGCGCTGCAGGAACTAAGCTTAATATGTCCATAAAAACTTGGTTTCAAGACTTTTTAAGCTGTTCAAAATATTGGAAACAGCATAGGATTTGGAACATGAAACTGTGAATAGACCATATATTTCTATTTGGCACAAAAGATCTACAATAAGTGCCACGGAACGTTATTGAATGGCATCACTTCACCTTTTCACATTAAAACTCATATGCTATTCACAACAACTGGGAGGAAAATACTACTAGCAACAAATACATGTAGTAATTAATAGGGCCAAATTTACGTCTTATCGAGCCATTGCTACCGCACACAATCCTATTGGGGAATAAACTTGCTATAACTGCTAATCAGGTTGGATTTTCCTGAAGAGAATGCAAAGCGAAAGCGCACCTGTCCGTTCTGAATGAGCGAAACAAGGATGTACTTCTTGTAGGCTTCCACAGCAATTGCATTCAGCGATGACATTGGGGCAGTAACAGCCTGAAAAACACCTCAGCAAGCATCAGATAAAATCCAAGCATATAACAGGGGAACTGGCATAGCTCAAGGCCTCACATTGTGAAGAAGCTCCAAAGCTTTAGGAAACTTCTTGAGCCCAATGTATATCATTCCTCTGCAGCCGAAGGCAAACTAGTAAATAAAAGCCACGTGGACTCTACAACCATAGATAAAGCATGCAACGGTTATGATTCAGACCCGTAGTAGCAGTAAAGGAACAGATCCTTTGGCTGATCGACTTCGAATATGTCATCCTCAAGGACGCTCAGGCCAGCCTTGTACTGCTTCGCCAGCAGGCACAGAAGAAGGTACTCGGCGTGGACCGGGGTCAGCTGCTCGGGCGAAGCCTGGATCTTACGGACTGCCACACGCAACGGGGCGATCCCCCTGATTGGGGTGTTGAGCAGCATGACCTGGTCCTTGAACACCCTGCACACATTCAGGACTGCACCCAAAAAAACGAGGGTTAAATTTTGTGGGATTTCAACCGGTTGCAAAACCAAACATAGAGGGACGGAGCCCATTGCGATTAGAAATCGATCTGAAGATGAGAACAGCACGCACATTTGTCGGGCGCCAGGCGTATCTGGTCCGCCGAGCACGCGGTGAGGAAATCGGCCATGGTGACGAGGAAGTCCGCGCCGAGATTAGCACACGATGTCGCGCACGCCTCCCTGCAGTTGAAACAGTGGGGAAAAGTTAGGAGAACAGAGTTCGGGGAGAGGGTTCGAAGGTGGGGTTAGGGTTCGGCGATGGGCGGCGGGAGGGAGGGAGGCGACGTACAGGAGGTAGAGGTAGCCGAGCGAGTGGGCCCCGGGGCTGAGGTGCGCGAGGAAGGGGACGAGCGCGGCGGCGTGGGAGCGCAGGGAGTCGCCGTCCGCCTGCTTGAGGAGGCTGTGGAGGTGCGCCACCTCCTCGGGGCTGCCGGAGAGCCCCTGGATGTGCGCCACAAGGGCCTCCAGGGACTCCATCAGCGTCGTCGCCGCAGGCGCCGCCGTCGTGCCCGACCTCGCCGTCGCCGCGGCCGCCGCCGAGAGGTGGTGGGGCGGTGTTGGGGTGGGGTTTCGGGGTTTGGTTCGCGTCTGCGCTGCGGCGATTCGCCTTGGCTCTGCTGGGGTTTGTTTGGGCTGGGAGTTTTTTTTCAGGATTTTTTTTCCTGTGATAAAGAGTTTTTTTATACTCTTTGTGTTTTCTTTCTCTAGGGATTTCCGTCGAATCCAGGCCGTCGATTGATGTGAGATTCAATCTGCCCCTTCTATAAATTCGCATGATCCCTAGATTCGTGAAATTTTGGTGAAAGTAATGAAAATTTTCCATTGGGAAGCGTGTTCTGTGAGAGATAGCACGGACTGCGATGCGAAAATTTTTGAGACTTTTGGGAAACTAAACGAGGCCTGTACGATCAGCTTGTTCTGATTCTGTTTTTTTTGTTCTCACATGCGTTGGATCAATCAACCAGATTGAAATCAAACTAGGAGATCACAAAACACTGGCTCATGTTAACATGTGGATTATATGTTTAAGCAAACACGGTTAATGGCTTGACGCCAGTGCCTTGACAAGAGGTTCAGGTGGAATACGGGTCATAGAACATACCAGCGGAGCAAAAAACGCCCGCGTCGCCCCTGTGCAGGGCGACTAGGGCGGCCGAAACCCTAGCCGCCGCCCCACCCCTGCCGCCTCCCTCAGCTTCGCCGCTGCTCGAGCAGGCCGCCGGGAAGCTCGCTCGGCCTGCGATGACGGTGGCGGCGGGGCACGTTTCCCCTTCTTCGGCAGATCCGGGCGGGTGCGGCCGCCGGGGCCGCTTGAAGATGCTCGCCGGCGGGGGCGCTGGCCCGCGGCGGTGAGGTCCTACGGCTGCGGATCTGGCATGGCGCCTGCCGGATCCGGTGCCCGCGGCCGCGTTGTGCGTGTGGGGCGGCGGGGCTCTCGACCGGCGGCGGAGGCGCGCGGTGGCGCGGGTGCTGACGGCGGCAACGCGGCGACGGCGAAGCTCCGGCGAGAGGCCTGAAAGGACCTTGTGATGCCTAGAGGGGGGGTGAATAGGCACTCTTCAAAATCTGCACAAAACTCAGCAGCGGATGAGATGCCCGGATGATCCGGCCCTTAGGTCCAGATGATCCGGTAGCTAAGAACACGTTCACACTATTCAAAATCAGAGCTGAATTAACCAAAAGTGTATGAACCAAGAGTTTTGTAGAGATGCTAAGAACCACCTGCAACCAAAGATTTGACTCGAAACAACACAAGTAGATAGATCGGGCTAAAACTAGCTTCTAGGGTTAGAAAGAGGAAGTGAACTCAAACAAGCACAAGACAAGGGGTTTAATCCGAAGTTCACTTCCACCAAGGAAGCTACGTCTCCGTTGAGGATCCCACAAAGGGAGGGCTATCACGAAGAGCCTCTTGTCTCACCCAATCCCCACAAAGGAAGATTGGTGCTCACTAAGAACACTCCACAAAGGAGAAGGGAAATACAAACGATCCCGGGTGCTCCACACAAAGAGGGCACTCAGCGGGCAACGCCTAACCGTCTAGAAGCAAGCTTCAAGAGTAACAAATGCAAATCAACCGATCTTGGCCACACCAAATGCTTCTTGAGATGAACTCGGGATGAACTCTCACAAGGGGGTTCAATCTCACACCTCAAATCTCTCTCTCTCACAAACCCTTGGTGAATCCTAGCTTGGAGAGGCTTGGAAGGGAGTTGAGAGAGTGGGAAGGGAGCTCAAGGAGGTGTTGAAGGCGTGAAGGTCAGCAGCAAATGAAGTAGGGGTTGAAGGGGTATAAATACCCAACCCCAAGAATGTGACCGTTACAGTGCTGAAGTCGAGACCCCCGGATGACCCGGCCCTAAGGCCCGGAAGACCCGGCAGCTAACAGTACCGCCTCGGGTCATCCGGACCTAGGTGCCGGATCACCCGGTGCAGGCAACAAGTCAGCCCCAACCCGTGTTCGTGAGTGCAAAGTGTCTCTCATGGGTTGTTAGCTCTCAAGAAATAGCACATTGGTGTAAACTTTGATCGATCAACCGCATCCCCCTTTGTAGTACGGTGTTTCCTATACTCAAATTCAAAAGATAAAATGAATTAAAACTCCATTTGAGCTTCAACACTGAGTAGAGCGTATGAGGGGCTTCCTTTGATCAAACACATGTATTTATTCTTTTAAGCCTGCACACATCTTATTGAAAGCATTAATCCACCCAAGTTGCATTGTCATTATCACCAAAATAATTAGGAGCCTAGATGCACTTTCAATCTCCCCCTTTTTGGTGATTGATGACAACACAATTTGGTTATATAAAAGAGATGTGTGTATACAACAATCTAGTGAGGAACTCCCCCTAAATGTGTGCATTGTCAACTAGAGAGGCCTCACATGCCTTTGCACACAATTTTGGCAAGAGCTCCCCCTAAATCTTTGCATTAACACATTGTGCACAAGTGTGATAAGAAATATCCCGTGATGCATATGACATAATATATCACAACAATAAAGTGAGAAATAACAAATCAACATCCAACACATGCATCACACACGATAAATAAGGTTCTTACAACACACTAGCATAATAGAGTAGCATAAAGGTCTTACAAATAAAGTTCACTTGGCACAACCAACATCCATCACACCATACATATTAAGGTTCATTACATGTCCCACCTAGCTAATGCGAATAAATAGATAAAAGATAAATGTGAGGGGCTTCCATTCACCAAATACACTCCCTCTTTGGCAGCAAGCACCAAAAAGGAAGCCTAGTTGTCATCCTCGGTCGCCTCCTCATCGTCACCAACAAACTCGCCACCACCAAAGTCTTCCTCGTCGTCATCCACGGGAACCCAAGAGCCCAAGTCCGCCCATGGGTTGTCAATAGGAGAAGGAGGATCAAAGACGGTGGGCTCACTAAGGGGAGAGCAGGGAATGTTGGCTTGGGCACAAAGCTCCTTTTGGCGCTTCTCTATCTTGTGATACTTCTCAGCGTGCCATTTCCTATCCTTCTCCCTCTCTCTAGCATTTTGCCTTCCTTGATTAAAGCAAGCAAAGATCCCACGTGCAAGGAAGTCAAACTTGCCCTTCTTGGTCTTGGGCACACCAAAGTTGTGAGTGTCTCCATGAGGTTGTAGGGGCCCAAGAGGAGGAGCCTGAGAGGAGGAAGCACCCGCATCACCGGGTCCATCCACTGGGTAAGCACCTGGAAGAGGACCTTTGGGCACAAGTCCCGTCGCATGACTACCAATTTTGAGCATTTGCTCAATCTTGCCCTTCTTGGTCTTGTAGGACTCATGAACCCCATCTGTGCGAATGTTGAGACCTGTCACTGTCTTGATCAAATGGTGAATGTATGGAGCAAAGTGGCATCCACTAGAGGCGGTGTAGGAACAAATGATTATCTCACTCCAAAGATAGTCACACACATTGAACCTCGGATTTGGAGGAGCCATCTGAAAGAGGAGGTTCCTAGCACGGTGAGAGATGTTGTTTGAGTCACCACCCCTCGGACTAATGGTGAAACGGAACAGCTGATTCATCATCTTGTAGAAAGGAGTTAGGCCTCTAGATTCACCAAGCTTGATATCACCATAAGCATTGTCATACATAAACCTCATCTTGTGAACCTCTAACTCATTGCCATCATGGATGAAATCCATATCACGGATAAGGGAGTTGGTGTTGGTAACACAACGAAGCTTGAAGATGGTGGCAAACTCAAGCAAAGTCACAGAAAACCTTTTACCACCAAGAGCAAAGTGCATCACATTGCGCTTCTCATCCACAGCTAGGGTAGCATAGAACTGAGCTACCACCTCCGTGTTCCAATCACAAGATAAGCTCATCAAGTTGGCAACCCCCATCTCCTTGCACCTATCATGAACAGCCTCACTAATCTCCTTTATAGGTGATGGAAAAGCTCTAAGATAGTTCCAATCAACCCGGTGAGGATAGTAGTTTCATACCAATCGGCTTGATGCTTGAGCCAAAAGCGAGGATCACCAAAGAAGGATTGGTTGAGAGTGGCGGGATCTTGATGGCGAAGTGACCTTATGTTGTGAATGCCCGCATTGTAGTTCACCAGAGACTTGTCACGCCTAGAGCGGTGAGGTGGAGTGAGCCGAACCACCACCTGCTCAAAAGGAGTGAGATCGATGTTGTCGTCGTAGCGACCTCCCTCATCCCCGGTGCTTGCACGCTTGGCCCTAGCACCAATCGGACCGGTGGTCTTCTTCTTGGGCATGGGATTTCCACTAACACCACGTCCACATCCTTGAGCACGAGCGGGAGGATCCTGAGGCTTGGTCCTCTTGGTGTGGAAGTGGATGTCGTAGTCTTCATCGGATGCACGTTCCTCCTCATCTTCTTCTTCAACAATCTCTTCCTCCTCCTCCGAGTAGTAGGAGGAACTCACCCCTTTGCCCTTCTCATCGGCCTTTGCTCTCCCCATCTAGACATAAGATATGGAGATGGATTAGAATTGGATGATGCATCATGGAGGCAAGTGTTAGTGGGCGGTTCAGACCTCTGCCGGGTCATCCGGCCCTAGGGCCCGGGTGACCCGGTAGGGATGAACACGACCGACCAAAACTTGGAATCACAAGTTTCCGCCCACCAAAAGTTACAAGATCATGGGGACAAGTTCTAGGGCATAAGATAAGACTTTTGACCGAAGGGAATCGCCTAGAACAAACCACATTGATAGATCGGGAAATTTGAGATTTGAACGAAGATTACCGTTGGATTTCCCGCGAAGTTTCTCCGGAAGTCCCGGAGGGAAATGGTCTTGAAGGAGAGGGCAATGCAATGCCCCAATCCACGAGCAAAACCAACTGATGGTTGAGGAGATCGCCGGGGGAGGCGATTTGGGCGGCGGCGGCGGTTTGAAGTGGAGAAAAGAAGAAGACTAGGGTTTTGACCGCCGGCCGCGGGCTATTTATAGCCCAGACCCCTGTCCCGGGTGACCCGGCGCCAAGGCCTAGATGACCCGGTAGCTAACAGAAACGCCTCGGGTCATCCGGCGCTAAAGGGCGGGTGACCCGGGGTGCACAGGAACAGTCCAAAGAAAGGATTTTTTTGCGAGATTTAGATAGAGATTTGGAGAGGAATAGCTAGGGGACATATAATAAACTCTTAACCAAAAGTGACTAGCCACAATCAACAACTCATAACAATAGTCACTTTGGCCAAGGATTGATCCAAGGATCTCAAAATCCAAATTTTTTGAAAAACTCACACAAAAATAGAAAATAAAATGTTTTCTCTCCTATCTAGGCAACAATCAAGTATGTGCAACAAATCAAGCCAAGTTACGAGAATCCAAGATATTTAGCTCACTTCTCAAAGTACAAAACCTTTGCTCATCTAGAGGCTTAGTGAAGATATCGGCAAGCTGCCTCTCGGTGCTCACATGACGTAGAGCAATATCTCCCTTAGCCTCATGATCCCTCAAGAAATGATGTCAAATATCTATGTGCTTTGTTCTAGAGTGTTGGACCGGATTGTTTGCTAGTTTGATGGCACTCTCATTGTCACACAAGAGTGGAATCTTACTAAACTCACAACCGTAATCACTCAACGTTTGCTTCATCCACAGAAGTTGTGCACAACAAGCACCGGCCGCCGCCACATATTCGGCTTCGGCCGTGAACAAAGCAACCGAATTTTGCTTCTTTGAGCTCCACGACACCAAAGACCTACCAAGAAATTGGCAAGTCCCGGTAGTGCTCTTTCGATCTACTTTGCAACCGGCATAGTCCGAGTCGGAATAGCCAAGTAAATCAAAAGTGGAGCCCTTGGGATACCATAAGCCTAGGTTAGGAGTGTGTACCAAATATCTAAAGATTCTCTTAACGGCCATTAGATGACACTCCTTAGGATTGGCTTGAAATCTTGCACACATGCACACACTAAGCATTATATCAGGCCTAGATGCACAAAGGTAAAGGAGGGAGCCAATCATGGAACGAAATACCTTTTGGTCGACCGACTTCCCTTCTTCATTGAGATCAAGATGTCCATTTAATGCCATGGGAGTCTTGATGGGCTTGGAATCGGCCATGTCAAACCTCTTGAGCATATCCTTCACATACTTGGTTTGACATAAGAAAGTCAATTCCTTCAATTGCTTGATTTGAAACCCAAGGAAGAACTTCAATTCACCCATCATAGACATCTCGAATCTCTTGGTCATGATCCTACTAAACTCTTCACAAAATTTATCATTAGTAGACCCAAAGATAATGTCATCAACATAAATTTGACAAACAAAGATATCTTTTCCATTTCTTTGAATGAAGAGAGTAGAATCGGCTTTGCCTATTTCAAAACCGTTCTTGAGAAGAAAATCCTTAAGGCATTCATACCATGCTCTAGGAGCTTGCTTGAGCTCATAGAGCGCCTTGTGGAGCTTGTACACATGGTTGGGAAATTTTGGATCTTGAAAGCCCGGTGGTTGTTCAACATAAACTTCTTCTTGGAGAGGTCCATTCAAGAATGCGCTCTTCACATCCATTTGATGAAGTTTGAAGTCATGATGAGTAGCATAGGCTAAGAGTATCCGAATTGACTCAAGCCTTGCTACCGGAGCATAAGTCTCTCCAAAGTCTAAGCCTTCAACTTGAGTGTAGCCTTTGCCTACGAGCCTTGCCTTGTTCTTTGTGACGACACCAAATTCATCTTGCTTGTTCCGATAAACCCATTTGGTGCTGATCACATTTTGCTTGGGTCTTGGCACCAACTCCGAAACTTCATTCCTCTTGAAATTGTTCAACTCTTCCTCCATAGCAATAATCCAATCCGGGTCCTCAAGAGCTTGATCCACACTAAGAGGTTCCAAAGAGGAAATAAACGAGTAAAACACACAAAAGTTTGACAATCTTGAGCGAGTTGTTACCCCTCTTTGGATGCTCCCAAGGATATTGTCAACGGGGGTGATCCCGTTGAACCATTTGATGAACTCCTGGATATAGTGCTTGAGATTGACGTTGAATGGGTCCATCATCATCATTTTCAACTTGAGGTGCTTGCTCATGAGCTTCACCACCTTGTTCTTCTCTTTGGTCAAAGCCTCCTCCATGATCGAAACCATGGACTTGACTTTCATCTTGATGAACTTGAGAACTAGGTGGTTCACCTCTTATTGATGATGGTGGATCTTGATTGCTTGTGTCAACCGGGGCTTGAGCTTGAACTTCCCTTGGCATCACTTCACCGGTGCCCATTCTAAAGATGGATATACTTGGACGCTCTTCATCATCTACAAGGTTTTCACTAACTTACTCTCCTTGAGAGCCGTTGGATTCATCAAATTTCACGTCTGCCGTGGTTTCAACACAACCGGTGGTTTTGTTAAAAACACGATAGGCATGTTCGTTAGTTCCATAACCAATGAGAAAACCTTCATCAACCTTGGATGCAAACTTTGAGGCTTTGGGTTTCTTGTTAAGTATGAAACACTTACACCCAAAGACCCTAAAGTAGTGCACACTAGGTTTCTTACCGGTGATGATCTCGTAGGGAGTCTTGTTCAAGTACTTGTGGGGGTAGAGACGATTGGCGGCATGGCACGCGGTGTTGATGGCATCCGCCCAAAATGAGTCTGGAGTCTTGTACTCATCAAGCATTGTTCTTGCCGCTTCAATCAACGTACGGTTCTTCCTCTCAACAACGCTATTTTGTTGAGGAGTGTATGGAGCGGAGAGTTCATGCTTGATGCCTTCTTCATCAAGGAATTCTTCAACTTGAGTGTTCCTAAACTCCGAGCCATTGTCACTTCTTATGTTCTTGACCTTTAGCTCGAACTCATTTTAAACCCTTCTTATGAACTTCTTGACAACTCCCTTTGCTTCACTTTTATCTTGCAAAAAAAAAACCCAAGTGAAACGGGAAAAGTCATCAACAATTACTAAACCATATTTGTTACCACCGATGCTTATGTAAGCAATTGGTCCAAACAAGTCCATGTGTAGTAGCTTCAATGGTCTTGATGTTGATAGGATGTTCTTGGCGGGATGATGCGCTCCAACTTGTTTTCCCGCTTGACAAGCACTACATAACCTATCTTTCTCAAAAATAACATTTGTTAGTCCTAGGATGTGCTCGTCCTTTTGAAGTTTGGCCAAGTTCCTCATGCCAACATGAGCTAGTCGGCGATGCCATAACCAACCCATGTCAGATTTTGCCACTAAGCAAGCCTTAGGGTCCACCTTTACTTTTGTGAAGTCCACATAGTAAAGCTTTCCCCTTAGGTGACCCGCAAAGACAATAGAGGAATCCTCACTTCTAGAGACGGTCACACCCTCTTTGGTAAAGAGACAATTGTAGCCTTTCTCACAAAGTTGTGAAACCGACAACAAGTTGTACCCTAAACCTTGCACATGAAAAACATCTTCAATTGAATTTGTTGTTGAGATAGCAATTTTACCTAGACCAACCATATCTCCTTGACCATTATCTCCATATATCTGCAAATAAGCCTTTATCTTCGGTCATATGATTAGTGGCACCACTATCAATCAACCATGCGGTTCCACCGGAGGAGTAGGCCTACAAAACAAGTTTAAGCTTTTGGTTTAGGTACCCAAAATGATTTGGGCCCTTGGAGGTTAGAAGCATAAACTTTTGGAACCCACACACTCTTTCTCATAGCCTTTTTGGCATAGGCTCCAACATACTTGACCACCATTTTACCATTGTGGTCCAAGGTCACAATATAATCACAAGTGTAGTTGGGAGAAGGCTTGTGTTCCACCACATTCTTCGATGCCTTTGGTGGAGACTTAACCCCACCATTTCCTTTTGTGGTGTTCACAACCTTTGGCTTCTCTTTTGTTGTGGTAGAGGTGGTTACTCCATGGGCAATATCCATGATAGTGTTGAGGTAGCCACCCTTGTTCCACAAGGGGAGGGGATCTCATGCCCTTTCACCACCCTTCTACCATTGACCTTGTTGTCCTTATAGTGTCCAAGTCCTCTTGTGTCAATTGCCTTGGGAATGGACTTGGCACCCAACTTACCTTGGTTGATCAACATGTTCAACCGGGCAATCTCCTTATTTTTACTCTTAATTGTTTCCTCTACCCTTGCATGGTTAGTCTTAAGAGCATTTATATCAACATTAGAACATATGGAGCAACCTTTGCTAGTGGAGGCATTAGAGTCAAAGTTTGCTTTAGGGTCGGCCTTGGTGCTTTCCCAAAGAGCACTATGGTTTGCTTCAAGATTTTTATATTTATCCGTCAAGCATGAGAAGCTTGATTGAAGCTCACTATGAGTGGCCTTTAGGGAAGCCAAAGATTCATTTGCCAAAGAATAGTCTTTTAGCATCCTCTTGTTAGAGTCATTGGCCAAGGACAAACCTACAGTCAACTTCTCCACCTTAGCTTTTTCTTCGGCAAGGATTTTCTCTAGAGCAAGGTTTATTTCCTTTTCACGGATAAGCAAGTCTTCTTGCTCATGGAGAATCTCCTTCTTTTCCTCTAATTTGTCCAAAAGCTTTTTAATTTCTTTATGGCCCTTTTTACCAAATTACTTTATCATGTTTGCCTCCATTTCTTTTTCCTCATCTAGGTTGTCTATGTCATTACTAGGTGTGGAAGATGATGAGGTGAGAGAGGATGAGGTGGTTGACTCTTGTACCTTGCTCCCTCTTACCATGAGACAAAAGTGAGAGTTGTCCTCATCGTCGGAGAAGTTGTTGAAGAGGCGTGGTGAAGATGCTCCTTGTGCCATGGCAAGTGTTGCCATGCCTTTCTTCTTTGGTGTTTCATCTTCATCACTTGAGTCCTATTGTTGACTCACGTGAGCACGCCCTTGGTACTTGTTCTTGTACTATTTGCTCTTCTCCTTGTACTTCTTCTCTTCCTCATTCTTGTCCTTGCTCTTGTTCTTGGGACACTCGGCAATGAAGTGTCCATACTCTCCACACTCATAGCATTTTCTTTGTGACTTCTTCTTTCTATCATCACCACCTTTCCTTGATGCCTTGAACTTCAAGAACTTCTTGTACTTTCTTATGGCAAAGGCAGTTTCTTCATCCGTGCTTCCTTCCTCACTTGAATCTTCATTTTTAGTATTGAAAGCCTTGGGCTTTACTTCCACCACTTCACTAGAGCTAGCATTGAGGGCTAGACTCTTGTTCACCTTTAATGTAAGTGACTTCTCTACGTCTTGATCAACTAGCTCTTGATGCAAGATCTCACCAAAAAGTTGATTGGGAGTCATGTTGTGATAGTTCGAATCTCTTCTTATCATAGTTGCTAGGTTTGGATTCTTCGGTGTGAAGGCTCTTAGCAACTTCTTTGTGACCTTCTCATCATCCCAATCATTACTTCCTAGTGCTTTGATGTCCGAGACAAGGAGTATTAGCCTATCATACATTTCCCTCACGGTCTCTCCATCCTTCATGATGAAAAGCTCAAGCTCTCCGTAAATCAGTCAATCTTTCCTCTTCTCACATGATCGGTATCATCATGTGCCTCCTTGAGTGTATCCCAAATCACCTTGGCAATTTGGATGTTCCGGACTTTGTTGAACTCTTGAACACATAAGGATGATGTGATGACTCTTGTTGCTTGAACATTGCAGTGGAGGTCTTGTTCATGCTCGATTGTCATAGCTTCACCTTCGGCGGGTATTGTCACACCTACACACACAATCTTCCAAAGAGAAGGGTGAAGCCCGTAAAGGTGCATTTGCATGTCATAAGCCCATTTGGGATAGTCTTTCCCATCGAAGTGGGGAGACTTTCCCAAATGTACGGAATAAAATTTTTCGTTAGGATTGTTGCCCGTAAGTTGTCCATAGTGGAATGGCACTTCATAGTAGCCGGAGTGGGAATGCTTTACTTGCTCCTTCTTGATCATCTTCTTGAGGAGCTTCTTGGCCATCTTCTTTGCCGTCTTCTTCTTCTTGGCTTTTCTTCTTTTCTTCGCCGCTTTCTTTGCATCATCGTCACCATCCTTGACATCCTCATCGCTTGAGTCAGAGTCCGAGTCAGAGTCAGATGAAGAGTCATCGGAGCTCTCTCCGTTGGAACAGCTTGGAGCCTTCCCGGTGACGTCTTGGGCTGCCTTAAGCTCTCTTTCTTGGGCTTCCTTGGTGGCGATTTCTTCGGCGGATTGGTTGTCTCCACTCCCCGACATCTTGATCCCTTAGCGGTTAAGCCTAAATCAAGGGATTAGGCTCTGATACCAATTGAAAGGAACTTGTGATGCCTAGAGGGGGGGTGAATAGGCACTCTTCAAAATCTGCACAAAACTCAGCAGCGGATGAGATGCCCGGATGATCCGGCCCTTAGGTCCGGATGATCCGGTAGCTAAGAACACGTTCACACTATTCAAAATCAAAGCTGAATTAACCAAAAGTGTATGAACCAAGAGTTTTGTAGAGATGCTAAGAACCACCTGCAACCAAAGATTTGACTCGAAACAACACAAGTAGATAGATCGGGCTAAAACTAGCTTCTAGGGTTAGAAAGAGGAGGTGAACTCAAACAAGCACAAGACAAGGGGTTTAATCCAAGGTTCACTTCCACTAAGGAAGCTACGTCTCCGTTGAGGATCCCACAAAGGAAGGGCTGTCACGAAGAGCCTCTTGCCTCACCCAATCCCCACAAAGGAAGATTGGTGCTCACTAAGAACACTCCACAAAGGAGAAGGGAAATACAAATGATCCCGGGTGCTCCACACAAAGAGGGCACTCAGCGGGTAATGCCTAACCATCTAGAAGCAAGCTTCAAGAGTAACAAATGCAAATCAGCTGATCTTGGCCACACCAAGTGCTTCTTGAGATGAACTCGGGATGAACTCTCACAAGGGGGTTCAATCTCACACCTCAAATCTCTCTCTCACACAAACCCTTGGTGAATCCTAGCTTGGAGAGGCTTGGAAGGGAGTTGAGAGAGTGGGAAGGGAGCTCAAGGAGGTGTTGAAGGCATGAAGGTCAGCAGCAAATGAAGGAGGGGTTGAAGGGGTATAAATACCCAACCCCAAGAATGTGACCGTTACAGTGCTGAAGTCGAGACCCCCGGATGACCCAGCCCTAAGGCCCGGATGACCCGGCAGCTAACAGTACCGCCTCGGGTCATCCGGACCTAGGTGCCGGATCACCCAGTGCAGGCAACAAGTCAGCCCCAGCCCGTGTTCGTGAGTGCAAAGTGTCTCTCATGGGTTGTTAGCTCTCAAGAAATAGCACATTGGTGTAAACTTTGATCGATCAACCGCATCCCCCTTTGTAGTATGGTGTTTCCTATACTCAAATTGAAAAGATAAAATGAATTAAAACTCCATTTGAGCTTGAACACCGAGTAGAGCGTATGAGGGGCTTCCTTTGATCAAACACATGTATTTATTGTTTTAAGCCTGCACACATCTTATTGAAAGCATTAATCCACCCAAGTTGCATTGTCATTATCACCAAAATAATTAGGAGCCCAGATGCACTTTCAAGGCCGCGTTGGGGCTTCTTTCTGCGCTTCGAGGTGCTTCCCACTCTTCAGTTGCTCTGTGTTTTCAGCGGCGGTGTCGTGGTGGCGCGGCCATGGGTGTCTGGGCAGAGCGTGTTCGCTGCGCCATGGTGTTGCGGCGGGGATGCTCTAGCGGACGTTTCTGGTGGCTCTACGGTGGTGCGGCCGGTGATCCTCGTCTTCATGGTGGTTGTGGCGGGTGGTAGGAGCTTGGGTGCTGGTTGAGGCACGTGCTTTGGTGTGGTGGTCACGCGTCATTGGGGGCTGCACGCGGCTGCGGTGTCCTGTGTCATGGGAGGTGAGGTTGGTGTGGTTGGCAGTGACCTCTTGGCGGCTTCGGGCAGGAGATGCTAGGAGAAATCTTGCTTGGCAATGCTAGGCTGACAATGGCGACATCCTGGATGTCGTTATCCTGTTGAGGACATTGTCATAGTGAAAGGACATTGATGTCGCCTAGAGGGGGGTGAATAGGCGGACAACCAAATTAAACTTTTCTTCCCCCGCGGACTTGAACTGCCAGGCCTCACCGGTCAGACTGGTGTGCCTCACCGGTCAGACCGGTGCTGGCTTTGCTTCACAGGTGAGCACCGGTCA
This sequence comes from Cenchrus fungigraminus, assembly GCA_036936925.1. Classification (NCBI taxonomy): domain Eukaryota; kingdom Viridiplantae; phylum Streptophyta; class Magnoliopsida; order Poales; family Poaceae; genus Cenchrus; species Cenchrus fungigraminus. Next base: position 42,055,737 of record CM072769.1, on the reverse strand, counting down.
GACCGGTACCCGCACCAGTCAGATTGGTGCGGCACAGAGAACCTGCGAAAACAGCTTCAAGTTCCTCTTTACTTCTAGCACAAACCAAACTTGGTGTGTGGCTTGAGTAGATGATCCCAAGCAAGGTAATGATCCCTGCACACACAAATAGCACACCCAAGTAGATCGAAGCGGAAGCAAATCAAATATGCTAGAAAACAACTTAGAGAGGTACACCACAAAGAGACGCAAGGATTTGTTTCCCGAAGTTCACTTCCACCAAGGAGCACGCCAAGCACCGATCAGGCCGGTGCGAGTCACCGGTCAGACCGGTGACGACTGTCCCAATGCCCTTGATGATCTTGTTTGCCTTCCTTTGTGATTTTGTGAAACATGTCACAATTTTGGTACCTGCATGTACAGAAGGACATTTGCTCTACTAGAGAGCCATTAAAAGCATCGAATGGAATGAGAGGGTAAATTTTATAGAAAACGTCCAAGTCACTTCCTCATGCTTCACTAGTCCAAGACATGTGACTCATGAGAGTTTACTAAGAAACGGGAGTGACTTAGACTCACAATTAAGCACAATTTACCGAGATGTCATTGAATGTAAGATGTTGACTCTTAAGCTCTTCACATGGCTAATTTATCAATTTAAGATTTCCTTTTTGCTTAACAATGTCTCCAATGCATCTCCAAATTTCTGCAAGCTCAAGAAGCATTCTTGGGTACCCAAAGCTTGTTGGGTCCTATCGGGTTAGTCACTAGATGCTTAGGGACCCAAATGGCTCTCATGCTAGTTTGAGGTGGGTTAACCACTCTAGTAGCATAAGTACTATTCTCGTCTTCCCTAAGCTTCTTGAAATCATAATGGACAAGATTTGATTTAGGAATGTTACCATTCGGGCAATCTTTGCCCATGTGACCCTTTTGACGACATTTATAGCAAATGCGACTTTTGTCCTTGTTAGTCACACCTTTTCTAGTAATTTCTTGTCCATGCCTGCTTCTGAGCTTCATTCTTGGAGAAGGGTTCTTTCTTGCTTTGTGGCCTTGGGGAGTGGCTGACCTGGTCGCCACCGGTCTGACCGGTACTATGCACTGGTCTGACCGGTCACGGCCAGATCTGCTTCTTGCTGCTTCATTTGGGCAACCATCCGCTAGATGTCCCTTCTCTCTGCACTCGTAGCACACTCTCCACTTATTTGATCTTCTTTTTTTTGGAGAGTGTTTCTTGTACCTTTTGCTTAGTTGGGCAATGGAGTGACTTGTCATGCCCAACTTTGCTCTTTTCTTGAATCTTGTTCTTGTAGGTCTTGGTGTGTTGTTGGGGAGTTGAGCTAGTGACGGTTGACCCCTTCTCAAGCTTCTTCACTATGTCATCACGGTTATCTTGAGAAGGTTGCACTTGACTCTTCTCTTCCAACACATGCAAGTTTCTTTTAAGCTTTTCAACCTCTTGCTTGAGTTCATCATTTTCTTTAGCAATGAGGTCATCACAAGATTCTACAAGTACATGCTCAATGCTAGATTGGCTTGCTTGAGAGAGACAATCATTAGTGCAAGACAAATCAATTTGAACTTGTGAGCATGTGCACGTGTGAGATAGAGGTTGCATAAGTTTTACGGAAGTAAGAACGACCTCATGAGCTATCTCTAGTGAAGCATAAGAATATACAAGCCTTTCATGAGAACACTCAAGTTCCTTGTGCTTTGCTTATAGAGTCATATGCTCTCTAGTGAGCATTTCTATTTTTTCTTTAAGCATTTCATTATCTTGATCCACTGCAACTACGCAAGCAAAGGATTTTATCACTTTATCATATTGCCTAGCGAGTGAATCATACTTACAAACCAAAGAGACATTTTCGGATTTGAGAGCCTCAAGTTCCTTGGTCGAGGAGCTTGAAGCTTCATTTGTCTCAACCTTCCCTCCTTTGGTCTTCTTTTTCTTTTCCTTCTTGGCCATCAAGCATATGTTGGTACCCCTACTGGCACCGGTCTGACCGGTCCCTGCAGAGGGACATTGCCTTCGCTTCTTTGGCCTTCTCCTTGCTTGGGAAGTGACACTTGAGGCTCAATGCAGTTGAGTGAAGACTTTGAGCACTCCTCAAGTGTCTTCTCTATGGTTTGTTCTTGATCAACCAATTTGGGCTTTTCATATTCTTCCCGAAGTATTTCCCAAATGGTGTGTGCATCAATCTCAATCTTTTCATAAACAAGTTCCTGCACATCATCACTCAACATACTACATATGTAGTTAAATACTCGAGAGTTGCATTGCCAACGCTCTAAGTCCTCTAGGGATGATTTTGACAAGTCAATTTTGTTTTCCCTAAGGTGAGGAGGTAGAATACTAGCAATAACAATCTTCTCAGCAAGCGGACCCATGGTCCTAATATGATTGAGTACATGAATTGACCAAGAAGCATAGTTTGAGCCATCTAGAGCTAGAGGCTCAAAAGGTACCTCACGCGTTGTCGACATCGTCAAACTCCAAGCGGTTAAGCTTGAATCGGAGCACTCGGCTCTGATACCAATTGAAAGGACCTTGATGTCGCCTAGAGGGGGGGTGAATAGGCAGACGACCAAATTAAACTTTTCTTCCCCGCAGACTTGAACTGCCAGGCCTCACCGGTCAGACCGGTGCTGGCTTTGCTTCACAGGTGAGCACCGGTCAGACCGGTACCCGCACCGGTCAGACCGGTGCGGCACAGAGAACCTGCGAAAACAGCTTCAAGTTCCTCTTTACTTCTAGCACGAACCAAACTTGGTGTGTGGCTTGAGTAGATGATCCCAAGCAAGGTAATGATCCCTGCACACACAAATAGCACACCCATGTAGATCGAAGCGGAAGCAAATCAAATATGCTAGAAAACAACTTAGAGAGGTACACCACAAAGAGACGTAAGGATTTGTTTCCCGAAGTTCACTTCCACCAAGGAAGCTACGTCTCCGTTGAGGAGCTTGTAAGGGAACCACAAGAGGTCTCCCACAACAAGCCAGGTCTCTTTCAACCACTTTTCTCGATTCCACTAAGGTGATCTTTTCCACGAAGAGGCAAGATCACAGCCCTCACAAACTTGCTGCTGCTCACCACAACTTGGGATCTAGCCGGCGACGCCTAGCCGTCTAGGAGGCAAACCTCCAAGAGTAACAAATGCTTCGATGCTTGTAGACGCGAAACTCAAGTGTTCAAGCTATGGAAATGCTCTTGTTAGCTCACAAAGGCTCTCAAGATCTCACTAACTCAACCCAACTCAAAGATATGGCTTGAATCCACAAATCTCACAAAGAGAGAGGTTGGGGAGAGCCACTAAGGCTTTTGGCTTGCTAGAAATGACCTGGAAGCTCAACAAGTTCACCAAGAACAGCAGCCCATCTAAGAGGAGGGCTTGGGATACTTATACCCCAAAAGAAGAAAACTAGCCGTTAGCTGTCGGGCGGTATCGGTCAGACCGGTGCTCCACACCGGTCAGACCGGTGTTTGAAAAACTAGCCGTTGGGCCTAGTTGCACTGGTCAGACCAGTGCCTCCACCGGTCAGACCGGTGGAGCCCGAGAAACCCCCAAAACACTTTCTATCAAACTAACACTTCACCTAGGAGATGAAGTGGCTCAGGTTAGGTTAGAAGCGGTTGTTAGCACACTCTGAGGTCGTTTCTCACATAGGTTTTCTAAGAGCACTTGATTTGGTCATACAGCGAAAGTTGCATCCCTCTTGATAGTACGGCGTACCTATACTCAAGATTAAATAAAAACACCTTGTCAACTTCTTGAGCTTGAATGTCTTCAACCTTGCCATACTTGATTAATTTCCACTTGAGGAGTTCCAACTTTGACCAATGTCTTGAGCACGTCCATACTTGAGCTAGTGGCTTAGGATCTTTCCATATAGCTCATTAATGCACACTTGGATCCTTAAGACACTCCATATTTCCAATCCCAACTTATGAACTTGATGCAATGCTTCCCTCGATTAAGGTTTGAATATGGTACTTGAAGATCCCACGGATGCTAGAACTTCACCTTAGCAAAACACGAAATGGCGGCCTAGCTAGAGCCCCAAAGATTGCTTAGTCCCTCACCCTAGTCATCTCGGTTGATCTTTTCATCACTTATTCAATCCACGTTGAGTAAAGCTTTGCTTCATTTACATTTAGTCTTCATTTGAAATCCCGCTTCAAATGCTTGTTCTTGATTGACAATGAATATGCAACCTTCCAACATAGGACCATAAAACTATATTTATTCTTGTGTCCTTTTTCATTTCCCACATGAGGCCTTGTATTCAACTTGTGAAGAACCATCATCTTCTCTTTCTATGACCCGTTTATTTTAATCAAGCTACCATGTTCATCGGGGATCATGAATTGACCTTCTTACAATATTCCCGATATTAATCTGTCTTTGATTGCTTGATATTTGCCACATGCCTTAGGATCATACAAACATTTGTCTTTTCCAAAGTGAGCCATACAATATTCATTCACAAATATGCATCCCATCAATAGCACATGAATATACAAATAAAACCTGCTCACAATCTTAGACAAATGTGTTAGACCTTTAATCGCTTTGTCATTCAATTCACCAAAATCCACTTAGGGGCCTAGATGCACTTTCAATCTCCCCCTTTTTGGTGATTGATGACAACTCGATTAAAGCTTACAAATATAACAATTAAGTGCAATTTGATTCTTAGATATAGTTAGAGCTCCCCCTTAATTTGTGCTTTGAATGAAATTTCAAAGATTTGGCCTCAAATGCCAAAAGCACAAATTTGGGAGAAAAGCATGAGAGCTCTCCCTATATCTCAGAATCAGTGGAGTGCAACAGGTGTGAGTGACAAAATAAAATGTGTGACGCATATGACAAGTTAAGCACGCAGCAAAACAGCAAGTGTTCTGGCTGGACGCCACCGGTCAGACCAGTGCTCCTGACCGGTCAGACCGGTCAGGCTCAACTAGCACAGGAGCCAGGCGGTCACCGGTCAGACCGGTGACCCTAACCGGTCAGACCGGTCAGATCCTGTCAGCACACAAAACTCAAGAGGTGCGTGCTATTTGGGCTAAAGTGATCAGACGGGGGTTGCAAGCCGGTTTAGATCACCATACCCCATTTAGCCAACACAAACAATTCACCATACAAAATATGCATCACAAACTAGCATAAGGTCACTTAATTATTACATGAATAGGTTCAACACACATACAAGCACTCATACAAAGTTCTCAAGTCTACTAGAATAGAATTCCAAATTTTCATTACACGGCTGCTCTCATCAGTCGGCACCGGTCAGACCGGTGAAGGCCACCGGTCAGACCGGTGACCACTGCCCTGCTGCTCTAGCTACTGAAACGGTGAGCTTTCAATCCAATCTTCTCCCCCTTTGTCATCAAGCATCCAAGAAGGGCCTGGAGAAGGTGTAGCTGCAGCCGATCAACGCCAAGTCGGCCATCCGGATCCATCCCCTATTTTAAAGATAAGCGAGACAAAGTATAGGAGATGTAAGAAATAAATTCTTGAAAGATGGCGATGGATGAGAATCAAGAGGAGGATCAAGTATACCCTGTGGTGGAGGAGGAGGCTGAGGATAGGTCCATTGAAATATTTTAGTGGAGATGCAACTGACCCAATCCTCAGGAGCCTCAGGTGCTTCGGGAGGATCAACCTGCTGAGAAGCCCCTGCTGAATCATACTGAGGAGGTGGTGGTGCCGAAGAGCTCCCCTCGCCTGACTCAAATAAGAAGCTGCCATACTGATCCACCAGTCCTGAATTTGCCATGCTTCTTATCCTCTCCTCAAATGTAGGTATAGGAACCTCAGGTGGAACGGGAGATATGGGTGAGCGAGGTGGCTGAAGCCCAAAGTGTGCATGCAACAACTTCATAGAATCCCTCTCCTTCTTCCTGTCTTTCCTTTCTCTTTGCTGTGCTACTTCAATGTCATGCTGGCTCTTGCACATGCCAAAAAGGAAGTTGATGAATTTGCGCATTGGAGAGGTGGCCTTCCGGGGTCTGTACTGCTGCTTAGGCCTCCACCGGTCAGACCGGTGGGTGTCACCGGTCAGACTGGTGGCAGCCTGGCCAGCAGGCTGCTGCTGCTGCTCTTCCTGAAGATGCTCCCATCCTTGTCCTTCTTCCTCTCTAATTTCCGGATCATGCTCAGGAGAAGGAATGTTGGGATTCTTCACTAGATTGGGCTTCTTGATTATTACTGTGGAGTAGTAATCCTGCTGGAAGGTAGCCCAAAACCTCCTGTCCGAAGCTGTCCTCTCACTAGCATAGGGATTCACATCCCTTAACTTCTGCAGCTTCTTCGTCATCCCTGTACCATGATAGTTCACTGCTTTGTGTGGGTACATGTAGATAGGTTTGATTACCCTCAGCCTACACGGACCGTCATCCTCATCCTCATCCATAGGATCCTCATCCTCATCTCTTTCCTGACCACCTAGATCCTCTTCCTCACACTCATCATCATCACTATCAGTGGTTGGCCCCTTACCATGGTGCCTCACATGAAAGGGACTAGGGTCAACAAATGTTTCATCCTCCACATTTTCATCGCTGCTTGTCCCCGTGTCACCACCCAGGTCTACTTGTTCCTCAGTCCTTCTCTTAGGTGCACGCTCTCTCAGGTTCCAACCAGCTGCGCTGCCACTTCCATCTGTCTCACGATCATGCGGGAGCTCTCTAGGTTTCAATCTTGTTTTCTTGCTCCCGGACTGCTTCATCCTTGGCATAGCCACTGCTTCATGAAGACATATAAAAGAGGCTTGAAGAAGCAAGGTTACAAGTTTGCCAAGAGGAAGTTCCCTAACAAGAAAAAGAGAACTTGCTACAATTGTGGAAGCACCGAGCACTTCATTGCGGATTGCCCTAATGAGAAGAGAGAAAACAAGAATGACAAGGGTAAGGGAAGTTACAAGAGAGATCAAAAACCACATCACAAGAGAAGAAACTATAGTGGAGAAGCTCATATTGGTCATGAATGGAATTCCGGAGATGAGAGCTCTAGTGAAGGAGAAGGGAAGAAGGTTGCAACCGTGGCTATCAAGAAGCTTCCCTCCACTTCAAGGTTGTTCAACAACTTGACCGATGATGAAGAGAGCTCATCCATTCATTGCTTCATGGCCAAGGGTGAGAAGGTAAAAACTAGCTCAAAACCCTCTCCTCCACCTAGTGATGAGTCAGAAATGGACTCTAGTGATGAATCTAGTGATGAGGAAGCAAACCAACTTGTTAATAAGATGGATGAGCAATCTAGAGATTTTATGGCTAGGTTGATAGTGAAACTAGAGGAAAAACAAGACATTCTTACATCCGAAAGAAGTGAGCTTGAGGCTTTGCGTTTGGAAGTGAGCCAAGCGGAGAGCGTCATAGCTACTCTCAAGGAAGACCTTGCTGCCTCCCAAGCTCAATGTAATTCTCTCAAGTCGAGGAATGAAGAGCTTGAGGAGCAATATAGTCTCCTTTGGAGTAGCACCTCACATCCTTTGAAGGTTAAGGGTGACTAGTGCTTCTACTAGCAAGGGCTGTGATAAATGCTTCAATGTTGATCTTGAATCCTATGCTACTAATCTTGCTAACATGGAAGCTATGAAAAAGGAAATTGCTAGGTTAAACTCAATCATAACTAGAGGATGCATGAGTGAAGAGAACAAGAAGGGAAAGTTCTCCAAGAGAAAGATGTTAAAGAAAAGTGAGAAACCAGGTTTTGGCTATGTTGAAGGTGGCAAGACCAATGAAAGAAAGATCATCAAGGAAAAAGAGTGCCTAGAATTCAAGAGTATTGGGTTTCTGTTTACCCAGACCCCGGAGGTTCTGAGCTCAAAGCCCGGAGGTTCCGGAGTCTGGAAGCCTCGAGCCACACAGCCAGCAGAACTCGGAGGTTCCGAGAAAATTCTCGGAGGTTCCGGAGTCTGCAAAGACAGAACCAAGAAGAAAGGCAAGACTCAACCTCAGCAAGCTTCCAAGGCATCTAACACTCGTTTGCAGGTTCAGAACCATCCAATCATGCCTAGAAGGAACTTGTCCCCCAACAAGAACAAGGCTCATGCATCTAGAGACATACCCCCTAGCTATGTGTTGAGACGCAACAATCTTGGTAAAGTTGTTGCCACGTATGTTGGAAATGAGTCTAACATATATGTGAAAAGATCACTATGGGTTCCTAAAATTTTGGTTGCTAACATTGAAGGCCCCAAGTCAAATTGGGGACCTAAAAGAAGGAACTAAATTGTTTTGTAGGCATACTCCTCCGGTGGATCAAGTTGGGTGCTTGATAGTGGATGTACACATCATATGACCGGAGAAAGGAGTATGTTCTCATCCTACCTCCATTTGGAAGGACCAAAAGAAACAATTGCCTATGGAGGGGATACAAAAGGAGAAGTCATCGGTGTAGGTGATATCCCTATCTCTCAAAAATAGTTGATTACTAATGTTTTACATGTTGATCCGTTAGGTTACAATCTACTATCGGTCTCACAACTTAGTGAGATTGGTTTTGATTGTCACTTCTCGGATAAGGGTGTGTCCATCATAAGAAGGGAGGATTCCTCTATTGTCCTTACGGGTCGCTTGAGGGGGAGGCTTTACCTAGTTGATCTCAACAAAAGTAAGGTTTCTCCCAAGACTTGTTTAGTGGCAAAATCTAGCATGGGTTGGCTATGGCATCGCCGACTAGCCCATGTTGGCATGAGGAACTTGGCCAAACTTTTGAAAGATGAACACATCCTTGGACTAACAAATGTACATTTTGAGAAAGATAGGATATGCAAAGCATGCCAAGCCGGAAAGCAAGTAGGAGCACCTCACCCACCAAATAGCATCCTCACTACATCAAGCCCGTTGGAGCTCATTCACATGGATCTATTTGGACCGGTGGCCTACATAAGTATTGGTGATAAAAATATGGCTTGGTTATTGTTGATGATTATTCTCGCTTCACGTGGGTGTTCTTTGTGTTTGACAAGAGTGAAGTACAAGGGAAGGTGAAGACCTTCATAAGGAGAGCACAAAGGGAGTTCGAGCTACCAATCAAGAAAGTGAGAAGTGACAATGGCTCAGAATTCCGGAACACCAATGTTGAAGAATTTCTTGATGAAGAGGGCATCAAGCATGAATTTTCAGCTCCTTAGACCCCTCAACAAAATGGGGTGGTTGAGAGGAAGAACCGGACTCTTATTGAGATGGCAAGAACCATGTTGGACGAGTACAAGACCCAAGACATCTTTTGGGCCGAAGCCATCAACACGGCTTGCCATGCTATCAACCGCCTCTACCTTCACAAGTTTCACAAAAAGACCTCCTATGAGCTTATTACCGGTAAAAAGCCTAAGGTGTCTTACTTTAGAGTGTTTGGGTGCAAATGTTTCATTCTAAACAAGAGGCCCCGAACTTCTAAGTTTGCACCAAAGGTTGACGAAAGATTTCTTCTTGGTTATGGTCCAAATGAGCATGCTTACCGAGTCTTCAATCTAACCACCAGGAGGATTGAAGTCACGGTAGATTTGACTTTTGATGAATCTAATGGCTCTCAAGTGGATCAAGTTGACTTAAATGTTGTAGGTAATGAGAAGCCATCTTGTGAAGCAATCAAGCAATTGGCTATAGGTGATGTTAGACCAGTTGAAGCACAAGAGGAAGATGAGGATCAACTCCAAGCTTCAACACCACTCGAAGGGCCTGAAGTCACTGGTTCAGCAGATGTGCAGACTTCGGAGGTTCCGAGAAAATCTCCGGAGGTTCCGAGAACTGGCACTGGAACTCAACCTCCGGGAAATTCTCTGGAGGTTCCGGGGTTTGGAAACTCAGCACCACAAGACACTGTGAACCAGCAATCTAATCAGCAAGGGGCTGCTCAAGCAAGTACATCTGAGCCGCAAGCTGATGAAGATGATGAAGACCAACCTCTACACCAACCTCTTGGACCATCACATCCTCGTGTACATCAAGTCATACAAAGGGATCATCCTGTTGACAATATCCTTGGGAGCATAAGGAGAGGGGTAACAACACGATCTCGTCTTAAGAATTTTTGCGCATTTTACTCGTTTGTTTCCTCTCTTGAACCTATCAAGGTAGAGCAAGCTCTTGAGGATCCGGATTGGGTGGTGGCTATGCAAGAGGAGTTGAACAACTTTGAAAGAAATCAAGTGTGGGAGTTGGTGGAAAGACCAAAGACGAACATCATTGGTACCAAATGGGTCTTTCAAAACAAGCAAGATGAGTTCGGCATTGTGATTAGGAACAAAGCAAGATTGGTTGCTCAAGGGTACACTCAAGTTGAAGGACTAGACTTTGGAGAAACCTATGCACCGGGGGCAAGACTTGAAGCAATTCGATTTCTACTTGCTTTCGCTGCCCATCATGACTTCAAGCTATATCAAATGGATGTGAAGAGTGCATTTCTCAATGGACCACTCTCCGAAGAAGTCTATGTTGAGCAACCACCGGGTTTTGAAGATCTCAAGCATCCTAATCATGTCTACAAACTCCGTAAGGCGCTCTATGGGCTCAAGCAAGCACCAAGAGCATGGTATGAATGCCTTAAGGATTTCTTGCTCAAGCAAGGCTTTGAGATAGGCAAAGCCGATGCTACTCTCTTTACTAGAAAAGTTGATGGTCATATCTTTGTGTGCCAAATATATGTCGATGACATAATATTTGGTAGTACTAATGAAACTTTTTGTGAAGAGTTTAGTAGGGTGATGACAAAGAGGTTTGAGATGTCCATGATGGGTGAGCTCAAGTTCTTTCTTGGATTTCAAATCAAACAAGCAAAGGAAGGGACGTTCATATGTCAAACCAAGTACACAAGGGATATGCTTAAGAAGTTTGACATGGACAAGACAAAGCCCATCAAGACTCCAATGCCTACCAATGGACACTTGGACCTCAATGAAGAAGGGAAATCCGTGGACCAAAAGGTATATCGCTCCATGATCAGCTCTCATCTTTACTTATGTGCATCTAGACCGGATATTATGCTTAGTGTGTGCATGTGTGCTAGATTTCAAGCTAACCCGAAAGAGTGCCATCTCATGACCGTAAAGAGAATCTTGAGATATCTAGTGCATACCCCTAACCTTGGCTTGTGGCATATTAAGGGCTCCACTTTCAATCTACTTGGTTATTCGGATTCCGATTATGCCGGTTGCAAGGTAGATAGAAAGAGTACATCGGGGACTTGCCAATTCCTTGGTAGGTCTCTAGTATTTTGGAGTTCTAAAAAGCAAAACTCAGTAGCCCTTTCCACCGCCGAGGCCGAGTATGTTGCAGCCGGCGCTTGTTGTGCTCAACTACTTTGGATGAAGCAAACCTTAAAAGATTACGGATGTCACTTTACCCATATCCCACTTTTGTGTGATAATGAAAGTGCCATAAAGCTTGCAAATAACCCCGTAAGCCATTCTCGTACAAAACATATAGACATCCGTCATCATTTCTTGAGAGACCACGAAGCCAAAGGAGATATCGCTCTAAGTCATGTGAGCACCGATAAACAACTAGCCGATATCTTCACTAAACCTCTCGATGAGTCAAGGTTTTGTAGTATGAGGAATGAGCTAAATATTCTTGATTCTCGTTGCGTGGCTTGATCTCTAGTACGCCTTGGTTGTTTGCTTCAAAATGTTGTTATTCTCTGAAAATTCTTTTGAAAAAGCTTTTGTAAAAAACTTTATTTTAAAAGTGCTTCAAAATCTATTTTCATATCCCTAACTTGTCTCAAGTGGCTATAGTTGTGTGTGTGATTGCTTGTTTTCTAGCCACCTGAGTCAAGGAAACCATGACCTAAAGATCTCAGTTGATAAAGGGTTCAAAATCTCAAAAGGAATAAAAGTTGCCAGTCTCTGGAATTCAAGTTTCGGAAGCTCCGAGAAAATCTTTGGAGGTTCTGAGCCTTGGAAGCTCTGAGAAAATCTTCGGAACTTCCAATCTTAATCGACTCAGCATTCAGTCCGTCAGAGGAGCAGTTTAAAAGGAATCAGGCATATCCCGTGGAATATTCCTTTACCCCTAGGGTTAACTCATCTCTCCCTTTCACCGCGTAGTTACCGTATCAGATCTACTCTTCACCGCACCCATCCTCTCTCTCCCTCGAATGCGCCCGCATCGTCCACTCTCTCTCCACCACCGCGCTGCCGCCTTTCTTCCTCGCCGCCGGTGACCGTACATTCTCGTGCGTCCCGCGTGTGAGGCCGCGCATCTTCCTCCATCGACGGGACGCGGGAGCTGAAGATGGAGGGGGAGCCGCTCGCGGATCTGACCTAGATCTGTTCTGCTCCAGTGAAGGCGAAGGAGGAGGACGTCCTGATCTTCTTCAACACTTTCCTTCATCGCCGACTTTCTTTGTGAAGCAGAGGGGAACGACATTGCACCGCTTGAATTCGTTCCAGTGAGTTGTTCCTCCTCAGCGCCACTAGATCACTCTGTGATCTGGAGGGGACCTCTGGGCTACGTCCCCTGGCGTCAAAAGCTTCACAATCCCGTCGGTTTCCATCTTCTTCCCTTTGATTCAAGGTAACCCTAACCCTAATTTCCAGATCTGTCGGTTACCTTAGGGTTCTAGGTTTTCTTAGTGTAGAGATGCTGTCCTGTGCCATATTGTGGATGTTGTGATGCCTGTTTGAGTGAACTTAGTTGAAGGTTGAATCAAAGTACAAAATGCAGGAAGGTTCAAAGAGTCTCGGAGGTTCCGAGAAAATTCTCGGAGGTTCCGAACTCTGTAGCCAACTGTAAGTTGATTTTGATTCAAAATTCCACTAAGATACAATTCACTTGCATCACTTCACCCATTCTCTGTCAGTCCTCTTATATCTAGTTTGCATCTCTTGGCTAGGTTTCAGTTGAAGGTTGAATCAACAAACTGTTCTCTGTCAGTGCCCAGACTCGGAGGTTCCGAGAAAATCCTCGGAGGTTCCGAAGTCTGTATTGACAAGGGACAGTCTGTGATTCAAAATTCCACTGAACCTTAACCAATTGATCTCCAATCTCTGTCTTTGGTCCTCTACACCTACTCTTCTTGATCTATTCCTTATCTGTTATCTATCCCTTATCTGACAGATGTCTGGAGGGTCTGCTGACAAGACTTATGCTAAGAGGCAGAGGCAGCCTTATGAGACTGCTGCAGGAGAGAGAGCTTACAAGATTGCAGCCAGAGAGGCAGCAGGTGGCAGTGGCAGCAGGGGCAAGGCAACTCCTAGAAGAGGCAGAGGTGGCAGCCTGTTAGGTGGCAGAGGTTCTGGTTCAGCTGCCCATGTTGAAGACAATGGGGGAACAGAAGGCAAGACCATCCCCATTGAACTTGAAGATGACATGTTACTTGGGGAGATTGACTCCACCTATCTGAGGTATCATAAGGCCCTGCTCAAAAGGCGTCCCCCAACTAAGTATGACAATTCAGTATACATTGAGCACACCAACTATGATGGAGCAGGATACCTTGTCAGGAAAGCAAGAGAAGAGAATCCCTATGTCAACCCAAAGATGGCTGCTATAGACTATAGGTTTTGGTCAGTATTTCACTTCAAATTCTATGAGACTGTGCTGAACATCAAGATGAAGCTGATCAAAATGAAGTGAATTGACTTCACTCATCTGGAGGCTGCTGAGGAACCTGAAAGGAAGGATGTGCTTGACTTGGTTGACAGATACAAGATGAGGGATATCATGAGTTTCAAGTATGACTGGAACATTGAAGTGTTGGCACAGTTCCATGCAACATTCTTCCATGAAGACACAAGAGAGACCATTCACTGGATGACTGAGGGGGTACACTACAAGATTGACTTCACCACTTTTGCCAGGCTGTTTGGCTTCAGCAAGGAAGACAGGGATGCTGAGGTGATCCACTATGAGCAGCACATGAACCACAGTATGATCTCCTCAGCTTATGAGTATGAAGACCTTGCAGATGGCTCCACAACAGCTCTCAAATCTGTCTACTATGTGCTGAACAATATGTTCAGGGAGACCATCTATCCCAAAGGTGGGAGTGACTCTACCAGTCTAAGGAGGTTTGCTCCAAATCTGCTTGCAAGGATGCTGCCTGGGGCAAAGTCCTTCTCTGTCAGTAGGTTCATTTGGTTCAATCTGATAGAGGTGACTGAGAGTGGGAAATGCAATCTGCCCTATGCACCCTACATCATGTATATGATTGAGATGGTGTTAGGGATCAGCTTCAAGAAGGATGTGGAACATGCCTCTTATCAAGTGAAGCAATGGCAGCATCAGAAGAAGCAACAAGTGGTTGAAGACTACATCATCAAGAAGGCAGGGTCTGAGCAAGGGGAGCCAAGCAGGACACCTATGTCTGCTGGTCTACACAAGCTGAGGGGCATGGTGAGGGACACCTAGAGGTTTTGCAACTGGACAACAACACAGATGTATGAGTTGAGGCAGGACATGAACAAGCTGTTGAAGCATCAAGGGCTGTCCTTTAATGCCATGCTGCCTCCTCCACCTATCTTCCCTGAATTTCCTGAGTATACCACTAGTGAGGGTGAAGATGAGGGTGAGAAGGACAGAGACAGGCCACAGCCTGGAAGAGACATGCCTGCTGCTCATACTGATGATGAAGAAGAAGATGTTGAGCCCCTTAGTGCTAAGATGGCCAGGTTGAGAAAAGAGGCTGCTGGAAAGAAAGCCATGGGGACTTCCACTCCTGTCAGAGCAAGGAAGAAAGCCACTGCAGGAAGATCTGTCAGAAGGCCTGCCGATCTCTCTTCTGGATCTGACACTGATCTTGGATTGGAATCTGATGACACTGTTCCTGAGGCTGAGGAGGAGGATTCTGATGAATGATTCCCTGCAGGTCCAAATCTAACTTCCTCTCTTCTTTTCCTCCCTTTTTGTTAACTGTTGACAAAGGGGGAGAAAGATGAAGATTGAGATGATCTGTTGCTGGCTGGCTGTGCCAACAAAATCTTTTGTTCTTTGGTGAGATGAGAGTGCTGACTGTCTCTTGGGCCTCTCATGAAGTCCTGGTGGTATTGTTGATGAACTTCTGTAAACATTTTAAGCTTGCCTCTATTGGCAAGTATGGTTTGGTCATGGTTGAACTTTGGGATGTGAAGAAAACTTTAAAACTCTTGAGTGATGTGTGTAATAGGGCTAGAGGTGCTGAATTATTTCTATCTGTGTCTAGCTGCTATTACTGGTACATGTTATTAGCTTAATTGTGGTTGATTGATTGTTAGAGTATCTGTTGCAGACTTCGGAGGTTCTGAGAATTTTTCCGGAGGCTCCAACTCTGGGTTCATCCTGGAGGTTCCGGAAACTTTCTCGGAGGTTCCGAACTCTGTTAACAGATAACTCCCTGTGTGTATGACATGCCATATGCATCACGTATTACTTGTTACACTTCTTTTGCACCCCTCGATGATGTGAATACAACATATCCTGTCACTTTACTCACAATGTATGCAATTCAAATGTCATATGAGACATATCACTCTATTCAAAAGGGGACATGCATACATTGAGGGGGAGACTTGTATTCAAATCATCAAAAGCTCAATCCTTTAAATTAAATTGTAAACTTTAATTGGGTTGTCAACATTTACCAAAAAGGGGGAGATTGTAAGTGCAATCAAGCCCTATGAGGGTTTTGGTGATGTTGACCACACAATTAAAGAGCTAATGAGCCTTTGAGTCTATTGTGCAGTACAAGAATGTTTTACAGGTGCAAAAGAAGGAAAGGAGACCCCTCAATTACATGAAGAAGGATCCCTATGCTCTTTAGAGGATTTTATTTATTTTATCTTTTGAATTTGAGCATAGGACAAGCCGTACTATCAAGAGGGATTCTAATGGCAGGTTTGGGTGGATTCAAGTGCTCATAGAACATCTATCCTAATCCTAACCCATTCCTTGAGGAGAGAGACCTGCTGCTGTTTTGCCCCTGTTGTTTCCTTGTTCGGAGGTTCCAAGTTTAATCTCGGAGGTTCCGACCGTACGGGCTTCAGTCAGCAGAGGTTTCAGGGTTCGAAAGTTCCGAGATTTTTCTCGGAGGTTCCGGACTTTGAAATATGACCGTTACAGTTCTGGATCTGGGGGTATTTATACCCCTTGGTCCCCCAACGGTCATTCTCTCTTCTTCCCTGAACAGTAACCCGTTCAAGCTTCATTCCCTCACCTAGCATTGACTCCAAACCTACTCTCTTCCAAATCCTTGCCTAGCATTGATTGAGAGTGGAAATTGAAGTGAGATTGTGAGCAAAACCTTCCATTTCTTGTTCTTGAGCACTTGGAGAAGTCCTAGCAAGCTTGGTGGATCTATTACTCTTGGAGCCTTGCTCCTAGACGGATAGAGGTTCTTGGAAGCTCTCCAACCCGATTGTGGAAGCTCCAAGCTGTTTGTATTACCCTTGTGATTCTAGTGGAAAGTCTCCACCTATTACCCAAAGTGATAGGTGAGAGAGAGGAGTGGATCTTTGTGGTCCTTAGCCTTTGTGGCTTCCTCAACAACGTGGACGTAAGCAAGCCTTTGTGGCGAGCTGAACCACGGGATAAATCTTGTCTCGTGTGTGCTTTGATTTATATACTTGCTTATCCATGTTCATGCTTGTTCTTAACTAGATCTACTAGGGTTTGTCTCCGATCTACTTTTTGGTAGCATCCTAGCTGGTTCTTTGCTTAGAAATAATCTTGCTAGGTCCTAAGTATCTCCTAGAATTTGGTAGATCTATTTTTCATCAAGTAATCCGCAATTTATTTCATAGTTGCTCCGAACTAACAGATCTCGGAAGTTCCGTGATTATTTTCGGAGGCAGCCTCGTTCGGAGGTTCCGGAAATAATCTCGGAAGTTCCGAACCCTGACAGTCACTTTGCAGAAAAAGTTTAAATTTGTGTGCAGGCCTATTCACCCCCCTCTAGGCCATATTGCCTCGATCCTTTCAAAATCCCACCAAAAATCCTTTCCCTAATTTTCCTGTTTTTCCCAAAAATTTATCCCCAATTTTCCTCTTTTCTTTCCTCCTCTTTTCCTTTCTCCCTTTTTCCTTCTTCCCTTTTCTCTTTTTCCTTTTTCCTTTCCTTTTCCTATTTTCTTTCCCTCTTTTTTTTTCCTTTATTTCTTTTTCCTCCCCCTCCTTCTTCCTTCGGCGCCGCGCCCCTGCTCCCGGCCCGCGCCGCTGTTCCCAGCCCCGCCGGCCTGCCTCTCCCTCTGGCGCACCGCACGCCGGCTCCCTCACCTCACGCGACCACACGGCGCGGCCGCACGCGTCGGCACGCCTCGACGCACGCGCTGGCCCTACCACGCCGAGCACGCGGGCACCGCCACTGGTGCGGCTGCCGGCGAGCCGTCGCCTCGTTTGCACAGCGCCGCCACAGGTCGCCTTAACTCCAGCTCGCCTGAGCCGCTGCCGCTCACGTCTTGTCCGCCGGCCGCCTTTATTTTCCCCTGCCCCGACCGGTCATCTCCGAGCGCCACCGCCGTCGCAAGCCGCCGGTCGCCCCGCGCCAACGCCGCGCCACCAGCCACGCTCGCCATCGCCGCACGCACCGCGCTGCGACGCGCCAGGCGAACGCGCCGGCCGCACCCTGCCGCACTGACGCCGGAGCACCGCTAACCGCGCCGGGCCTGTCGCGCAGCCGTGTGGGCGCCGCAGCCTCTGCGCCGCGCCTGCCGCTGCCGTCGCGTCGCTGGTCCCACCGCCGCGGACCGTCGGACGCAGCGCTGCCGCGCCCCGCCAACCCTACACCGCCGCCGAGCCGTCACATCCGCTGCCAAGCCGCCATAACTACGTCGTGACGCCACCGAGCCGTCACCACGCCTGCACGACGAGCTCGTCACGATGCCATTCAAGGTCGGCCGTCGCGGCCCCTCTGCCCGAGCTGCTCGCCTTGCCGCCGGGAAGATTTTTTCTCCCCGAACCGCCTTAAGCTGCCTTTATATAGCCCGCAGGCCTCCTCGCCGTCCCTCACCTCGCCACCGAGCCCCCACAGCTATCCCTTGCTCCACAACCGCCACCAATTGCGCCGCCGCCGCTCACTCCTCGCCGTGGAGCCGCCTCCACAAGCCACCTCAGCCCAAGGTGAGCACGGGGCTGAGTTTCCCTCGGCCTCCTCTCCGCTTTGCCCCACCTCCCGGCCGTCGCCGCGCACTGGGCCGCCGGTGAGCGCCGCCCCTCCACCGGCCGGCCGCCCGGTCAACCCTCCCTCCTCTGTTCTGTTCGAGAGGGAGGGGATGGCCATTTAACCGAAAACCCCCTGCCTTTTTCCTTTATACCGAGCCCCCATTTCTCTATTCCCTCTATCTCTCCTTTCTTTCAAATAAACCCTATCCACTAAACCACACTACAAACCAGCCCCTACTATTCCAAAGGCAACTACAAACAGGTCCTTAGGCCACTTTGTTTTAAACCTCACCTTATGTATATACTGCAAATAAGCCCCTCTTCTATTAAATCTATTTATAACTAAGTCCTTAACCCTCGTAATCAATCCTAATGACCCCTTTAGCGCGTCATTTCATGTCCATATTTTCGCCCGATCGATCCCAGCTCTTGCCCCGGCCCTTCACTTTTTTTTCCGCCGGACCATATATCCTTAAATAATACTTATTCCCCCATTATCTTTTTATTTAATTACTTTCCTCTCGAGCTCAGTCGGTAAATCTTGTGTGCTTGTATTGATTGCATGCTTGTTTATGTGTGTGCACTATAGCCGATGAAGTGAACGAGGAAGTGTACCGCGAGCCGGAGCTTGGAGCCGAGTACTACGAGCAGGAGACCGAGGTCCCGAACCGCGAACAGGAACTCCCCGAGGACTTCGAAGACGGCAAGTTCAATCTCATCCTTTGATGCATGCTTTGATCCCAGTTTTATAAATACAACCCTATGACCCGTTTTATAAATTGCATATTGTTTTACTGTTAAAACCTGGTAGGATAGCCACCCTTGATTGCTATGATAGATCTTTGATTGCCCCAAATGATTTCTTTAAAATGTGTGAGTGCTTTAAAAATGGGAATTGGGTATTTTGGAAAATGAGTAAATAACTGGGTAGACGGGATGGACGCGTGTGTCAGGAGTATGGGTGAGCTCGTACCTTTGTGGTTGAGCGTGTTGGAGATTTCCATCTTGTCGTTAAGGACCGGGTTGCGTGACATCTCACCTGACCCAATTATCGTACTACCACTCGACCGTTGTATGTGGCAACGGCTTAGCATAAATCCCACTAGCTAATCTACTTGCCATCAGAAGTGTGGGTGAGCAGCGGGAGATCAAGGAGTAGGGGTACGATCTGTGTGAGGTACGCCCTGGTTACGAGAAATAACCCCTTGGTTCCTCCCATGGTGGCTCGTAGGGTTAGTTAAGGTGGGTAATAGCTTTGATAGGATCCGCGCCGACACTAAGGTGTTCGTGTGGCGGTACCCTACTTGTGGGTAAAGATGTACAACCTCTGCAGAGTGTAAAATCTATTCGAATAGCCGTGTCCACGGTATTGGACGAGTCACGGTGTGGTCACAAAGCCAGTGTTTGGGTTCGGGATGATTTTCATGACATGAGCTGATTTCTGGAAAAGTGTGTGGCTGTGTGCCCGGGCTACTGTGGACGGGGAGTCCGGTAGTCCTCATTTGGTTTTCACAAAACAGCTGGGTTACTTGAGCTATAAAAACTGTTTGCGAAAACCTTTTCAAAAACAAACCCCTGCATGAGTAAATGTGTTTGCAAAATAAACCTTATCCGGATCCTTGATATATCCTGTGCATGATCTGCTTATTAGCCCCTCCGTGGGTGGGGTTGAACTTGTTGAGTACGTATGTACTCACCCTTGCTTGCTTAACTATTTTTTTTCAGAGGAGGATCCCGACTTCGTCCCCGAAGACGTCGAGTAGGTTGCTGTCCTGCACCCAACCTGTGCCTGTGGATTCAGGGTCTCCACAGGAAGCTTCCATGGTGCCAGACTCTGAAGATATCATAGATGCTGTTGCTATCGTAGTTTGGTCTGTAGTCCTTATGTTGCTTCTCGTGGCAGTGGCGCTCCCATGCCCACAGCCTCGACGTGTTGTACGGCAATGAAGCATCTAATGTAATAAATGTGTTACCAGCCTCCTGGGACTGGTATTTGTATCACATTTAGTCACCTCTGATGAGGGGACGCTTCAGGTGGTATCAGAGCTGTAGGTTGGCCGTAGGACGCGACCCCTAGGACCCGAGACCTTTTCTAAGCCTTCTCCTAAACCTTTTCCCTGCTTAACTTCTCTTTCCACAAAACCTCTTACCTTGGCCCTTACCTGGTTCCAGATGGCTGACTTGGAATGGAGTGGAGGCGTCTACCCCGCAGAGCCTGGCCTCCCTAAGTTACTGCTACTCAGCCTAGAGCGCATCGGAGTAAGGGACCCACCGGAGTACATCTATCGGGAGTACGAACACAGTGGCACCCTTCGGTGTAAAGTGATGATCTTCGTGGGAAGGAGCACACTCTACCCCGACATAGATCCTTGGTTCATCTCCACCACTGGGTTTCGCTTCACCGACACATACCCAAAAGCTGCCCGAAAAGCCCTGCGACGCCTACGAGTGGTCTATAGGCAACACCTTTGACGGACTCCGATGGGATTTTTCCCACCCTCTGGAGGAAGAGGACGCTCATGGATCGCCCGGATGAGAGGACTTGGAAGAGAAGAAGAAGACTTAGAAGATACGATTTCTCACCTGTCCATTTACCTCAATGGTTTAGACCACCTTTTCCATGAACAGGCCGAGCAACTGAAGCACCAAATCGACAGGGCAGAAAGAGCAGAACAAAGGATAGAATTAGAAAGGATAAAGACGAGAACGGCGGAGGTTTCCCTAGCTAACCTGCAGCGAGATTACGCCAGGGAAAGAGAACGCTCTGAAATATTCCACAAGAACCTATGGGATGAGCTCCACAAGGAACGTAGGAGAAGAGAAGAAGCTGGGTTGATGGACGATGAACCCGAAGAAACCCACTGGGATAAGGGAACCCAGACCGAGGATGTGATGTTGGAACAAGACCTCCCACCGAAGAAGCGTCGCATTCAGCCTAAGGAAGAATCCCCATGAGAAGAGAATGGAGTGCCTAGGCTAGAGCTATCGTCCTAATAATAATGAGTGTACCCCTGAGGAGTGTACCCAACCTTTGTGAATAAATAAAACTATCTATCTTTTGTACCCTACCCTTTGCACAACTCGTTCAACTCTACCCTTGTTTCAGATGGCCGAAGATGGATGGACCCAAGGCGTGTGCCAGGAGGAGCCTGGTTTTGCTCGCCTTCTTATCGACTCCCTGGTGCGCCTCGGCATCACTGAGCGCCCAAGGTACTACAGTAGAGAGTACGAGCAACTCGGCACTCTTCGCTGTAGGGTGGTCCTCTCCATCGCCAGAAGCACCCGCTACCCCAACATCGAGCCGTGGCGCGTGACCGCCACAGGTTTTCGACATCGGGATACCTATCCCTTGGCCCTCCGGAAAACTCTCCGTTACCTGTGCAGGATCTACGAGGAACACCTTGTCTCCACACCGATGAGACTTTATCCTCCCGCCATCCGGACTCCAGTCTGGCAGGCCCGCATGAGAAACCTGGAACGGCGCCGTCACCAAGAAGATCTTTTGTACCATGTAGTTGCCTACCTCGTCTCCCTGTATAAACTCTTTGATGATCAGGCCAAGTTCCTAAGAGAGCAAATTGGTCGGGCTGAGCAAGCGGAAGTCACAGTAAGGATGCACCAAGTTCGAGTAGCCCAAGCTGAAGCAAGGACCGCGGCCGCCATAAGCAGTGAAGCTGTTGCCCATGAGAGCCTCAGGTGGATCCAGGATCAGTGCATACAGGAATGGACCAACAGTGGAACACCCGTTCCGGCTGTGGGAGAAGCACAAGTCCTAGTTGGGACACCCCTCATAGGATGGGGAGGAGTTCCTGAGACTCCAACACCGACTGTAGCCGCCGAGCAACTAACATCAACCGTCGAAGAAGGAACTTCCACCCAGCCCCAAGAGAACGGGAACCCCCAGGATGATGACGGTGATGAGCTGCTCATTCCACTGGAAGCACACTCCGCTCCAGAAGATGGCTCGCCCCGCGAGTAGCATGCCCCAGAAGCCCTTGCCAAGGAATGAAGCCATGTTGGTCCGAGCTTAGAGCCGCACCCTTAGCTTTTGTAGTGCCAAGTCGTGTAGGGTACCAACGTTGTACCAGTCGAGTAGTTCGGGATGTATCCTCCTCTCATGGTTGAAATAAAGTTGGTTGTGCTTGTTTGTCATGTGTGCTTGTTGTGTGCTTGACGGCAGGAATCAGATCCTGTCTTTTCAAAAACCCGTCGTAATCAACTAAAACATCACATAAAATCTCATGGAAACCCGCTCTCCTACAGATGGTTTCAAGGCGTCCCGCCAGGAGCTTCCAAGGCTCCGGTCGTATGGACCCAAACGCGGAAGGATCGCATGCTGAACGAAGGGAGCGCCCTAACGACCAAGAAGTGAATCAGGGCGAAAATGGAGGAGAAAACATGGTTCCGCCACCGCCACCACCTGCCGTAGACCTGGCGCAAGTGTTGGCCAACCAGACACTATTGCTGGAAGCCATAGCCAACGCCATCACTTGCCCAAAGCCCCGTGTTCTGGGCATGAATGAGAAACTGATAGAATTTCTCCGGACAAAGCCACCCACGTTTGGCGGGTCCGTGAATCCCTTGGATGCGGATGACTGGCTGTGGGCCATCCTAAGGGAACTAGAGCCATTCAACTGTGAGGATCGAGACAAGGTTCTTTTGGCCACTCACCAGCTCACTGGAACAGTCTTAGCCTGGTGGGAAAACTACTGTGCAGCGGCCAAAGATCCCTCCACCATCACCTGGGATGAGTTTGTGGAAGAGTTTCGTCGCTACCACATCCCAGAAGCCACACTGAAGCGCAAGGCGGACGAGTTCCGTGAACTTCGCCAAGGCAACAAGTCCGTAGAGGAATACACCTACCAGTTCATAGAGTTAGCCCGCTATGCCCCCGAAGAAGTGGACAAGGACTCGAAGAAGCAGGACATGTTCAAGAAGGGCTTGACTCCGGAACTGAGGACCCTGCTTACCCCTTAGATCTACCCGGACTTCAACACCCTCATGAACATGGCCATCCTCACAGAGAGAGCCAGGGCAGAAGAGAAGAAAGAAAACAAGCGCAAATTCATGGAGAACAAGGCTCAGCAGCAAGAACGTTCCTAGAGACAGAGAAGCTTCGGTCACCCCATGTCCAGGTTCCAAGCCCCCATGCAGTACAGAACCCAGACACAAGCCACGAGCTCCCAGGGCCCCCGAACCCAGTTTAAACAGTACAACAACCAGAACACCATGAAGCCTCCACAAAACAATACCAGCCAGGTCACTGCCAACAACAACAACACCCGAGTATGTTTCAACTGCCGTGAGACCGGACACTTCATTGCCAACTGCCCATACGCCAAAAAGCCAGCAGCTTCAGCCTTCTCCAACTCAGTGAATGGGCCGAGACCGGTCGTATCGGGAGCCAACCGCGTGCCAGTTCGCAGCAACAACAACTTCGGCAACAACAACCAGCAGATGAGGCAGTCCCAGCAGTCCTATGGACGAGCCCGCGTCAACCACATCAACGCACAAGAGGCTCAAGAAGCACAAGGCGTAGTGCTCGGTGAGTTCCTGGTCAGCTCAGTCTTGGCAACCATATTATTTGATTCAGGAGCATCACATTCGTTCATATCTTCAAGTTTTGTGGAAAAGCATAATATACCTACAGTACTACTAAAAGCACCCCTGTTAACCCGAACACCCGGAGGTGACATCAAGTGTTAACTGGGTTGCTCCCGGGTGAGAATCATTTTAAATGGGGTAGAGTTCCTAGTAGACCTGGTAGTACTGAAGTCCAAAGGGATAGACGTGATCTTGGGATGGACTGGTTAAGCCTTCACCACAGCCTTATAAGTTGTGCCGATAAGGTAGTACACCTAACCAACCCAGACGGAGTGCAAGTAACCTGCCGTACCCGAGGAAGCAGACCAGACATAATGGTTTTTAGCATGGAAGTCAAGTCCTTAGAAGAAATCCCAGTAGTACGGGAATATCCAGATGTATTCCCTGAAGAACTCCCCGGAATGCCACCAGATAGGGATATAGAGTTTGTCATCGACCTCATCCCCGGAACCTCTCCCATAGCCAAGAGACCCTATAGGATGGCAGCCCTTGAGTTGGCAGAGTTAAAGAAGCAGCTAAGAGAACTCCAGCGAAATGGGTTCATCGGACCAAGCTCGTCACCAAGGGGAGCCCCAGTGCTCTTCGTCGAAAAGAAGGATAAAAGCCTGAGGATGTGCGTGGACTATCGCTCACTAAACGAAGTCACTATCAAGAACAAGTATCCTCTCCTCAGGATAGATGATTTATTTGACCAACTGAAGGGAGCCAAATATTTCTCGAAGGTCGACTTAAGGTCAGGATACCATCAACTGAAGATTAGGGAGAGTGACATCCCAAAGACCGCCTTCGTCACCCGTTATGGACAATACGAGTTCACCGTGATGTCCTTTGGACTCACTAACGCACCGGCATACTTTATGAACCTTATGAATAAGGTGTTTATGGAGGAGCTAGACAAGTTTGTCGTAGTTTTCATTGACGACATACTTGTTTACTCCAAAAGTGTGGAGGAACATGAGCAACACCTTCGAGTGGTACTGGAGAAACTGAGGGTGCACAAGCTGTACGCTAAGTTCAGCAAGTGTGAATTCTGGTTGGAGAAAATATCCTTCCTTGGACATATTTTGACAGCAGAAGGAGTAGCAGTAGACCCTGGGAAAGTCGAAATAGTTTCCAACTGGCGACAACCAACCAATGTGAGCGAAATTAGAAGCTTTCTTGGTTTAGCAGGATACTACCGGAGGTTTATTGAAGGATTCTCCAAGATTGCCCGACCCATGACAGAGTTGCTCAAGAAGGAGAAGAAGTTCGTCTGGACCGAGTCGTGTGAGAAGAGTTTTCAGGAGTTGAAAAGAAGACTGACAACCGCCCCAGTGCTAACCTTGCCGGACATTCAACGGGATTTTGTCGTCTATTGCGATGCATCCCGACAAGGACTAGGATGTGTCCTTATGCAAGATGGGAAAGTAGTGGCGTATGCTTCCCGCCAACTCAAGCCCCACGAGCAGAACTATCCCACCCATGATTTGGAGTTTGCAGCCGTAGTGCATGCCCTTAAGATTTGGAGACATTACCTGATTGGAAATAAGTGCGAGATCTACACGGACCACAAGAGCTTGAAGTACATTTTCACCCAGCCTGACCTGAACCTAAGGCAAAGAAGGTGGTTGGAATTAGTCAAGGACTATAACCTAGAAATCCATTATCACCCAGGAAAAGCCAACGTGGTGGCAGATGCCTTAAGCAGAAAGTCCTATGGAAAAGCAGTACCTAAGAGTGCCCAATTGCAAGAGGAAATGGCACGGCTCAATATGCACATTCTTCCCCAGGGCTACGTCTGCCAACTAAGTGTCCAACCCACCCTGGAAGACAAAATCAGAAAAGCTCAAGGGTCCGATAAGGAGTTAATGAAGCTCCGCAAGCACACGGGGGAGAATAAGGCCCCAGACTTTAGGGTGGACAGTCACGGTACACTATGGTATAAGAACAGGATATGCGTACCTGAAGACGGAGATTTCCGGCAGACCATCATGGATGAGGCACACAACTCAGCGTATTCCATCCACCCGGGATCCACTAAGATGTATATGGGTTTAAAGTAGAAGTATTGGTGGAATGGAATGAAAGCAGACATTGCACAGTTCGTCGCCCACTGTGATACTTGTCAGAGGATTAAGGCAGAACACCAGAAGCCCGCAGGACTGTTGCAGCCCTTACCCATCCCGGTGTGGAAATGGGATGAGATAGGCATGGACTTTGTAGTAGGCTTGCCCAAGATACAGAAAGGATATAATTCCATATGGGTAATAGTAGACCAACTCACTAAAGTCGCTCACTTCATACCCGTACGTAATAATTATGACGGAGAGAAGTTGGCCAAGCTGTATATAGCAAACATAGTGAAGCTGCATGGAGTACCTAGTAGGATAGTTTCAGATAGAGGGACCCAGTTCACCTCTAGGTTTTGGGAAAGTTTGCATAAAGCCATGGGTACCAAGTTGGATTTTAGTTCGGCTTATCACCCGCAGACGGACGGACAGACTGAGAGGGTGAATCAGATTATGGAAGACATGTTGAGAGCGTGTGTCCTTACCTACGGCAAAGATTGGGAACAGAGCCTACCATATGCAGAGTTTTCGTACAACAACAGTTATCAAGCCAGCCTAGGCATGTCACCATTTGAAGCCCTATACGGGAGGAAATGCAGAACCCCATTGATGTGGTCAGAAGTGGGAGAACGTGCCTTGGTTGGACCCGCACTCATAAAAGAAGCCGAGGAATGAGTAGCCGAGATCCGAGAAAAATTGAAGGCTGCCCAGTCTCAACAAAAGAGCTATGCAGACAGGAAGAGGCGAGAAGTAAGCTTCAATCCTGGAGAGTTTGCTTACCTCAAGGTTTCACCTATCCGAGGAACTCGAAGATTTCAAGTTCACGGGAAATTGGCCCCTCGATACATTGGACCGTACAAAATGCTGAAGAGAGTTGGAGCAGTAGCATACCGGTTAAAGCTACCAGAGGAAATGGCAGATATACATCTAGTGTTCCACGTTTCTCAGCTGCGGAGGTGTTTGAAAGTGATCGAAGAGAAACGAGTGCCAATAGAAACAATAGATTTGCAGCCAGATCTTAGGTACCAGGAGGTGCCCGTCAAGATTTTGGACACAGTGGTCAAAAGGACAAGGACATCAGAAGTACGGGTGTGCAGAGTCCAATGGAGCAGACACGGAGTAGAAGAAGCCACGTGGGAGCGAGAGGACGCGCTGAAGAAAGAGTTTCCCCACTTGTTTAGGAACTAGCCAAATCTCGAGGACGAGATTCATTTTAAGTGGGGTAGGTTTGTAACGCCCGCATTTTTAGCCCCTAATAAATCACCTACTAAATCACGCGTGTTTTCAAAATCGCTCCGCTGAGCTCGATCGTTTCCCCGAAAACCCCGATTATCATTTCCTTTTCCCTTTCCCCGGCGCACACGACGCAAATCCCGCCAGCACCACCAGTCCCGCACGCCACCACTCGCGTCGTACCGCGGTCGGCCACCGCGCCGGGAATCCCGGGCCAGCCACAGTCCCGCCGGCCGGCCCGCCTCGCCATCACCGCCGTCCCGAAAATTCCGCCGACACCCGAAAACCCGGAAATCCCACCAAAAATCCTTTCCCTAATTTTCCTGTTTTTCCCAAAAAAATTTCCCCAATTTTCCTCTTTTCTTTCCTCCTCTTTTCCTTTCTCCCTATTTCCTTCTTCCCTTTTCTCTTTTTCCTTTTTCCTTTCCTTTTCCTATTTTCTTTCCCTTTTTTTCCTTTCTTTCTTTTTCCTCCCCCTCCTTCTTCCTTCGGCGCCGCGCCCCTGCTCCCGGCCCGCGCCGTTGTTCCCAGCCCCGCCGGCCTGCCTCTCCCTCTGGCGCACTGCACGCCGGCTCCCTCGCCTCACGCGACCGCACGGCGCGGCCGCACGCGTCGGCACGCCTCAACGCACGCGCCGGCCCTACCACGCCGAGCACGCGGGCACCGCCGCTGGTGCCGCTGCCGGCGAGCCGTCGCCTCGTTTGCACAGTGCCGCCACAAGTCGCCTTAACTCCAGCTCGCCTGAGCTGCTGCCGCTCACGTCTTGTCCACCGGCCGCCTTTATTTTCCCCTGCCCCGACCGGTCATCTCCGAGCGCCACCGCCGTCGCAAGCCGCCGGTCGCCCCGCGCCAACACCGCGCCACCAGCCACGCTCGCCATCGCCGCACGCACCGCGCTGCGACGCGCCAGGCGAACGCGCCGGCCGCGCCCTGCCGCACTGACGCCGGAGCACCGCTGACTGCGTCGGGCCCGTTGCGCAGCCGTGTGGGTGCCGCACCCTCTGCGCCGCGCCTGCCGCTGCCGTCGCGTCGCCGGTCCCACCGCCGCGGACCGTCGGACGCAGTGCTGCCGCACCCCGCCAACCCCACACCGCCACCGAGCCGTCACCACGCCTGCACGACGAGCTCGTCGCGACGCCATTCAAGGTCGGCCGTCGCGGCCCCTCTGCCCGAGCTGCCCGCCTTACCGCCGGGAAGATTTTTTCTCCCCGAACCGCCTTAAGCTGCCTTTATATAGCCCCCAGGCCTCCTCGCTGTCCCTCACCTCGCCACCGAGCCCCCATAGCTATCCGTTGCTCCACCACCGCCACCAATTGCACCGCCGCCGCTAGCTTCCGCCGCCGCTCACTCCTCGCCGCGGAGCCGCCTCCACAAGCCACCTCAGCCCAAGGTGAGCACGGGGCTGAGTTTCCCTCGGCCTCCTCTCCGCTTTGCCCCACCTCCCGGCCGTCGCCGCGCACTGGGCCGCCGGCGAGCGCCGTCCCTCCACCGGCCGGCCGCCCGGTCAACCCTCCCTCCTCTGTTCTGTTCGAGAGGGGGGGATGGCCATTTAACCGAAAACCCCCTGCCTTTTTCCTTTATACCGAGCCCCCATTTCTCTATTCCCTCTCTCTCTCCTTTCTTTCAAATAAACCCTATCCACTAAACCACACTACAAACCAGCCCCTACTATTCCAAAGGCAACTACAAACAGGTCCTTAGGCCACTTTGTTTTAAACCTCACCTTATGTATATACTGCAAATAAGCCCCTCTTCTATTAAATCTATTTATAACTAAGTCCTTAACCCCCGTAATCAATCCTAATGACCCCTTTAGTGCGTCATTTCATGTCCATATTTTCGCCCGATCGATCCCAGCTCTTGCCCCGGCCCTTCACTTTTTTTTCCGCCGGACCATATATCCTTAAATAATACTTATTCCCCCATTATCTTTTTATTTAATTACTTTCCTCTCGAGCTCAGTCGGTAAATCTTGTGTGATTGTATTGATTGCATGCTTGTTTATGTGTGTGCGCTATAGCCGACGAAGTGAACGAGGAAGTGTACCGCGAGCCGGAGCTTGGAGCCGAGTACTACGAGCAGGAGACCGAGGTCCCGAACCGCGAACAGGAACTCCCCGAGGACTTCGAAGACGGCAAGTTCAATCTCATACTTTGATGCATGCTTTGATCCCAGTTTTATAAATACAACCCTATGACCCGTTTTATAAATTGCATATTGTTTTACTGTTAAAACCTGGTAGGATAGCCACCCTTGATTGCTATGATTGATCTTTGATTGCCCCAAATGATTTCTTTAAAATGTGTGAGTGCTTTAAAAATGGGAATTGGGTATTTTGGAAAATGAGTAAATAACTGGGTAGACGGGATGGACGCGTGTGTCAGGAGTATGGGTGAGCTCGTACCTTTGTGGTTGAGCGTGTTGGAGATGTCCATCTTGTCGTTAAGGACCGGGTTGCGTGACATCTCACCTGACCCAAATATCGTACTACCACTCGACCGTTGTATGTGGCAACGGCTTAGCATAAATCCCACTAGCTAATCTACTTGCCATCAGGAGTGCGGGTGAGCAGTGGAAGATCAAGGAGTAGGGGTACGATCTGTGTGAGGTACGCCCTGGTTACGAGAAATAACCCCTTGGTTGCTCCCGTGGTGGCTCGTAGGGTTAGTTAAGGTGGGTAATGGCTTTGATAGGATCCGCGCCGACACTAAGGTGTTCGTGTGGCGGTACCCTACTTGTGGGTAAAGATGTACAACCTCTGCAGAGTGTAAAATCTATTCGAATAGCCGTGTCCACGGTACTGGACGAGTCACGGTGTGGTCACAAAGCCAGTGTTTGGGTTCGGGATGATTTTCATGACGTGAGCTGATTTCTGGAAAAGTGTGTGGC
The DNA here is from genome assembly GCA_036936925.1 of Cenchrus fungigraminus. Taxonomy (NCBI): domain Eukaryota; kingdom Viridiplantae; phylum Streptophyta; class Magnoliopsida; order Poales; family Poaceae; genus Cenchrus; species Cenchrus fungigraminus. The sequence continues at coordinate 42,025,890 of CM072769.1, read as the reverse complement.
TGTGTGCCCGGGCTACTGTGGACGGGGAGTCCGGTAGTCCTCATTTGGTTTTCACAAAACAGCTGGGTTACTTGAGCTATAAAAACTGTTTGCGAAAACCTTTTCAAAAACAAACCCCTGCATGAGTAAATGTGTTTGCAAAATAAACCTTATCCGGATCCTTGATATATCCTGTGCATGATCTGCTTATTAGCCCCTCCGTGGGTGGGGTTGAACTTGTTGAGTACGTATGTACTCACCCTTGCTTGCTTAACTATTTTTTTCAGAGGAGGATCCCGACTTCGTCCCCGAAGCCGTCGAGTAGGTTGCTGTCCTGCACCCAACCCGTGCCTGTGGATTCAGGGTCTCCACAGGAAGCTTCCATGGCGCTAGACTCTGAAGATATCTTAGATGCTGTTGCTATCGTAGTTTGGTCTGTAGTCCTTATGTTGCTTCTCATGGTAGTGGCGCTCCCATGCCCACAGCCTCGACGTGTTGTACGGCAATTAACCATCTGATGTAATAAATGTGTTACCAGCATCCTGGGACTGGTATTTGTATCACATTTAGTCACCTCTGATGAGGGGACGCTTTAATTGCACTTGACTCTTCTCTTCCAACACATGCAAGTTTCTTTTAAGCTTTTCGACCTCTTGCTTGAGTTCATCATTTTCTTTAGCAATGAGGTCATCACAAGATTCTACAAGTACATGCTCAATGCTAGATTGGCTTGCTTGAGAGAGACAATCATTAGTGCAAGACAAATCAATTTGAACTTGTGAGCATGTGCACGTGTGAGATAGAGGTTGCATAAGTTTTACGGAAGTAAGAACGACCTCATAAGCTATCTCTAGTGAAGCATAAGAATATACAAGCCTTTCATGAGAACACTCAAGTTCCTTGTGCTTTGCTTGTAGAGTCATATGCTCTCTAGTGAGCATTTCTATTTTTTCTTTAAGCATTTCATTATCTTGATCCACTGCAACTACGCAAGCAAAGGATTTTATCACTTTATCATATTGCCCAGCGAGTGAATCATACTTACAAACCAAAGAGACGTTTTCGGATTTGAGAGCCTCAAGTTCCTTGGTCGAGGAGCTTGAAGCTTCATTTGTCTCAACCTTCCCTCCTTTGGTCTTCTTTTTCTTTTCCTTCTTGGCCACCAAGCATATGTTGGTACCCCTACTGGCACCGGTCTGACCGGTCCCTGCAGAGGGACATCGCCTTCGCTTCTTTGGCCTTCTCCTTGCTTGGGAAGTGACACTTGAGGCTCAATGCAGTTGAGTGAAGACTTTGAGCACTCCTCAAGTGTCTTCTCTATAGTTTGTTCTTGATCAACCAATTTGGGCTTGTCATATTCTTCCCAAAGTATTTCCCAAATGGTGTGTGCATCAATCTCAATCTTTTTATAAACAAGTTCCTGCACATCATCACTCAACATACTACATATGTAGTTAAATACTCGAGAGTTGCATTGCCAACGCTCTAAGTCCTCTAGGGATGATTTTGACAAGTCAATTTTGTTTTCCCTAAGGTGAGGAGGTAGAATACTAGCAATAACAATCTTCTCAGCAAGCGGACCCATGGTCCTAATATGATTGAGTACATGAATTGACCAAGAAGCATAGTTTGAGCCATCTAGAGCTAGAGGCTCAAAAGGTACCTCACGCGTTGTCGACATCGTCAAACTCCAAGCGGTTAAGCTTGAATCGGAGCACTCGGCTCTGATACCAATTGAAAGGACCTTGATGTCGCCTAGAGGGGGGTGAATAGGCAGACGACCAAATTAAACTTTTCTTCCCCGCAGACTTGAACTGCCAGGCCTCACCGGTCAGACTGGTGTGCCTCACCGGTCAGACCGGTGCTGGCTTTGCTTCACAGGTGAGCACCGGTCAGACCGGTACCCGCACCGGTCAGACCGGTGCGGCACAGAGAACCTGCAAAAACAGCTTCAAGTTCCTCTTTACTTCTAGCACGAACCAAACTTAGTGTGTGGCTTGAGTAGATGATCCCAAGCAAGGTAATGATCCCTGCACACACAAATAGCACACCCAAGTAGATCGAAGCGGAAGCAAATCAAATATGCTAGAAAACAACTTAGAGAGGTACACCACAAAGAGACGTAAGGATTTGTTTCCCGAAGTTCACTTCCACCAAGGAAGCTATGTCTCCGTTGAGGAGCTTGTAAGGGAACCACAAGAGGTCTCCCACAACAAGCCAGGTCTCTTTCAACCACTTTCCTCGATTCCACTAAGGCGATCTTTTCCACGAAGAGGCAAGATCACAGCCCTCACAAACTTGCCGCTGCTCACCACAACTTGGGAGCTAGCCGGCGACGCCTAGCCGTCTAGGAGGCAAACCTCCAAGAGTAACAAATGCTTCGATGCTTGTAGACGCGAAACTCAAGTGTTCAAGCTATGGAAATGCTCTTGTTAGCTCACAAAGGCTCTCAAGATCTCACTAACTCAACCCAACTCAAAGATATGGCTTGAATCCACAAATCTCACAAAGAGAGAGGTTGGGGAGAGCCACTAAGGCTTTTGGCTTGCTAGAAATGACCTAGAAGCTCAACAAGTTCACCAAGAACAGCAGCCCATCCAAGAGGAGGGCTTGGGGTACTTATACCCCAAAAGGAGAAAACTAGCCGTTAGCTGTCGGGCGGCACCGGTCAGACCGGTGCTCCACACCGGTCAGACCAGTGTTTGAAAAACTAGCCGTTGGGCCTAGTTGCACCAGTCAGACCGGTGCTTCCACCGGTTAGACTGGTGGAGCCCGAGAAACCCCCAAAATACTTTCTATCAAACTAACACTTCACCTAGGAGATGGAGTGGCTCAGGTTAGGTTAGGAGGGGTTGTTAGCACACTCTAAGGCCGTTTCTCACATAGGTTTTCTAAGAGCACTTGATTTGGTCATACAGCGAAAGTTGCATCCCTCTTGATAGTACGGCGTACCTATACTCAAGATTAAATAAAAACACCTTGTCAACTTTTTGGGCTTGAATGTCTTCAACCTTGCCATACTTGATTAATTTCCACTTGAGGAGTTCCAACTTTGACCAATGTCTTGAGCATGTCCATACTTGAGCTAGTGGCTTAGGATCTTTCCATATAGCTCATTAATGCACACTTGGATCCTTAAGACACTCCATATTGCCAATCCGAACTTATGAACTTGATGCAATGCTTCCCTCGATTAAGGCTTGAATATGATACTTGAAGATCCCACGGATGCTAGAACTTCACCTTAGCAAAACACGAAATGGCGGCCTAGCTAGAGCCCCAAAGATTGCTTAGTCCCTCACCCTAGTCATCTCGGTTGATCTTTTCATCACTTATTGGCGGTGCTAGATCTCAACCGTATTGGCGGTGTGGTGCAGAGGGCCCATGGGTGCTGGAGTTTTAGAGCTGTCACGCTTGGTGTTGTGGTGATCTCGGTGATGGTTGGACGGAGGTGTTGCTCTCTTAGCAGTTTCAGTTATCTGAGTCCTTGCAGAGGAGTGTGAGGCGGTGGATGAGGCGAGGCCCCCACGCAGAGTGGCCACGATCAGTGTTTTCAGTGGTGTGTTGTGACGGGAGTGTTCTGCTGAAGTACCGCTGGAGCAGAGTGATCGACGATGTTGTGTGTGTGGCTTGAGAGTGATAGGCTCATGGTGGAGGAGTTTATGTTGCCGCTCGGGCTTGCAGCGGGCTGTCTTTGGCGTGGCACATCGTTGGGGACGACAGCGCAGTTCGCGGCGGCTTCTTTCGCTTCCTCTCCCAGTTTATGGTGGTGGTGGTGTAGCGCTTTATTGTGTGCGTTGTTTGCGTGAGTTGTTTGTGTGGTGGTGGTATTCGCTTTGGCGTGTTATGTAACATTGTTTCTTCTTCTTATATGATGGCAGTGCTCCTGCCTTTTATTTCGAAAAAATGTTTAAGCAAACACTTAGGAATAATAGAAGGAGCACAGATTTAACAATGATTAAAGAAAAATGAAATTGTCACACTAAAAAATTTGTAAAAAAAGGAAAGTTCCCAGGATCAGCAATCTGTATTAACGAAGTTCTAATCAGTGTTTGTACTTTACAGGAACTAGGTATACAGTTCTATGTCACAGCACGTGTAACATAAGACTCACAAAAACACTGCCTTTTACAAAACTTCTTACACAAAGACTACAGTTCTTACATGCTTTGATTTAGAAAGCTGCCAAAGTAAAAAGAACCAGTGAAAAAACACAGGGCGCCAACAGATCCTTCATTTTATCATCACATTGTCATGTTTCAGATTCAAAAGGGCAAATATAACATCACGCCTGATCAAATCATGTGGGCAAACCACAATAGAGCAAGATAAGATAGCACAGGTGCAGAGCGAGTACACTTGCAATTGCAAGTCCAAAACTCTCGGTTACAACCATATAAGCGCGTCTGCAAAATCGCTTACATTTTATCTATATAGCAACAACAGAGAACAAAAAACGACATAGCCGACTGACTCTCTCACGAGTCAGAACCCACAAACATAGGGATATTAGATATGCTGCAGGCAGGATCGAAACTCAGATCCTTAAGACTCTACTACTCGGATGTAGCATCAATAGTATTTACACAGTGAGTTTGTGCGGTGCTGGGGGAGCGTCCAGGTGCTGGAGGTGCAGTGCGGCTACAAGCCCCTGCCATGTTTCCCCAGGGCGAGCTGATGTCTTCAGTTCCACAATTTTTCTCTGCTGCTTGTAGTATTCTTCCAGCAGCTTGGTCTGCATGATGAAAACTACATATCAGAGATCACCTTCCACAATTGAAAATCTCATGTCATCAGGGGTTTCCAGTCAGAACAATAATGATGCAATATACTCATCATAAGTTGAAGAATTGTGGTTTTTTGTTTTTGTGCCAGTTTGTATGGGATGACAACAGAATCACTGGTGTGGATATAGTTCTAGGCATCCTTCAGCATATAAAAGGAACGCTGAAACAAATGTTAACCATTACCTGCTTAGCATAAGTACGCATCCTTTCCAACCTTGAGTCTTCGAGGCCTACAACACTAGCAGGCTCAACCTGAGAATGCCATGTATAACTCCCAACGCAGGGGCTACAGTTCATAGATGCTGAATTGCTGACATCAAAGAGCTGCCCACAGTGCGAACAGATGTCTCCCCTTGATCGCTTCTTCATGAAACAGTCATCAGCACATTTGAAATTCAGAACCAAATCAACATCCACAATCTCATCAAGGATCTCCTGAAACATATGAAGTTATGAATATATCAGATATGACTCTAGTCACACCATGCTGGAAGCAATTAGGCATCTCAACATCTGTTCTTGTCAGATGGTAAACAGCTACTTACAGCTTGCATACGGGTTCGTGGTATCCCATCAAGAATGAATCCAGTTTCACCCTTGTTGTATCCCTCCTCAAGCCGCTTCGTCAGCAATCCAAATATGATGTCCTCAGGCACAAGCCTCCCTTCGTTTACCGAATTTGCAATCTGTGCCATAAGAAACAAAGAGCTAACTCAGCCCATTTCAAAAACCCTCAAGCATTTCTTTGACAATTTTAGTATTCAAATATATGCCTGTTTCTGGAATGTTTCTAGTTCTAAGTGTGAGAATTAAACACTACCGAATAGCCTGCATAAACAGGTTGAGCTGTTCAAACTTCAAAGAGAAGCAAGAAAGAGACAGGATTCCTATGCAGGCCTCAGCCGCCACAAGACGGCAGGATCGAATCTTCCACACTTCCAAGCGGAACCCTAGCTATGCTAAATCCCAAAATTGCCCCCAACAACGTGTGGACAGAGACAAATTACGGGGCTTGCCCCCGCAGCCGTCCAACTGTCCAACAAGGCGAAAGGACGCGGGGAAGACATGGCCAGCACGCTCCTCCGCACCATCACATTCAATCATCCTATATACTTGCCCCAGAAAAAAAACAGTGATCTTTATACAAAGACTGAGGAATCGTGGACAAAGTGCTTGACCTGCAGGGGGGAAAAGGAAAAATCGTGGCTTTGCCCAACCTGAGGCGAATATCGCGGGGATCATAAGTAACGAGAAATTTCCAGAAGCACCCAAAAAGCGACCGGTAAATTACAAAATCAGACTACCTTTTGATCCATCAGGAAAATGATGCGTGAAATGGCTCCCGTAACAGCACAGCACAGCACGCCTAAAAGGGGGAAATCCCAAAATTGCTGGAAGAAAGAGATCATCCTACTGTGCAGGAGGAAAGCGCGACTTGGATCACTCCCATAGATGAATCACGCGATCCAGGATAGTGCCCGGGAGCAGGACACCGGGATCGCGAAATCACCCGAGGAACGGATACAGAGCAACTCGATTTCCGCACCAAATTGGACCGCAGGACGAGATCACGATAGCAAAATTTCGAGAGAGGGAACGGACGGGGCTGCGATAATCCGACCAACCTTCCTGTAGAGCTGGGAGGCGGGGTTGAGCTCCTGCCTGACGAGCGTCCCCATGGAGATGTAAGGGACGTTGAGCACCTCGGCGAGGCGCGCGGCGTGGGCGTGCTTCTGCGGGCCGGGTCGGCCCATCACGACCCACTGGACACCCCGGGGGCCGTCGCCGGCGGGGTCGGTACCCGGGATCGGGGCCGACGCCCGCGCGCGGCGGCGCGCCTCCTCCTCCTCGTCGGACCAGTAGTCGTCCTCCGCCAGGGCAGCCGCCGAGGACGCGAGGCCCCGGGCGGGGCCGGGGGCGCGGCGGGAGAGCGGGTGCGAGAGGGATCGGGCGGCGAGCCGCAGGAGGCCGGCGGCCATTGCTGGCGGCGGCGGCGGCTAGGGTTTGCGAGGGGGCGGAGGGTTTTGGGGGTGAGTGGTGGTGGGGGCGGAGGCGGAGGTCGTGGCGGAGTTTTTATTCGGAATCGGGAATGGGAAAAGGTGGAGGGGAGATCGCCGCGGCCGTTGGGACTTTGCTGGCTGGTGGCGGGGCCCGGGCGCCTGGCCGTGGCCGGCTGTATAGATGGCCATTCGGCCGCCTGGCCCTAGCCCGGGCACGGTGCGGCCCGCTCTTTTACGGAGCCCGGCCCTTAATTCGACCGTGCCGTGTCGTGCCCGCCCACGGGCTGTGGCGACGGCCCAAGCACGGGCCCGTCGTGCCATTTCGTGCTGGGCCAGCCCGCCTGACACGAGCACTAACGGGTTCACGGGCCAGCCCGCAGCCCGTAGAGGGAGTCAACACTCCTCCTCCTCCAAATTTCACAAGCAAGACAGATAGATATGTTATATGTACAATGAACAAAAAAAAGACAGAACACAAATTTGTAACAGAATTTCACCACTTCAAGTTCAACAGTCATAAAGTGATGAAAGCAAATGTCATTGTAGATCTGTTTACACTTGATCATTATGATCAAGTGATAGCTGCCTCATTAAAAACCTTCCTAGGTAAAACCCACCCTTGTGAGAAACCCCAGGAAGGGAAAAAGAGTACAGCCCAGATCTACAATGCAAGCAAGATCAATTGTTCATTACATGCATCAGTGTCGCTGTCCAAGTAAGAAGACAACTTAGAAACAGCAGGTATAGCAGTAGCAGGGGCAGCAGGTATAGAAGATGAACTAGGAGGAGCAGCAGGAGCACCATATATCTTACCCATGCAGCAAATTTCTTACCAGTAGATGTTGCTGCTTGAGATCTTTGACCCCTAACTGCACCAAACTTGGTTTCATACTTGTTATACAGTTTATATAATTCAGTTCTTACCTCATTGTAGTAATTAGAATAATCAAAACCAATAGTTTGAGAAAGAATCTGGAGAACATTATGAAAACCTCTCATCTTGGTTCTAGGATCCAAAACAAATGCAAAGGAATACAAAAGAGGTATGTTCTGCCAGTACTTAAGGAACTTCAGTTTCATAGGAGTCACAATGTTCATAAGTAATGCATTATTCTCTTGGGCATACAAATGACCAGCAATCTCAATTATATGATGAAGAATCATAGGACTGGTAGGATAGTAAACACCAGATAAAGCAACAGTGGATTCATAAAACAATTCAAGAAACTCTAGGATTTTTTGAGCAACAACCCAATGCCCCTCACTGAGTAGAGGCTCACCATTAACCAAACCATAATTAGCACCAATAAATGTAGAGAATATCTCTTTATATGGTAAAAGGTGCTTAAGCATCAGATAAGTAGAATTCCATCTCACATCCATATCCAAACCAAATTTACGAGGCCGAGACCCCTTCAAAAGGCAAAAGTTATGAAACTGAGCAATGCGTTGGTTAGAGGAATTCAAAAAAGAAATTGCAGTCCTGAAAGCCTCAAGATAAACCTTGATCCTTTTCAAACCAGACTTGACAATGAGATTTATAATGTGGCATGCACAGCGCTGGTGCAAGAGGCCACGCAAGTTATCATTGTCTCTATCAATTGGTTCAGGATCAGGACCAAGATAACTAAGAAATTTAGGTATGAGCTTTGACATGGCAGAAGCATTTGAAGAAGCATTATCAAGTGTAACAGAGAAAACCTTATCCATCAAACCGAAATGAGAAACTACTTCTTCAACACGCTCAGCAATGTTAACACCAGTATGAGAACAATCAATGAGCTTAAAACCAATTACTCTCTTCTCTAACTCCCAATCAGCAGATACATAATGAACAACCACACTAAGGTAGTCTTCCTTAGCATTGCCAGACCAAATGGCAGATGTCAAACAAACAGATGAAACAGATTTAAGTTTATCAATCAGTTCATATCTATGACCAAGCCAATACTTATGCAGATCTCTAGTTGTGGTTTGCCTAGATACAGAAGTGAAACGAGGATTGTGAGCACGCTGAATGTACTCCTCAAATGCAGATTCATAACCAAAACCAAGAGGCAAATCAAGTCTAGCAATTAAGCGACACAGTTCTTTACGAGCAACATCAGGCTTATACTCCCATGTAGTAAGAACAGTACCATCACCTTTCAATTGCAGACGAGATTGAACAAGAGCAGCATGTTTGGTTTTAGCAACACATACCTTCTGGTGCCGGAGCAAGTGTCCAGTACCAGCAGAAGAATGCCCAGAAAGGACTTGAGCACAATGCTTGCACTTGGCACCAATTCTCACCTTCTTGTCGGTGGGCAAAGTGTCGAAGATCTCATCGAAGTCGTTCCAGGCAGGAGACCGGACACGCTTCAACCGAATGCCATCAGTGGTATTGACTGATTGTGCCGAGGAAGGCATCACGGGCTGGCCGGGAGGAGGAGCACCAGCACCTGCAACTCCAGCAGGACCGGCATCATCACCGCCATCAACATTGATCGGAGCATCAGCAGCACCGCTGGCGCTACCGAACAATGCCTCGCCGCCGGACGCCAGGTCGTCCTCGTCGTCACCAGGGAGCCCACAGGCCCTGAGGTCGTCGTTGATGGTGTACTCCTCCATGTCGTCCATCACGACAACGACCTCGTCCTGCAGCCCGCCTCCGCGGCTCCGTTCCTCAACGACACGCGGCCCCGCGCATCATGCCATCATCTGCACGAGACCTGAAAGCAGGAGCAGGAAGAAGAGGGACAGACGAACACTCAACAGTCAGAACTCAGTACACGAACGCGAACTCGCTAGGTGCCTAGATCTACATATTAGGGATAGGGACAGGACAGACATACCTGCGCAGCCGGAGCCCGGAGCCGAGAGAGACGGCGAAGACGAAGACCAATCGACACTCGCGGCGGCGAGCCGGCGAACTGGAGGAGTAGAGGATAGGGGAGGGTCAGAGGCGAAGGGGAACCAGGGACGGGGAGGCGACGAGGAGGAACCGAGGAGTCGCGGCGGCGAAGCGTAGATCTACGACATCTACTCACCGGCGGCGAGAAGGTCGAAGGGGAAGAGGAGAGGAGGCGGCGGTCCGGCGGATCGGATCGGAGGCGTGAGGTGGAGATGCGAAGACGAAAGGTCGAGAGAGGGCGAGAGGCTGCGGGGCGGCTGGGGAATGGGATTAGGGTTAGGGGAACTGGGGGGGTGCCGGGGGGTGTGGGTTTTATATGCGCCGCCGGGCAGCCGACCGTTGGGCTGGGCCTCGGCAGGCCGGCCTCCTGATGACCGTTGCGAGCTGCGGGCCTTAGCCGGGCTAGCACTGTTCCTACCGTGCCGGGCCGGGCCGCCCGGTGTGCTGGGGTGGCGGCCCACGCCCGGGCACGGCTAACGGGCCGGGCCAGCCCGGGCACGGAGCTTCGCGTGCCGGGCCGTGCTTGGGCCGGGCCAAAACGCCGTGCTTCCGTGCGGGCCGCCGGCCCGCGGGCCAAATGGCCATCTATAGCCGGCTGCGGATACGAAGACGAGGGAAATGGGATGACGCCAACGCGATGGGCTCTCGGGATCCGCAATCCCGAGGCTATCCGCTATCGTTTGGATTTTTTTTTCAAAATAGCCCGTTTGATCTCTCAATTTGGTCACTCAACTTTCAGATTGGTCAATTTGGTTCCTCAAGTTTTATTTTGGAGTCAAATTCATCCTAATGCTGACGTGGTACTCTTTATTGTCAATAAATTAATGTGAAAAGTCTTTTATACCCTTTGCATATGCATGCCAAACATTTGTGTACCCATATTCCCTTGTTATACACGCAAAAACATGTACTCAAATAATCTGTGTACCTATTTTCAACATACATTTCCTATAATCTAAATATTTAACACTAACATCAAAAGGAATTTTGACGTAGTATTAGAGGGCTGAAGACAAAGCATACTACCATCTATCATGAGTTTACCATTGATGTCGTATCAAGTTGCTTGGCAGAATACTAGCGTTGTGTACTATCAGTTTCTATCCCCATAGGACAAGTGATTCAGTTGATTCCGAAAATTCTCCACATTTGCATAAGCATCGCAGGTCTCAAACATGAGGCTCAACATTAACTCGGATCAATCTTTTTTTTCCTTATAATCTGATCTTCATGAACATTTGCATATGCACTTATGCAGGTGGAAAACGGAAGGCAAATAACTATTGAGACGTATTTTTGCATGTATATCAAAACAATATGAGCACATAAATTTGTGACCTACTACCAAGTAAAAAGAACTTTTCATATTAGTTTAATATCAATAAAGAGAAACATAGCAGCGCAAGGATAAGTTTGACCCAAAATCAAAAGTTGAGAAACTAAATTGAGCAATCTAAAAATTAAGGGACAAAGTTGACCCTTTATCAAAATTGAGGGACCAAAATGATTATTTTGCCCTTTTTCACGCAAATTCGATGCGCCTCTCATGTTGGTTTTCACTGTTACATGAGACGGTACAACCTAGGGCCATTCTCCTATAAGCGGCTTAACGGTGAAAATAAGCGAGAATCATGTCTAGTATTTTATTTATTTTCATCGATTTTCGCTTATGTAAGCCTTCAAAGATTTGAACTAGAAAAAAACGAGAAGAGAGAAGCAAGAAAATATTCACTTAGATAAATGTATTCAAACAAGATCCTAGTTGGGTTAAGTCATTCAAGGATTAGAGGAAGTCCGAAAGCCATCTACATGGTAGAATTTCGAAATCTTTGTGTGATTTTAGCTTGAGTTATCTGTGTTGGTAAAGGCATCATGGTATGATTCAACCGTCCCATGCGAATTTAGTTTCTTTTTTGTGATCTGATTATGGTGTTGCTGAGAGCAGCGGTGGGTCGGGAGGGGCTGAAGACCCTCCTACCGCCGGCTGCTTTCATTGGAGCCCCTCCAAGCCCTCCTAAAAAAATTGGAACAGGAAGAAGAGGGAGAAGGGGCTAGAGGAGGAAGAAGCAGCGGCAGCCCCCCTAGGCGTTGTTCCTGGCTTTGCCGCTGGCTGAGGGGGGGGGGGGGTAAATAGGGCCTCCAATATGTTATTTCAAGGTGAAGGGATACAAACGTCCCATACCAGATCATATGGGGCATGTTTGAATTGTTGAGATAAATATTTACCCCAAGGTAAATGTTTTTGTCCCTCCAATTTACCCTCAACAAATTTGCTCTATTAAGATGTTTGGATTGAGAGGTAAATGTTAGTGGGCTAAGCATTTAATAGCCATGTGGGAGAGGAGATGGTTCACTAATTGATCACCTTTTTGTGAGTCACACCACAAATTTACCCCAGATTTAACACTCTTAAGGAGTAAATGAAATTGGAGAGGCTACACATTTGCTCTATACTTTTGCTCCCATATGTTTGGCACATTTAAGACTAATTTAGAGTAAATTTACCCCATTACCTCCATCCAAACACGCCTCATGGTGGTTTTGATTTAATTTGATTCGATTATTGTCTCCTCTCATGCTAGAGTGATTCGCACTTTGAGGAAGCTTCCTTTTACATCTGAATAATATTGTTGCGTTCTTTGCTGCATGTTTCGTTTGGACCAACATAATCTCCAAATCGGCAGTGGAAAACGGGTCTAAAAGACGCTGGGCCCGGGGCGGGAGGGTGCTTGGCGCCCTGCCTAAGAATTTTTTATTTTTATATTTTTTCTTTGATTTTTTAAAAATATATGTCTAATCTCAAATTTTGCAAAACTATACTATTACCGCCATATGATACGGCGGTTGGGTACTGTAGCACCCCAACCACAATTGCTACAGTACCCCCCGCGTGGGTACTGTACCGCCTGCAACTGCCGTATCAAACGACGGTAAAGTCAGTCCTGTTTTCAAAAAATCGTAACTTTTTTTATATAAACTCAGATAGAGGTAACTCTATATGAAAATAGTAGATTTCGACGAGATCTACAACTTTGTAATTCAAAGTTTTTTCATTTGAAGCCATATTCAGACTCAAATAATCGATATATTATTCAGATCTTAGTTTTCGGTATTCAGATCTGGATACTATATGGATTATTTGAGTTTGTGACTTCAAATGAAATGAGACATATCATATTCAGACTCAAATAATCAATTATTTGGACCCAAACGGCATATCATACGGCGGTTGTGCTATATATTTGCAAAAATTGAAATGAGACATAGATTTTTGAAAAATCATGAAAAATAAATAAAAAAATAAAAAAAATTCCCTCCCTGGTGGGGCTGCGCAACGTGAACGTTCTTGCTTGTGTGAACGGAATTTTTTTTAATATTTAATTTTCTTCGATTTTATGAAAATAAATAGTCGGATTCAACATTGGCAGAAATAACCACAAACCGCCGTTTGAAACGGCGGTTGGATCCCTGCCGCCGTTCCAAACGGCGGTAGGAACCTACCGCCGCCTCACACGGCGGTAAGTACATGCCGCCGTTTCAAGTGGCGGTAGGATTGCAACAGTGGCGGCAGGGCCGGTATGGGTGGCGGCAGGCTGGCTGGCAGCTACCGCCAGTTGAAACAGCGGTTTCGTTAAGCCTACCGCCGATTCAACTGGCGGTAGGTTTTGTTTTCGATTTTTTTCTTTTTTTGTTTTTGGTTTTTTGGTTTTTGTTTTTTCTCAATACTATAAATGCGAAATAACAGGCAACTGAATACGAAAATACATAAAATAATTAGAACAAACAAAGTACTGTACACGACAAGTGTCCAAATACAAATCTAAATACGACCGTGTTTCGTCGGTCGCGGCGGACCCTGGTGCTCCTTCCTCCTCGCCGCTGCCGCCGCCCTCTGTGCAGCCCTCGTGTGGTGGGTCGGGTACATGAGGGGGTCGTGTGGATGGTGATCGCGTCCTCCGACCGCCGGCTCGGGGGGCGGTGTCGCTAAGGGAGCACCTGAGCCCGACGGGACAGCCCCCCTGCGGTCGCTGCCTGTGGAGTCACCGAGCCCGACGGGACGGCCCACCCTCCGGTCGGTGCCTGTGGAGTCGCGAAGCCCGACGGGGCGGCCCCCCGTCCGGTCGCCTGCGCCTCCGCCTCCACCGACGCTGCCGCGTCCAACGCCTCGCCTGCACGCCCTGCCGAGTCGTGGAAGTCCTCCATCATCGCGCGCTGCTGCTCCTGCGTCTGCTGCGTCGGCTGAGTCACGGGCGGGGCTCCTGTCAGCTGTGTACCACCGATCTCATCGGCGCTGCCGCCCAACAAGTCGTCCAACGGAAACTCCAGCGGTGGTGTGTCGCCAGTGTAGTAGTCATCTGAAGCAGGTGTTTGAAACAGTGGCTGCTGCTGAACAGGTGGCTCAAACATTGGCTGCTGCTGAACCGGTGAAGCTGCTGTCCACGACAAAGGCCCCGGTCCCGTAGGTATCGGTGGTCTCTCTATAAAAATATTTGATCGTCATGGACCAAAATATGCCGTGGTCTCTCTAGATAATATAAATAGCAACAAAAAACATGTACCTGTGGCGTAGAAAGCACTCGGTTGCGGTAGGTACGGAGCGGACGCAGTGGGCGCGATCGGTGGACGTGTCGAGGACGAGGGTGCCTGGTACGAAGCTGAGGTGGAGGCACAGCTGCTGGAGGAGGAGTGGCGGGGAAGGAGGTAACCCTCGTCGCCGCGGAAGTTCACCGCCTGCATGATCCGCTGGCTCAGGCCCACCATCTTCTGCAGCTCTGTCCGTATCCGGTCTAACGACAACTGGTCCATCGTCGAGCCCACGTGCTGGGCCAGGTGGTACATCTCCCGAGCTGTGTTGTACTGTCAAGATCGGACGGATTGTTAGTACAACGAAATTTTAGCGAATGTGACTTAATTTGAATTAATGCAAAAGAACTTACTAAGATGCTGTGGGACTGATCCCGTCGGTAGGGGTACGTCGACGCTGGCACGAGGTCGAGGCGAGGGTTCGGGGGGACGTACGTCACGCGCGTCCGGGTCCACACCGTGTACCACTGCAGGTACGCTCTCCAAGCGTCGTCGCCGTGTAAGCGCGGCTCGACGACGACGTTCTGCGCGGCGGTCGCCCACGCGTCCAGGTACTGCTGCAGCTTCCCCGAAAAAGGGGCCGAAGTCCTCGACCCATTTCTCGTCCACCTACAACAAGAAACAGCCAATTGGTCAGCAAACTAACTTTCTTCACTCGTCCAAAGAAATTATTTAAGTTTGCAATGAACTTACAGGTGCACGGACGGGTCGACGGTATGTGCGACGGGCACAGGCGAAGCCTGGTAGAGGCCGAACTGCCTCAGCACGCGCTCGACGTGGTACTCCTCGACGTACATGTCGTGGACGAGCGGCGTCTTCGTCATCCAGAAGTCACGGTCCCGAAAGCACAGGGACGAGAGACCCTGCGGTGCACGCGCGGCGATCAAGGTGTCGGTGTACGGCTGCCAGATAACCTCGCGGTCGGTGAGGGTGTCGATCTGGCCGACGAAGTCCAGGTACGACCTCCTGGTCTGCTCCGTCAAAGAGAGCTGCAAACAAGAGAATGAGTTAGCTCGACGAATTGCATTACTTTCAGATAGCTAACGAACGAAATTAGCTCGAAGTACGAACCTGGCGCTGGCACCACATCGACCCCATGGTCGGCCTGTCTGCTGGGTCGTGCCCCTCCTCCAGCTCGCGGTACGGCGATCGGTCGACCGATGGCCGACCGACGGGAAGCCGCTCGTAGCTCCACAGGTGCAGCAGAAGTGGGCATCCGAGGAGGATCGACTGGGTGCCCGTCTTGGTGCACCCGGTGCACAGGCCCCTGTACGTCGCGGCCAAAACTGCAGCACCCCAGTTGATCTGGGGCATCTCCTCCACGGTGGCGTCGGCGATCCTCCGCGCGTGGGGGATCAGGAACCTCGACACCGCGTCTCCCTGGGACCCACAGAACATCACGTAGCCGAACAACCACAGCAGGTACGCCTCCAAGTGCCTGTTGCTCGTCGGCTCGTCGGCGTCGTCCCTCATGAACGAGGCCTGAAAAAATTCAAAATTCAGTGAGAGGCTGCAAACCGATACTATGAAAAAACGATAGGTAGAGGAACGTACGCTGTACTTGCGCAACCAAACGCACGAGGGGCCGTGGGAGTTGGTGAAGTCAGGCACCTCTGGCGCGCCGGGACGGCGCACCACTCAGGCGAACCTCGCGAGGAGGACGTCGCGCCACGGCTCGGGGGGGTCAGCAGCCCCATGGGCTCCCCTGAGCACGGTAGCCCGAAGAGGAGGGCCACGTCCTCCAAAGTCACCGCCATCTCCCCCCAGGGGAAGTGGAAGCTGTGCGTCTCGGGGCGCCACCGGTCCAGGAGCGCGCAGACCAGCTGGTAGTCGAAGCCAAAGCGCGACCTGCACTCCGGCGGTCGCAAAGCGGCCCGCATGAGGTCTCCCTCAACCAAGCGCGCTAGGGGAAGAAGCCCTACTGCGCGTAGCCTGCACCACAAAATGAAAATAAATATTAATTACGAATTTAAATGAGGAAATACAAAGATACGAAGGTGTCGTATTACATACTTCGGACATCAGCCGGGGTGAAGCGGCATGTAGTACCCCGGGCCTCTAAAACGCACGGTCCCTAGCTCTGCCCCGCAGATCGCGGAGTGGTAGGACCGGTGCGCCCTGTCTGTCCGCTCGTCGAAGAGCTCGGGCAGCACGTACGGCAGGGGCTCCCGAGGAGGACGAAGAGCACCAACAGGGGGTTGCGGACCCGCCGCCTGCTGCTGAGCCATAGCTGCAAAAAATGAAATATAAAGTCACACATAATTTCTAAGCATTTCCAAAGCATTTCTATAATTTCTAAAGTATTTCTAGGAATTTCCAAAGTATTTCTACAATTTCAAAAGTATTTCTATAATTTCGAAAGTATTTCTATAATTTCTAGAGTATTTCTAAGTAATTCCAAAGCATTTTCTACAATTTTTAAAGTATTTCTAGGAATTTCCAAAGTATTTCTACAATTTCTAAAGTATTTCTATAATTTCTAAAGTATTTCTAGGATTTTCCAAAGTATTTCTATAATTTCCAGAGTATTTCTAAGCAATTCCAAAGCATTTTCTACAATTTCTAAAGTATTTCTAGGAATTTCCAAAGCATTTTCTACAATTTCTAAAGTATTTCTAGGAATTTCCAAAGCATTTCTACAATTTCTATAGTATTTCTATAATTTCTAAAGTATTTTTAGGAATTTCCAAAGTATTTCTATAAATTCCAGAGTATTTCTAAGCAATTCCAAAGCATTTCTATAATTTATAAACTATTTCTAAAGTATTTCTATAATTTATAAACTATTTCTAAAGTATTTCTATAATTTCTAAACTATTTTTAGATTTTTCTAAACTATTGCTAGATTTTCTAAACTATTTCTAGGATTTCTAAACTATTTCTATATTTTCTAAACTATTTCTAGATTTTTCTAAACTATTTCTAGGAATTCTAAACTATTTCTACCATATTTACTAAATATACGAGGAAAGTATTAGAAACATACCTGATGGACACCGAAGAAGGCCACGAGGAAGACAAGAGGAGAGGGGAGAGGCGCAGCCGGCGGCGGCAGGGGCGTCGGCCCTTATATAGGCGCGGCCCAGCCGCCGGTTGGAACGGCGGTAGCACCTACCGCCAGTTGATACGACGGTAGGTGGCCAACGGTCGGTCAACCGCCGTTTCAAACGGCGGTTGGACTCCTGCCGCCGTTGGCCGTGGCTGTAGGTCCCTAGCCACCGGGCCACGTGATGGATGTCCCAACCGCCGTCTGAAACGGCGGTTGGCATGGATGTACCGCCGTTTGAGGCGGCGGTAGGTACCTACCGCCTTTTGAAACGGCGGCAGGTGTCCAACCGCCGTTTCAAACGGAAACGGCGGTTCGTGGCTAGTTCTGCTAATGTTGAATCCGACTATTTATTTTCGTAAAATCGAAGAAAATTAAATAAAAAAAAATTCGTGTGAACGTAACACTTTTTTCGGCTCGCAGCCCATCATCCATCAACGCTGGACCCATGCATGGGCCGGGGGCCTGCTGCTTCGCTCAACGTGAACATGCAAATATCTGGCCCGTCAAAATCACACGAGCAAAGTTGACTGAGATAGTGAGACGACGTCACAAGTGCGTGCACGGACCCCTTTTTCATTCCTTTCCTTTTTCTTTTTTTAAAAAAAAAGCGAATGAATTTCCCTGCCAGCTCAGCTCGTGACTTCACTTCATTGACCGTAGATCGTATCAGCTCCCCAAGTTTGTTGCAACCACGTCCAACCGTTCAAGTTCAACACACACATGATCAAATTATTCACGTTGCCTTTTCCCCTCAATGCAAATTGCAAGATTTTCGCCACGATTCACGAAACAGTACAGTACCCCGCACGTACTGAGCTACGAGAAACGACGGCGAGCCGATCACGGATTCACGGCACGGCGGCGGCGTCGTCGTCGTCGTCAGCGAGCATTGGTCACTTGTTAGCGGAGGCTCCGTACGAGCGTTGCGAAGTCCCGCTCGGAGCAGGAGGGGATGGCGAGGCCGCCGGGGTGGGCGTGGTGGTCGAGGCCGAAGTAGTCCTCCTCCGCGCTCTCCAGCAGCGCCACGAACGCCGGCTGCTTCAGGTACGCCGTCGGCACCACGTGCCGCGCCCGCGCCTCCCCCACGTACACCGCGAAGTGGCCCCGCGGCGCCACCGCCCCTCCTCCTCCGCCGCCATGCTGCTGCTGCCTCGCCGGGTGCAGCCGCGCCATCAGCTGCTGCAGCTTCTTCCCGCCGCCGCCGCCGCCCATCTTTTTCTGCTTCCTGCCTGCCTTGCAGTTTGCTTGCTGCTGACTTGTTGCAATTGTGCTCGCTAGCTGCCTGTTGCAGTGACTGGCTTTTCAGACTTCAGTGGTCACTGAAGCGTTGCTGCAGCTCAGGAAGGGTGGCGCGCTTATATACTGCTCTCGAGTCTCGAAGCTCGACCAGTTGGTTGATCTTTTCTGGCGATGAGCGCGTCGTAAAAACCTTGAAAGGGAAGACATGCATGCAGGGGATGTGTTATTGATGGTGTTTCTCTGCTCCAGGGTGTGTGACAGTGTGAGGATGGCCGGGAGAGAGAGAGACTCACATGACGGACATGCTCACATGACGGTCCTGTGACGCGTTGCTTTCCCATGTTAGGTCAGGATTTGTTCGTATTTCGTTCAGCTCAGAGCCTCAGGCCAGTGTGTGCCGTCGTGCCGACTTGGGCGGATTATCGTATAATCCATGCCGCCGCAGCTATAAGATGATTTGATTTCGTATCGTTGCAAAGTTAATCCAAAAGTTCAGAGCTAGCTCTGCCCAAACACTGTAACTGACATTCAGTTGTATCCTGAGAAAGTTCAGTAATTTGCTGAGAAAGTTTAGTGATCCGCTGAGAAAGTTCAGTGCACGATCGAACTCCTTGGAATGGCGAATGGAATTAATCAATTAAACCTGCAGCAAGGCAAAAATATCTGGAAAAAGAACCACCGGTGGTTGCCGAGCGCTCCGCATCAAGCAAGACTGGCAGGGTTTTGTCACACACTGAATGACTGAAGAAATCCCTTGTTCTTTCAGAAGGACAACTTGCTGCCGCAAACTGTACACAGCCGCTGGGCTGGACCACCCCGCGCCCCAGGTGCTCGTCGAGATTCTGCTCGTGTCCGAATGGAGCGGGGGCTCGGCCGCATGGGCAGCCGGCCTCATGCCGAATGCGCCCCGGCGGCCTCGGGACAATTGCATGCAGATGCACAGCGCTCATCAGCAATGGCGCCAACAACAAGAACAGCAGCAACAGCAGCTAATCACTTGCGAACAGCAAGCCTCAACCACTCGATCGATCGCTGGCGGATCAGGTGTGGTAGCAGCCGTGGTACGGGCCCGAGAGGTTCAGAGGATTCAATGGCGGATTGGCATGCTGAAATTGTAGAAGAAGATAAGGGAGGGGTCCGTCGTGTTTGGGTGGGAAAAGTTCAGACAGGGGAGGGCCCAAAGGACACCTGATCGATGGATGCGCGCGTGTCAGGGCGGTCGACGGGTCGTGTTCTTCATGCAGAGCTGCGTGCTCGACGACGTCAATGACAACCCACAGGGCCACAGCCCACAGCATGCGCGCGGGGATCCATCGATCGAGAGCCTGGACCATGGCGGCATTCCACGATCGATCGATCTATGGCCGGGAATTGTTTCAAGATGTGGGCGTGCGGCCTCATCCGGAACGGTCAGGTCTCTCCCTCTCTCCGGCAAGATCACGCGGCGTGCCGGCCGGCCGGTGATGGCGTAGATCGAGTACACCTGGTCTCTCTCCGGCAACATCACGCGCGATACGGCCCAATTTGCTGTGTTCAGAGTCTTCAGACACGTGCCAGGGATTCGGGAGACGACGATCGCCGTTGGTCGAACAGCTAGGACGCGCCTCATCCTGATCGGTGATCGGCGTCGCGAGTCTCGCCTCCGGCAAGGCCACGCGGCGTTGCCGGCGAGATCGAGTGCACTGCGATCTAGCGCTTCTGGTTCTGGCCGGCCAACTTGTTAATCACCTTCACCTCGTGCTCGTGGAATGGGTGCAGTGCAGACATGGCGGATGATGTCAAGTGGCGTCCACACTGTTCCATTATTGGCACTGAAATGCTCTAGTAGTGCATTTGCATTTCGTTATTAATTAATCGCTTTACTGAATTAAGCAGCTGAGCAGGCACCGTTAGAGAAGGAGACTAGTATAATTTTGCATAAATTTTGAGTACTGATTTTATTTTTACCTGTCAGTGGCTAGCAATGCAAGCCAATACATTTATTCAGTATAAATCGTTGGTACAAGCGGCAAAAAGTACAGTTTCTCTCTTGGATGCAGAGGTGGCATCAAAATCCCAAGTTGTGCACAGATTTAAGCAATGTTTTTGAGCAAAATATTGAATACAGAAAGTGTGAATCAGAAATATTATCTAGAGAAGAAAAAGAGGGAAATAAAGTAAAAACAATGCGTCTGCCGGGAGTCGAACCCGGGTCTATTGCTTGGAAGGCAATTATCCTAACCGTTGGACTACAGACGCTTTGATGTACGGATGTTCTAGATTAAAGTTAATAACAGTGGCACATCGATTGTGCCAATCGAATTTACTAGAAAGGCAACGCGGCGTTGCCGCGCTAGGCTAGTGCCCTTCGTTAAATCAGCAGCATCTTTAGACTTAAGGATGTTCGATTTGTACCTTTTTTATTTTAGTTAAGTCAGACGGTGTTGACCCTATAGCGTAGGTCATTTATTTTGTGGTTGAGAGATTTTGCATGAAACCAAGTAAGTAATCGACTGATCATCCCAAGGTAGTGCAGGTGGATCGGAACGATGGTAGGCTGTGTTATAATTTTTGTGATATTATATTCTGGAGATTTAGAACTACTTAGGAATTGAAGGGTGTGTTCATACAAATATATAGGCCACGGATTGGTTGTTGTCAATAGTTTTGCAAGTTAGTTATTGGAAGTTGGGATTGTTTTTCGTATCCATGGGCTACAGATTATTTTTTTTGTAAAGTTGAGACGCTAGTTTGTGAGGAAACGTGAGATTGAACTATGGGTGGAGTTTACAAATTTTAGTGTGTTGTTGATAAGTTTGGGCTATGTGTTGACTTTTGGGAAGATCGCAGTTTTTCGATGAAAGCTGGAAAAATTGTGGCTGTAAACATATTTTTTCCAAAAGGTCAGGGCCTTTTTCATAAACTTATGTGAACTCGCGGGTACGAGTTCCGCAGAGAGGAAGGGGTTTTTTGCAAAATTGTGTGAACTCTGGGCTGATTCTCGCTAAGTGGAAGGGCATTTATGCAAAATTTAGTGGAAAGGTTAGGTTTTGAATTGATTGTTGTTGTTGCAAAGTACAGGGTCTTTTTCATAAAAAATGTGATTGGAAAGTGTGTTTTCTCAAAAAGTTTAGGAGAGTTTTCGTAAAATTTAGTGGACTTCGGTACAATTTTTGCAAACTATAGGGTCTTTTTCATCAAAATATGGATGGAAAGCATATTTTTCAAAAAGTTTAGGGGTTTTTTCGTTTTTCATAAAATTTTATGGACCACGAACATAATTTTTGCTAAGTGGAAGGGTTTTTCTGCAAAATGACCGCTACTCGGCTGATCCGGGTTGTCCACCTGGCCGATCCGGGTTGTCCACCTGGCCAATCCGGCGGTCGAGATTTGCCGACGACGTGGCAAGCTCCCCAGACCTTCGTGAGGAAACGTGAGATTGAACTGTGGGTGGAGTTTACAAATTTTAGGGTGTTGTTGATAAGTTTGTGCTATGTGTTGACTTTTGGGAAGATCGGAGTTTTCTCGATGGAAGCTGGAAAAATTGTGGTTGTAAACATATTTTTCCAAAAGGTGAGAGGCTTTTTTCATAAAATTATGTGAACTTGCAGGTATGATTTCCGCGGAGAGGAAGGGGTTTTTCGCAAAATTGCGTGAACTGTGGGCTGATTCTCGCTAAGTGGAAAGACATTTATGCAATTTAGTGGAAATGTTAGGTTTTGAATTGATTGTTGTAAAGTACAGGGTCTTTTTCATAAAAAAATGTGAGTGGGAAGCATGTTGTCTCAAAAAGTTAAGATTTCGTAAAATTGAATGGACTTGGGTACAATTTTTGCAAACTGTAGGGTCTTTTTCATCAAAATGTGGATGGAAAGCATATTTTTCTAAACATTTAGGGACTTTTTCGTAAAATTTTATGAACCACGAACATAATTCTTGCTAAGTGGAAGGGTTTTTCTGCAAAATGACTGCTGCTGGCCTGATCTGGGCCATCCGCCTGGCCGATCCGACGGTCGGGATTTGCCGGCGATGTGGCCAGCTTCCCTGGCCTTCTTATTGGCCACGAATCAATATATAGAGATTAGCGAGGTTTACTGGCTTGTTGACGCCAGAAGCAAAATAAGTTGTTAGGTGTGTCCTTCTTTATCAAAAAAAAAAAGTTGTTAGGTGTGTCCTAGAGACTTGAGAGCATATCCTCTCATCCTGTCTTGGTGTGCTATAGCCTAATGTATCAAAATTATATGTTCATGACCGTGAAGAAAATGCACGGAAAACTACAACATTGACTCAGCCCGGTTTTATCATGCCACAACATGTTAGCAAAATTGGTAATACAAAGGAAAAGTGATGCTGAAATGCAACTTCTAAATTAGAAGAAAATATAAGCATTTGCATGTGCGACAGTGTATTGCATTGTGAAATATGCCACTATCGTGTGTATGAGACGTGCACATGTGACTTTGGGAAGAAGGAGCAATTGTACTTGGAGCAAATTTCTATCGTGTGTACGAGACGTGCACATGTGACCTGTGTATGCACATGGACATGGGCAAGCAGGGCACAATGTTTACATGTTTTTAATTGGACTATTATCTTTAAAAATAAATTATTTCAAGTTTTTTCAAAACTGTGATATGGCTAATTTAACTCCATTTCGAAACACAAAGAAAAAGATTAAGCACTACAAACTACAGTGATCAATACAAACTACAGTGATCAATTGGCCAAAAAAAAACTACAGTGATCAAATTGAGTTTTTTAGAATTACACAGTACAACGACACGCACGCACACTCACCCCTATGAATACACGTACACAAATCCTATCTTTATGAGCACATCTGAAGGATTGAGCACCAGCAGATCTGAAGATTTCCGATGTCACCACTGACGTCTCGTCGTCAACGGGAACGGCGCTTACCAAACTGAGACCTGTGTGTGAGTCGTCGGTTCGAGACCCAATTCGAGGCTGAAAGCCCACGAAAGATCTAACGCAAGCCCATAAAACCAATTCGGGCCACCCTACCCATTTCCAAATCCTCATTTCCTTCCACCAAGCTGCAAAACACCACCACCGGCCGACCCATCAGACATTCAGACTCCTCTCGACCTCTCCTACCGCCGAGCGCACCCCCCGAAACCCTAGCGCACGCACCATGGCGGCGGCGGCGGCGCAGCAGAAGATCCGGTGGGGGGAGCTCGACGAGGACGACGGCGGCGATCTCGACTTCCTCCTCCCTCCCCGCGTCGTCGTGGGCCCCGACGAGAACGGCCTCAAGAAGGTCATCGAGTACCGCTTCGACGACGACGGCAACAAGGTCAAGGTCACCACCACCACCCGCGTCCGCAAGCTCGCCAAGGCGCGCCTCTCACGCAGCGCCATCGAGCGCCGCCAGTGGCCCAAGTTCGGCGACGCCCTCAAGGAGGACGCCGGCTCCAGGCTCACCATGGTCTCCACCGAGGAGATCCTCCTCGAACGCCCCCGCGCCCCTGGTATCGATTCCCTCTTACAGTCCTCGATCCGCTCCCCATTTCTGATCTGTTGCGTCATGTTTCTGTTGCTAGTAACTAGGCGCGATCGATCTATCTCGAATATTTCGATTCATTTCGTAGTTCTGTAATTGCAGATAGATGCGGTTGCTGTGAAATTGGGGGCCGTTGGATGGCTTAGTGTGCATGTTCGTCTAATCTAGATATACAGGGTTTGCGGTGTCTTAACATTTCTAATTAGGCCGTGTAGGTGCAACAAATTTGGTCATGGTTCTATCCATCCCATTCCAATCGCGTAGTTGCTATAATAGTGTCACGGAGCAATTAAAATTACCATTTCATCCTGGCTGATCATCTTCGTTGTAGATTTATTTTTTAACAGAACTACAATTAGCAGCCATTCAATAAAATTTTGGTAGATTAATTTTTTGTTTCGCATCAAAGACTCCGAATTGCATTCCATATTTCACTGATTGCGACCCCCCATATGATGCAGTTGTAGCACTGACTGCAAGTTATCTCAGGATGAAGAATTGTTGTTATGTTACAACTTACATGAGCTCCTGAATGCTCACATGCTACAAAAATCTAGCAGGACTTCTTCATAACACACCAGTTCTTCTTGATTTACTATTTCTCTTTTCAGCATTCGCACATTCAGGCATAGTTAAGATACATTTGTCTATCAACTGCCAAAGCATATTTCAGCTAAACATGGTTTTTCTGTACATATACAGACCTGTCATTTAGCCATGGTTAATGTTCTGCTTAATGTATTCATCATCTTTTTTTTTTGTGGGTTGTGAGGCCTCCAGATTCACCAGTTTCAAACTTTGGGAATCTTTATATCCTCATGCCTTGTGACCGTATATTTGCTAACTGCTCACTCATTTGCAGGGAGCAAAGCTGATGAACCAGCTGCAGCTGGTGACCCACTGGCTGCTGCAAGCAAGGGAGGTGCTGTTCTCATGGTTTGCAGAACCTGTGGCAAGAAGGGCGACCACTGGACCTCAAAGTGTCCCTACAAGGACCTTGCACCACCGACTGAAACTTTCTCAGACAGGCCTCCGACGTCCGATGGCCCTCCTGCAGCAGGTGGCCCTACTAAGGGAGCATATGTTCCCCCAACCTTGAGAGGTGGCGCTGATAGGAGCGCTGGAGATTCGATGCGCCGAAGGAACGATGAGAACTCTGTCCGTGTCACCAACCTCTCGGAGGACACCCGCGAGCCTGACCTCCTCGAGCTGTTCCGTGCGTTCGGCCCCGTCAGCCGCGTCTATGTTGCGGTGGACCAGAAGACTGGGTCAAGCAGGGGGTTCGGCTTCGTCAACTTTGTTCACAGGGAGGACGCGGAGAAGGCGATCAGCAAGCTCAACGGTTATGGTTATGATAACCTTATCCTCCGCGTCGAGTGGGCGACACCAAGGCCCAACAACTAGTTTTTTCGCTGCTACCTACTTACTAGAGTTGCATATTTTCGCAAAGAAGTGCTACATTGGTATGTTGTTTGGAATAGTACTTGTGTCATGCGCATATGCCGTGTCGTAAAAACTTGCTGTTATATGTTATTTTGGTTGGACGAGAATAAGTACACTCGCTGCTGTTTTGTTCTGCTGTCTCTGCTGACCATGCAAATGGGAACCAGCGTTGATTTGTGTCTTTGTTCGTTCTGTTTGGTTCTCTCGGTGCAGGCAGAAAAGTGTTATTGAGGTGTGCGGATGGGTAAGAAGTTGGTGCAACGGTGTCCCGAATGCATCGGTTTCATTCAGTTTCGTTTGGTTAGGATGAAGATAATTTTAGTTTGCCAATATGAGTTCTGCTATATGTGCGGTTCCAAATCCTAAAGTTTGCCTGAACAGTTGCGGGAACGCATAGAAAACATGCAAACAATAACTGGGAGGACTGGTGAGCGGAATCTCTTTGTTTTGAATAGGTTTTGACAGATTTCCTCGGAAATTTGCTGAAACTTCCTACGCATGAACTCAACACAAGACGAAACAGGCAAGACCCAGTAGCCACATATCTCTTGATTGTTGTAGATTGACTTGTAATCCAATCTGACCATTGTATTGTACACCTTCTACATATGTAAAAGAAAAGCTAATTATTTGTGCTGGGGGCGTTTTCACAGAGCTTCCCAAGAAAGATGATCGTGAGTGTTTGCAACTAATCACGCGACCTGAACAGTAACCAATTGAAACAGAGAACATCCAGATCACGAGGCAAAAATGCAGTGGCTGGATGGTGATCTATTCCAGTACCCAACAATGGCTCGAGCTGTCGAGCCGGTGACGTTCAGAGCGGTGCTTGAGCACACGGAGCGCTTGGCCGCGGCTCTCCACCTCGACGCCGACGCCGGTGAACAAGGCATGGATCGCCTCCGAGATCGGGTATAGCACGCTGACGTGCCATGAAACCACCTCGAAGAGCCTGACGATACAGAACTTGGACGCGCCAAGGTACACGGCGTGAGACTGTTTCAGGTTCTATCCCGCGGGCGGCGGCGCGTACTCTGCCCTCGACACGCCGTGGATCACAGGCGGCCCGAGCCCGCCCCATCCGCCGCCGGCGATGTTCGCCGCGCAGAACAGCTGGTGGCCGCCGTCGTCGGACGACGGCGAGAGCCCGAACCAGAGCCTGTGCTCGCGAACGTACTCCGCGAGGCTGGTGAAGGGCAACGCCCAGTCGCCGGAGGCCTTGCTCCACGCGCGCGCCGCCGTGTCGAAGGAGTAGGTCTGCCCACTCCTGCTCGACACGAAGATTCTGGGGCGGCGGCGGCCTCGGTGTAGGACGCGGTCACGTGGGAGGCGTCGAGGCGTGCGTACTCCAAGGGGTGTGGCGGGAGATCGCGCCAGTGCCCGTCGCCGCGCCTGAGCGCCTGGAGCCTGGAGGTCCCTTTTGAGGTTGGGGAACGCGTCCATGCGCGTAGAGGGTGTCGCCGACGGTGAGGCAGAAGGGAACGCCGGCCATTGGCCGGGCTAGGCCGGGCAGGCGGCGGTAGGCGTGGGGCGCGCCGGCGTCAGACACGAGGGTGCTGCTCGTGTTGTCCACGGACACCACGATGTCGTGCCCGTACTCGATGGTGTTCCTGAAGAGCATGAAGTTGACACTGTGTTGACGGTCGCCGCCGGGTGGGACCGAAAGGAAGAAAAAGTCCATGGCGGGGTCGGGTATATATATGTAGGGGGGCGCCATCCGGCATCGCCAAGAGATCAACGGCTTCTGCT
This sequence comes from Cenchrus fungigraminus, assembly GCA_036936925.1. Lineage (NCBI taxonomy): Eukaryota > Viridiplantae > Streptophyta > Magnoliopsida > Poales > Poaceae > Cenchrus > Cenchrus fungigraminus. The sequence continues at coordinate 41,998,664 of CM072769.1, read as the reverse complement.
GCCCCGCCGCCGCCGTCCTGCTCCGTCGCTGCACCTGCACGGGCGAAGAAGAGGCGTGACATGTCGATGACTCATCTTCTCTACTCTACTCTACTTCTCCCGACACGTCATCTTCTTCGACTCGTCCCAATCTCCTCTCTTCTCTACTTCTCCCGACACGTCAGCACGCATCTCCGCGATTCGTTTCCTTCTTCCGATCCCTCCGTGTCGCCTCACGCCCTCGCCCATCCGCCAATTGAACACAGTTGCGTGCCACGAGCCCGCGAACAGAGTTTCCAGAGGCCATGCGAAGATGCACCGATTCAAACATTCAGGTTCAGTTACGAGATCATGACAAACATTCAGGTTCAGTTACGAGATCATGAATCGATAGTAGACATTCAGGGTTCCAATCTTTTTTAAAACGTGCAAAACACGTTTTTTATTAAGAGGGGAGAAATTTTTTTTCCAGTTCAAGTACAGAGGCATAAGCCCAACAAAACAAGAAACTAAAGAGCAGAGCTACACCGCCCTCGCCGAACGAACACCTAACAGACGAGCAAGCGGAAGGAAACCCACACGCGCACAAGACTTTGCCTCCTCCAGAATAGTCGGCACCAGCGCCACCGGTATGAGAGCTTCCTTGTCGTGCACGCGCTTGTTGCGCTCCTTCCAAAGCGACCACGCGACCGGCTAGATAAAGGAATCGAAGCCTTTCCTTCGAACCTTTGCGACCTGCTTCCTCGCGGAGCACCACCAAGCTGCGAAGCTCATGGGGCGGTCAGGGGTAAGGTCCTGGAGGAGAACATGCCTTAGAGCCCTGAACCAGGCCTCGCGACTAAAAACATAGCCCACAAGCAGGTCCAGCGGAAGGTCCTTGATAACTTCCCAGACCTCAGCCTCGGAGAAGGGGTTGGCGAGGCTCTCCAGGTCCAACCGTGGGAGGCCAAGCTCCGCAAAATCGAGCGCACAGGAACGCTCGTGGCTGACGCCAAGGATCCCGTCGAAGTAATCAAAGGCTGCATCGGCCTTTTCATCTTCACAAAGGATAGAGCGACCATCGACCAGCATGGAGGGGATGAAGTTCTTTCTTCTACGATGGTTGGCGTGAAGGTGAAAAAGTTTAGTATTAGCGTCCCATTCGCGGAGCCACCTCGGACTAGACTTCTGCCGAGCGATCGTTCGCTGCAGCGAAGTTAAACCGAGGTAACAGAGCTTGAGGAAACACCTCAGCGATAGTTCCTCAGGAGAGAGCGACCGAGAATCCTGTGCGACCTCGAGACGGAAAATAATCTCCTTGACGATCTGGATCTGCAGGTGGATGCTACCATTCGCCTTGGAGCTCCACTTGACCAGCGCCTTCACCGTCTCGCGAAGGAGGTGATCAAACATCCGTAAGGGGTCCGCATCGGGGCGCAGCCCCGACCACACCACCTTAACAGTGTCAGGAAGCCCTCCACCTTTGGCCAGAAAGCCTGGAAGGTGAAGCATTTCTTGGGGTGCACCACGCTGTCGAGGAGCAGGAGAAGGGAGCCATGGTCAGGACACCTGGAAGAGATGGCGTGGAGGGCAGAGGAGGCGAAAAGAAGTTTCCAGTCCGGGGAGACAAAAACTCTGTTAATACGCTCAAGCGTAGGGTTCGATCGCTCATTGCTCCAAGTGAACAGGCGACCGTGGAGGTGGAGCTCAAGGAGCTCAATATCGTTAAGGAATCGACGGAAGTGACCCATCATCTAACGCGAGAGGCGACCATTGTTCTTGCCAGCCGCTTGATAGATAAGGTTGAAATCCCCATAGAGTACCCAAGGCCCCGAGAGAGTTGGTCGAAGGGTACGGAGCTCGTCGAGGAAGCAAACTTTGTTGGCATCGGTTTGCGGCCCGTAAACGGAGGTGAGCCACAAAGACTGAGAAGGCACAGAGAGCAGCGCAACCTTAATAGTAACATGATAAAGACCACGTGAGGGGGAGGAGACGAGCCATGTGTCTTTACGCTAAGCGACCAAGATACCACCACAACTGCCGACCGCAGGCAAAGCAAAATAGTCAAAATCAATACCTAACATATCAAGCATAATGGAGGGGGATACAACTGCGAGTTTTGTCTCTTGAAGACAGAGAAGATAGACATGCTTTGAAGCTACCAACTCGTGCACCGCCGAACGTCTAGCACGTCGGTTAAGCCCGCGCACATTCCAAACAGCTAAGTTTGCATCCATTGAAACACATGTACAGACACGACCACACGGCCACCGTAGACTCAAGCCTGCGCGTCGACGACTAGCTGCTCCTCCAGGAAGAGCTCGCGAATCACGGCCTAGAACTCGTCGTCCTTCAGCACCGAGCACCGGTACGACCTCTCGACCTGAGCGCCGAAGAGCTCGCGAATAGCCCTGCAATGCTCCTCCGACAGGCCCACCGCAAAGAGCCTGGTGTACCGCTAGAACGAGTCAGCGTCCGACACCTCATGTTGCCTGACCACCCCCAGCTTTCGCATGAGCAGGTTCTGCCCCGCAGTGATCGGGTTCGGACCCCGACCCTTGGAGACCGTGGCGAGCGACTGCTGCGGCGAAGCGTAGCGAGCGGGCTGGCGGCGGCGCACCCAGGACTGGCGGCGGCGGTGACCGTTGCAGAGAGGCGCAGAAGTCAGCCACCAGCGACTCAATGTCCTCCTGCGGGGCCGCCGCTGCCGAAGCAGGGCGAGGGGAGCGCGACCTGGGAGCCCGGGGGCAAGGGGCTGGCGCCGCGGCCATGAGGGAAGTGTCGTGCGAACGCAGAGGTGGGGTAGAACATGACCTGGAGGGGGCAGGAGAAGGCGACCGGAACCGGGAAGGAGGAACCACCAAAGGGCGTCAGATTGAGGGACCACCTCGGGCCTACCCTGCTCCAGGAGCTAGGGAGCAGGTAGGGGGGAGAGAATCCTATCGAAGACGGTCGCTAGGGGCACAGAGCGTGCCGAGGCTGGGGTGCGACCCCCCTCAACAAAGCTCCCCCGCGGGGCTGGGGCACGACGTCGACGCCTTGAGCGGCTACCGTGGGGGGCAACAGGGCGGCCTCGAAGAACATCAGGTTGTCAGCGAAGGCCCTGAGCGGCTTCGTTGCACGGACGGGAGGGAGCTGCTCCGGCAGCGGTCGCTCGGCCGGCCCGCGTCCTGCAGACTTCGGGCGGACCACCGCGGGCCCGGCGGCAGGAGCCGGGGGCGGGGAGGGGGGCGCCACACGGCCGGGGCCGGCGAGGAGGCCGAAGAGACCACCAGAGGAGGTCGGCCACCTCCCGCGGGGCGACGCCGGGGGCCCTCACGACGAACGGTGCAGTGCCGGCCGACAGCCCAGACGACCGAGGCGGAGCCGCTGCTGGCCTGTGGATGCCCTGCAGCACCCAGTAGGGGAACGAGGGAGCCGGCGGGACCAGCAGTGGAGGAGAGGTGGGAGCCCCCAGCACGCGGGCCCTCGTCCTGACCCGGCCACGAGACCAGGCTGCTTGCCCGCCGGGGGCTGCCGCTCGGCTGCCGGGGTAGGGGCCGGCGGTACACCACCGCCGGAAGCCGAGGATCCCGCAGGCGGGGGAGCGCCAGAATGACCAGGGGCGCCGCCGCCTGGCTCTCCCGACAGAGGAGCGGCACCAGGCGGGGGCACCAGAAGATCGACGACCTCGATGATGTCGAGCGTCGCCCAGTAGCGGAGACAGGACTGGCAGGTGCCCAACCCGGTCTGCTCGATCGGCGCCAGCGTATCCTTCCGCACGGGGATCAAGTCGGGGTCGATGCAACCCGCAAGGATGAAGAGCTCCTTGAGGTTGGCCTTCGACTCAGACTCGGGTGCCAAGGAGATGACGGCACAGGAGGAGCTGAGGACGTCCTGCGCCGTGCTGCGCATCCAAAGGTGCGCAGGCACGTCCTTGATGCCCACACGAACCTGGTAGCGCATGGGCGCGTCGACATCCCAGTTCTCCCGCCTCCACCGGCAGAAGGAGAGGCGAAGGGGCCTGTCTGGGATGGGTTCCTGAAGAACCGCAACATCACAGAAGAGTCTTGGAAGACGATGAGAAAATCGTATGGGTGGTAGGGGTAGGAGACGAACGACCCCACTAGGACTCCAAAGCGACCAGTGAGATAGGCATCAACATCCGCGGTAGAAGCGAAAGGTCGAGTGCTCGCGACCATTGCGATCAAAGCGCGCTCCAAAGCGACCTCACTGTCGACGACCTCGGGGTGGCGTGGAATGATGCACACCTCGAGTTGCGAGCACCGCGAGGGGTGCCCCAACGGCAATAGTGGAGGCGGTAGCGGAGGCGTCGCGCCGTCGGCGATAGGGGTGCCGGCGGGCAGCGGGGGAGGAGGAGGCGCGCCCCAGGCCACCTCACCCGCCCGAGTCGGCCCGGCACCCATAGGGCGATGAACCGACGGCGGCGGAGCCGGTGCTGCCCCCCAGGTGCAGCCTCAGTGCGGACCGCAGCGTGGGGGGCCCGTCGACGACCCTCTGGCGGGGGTGGTGGCGGAGGGTCGCGTGCCACAGGTGGGGGTCACCGACGGTGCTCCGGCGCTGGCGGCGGCCGAGCCTCCTGCCGCGGCCAGGGCGGCGGGGAGGGAGGGTGCCAAGCGTCCCGACCTTGCGCGACCAAAGGGGAGAGGAGGTGAGACCAGCCAGGCGCGGAGCGACCAGGGGGCGGAGGAGGTGCGGCCACCAGGCCGGTGGCGAGCACCCTCCACCATCACCAAACAGACCTTCGGGCGCCAGCATGAGCTCTCATGGAGACCGAGCTGGTAGCATCGGAACCAGTGGGTTGCGTGGGGGCAGTCAACGGCGATGTGATCCTTCCCAAAGCAGTTGAAACACTTCCCCACAAGGTCGGAAGGGACAGAGGACGACGGAGGAGGCGGCGGTGGCGGCAAATGCCTGTGAGGGGACACCTCTGCACGCTGCTGCTTACGCAATCGAACCTCTACGAAACCATCGACGTCCGCCCGAGACGCCGGGTGCAAGCCCCTCGCTGTGCCTCGCCCCAACGGGAGGCGGCGGCGGTGCACCCCTGGCCGGCCTACCAGCGTGCAGACCGCGGGCGGCCCACCGAGGCGGCCAGAGCGGCAGCCGCCCGCCCTGGAGCACCGTGGCAGCGGAGGCGGAGGGGGTGGAGGCGGGATGGGGAGGGAAGGACAGCGACCGCATGCCTAGAATTCCCCTGGAGGAAGCGGCCCTGGGCCGCGGAGCAGCCGTCGATGAGAGATCCGCCGCGGCGATGGAAGCATGGGCCGCACCACGAAGGAGCGACCAGGACGGGTGTGGAGGTGGGGAGGGGTGCACTCCGGCACGGGGATGCCGGCGGCCTGCATCTGCTCCGAGAAGGTGGGGGAGGAGGAACGACCACACAATGCGGGAGAAGAGGAGCCCGAGGTGGAGGAGCCCGAGGTGGAGGAGCCCGAAGCCTCGAGAGCCCAGAGCTCCCACGTGGAGGGGATGGAGGGGCCTGGCTCCACCGAGCTCGGCTCCACCCCTCCCGCAGCAGCAATCAGCAGCAGGCGGTGGGCCCTAGCGCCAGCCGAACCCACCGGCCTGGACAGGGTGACCGAGGCGGCAGGGCCAGGGCCGCGACCGACATGGTCGCCACCCGCCAGCTCGAGGGGACGCGCCCAGGGGGAAGGGGAGGAGGCGGCAGCCTGCCCGCCGGCGGCCGACGAGGGGGACGGGGTGCCCTAGCAACGGGCGTCAGAGCTAGGCGCGCGCACGCCATCACGAGCTGCGGCAACTCGCCGCACGGAGTCATGGCTGCCGCCCTCCGGCGCTAGAGGTCGAGCCGAGACGGAGGACGGGGAAGGGGCGACTGACGTAGTGCTCCGGTGGTCGACGTTCGGCGGCGCGCCGCCACCCGACCGCGCGGGCCCGCGCCCATCACCGCCCGGCGCGCGGGCCATGGCAGTGGAGCCGCCCCCGCCAGAGGCTGGCGACCTGGTCGCACCGGTGAGGAGGGCGGGCTTGCCGGCGGAAGGGCGGAGGAGGAGGCACCCGCGGGAGGGGCAGAGGCGAGCAGCTCCTCGCCGAGGAGGTCATTGTCGTCCATGGAGTTGCCGACGTCCTAGAGCTCAAGAACCACCATGGCAGGCACCAAGCCGATTTCCCTCTGGGAGCACGAGAGAGGAAGAGAAGGGGAGGGATGGAAAGCTCTTGGCGCGAGGGGCGCGGATCTGGTGGCGGATGGGGCCGCAGCGCCCGGAGCAGGGAGGTCCTGCTCCAGCGGTGGGCGGCGGTGGGGTGACGGGAGGGCTCGGGAGAGGGAGGGGATCACAGGTCGCCTCTACAAATGCTAAAAATAAGTGAAGGTTGGAGACAGGGATCCAATTGTGCACGGGCGGAGACAGGGAAGGTTGGGGGAGTCAGGTTAAAGAAGCTGGGGGCGAACCTGGACGGGATGCTGTCCTGGTACGCGGCTCTTGCAGCGCCGGGTCGATCTTCCCGGGCTTTGGCGGAGAGGGCCGAGGGCGGTCACCGGTTATCGCCGGCCGCGTGGTTGTGGTGTTCTGAAACTGAACTTGCAGAACGATATGTGGGTGAACTGAATATGGTTCAGTACTTTGGTCGGTCATCAAGCGAGCGAATTTGCCTCGATTTTTCTCTTGATTTCGTATTCAAACTTTTCCAAGAGTTAAACTAAAAGTTAGAGGTGCATGTCTGCATGATAGGTTTTTTTTTCTCAAATACGCAGGAGAGCTGCGTATCATTGTGTTAAGAAGAAAAATTGTTTGGTTACAACACGCGGCCAGAGCACACACCCATTTTGGAAGTGGATATTACGTGAAAGCACAACCGAGAGAAAGCAAGGATCTCGCTAGATGATTACTCGCTAAATAGACAACCTAAGTGTGTAGCTCCCGCACTGATCCAATTCTCACCTTCTTGCTTGATCGTGCGGAGCAGCAAAAGTGGTTGGGTTTCAGCCCCACGGAAGACACACACATTCCGTTCTTTCCACAATTGCCAAGCAATTAGAGCGAATAGCGTGTCAAATCCCTTCCTCTTGCTTCCTGGTAGTTGGCTCTGTAGATGAACCCACCAACACTGAATGGTCCACAACTCCTCCAGCTGCAGGCTGATGATGTCGAGGTTATGCAAGTTTAGCCACCATACCTACTGGGAATAGGAGCACTAGAAGATGATGTGTTCCATGGTCTCGTCTTCCTGATCACATAGACGACAAGTTGGGAAGGCTCGCAGGCCATGACGGATGCCTCAATCGACTGTCTAGTGAAGCTTATGGAAGGCAAGCCAGAGGAATAGCTTCACCTTGAGCAGCACCCATGTCTTCCAGATGAGGTTAGCCCCTTGCATGGTCGTCTTTCCTTGCTGGAGCGCCCCATAGGTCGATCGAGTTGAGTACGGGCCACTGGCAGTCCACTTCCAAGCGAAAGAATCTGGTACACCGTCAAGGACCTAGATGCCTGGAGCATGTTCCTATGAAGTAGTAGCTCTGCGATCGCCTGCTCATTAAGTGTACCGGTGATGTCGCGCACCCAACGACCATTAGCTAAGGCCTGTGCCACGGTGCGCTGCTTCCGGTGGCCCAATGGAACCAACTTCAGCAAGTTGGGGACAAGGTTCAGCGGCGATGATCCATCGATCCAGTAATCAGTCCAAAATCTGATCTTGAGCCTGTCCCCCAACTCGATGCGGACAGATGCCTGGAAAAAGGCCTGCACGTCGGGGCTTGCACTGACTTGCAAGGCCGACCAAGAGCGATTGTCATCCATCTTCTGCAACCACAACTATCTCGTCTGCAGAGCAACTCGGACGAGTTTTAGGTTTGGTAGTCCAAGTCCACCTGCCATTTTTGGGCTGCATACAGTAGGCCACACCACCATGCACTTCCCTTTGGCGGACTGGTCACCTCCTGCGCAGAAGAAGTATCACCCGAGCACATCAATTTTGTTCAATGCCCAAGCAGGAAGGTCGTTGGCCATGAGAGTGTAGATTGCAATAGCCAAGGCAACATATAGCACCACGATGAGTCGCCCACTCTTGTTCATGAGCTTGCCGTGCCAAGGGGTTAGTTTGGCAGCTCCCTTGTCGATGATGGGTCGAATCACAGCTCGGGGCAGCGCCTGGATGGACAGTGGTACACCGATGTTCCTGATGGGGAATGGCACAGTTTCACAGGGCATTTCCTATTGAAACTCCAGTAGATTGTTTTGTTCCCCAAAGATTGGCATGATGGATCACTTCTGCAAGTTGGTTCGCAATCCAGAAGTCATGCCAAAGATGTCCAGTAGCTTGGCAATTGTTCGCCCCTCACGTCTGGATGGGGTGGAAAATAGGATTGCATCGTCAGCGTAGAAGCTACAATGGTGCTCTACCTCCGCGATCCTAGGCTACAAGATGCTAAGGGATGCCGCCCTGCGGGCGATGCGGTCTCGCACGTCCATGACGATGATGAACAACACGGGTCGCCCTGACGCACACCCCACGGTGTTGTATCAGTGAGCCCGGGCATCCATTCATCACGACCATCGAGGTGGCCATGGACATGAGTATGGAAATCCACTCACACCACCGGGTGCTAAAACCCCTCGTCGTCATGACCTTGAGCAGGAATGGCCAAGATATCGTGTCGAACGCCTTGGAGATGTCCATCTTAAGGAGCATCCTGGGGATCTTCCTTTTATGTTGTAGGGCAGTGGCTCTTTGCATGTACTTGTAGCTGTCAAGTATGGATCGCCCCTTGATGAAGGCGCTTTGATTCTTGCCAACTAGCGACGATAGGAAGATGGCAAGGCAATTTGCCAACAGCTTGGATAGAGCTGTGCGAAGCTGTGAGTCAACATGATCAGCCAGTAATCTTTGGCCTCCAATGGCACGGGGATCTTCGCCAGCAGGATGATGAAAGCATCATTCAAGCATCATAGGGAGTGTTTCGGCGAGGTTGCAATGCAATTGATTGCCCACATGATGTCTCCCTTGATCACTGACCAAGTAGTCCAGTAGAATGCACCAGTGAAATCATCTAGCCCTGGCGCACGATCGGTGGGCATGTCCTTGATGGCAGCCTAGACCTCCTTCTCGGTAAACAACGCATCAAGACCCGCAAGCGCAAGATCAGGGATGTCCAGCACGACGAGGTTGATGGTGGCTGACCTTAATTCCTCGTGGCCCAACAGTGCCGAGAAATAGGCATGGAGCGTCGTCACCTTATCCTCTCGGGTCAAAGCTGTGGTGTCGTTATTGCAGATGCTGGTGATGAAGCACCGTCGACGGTGACCATGAGCCTTGAGATGGAAGTACCGGGTGTTGGCGTCCCCTTCTCACAGCTCACGAATTCTGGATCGCTACCGTGCGATTGTGCATTCCAGGGAAGCAAGGCTGAGGCATTGCAGTTTCATCTATTTGCGCAGCTCAATTTCAATGTCAGATAGGGACCAACGCTCTTGTTCACGGTCTAGCCGGAGAATCACCTCTCGCGCCACCAACAACTGGGATTTGATGTGGCCGATGTGCTTGGCCGACCAGCTCTGCAGCTCCCATGCTGTGTTGCGAAGGAATTGATCAAGATGGCGGAAAGGGTCTCGAATAGTGTCTGAACAGGTCCAACCTCTCTTGACAACCTCAAGGTAGCCGTCGAACTTGGGCCAAAAGACCTCGAAGTGAAAATGCGGCCTCGAAGGTAGCCGTTTGTTTGCAGGAGCAGTGCACAGTGATCAGACGCTGACGCGTCAGAGGACAACGCCTGAAGGAAGCACGACGAAAATCGTTCCTCCTAGTCAAGTGAGATGAGCGCGCGATCAAGTTTAACCAAGGTCGGCCGACGCCGCTCGTTACTCCAGGTGTAAGAGCAGCCATGCAGGTGGATGTCCTGCAGCTCTAGTAGGATTGATGTTGATGACATGTTATGAATATGATTAGCACTTGATGCACATGATCAACACTTTGTTGCATGCCTTAGTCGTGAAAATATGAAGCTGTTATGCCCGTTGGTCTTGGTCAGGTCTACAATGGATACATACTACCAAGGCCGTTTGTTGCGTAACTGCTGCCCACAACGCTAATGCTCTGAACTATGCTGCATACACAGCTTTCCGTGTAGTGGATCCAGTGGTGGCGAAGGACCTTCAAGCTCAGACGGACAGTACCACTGATGTGACTACCCCAATATGGAATGCTTTGTCATCACCCTACATAAGGTTTGGAAATGTATTGGCCATGCGACAGTATGGCGGTGAAGATTAAGAGCTCATGGAATATGATGCTCTCGGGTTACTTGCAATAAGGGGAAACTGATGTTCTAAGGGAGCTTTTTGTTGATATGGTAGAGTTGGAGACCACGTCAAGTTGGAATCTAATGACATTTTCTTACATTGAGGAGAATTTATGGGCGGAATCTGCTGGCATTGTCTGAGAATTTATGGGCGGAGACAATCAACGCCTTCAAACAGATGTGTGAAGTTGATTGTTCACATAATGACATTACTATATCATTGCTAAAGACATGCTTCAAGTTTAGTTCTTATGTTTGTAGTCATAATTAGTTTGTTTCTTTTTGAAAATTCCAGCCGTTGGTATTTAAATCATGAAATGTGCTGACAAAATTTCATGACTTCATGCTGGTTCACACATCAAGTTGACCCAACACATTTATATATTTATATCAAGAAACATTTATACATTGTCAAAATACATTCTACCTTTTCAAGATAAATTAGTTCATCTTATTATGGTAAATTACAAAATACCATCATTCAGGTGTGTGCATGTAAGAACTAATGATAACATCAACTAAAACACACACGCACACACGTGCGCACACACAAATTGTACATATAATTTGTGTGAGGAATGTGTTGGTCGACATTGTTCAACTAATGGCACATGGAGAGAAGTCATTTCTCCAAAAAAAATTAGACAGAGATGATGCATTATCTAATTTTCTTCATACAAACTACTTTATGAAACTATGTATTTATTGGAGTCACTTTTCTCCTTGTCGCTTCCTCTTTCTTTCTTTTTGACTTAAACTGTAATAAAACAAAAGGGAGAAGATAATAATGTGAAATTGGTAGTCTAGTAACTGGTGGAGCCCCTTGCTGTGAGTATAAGAACATTGAGAGCTCGCATGATAAGCTACTTCTATCCCGTCAATGATTTTTTTGATGTCGAAATATGCAATGTATACTTGAAACTTTTCCATGGATGAAGATAAGATCATGGCAAAGTATGAAGATTGTAGACGTTAGATATTTAAGTAGCCTTACTTTTTGTTTATGGTGAAGTGTGGAATCTTCTAGAATAGAGGTATTTGTATGATAGTCATCACCAAGTAGGTTTTATTTTCACATTTCCGTGCTCTTGTAACTGAATCTAGTTCACACGTAGCTAGTTTGTGTTTGTGTTTATACCGTCGACTTTATACAAAAGTTTATTTCCCGGCCTGTGCTCACAGGGTTACGACGCTCTCTGTAAGGGTGGGGTAGGGGTTCGGGGGTTTTCTCAGCCTGCGTGAGAGGTCTTCTTCTTATCGTAATGTTTGGGGGGCGGCTTGCCTCTCGCATGCCAAGTTTTTTTGATTGTCCCGCGACTTCTAGTTCTTGTCTTTTTTTACACTAGCAGGATGTCCGTGCGTTGCTACGGTATAATGCTAATTGTATGTATTAAACTGATAGCTTTTTTTCTATTTGTATAGCTATAATTTTATTGTACTCGGTGCATACCCATTTTCTAAGAAACTAATAAAATTTTCACCTAACTTTTTTATTCTCAAATAATCATTCGTGCACCATACAATACGACATCATCTCTAATTGTACTCTCTTATCCGAGCTGACAAGAATTATGTTTCATATATGGTCCAATTTAAGAAGCACCGCTGTTAGTTAAGTATAGCGTGGATTTTCCAAAAAAAAAGTGTAGTGTGGATTTGGCATCCAACGGATGCAAGCGCTTTAGTGCTTGGGAGTACCCCAATCAACAATCATCGGGTCCATACAACTTAATTATCATGTGACATTGTCTTGTACTCCTTCCATCCTAAATTGTGGATCATTTTGACTTTTGTACGGCATATATGTTTGTATGCACATAAATATAGGATATGTCTAGATGTATACACACACTTATAAACCTTGAAAAACTAAAATGACCTATAATTGGAAACAGAATAGTATAACTTTGTACTGTAGTATATTAGATTATCTATAATCATTATGCTCATTTCAAACTGACAAATATAACCTTAAAGTTGGAAAACTAAACATGTAGCTAAATCTTTTCATAGTAAAATTTAATATCATGTGTGAATACATGTACATCGTCGTTGAGGCGGGAAATCTTGTTTTATATCCGAGTGACAAAAGGGATGTGGTTTAGTTATTGTCGCACCTAACGTGAGAAAAATTGCATTGATGAATGTTTGCAGCCTATGTTGGTTGGGGGGGGGGTAGGTTCGGTTTTCGAGGGTTTTCCAGTTCGCTGGTGAGGCTGTGAGGCCAGTCTCAGTGGAAGGGGTCACATGAGAATTTCCAAGAGTGACACATCATCTTTACCGTATTAGTTTGCGGGATGACACACCCTCTCTCAATGCACAGTGTCATAGCACAGTTTCATAGGTTCCTATAAATATTTAATTGCTGCATGTTGGTTGGTCAATTATGCTATATAAATTGTGTCACTTGTCTCAGTGCGAGGGTCATGAGGGTGTCATTCCTCGGACTCCGCGCCGACCGGGGGTCATGAGGATGACCCTAATTTCCTCTCTCTCCTATTAAATATCATGCCATGTCATCTCTTTTGCATATGTGGCACCCTATTTAATGTCTATGACCCTCCCATTGAGAGTAGCCTGAGGATCGGTTTTCAGTGGGGCGGTGGTTTTTTTCCGGTTCGGCGCCCTTTGCAGTCGGTTCACTAGTTTTTCTTGGTTCCGTGCCCTGTTTGTCGGTTCTTGTGACGTACCAAGATTTTGGACAGAAGCAATCCTTATTTTAATATTATATATATATAGGTAGAGATAGAGAATGCTCTACACAAACACAAAGCACACATGACAGCTCTGTACTAGTGCAAGCTTTAAGAGGCCTACTTCTAAGGGTAAAGAAAGTATCAAGGTAGTAGCTGGGTTTCCTATGCAGCAGCAGCAACATATATAGAATAATATCTCCATGAATCCACCATATCCCATATCTCTCATCCGCATACGGATACATCTGGTCACCCAAATCACCGTCACCAACACCTATCTCCATCTAGGGTCGGTGCGAGAACTCCCACTCCTCACACCTCAATGGTTGCACCCGGATCCACGAGGCAGAGGGAGCAACTCCCCTCTCCCCGAATACAACCACGGCTCACCATACACACTCATCCTATATGGGGGAAGGTAGAAATCCCAAAACGTAAGAGTCGGAGAAACAACAGGCATGTCCATAACCGAGGACGCGGCTATACGTATAGATCTAAACTCTGCAGAGCATGTACACCAGTACCCAACTCGGAATAGTACCCGGACGATGTACGGCCGACCGAGCCTACCCTACCGAATGAACACCTAGGAGTTACGATTCCATCCTGCATCTGGGTCTCGTTGCGGTCCTTCACAAAGGACCACCCCAGAACTGTGAAAATGCCCTCGTGTGGCCGCACGGGGAGCGCCAAAAGGGAAGGGACTTCACCCTAACCCTCTCATTGATACCCTCTATTCTACTGGCAAGTATGGTATCACACTTGCTAGGGTCGAACGGCCCTATCCCCACTCTCGGCGAGGTGGTGTGTACGAAAGTCCCGTGTAACAGGCGACCCACTCGGTTTCAGACCGGGGCGAGCTCCTATCCTCCAAGTCATCACAAAAATCCCCAACACCTGTGCTCCTAAAACAATGTACCCGCCATAGGCACCACATTGGGCAACGTCCGAGAAGACGATCCCTGGCCCCGGATCCCAGATCGGGTTGTCTTGAGCTCACCCCCACCAAAATATCCCAAAACCCCTCTCCTGCCGGTTTTTTCCCACACACACCAAGAAACTACCACAATAATCCCAACACATGCATAGCAAGCTCAGCATAACATCTCGCATAAGTAAAGTGAAAGTAGTAGGTCAATCAAGGACAAGTATGTAAAAGAGGCTATGCACGGGTTCATCTCATCCATCACTATGCAATAAATAAAGCACTAGCAGTTCTAATAGCCATGCCTAATGGGCATTCAAAGAATGGTCGGGCGTGAACCTGGGTGCGAGTAGTCATCGTAGCCGAGGTCGTCGTCGTAGTCCTGGTTCAGCTCTCCGGCTCCGGCGGCTCCTAGAATCGTAATAAAATATAAACACGGGTGCTAATTGCAATAAAATCCAAGAGGAGGAACAAATAAGACCCAAAAAGAGGCAAACTCTAGCCTAGCGCGGAGTTTGGATTTTTAGAAGATTTTCAGAAGAAGTTTTGTATTTTTCGGAGTTAAAACGGATTTATTATGAATTTCCAAAGATTAAATAGATTTCTTAAACTAAAATACGTATACACAATAGCATTAACTTTTGGCTAGCTACAGGCTAACTCAAGCTGACTCAACCGGGGTGTTAAGCTGGCTGCAGGGGAGCTCCTGCCGACCACGTGGCGGCCACGGCATGGCTTTAAGCCAACGCCTGCGCACGTGGCGGCCGGCGTGGCTGCGTGCATGGCCCCGCGCAGCAGATCTCAGGGCGGATCCCTGCGGCACGGCGCAGTGTGTGGGCGCGTGTGGCCTGCCCGTGAGTGGGCCGGCGCATGGGATCCCTTCGGATCCTCTGCGAGCACGTGCGCATGTGGGCGGTGGTGTGTAAACAAAACCCTGGGGTTTTGGCCGGCGTCCCCAGGTGTTCGAGGGAATGCCCACGAGGGGCTCCGGCGCGGCAACACTCGCCGGCGGCGAGGCACGGCCGGGGTTGGACAACAAGCGGCACGGCTCTGCTCAGGGGGTGATTGCGCAGCGATCTGGGCCCAAAAAGGCGACACCTTGGAGCCGGAGCGAGCTCAACGGCGACGGCGCAGTGAAGGGCGCGGTGGCGCAGTGCGGTGATCACCGGCGTCGGCGTGTGGGTGCGCCAAAATGCCAGATTCTCGTGCGCGTGCATCAAGTGAAGCAGGATGAACCAAAATCTGGGGCTTTCGCCCCTTGCCCAGACACAGACGACCGACTCGGCCATGGCGGGTTCCGGCCAGCGCGGCGCGGCGGCAGAACGCAGGGCTCCCGCGGCCAGGCAAAAATGCGCGTGGGCGTGCGGCTGTGCCGGCGGCGAGGCGTGCACAGAGAGGCCATAAAGGCGCCGCCTTTTCCTCCTGCTGCCACGTGCACAAGGCAAACCGACATGGCAACGGCCATGGCGGCGCGGCGAACAGGGCGGCGGGGTCTCTGGCGTGCACACAGGGAAAGAGCAGGGCAAGGCGGTGAGCGCGCGTGCGTTGATGAAGGCTGCAGCACCTGCAAGCGTAAGGCACGGCGCGATGGCCAGCAACACAAACGAAGGCGGTCTGCGGCGGCGGCGCGGTGCGGCAAGGTCGAGCACAGGGTCAAAGGCGGGGTCTTTCTCCCCCTCCGCGCGAAGGCCGGCTCCATAGATGAGAGGGAGGCGAAGGCGCTCACCTGGGTGACCTCTGGCCGACGGGACGAGCGGCGGTGAAGCAAGGTGAGGCGGAACGGTGGCGGCGCAGGTCGGAGCAGAGGAAGCAGAGCAGCGTCACAGCTCGGGTCTTCGCGGCGATCAGGCGCTCCTCGGGCGGCCTCCGGCTTCACGGCGACGTCGGCGTTCCCACGGATGGCCTCCCCGCCTCCTTCTCCTCCTCCTCTCCTTCTCCTTCTCAGGTGGCGGCGGAAAGGGGAAGAAACCCCAGAGCGGACTAGGGTTGGGGATGGCCGCGGCGGTGGCTTATATAGGCGGGCGCGCGAGGCGTGAGCGTTCGGATGTGCGCGCGCCGCGGTGGTGAGCATCCACGGCTCCGCCACGAGGGGGTACGGCGAGCTCGGCCGAGGTGGCGGGTGCGGGATGGATGCGCGGGCGGAAAGAGGGAAAAGGGGAAGGAAGACGACGACGACGTGGCCCCCTGACGCGCGGGACCAAGAGGTCAGCGAGAGAAAAGGACGGCGCAGCATGCGTGCGGGCCGGCGGGTGTTGATGTGCCGCAAGCGGATGGGCTGGGGAAGAGCGAGGGCGTCTGCTGACGAAGAAAAAGAGAAGAGGGGCCTCCGGCGGACTTCGCAGAAGATCAAGAGGCCCAGCTTGGCAAAGAGCCCTTTTCCTTTTCTTTTAAAACTAAAACCCTTTTCTATTTTGATTCATATTTGAATATGAATTCAAATTTGAATCCCACACAAATAAATCCCAAATAAATCCAAATAAACTCCAAAGTTCTCACACTAGCATTTTATATTTCCTAGGAATTTTTAATTAGCTCAAAAATAAATCTAGGAATTTAGGAGAGAAATAAGAAGACATCCTTAATTTAATTATCAAACACTCAAATAATTCACCAAAAATTTTAAATCCTCATTTTTATAATTAACATTCCGTAATAAAATTGCGGGATGTTACAGACTCCCCCCTCAAAAGAATCTCGTCCTCGAGATTAAGAACTTACCTCCGTCACGAAGAGGTGCGGGTACTTCTCCCTCATCACTGACTCTTTCTCCCACGTCGCTTCTCGCTCGGTGTGATTGCTCCAAAGCACCTTGCAGAAGCGAGTAGTGGTACTTCTGGTAGCTTTCTCGGCCCAATCCAGAATCTTCATCGGGTACTCCAAGTACTCCAAGTTGTCTTGCAAGTCAATGGAATCGGTGGAGACATGCTTGTCAAGCTTCGGGTCGAGGCACCTCCGGAGTTTCGATATGTGGAACACAGGATGCACTCCGGCAAGATCAGACGGTAACTCTAGCCTATAAGCAAGTTTCCCCACCTTTGCCACAATCAGGTAGGGTCCAACAAACCTCGGGGCTAATTTCCCCTTCACATGGAACCTCTTCGTGCCTCTAAGCGGTGACACTCTCAAGAAGACGTAGTCACCAACTTCGAAGGAGACATCCCTTCGCTTAGGATCAGCATAGCTCTTCTGCCTGCTCTGAGCTATCTTCAGGTTCTCTCTAACCTTGGCCACATTCTCCTCAGCTTCGACAATAGAGGCAGGACCGAAGAAAATCCTCTCCCCCACCTCAGACCACATCAACGGGGTCCTACACTTTCTGCCGTACAAAGCTTCGAAGGGTGCCATTTGCAAACTTGCCTGATAGCTGTTGTTGTACGAGAACTCAGCGTAGGGCAGACTCTTCTCCCAATCGTTGCTGTAAGTCAACACACTAGCTCTCAGCAGATCTTCAAGAACCTGATTCACTCGTTCAGTCTGTCCATCTGTCTGAGGGTGGAAAGCGGTACTATAGTCCAAGTGGGTGCCCATCGAATCATGCAGACTCCTCCAGAACTGAGCTGTGAACTGAGCACCACGATCGGACACGATGCTGCGGGGTGCTCCATGTAACCTCAGGATATGCTCTACGTAGAGATCGGCCAACTGACTCACAGTGAACTTGTTCTTTACCGGAAGGCAGTGGGCTATCTTGGTCAATCGGTCCACAATCACCCAAATCGAGTCATTCCCCTTCTGAGTGCGGGGTAAACCCACCACGAAGTCCATGCTGATATCATCCCATTTCCACTGAGGTATCGCAGGTGGCTGTAGCAATCCGGCGGGTCTCTGATGTTCTGCCTTCACTCTCTGACAGGTGTCACATCGGGCAACATACTCAGCTATGTCCTTCTTCATATTCTCCCACCAGAATCGACACTTCAGGTCTTGGTACATCTTGGTGCAACTGGGGTGAATGGAATACCGAGAATCATGTGCTTCCTTCAGAATCGTCTTCCGGATATCCCCACCACTAGGCACACATATGCGATCTTTCAACCACAACGTGCCTTGCTCATCAATGCGGTAGTCAGGGGCCTTGCCTCTTGTCAGAAGGTCTTTCACTTCCTCAATCTCAGGACACTTCTTCTGGGCTTGCCTGATCTGGTCCTCTAGGTTGTACTTCACCCTCAACTCGTTGAGCTAACCCTTCTCGATGATGTCAAGCTGTAATCGCTCCATCTCCAGGTATAACTCGGGCTGTTCCTTCTGCACCATCAGGTTGTTGCAGTAACTTCTTCGGCTCAATGCATCGGCCACGACATTCGCCTTGCCAGGATGGTAGTGAATGTCGAGGTCGTAGTCCTTTATCAACTCTAGCCATCTCCGCTGCCTCAAGTTCAACTCTGACTGGGTGAAGATATACTTCAGACTCTTGTGATCCGTGTAGATATCACATTTGTTGCCCATCAAGTAGTGCCTCCATATCTTCAACGCATGAACAACAGCTGCTAACTCAAGGTCATGAGTCGGGTAGTTCTCTTCATGCTTCCGAAGCTGCCTTGAAGCATAAGCGATCACCTTGCCTTCTTGCATCAGCACACAACCAAGACCCTGCCTCGAAGCATCACAGTACACCACAAAGTCCTTGTTGTCATCGGGCAGCGTCAACGCAGGAGTTGTGGTGAGTCGGGTCTTGAGCTCTTGGAAACTCGCTTCACACTTCTCTGACCACACGAAAGGCGTGTTGTTCTTCAGCAACTCAGTCATCGGCTTCGCAATCTTGGAGAAATTCTCGATGAAACGGCGGTAGTACCCTGCCATCCCGAGAAAACTCCTGATCTCTGTCACTGTCTTGGGTGACTGCCACTTTGACACAGCTTCGATCTTCGAGGGATCAACTGCAACTCCCTCACCTGACAACACATGCCCAAGAAAAGCCACTTCTTCTAGCCAGAACTCGCACTTGCTGAACTTGGCATACAACTGATTCTGCCTCAGCTTCTCCAGCACAATCCTCAGATGCTCTTCATGCTCTTCTGCAGTTTCCGAGAAGACCAAGATGTCGTCAATGAAAACCACGACAAACTTGTCCAACTCATCCATGAACACCTTGTTCATCATGTTCATGAAGTAAGCAGGGGCGTTCGTAAGACCGAACGATACGACAGTGAACTCATACTGCCCGTACCGGGTCACAAACGCGGCCTTGTAGATGTCCTCGGGGCGAATCTTCATCTGATGGTAGCCGGACCGAAGGTCAATCTTGCTGAAGTACTTGGCCTTCTTCAGCTGATCTAGCAGGTCATCAATGCGTGGCAACGGGTACTTGTTCTTGATGGTTACCGCATTAAGAGCGCTCATGCAAGATCACGAATGCACTTTGATCTAACTAGACACATGCAGGAGCTTCACTTTACTCTAATTAGACAAGCTGGCAAACTAGATGCAAACTTATGATCTAAGTCTACTGGATCGAAAGGGTTGTGTTCGAAGAACACAAGCCTCTAAACCAAGAACAAACGAAGAACACAAGAACACATCAACTAAGCATGCATACGACTTTAGTATAAATAGGAAATATCTGAAGGACCGAATAGGCGACCAGAGAAGGGGGGGAGTGAATGGGAGCCGATAAAAATTCTTTTCCAAAGAGAGAACTCGGCCTATGCCCCAATTGCCACTCCGAGCACTCGGACGCACAAGAGCGACTCTAGACTAGGCACACACAAGCCTATGAGTGCTAGAGACAGACCATGAATCAAGAATTGGAAGCACAAAGCAAGAAGCAAAGCCCTTAGGCAAATCTGCGAGCTCCAGACGGACGGTCCGCGACCACCGGGCGGACGGTCTGCGACCCCTCGGCGGACGGTCCGCGACCCCTCAGCGGACGGTCCGAAAAAGCACCCCGAAACTCCAGTGACTCCCGAGGAAATTCGGATGGTCCGGGCAAGCACCACGGACGGTTCGAGCCTCGCGGACAGTTCGGCCACCCCTGGCGGACAGTCCGGCAAACTCCTCCCGACCAAAAAGCTCCTAACAAAACGGATCGAACGGAAGGCACTCAAGAACTCGTGAAGAACAGGACGAACACCTGACGAACACGGTCCTCGCGGACAGTCCGCCACGCACTCGCGGACGGTCCGCCATGCCCGCAGACAGCAGACCTGCGACCCCCGCGAAAACACCTCCAACTTCTGATTGACGGATCTCCCAAATCGCTGGATGGATTGACCCCAAAATTTGGGTAGATGAGAAGCGTCTCTATGAGAAGCTATGCTCAAAATCTTGAAGCCCCAAACCAATCCAAACAACCGGAATCGCAAATCTCGTGCACTCAAAGCACCAACTCGAGTTCATCCAAAACTCACCAAATCGAGCCCGATTCCCGACGTTTGAGGGGTCAAGATCATCCACAAAGGTGCGCAAGGCATCCACCCATGATCCCCTCAAAGAAATCCGGAGCCAAACGACCTAGAAACGACGAATCGAGCCAAGCACGAAAATAGCACAAAAAGAACTCCGAAAATGCAACAAAAGCAACTCGGGAATAGAAAGAATGGCACAAGATTTAGAGGATGAATTCACTAAGAATATCTTGTTCAATCGATTACAAGCCACTCCTAGAATCCAAATCTAAGATGGCAAAAAGCTCCAATCAAAGAGCCACCCTCTCCTCTCTCCCTCTCTCCCAAAGGACTCCAAAAAGAAAGAGCACCACCACCTACAAGCCGAAGAGGTGGCTGAAAATTCAGCCCCCTCCTCCTATATATAGGCCCTCTGGAAAAGACCGAAGTGCCCCTACACTAGGAGATATAATACAAGCCCTCACAGGGGCATTTTGGTCAACACATGAAGTTCACCATCGGACGGCCGCGCATCCATCGGGCCTTCGCGTCCTCCCGACGCAAGCACCTCGATCATGCCGCCTGTCGCCCGCCTCGAAGCTTCTCGACGCTCCCGGATCCCCGTCTCCGTCGCGTTGGGCCTTCGGACTTGGTTTTGAGGCCCAAACCAAGAAACCGTCCTCCGATGGTTTTGTGGTCAAACCACCAAACCCCGCGTACACGGCCCGGCCTCACCACGCCAAGCGTCGAGCCCGTCAAGCCTTTCACCTCCGGCACCTGGACGGTCTACTCGGTCTTGCCTCGTTCCTTGACTTGACCGCCACCGATGCACCAGCTCCATGTCCACGACTTCGTCTTGCTCTTCTTGCACCATGCGGCCCGCAATTGATCCCGTCGGCCACCAGGTCCCTCGAACCAAGCCTACTTGTCTCTCCATCACCTCGGAGGCCACCTTGGCATAGACCTTTCGCGCTTGTTCTTCACCTGCACCAACGCAAACCAAGCCGCAACCAACACCTGCAATACTAGGCCAAGAGTCAGTCCACACAACGTTGTCAACCACTCCTCACGAGTGCATTGACAACACACCACAAAAAGATATGAATAAAAGACACACAACCGACAACACAACCCGACGAAACACACTCAACACAAAGCCTCAAAACATCCGGTCAATCGCTCATCATATACAAACCAAGGCACATATCAACTTGGTTTCTCAATCTCCCCCTTGATGAGTGCATTGACAAAAGATGGTTTGAAAGCAAAAGAAAATGTCATTCAAGTGCCTAAAAGCCAACAAAAAGCAAACACAAGGCAACTTGAAATGAGAAGAGCTCCAACCAAAGACTCTCGGAACCAAAGAAAGCACAAAGGCTAGACACCACCAAAGAGTCAAGTAACCCACAAGAGCTACAAGCAATCCCAAAAGCCATCAAACCAATTTTAGTTCTTAACAAAGCACTTGTCAACCGCTCATCACCATCAAATCAAGGTTCATATCAACTTGATTTTCCAAATTTCTCCCCCTTGAGGAGTGGGTTGACAACATGCGAGCACAAAGAAATGGTTTGAGAAAGCAAAGGCCGAACAACTCATCCAAGTGAACGAAAGCCACACAAGGCAAAGAACAAAGACACTTGGCATGAGAGAAACCACAAAGGCCACCACCACTAACAATCTCAGTCCCCAAAGACATGGGCAACGGCTCGACACAACCGATACAAGAATGCATGATCCCTCAAGAAGAGGCACAAAGGGCTCAACACCAATCATGTGACGATCGAAAACTCAAATCAACCGCCGGCTCCTCAAGAAGAGGCAAAGGGGCTCAACACCACCGGCAAAAGAGCAAAAAGAGCACTAAACTCACAAGCTCCCCCTAAACACATGCACTAGGGCCAAAGAGCATACAAAGCTCACCCTAAACACATGCGATAGAGCAAAGAGCACACCAAGCTCACAAGCTCCCCCTAAGCACATGCACTAGGGCCAAAGTTCATACAAAGCTCACCCTAAATATATGTGATAGAGCAAAGAGCAACCACCAAAGCACAATTCAGGCAAACAAAGGAAACTCACCAAAGCTCCCCCTACACAAATGCATACTCCCCTGAACATGTGCATGCAAACTCAAGTTCTCCCCCTGAACTGAGTGTCCCTCTGGATGCAACACATGCATGAAAACTGAATCATTTTCTCCCCCAAATGCAACTTTTCCTCATTAACAATGCATGAATCAAGGCAATTTTGCAAAAGATTCAACTACTAGCTTCTCAAATATACAAAGAGCACTATAAAATGCTACAAGTGAGATAATGAGCAAGCAAGATAGTTCATAGTTCCATAAAAGCATAGCCATCAAGATAGTAAAGCTATATAGGCATATGACAAATGCATGAGCAAATTAAGCATTTTTCCGAAAAACTTCCCTCTCATGAGCAAAGACCTAAACATGAGCAAAACATGCCAAAGTGAATCTAGATCACACAAACTTCATGCTAGGTCACATATCCTCATCACAAGATCATTACAAACACCCATAAGCATCTCATGTCATGTTAAAGCCACCGAGCCATGTGTCTACTTCTTAAAATGAGACTTCTCATGGTAGACAACATGCAACGGTTTAGCACCCAAATTATTGCAATTTTAAAGCATTTATGACATGGAACAAGTGAGAGCATAATTTCAAGCATAAGCATTTCATACCAATTTCATTTTTCAATTTAAGCACAAAATGGTACATGAAGTGCCTTTGCGGCAAAAAGAAGCTTATGCTCCCCCACAAGGTATCACATGGGCTAAACATTCATAATGACAAATAGGTCTTTGACCCCAAGTGAAAAGCACATGATATCCAAACATGAATTAAGCATGATATAAACCACCAAAGCACACTAAGATCATGCAAAGCCTTAAACCCACAAGAGAGAGCCTATCCTAGCATTTTCCAAAAATAGCCATGTCAAAATGCATATATAGCAACACTATCAAGAGCATAGCTATCCATCACCAAATCATATCAAACATGCTCAAAAGCTCACAAATAGCATATCATAGTATTCATATCATATAGGAGAAGCTCAACCTACCATGCATAAGATACAAATGCAACAAAAGTAGATATGTACAACAAATGCAACATGATATATGACACAATGCAAGACATGAATGTCAAACCTACCATAGTCTATACATCATGATATATGAAACATATGCAATGCAAAATGCATGGGGAGACAAGGAATCTTGACTCAACAACAAGAAGGCTCACAAGTGGACACACCAACTAAGAACCGCTCCAAGCGAGAGAAGAGCCACCAAAGATCCCAATTGAGTACCATAGGAAAGATACCAATTGCAAGACCGCCAAAGATCCCAATTGAGTACCATAGAAGGGATACCAATTGAAGGATCGCAAATGGCTACCAAAAGCCACACCCTTAAAAACAAATTCCCCATCGAATGAAGCCAAGACCCCCCTCAATCAAAGACAACTAGCAAAGCAAAAGCTAGGAAAAGAAAGAGCAAAAGAGAAGCTCTAAAACCAACCAAAAAAGGGAGAAAACCAAAGAAGGAACAAAACACAACCCGAAGACAAGGCAAGCCCAAAACTCAAAGGAAAGCTCAAAACATGCTACAAAATGCATTGACAATACTAATCAAGATAAATAAAGCATTGTAACATGATTCCACATATATAAGCATGGGCTAGCAAGCATGTCAACAAGGTACAACCCTATACAAGGATACTAAACCAAAATGAAACCAAAGAACAACATGCCAAACATAATACAAGAACTAAACAAAGGCATGATACAAGTTCATTTGGATCAACCACCAACATATATTACAAAGCTAGCATGACAAGACGATATACATGGGGGACAAACATGCTAACAAGAAAGGATACCATAGAGCTAGACAAAAATGATATAGATGAACAACGTGACATAACCACCATAGAGCAACCATAAAGCATGACATGATGTTCATATATATCATCCACCACAATATCATACAAAGATAGCAAGATAAATATTCAAGATCCCAAAGCTACCATGAACAAGGTGGCTAGCCTACCATGGTTTATACACAAGCATGACACAAGATCAAAGCATGCAACAAGCATATACAAATGAGCACAAAGGGGAAAAGAAAACTCACTATACATGTGTACAAAGGCTTTCAAGAGCCATCCAAAATGGTGTGGAGAACCATCTTGTCTTGATCACCTCACGGGCAAAGATCAAGCACCATCCAACTCATGTTCTCCAACCGCGTCTCCATACCTACACACAAGGAGACGAAAAAGATCGAGCCTTGGATCCCAAAGGGTTATCAAGCACATACTTGGGAATCCAATACTTGGTCACACGGGTAAGCGATGCACTCAAGTTATCATGTGGGTTAGCATGATGCAAATTTCGGTTTGAATGAAAAGGTTTTCGAACACTCTTGGAACCATGCCTCAAAGGAGCAACTCGCGAAGAAAACCGAGTGCTACCACAAGCAAAAAGGCAAAGGTCCCTCGAGGTCATAGGAGAAGAACCAACACAAGCACCACGGGAAGC
Organism: Cenchrus fungigraminus; assembly: GCA_036936925.1. Lineage (NCBI taxonomy): Eukaryota > Viridiplantae > Streptophyta > Magnoliopsida > Poales > Poaceae > Cenchrus > Cenchrus fungigraminus. The sequence goes on along the minus strand of CM072769.1, from coordinate 41,973,930 downwards.
ATGTCGCGGACCAACACAAGAAACACTAGAAGCATGTCCACGAGCATGGCCTAATTCACTAGAAAGAGTGTCATAAAACCCGTCCACAAATTGTGCCTTCTTAGGCTCACAAGTGTTCATGTCATGAGAAGGGTTATGAACAACCAAAGGCCTAGAAGCACAAGCTCGCCGCATTTTCCTTACCCGGAGGTAGCAAAAGCTCTCTTGATGCCCATCCTTCCCACAATGAGAGCAATGGTACAAAGGCCTATCAAGAGGCACGGTCCGAGTGGACGAATCACCATTCTCTTGTAAGTGAGAAGTCCCTTGGGACTTAGAGCAAGAAGCATCAACCCCAACACTCACCTTGGTGCCCACATTAGAATCACACGTGCCATGAGAAAGGCTACGTGGCTTCTTAAAAGCTTTGGCATGCACACGTCGCTCGTGCTTGACACGGCGAAAGCAAAACTCAACGGTATGCCCATCCTTCTTGCAAAAGGTGCATTGGAACCTCGACTTGGGAGTATGAGTTCCAAATATGTGGGAGGCACCCTTGCCATTCAAATCACCTTGGGCAACACCGGAAGATCCACCAAGCTTAGGAATAGCTATGGGAGAGCTATCCAAAGCACTAGTACAAGTGCCACCATCCAAAGACTCACGCTCAAGAGAAGAAGTCAACTCTGGTTGAGAAGAAGCAATTTTAAAAGCATCAACATCGGAGTGACAAGAAATGCGAGAATCCAAACCCTTGGCACAAAGACTCTTGCACCTTGTGCACAAAACCTCATTTTCAAATTTGAGGCTCTCACAAGTACCACATGTCATATTTCTCAAATTCTCAATTTCCGCCTCAATGCATCTAGCATATGTGGTACGCAAGAGTTCATTCTCTTTCTCAAGGTTGGCACTCATCTCATCATGCACAACCAACTTAGCGCTCATATCATCACACATTTTCTTTAAAGTCAAAACTTCACTTTCCAAATCAATGCATGACGTGCAAATGAGACCACATGAACAAGTATCATCATTTACATCAACCAAAGCATCATTATCATCACAAGAAGTTTGGCAAGCATCCTCTACAAGCAACAAAGAGCACTTGCTACAAGGTATGGATTTCATATCACCAATTTCAGCCCTAGCATGCTCAAGTTCATCTACACATGTGGTGTGAGTCAATTTTAGTTCATTAATTTCGGCAAGTAATGACTCACAAGAAACACATGGTAAGGAAGCACTTGTCTCCAACAAAGCAATCTTACTTCTAGCCACATCAAGATCAATATTCAAAGCAACACAAGAGTTGCAAGGCATAGAAGCATTGGATTTCAACAAATCAATTTCATCTACCAAGCAAGCAATAGAAGAATTCAACTCTTCATTTTTCCTAAGCAAGGCACTAACATCATTAGCAAGCTCAAGAGTTTCTCCCCTAACAATCTTATTTTCAACAAGCAAAGCATCACATGACTTGCATGGCAAAGGGGAATTCTTTAACTCAACATTCATCTCACCATAGGCACAAAGGCGGGTGAACAAGCTAATGATACCTTGAGTGAGCTTGACCTTGCTTCTCTTCATGAGCTTGTCTTGTAGATCATCATCTTGGGCCACCAAAAGACGGTTCAACGCCGACGCCTCCTTATCGTTCTCCAACTCCTTGCACTTCCTCCTCCACTTGTGGTCATCTCTCGAAGCACTCTTCATCTCATCAACCTCTAGAGACAAAGACACACAAGTAGAAGAGCTTGATGCCATAACTCAAAGCACTGGTTAGGATTAGTCGAAAACAAGCTAAAGGAATAAGCAAAGAAGCAAGGAAAGCACTCGAATTGCCTCAATTCTCGGAAAAGAACTCACGAGTTCAAAGGCAAAGAATCTTACCTTTTTCCCAAAATTTTACCACTGAACAAGGAGCACCAAAGATAGAGGCACACAAAATTTCAGCTCAAACGGAGGTGAATTGCGGTCTAGAGAAATTCAGGAACATTCACGAAAAAGCTGTAAAAGCAAAGAACGAATTTTTTATTTATGTTCCCGAATTTTTTTGAATTTTTCGAGACCGCCAAACCGATGGTATCTCTAACCGCTGTAAAAAGTTGAGCTCAATCGGAGCACCGAGCGAAAAGTTATGCCTATTTCATTGAAGGTATCTCTAGTTATGATTTTCAAAGACACAACACCAAACGCCAGGCTCAAAATGTGCAAACCAAAACCGCAAGCATAGCGCCCCTTCTCTTTTGTCACCCTATGGATCCTAGACTCGTTAGAGTCACACGAATCTGCAACCGGCTCTGATACCAATTGAAGGACCGAATAGGCGACTAGAGAGGGGGGGAGTGAATGGGAGCTGATAAAAATTCTTTTCCAAAGAGAGAACTCGGCCTATGCCCCAATTGCCACTCCGAGCACTCGCACGCACAAGAGCGACTCTAGACTAGGCACACACAAGCCTATGAGTGTTAGAGACAGACCACGAATCAAGAAGTGGAAGCACAAAGCAAGAAGCAAAGCCCTTAGGCAAATCTGCGAGCTCCAGACGGACGGTCCGCGACCACTCGGCGGACGGTCCGCGACCCCTCGGCGGACGGTCCGAAAAAGCACCCCGAACCTCCAGTGACTCCCGAGGAAATTCGGACGGTCCGGGCAAGCACCACGGACGGTCCGAGCCTCGCGGACAGTGTGGCCACCCCTGGCGGACAGTCCGGCAAACTCCTCCCGACCAAAAAGCTCCTAACAAAACGGATCGAACGGAAGGCACTCAAGAACTCGCGAAGAACAGGACGAACACCAGACAAACACGGTCCTCGCGGACAGTCCGCCACGCACTCGCGGACGGTCCGCCACGCCCGCAAACAGCAGACCCGCGACCCCCGCGAAAACACATCCAACTTCCGATCGACGGATCTCCTAAATCACTGGATGGATTGACCCCAAAATTTGGGTAGATGAGAAGCGTCTCTATGAGAAGCTATGCTCAAAATCTTGAAGCCCCAATCCAATCCAAACAACCGGAATCGCAAATCTCGTGCACTCAAAGCACCAACTCGAGTTCATCCAAAACTCACCAAATCGAGCCCGATTCCCGGCATTTGAGGGGTCAAGATCATCCACAATGGTGCGCAAGGCATCTACCCATGATCCCCTCAAAGAAATCCGGAGCCAAACGACCTAGAAATGGCGAATCGAGCCAAGCATGAAAATAGCACAAAAAGAACTCCGAAAATGCAACAAAAGCAACTCGGGAATAGAAAGAATGGCACAAGATTTAGAGGATGAATTCACTAAGAATATCTTGTTCAATCGATTACAAGCCACTCCTAGAATCCAAATCTAAGATGGCAAAAAGCTTCAATCGAAGAGCCACTCTCTCCTCTCTCCCAAAGCACTCCAAAAAGAAAGAGCACCACCACCTACAAGCCAAAGAGGTGGCTGAAAATTCAGCCTCCTCCTCCTATATATAGGCCCTCCGGAAAAGACCGAAGTGCCCCTACACTAGGAGATACAATACAAGCCCTCACAGGGGCATTTTGGTCAACACATGAAGTTCACCATCGGACGGCCGCTCATCCATCGGGCCTTCGCGTCCTCCCGACGCAAGCACCTCGATCATGCCGCCTGTCGCCCGCCTCGAAGCTTCCCGACACTCCTGGATCCCCGTCTCCGTCACGTTGGGCCTTCGGACTTGGTTTTGAGGCCCAAACCAAGAAACCGTCCTCCGATGGTTTTGTGGTCAAATCACCAAATCCCGCGTACATGGCCCAGCCTCACCACGCCAAGTGTCGAGCCCAGCAAGCCTTTCACCTCCGGCACCCAGACGGTCTACTCGGTCTTGCCTCGTTCCTTGACTTGACCGCCACCCATGCACCAGCTCCATGTCCACGACTTCGTCTTGCTCTTCTTGCACCATGCGGCCCGCACTTGATCCCGTCGGCCACCAGGTCCCTCGAACCTAGCCTACTTGTCTCTCCATCACCTCGGAGGCCACCTTGGCATAGACCTTTCGCGCTTGTTCTTCACCTGCACCAACGCAAACCAAGCCGCAACCAACACCTGCAATACTAGGCCAAGAGTCAGTCCACACAACATTGTCAACCACTCCTCACGAGTGCATTGACAACACACCACATAAAGATATGAATAAAAGACACACAACCGACAACACAACCCGACGAAACACACTCAACACAAAGCCTCAAAACATCCGGTCAATCGCTCATCATATACAAACCAAGGCACATATCAACTTGGTTTCTCAATATCGAAATACTCACTTTAGTCTAGTTGAAGAACAAAGGCACCGCTGAGGATCGTTCTTGAGGAAGATGTCATGAACATGACATGGCCTCAAGCCTCCCACCTCACTTCCTAGCACTAATCCTATACAAAAAGCTCTCCTCTCCTAAAGAGAGAGGCTCAAAGCCAACATGAAGAGGAGGAGGAGAAGAGTGTGCTCCAAAATGGAGCCCCTCCCCTCCTATTTATAGAGGAGGGAGAGGCTTGCTTCGGGGCTCCAAGTGCCCCTAAATGCCCAGAACTGCAACCAGGAGCCAATCAGGAGATGACACGTGGAGGGCCTAGATCAGCCGAACCAAGGTCGGTTCGGCCGAAGCCTTGGTGCCACGTGGCACCGTGTGCTTCTTCGTGGTGGCTGACTGGTGGGCCCTGATGCCTGTCCTCTGTGCATGCCAAGTTTCCCGATGGTTTTGGGGGATAAGTGGGCCCTTGAATCCATGTGATGTCCATGTGGCGCTTCGTGATTCGTCAGGCTTGCTTCTCTTGGATTGATGACGTCAGTGATCCAGGGGAATCCTAGGTGGCATCCCCTCATTGGCTGGACTTGAAGTGCTTGGATCAAAGACTTGTGCTTTTACTCCTCTTTCTAGTGGTATTCACCTGTATTTGCATAATCACCAACACTTGTGGAAATGATTAGTTTAAGCCCTATTCTAGTGTTGATGATCATTTTCCATGCCAAAAGGTACATGTTTGACGGGTAAGAAGTGAGTGAAAATCAGCCGTCAACAATATTTCCGTTTTGTGAGTAATGTTTTTATGCCCTATTTTGTACTTGATAAGTACAACATAGAAATAATATTTGTTTTACACAACTATTACTAATGAAACTTTGTATTTCATAATGTTAAGGTGAACACAAGGTTGTGTTAAAATTTCAAATGTATATGTGTTCGAACATGTTGTAAAGTGTGAAAACTTCAATGTTGAAGTAACACTCTAGGAAACTATGTGAGAGATGTACACATTTGTACACAAGTATGATATTCCTTTTTAGAAACCATTTGAAATTTTTATGACAAGTTTAGGGACCCAAATTATGTTGCCAAGTCAATTAGTAGAATTTTTAGACCAACCTAAGATGTTATTATAATTATTATATCCCAAACATGAGATAAAAATTCGAATTTTAATAATTTTGGTTACACAAGTGTGTATGTTGATATTTTATTCGAATACTAAATGACCAACTACGAATTGTTCATATTTTTAATGAATTTTTAGGTGCTGTTTTATGGGCTCTAATATTTTAGGGAAGCAAGTTTCATTTCAAAAAAAAATAGTGTCGGGCCCACGTGTTAGCGTCAGCAGCCTATATAAAAAAGATAATCGTTGCCTGCCCGCCCGGACCCACCTGACAACCAATGAGACGCGGGTTCTCGAACCCACGTCGGCAATGACTCTGCATTTTGGAAAATGAATATAACATACCGAATAGATAAGTGCAGCACACACGACGCTTTCCTCATTTCTCACTAGGGTTAGCGGAGGTGAGCGGAGGCGGCGCCGACAAGGTGAGCGGAGGCGGGGAGACGACGATGAGCGCCGGCGAGGGGCCAAGCAGCAGACGACCCCGCGCACCGTGGATCGAGGAGGAGAAGCCGAACGTGATGCGATGCCGCAACTGGATCCGCGCGCATGCCGGCGAGATGGCAGCGAAGACGGAGACGATGTTGAGCGTCAGAGAGGGGCCAAGCGGCGGTGGAGCGAATCCAAAGCCGGAGATGAGCATCATGGACTGGATCCTCTTGGGTTCCAACTAGGGGGCAAGCAACGGCAATGAGGAGCGTGCCGGCGAGGGGGCAGCGAAGAGGGCGAGGCGCCTGCCTCACGTCTGCGACAACAAATGTCTTGCAACAACGAAGAGGGGTCGAGGGAGTGGCGAATGTGTAGAGGACCTCATATCCGACTCTAGCAACAACCACGACGACGGCGAGGCAAGTTTCACTGAATCACAGTGCCTTTTACTTGTTCTATAGATGGAGCAGCTTGAGCTTGAGCTTGATCAACTTTTCCAGAAAAAGCTTGATCTTGATCAAGTTAGTGCCTATGATGATTACTTTGCTTATGATTATGACTGTGATTTGGTCTGAGTTCTGAGGCAAATCAGTTCTGAACTAAGGCCTCCTTTGGAATGAAGGGAAAATGATGGATTTTTGTAGGATTTGAATCCTATAGGAAATTTTCCTGTGGAGCCCTTTGGAACAAAGGATTGAACCCTTTACAATTCCTATGATATTCCTATGAAATGGCTTGTTCCATAGAGATTTTGGAGGATTTATAACATGAGGTCCAACCTCTTGGAAAAAATCCTTTGTCTATCTCTATCTTCTCATTCCTATGGTTCATCCAATTGATCAATCTAGCAACTTTCCTATGTTTTTCATTCCATAGGAATCAAAATGGCATGACACTCTAATCCTACATTTTTCCTATTCCATTGTTTTGGAAATCCTTTGTTCTGAACTATGTTATGCTTATACCATGTTTAACCCTATTTTAGCAATGTGAGCAGAACTTGAGACACTACTAAACCTTCAAGTATGGGAATATGTGAAACCTGAGGTTGATAATATTATGGAAGAAATGCGCATCCTCCTCAAAAAGGCTACATTCATGAGGAGGTACAAGTTTGTGGCTGAACAAAATCTGCAGCTCATGGAAGATGCGCTCGATGTGTTTCAAGATACCTTGGTTGCATTTGAAGAGGCTGCAAAAAAAGCAAACCTTATTTGAAGATACCATGCTTTTGTTGATGTTAAAGGGGGCATGCTTTTGTTGATGTGCATGGTCAGATAGCATGACCATTGTAAAAATGTGATGGGCAAGTTAAGACCTAGGTAGATGGACAAGTTAACTGTTTGTAATAATTATATATATCTGTGTTGATCTTTGTGGACAAGTAATCTTTATCTATATATGTGGACAAGTAATTTTTATCTATATTATGTCTGTTTTGTCTCAAAAGATATGTGTTGATTATGCCTGTATGTCGAAATGGGAGCCCTGAGAGATCAAACTGACCTGTCAATCAAGACAGACACAAAGGATACTGCACAGGATGGTTATTCCATGTTGCATTTGCCCCTCCAAACCGAGGAGGAGCCGGCCCCACGCGCTGCCCCCGTGCATTGGAGACGCGGTTTGGCTAATCCACGTATCCTTTGTTCCCAATGTTTGACCAAAAGCCACTCTGCCATTCTGCCTTCCTTCTCAAACCTTCTGCCTTCCTCGTCTCTGTCGCCTTCTCTCCCCTTCTCCTTCCTCGTCTCTGTCGCAGAGATGGCCGGCGGAAAGCAGTCGTTCTACCGCGACTCAAGAGGGAGGTTCTGCAGCGAGGAGGAGAAGGCCCCGCCCACCGCCCCCGCCAAGAGAGTGAGGTTCCACAACGAGGAGGAGAAGGCCCCGCCGGCCGCCCCCGCCAAGAGAGTGAGGTTCCGCAGTGAAGAGGTCGGTTCTTCATCAGCCAGGGGGAGGAGGCCGTACACACGCGCAAGCGCCAAGGGGGTGCACTCCGGCGACGCCCGGCAGGCAGAGGCTGAGCCTTCCTGAAGTTTGGTAGTTTCTGTTTTGTTTTGGGTTTCGAGTAGAAATTTTGTTAACTGCAGAGGCTATAGGTTTATGCTTGGAGTTAGGTTTATGCTTGAAATTGAATTCCTAGTACTCATCATATGCTGCTCACAAAAATGTTGATCAATGGTTCTAATGCATCAATTTTGCATTGTTTCAGGAAGTTGTTGTACCAGCACATGACATTGTCAGTATCTGAATAGAAATCGACAGGCACAAGAAAACCTTAGACTACACCTGCACATTCCTAAACAGGCTGGAAAGAAGGATGGATGACATTGGTAAAGAGAAGCAGGCAAGTTCTGAACCTAGTTACAGCTAAACAGCTTTCTTGTTTGACCGGTTACAACTTTATGATATTAAACTTGGCAATCTAATTATGAAGCTTGCTTCAATTTGCCTTTGTTTTAGAAATGTGTTGTTACTCGGGAGGAAAATTATTAACCTTTCGAGTAGAAATTTTGTTAACTACAGAGGCTATAGGTTTATGCTTGAAATTTAATGCATGGTACTCATCATATGTTGCTCACAAAATTGTTGATCTTATTCTATATACTACTTCAATTTCTGAATCTCCATGCTACATCGACTTTTATTAACTGAACATCCAGTGCCTTTGTTTTAGGGAGTTGCTATAACTCGGGAGGACCTTGACATGATCTGGAAAGAAATTCACAAGATCAACCAAGCTCTTGACTACACCGGGAAAGACATAAACAAGCTGGAAGTAAGGAGTGATCACTTTGCTGAGGCAAGTTCTAAACCCAGTTACTGCTAAACAACTTTCTTGTTTGACCAGTTACATCTTTCGTGATATTAAACTTGTCAATCTAATTATGAAACTTGCATCAATTTGCCTTGTTTTAGAAATGTGTTGTTACTCAGGAGGATCTTGACTGCATCTGAAAAGTACTCGACAAGGTGGATAGAAGGATGGATGACAAGGCTGTGGACGACATAAGTCTCCTAGCAAATGGTCAGAAAATACTAGAATCTGAGGTGGAGAAGCTTAAAGGCGCATAGAAGATGAAGGATATTGAACTTGCCGAAGCTGCAAAGAAAACTGCTGAGCTGCAGGAAAGACTTGTAAAACTAGAGGCAAAGATAGCTGAACTTGAGGCTGTAGCACAAAAGAAGCCATCTAACTAGTGCCCCTGCTGATGCACGTCAGATGTGATCATGTGAATATGTTTGTTCTGAACATTATGCATGTCATATGTGAACATGTGATGCTATATATGCATCTTAAATATGTAGAATATGCTCTTGTGACTAGTATCTATGTGTGTGGTTTTGCATCTTAAGAGACATGATTATATGTTTGTGTGATATCCAATATTTGCTATGATGACATAGTCAAATATTTGACGGCAGTAAAAGTGCTAATGGACTTCAATTATTGAGCTCCGAGTCTAGTAACGGGCGTCAAATTGTCATCAGTAACGGACTTAAATAGCTCATTACCGATATGGCAATGATCGGTAATAGACTTAAAGAGCCTGTTACCGATAGGGCAGTGATCGGTAACGGACTTAAAGAGCCCGTTACCGATATGGTAGTGATCGGTAACAGACTTAAAGGGCCCGTTACCGATAGGTTTAACTTTCATAACGGCCGTATTTTAACGTTCGTTACAAAGAATAATTGTAATGGACGTTTAAGAAGCCCGTTACTAGAAGTCCTTATTGGTAACGGGTGTTGTGTTGGCCACGTCGGGGTCGAACCTGCCACGCTTATGCGTAACGGGCGCCAAACAACAACCGTTACAGATGTGGCTCCATGTAACGGGTGTTAAGGACCCGTTACAAATGTTACGTGACCTATTTGAGGTTTTCACGTAGTGAACTCAGTTTGCTTTTGTGTTGTAACTGTTTGTCTTCAAAATCCTTCGGCGGTTAATGTTGTCAATTGTATGACTTCTTTCTTTTTAATGAAAAATATGTTACGCGTCTTAACAAAGAAGATTGCATTGATCTCGACACGTATGGTCGCTCTTTGTTTTCATAGTTGGTGCCGTATTCTATAGCATTCCGTCAAAAATTAAAAACCGATTTGGTCGTCAAAACTACGTACATATATTCTACAACAATATATCTTCCATTTAAATTCCGAAGTTAGCACTCTTGAATCATTTTGGTCCAAACTCTAACGCGGTCCATAGTCCGTTTGTACCCTATATTGGTCGAGTACGTGTTAACAAACTTTGCTATTGATTGGTCACTCTGTCACAATATACATCTATCTATATTATAAGGAGCAAAAATAATTGAAAATTTTTCTCACCCAATTCGGACCCGCCTTACCCCTCACGTCGGACCCACCCATCAGGTCGTATGATGACAAAAAGGTGAAGCAACCATAAAATCGCAATTTGGAGAGCGTTTCTGCCAAAAACGAATTGTTTTTCTCACCCACCGTGCGTATACCCACGGTTGTACCTACTAGTGGACCCACATGTGAATATGTAAAGATCGGGGGCCTCATGCACATGTACAACTCTTTTATCCGCTATTTTTTCACCGCATAAAAAACATACCCGCCCTCTTACCCACCCTTGCAATTTTCGCTTCCTGTCCGTCGGCAATTTTCACCTTCCACGAATCCTGAAGCCTTCCTTTCTATTGCTTTCCGTCTGTTGTTGCCATCCCGTGGTGCGCCGTCGCGCTCTCAGGCCATCTGTTCATCATTGTTCCGGCGGAAAGCCCTGGCCGGCGGGCAGCAGGTCGACACCGAAGGTGAGATCTCATCCATGAGCCCGTCGGGCTTTCGCGAGAGGCAGTGCGCGCGTGAATTCCGTGCATGGCCTAGGTCGCTGCAGGGGCGCGCGGCGCGCATGCATCTGCTTGTACTAGTACATGACGCAGCACTGCCACTGGCTATGTGGACCGTGCGTGTAGGTGGCCGTGAGCACCATGTAGAACAGTCACGAGTTGACCCTCGCTGCACGCTACCTTTCACATCCACACCGGCACCACCACCGACCGGTTTCCTCGCCTCCCAGCCGCGTCGTCGGAGCCGACGTCACTGTGGGGCAATGCTGAGATCGCCGCCTTCCTTCTCTGCTGTCTCGCTGCCGCTGCAAGCTGCCGGGGTCGATAATAATCCTGTGTCGATCCAAGGGGCTCCGTTGTTTTACTTCATGCATGATACATTTTCAATACACATCCCTGTGTGCTGCTAAAATACTCATGCATTATATTTTGTTCTTAAATCTCTGTGGCTCTCTTAATTTATTGCAACTCCAAAGTGTGTATCGAAATTCATGATGTTTCTCATTTGGCCTGATGCAGTGGCAGCATTGCCATCGATCTGACTATGGTTCACAGGTTTCTTGGGTCCTAGGTATAGATTTAAGCTAAGTCTGGTCCGTGTTAACCTATCTTTGTTTGCTATTAGTTAATTATATGTTTTAGGAATACTCTACTATACTTTGGTGCACGTGTATACGAGGTTCTTGATTTTGGTCCAATGAACTTTGCAGCCACATGATTACCTGATCGATCAAGCGGTCAGTAGAAAGAGCTATTTCATGGTTGTAAGGTAATCGCATACCATTTATAACCATTAAGATTACCTGACATCATTTATCATATTGGTCTATCTAGTATTAGAAACAGAATACCACAAAGGTGATAATTATTTCCTACTGATGATGATGGACCATCGTCTTCCACTTGGCGATGTGACAAACATAATAACAATCCCCAGTTCTCAACGTTGTCGTAAGAGATCAAAAGGAGAGTTTGGTCAGCCTGGTTTGTTAGTAGAAGAAACATCTGCTGGCATGGAACGTGGTACTTGTACGTTTTTGCATCCATATTACCTGGCTTTGTTTTTTCCCGGTCTTCATTAGTTTTGATCATGGTATTTTAAAATTGCAGTTGCAGGTGGTGAAGAAATTGAAAATGTTGATACACATCAGCAGCAGAACATGAAAGGAAAAAAAAGAAGGGATAATTAATTATGCCAATTTGCCGGAGGAGGAAGAGGAGAGGAAGCATGCAGAGGACTATGAAAAATATCATAGTAAAAATGTCGATTGCAAAACAAGCACTAAGCTACATAGAAATTCACCTTTGATAAATGCTAAGGCTAAATATGTCAGACTCTACACATGGGTTTGATCAATGCTTAATTGGAAATTCACCTTTGCCATTATCATAAGCAGGTTATTATCTTAATTATGCCTTTCATAAATGGATTTCATCGCCCATATGCAAGGTATGCATGTAATTACATACCAAGGGATGTTTATTTTGATAGAGAGTTTTTACGCTTTGCTATCATGCATTCAAATGAATGCCGGATTACATGGCCGATCTCAATTTTTATTCTCCTTTCCAATCTCTTGAGTTAGCATTACATTAGTCAAGTGGGACAAAATTTTGAATTATCTAATGTATGGATGAAAATATTCTTAGTATGCTTTAAGTTTTCTAAAATACTATATTGCTTTTCTTAATGTACCGATGCATGTATGATGGATTGGTATCTTCATTTTTTTTTCTAAATCACGTGCGTGTCGCACGTATACTTTACTAGTATATTTACCGATTCTATGAAGCTCGCCCGAGAGGTTGAAACTAATGTCATGTAATTTTTTTATTAAGATATGTTGTTAAGTTTAAATTTTGGCGTGCATAAGATCGTAATTTTGTTTGCGGGTATTATCGTAATTTTTTTGAACCCATAAAAAATATGTACATTATTCCTTCAACGTTGTGTGTAGCATCTAAAATTTTCTACAACTGGGGAAGAAAAAAATTTCTACAACGGTGTGCGAAACTGTATTCGTGCACTTGGGGCGATGTGGTGTAGGCGTGGTGTAACTCGATATCGTGCCGAAACAAGGCACATACACGTTGTTGTTGTTGGCCCTCGATCGATCACATCCATCGGCTGCTCTCTCAACGTTCCTCTGTGGCTGATGTGATGGAGAAGGTAAACAACCACACTAAAACGCATGATGGGTCTCCTCATCGTCCAGTGCCGCATCCACAGGCCTACATGGTAGCCACGGGCTAGGCCGGCTGGAGTAGAGACGGAGCAACAAGGCAACACCACCACGACCACGGTGTGGTGTGGTGTGGGCAACCGGTACGTCTGATCTTGACAATGACTTCACGACAAGAACTCACACCTCTTTCATCACCTCGAGGAAGAATAAAATTAAATGATGGCCCAGCCGGGGAGACAATATGGTCCCTTTGGCACGAATTCTCCTCCGGCTCCGGGAGCTAATTTTGGTGAATCCGTGCCAAGGGGGGAGCAAAACAGCTCCCTCACGGGAGCCGTCCGGGATTTCTGCTCTCTGGAGCCAAAAACGGACGCCGAAGCTCAAAATCGTAGCTCCCCGGCTCCGTCTGACACTAGCCTGCCTGTTACCAAATTACCCCTGCAGTTGGGGGTAATAACGAGCAAAATGCCACCCGGCCCACGCAGCAGGACGGCGGCGACGCGGACGCAGAGAGCCGGACAGCGGAGGGAAGCTAGACGGCGGCGCGAGCGCGGGGAGCCGGAGGAGGAGGGTACCTAGAGGAGGGGAAGCCAGCGGCACCCTGGATCCGTTGGTGCTCGTCAGCATCGTCGCCATGGACCCGCCGACACCCTGGATCTGCTGGTGCTCGTCGGCGTCGTCGCGGATCCCTTGGTGCTCGTCGGTGTCGTCGCCCTAGATCCGTCGTCGTCGTGGATCCGCCGCCGCCACCCCCAAGCACTGTCACTGCTCCTTCCCCCGACACCGCTCCTCACTACCCAGCGAGGAACGAGCGGAGGGGGAAGGGGAGAGGCAGCCGGGAGAGGGGCGCCGCGGGGAGGAGATGGTCGGCGGACGGCGCGGGCGCGGTGGAGACGGAGGAGATGGCCGGCGGACGGCGCGGGCACGGTGGAGGCGGAGGAGATGGCCGGCGGAGGGCCCGGTCGCGGCAGGGGAACGGGTGGGAATGGGTGGATAAGGAGGAGTGGGTGTGAGAAGAAAGGAGAGAAGGGGGAAAAAGAAAAAAAGAATGAGAAGAAAAGGAAAAGAAAAAGAAAATAAAAAAGAAAAAAGAAAAAAGAAAAAAAGAAAAGGGAAGAGTATTATGGACTTTTCATCATCTTATCCACTTTACACAGTCAGGAGAAACTATTTTGTCAAACATTTTTCCAAAACGGATTCAGCTCCACCGCAGAATCCGCTCCACCAACACAGCCATAGCCGGAGCCGGAGCCGTGCCAAACGCACCCTATGTCACAGTTTTAGTTTGTATGTTGAAGCTTTTGGAGGAACATTAAGTCTTTGTTGATACAATATTGAAAGAGGTTTCCGAGTTTTAGTTTGTATATATTACATTTTGACAGGAACAGTGAATTTGTTTGTTGCTGCAATCTGTGAAATATAAGTTTCCTCAGCTAAACAAATTTGCAGGCCCGATTGAGGATGACATTGCCAACTGACAATAATTTTTTCGTTAGTTTTGACACTGATTGCAAAAATGTAGACTTTTATTTGGACAATAACTAATATCAAAGCAAAAGTAGTGGGGTAGATCATCCTATTTCAACTAGCTAAAACAGCATATGAAATTGGGAAAACATAGCAATAATTTGTGACGGTTAGCTAGAGGAACAAAAATAATATCAAGCAAGCGCACTACCTAGGGGACACTGATCTATATTGTCGCTGATTCGTCTGCGCTAGAGACATTAAGTTTTACTGTTTTAAAAATCAAATCAATAGCTATCAATTGGATAACTATGCTGATTAGTATATTAGATGGCAGGTAAACATCATCGTTGAGCGCCATCTTGGACAGCAACCTTATTTTTGGATCTTCATCTTTGGCATTGCTTTTGTCCAACAAGATCAAAACTATTCGGTAAATAACCGCATCTATCCGTTGCAGATGATATCACTTAGGTTTACTACTTCATAAGGATCTTGAAGTTTTTTGTATCTTATTGCATCACTTATCTCCTCCTGATATTGCTGCTATTGTTTAAGCAGACTGTGCAAGTCATGCGAAACTTCCACTGACTCGTTTGATTCGAACTTAGCAGTGATGTTACAATAACATATATAACATCTTCCGGGCCGGAGGGTCCCTCCAATAATTGTTCTTAGAAAAGTTTAGCCAATGATGAAGAGTACTTTGATAGTGAAGCAGTCCTTAAAGTTTTAATGACACATATGGTCTAGGTAGTGGCATACAGAGCATCTTTGTTCTTTCTGGTTGACTCCAAACTTGGGCTAAATTCTAAATAAGATAACATTATCTGAGCTATCAATGACAGCAATTGTTAAAATCTCCCGTAGCGGCGTAGACACGTTCACTACTAGAGAAACAATATTTGATCCTGAGAGGATTTCACATTAGTACTAGTTTTTTTTTGCACCCGGTACTAATATGCACATTAGTACCGGGTGGGAAGGAAGAACCCCGACGCACCTCCCATGACACACATTAGTACTAGGTGGTGTCTAGACCTGGCACTAATGTGCCACATTAGTAACCGGGTGGTGTCTAGACCCGGTACTAATGTGGCAGCCACATATTAGTATCGGGCCTAGACATCACCCGGTACTAATGTGGCACATTAGTACCGGGTGGAAAGAAGACCCGGTACTAATTTCTTCACATCCATCCGCGGCTTGTAGTCTTTAGGATTTAGAAATAATTGGAGCCTCTCATTTCTCTCCACTTTCTCTTTTTCTTTCCTCTCTCTAAGACTGACTGCTCTCTCGATCTCTCCGCAGGGGGCGCCGGCGCTGCGGGTGGAGGTGCGGCCGCTGGGAGCCAGGCGCGACGGCGTGCGGCAGCCGGGATCCAGTCGCGCGCGCGGGGCCGGGAGGCGCGACCGACGGGAGGCAGACGCGACGGCGTGCTGCGGCCGGGATCCAGTCGCGCAGGCCGGGATCCAGCCCACCGGCGGAGGCGCGCGGGCGCGGGAGGCCGGCCAGCCCCCGGCGTGTGACCCCTGGTGGCCGGCGGCGCAGGCGTGGGCGCGGGTGGCCCTGGTGGCGCGGTGATGCAGCCATGACGAGGCTGCCCTGCAGGTTCGAGAAGGGATTTTTTTTTCTGATTCTTTTTGTGAATCCTTTCTCTCTTTTTTGATAGTTCTTGTGATCCATGCTTGTGCAATGTATGCATGTGTGATTCATGTGAATCATTGTATGTGTAGTTGAACATCTTGTATATATGTGTGTGAATGTGAAATCTTTGTGAAAGATGAGATGAGATGTAAATACGTTTGTGAATGTGAAATTTATATGGGAATTTTTTGTGAAAGATGAGAGAAAAGAGGAGAGAATTGAAGAGAAGAAAAATAGAAAATAGGGGGACTGACGGGGTCAGGAGCACTTCCACATTAGTACCGGGTTCAGATCCCACCCGGTACTAATGTCATATTAGTACTGGGTATATCGAACCGGTACTAATGTGGAGGCCGGTACTAATGTGGCCTCCACATTAGTACCGCCTGGCCAGTACCGGTTGGACAACCGGTACTAATGGGGGTTGCCAACCGGTACTAAAAGCTGTTTTTCTAGTAGTGGTTCTAATTGTAACTATATGTTGTATCATGGTGTTCGTCGTTGGACTCTTTTACGGTGGACTATACCACCAGGTCATAGTATGCAGTATAGATCTATTTTTAGTAAAGATAATTAAGTAATTATTATAAATTTACTAATTTTGACAAGCTCCAATTCATTCGTCGTATCTGTCGCCCCCACCGGTGTTTCTGGCCATCGTCCCGCCTCGTCTTCCATTCCCAAGGAAGTCCTGTACAGTACACAATACGACCCTACCGTAGTACGGTAGTATTACCGATTTTTTACTATGGGTAAAATGGTAATTTCTTCAAAATATATTATTTGAAAATTTCGCCCCCCGCTACCCATTCAGCCGAGACGCACCCGATTCATATATTTCATTTCCTATATTACAACAATATCATTTTACATTTCCGATAATATCCTTATACTACTCATACGACTTATGAATATTACCGTACTACAGCTAAAAAAACGGTAGTATAGAATTAATCTCAACCGTCGGATCCTTACATATAGATCCTTTTCTATTACATACGAGTTCTTTTTCAATTGGTAATACAGGTCATATTGTACATTGTAAAAGACCTCTTCCCAAGACGCCACCCCTCCTATCCTCCTCCCTTTCCAGTCCACTGCTGCCTCCTCCCGTCAAGGAGAAAAATAGATTGATACACTTATCGTAACAGGCTAGGGAAAAAAAGGAAGATACAGGAACATTCTATTCGTTACAGCCTCTTGGACCTCACGTCTCGGATCTCCTCCATTAAAACCTTCTAGCTTCCTTCTCTTAGAAAAATGAACGTGGCCTTGTTTAATTTTTAGATCATTTTTAGTGAAACCATGCAGTTTTTATTTTGGTGTTCTGTTAAATTATGTTTACGAGTGTTTGTTTGGATGGTAGAAAAGGGATGAATAAAGTTTTGTGAGTAACTTGTTTGGCTCTATGCATAATGCATGCCTCTATCAACAGATCGTCTCTTGCATTCTCCTTCTTTTCCCGATCGCACGTCACTCATTAGGTCTCCTTTGCTGATCGAGAGCTACGACGCTTAGAGGAGATCTGACGTGAATGTACAAAAATAATCGAGATCGACACAGCAGATGTCTCACTGATTCTCTTCTCAACGTCCATGCATGCTTCAATGCGGGTCGCGAGGACCCCTGCGCCCGCGACAATGCACAGTTGGACGCGGGTCGCGTGAGGACCCCTGCGCTGTGCCTCGGGCGGGTCCCGCGGGCGCTTGCGCTTCCGCCGCGCGCGGAAGCCGCTGTAGGTGCGTGCACCGCCGCCGCAGCCAGGATGCGATGCCAAGAGGAAGAGATGAACAGAGGGAAATGAAGAAAGGAAGATGGCCGGTAGAAGATCAGAGAGAAATGAAATTAAATTAAATGAATAAATCATATTTTCATTAATGTCATCGAGACAATTTTTCAATAATACCCCTATACCACTCATATCACCCATGTATACTGACTATACCACACGTGGAGGTTCTAGTGGTATGCAATTAATCTCAACCGTCAGATCCGTTCATACCAGTACTTTTTAAACAGCGGTATGTGGTGGTATGGTGCACCGTAAAAGACCTCTCGTCGGTTCCCCCCTATCACAGTTTCAGATTTTTTTCTGGATATCATTTGAATGAGATCCCAATCAAGCTTCATTTCAAAAATTGAGAAATAATAATGTAAATAATCAATATAGTAGCATGATTATGGCAATATTGTTGGTATGGAAAAATGAGGAGCATGCTCAAACTGTTTTCGGCCATATATCGTCGGCTTTTGACAGGAAACCTTTTCGTTTTGGCCAAGCATACAACTTTTGATATGGAAATGTCATGTATCAGAAATGGTCAAGGTCGTGCCGAAAGGGAAGCTCCAAATGCCTCAACTTCAAAACGACATGATTCAAATTTTTGGTTGCTGTCATGCCCATCTCTTTCAGTACTACTAGTACCTTTGAACAACGGGACGACAGAAGCATCCAAATCCATCACGAACAGCAGACAGCACTCAACAGCTAAAAAGATACCCCCAACGTAACAGAAAAACAATTGCATGCCACCCGCCAGCAGTCGGTTTAAATCATTCCTGACAAGCCAAGAGTTAGCGAAAATTTCGTAATTAAGTCTCATTTCTCGTATAGGTTTCCTAGTAATTTCCTGGATATCAAATAATTAGTATAATGATGATGTTAATTACTAACAACTAAAAATTCTGTGATTAGATAACAGCTATGTCCTACATACAATAAGCTTAAACCAGCAAACTGATAAATTATGGTGCAACGGTAGCCCCAAAAAATCTTGTTATATGTGCACTCAGCTTAGAGAGAGACCTTTCCCAAAAAGAAAAAAGTTAGAGAGAGAAGAAAAATTGGGAGAGAGGGGGAGAGAGAAGTAATAAGATACGGAAGGAGAGAGCGACTTGACCTGTGTTGTGTTGATGTTGTGTTCAAATCAGCTATAATAAAATATGTGGAAACTTCTGCCACACCACCGCCGACCAGACCCTACCAGCCACTCGCTGGTGTTGGGCTTCCACGAGTGCCAGCCAGCTTCAGCGTGAGCTAGGCATTTGGCACAGTGCGACTCGTGGATTATTCACACATTTCATTAGCCGGGCGCTGTTCCCTCATTGATTGGCTCTTTTGTTTTGTTCGATTTTGCTATAGCTTTGTTTCTCTCTCTCTGGAGCCTTCTTTGTTGCTTCCCCTCCCTCTCTGTCTCCCTGGACCCTGCCCGCCTATAAATAGGGTGTGACGATATCTCCTCTCTCATAACTCACAAGAGCTTGCGGCAGCAGCTCGGGCCGTCTTGCATCACCAATCGCACGAGATACTCTTGACTCCAAGTACAAGTCCAGTATTGTTGTACGGCCAGGACAGGATATTCCAGTGAAGAATTCCGTGCAAGAAAGATGGGCAAGGTTGGTCCCTGATCCTCGTCGTTTTCATTGCTTGATTTTTATGTCTGATGGATGAATATCTTTGTTCTGAACTTTTTTCGGGTTGTTCTTTGTCGCTGCAGCAAAAGATTGTCCTCAGGTTGCAACTGGATGGCGAGAGGAAGAAGAGGAAGGCCTTCAAGGTTGCCGTTGGCATGAACGGTAAGATCAAGATCGACCGATCACAGCAATAAGATTAGCAGTTCTGTTTTAATTGGGCTCACGATAATTAAACATGATTAACTCTGTTTAATTTGCGAAGTGCTCATTATTATTAATTCTGACAAGCAATCTACTCAATCCCGCAGGTGTGACATCCGCCACGATGGAGGGCGACAAGATCATCGTGGTCGGCGACAGTGTGGACCCGATCACGCTGACGACGATGCTCCGGCGCAGCCTCGGCTACGCGGAGCTGCTCAGCGTCAGCTCTGGCGATGACAAGAAGAAGGGGGGCGGATACGGCTACGGCGGCGGCATGATGTACGGCGGCGGTGGCGGCATGGGCTACAGCGGCGGCGGTTTCGGTGGCGGCAAGGAGGGAAAGGAAGGGAAGGAAGGCAAGGAGAGCGGCGGCAAGGGTGGTGGCGGCGGCGGTGGCTATGGGCAGTACCAAGCCATGGCGCCCGTCTCGTACCCTGCCTACCAGCAGTACAATAACGCGATGCCGTCCTACCCCGTCTACTCCTACCCTGCTTACCCGCAGCAAGAACAGGATCCTGGATGCACCATAATGTAAATTCTATTGTGCTTGTGCAAGTTAATCTGGAGATCGAGTTGAAGGTGGCGAGAAATTCAGGCCAAGATGACGCATGATGAAGGCTTCAATTCAGCGAAGCTGGATGTTGATATGCTATCAGTGAGCAGCTGAACATCGTCAGCGTAAGTATGTATAGGGTTTGTCAGCAGAGCTGGTGGGTGAGGCAGAGTTGGGAGTTCATGGAAGGGATTACGGGAAGGCAGGGCTGCTACAGAAGTGCTTATAGTACGAGATGGTGCTTTGATTTCTAGTGCAGGCTGAGTAGCAGCAGTGTTTTCTTTTCGTTTCTTTGTTTCCTGGGGTAAGAAGATGTAGTAGTGTTCGTCGAAGAAAATGATCGGAGGCAATAAAAGATAATTTGTACAATGATATCCGTGTGCAGCAAAATAATTGAGTAGCAACTGCAGTATAGCAGTTATAGTCATATGACATTAGAGGTGGTAATGGGTCATGGTTCTAAACTTCTAATGCATTTTTCATAATCTAACTAAGTTCTATTAATTTTTAACTTAAAATTATATATAATTATGTCTTGGTTCTTATAAAGCTTGATGTTAAATTTATTAAACTAAATTGGAGGACCTATTACCACCTCTACACTGACGAATTGGTCACGTTGTTCGTGATAGATCAAACTAAACAATCTGAGCTGACAGCACATACCGGTGCTGAGTTTTGAGCCTTATTTTAGTAGTTTTGTACACCAAGACTAACCGCAAGAACAAGATCAAGAGTAACTTCTATGTCATCAAGAAGAAGGCTAATGGCAAGGTGGTTGCACACAAGGTTGGGAAGATGAAGGAGTGGGGTTGAAACCAACCCATTTGGGTGCTCAAGGAAGTCATCACCAACATGAAGGGGCCTCGAATGGTTTTGGTTCCTAAGGCCACATGAAGGCCATGAGTTTGGAGACTTGCGAGGCTTGGCACAAAGAAGATGAGAAGATTCAAGTCTAGAAGCCAAGTTTGCAAGATTGGACATGTGTTTCCCAAGCTCCCCGGTTGAGGCAATGGAAACTATAACTCATCTTATGTATCATTGTAGCTCCATTGCCTTGTCTAGGTTGCATTTGTTGCTATGCCTAGTTGTTTACATATGGTAGGTTGCTTGTGTCATGTGCTAACCCATGAGCAACCTACATGGTTTGATTAGTGTGTAAAAAAGCTACACTTGTTTCTTTCATGATGCATGTTTTCTTATATGTCTCTTTGCATCATGAGCAAGCTATAGAGTTAGCTTCCCTTTTGTTGTCATAAACAATATGCATACATTTGATTGGTGATTCAAACACTAAATGCACACATTTAGTGATAGCTCATCCTATGGTTTGTTTGTGGGACTAACGTTGTTTGAAGCTTATCTTGTGTAGTCCCTAGGTGACGCGTTCCGGTGTGGTATTTCATTCTAAGAGAATGTTATTTCACTCTAAATGTGATCTAATATCTCTAAGAGAGTGAATATAGCAATATAAGCTTCATGCTATTTAGTCATGTCCTTGCGAGCTTATGTCTCTATATAAGTTCAAAGGCAATGAACTCATACATTCCTAATCCTTGTGGTACCCCAAGTGTCTTCTTTGCAAGCTTCTTTCAAAGTGGTGTCATCTCCAAGTGATATCATTTCTAAGTGGTTTATCTCAATGTGGTGCCAACAAGGTAGAAGAGGAACATCCCCCAGGGGTATGCATTCCTCAAAATCTACAAGTGGTAATGTTACAAGAACTCTCTTGTTTTATCTCTTGTCATTTAAGCTACCTTCTTGCATGATATGTTCTAAGCTTCCTTATCTTACAAGTGTTTGTAGTTGTGCACTTGATTTTCACACTATCATTTTGTGCACACACTTAGGGGGAGCTTAGTTTATATCATGCTAGTCTCATGAGCTTGTGATCCATCTTAGTTATTCGCACATGTGGTATCTTCATTGATATCATACATATGGATCATGGTTCATGCAGCTTTCTCCCTTGTATTTAACATTTCTCTTTGAGCTATGATTGTTAGGACTTGCTAAATTTCCTTTGGAGACCCTTTTTTTATTTTGGACACTTTTTGGAGATTTTATTCCAAAGGGGGAGAATTTGGTGCCAAAGCAAGCTAGTGTTTCCAAAATGGGAAGAAGCAAGCTATAGGGAGACAAGATCATGGAAGAGGGAGAACACATCTAGGGGGAGTTGGATGATGGTAAGCATCCAAGCAAGTGTAAGTGGTTCTAATTTTATCAATTTTTGCAAATTTATGCTTGCTTTGATTGTGTTGTCATAAATCACCAAAAGTGGGGAGATTGTAGCGAACATGGCCTCATATGCCATTTGTTCAAGTTTGATTTTGGTGATTAATGATAACATGATCAATGGGACTAACCATATTGTTGAGCATGTCTTTGTAGACATTTCTAGGTCCCAAGGATGCAAAAATACCACATGCTAAAATGAGAAGATAGTATATATTTTGAGGGTCAAAACCAAGAAAGAGAAGAGAAGAAATGACACCATCGGATGAACCGACGGTACCTTAGAAGACAGCGTCGGTGCAAGCAACGGATGAAATGGTAAACTGTGTGAAGACTTGAGTTAACTTGAAGAGCGTCGGATGAACCGACGGTCTGAATTCTACATTTGTCGGATGAAATGAAGAGAAGAAGAAAGGGCCAGCCTGGAGAAATCAGTAGCACCGGATGAACTGATGGGTCAGCAGTGGTTCATCCCACAGTGTGAAAACAGCTAACAGAGAGCAACCAGTTGTGAGTCCTTAAGCACCGGATGAACCGATGGTCACAAGGATACAAGCAACGGTTCATCCGATGGTTACGAAGAAGCTAACAGTAAGGTTTTGGCAAAGATCCCTTCAGCACCGGATGAACCGACGGTGCGTCGATGTATGCACCGGATGATTTGCGTCAGCAGAGCTGCAACGGCTAAGTGACGTGGATGGGGCACCGGATGAACCGATGGCCCTGAAATACTAGCATCAATTCATCCGATGCTATACTTTTCTGTGGCCGTTAGCCAATGGCTCTTTGGATGCCTTAGGCTATTTATACCCCCTCCACTCACGCATTTGAGATTGCTGGATGCTGAGGAAGACCAGAGGAGTGTGAGACACATAGAAGATCATATACAAGCCATCCAAGTGCTAAATTGCTCATCCATATACTTGCACATGCTTTGTGTGTGTGCTTAGTGCTAGGCTTAGCTTAGAGCTGAGTGAGTGCAAGGTGTGCCTACCTTGTGAGGTGATTCTTGAGTGGATCAAGCTGTACAAGGTGCGCCGGAAGCCTTGGAGTCTAAGTGGCTCTCCGGTAAACGTCTTCAACCCTCCGGCTTGGTGTGGAGCGGTGAGAACACTTTGTGCGGGGGACGTGGAGACCCCCTTCCCTTGGTGGAGAAGCTCCTTAGTGGAGGCGGCATCAAGGTGACCAAGGGAGCTTGGCGAGTGCCTTTGTGGCGAGCCTTTGTGGCAAGTCAAGTGGTGCTCTTGGGAGAGACTTGGTGACCGGGAAGCAATACTCTTCTGTGGAGTGCTTCAACAACGTGGACTAGGGGTGGCTTAGTGCCTACCGATACCACAGGATAAATCACGTGTCAAGAGTTTGCTTCCTCTCATCCCCTTTACGTTTCCGCATTACTCTCTTGCAATACTTGTTTGCTTTTACTTTCCTAGAGTAGTATCTTGCTAGGATTGGCTATACGTTGCAAAATATGTTTTGGGATGGGAGTCTCACACTAGAACAACCATAGTTGCACATATAGGTAGCATATTCTAGTTTATGTTTTATGCAAATAGTGATAACCCTAGGCTTAACGTTTTAAGTTGTCTAATTCACCCCGTCCCCCTCTTAGGCTACGGGCATCCGATTCCTTACAGATAGTACCACACAGATTCACAGAAAAAAGATTGACAAGAACTTGCACTCGCCGCGCTAGCGACCCGCGGTCTAGAGGGCATCCAGGGTAGTCCAGGCCGCCTTAGCACGCGCCTCCGCGCCCCTCGCTGGGGCCCGTCGTGCCCCAGCGGCGCCGACGACCCGCGGCCGGGAGGGTCTCCAGGCTGGTGCCGCGCGCCTCCGGCCTGCACCCGCCGCGCCTGCACAGGCCGCGCCTCACTCCGGCCACTGTGGAAGTCCGCCGCGCAGCTCCCAGCTCGCTCCCACCGCGCACCAGGGAGGCCTAGCTGTCGTGTGGCTCCCCTGCTCACTCACGCTGCGCGCCAGGGAGGTCTGGCCGTCGCGCCTCCCGACCTGCACTGCCGCTCCTGCGCCTGCCCCGCCGTGGCCACGCGCCCCGCCCGTGCCCACGCCGTCCTTCAGGCCCGCGCCGCCCGCTGCACCCTGCGGTAGAAAGAGCAAAGAGAGATGTGAGAAAAAAGAATGGAAGGATAAGGAGATAAGGATGAGATCGATGAGGGGGATGAGAGGTGTAGGTGTTAAGGCAGCGCGGGGTGGGTGGCCGGGGGAATCGAGACGGCGCGTCAGAGGTGGGTGGGTGGGCGCAGAAAAAAGAAGGAAAAAAACTGCGCACCCGAGTGGGTGAGGGGAGTACTGGGTAGTTTTGCTGCCCGGTACTAATGTTCCCACATTAATACCGGTGCGTAATACGGCCCGGTACTAATATGCTAGCCTCACATTAGTACCGGTTTGTACTACGTACCGGTACTAATGAGGAACATTAGTACCGGTTTGTATTACGCACTGGCACTAATGAGGAACATTAGTACCGGTGCGTAAGACAAACTGGTACTAATGTGGGTCACGCGGGGGTGCGTCGGGGCTCTCCGTTCCCACCCATACATTAGTACCGGTTTGTGTGTACATTAGTACCGGACGAAAAAAACCGGTACTAATGTGAAAACGTTCTGGGACGGAAGTCTGATTCTCTAGTAGTGTAGTAGTGGTAGTATCATGTTATATAGTAGTATCACCTTATTCCTTGCACATGTATTCATTTGTACTTTTTCTAATAACATAGTGTCCCCTGCATGAACAGGCATCGACCAAAAGATGCGGAGAGCCATACACGTGTGCCCATATAAAAATTTGGGATTTCTCGATTCCAGCTCTGATCCGTAAAACGATGGATGGGCGACGCGGAGCGGGGCGGAGAGGGAGGGAGGTGCGCGGCCGGTAGGAAGCGGACGAGGAAAGCAAAGCTGGGTTATGTAAAATATTGTTAAAAAAGATGCATGCAAAATAATTTTAAGTTTGTAACCACCAACCAGCACCTCAAACACTCAAACTGAACAACACACACGGAATTGTTGCATGCCCAAGAATACCTAAGAACAGTCCGCTTTTGTTCCAAGGCGGCTCATAACTGATAATGTGCTTGTTGCTTATGAGACACTATAAGAAAATCGTTGACTAGTGATGCAACTATATTTTAACGTCATTGATTTATGACGTTCCTGACTGATCTCGTCATTAAATTTCATTTTCGAGTGAATTTAGTGACAAAAAAAATTTTCGTCGTAATGGTCGTTACTGTAGCCAAGCATTCCCTGTTCCAAGCTAGTTTTGTGACGCCATAAGCTCCGTAACAGCGTCACAAACCAACTTTAGTCCCACATGTAAGCATTATTTTAAAAATAGAGTGTTCCAAGTCGTCATAAAATTCGAAAGGGTCCCACATGTAAGCATTTTTTCGAAAATAGAGTGTTCCAACTCATCATAAAATTTTGCAGAGTCCCATATGTAAGCATTTGTTTAAAAATAGTGCGTTCCAACTCGTCATAAGATTTAATAGCATCGCACAAGTCAGTCTGATAAAAAGAGAGGAAAATTAAAAGGATACAATATCAATAGCTGGGGTCGAACCTGGGACCTTTGATTCTGAAGGGGAAGGCAGTACTACCACTGAGACATGATACAATTTGTGTTATTTGAGCCAAGAATATTCTTTATATTTGTTTATTTGTGTTTATATTATTTTGCATGCCCCATGTAGGTTAAAGCAGATAAATATGGCGGTAAAATAAGGAGAAAATGCGCTCCTCCCGTGGGTCAAACCTATTACCACTCGAAGGAGAATTTTTTTACATTAACCAGGTCTCATCTGTAAATTTCAGGTGAGTCTTTAATCTAAATCGGTAATTCGAATGCAAAATGCTTCACTGTCTTCGCAAAGACTCTCGACTTTTGCTACGCAGATCAGCAATTCGAAGGTGAGACTTTTGGCACGAATGGCGGATCCTAGCAGCGATGGGAAGATGGTTGCGCCGCCACATCCAAGCAACAAGAGGATGAAACAGCACGACGAGGTCAGTCCTCTGGCTTGTGCCGCTATATGTTCTCTTATCTTCCTAGGTTTGGGGATATCGAGATTTAGGGATATGGAGGATTGCTGATCATATATGTTAGATTTAGATTTCATCGTACCCTTAGATTTGCACTTCAATTGGTGTTAGAAGTTGATAGGCTATAGAAAATTCATAGGTGTTAGATTCAGTTAGTTTTCAATTTACATCGTCTTACGATAGGTTCTTGTATTTTAGTAGCTTCTAGATGTTCTTCATGCCACTCGTTTTATGGATTTTTCAGAAGGTGCACAGTTGATAGGATTGATAGGTCCTTATATTTTCAATTTGCATCGTTTTATGGATTGATCAATTGAAGAGACTATCTCTGAGCTGCAGACTATGAAGGGACATCTGGATTCTGCCATGATTCTTATCCTTTGCACAACTCATAGGTGTTAGATTCAGTTAGTTTCCAATTTGTATCGTTTGATGGATTTATAGGTTCTTGTATTCTACTAGATTCTGCACGAACTTCAAGCCAATGCAACTGAGCTAAAAGCACTACAAGAGGTTGTACTATACAAGAGCCTATATAAGCAAACGTTACAGCAGCTGTTACAACAGGAGAAAGCCACGCTGGAAAAATATAATGAGTTACAGAAGGATCATACTGACCTGTTAAAAGTGTCTTACCAATTGATGGAAGAGAATATATCCCTGTTGAAAAAAGAGACATGAACCTTGTTGGCGGTCGATTTCCGTCAACCTAGCCACATGTTTACCTTCTATGTTGGTATTAATTTGATATTCAAACTAACGATCCTAACCTTCATTATATGTCAAGTTCGCACTCGTGCATAGTATTTGGAGTTTATTGTTTACACAGGGATTAAGAGCCTAAATGAGGACTTCCGAGTAAAGTTCATCAAGGGTTTTACGAGAAGATCATGGACCCCGGGACAAGTCAAGATACAAGATGAACATGACTCCAAATGAACCAAGGACTAAAGCGTGAAGCCGAGAAGTGTTGAGGACTTAGACGGAAGATGCGGGAGTTCATACGCCAAGCACCCTTATCTAAACCGCGAGGAAAATGACATCAAGGACCTACATGCAACTCGGCAAAAAGTCAGGAAGTCGCGAGAAGCGTCTGGAAGGAAGCCGGGGCCGAACTAGGCCGAAATGGGCCCAGGCCGGTCGACCCAGCCCATTCCGGGCCTGGTTCGGCGCCCCCTTTGATCTAGATGATCCTCGGGCTATTTATAGTCCCCGTGCCTCGAGCCACACATCAAGCAATTCATCATCCTCCACTGAGGAGCAGAGAAGAGAGGGATACCCTTCTGGAGAGGAGAGGGTCGAGATGGTTGACTAGGGTTCCCCTAGCCAACGTGGGAACCTTGCATGGAAGACCACGTCGGAGTTCTAGAAGCTGGGATCAAGATCAAGGTAGGATCCCGGTGGTGATCTTGTCCATGTATTATACTTCATGTTGGATTTGCAAGATTGAATCCGATTTCTGGCGATCAAGTGCTTTCTCTATGATTTTGTCTTCGCTTGGGTTTTCTTATTCTCCAATCTATTCTGTGGATAGATTGCATAGGATGTTCTTGTAGCCATGGTGACTAGAGGTGCATACCTGACCTTCTGAGCATTTTCAACACATCGCTCGTGAACGTGCTCTTAGGTTCACCTACACAATAAGCGGGACATCGTGACAGGATGCTGATCACGTGTACGGTAGGTGTCTTTGAGGGTTGGAACGGAAGCCACAATTTAAAGAGGCTATTAATGAGATTCGTTTGCTTTATTCTTCTTGGTTTTGGAACTTCAACAAAAGACCCGATCCAATCTCTAGATTGGTTTTACCTCCCCTCTCTTTCTCTTGCTACCTCCGGTGTTTAGTAGATTAGATGTGTTTTCATGGTTCTTCCATAGATTAGATGCAAAAACCCTTGTCAAGATCAAAGTGTTTTCCGCTTATTAGATTGGATCTTGCATTACACATTGTTCCACGGATTCGATACCTTGGGTTCACCACTCAAGGGAAGAAGGGTCCCTTGACTACGACGAAGGATTTGTCCACTTGCAAGTCCAAACAAACTTTGCAACGATAATCAAACGTCAACAAGTCCCTTTTTCTGGCGCCGTTGCCGGGGAACAAGTAATCAAGATTCAATCTAGTATTGCGTTTGTGAATATTTTCAGTTTTTCTCTTGATTTTCTTTTGCATCTCTTTATTTTGACCATCCTCGAAAAAAAATCAATCTAATCTAGGGTTTTGCTAAACCCTAGTTTTCTTTTTGTTTTTGTCTATATTTGGCTAACCCTAATGGGAGGTGGACGGCTACATCTTCAACAAAAAAACATATACTTTGTGGATGGCCCACAAAGAGTGTTGATCCGAAGTGAAGAAGAGAAGAAGTCTAGCTATAGACTATAAACGAAGCACTTTGTGGGAGGCAACCCGTTCATCGAGTCAAGAATAAGCTACCGGGAGGACAACCCGGAAGATTTCCGAATTTCAAGTAAGTGAGTTTTATAATTTGCTACGCAAGACATTTCATTAACTCTTAAGTGGTTGAACAAGTTTCGGAGAACCTTTTATTTGCTTGGTCGTTTTATTTGGATTTTTCGATCTTAAGCCAATGACATGAGCCATCCCATGATTTATTTGCCTCTTTTTGAGAAACTCGTACCAAAAATTCAGATCCTATCCAAGCCTTTCATCTTCTCCATGATGTTAAGGTTGGCAAGTTTTCTTGACATCTATCGGTTTCTCTAGAATTAGAATTTTTCTAAGCCCCATTGAATTTATTTTTATTCAAAATCTCTCTCTCTCATGTTTGGTCAAAATTAGAACCTAAACCTATGCCCCCACGGTCAAGTCGGAGGAGCTTGCTATCAACTAATGAAAGCAATTGATCCCGGTGCAACCAAAATAAATTTTACAATTATTTCGGATGCCTCAAATTTCCTCTAATGATATATTTGGACTCATCGCTAGCACTGAGTTAATTTTTAAATTTTCAAAATTAGAGGAGTAATTAGCATCTAAACATCATTAAGGGGAGGTCTTTGAGTTTGATTAACATATAGTGCTCCATGATGCGTCACGGGAAGGCATCCATCATTTGGCATCTTGGGCACATGCAAAGGACAAGCATGGGGGAAGCAAGGGCTTTGTTTTGCAGGAAATTAGTGGAAGCACATGAGGCAAGGGAGGAAAGAAGTGACACAAAGCAAAATAATAGAGGTGGAACCCTAAATCACGCTAGCAAAGAAGTGGTTGTGAACGTTTGGGTGATGGAATCCCGTGGATCACGCAGAAACAAGGCAACAAGGGAGCAAGGAGCATCTCGGAGAAAGATCAGAGCAAATGGAGCAGGAAGGCCCCTAGGCCGATCGGCCTAGGCCAGTTGGCTCGGCCTCCATTGATGACCCTTGGTGCTCCCCTTCGCCTGGTAAGTATTTTATCCATTTGTCAATTCGTGTTCTTGAGTTCATACCCATATGTTCCAGAAACAACCTACTTGTGCACCTCACACTCCACCCTCCATATACTTTCTTTGTGTGTATTTCCACCGGCGAGAAACCCCCGAGGGAGTTGTTTGTGACTTTGTGCAGCAAGGCACGATGAGAGAGATCATGAACATCATCCTCGGAAGGAAGACACGATCATCATCGTCGGAGTAATCATCGAGCTCTTCGAGGAGGCACTTGGTCTCCTTGTCTCCCCAAAGCATGGAGGAAGACGTGACACCATAGAGGAATGGCACGCTGCCCCTTGGTGGCGTAAGGAGCACATGAAGCTCGTCCATGCGGTACACCAAACCGCAAGGACACACGGAGGAGCCACTCATTCCACCACGACGCTCAACTTGTTCATCCACTCCACCACCATACACTCTGAGGCATTCCAATGGATTCATCATGAAGAGGAGGAGGAGAGGCTTGTTCGTCTTGAGAGGAAGCTTGTGCCAAATGTTGACTTCGATGACTCCCTCCAAGTGTAGGATTCTACTCGGGTATCAAATCTTGAGCAACCTTGGATGGGTGCAATTCTTTAATGGAGTTGGTGTGACTACTCACAAGGAGCTTGCCTTGGAAATTCTTATACATTGGCACCAGTCATTAATGAAAGTGTGTCATGCCTCTCATTCCGCCTTGAAGATAAAGAGCAACTAGTTCCTTATGGATATATTGGAGAACTACTCGGTTACAAGAAGAAAGTCCCGGAGCAAGTTGATGTTCAAGAAAATATGTTTGAAGGATTTTTGGGGAATGATTTCGGGAGAAGATAACAAGGAACCCAAAATTTCTCCTTCTCGGGATTTCTTTGGGATCGAGTACATGAAGCAAGGAAAATTTACTAGTGGAGATGAGAGGAGAAGGTACAAGTTGACAAAGATTAATGTTCCTCTTCCCAACATGAGGTTGAGATTGAATGAAGATAAAATTGGTTAGAGGAAGGATTTCTTGTACCGGCAAAGAAGATTTAATGAAAATTATGAGAGAGGGATCATCCTCTGTGGCCCAAGACGAAGGAGAGGCTGCACATCAAGACAATGAACAACCACATGGAGGGATTTCGATGCCGCCACCATATGGAGGAAGTATGTCAATGCAAGCATGGGGGAGTGGGGCAGCCACATCCTCCACCATACATGGTCCCTAACATTTTCATGGCGCCCCATCCAAACCAATGCAAGTCAAATGGAAGAAGGGACCGCAAACATTGCCTATCAAATTGGTCGCCTTCACATGTCACCGTCGGAATAATTTCGAGGAGGGCCGGTGCAACCATGCTACAAGCAAGATCATCAATATCAACCACCGTAAGATGAAGAATGAAGGAGGAGGAAAAAGAAATAGTAATGCTTTCAACTTTGGTTCGATTTTCCCTCTTTCCTTTTCTTTATTTTCACCTTTTATGCAACTTTGTGTGTGCGTAGCATTTTCAGTTTTTATTTATTTTCAGCATGTGTGTTAGTAGTAGTGTTTGCTTTAATAAACATGAATAAAGTTTGCCACCATTATTATCACCTTTAGTGAAGATAATGAGTTGATGCCATGTTGATATATGATGAAAATTGCCGCTTTGCTCGATCCTATGCTTGATTTATGCATGTTTAAGCTAGTGCTCTCTTTTATATGAATCTGAAATTTAATTAAAAACTAGCTTAAATCTTGTGTGGAGGTTGTGATAACTCAAGTCCCATAGTTCTTTTTCGTTGCTCTCAATTTTGAATGAATCAAAGAACCTTTTTATTCTCAAAAAGTTATGCTAACCATGTCATGAGTACCGCTTGTATTTTGCCCCACCTATCCAAAGCCTTAAACTTACTTGAGTGCAAAACATTAGTATATACAAGATTTATTTTTGGGTGCATTAATTCAAGGCTTGATTTCTGTGGCCCAAGACTAAGAAGTTGGTCATTCCGTTTTTGTGTATCGTTCTTTATGCTAGCCTCTTCTATCCGTGCATTGTGATTGGGAATTTCGCAAACCTCGCCGGATATCCAACCACAAAACCCAAATATATCTTTTTTGTGTTCACCTCCTTGACCACAACCCAATATAAGAGTATGGATGAATATTTTGAGGAAGATTACAAGGAAGGTGCTTCAAGTGAGTAAGGGAGAATTCCAAAAGGATCCCTAGAAGATTTTTTGAGTACCTCTCTCTAAGAAAAAATGAGAGCTTCAACTTCCACCTTAGCATATTTATCACCTCTTTTGCCCCGAGGACGAGCAAACGTCTAAGCATGGGGGGGTTGCCAAGGAAGTGCTAGTATAGTCTAGAGTTCAAGGGGAGCAAATAAAAAAAGAAAAGAAAAAAAAGAGAGAAAAAGTATGATGAAAGAAAAAAATGATGATGAAAAAAATGATAAAGAAGAAAAAGTATGATGAGAAAGTGGAAAGAAAAAATATAATAATAAAGCTCCCCGGTTCTCTAGCTATGTTTAGTGCTTTTTGAGTTTTCAAGAGGATTCAAGATCAAGACCCATACTCATCTTTCCAACCATGTGCAATCCGATAACGAGGACTTCGTTTGTGCCTCGGGATCACTCTTTGCCATTTGCACATGTCCACCTGTTGGCGGTCGATTTCCATCAACCTAGCCACTTGTTTACCTTCTATGTTGGTATTGATTTGATATTCACACTAACGATCCTAACCCCCATTAAATGTTATGTTCGCACTCGTGCATGGTTTTTGGAGTTTATTGTTTACACAGGAATCAAGAGCTTAAATGAGGACTTCCGGGTAAAGTTCATCAAGGGATTTACAAGGTGATCACGGACCCCGGGACAAGTCAAGATACAAGATGAACATGACTCCAAATGAACCAAGGACTAAAGCGTGAGGACGAGAAGTGCTGAGGACCTAGACGGAAGATGCGAGAGTTCATACGCAAAGCACCCTCAACTAAACCACGAGGAAAATGGCGTCAAGGGCCCACATGCATCTCAGCAAAAACTCGGGAAGTCGCGAGAAGCTTCACGAAGAAAACCGGGGACGAACTGAGCCGATGAGGCCCAGGCCGGCCGGCCTGGCCCATCCCGGGACGGTTCGTCACCCCCTTTGACCTAGTTGATCCTTGGGCTATTTATAGCCCCCGTGCGAAGTTGCAACTATCAAGCCATTCGTCATTCACCGCCGAGGAGCAGAGGAGCTTGAGGGACACCACCCCAGAGAGGAGGGTCGTGTTAGTCGTCTAGGGTTTGCCTAGCCGGCGTGGGAGCCTTGCAAGGAAGACCACATCGGAGTTCCGGAGATGTGAATCAAGATCAAGGTAGGATCCCGGTTGGATCTTATTCATGTATACATACTTTTGATGGAGTTTTAATGGATCCGATTCCTAGTGATCGAGTACCTTTGTTTGCAATTCTTGTTCTTGCTTGGGTGTTTTCTTCCTCAATCTATTCTCGAGATAGATTGCATGGGATGTTCTTGTAGCCACGGTAGCTAGAGGTGCATACCCGATCTACCAAGTAGTTCAACGCACTCCTTGCGGGTGTGCTCTAAGATTCGACCGCGAAGAAAGGGGAACATCGTGACAGGATATTGACACCAAGTACGGCGAGGCGACTTAGGGGGTTTGACCGAAGGTCATGGTTTAAAGAAGATTTCAATGAGATTCGTTTTACTCTCTCTTTATCTCGCTTGGAACGACGACATAAACACGATCTAGACCCTCTCTAGATCGGTACCTCAATGCTTTCTCTTGCTACCTCTTTTGATCTTAGTAGATTAGATGCAATTCGAAACCTCTTAAAGAAGCAAGTGTTCTCGGTTATTAGATTGATCTTGCATTACACATTGTTCCACGAATTCGATACCTTGGGTTCACCACTCAAGGGAAGAAGGGTCCCTTGACTACAACGGAGGATTTGCCCGCTTGCAAGTCCAAACGAACTTTGCAACGATAATCAAACGTCAACAAGCCCCTTTTTCTGGAATCATTGCCGGGGAACAAGTAATCGAGATCCAATCTAATATCTCGTTTGTATGTATTTTCAGTTTCTTTTTGATTTTCCTTTTGCATCTACTAAACTTTGATCATCCTCAAAAACCAATCTAATCTAGTTTTTGACTAACCCTTTTCATAGTTTTCTTTTCTTTTTAGATCTTTCGTATATTTTGTTTATCGCTAACCCTAACAGGAGATGGACGGCCATCTCTCCAACAAACCAAAAAATTTTGTGGATGATCCAGAAAAACTTTACATGCAAGGGAGACGCGAAACACGATTAGGAAGCTGAGGATTGTAGATCCAAAAGCCTAAGCCGGAGGATCGTCGGGATCTCCAAAGGAATCACCACCTACAAGTCCGAAGAAGGAATCACCACCTACAAGTCCAAGGAGAGATCAACCTCAACCGCCACCAATGGGAGAAGAGAGGAAGATCGGGGAGCTTTGCATCCCAAAGCTTGGTGATCTCCCCATCCTCAACCTAGCCGACATCGGAAGGCCGTTTCAGATCAAGACTTCAACCATCCGCATGGTGCAACATACACCTTTCACCGGTAAAGAGGATCCTAACCTTCACATCCAAGTGTTCATTCAACTTTGTCAGACATTCACGATGGAAGGGCTGGATCAAAATCAATTGAGGGCAAGACTCTTTCCGTTCTCACTTCTCGGAAAAGCCTTGCAATGGTTCTACACTCTACCGGTGGAGACGGTGCAAAATTGGGAAGCATTGATGAGAGCTTTCATGAAGGAGTACTATTCGCCAGGTAAGACTCAAAGCTTGCGTAATAAGATTGCTACATTTGCTCAATATCCTACGGAGACTATCACGGAAGCTTTCGAGCGTTTCAATGAGTACACCCGAGCCGTGCCACATCACAAGTTCCCGAAGGAGGACCTTGTTCAAAAGTTCTATCAAGGCCTCAATCTAGCATCAAGAACCGTAATTGACGCATCGGCGGGAGGATCTATTATTGAGCTAACTCCGACGGAGGCATTCACTCTTTTTAAGAAGGTTGCGGATAATAGTGGTGAGAGGTCTCCTGAAATCCATTGACCACTCCCCCTCATCGTAGCACTAACTAACTAGGCAATTTTTGTTCCCACAGAAGTTATGGGAAGGATAGTTTAAGGGGAATTTCATCGATCCACACATCCTCCCAAAACTGAGTATTTTTACCATTATTCCCCCCTTAGAACTGCCCCTTTTAAGTTGTGTTTCACTTTTATTGATCCCTTGCAAAAACTGAGATCCCCTTACTCTTGCATGTCAGGAAAGCTTTTTTCCTCAAGTAATTGTTGTCTAATAATTGGCAGCACGCGTCCTCCTCCTCGTGGTTAAAGATTATCCGATCCATGCCTATTTCAAGAGAAGTACTTCATAAGTATTCTAGTATTAATGATTCCAGCTCCCCCAAAATCCCTTGAGCGAGGCAAAGTGTGCTCCCACTTCACCATATGGTACCTGAATTTGCCTCCATCACTCCCCCAAAAAATTTAGATCTAATTTTATCCATTTGCTGGTGAGTACCCTCATGTAGTCTAAACATGCTCATCATGTAGACGGCCATACTGCTCAGCGATGAGTTGGTCAGAATTAGTCTCCCCCCTCCCAAAGTTAGGTTTTTCCCCTTCCACATGTACAATTTGTGTCTCATTTTCTCCACTGTGCTCTTAAATGCTCCCAAGCCCCAACCTCTTGTCACTAATGGGGAAACCTAGATATTTCAATGGAAGACTCCCTACTTGGCAGTTGAGCAAATTTGCGATTCTCATCCCTGTCTCCCCGTCCACCCCAAAGGTCACCACTTCAATTTTGTGGTAGTTGATTTTGTAGCCAAAAATCCATTCAAAGCAGTATAGCAAGAATTTCATGTTTGTGATGGATTATGTATCCCCCCGACACATCAAAATGGTGTCATCTGCGTACTGAAGATGTATTACACCATTGCTACTAGATGTGGAACCACTCCCTTGATGAATCCCTTGTCTTTGGCCTTGTCCATGATGTGTGCTATAAAGCATCAACTGTCGGATCAAAGAGTAGGGGAGACAGCGGGTCTCCTAGCGATTTTTGTAGAATGACACTCCAAAACCATCTGGTCCCGAAGCTGTGTTTTCCTTCATCCCAAACATTGTCTTCTTAAGTTCTTCTTCTAGGATTGGTTTTAGGATCATTTCATTATCCGCCTTAGTAAGCCTCCCTATTTGAGCCCAAGTTGTTTCACTGATTCTCATAGTTCATTATAGTTGGAGCCCAAAAAGCTTCTTATAATAATCATATATCAACCCCCGAATCTGCATCTGATCCGTTACAACGCCCCCTCATGCTCTAGGGAATGTACCCCTTTTTCTTTCTTCCATTGGCCTTTAGGTGGAAGAAAGCAATATCTTGATCTCCTTCCAGGACTGCTCTCTCTTCTGCATTGTAAACCTTCATTTGAAAAGCCATAGGAAAAAATTTCAACTAACTACTCAAAGCAAATATGCATGCATGATTGATGTTGATGACATGTTATGCATATGATTAGTACTTGATGCACATGATTAACACTAGGTTGCATGCCCTAATCGTGAAGACATGGCTTCTATCTTCCAAGATGGTCACTTCTACAATGGGTGGCTACTATTATGCTCATACCTGTAAGCTGTTGTCCATGCCACCGTGGTGCCAAACTATGCTGACATATACAACTTCTCGTGGACCCGATGGCTTCAGGTTAAGTACAATGTACATCAGTACAATAGCATATATACCCCGAGTTGGTGATCGAGTACAATTTATTCGTTTGACGAGCGGAACACAGACAATATAAAAGATGCTAAGAATACAAAGAGGCAAAAGAATACAAAGACACCGCAGATGAGTTCATTCGGTCGAGTTCACGCGCTGGATGACGACCAACTAATTTCAACGATAGCACTTCCATGTGTTCCGCCGTGGCCATGTGTTGAGATTAGTTTCAACTCCAACAATTTATTACAATTCACAACACACTATTTACAAATGTTTGGTTTATTTCTCTAATTTTTGTAATTTTATCTTAAAATCTATTCACATCCCCCCCCATAAATTTGGTAGTTCATCTCTTAAATTTTATGTTTTCAAAGTCCATTTGATTTATGTTTCTGTTTTCAGGTAATTCAGTGAGCCTGTCAAGCTCGCCGACAGCTCGCCGATTACCGTAGCACATGCAAATCATTCTCATCACAATTTCCCAGAAATACCCCCGCCATTTCCGCAAATTCCCCAACTAACCTCCCACCGCCGCATTGCTCCCTCCTCACCCGTGGACCTCTCCTCATCGGCCTAGAACGGTTACACGTGCGAGACTGAGGGCTCTAGGTGTGATAGCTAATGTCCCGTCCCTCTGGCACCACATCAACGACGCGGTCTTCTCCCTTCAAACGCCCATCCCCTTCGTCGGTTGTCTTCTTGATAGCGTGGTGAGTCAACTATACATGCCCTTCTCCTCTCCTCTCCCGTACATGCTAGGGTTTCTTGATTCGTGAAGAAGCTTCTCCTCTTCTCTACCGTACATGCTAGTGTCTCTTGATTCGTGAAGAAGAACCTTACAGATGTAGTAGTTCTTGATTCATGTAGAAGTTCTTGATCTAGAGTAGGTAGAGAACATACTAGTCTTAGTTGGCATTGCTTTGCAGTGTACTAGCTTCTGGTGTGGCTACATGTTTCAGGTGTGTGTTACACAAAGAAGTTGTTGCAGAGGTGTTATAGGTTGATGCAATTGGTGTCTTCAACTACATGTGTCAAGTTTGCTCATTCCGTGATCATGTTATTGTTGTATTTCTAATTTGCATATCCAAAGTTCAATTGTTTGTATTTACAAAAACAACTACATGGATTTCTGTTGATGGGTTTTGTTGCAAGCACATTAATACATTTATATCACGAAACATTTATAAATTGTCAAAATACATTATACTACTCAAGATAACTTAGTTCATCTTATTATGGTAAGAACCAAAGATAACATCAACTAATAAACATAGAGATACATATATACAATACATATGATTTGTGTGAAAAATGTGTATGTCGACATTGTTCAACTGATGACACATGTAGACAAGTCATCTCTTCGGTAAATTTAGACGGAGAGGATGCATTATGTAAGTTTACACCATATAACTGTTTTATGCTAAACTATGTCTTTCGTGGGTTCACTTTTATGGTTGTCGCTTCCTCTTTTTTCCTTTTGGCTTAAAATTAATTAAAAAAAGAACTAAAGAGAAGATAATTCGTGGAATCTGTATTCTAGGAACTGGTGGAGCCCCTTGCTGTATGTATAAGAACATTGAGAGCTTGCATGATAAGCTACTTCTATTGTGGTAATGGTTTTATGATGTTGAAATATGTAATGTACACTTATTGTAAATTGCTAGAAAGTTGTGGAGATCACAAGAGAGTAACTTTGCCAAGGATGAAGACAAGATCATGGCAAAGTATGAAGATTGTCGAAGTTAGATATTTAGGTAGCCATACTTTATGGTGAGGTGTGCAATGTTCTAGAATAGAGATATGTGTATGATAGTCATCACAAAGTAGTTTTTATTTTTCATATTTTGGTGCTCTTATAGTTGATCTAGTTCATGTAGCTATTTTTTTGTTTGTGTTCATACGTCCGGCTTCATACTGAGGTTTGTTTGCACAATCAATGGAGTTTGTGTTTTAAACTTCATTGATTGTCCTACAAATTTTAACTTATGGTCTTATCTTACATTGTTGTACACACTACACACATGAGCTCTGTATCAGTGCTTGCAGATGCCTTAGCATTTGAAGCATGATAATCACTACGTGAAAACCTCAAATAGGTCACGTAGCATTTGTAACGGACCCTTAACACCCGTTACATGGACCCCATCTGTAACGGTTGTTGTTTGACGCCCGTTACGCATAAGCGCGGCAGGCTCGACTCCGACCTCGCCCTGACCTCGCCACCACAACGCCCGTTACCAATGAGGACTTCTGGTAACGAACTTCTTAAACACCCGTTACATGTTTTCTTTGTAATGGACGTTAACATGCGTTCGTTACCGATGACTTTCCTATTGAAGATGCGTTGTTTTTAGGACACGTCTCATTTTCTGACGACACAATTGGCGAAGCTTGTTTAGAGCTAGCATCTCCTTTGTTTTCTCACAATAGAGACGTGTGTTGTTATTACACGTCGTTCTCTTTGCGTTCCGACCACTCTGCTATCTCCGACAACTACACTCGCTCTCTCTCCTCTGAGGGCCCCACTCGCTCTCTCCCCGCCGTTGCTGCAGCAGCATTTTCGCGCGCTCTCTGAAGGCCCCACTCGCTGCGCGTGCTCTCTCTCTCTCTCCTCAGAAAGCCGGCGCTGCAGCAGGCCGGCCGGCCGCGTGCGCGATGGCGAAAGGTGCCGGCGGACGTCGACCGCGCCGTACGTCCTCCAAAGTAGCAGCTTATCCTCCTCCTCGGGCTCGGCGCCGTCCTCCGCACTGTCACCGTCGCCGTCCTCCGCGTCGTCGCTGTCGCCGTCGCCGCGGCCGTGACGCCTCATCCTCCTCCTCGGAAGCGCTCGCCTCGTAGATAGTCCTCGTCAAGGTGGAAATTGCCCCCTTTTATTGAACTTTGTTGTCCTAATCC
This sequence comes from Cenchrus fungigraminus, assembly GCA_036936925.1. NCBI lineage: Eukaryota > Viridiplantae > Streptophyta > Magnoliopsida > Poales > Poaceae > Cenchrus > Cenchrus fungigraminus. The sequence goes on along the minus strand of CM072769.1, from coordinate 41,934,488 downwards.
TCTTACTCATCAGTTTTGGTGATGCATTATGCTTATTTGATGGATGAAAATTGCAGATGGCTGCTGCTGCTCGGGCTTGGATGTACAGTAGTAAGTCCCGAGATTGGGCCAGTTTCTTAATGGGGGTCAATGGTTTTCTAGATCAAGCAGAGGCGGATATGAGAAACCGTGGTGTTCGGGCAATGCTTTGCCCCTGTATAGATTGTCTCAACCAGAAGAAGTTCGGACAATGGGATAACATTTTTCATCATTTGATCACACGTGGTTTCAAAGAAAATTACACGTGTTGGAATAAACATGGTGAGGAAGGGCTTAATGAAGTCGAAGCAGGATGCCTAAATGAAGGTGAAGCGCGACACCATGCTACATGCCTTAATAATGAAGGGGCAGTGCTATGCCATGATGAAGAGCTTGATGAAGGTGGAGTTTTTGATGAGGAAAATGAACCATTCCCACCAATTGTGATGAGGCCTGAGGATATCACTAATCAAGAAGTTACGGGCTTCAATGATGGTGAGTTGTTGCTACGTGTGCACAATGTTGATCAAATGTTGCGGGATGTTGAGTTTCAATGAGTGTATACAGCTTCTGAATTAGCGAGGCTGAAGCAGTTCATTGAAGATTCAAAGAAATCCCTCTATCCTGGTTGCAAGAAGTACTCTCACCTTTCTGGTGATCTAAAACTTCTGCAGCTTAAGGCAGATCATGGTTGGAGCAACAAAAGTTTCAAACAACTATTGGATCTCCTTAAGGACATGCTACCCGAGGGAAACCAAATAGCCGAGTCTGTCTATGAGGCAAAGAAGATAATTTGTCCTCTGGGAATAGAGGTTAAAAAAATTCATGCTTGCAAGAACAGTTGTGTATTGTTCCATGGAGATTATGCAGACCTTGACAAGTGCCCCAAGTGTGGGTTCGATCGGTACAAGAGGAAAAAGATGGTGGTGATGATAACAATGCTGATGATGACGAGAATGAGCCCATGGAGATCACAGGCAAGAAGAAGAAGAAGGTTAAAGGGGTTCCTATGAGGGTAGCATGGTATTTTTGCATCATTCCTCGGTTGAGAAGATGGTTCGCCACGCGAAAGGAGTCCCAACTCTTGTGTTGGCATAAGACACGAACGAAGGAAGTTGGCAAGATTAAGCACCCCGCAGATGGCCAATGTTGGGTATTTTAGCACCACACGAAATAAATCTGCAAGTGCACAGATACCGTTATAGCGTTCACCTCAGAGTATTCCAAGGGTATCGAATCTAAGGGAATGTGTGTGCACTAACTTCGTACTAGTCAGTCCAAGGACACACCCAGACAAGAGGCAAGGATAGAGAGGATTCCTAAAGATAGCACTATAGATGAGATTAAAGGTCGATCTCTAGATAGAACTTGGCTTAGGGTACCGATAGCCCTGACTTAACAGGTGACTCCGGCACGCGGATCTATGAGGAACAGAGCTCTGACTATATCTAGCTGCGGAGGATCAACAAGGGCCAGACGGGCTGTCACCACCACCTGGACTGCCTCTACCTAACCTTGGGATAAGCCGAACGAATGATAACCGGTAGCGTGACACAATGTCTACGCTGTGGTTACTGCCGTAGCCAACGGACTACAGCACTATGTACTTATAGAACTACGACCACGGAAGAGAACTGATCTCACTCACTATAGGTACTACTAGCTTATACTAAAGGCATACAGGAGAGCACTTGGCCCCATACTATGCTTCCAACATATACGAATGACTTGCAACAGACGAACGCATAAACCCAGGATCTACGCACTAGCAGAGGAAAAAGACTACTCAAGCAACCAAGCATAAAGCTAGAAGGAAGGAATCACGAATGTCACTTTGGTCTAAATGGAACATGCAGGAATATCCACTATATTCTAATAGACGAACACACATACAAACGGATATGAGAACTATGAACTTGTGTCACAAGATCAAAGGGTTGTGTTCGCGAAGAACACAAGCCTCTAAATCAAGAACACACGAAGAACACAAGAACATATCACCTATGCATGAATGCTACTTTAGTCTAAATAGAAAAATACAAGAATACTCACTTTAGTCTAAATGAAGAACAGCAACATCATAGAGGCACATGCCTCTCTCTATCTCTCCCTCTCTACTCTAACACTACCTAGGAGAGGAGCCTTGGATGGGTGGAGTGTGTCTCATTTCCTACCCCCTCCCCTTCTATTTATAGGCAAGGGGTGGCTTGCTCGGAGTGCCAAATGACTCCAAAACACCCCGAGATGCCTTGAGGAACCAATGGAGAGTTGCCACACATCGGCTGGGGATGAGGGAAGCTCCGAAGGTTTCGGCTGATCTGGGGTTCGGCCAAACCCCAGGTCGGTTCGTTTCCACCGCCTTTCGTCTAGCTGACTGCCAGGTGGGTCCTCAGGCGTGTATGGGTGTGTATGCAGTGTTTTTAGCTCGTTTCCGTGGGGATGTGGGCCCTTGAATCCGCGTACTAGCTCCTGATTGGTCGAAGGTGTGTTTCCTTGGATTGGTGATGTCCCACCGGGCCCACATATCAAGATGGTGATCTTGTCTTGTGCATATCTCTTTCATCCGGACTCAGAAGTAGACATATGATATATCCATTTTGATCATCTCGACGAGCCCGCCACAATGGTGCAGTCCAAATTGGCATTTGAGGTTGTTTATGATGATGTCCTTTAATAGCCATTGGACTACTTGCTCTCAACTGTACCATTTGGCACGTATTTTGGTGCATCCTGCAACAAAAGCTAGAAACACCAACACTTGTGGAAGTCATTAGTATCAAGCCCTATTCTAGTGTTGATGATCCTTTTACATTTATTTTATACAGGTATTGACGATGTAAAAGTAGCACTTAACAGCCGTCAACAGCCAACAATGGCAAGACATTGATTCCCACTTTAAGGAATTTGCCGGTGAAAGCAGGAACATTCGGTTCGCTATGAGCACAGATGGCGTGAACCCATTCGGTAACCAGAGCTCAACACATAGCACCTGGCCTGTCGTGCTGTCAATGTACAACCTTCCACCCTGGCTATGCAAGAGACGGAAATACATGATGCTGACAATATTGGTCTCCGGGCCAAAGCAACCTGGCGACCGTATTGATGTCTACTTGAGGCCACTAGTTGATGACTTGAAGATACTTTGGAAGCCTGGTGTGAAGGAGGTTTGGGATGAGTTCGGCCGTGAGGATTTCACATTGCATGCCATGTTGTTCACCACCATCAACGACAACCCGGCTCATCGCAACCTTTCTGGCCAGAGTAAAAGGAAAGGTGCAGCTTGCCCACACTACTTGGAAGAAACTTGTGCAGTGTGGCTAAGAAATTCTCATTTATGGGGCACCCTCATTTCCTCAGCAAGAAACATGCCTACCGGGACATGGATTGTCAGTTTAATGGGGAAAAAGAGAATCGACAGGCGCCAATGCATGTGACTGGAGATCTGCTCCACTTGCAAGTCAAGGATGTCAAAACTATCGAGGAGTTACCCAAATTGTCTGAAAAGAAACTTCACAAAAGAAAGAAGTGAGATGGTGAAGAAGAAGAAGAAGATGGGCGAGGAATGTGGAACAAGAAATCAATTCTATGGGAGCTAGAGTATTGGCCGCTTTTGGATGTGCGTCATTCGATTGACAACATGCACGTCAAGAAGAATGTGTGTGAAGCTACTTTGAGAACATTGCCACAACAGAAGTTGAAAGGAAAAGATCATAAAAATGCAAGGGAGGATCTTAAAGAAATGGGCATTAGGTCGGAGCTCTATGCAGAGGAAACAGACACGGGGATGGACCTTCCCGTTGCTGCAACCACCTTGTCAAAGGCAGAGAGAAAAGAATTCTGTGAGTTTTTGCATGGTTTGAAAGTACCTTCAGGCTACTCATCAAACTTCAAGAGGCTAGTGTCGGTGAAGGACATGAAAATGAATTTCAACTTGATGAAATCTCATGATTGCCATGTGTTGATGACATTCATTCTTCCTGTTGCACTAAGAGGTATCAAGACAGAACTGGTTCACGATGCGGTCACGAGCTTGTGTTTATTCTTCAATGAAATAGAACAGAAGGTGATTGATGAGGAAAAACTATTGGACTTAGAGAGGAGGCATTTCGAGACCCTATGCCTGCTTAAATCTACCTTCCCACCATCATTCTTTGATCTCATGCTGCATCTAACAACACACCTCACGAGGGAGATCTGGTACCTTGGCCCACCTTACCTTCATCAAATGTTTCCATATGAGAGGTACTTTGGATTCCTCAAATCATTGGTACATAACAGGTCATTTCCGGAGGGAGCCATTGTTCGTGGCTATGAGATCATCGAAGCAGTGGAGTGGGCCATGGGTTATATGGACCCCCAAAACCCCATTGGTGTGCCTCGTTCACGGCATGAAGGTAGGCTTTCAGGTGTTGGGACCCTGGGGAAAAAGTCAATCACTCCGCACCCAGAGGACTTCAGGAAGGCTCATTTCACTGTGATAGAACAGAGCGTAGAGGTTACACCATTTGGCAATGAGCACAAGCAACAACTACGTGAACAAAACCCTGGCTGTACTGAGGATTGGGTTGCAAAGAGGCACATGCAATGCTTCAACAGGTGGCTTCGAGATTATGTCCAGCAGAGTGGCAGCGCTGCTATAACCGATGATCTAAGAAAACTAGCAGCAGGGCCATTATTCACTGTTACAACATATCAAGCAATGGATATCAATAGATACACGTTCTACACCATTTCCCAGGATGCCAAGAGCGTCTATCAAAATAGTGGTGTGCGTGTACGGGCTGTCGACAATAAGAAGAACACAGCCACATATTATAGTCAAATAGAGGAAATTAGGGAGCTTGATTATGTAGGATTCAAGGTAGCCTTGTTTCGGTGTAGATGAGTCACCAATGCGAAGAGAGCTATGATCAAGGACAAATTTGGTTATGTTAGTGTTGATCTCCGGGTCTTTGGTTACAAAACCGAACCGTTTGTCTTTGCCAAGGATGTTGAGCAAGTGTTCTATGTACCTGACCTTGCAAAGAATAACTAGAGTGTGGTTTTGCCTGGAAAAAAGGATTGTTGGGGTTGAAAATGTTGTTGAGGAGGAGGAATACAACCAGTTTGATGAAAGTCCATCCTTTCACACTTCATACATGCCTCGAGTCTTGGGAGCTGACAAAACACCATACTTACGAAGCGACCATCGTGAAAAGATCCATATACAAAAATCAAAGAAGAAAAAGAAGCAAGATTGATTTCTGCTGAATCCGATCCTTTTTGTAAAATGCAGGGATGTCTATTGCTGGAAATGGAATCCTTTTTGTAATATATATAGGATGTGTATTGGTGGAATTTGAATGAATCTCCTTTCTGTAATATATGATGCCTAAGATACTGCCTAAGATGCCTATATATTCTGCCTAAGATACTACCTAAGATGCCTAAGATACTGCCTAAGATGCCTATAAGCGAGATGTGCAATTAGTAGTACCACTCATCTGAGAGTATTGATATTATTTTGTCTACATTTCATCAAACTTCAAAGAGTTTGACTCCTCGATAAGCGAGATGTGCAATTAGTAGTCTCTTGTATCTTCTCTCCAAAATAAATAACCGTTGCCACAACCCCTTCTTCTACCCGCGAATCCACCACAGGCCCTTCATCTACCCGCGAGAAAACCACAACTGCCTACACTCCTTGTCGTGCCCCTCCGCCGCATCCCTCCGTTGTGCCTCCTCCGCTCCACGCCAAGCGACTTCCCTTCCACGCCGGCACTCATGGCATCGAGGGAGCACCCGCGATCGCTCGCGGAACTCCCAGCGGAGGTGCTGGTGATCATCGTTCGTCGAGTCGGTGCGACATCAAATCAGCCTATGGAGGACCACTACAGCCTATGGGCAACCTGCTAGGACATGCTCCGCCCCTGCCACGACAGAGACGTCGGTAGGCGCCTGGCATCGGGTTCCAGTCGAGCAAATGCAGAACAACGACTCCGTCGGCTACGACGTCTTCCTTCGTAGCCTGGCTGTAGCCGGCAACCCGGTGGCCTGCTTCCTCACCGGGATGGACGACATCTTTGGCAGGAACTGCAGCCCTCAGCCTCTCCTCGACGAGCTCCACCGCACTGCCAAGGACGGGCACAGAGGGACAGCCTATGTGGCCGCCGTCTTCCTCTACAGAGCCAACAGCGGGGCCGACGCCACTGCAATTGCGTACATGAAACAGGTTGAGGGCGAGGAGCAAGGGCAGTGGCGTTCGCGTTTGATCAGTAATGTGCAATCCCTAGATTTCCGGCATCGCGGGGTCAATCTGGCTTGGCAAATTAGGAGTGTCGCCCTCCGCCGTGGCCTCCGCCGGCCGACGCTGCCAATGGCGGTGGCGCGAGGCAACATTCAACAATGCGCAGGCAAAGCATTCTGCGGTACGGCGCCGAGCCGGTGGGGGTTTTGCATGTATTTCTGTAGTGATGAATGTAGGCTTCGTTACGAATGTAATGTCTTCTTCTATCGTGTAAAGTATCGTCCAATCGGTTATTAATAGACAAGATTTGATTTCTCACATTTCTGAGTCAAATCCAAGGTTGCGGCGCCCTCTGCTTCCTCCTCTGTTCTATTGGAATGAAGAACAGTTTGTGTGGAAAAATGAGACGAGGATTAACCATCCCGCGTCTCTAATTAGGGTGGGGCTCAGTTCTATTGGAACGAAGAACAGTTCTCATTTCTACTTTTAATCTGCAGTCAAATTTTGTAACATGCATTTCTCCGTCGTGCTTAGTCCAAATTTGATGATTTTTTTCCTAGTTTTTTCTAAAATCCCCATCTTTTCATTAATTTCATTGTTTAGTGTATATTCCGTTTCGTGAATAATGTTTATATGCCTTATCTTGTTCTTTGTAAGTCCAACATAGAAATAATATTTGTTTTCCACAACCATTAGTAATGAAACTTTACATTTCTAAGGTGAACACATGCTTGTGTTAAAATTTCAAATGCATACAAGATCGAACATGTTGCAAAGTGTGGAAAATTTCAATGTTCAAGCAACATTCTAGGAAACTATGTGAGAGATGTAGCCATTTGTACACAAGTATATTCTTCCTTTATCGAAACCATTTGAATTTTTTATGACAAGTTTAGGTACCCAAATTATGTTTCCACGTAAATTTGTAGAATTTTTGGAGCAAACTAAGATGTTATTAGAATTATTACATCACAAGCATCAGATGTATATTCAAATTATAAGAATGTTAGGTTTACAAGTGTTATTTTTAATGAATTTTTAGGCGCTGTTTTACCAGCTCTAATATTTGATGGATGCGAGTTTCAGTTCTAAAAAATAGTGTCGGGCCCACGCGTCAGTGTCAGCAGCCTATATAAAGAAGATAACCGCCCGGACCTACCTGCTAATGAAGGCGACGTGAGTTTACTAACCAGCGTCGGTGATGACTATCCATTGTCTCCAAGATCGAGTTTATCACAGGAGGAACAGATACTGTAGGCGACGCTGATGGATCTGTCTGCGTCTCTTAGATCGAGTTCATGTGACATGTATACAAAATCCAACAATCAAACTAACCAGTTCATGATCGACAAACAAACTAAGCAGTTCATGATCGACAAACTAAGCAGTCCAACAACCTGACGAACAAACTGATGAACACACAATAATCACAAACACATTATTAATGGTACAGGAGTGGATCAATTAGTCAGTCACCGCTGTCGGAGTCCCCCCGTCGGAGCCGTCGTCGCCACCGTCAGAGCCGTTGTCACCACCGTCGGAGCCGTCATCGTCGCCGCCGTCGGAGCCGTCATCGTCGCCGTCGTCGGAGCCGTTGTCGTCGCCGAGGAGAGACCGTTGGACCACGGGGAGCTTCTCAAGCTTTTCAGCCAACACGTGGATCCTGAAGGCGAGACCCTTGAAGCTGCAATCCTTGTAATCATCAGGCGCCTCGATCTTGAACGCTGCGCCAACATCTCGGAGCTTCATGAACGTGCCCTGAAGCAGTTCGACAGCGAAGCTGATGTCGATGGCCTCCGAATTCTTCTCCTTCTTCTCCTTGGGCGCCGTCAGCTCCTTCCCCTTCTCCTTGATGGTCAACTTCCTCCGACGGCGGCTTTCATCGTCGTCGTCATCCTCCCTTCGTCCCCGCTTCGCCGACGGGTCACTCGACACCATGCTCTTCTCGCTCCTTGTTGGTGATCTCTCGGTGACCGGAGTTTGTGGTGGTGATGGCGAGGGGGAAGAAGATGAAGCGAAAGAAACGATATGATTAGGGAGCAACCAGTCGGGTATTTATGATGACAAGATGTGAACCGTCAGGGCGCCTCTCCTCCCCACGCCACACGTCCCCCTACGCCTCGGGAACTGTTTTTTGGAGCAACCGTCCAAAAACACACGTCGCATTTCAATTTCGCGGGAAGGTGGAGGGGTAGAGGCAGTTGTCGGGCCCATGCGTCAGCAGCCAAACCGCGTCGCCTTTCAAATTCCATATTATTAGTAACGGATTTTTATAAATGGTCGTGTCACATTTCAATTTCCAAACCCCGTCGCCTTTCAATTTCCAGATCCCGTCGCCTTTCCATTTCCTTCCCCTTCTCCTTCATGGCCGTGGTGTGCTTCATGGAGCTGCTGCCAAATGAACTGGTCACCCAGATCATCCTCCGCTGCATCAAGGGTGAGCACGTCATTCGTTTCCTGATCCTTCGTAATCGGGTCTGCGGCACCTTCCGGCGCATCTGCGACTCGGATGAGGTACTCCTGCAGGTGTCGCTGCGTGAGCTTCGTCAAGAGTGCAAGAATCGCTACGTCAGGTCCTTGTTGGAGGAACGCTTCCGCCTCGCCAAACATCCGGAGGCATTATGCTTCGAGGGGATGGAGAGGTTGATGAGACGGTGGAATCCCGATGAGGGTCTGGAGCTCGTGGGAAAGGCCGCTGCCAAAGACGCCGGTGCGAAGTACTTCTTAGCGATGCTGAAGTACCGTCGCAACCCTGCGGACCCCGAAGCGATGGCACTGCTCCACGAAATCAGCGGCGGGCCGTCGCCCCCTGACGGGCGGTGGAAGAACCACAACCTGCACCGGCTGCGCTACCTCATCCGCCGGGATCTCGAGAACATTGCGTGGTGGTACTGGCTTCGTGATGGCGACGATGACATTCCGTTGTTGCCCGTCCAGAATCCCCACGTCTGCATTTGGGCAGCGGGATGTAGGCGCTACGGGCCGGAGACCCCAGGGATCATCCACTACTGCAGCGCCGAGTGTCGCATCCGTCATGAGTTCGACCTCTGGACGCGTGGATTCAGCATCACGGTGGAGTACGCCGTCAGCAGGATGAACATCGGGATGTAGGCGGAAGCATCAATAAAAATTATGTATCTTGAATGTAAATTATTACATATTCTGTGTCGCATCCACAAGATTTGATTTGTCACGTTTCTAAGTCAAATCGAAGGTTGCGGTGGTCTCATTTGCCGCATTAGAGGCCTAGGGTGCCCTCTTGGATGTCAAAGCGGGCACGGCACCGGCGGCGCCGGCGGCGGGGGTGGCCTCTGCTAGTCTGCTTCCTCCTCTGTTCTATTGGGAGGGCGTAGGAGACGAGGATTGGAGGGGCAAATGAGACGCGGGTTAACCACCCCCTCTGTTCTATTGGAATGAAGAACAGTTCTCATTTCTCCTTTTAATCTGCAGTCAAATTTTATAACATGTATTTCTCTGTCGTACTTAGTCCAAATTTGATGATTTTTTTCCTATTTTTTTCTAAAATCCCCATATTTTCATTAATTTCATTGTTTAGTGTATATTCCGTTTCATGAATAATGTTTATATGCCTTTATCTTGTTCTTTGTAAGTACAACATAGAAAAAATATTTGTTTTCCACAACCATTAGTAATGAAACTTTGCATTTTGTAATCTTAAGGTGAACACAAACTTGTGTAAAAATGTCAAATGCATACGAGATCGAATTATAAGAATGTTGGGTACACAAGCATGAGATGTATATTCGAATTATAAGAATGTTGGGTACACAAGTGTGACTGTTGATATTTTATTAAAATACTAAATGTCCAAATATGAATTGATGTTATTTTTAATGAATTTTTAGGTGCTGCTTTAACGGCTCTAATATTTGATGGATGTGAGTTTCATTTCTAAAAAATAGTGTCAGGCCCACGCGTCAGTGTCAGCAGCCTATATAAAGAAGATACCTGCCGACGAAGGCGACGCGGGTTTACTAACCAGCGTCGGTGATGACTATCCATTGTCAGCGTCAGCAGGCAAACCTTGCGCGCACTGTTCAAAAATTCCCACCTATATTGACTATAATGCCCATGGAATTCCAATTCCACCAGAGAGCCGTTCAAGGGCACGCCAGTAATTTCCGTGAACATAGTAACGCGCGCGCAGGGGACATATACTCGGGAATCTAATTCAGACAGATCCACCACGCCCGCACTCTCCCCGCCGCCGCCCTGCTCCTTCTCCAGCCCTAGCCCGCCGCCGCCGCTCTCCCCGCTGCAGCCCTACTCTTCTCCAGCCCCACCGTTCCCGGCGTGATGTCGGCGAAGCGGCTCCAGCCGTGACGACGGTGACGAGGACGCGGTTACTGGTGTGCGAACGGCGTCCCGGCCAACCTATAGATGGTGACGCGGATCCGGCATCCCCGGCCACGACGACGAGCTGGCCACCTCAGGCAATGAGGCGACGCAGATCGGGCCTCTCCAACCACCACGAGAACAACTACTTCATTCGCGATAGAGGTTAGTGCTGCTTGAACCCCCAACACCCTCCCTCTGCTCGGCCACCCAATCTGCTATTCCTGTCAAGGTGGATTAGGGAGACATGCTACTTTACGGTTGTTCACATAGGATTATTCTCTTGGAATTGCCTGCATTAGTACAGCATGCCTTAATAGTTCATTTTAATTGATTGGCTGTGGATTTGACGGATGAATTTTGTTGCTCCAAGTCTGTTTGAATAAATTGTTGCTAACAGATGAACTTATACGAACTGTTGAAATTCTGTTATGCTTCGAATGTACCAGATCGACAGTTATACTTTGGACTTGTTAGCATACTTTAATTCTAATTGCTTTGTCCTCTTGTTGCATGTACACATGGAACACACAATTCATTGCTGCTGAAGTTGGACAAGGAAGCAGTTGAAGGAATTTAGTCTCTGCTTTGATATATAAGCATATTGCTTCACCCTGTCAAAATGGTTAGCACATATACCCAACCTGTATGCTAATATCAACTATTTTGCCTGTCAGAGAATAAGAATTTATCTTATTTTGTTTAGGTTTTCAGTCTAGCTTATGTTGCTCTACTGATGACCTGACATATCATCTATGCAGCCTCCCACAACACCAAACTCCTCTACCTCCAGTGCACCATCACAGTCCATCGACGGTGAACCTTGTTCACAGCCTATCAATGGTGATCCTTCTGCACAGGGTCACTCAGCACATACTGCTGCGAGTAGTACTCGATCCCGCGGGTCAAGGACACAAACCAAATGGCCAGAAGACAAGTTGACCGCAACTGGACTTGATAACAATTATTGGCCTACCCCAGATGCTGCGAGGGATAGATTTGTATTGGTCTGTGGCCTCATTGCTCAAGAGAGGGTGTCAATCAACAAGGTAGTTGAAGATCTCTCACCAATTGAGAAGGAAGAGTTGTTCACATTTTTAGAGGAAAAGCTAGATTACCCTGCCAATCTGACTAAATCTGTTCGCAAGAAGGCAGTTAAGGCAGCTATATCAGAGATTGCAACCTTACAACGGCGGTTCAAGACCCATTTAAGAAAAAAATATGTGAGACAAGAGGAGACTCCCTTTGTGAAGCATGCCTTTTTGCAGCCAGAAGACGGGACCGTGTTTGTGCAGGAAACCAATTCTCCTATATTCAGCAATTGAGCCAGGGGATGAAAGAAAAGAGAGCATTGCATGATAAGCCACATAGGACGGGTAGAAAAGGTTATGTTCGTAAAAGAAAAGAGTGGGAGGAGGAGGATGCAAAGCTAGCTGAAGAAGGAAAACAAAACCCTTGGGACCAATTTCCTGGACATTCGAGGCCTTGTCTGCGGGCAAGGGTAGGGAAGAGGAAGACCACTAGTGAAGGAAGCGGGGACATAACATTCAGTAACCCTGCGGTGGTGGGGGTAGCAACTAGGGTGAAAACACTTGCAGCTCAGGCTAGCGATGGTTCTTTCGGGGTTAGGGAGAATGATATCCTCACTGCAGCACTTGAGACTTCAGAGCATCGAGGTCGGGTCTGAGGCGTGTCTAGTTCACTTGGCTGGGGTAAAGGGTTTGGTGAAGAGTTTGCTGGAATGTACAGGAAGAAGAGGAACAAGAAGGCTGTACCGTAGATGGAAGAGCTAGTTGGTATTCTAGCAGAATCAGGTATTGATATACCGAAAAATGTACTTCATCCTCCCCAATCACCACCTGTCAGTAGCAGCAAGGAAGAAGATGTGCATGGCCTCGAGGAAGAAGATGTGCATGGCCTAGAGGAAGAAGATGTGCATGGCAGTGAGGAAGAAGAAGCATGTGGCAGAGAGGAAGACCATTGGCATGTCAGCGAGGACGAAGGTAGTCAACAGCACATTGATAGTCGATCACCTATGCTGGACACAATAGATAAGCTGACAGAGCCAACCAAGTGCAGCCTTTTGGATGGCTCCGGGAATAAAGTGGAGCTCGCACTAGCCACTGTCTTTCCATTGCAAAAGACTCTCCATACAGTACCGGTGCAGGATGGGTATGCTGTGGTGCAACCTTGTTATGTGTGGGGCAATACGGGTCACTACCCTCTGCCTGTACCAATTAGGGGGGATGCAGTAACAACCCTAGCTGAGGCTCTCTGTCTAATAAGGATCCAATGGTCAAAGAACAGGATCCATGTACCACCCATTACGAGAAATACCAACCTTGCTCCCACATCAGGTAGAAGGGGTACAACATCAGATGGAGGTACTGCAGCTCAGCGTCAGCAAGAGAAAGCTCAGCAGCAGCAGCAGATCAGCAAAACTACGTAGCAGGGGCATCTACAACAGCAGGAGGAGGACAGGCAATCTCCGCCTAAGAAGCAGCAGCAGATCAGCAAAACTACGCAGCAGGAGCATCGACAACATCAGGAGGAACCCAAGCAATCTCCACCTAAGCAGCAGCAGCAACAGCAGCCTCTGCAACAGGATGAGGACAGGCAATCTCCGCCTAAGCAGCAGCAGCGACAGGCGGAGGACAGGCAATCTCCGCCTGAGCAGCAGCCACCGCAGAAGAAGGGGGCCAGGAAACCTCTGCCTAGAGATGAGCTTCTTAACTGTTTTTGGACAAAACAGGATCCAAAATACAAGCCTGTTGTGCCTATGTTGTCAGAAGCGGACTTACAGGCTGCTGGACCGAATTGTGCCAAGTTGCATGCTTACGCTATGGAACACAGTAAGGATAAACTTAGTTTTCCAGCAAAGTTGCCTGAAGACTCATTTCATGGTGCTGGTGATTTAATGTTAAACATTGCATTCAGTCACGTGTATGACCTTATAACCCTGGTTGCTCTGGATGAGACCTTCTTGAGGTTGTGGACATTGTAAGTGCCTTAAAACCAAAATAGATATTTCTTTAATTTTGACCACAAAGTTCATGCATGCTAACATTTGGATTTTTTGTAGGAAAATGATGGACAAGGCAGCAGAGATGAAGATTAGTGTTGGGTTTTTGGATCCATAGGTTCTCACGACCACAAAGATTGATAAGGAGTCTAACCTTGTAATACAAGCATTGAGAAATGCAATGACGAATGACTACGTGGTGGGTGCCTTCTGCACTGGTGGCCATTGTGTAACACTGATCATCTGTATGAAGTTCAAAGAGGTTTGGTATCTAGATTCTGCTAAACATCATCCCGCGCGAAAGTTCGAAGACCTCCGAGCGCTTATGAATTGGTCTGTACCTTGTAGCTTTTGTTCACAAAATTCAATCTCTTAGTGTTTCTAATCGGTATTGCTAATCATGCAGGGCCTCTGAAAATATATGCCCAAAGGACGAAGTGATGAAAGGAAAGAAGAAAAAGCTAAAATCCAATCAGACATTCAAGCACAAGCCAAATACCACTGTAAGACCGAGGTTTTTTTTATGGTCTCTTCATACCAATTTGGTACTGCATTAACTTGTCATTTTGGTACCTCGATGCGCAGTGTGCTCAGCAGCCATCGGGGTCCTTTTTGCATGGATTCCATGTGGCATTCAATATGTTCAAACTACTCGAAGACATACCTCACATCAAGAAGGCTGTTGTAAGTAGATAATGCTCACCCTTGTCTCTGCTCATATTCTCCATTTGATTTTAGAAACTGATTTGTACTTGTATTCTCATAATTATTTTATTTTGCAGGATTTCAAACCTGCCCTAAATGTTTCTACAGAATATCTAAAGCCGGTCCGGGAGATGCTGTGCGAGTACATTGTTAAGGAGATCCTCGACCGAAACGGCAACCTCTATAATGGTGCACCGTGAGTTCATTGTACTGCCTGACAAATTTGAAACTTGCTGCATTCAGGCTAGTTTGGTACTGCCTGATAAACCTGCTTGGCTGGGGTCAGATGTTACCTGGTTTAGGCAGTTTTCTCAGGACTCCATCCAAACAAAGCACCGATGACGAACTTGAAACTTTAGCATGCATGTCGATCTGATGAGGAACTTGATGTGATCTCGCATTATTGTGTATATATATGTGATCTTGCTTGTGTATATATGTGATGAGAATGTGTTTGTGATGTCTCCTTGCATTGCTGTGGTGGCTACCAAATCCTGGCTGTTTCCAGGATGCAGCCCCTGATCTGGTGGCTGCCAAATCCTGGCTGGTTCCGGGATGCAGTCAGAAAACGGGCAGGTTAGTGTAGGTGCCCTACGTATCGGTCACGGGCATTAAGTAAAGCACGTTACAAAAACTGATCCGTGAGTAACGGGCTTCACTTGGAACGCCCATTACAAGTATGACAACACTATAACGGGCCGCATAAAGGCCCGTTACTAATACTGATCGGTGGGCCCTAGAAGTTAATGCTTTCGTCGAGACAGAGGAGACGTGCTTTTAGAGCACGCGTCTCCTGTCGTCGAGACAGAGGTGACGCACGTACAGAGCACACGTCTCCTTTCGTGGAGACAGGCGAGACGCGCGTCTAGACCACGCGTCTCCTTTCGTCCAAACAGAGAAGACGCGCGTAAAAAAATGCGTCTCCTTACGTGCAGACGCGTGTTCACAGCAAACGTCTCCGATATTGAGTTCATGTAACGGGCTCGGTTTCTGTGCCTGTTACCAAAGGTCCATGTGGGCTCAGAGAAACAGACATTTCAGGTGACCGGTAACTAGTTTCGGTAACGGTCTTTGTTAGACGCCCGTTACAATTACGTGTCATCAGCCCGTTACCTTTCTTGACTTATTTGCCCATTACCAATGGTCATCCGCGCCCATTACCAATGTCTGTTTTTCACGTAGTGAATGAATTGTTGTGTATACATCTTGTGACCATTAACATTAAAAGGGTGATCTACTGCAGTTATCCATCCATGTAACTGCATGAGGAGAAGTCGGGCCAAACTTGGGGGCATTATTCGATCCCTTATAGCTTCCTAAAGCCAACATCGTGGTGGTGCCCAGTGGCATGATGGAGAGCATTGTAGCCTAGCCAGCCTGTAGTAGAAGTAACCAGCTCAGAATTTGACACTGATGGCGTGCTGTGACTGCGGCAGACAAATTAATCGAAGCGGATCAGCTTGCATGCAGCGCCATTCCTAAGGCCCTCTCCAACGGGCTAGCTTAGAGCTAGCTGATAGATTCTTTTATTTATGCCGTGAACAATAGAAAATATGTTATTTTAGCGTTTCACATCTCACTTTACTCGCACGCATCCCAAGCTCAACTCCCTCACGATGTGTTCCCCAAAGTTGTTTTGCTACCCTGTTTCTCGCTCCTTCCTTTTGAGCTAGCATTATCTTATGCCATTGGAGAAGGTCTAATGGAGTGGAGGTGCCGTGTGACAGGATGAGGTTTAATTTGTCAGACACAAAACAACAATACCTGACATTGTCGGCCGCACCCCGCAGCAAGAGCAGCATTTCCCTAATCTCTACCCGATCAACTTTGGCACTTAGCCGCTTGGACCGCCTTCGCTTGACAACCATACATAGACCATGAATAGCCAATCGAAAATTAATTAAGGTCCTGGCCAAGTTCTTGATGAAGCTTCGTCCGCCGCCCTCCACCAATTGGTAGCGCTGGTTCCTACAGTCCTACAGCCCTGGTGCTGGCCGAGATCTTAGTGACTCGCATCACCTTGACACCCCCGTTTGGACTGCTCTCCTCAAACTTCTTCCTGAGTGAGCGTCCACCAAAGTCCACCTTGGCGACGGTGCTCACTACAGCTTCTGATTTGATCACTGGTTGGGCCCCAACCGCAAGCTGAAATGTTCCTGGCCCTACTCTCTCACTCCCGACAGCCGAACGTGACAGCGGCCGCCTCATGGAGCGATAGTACCTGCTGGTCCTTCTACCTTCTACCTGCAGGCGCAGAAGCGGAGCTGCAGAACCTGCAGAAGGCCCTTGCCGGTGCCCTTTCCAGAACAAGACCTCATCGATCGTCGTGGTATAGGTGCTGATCTTCGGCCATTCACCTCAGCTGGCTACTATGCAGGGGCGAAGCTACTTAGCATGCACTGGATGCACATGCACCCACGCCAAAAACAAAAAACACTTGTTGCTATCAAAATTCCACCGCTTGTGCACCCTGTAAATTAGAAACAGTGCACCCCCCAAGCTAGCAAACTTGAAAAGAAATCCAACAGCAGCAACATCTTTATTTTATTGAATTGGCAGCAACTAATTTGACTGAATGACAAGAAAGAAATTTCCTACTTTCGTATACGTTCCTTTTTTGTCCCCGAGAGACAACTCATTGCAGGCTCACAATCCATAGTCCTAGTCCTTGTGCTTCTAATCTTTTGTCTGGTATTTGCATCCGGCCTCTTGTGGCCCTGAATCCATTAGTGCTTCCTTATCAAATTAGATTTCAGCTCTTCCAATTTGATTAAGGAAATTACATTAGGTACATACAAAGAGTTTAGGTACATACGAAGAGTTGAATGCATGTGTAATAAGAAAACCAAGCAAGCACTTGGGTGATTAGCGGATAGGAGGTGATCAAATAAAGAATAATGTACCCCCAAAGTCACCCTACCTGTTACATTTATATGGCTATTCATTCAGTCAATATTCATTGTTTTAAGAAAAGTGATAAAGCACTGGTTTGTAAAAATGATGAGTGGTTTGTAAAAAGGACGAGAAAAAAAAACTTATCCAATCCTTTGTTTCTGCTGAATTTTTCTTTATTGTTTGAAAAATAATCCCATTTTACCGATTTAATTTACTGTATTCATGATTTTTAGCGAACACTACAAAGAATGTTGTAGTCTATGACGTGCCACTTTCGTCATGATCATCGAAAACTCGTCATAAAACAGCATCTATGACGAAATTTGATAAGGTCCTGTATTGAGCGTCACGGATCCCTTCTCGTGACGTCCTTAAGTTTTCGTCATAGATTAACATGATCCATGACGTTTTGAAGCCGTCATAGAATTGTCTAAAGCCCACTGAACCCGGCCCAAAGCCCAAAATCTATGACGAAAATGAACGTCATGGATTAGATTGCCACATCACTCATGGATGACTTGGACGATGAGTTGGCTGCTGATGTGGATGATGATGTGGCAACTTGATTATGTGGCAACCACGAGACAGCTGATGTGGCGGATGCTGACGTCAGCATTTTCATGAAAAATAACGTCAGCACGTGCCCTTTGTTAACAGGCCGAATTCAAGATTGGGCCCAAACTGGACAACTATTTCGGCCCCTATAAATTTTAGGCAAGCCCATTTACATTTCATCCACAGCCCATATACATTTCATACACAACCTATATACATTTCAGCCACAACCCATATACATTTCAGCCCAACAAAGTTTTCCCAATAGATTCAAGACAAAAATCTCAGAAAACACAAATCAATTCTGGTCAAAAAAAATACTTCCATGAATCATGTTTATGTTCAGCATGACATCAAAACATCAAATCACCACATCACCAATAGATCTGGTACATCTACATCACCATAAACAACATCACTACCAGAATACCACTATCAAAACACAGGTAAGACAGTATAGTCAAGTTTGGTTCCTGCAAAGTTAAGTTCCACCAAAAGGTAGCAAACCATTTGCCGCTTAGTTGGCTCGATTTTGACTTATCAGAAGCTCCACTTTTGCCTCCAACTCAGCTTGCTTCTTCAGACTCGCCTGCACTTGACTTGAAAGATCATCCACTTTCTCGCGCTGGCTGTCGACAACCGACGAAGCTCAGTTAAAATTTTCTAAGGTAGTATAGCTTTGACTTCAAAATTTTAACAACACTTCGTATTTTTAGAAATGTTGTTAAATACTGAGCTTCAAATACTGAGGCAGTATACTCAGTATTTTAAAACCGGTGTAGGCAGTATACCTCATGCATGCAAGCCATGAGGTGAGTTAAATACTGAGCTTAAAAATTCTCGCGCTGGTTATATAGCTGAAACAAAAGATAAGAAAACTTAACTGCTAAGCACCAAAGAATTCATACATCTGAGTTAAATACTGAATTTATATTATAAGCAAAGCACCAATCTCAGTTAGGCATTTCGACAAATAGTTCATGCACAGAACTGCTATGGGGAAGCAGAACACCTACACAAATATCCAATTGAATCACACATATTCTTAGTGTACACAGGAGCTTATGTAAAAGGATTAACCATGGCATGGATTGGATTGACCATAAAAGAAACAATAGATTAAACCATACTTTATTTTGGCCTACTAAAATACAATGGAATTGAGTTATTAGAACATGGAAGTAACGTTTCACTCTTCAATCCACACTGACCTGAATAAAAGTGCAAATTTGAAAACAGAGTTGTTGTCACTATAGAAAATGGAGCTCATAAATCTGAACCTACACAGGAAAAAAGGTTGAAAACTCACTGATTTGGTATAGGATAGGCTACTCTTACTATTTTATATTGTTTAAGTCAGCGCACTAACTGAGTGTGGGGACGAAGCTATGTCCTTATGAAATGTCATATTGATGCATAGAAGCAAATGAATGTAAATTTTATTCTGAGCAATATTAAATACAGTGCATGTAAATGCACAATTAAGTACTATCATCATGTCATAAAGCAATGCCAATTCATTGAGCACAAGAAGCATGGCTAATTGAAAGATGTCCTACACAGTAGCATTCAGATTGACATTATATAGTTCTAAATGAACATATACTCAAAAAGCATATGAGCTAATACTGTACTACTAGTACTAGCATAAGCACTGAAGAACAAACCTATCATTTAGCAGAAAAAACACAGGCAAATGGATTAGCATGGAAGAAGTGCTAGGGGTAGCACATAAATGAAACGGTGAAGTGAAACAACCAAGTCAGTTAGCTTCTTTTTTACATAGGCCGTGACTAAGTTTACTCCAACAAAGTGTAAAAAAGGCATGGGAACAACTGAAAGCGAAATTCTCAGCTCAGAATAGTTCTTTGGCAATTATTACCAGACAAGGGTGAGGAAGAAGGGCATTCTTGGGCAGTATGTTGTGGTGCCGGCCAATGGAGTGGAGCAGGCAAGCAGGGCAAACAAAATCAACTGCTATTGCATAAGTCTATCCCAACGAAATGTACACAAGGTCCAGCAGCTAGACAGGTCGATTTTTATTTTTATTCTTATTTGACATGACTCGAGCAGCTGATAGCCAGCACAGATGAGTAAAGCTTGTGCTAGGAAAATAATCGACAAGGGACCGATAACAAAGAATCTCTGGCTGGCGTTCTAATCACAAAAACACATTAGATCTGCCTATATGCATTTTATCAAACACATGGTGTGCAAATAAACGCAAACCAAAATGGGCAACAGACATCTCACCTTTCTGTAATGACGCCCATTCCAAAATCTCTGTTCACCCAAACCATGACCGGCTTCCCACCTCAGCAAGCACAACAAAAGAATCACATATTAGGGCAAGTCATAGGAGATCCTATACATCAGAAGAAAAAAATGACAATAGAACAAAGAATCAGGGGCTGCAAACGCTGCGGGAGCCACATCACGAATTCAAGCTGCCTGAGCAGGAGAAGACGTCGGGGAAGCCCCAACACTGTTGTCGCTCCTCCTTCCCACCACGCCTCACCGGAGTTGAGGGGGACGTCGCTTGGATCTGAGGAGGGGAGGGAAGCAGAGAGGTGGAGGCCGGAGGGGAGTGGAAGCGGATGAGGAGGAGGGCGTCCACACCGGCAGTTGCTTCCGAAAGCCACCGCGGGCATGGAGCCCTCAGCGACGCAGGTTGCGGCGCCACCATCGCCACCGCCGGCTGCGTCTGCGCATCTGCTGCTGCTGTGGTGGCGCCGGGTGCTGAGCGAGATGCGTCGGGGGCGGGAGCAAGGTCGAGGCGGCGGTGGACGGCACTGGTGTGGGGAGCGCGCGCTGAGAGGAGGATGGGGGCGGTGTGCTGGGAGACTGCAGAGTGCGGCACGACAGCTAGGGTTCGGAGGGAGCAGGTTATATACGATGCTAAGACGACTAGAGCCATCAGATCAATGATGGACGGTCATTAATAGCTGGGTCAGTTTGGGTTGAAATGGGCCTTGTTTCGTTTCAACGCTTAACTTTTTTCTTTTTCCTTTTTCATTTCTCGCATCATTGTGAAGCAACATATAAAAATAATTATGTTATATGCATCAATACAATTTTTATACACAACATATGACATATAAGTTGTCTTGTACAAATTTCAATAATTTACTAACTCATTTACTATTTTCAATAGTTTAAATGAATTTCTGCAAGTTTAATGAGAATAATTAAAATTTGAACTACATGCAAATCATATTTAAAAATTCCTCAAAAATACATTTGAAGTACCTCTTTTATGTTATAGCTCATATCCTGAAATTAGTTGAAAAGTTCAATAGTTTGCTAGGGATAATTCAAACTTCTACTTGCAATCTTATTATAAAATAATGTTAATAATACCTAAAACTTATCCAATAATATTAAAAGTTGACATAGAATCATTTTATCGATGTATAAGCTTGACATAAAAGTTTCATAAGATTTTACAAAAGTTGACTTATACATTGTTCGTAAAATGGATACATCTCTACCATAGTTTCTTATGACTTCAAGTCAAACTTTGAGATTTGAATACCTTGTAACATGTTTGGACTCATATGCACTTCAAAATTGAACAAAACCTTACTTTTACCCTGTTATTAACATTAGTGGATTTACACTGGCAATTGTTGTGCAAAAAGTTATTTTTCTATTTTTTAAAACACTAATGAATACACCCTTGTGAAGTAAGTTGCAAAATAGTTATCTTATATGCCCCTAATTTATTTTTCACACGTAACAAGCAACATATAAGTTGTCATCTAGAAGTTTCAAGAATTTTCAAATAGATTTCTATTTTCTATCGTTTAAATGAATTTTTGCATGTTTATCGAAAGTAATTCCAAGTTGACTTATGTGTACCTCCATTAAGATTCCAAAAATTGTAAAAAATATATATTTAGGCTCTTGTGCTCTATTCTATGTCTTGGAGATTGATGAGAAAATCCACTAACTTATAAGGAAAGTTCAAACTTCTACTTACAACCTTATCGTAAAATAATGATAATAAAACTAAAAACTTCTCCGGAAATTCTGAAAATTGACATGGAATCATTTTATAGATGTTTAAACTTGACATAAAATTTTCATTAGGTTTCAAAGAAAGGAGTATACATTGTTCATTAGAGAATATTAAGTTATATTAGCGATTATTATGAAAAATATGTCATATGATATGCAATCAAGAAGTAGTAATTAAGATACAAACAAATAGCACTGAGTAATCTGGAGAAATTGGTGAAATCATCAACAAATCGGTAGAATGTCATAGTGTTTGGGCTTCATATCCAACATTGCGAGTCTATGACGAAAACTGACTGTTTGTCATGGACTAGTGGCCGAATTATGATGAAATTGGTAGAATGTCATAGTGTTTGGGCTTCATATCGAGCTTCATATCCAACACTGCGAGTCTATGACGAAAACTGACTGTTTGTCATGGATCAGTGTGATCTGTGATGAAATCTGAGAACGTCATGAGAATTTCATCATAGACTACAAGATTTTTTTGTAGTGGAACATTGTTGGCGGTCGATTTCCGTCAACCTAGCGACTTGTTTACCTTCTATGTTGGTATTAATTTGATATTCACACTAACGATCCTAACCCCCATTATATGTTATGTTCGCACTCGTGCATGGTTTTTGGAGTTTATTGTTTACACAGGAATCAAGAGCTTAAATGAGGACTTCCGGGTAAAGTTCATCAAGGGATTTACAAGGTGATCACGGACCCCGGGACAAGTCAAGATACAAGATGAACATGACTCCAAATGAACCAAGGACTAATGAGTGAAGCTGAGAAGTGCGGAGGACCTAGACGGAAGATGCGGAAGTTCATACACAAAGCACCCTTATCTAAATCGCGAGGAAAATGACGTCAAGGGCCCACATGCAACTCGGCAAAAACTCAGGAAGTCGCGAGAACCTTCACGAAGAAAACCGGGGACGAACTGGGCCGAGGTGGCCCTGGGCCGGTCGGCCCAGGCCGATCGGCCGGCTTGGCCCATCCCCGAGTCGGTTCGCCGCCCCCTTTGACCTAGATGATGCTCGGGCTATTTGTAGCCCCCGTGCGAAGTTGCAACTATCAAGCCATTCGTCATTCGTCACCGAGGAGCAGAGGAGCTTGAGGGACACCACCCCGGAGAGGAGGGTCGTGTTAGTCGTCTAGGGTTTGCCTAGCCGGCGTGGGAACCTTGCAAGGAAGACCACGTCAGAGTTCCGGAGGTGTGAATCAAGATCAAGGTAGGATCCCGGTTGGATCTTATTCATGTATACATACTTTTGATGGAGTTTTAATGGATCTGATTCCTAGCGATCGAGTACCTTTGTTTGCAATTCTTGTTCTTGCTTGGGTGTTTTCTTCCTCAATCTATTCTTGAGATAGATTGCATGGGATGTTCTTGTAGCCGCGGTGGCTAGAGGTGCATACCCGATCTACCAAGTAGTTCAACGCACTCCTTGCGGGTGTGCTCTAAGATTCGACAGCGAAGAAAGAGGAACATCGTGACAGGATGTTGACACCGAGTACGGCGGGGCGACTTAGGGGGTTTGACCGAAGCTCAAGGTTTAAAGACGCTTTCAATGAGATTCGTTTTACTCTCTTCTATCTTGCTCGGAATTACGACATAAACACGATCTAGATCCCTCTAGATCGGTACCTCAATGCTTTCTCTTGCTACCTCTTTTGATCTTAGTAGATTAGATGCAATCGAAACCTCTTTAAGATGCAAGTGTTTCTCGGTTATTAGATTGAGTCTTGCGTTACACACTGTTCCACGGATTCGATACCTTGGGTGATACTCGAGGGAAAAAGGTACTACATGATCCGTAAGCTTGCGGTGAACCTTGGCGCGTTATTGAACCGTCAACAAGCCCTTTTTCTGGCGCCGTTGCCGGGGAACAAGTAATCAAGATCCAATCTAGTATCTCATTTGTAAGTATTTTCAGTTTCTTTTTTATTTTTCTTTTGCATCTTTTAAATTTTGATCATCCTCAAAAACCAATCTAATCTAGTTTTTGACTAACCCTTTTTATAGTTTTCTTTTCTTTTTAGATCTTTTGTATATTTTGTTTATCGCTAACCCTAACAGGAGATGGACGGCCACCTCTCCAACAAACCAAAAAATTTTGTGGATGATCCAGAAAAACTTTACAGGCAAAGGATACGCGAAGCACGATCTAGGAAGCTGGAGATTGTAGATCCAAAAGACGGAGCCGAAGGAATGTCGGTATCTCCAAAGGAATCACCACCTACAAGTCCGAAGAAGGAATCACCACCTCCAAGTCGAAGGAGAGATCAACCTCAACCGCCACCCATGGCACAACCGGAGAGGAAGATTGGGGAGCTTTGCATCCCGGAGCTTGTTGATCTCCCCATCCTCAACCTAGCCGACATCGGAAGACCGTTTGAGATCAAGACTTCAACCATCCGCATGGTGCAACATACACCTTTCACCGGTAAAGAGGATCCTAAACTTCACATCCAAGCATTCATTCAACTTTGTCAGACATTCACGATGGAAGGGCTGGATCAAAATCAATTGAAGGCAAGACTTTTTCCATTCTCACTTCTCGGAAAAGCTTTGCAATGGTTCTATACTCTACCGGTGGAGACGGTGCAAAATTGGGAAGCATTGATGAGGGCTTTCATGAAGGAGTATTATTCGCCGGGTAAGACTCAAAGCTTGCGTAATAAGATTGCTACATTTGCTCAATATCCTACGGAGACTATCGCGGAAGCTTTTGAGCGTTTCAATGAGTACACCCGAGCCGTGCCACATCACAAGTTCCTGAAGGAGGACCTTGTTCAAAAGTTCTATCAAGGTCTCAATCTAGCATCAAGGACCGTAATTGACGCATCAGCGGGAGGATCTATTATTGAGCTAACTCCGACGGAGGCATTCACTCTTTTCAAGAAGGTTGCGGATAATGATACATGGGCGTCATCGGGACGTCTACTTCCGGTTCAACCGACGGGCAATGTTAAAGGTGTTTTGCAGGTTGAAAAGGAGGAACTTCTAGAAGGAAAGATTGACTTGCTCATGAGGAGGTTGGAGAAGATGGAGCTAGAAAAGAAAGCAGCCCAAGACTTGAAGGCCGCCGAAGCAAGATCCACATGTGAAGAATGTGGGGAGTACGGCCATGTCCAAAAAGATTGTCCGGAGGAAGCAAAGGTGCTCGACTACATGAGGAAAGGAGATTTGCCGAACTTCCGCTACGGGCAAGGTAGACCTCAATTTAATGCAAGTTCGTCTATTCAAAATACGGTGCCTCTTCGTATACAATTGAAGGACTTCATGGACGAGCAAGCAAAGATCAACAAGGACACCGTCACTAAGTTCAAGACTATGGATAAAATCTTGGAGAACATTGATGGAAAGGTGACGGAGGTCGGGGGCTCCAACCAACAAGTGCTCAATATAATGAAGATATTGGAGACGCAAGTGGGACAACTTGCCAGGCGCTTAACTGCTAATGAAGGAAGATTGCCGGTGCAGCCCCAAGGTCCCGAGATGGCGAAGGCTATTCAAACTCGCTCGGGAAAGGAGACGGAGGATCCCGAACTTCCAGCCGGTGCAAGGAAGCCTAAGCCAACCGTCGAAGCGGAAGATCACACTAAGGAGAAGGTGACTACTATCCCGGAGATTGCTACCGAAGAGCCGGAATTCGAAATGCCAAGTGATGACACGAAGATGCCTACACTAAAGACACGCTACTTTCGAGGTAAAATTGATAATCATTTTGAAAAGTTTGTGGAAGTGGTGCGCAGGTTAAGCATCAACATGCCGCTATTGGACGCTCTCCAAGTTCCTACATATTCTCGCTACTTCAAAGACATACTTGCAAACAAGTATGAGATGGCAACACTTGGGGCGGATCATGTCAAGATGTCCGAACAATGTAGTGCCGCCATCGCAAATCAAGGGCCCGAGAAGCAAAGAGACCCTGGATGTCCGACTATCCCATGTTCTATTGGCTCATTCACGTTCGAGAAGGCATTATGCGATCTTGGAGCAAGCGTGAGTGTCATGCCAAGAGATGTGTTCGAGAAGCTACGCTTACCACTTGAGCCTAGGGGGATGTGTTTGGAGTTGGGCGACAACTCTATCCGCTATCCTGTGGGAATCGCCGAAGATGTGCCCGTGAAAGTTGGAAATCACTTCATCCGTGTCGACTTCGTGGTACTTGAGATGGGAGAAAGGGAGAAGCCGCCCCTCATTCTAGGGAGGCCCTTCCTCAAGACCGTCAGGGCAACGATCGACATTGGCAAGGGAGAGATTAAGTTCGACGTCAATGGCACACGAAGCATATTCAAGTTTCGTCCACGTTTCAAGGTATGCAACATGATCAATGCTAAATATGTTCCACCTCATCGTCGTTTTAGTAAGGAAGAGCCAAGGAAGAAGGAGGAGCCCAAGAAGAAGGAAGCAAAGGTGATCAAAGAAGTCGTTGCATCCGTCAAGACCAAAGAACAAAAGCTGCCTGTGAAGACCAAAAAGATGACTAAGCCGGAGAATAAGCCCGTGCCCAAGATGGTGCGGAAGTGGGTACCCAAGATTGCAACGCCCGCAAAGAGCGTTGATCCGAAGTGAAGAAGACAAGAAGTCTAGCCATGGACTATAAACGAAGCGCTAGGCGGGAGGCAACCCGTTCGTCGAGTCAAGAATAAGCTACCGGGAGGACAACCCGATGAAGAATAAAGCTGCCGGGAGGGCAACCCGGATTATTTCTGATTTCAAGTAAGTTGGTCTTAGAATTTGCTACGCAAGACTTGGTATAAACTCTTAAGTGGTTGAACTTATTTTTGAGACATTTAAGTTGCTCGGATGTTTCATTTGGATTTTATTTGACATAAACCTTTGACATGAGCCATCCTACGATTTATTTGCCTCTTTTCGAGAAACCAACTCCAAAAATTCAGAACCTACCCACACCTTTCATCCTCCTCATGATGATAAGGTTGGTTTGTTTTACATCATAAAAACACACGAGTAGAGCCCCGCGTTGTTCCTTAATGATTTTTAATCTTTGAAGCATGCTAGGACTCGCGTAAACTTAGATTTTTAGTCTCTTTCAACTTGATATCTACCGGTTTCTCTAGAATTAGAATTTTTCCAAATCCCATTTATTTTTGTTCATTCAAAACATCTCTCTCATGTTTGGCCAAAATTAGAACCTAAACTCATACCCCCACGGTCATGCCAAAGGAGCTCGCTATCAATTAATGAAAGCAAGTGATCCCGGTGTAACCAAAATCAATGTAGTCGAAAAATTTTGAATTGCAAATGTTTTTGATGCCTAAAAACTCCTCTAAAAATACATTTGAACTCATTGATATCTCTGAGTTAATTTTTAATTTTCGAAATTAGAGGAGTAATTAGCATCTAAACATGATCAAGGGAAGGTTTTGAGCTTAATTGAACGTCTAATGCTCTATGATGCATCACGAGAAGGCTTCATCATTAAGGCATCTTGAGCACATGCAAGGACAAGCATGGGGGGTAGCAATGTTTTGTTTTTGCAGGATATGGATGAGATCATGGGAGGCAAGGAAGCATGGAAGTGACACAAAGTAAATGATCAAGATGGAGGACTTGACCATGAAAGAAAAAGGAGTGGCTGAGAAGAATTGGACGGTGGACGGCGTGGAGCACGAGTACACAACATCATGATCAATCAAGCAACAAGTGGGAGAAAGAAGAGCCAGAAAAGAGGGGCAGGGGCCCTAGGCCGGTCGGCCTAGGCCGGCCGGCCTGGCCTATTTATTTGCCCCCCGGTGTTCGTCTTCCTCAGGTAAGCCACTTGCTTCATTGCTAGTTCTTGTTCTTGAGTTCCTAGTCCAGAACCTCCAGAAACACCTCCGAAAAATTCATTCTCCATTCTTGAGTCCAAAAATTCAGAAAAATACGTCACAATCCTTGCCCTCCCATATACTTCTTTTGTGTGTATTTCTACCGGAAAGAAACCCCCGGGAGAGTTTGTTTGTGATTTGTGCAGCAACTACAAGATGAAGAAGGTTTTTGGCAAGGTCCTTGGAAGGAAGACGCAATCGTCATCATCGAAGCCAGCATCAACAAGTTCTTTGCAGAGGCACTCAATCTCCGAGCTGCCGCGAAGCATGGAAGAAGACGTGACGCCATCAAGGAGCGACACCATGCTCCTTAGTGGAAGAAGAGACATGCGAAGCTCATCCATGCAGTTCACCGAACCGCAAGGGCGAACGGAGGAGCCACCCATCCAACCTCATCGCTCGACTCGTTCATCCGCTCCACCACCGTACACTCCGCAACGTTGTAAGTATGGATTTCTTGTGATGTCGGAGGAGGAGGAGGAGGAGGAGAAGCTTGGGCGCCTAGAGAAGAGGGTTGTGCCCAATGTTGACTTTGATGATGATGCCCTCCAAGTGTTGGGATTTTCTCCGGATATCTATCAAATGATGAACCACCTTGGATGGGGGCAATTTTCTGATGGAGTAGGGGTGAGCTTTCATTTGGAGCTTGCCATGGAGATTCTCATGACCATGGCGCCGGTTATTAATGAGAGGGTGCCATCCCTTTCATTTCGACTGAAGGATGATGAGCAAATAATTCCTTATGAGCAAATTAGAGAGTTGCTCGGTTTTCAGAGTGAAGCCCCGGAGCAAGTTAATGTTAATGAAAGTGTATTGGAAGGATTTTGGAGCATGATTTCAAGGGAAGATAACCGGCAGAGAAATAGCATTCGGAATCCCATCATCCGGATATTTCATTCTTGGATGAGCAAAAGGATTTTGGGAAGAATGAAGGAGTCCAAGGTCACCGACATGGAAGTCAATTGGCTTTATTCGGCATTGATTGCAAGGCAAGCCATTGATCCATCATATATCATGATCAATCGGTGGTGTTGTGAGGCAACTTCGGGGACCGGACAAATTGGTTCGGGATGCTATCTCTCAATGATAGCAATTTCTGTGAAGCCGGGTATTTCAAGAAACCCAAAATTCCTACTTGCGGGGAATTCACTTGGGATTGACTACATGAAGCAAGGAAAATACATTAATGGAGATGAAAAGAGAGGGTACAAGGTGGCAAAAGTAAATGTTCCTCTCCCAAATATGAAGCTGAAATTATTTATTGAAGGGAGAGAGAATTGATTTGAGGAAGGAATTCTCGTGCCAGCTAAGAAGAACAAGAGAGGAAGAATTATAGAAGAAGGTTCGTCCTCCGCAGCCCAAGACCAAGGAGGGGCGGCCTACCATCAACCTTATGGCGGGATTCCTATGCCACCGCCCTACTACGGAAGTGTGCCGATGCAAGCATGGGGGAGTGGTGCAGCCATGCCGCCACCTCCTCCAACATATTTTCCACCAACTTTTGTTGTGCCTAATGAAGCATTTGTGGCACCTTATGCAAGCATGCCCCAGCCCCAACAAAGTGCAGCCATCATTGGGGCGTATATGCAAAGGAATGAACAAGACGTCGAGAGGATCCAAATCCATGTCAACCATTTGCATGAAGGAACGGCGGGGATCGCCCATCAATTAGGACGCCTTCAACTCGTGCCGCCGCATCAATTTCATGGAGGGGCCATGCAAACATATTTTGAGCAAGGATTCAATGAAAGTCAACCAATGGAGCAAGAGCAATCGGATGAGGAGTGAAGAAAGAAGGAAGGGACGGAGCTTTTTAAGTGTGGTTTGATTTTTCCTTTTCCTTTTCTTTATTTCCATCTTGTGTGCGTTTATGTTTGCGTAGCATTTTTTGTTTTTATTTCATTTCAGCATGTGTGGTAGTAGTAGTTTGTTATCCATCATCAAGAATAAGTTTCACCATTGCTTTTATGATCTTAATATGGATGAAGAATTTGAACCATGTTGATATGTGATGATCGTTGCCGGTTTGCTCGATCTTATGCTTGTTTTATGCATGTTTAAGCTAGTGCTCTCTTTTAATATGAATCTGAATTTTAATTAAATACTAGCTTAATCTTGTGTGGAGGTTATGATAACTCAAGTCCCATAGTTCTTTTTTGTTGCTCTCAACTTTGAATGAATCAAAGAACCTTTTTATTCTCAAAAAGTTGTGCTAACATTGTCACAAGTATCGCTTGCATTTTGCTCTACCCATCCAAAGCCTAAGTTTACTTGAGTGCAAAACCTTAGTATATACAAGATTTATTTTTGGGTGCATTAATTCAAGGCCTAATTTCTCTGGCCCGAGACTAAGAAGCTGGTCATTTCGTTTTTGTGTATCGTTCTTTATGCTAGCCTCTTCTATCTGTGCATTGTGAGTTTCCACATTGGGAATTTCGCAAACCTCGCCGGATATCCAACCAAAACCCAAATATATCTTTTTTGTGTTCACCTCCTTGACCACAACCCAATATATGAGTATGGATGAATATTTTGGAGAAGATTACAAGGGAGGTGCTTCAAGTGAGAAAGGGAGACTTCCAAAAGGACCCTTAGAAGATTTTTCAAGTGTCTCTCTCCAAAAAAAATGAGAGCTTCAATTTCCACCTTGGCATATTTATCACCTCTTTTGCCCGAGGACGAGCAAACGTCTAAGCATGGGGGGGTTGCTAAGGAAGTGCTAGTATAGTCTAGAGTTCAAGGGGAGCAAATAAAAAAAGAAGAAAGAAAAAGAGAAAAAGTATGATGAAAGAAAAAAAAATGAATGATGAGAAAAAGAAAGAAAGAAGAAAGAAAGAAAAATAATAATAAAGCTCCCCGGTTCTCTAGCTATGTTTAGTGCTTTTGAGTTTTCAAGAGGGTTCAAGATCAAGACCCATACTCATCTTTCCAACCATGTGCAATCTGATAACGAGGACTTCGTTTGTGCCTCGGGATCACTCTTTGCCATTTGCACATGTCCACCTATCTAAAAAGTGTGTGTTCATTTCTCCCTCCTCCTTGATAACATTATTTTTCCAATGACCTTTTTGACGAGTCTCGGTAAGACCATGAGAAGCTAATCTTATTTTAATAATATCTCATCTATAATATCTTGGTAGGACAAAACTTTCTTATAGCTCCATATAAAGCTTTCCACCATATACATTGAGAGAGGAAAGGAGTAGAACAAGTAGGCTTGAGAGACAAGATGAGGTGAGAGTACATGAGCAAAGTGCAAGATGGTTATTTTTGATCTTGGTAAAGCAATTTTTCTCTTTATCTCATTCTTTATTTTTCAAAATTTCTGAGATTTATTTAAAGGTTTGAGAGCTTGATCAAGTACTTGTGGAAAGAGCTTGAATGATATCTACCCTCCATAAAGATAAAAGTTAGTACATTATGGAACTTTAATGAATATAAATCTAGAGAGCATTATGTTTTCTCATGTATGATCAAGTGTAGGGTTTGAACATCGAAGGGCAACGCTGATATCCATAGAAGGCTTACTCGAGGACGAGCAAGGTTTAAGCATGGGGGGATGTTGGCGGTCGATTTCCGTCAACCTAGCCACTTGTTTACCTTCTATGTTGGTATTAATTTGATATTCACACTAACGATCCTAACCCCCATTATATGTTATGTTCGCACTCGTGCATGGTTTTTGGAGTTTATTGTTTACACAGGAATCAGGAGCTTAAATGAGGACTTCCGGGTAAAGTTCATCAAGGGATTTACAAGGTGATCACGGACCCCGGGACAAGTCAAGATATAAGATGAACATGACTCCAAATGAACCAAGGACTAATGCGTGAAGCCGAGAAGTGCAGAGGACCTAGACGGAAGATGCGGGAGTTCATACGCAAAGCACCCTTATCTAAACCGCGAGGAAAATGACGTCAAGGGCCCACATGCAACTCGGCAAAAACTCAGGAAGTCGCGAGAACCTTCACGAAGAAAACCGGGGACGAACCGGGCCGAGGAGGCCCTGGGCCGGTCGGCCCAGGCCGGCCGGCCTGGCCCATCCCCGGGTCGGTTCGCCGCCCCCTTTGACCTAGATGATGCTCGGGCTATTTGTAGCCCCCGTGCGAAGTTGCAACTATCAAGCCATTCGTCATTCGCCGCCGAGGAGCAGAGGAGCTTGAGGGACACCACCCCGGAGAGGAGGGTCGTGTTAGTCGTCTAGGGTTTGTCTAGCCGGCATGGGAACCTTGCAAGGAAGACCACGTCGGAGTTTCGGAGGTGTGAATCAAGGTCAAGGTAGGATCCCGGTTGGATCTTATTCATGTATACATACTTTTGATGGAGTTTTAATGGATCCGATTCCTAGCGATCGAGTACCTTTGTTTGCAATTCTTGTTCTTGCTTGGGTGTTTTCTTCCTCAATCTATTCTTGAGATAGATTGCATGGGATGTTCTTGTAGCCGCGGTGGCTAGAGGTGCATATCCGATCTACCAAGTAGTTCAACACACTCCTTGCGGGTGTGCTCTAAGATTCGACCGCGAAGAAAGGGGAACATCATGACAGGATGTTGACACCGAGTACGGCGGAACGACTTAGGGGGTTTGACCAAAGGTCAAGTTTTAAAGACACTTTCAATGAGATTCGTTTTACTCTCTCTTCTATCTTGCTCGGAATTACGACATAAACACGATCTAGATCCCTCTAGATCGGTACCTCAATGCTTTCTCTTGCTACCTCTTTTGATCTTAGTAGATTAGATGCAATCGAAACCTCTTTATGATGCAAGTGTTTCTCGGTTATTGGATTGAGTCTTGTGTTACACACTGTTCCACAGATTCGATACCTTGGGTGATACTCGAGGGAAAAAAGGTACTACATGATCCGTAAGCTTGCGGGGAACCTTGGCGCGTTATTGAACCGTCAACAAACATTTAGCATATTCATGTAGTGCCAATGGTGCACCCCCTTTGTGTTCGCTCTAGCTTCGCCCCTGCTACTATGCCTAGCACATGGAGCAGCGACCGCTTGATGACTTCGCGGACGCCATCTAGCACAACACCGCCACTCCATGCTATAAACACTTCTTGTCGACTCCTCGGCCTGCTGCTACCGTGGTGCGTACGGAGATCAACATCACATCCTGCTGACTTGCCCTCGTACGACCGTTGTCTGCCGTGCTGTGGGATGGCTCGCTGCCCCACACCTGGTTTCGTACCGGGACCTCTGGACTCTTGCTGATCTGCCGGATGCCTCTCGGGCCGCTCAATCTGCGATCATCACCGCTATGCTTTGGAACATTTGGACGCCCCAAAACGATTTGGTCTTCGACGACGTCTACTCCTCCGCAATGACCACCGTTCAGCACGTGGCTTCAGATCACTTGTGGGCTTGTCGGAGCAAGTCCCCCCCCTCGAGTCCTCTATTCTTAGGATGTGGGCACAGTGTTTTGTAACCTAGCTTATGGCTATGCTCTTTCTCTCTTACTCTTCATTCTCAAAATTTGTAAGCACCAACTTCGCTCATTAATATAATCTTCAGGTCGGCTCCTTGTCTACCGTAGTTCCCTAAAAAAATTTAGTTAAGGTCACTTCTATATAAAGAAATAACATTTAGGACAAGCAAATTATATAATTCATTTTTATTATAATCGCTTGACTATGTGTTTTCATATCCAGTATCCTTCATAACGTGCAAGATAATAAAAAAGATGGTCAAGAAACTCTATAATTAACATAATTTTGAATCATAGTGACAAGCGTGGGATACAAACTGGATAAGGCACTCAATAATTAACATACTCCCACCATTCTTAAAATATAGCGTTTAGGACAAACAAATTAGTTAGGTTATCCAAAACATCTATGTGTTCAGCAAAACAGCAAAAAGGGAGGCTGAGCACTCCATCAAGGCGGCGTTTAGGACAAACAAAATAGTTTGGTTACCCAAAACATCTATGTGTTCAGCAAAACAGCAAAAAGGGAGGCTGAGCACTCCATCAAGGCGTCAGGGAAGAAAAATGCGTTTGCCGGGAGTAAAAGCCGGGTCAAATGCGTTTGACCGTTGCACTACAAACGCCTGATTCTAAAATTTTCGAATATAGTTTCTACAAGTCTTCGTTGATGTGTGTTTCGCCAAATTTTCAGTTGCTCTTCGTGCAACTGAAAAATGTAGCCTTTCTTTTTTTGCTTCAATCAATCAAGAAACACTACTCAAGTTTTAGCCACCAAGCACAATTGAACAGCATATATCGGTTGCTCTGCCTCTGCTTGCGCTGTGCATAATCTTATTCCGTTGATGTCTATGTGGTGTGCTGCACAATTCAGGTTGCTAGTTAAATTTTTTGCTACAGACTCAAATCGAATCAGTTACTCCCATTCCAGAGGACACAAACAATAACCTCCAAATTTTACAGAGGACTCAAATCGAATCAATTACTCCCATGCATGATCTTTACATGGGTCCAAGCAATAACCCAATCGCTAGTACATTGTAGCAAGGACAATCAATAACCTCCAAATTTCAGCTAAGAAAGAAAAGCAAAACTGTGTCCTAGAAGTGGGCGATCGTATGTCGTCGTCAGCGGTGCCCGCCGTCCACAGCGCCGCCGACGATGTCTGCGAAGTCGCTCTCGTCGGCGCAGGGGATGGTGAGGCCGCCGCACCGGTGGTCGAAGCCGAACTCGTCCTCCACCCGCTTCAGCATCGTCACGAACGTCGGGTGGCTCAGGCACGCCGTCGGGATCACCAGCCGCTTCCGCCCCTCCCCGACGTACACCGCCAAGTGGCCCCTCGGCACGTCCGCCGCCGATGCCGCCGCCGGCGACGCCCGGCTCCTCGCCAGGTGCAGCGGTGCAGCCTCGTCAGCAGATGCCCCAGCTTCCCAGCCATTGATCTCTGCCTCTCTCTCGAGTCTCGATCTCTCTACACAAAGAATTACTGAACAAGAAGAATGCACTGGCTACCGAGCACAGCTAGCTCTGAGCTGCTGCTGTTCTTTCTCTCCTCGCGACGAGAGTGAGTGAACTTAAGCAGCGTACTTATAGCTGAGTGAGCATGAGCACCACCGGGCAACGGCACGGAGCCAACCATTTTAGGGATTCAGTGCCACTCCAGAAAAGGGAACGAAACAAAAGCTCTAGCCAATCAAGAATGATTGAGAGCATCTACTTGCAGCAGCAGCAGCAGTTTCTTGTTGGGAATGAAGCTGGGCACGTCACATGCGGCACTGCTCGCACATGGCTAGCGATCATCCAAGCACCAATCTTTCAGAGATATTGACAGGTGGAGGAGTAGAATCTAGTGCCAGAGATAAGCCGATGATGAGGGCCATTGTGTCGGGACGCCAGTCGCCACACAGCCCCAGCACGGGTGCACTGTACCTTGCACGGTCACTGGCCGGTGGCCCCAGGAAGCCGACCACCACGTACGGCCACCAGCGCTAGATCAGGTGCCGACCGGCCGGTCCAGCTCCCGTTCCCAGGCATCCTTAACCACTCATCCAAAGGACATACACAGACACAGGGAAGAGCTCATACAAGATGCCATGTTTACGGCCTGGTTGTTGTTGTTGTTTACGGATTACGGCTAGCTGCCTCTCCGGCTCTCTGCCATGCTGATGCTGATGCAGTAAACATAGAGCAGCAAGTGTAGCAGCGGGGATATGTGGATATGTGGATACTGCACATATACATGAATAAAGTAAGCTCTGGTTGGCCACACTTCCCTTGTAGTTGTACATGCTGGACCTGCATGGCTGCATACTTTCTAACAATATTTTTTCTATTTCTTTCTTGCTTTCCCTAGCGAATTTTGTCTCGACAGCTCCTAGTCATGATATCATAGCTTGCATTTGCTTGCCATATATGGTGCCTGCAATGAGTCATACAAATTTTCAGCCATACAAATATTCTTGCTTGCCATATATGGTTCATGCAATGAGTCATCACATCCATCAACCATACAAATTGGTTCCAAAACAATTAACGAGGTGGGCTAAGTTGCAGGAAATGGATAATTGGGGAGAAGGGGGTTTGATTGCATTGTTAAATATTTATGTGCCCTGCACATGTGGGATATTGAAAGGAAAAGTTAACTTCTGCATATGGCGTAAGAGCAACTCCAGCAGAGCCCCTACTTGAGCCCCTACTCAAAAAGTAGGGGCTGAGAGCAAAAAAATGAACTCCAGCAGAGCCCCAACTACAGCCTCTATCACTGTTCACCCCCTACTTTTTCCCCTCCAGCCCCTTCTCCTACGGGTGCGCTGGGGAGCCCCTACTCGACCGTTGCTGTCGTTGCTCCTCCCGGGCGTGCACGGAACCCGCCTCCCTGGCCATCCCGCCGCCGCCGCCCGTGCCCTTCCCCGCGCGCCCGTGCCCTTCCCCGCCGCCGCCCGTGCTCGAGATTCACCACCATCACCACCACAAGTCGCGCCTCGGCTGCAGCAGTGCCGCTCGACCTCGATTCGGACGGCTGGAGCTCGCGCTCGCCCGCAACAACGCCGCTGGAGCACGATTCGCCAGCGTTGACCTCGATTCGACCGAAGGGAGCTCGATTCGCCATCCCCAAGCACCACCCGCCGCGCCCCCAAGCACCTCCCATCGCCGCCCCCGAGCATCTCCATGGCCGGCGCCACCCAAGCTCCATCCGCCGGCCCCGGAGCCCGATTCGCCGCCCCCGGACTCCCTGCATCGTCGCGCCGGTCGGGCAGGGGTCGGGCAGGCGCGCCGCTGGATCGAGCGCGGGGGAAGGAGGGCCGCTCGATCCCCGGAGCTCGGGGTTCCGCCGCCACCCGGAGCTCGGGCTCTCCTGCGCCGCCGCCCGGAGCTCGGGCTCCCCTGGTGACCGAGGGAGGAGGGGCGAAGTGGCACCGCTCCTCACCTGGCAGTGCACCTGGGTGGAGGTCCGGTCGGCCCGAGCTGGATCTCGGGCTCGCCACCACCACCACCGGCGACGCCGCCTGGGGACGGATCTAGGGCCGCGTGCAGGAGCTCGGAGCCTCCGCCGGCGCAGACGCCGCCTGGGGCTCGCCGTCGCCGTCGTTGGCGTGGGATTTGGAGAGAAGATGGAGGGGTCGTATGAGGAAGACTCGGGGAGAGAGAGGAGGTTGGGGGATACCCGAGTCACTGGTGGATTGGTCCCACTCGTCATATAAGAGTAGGGGCTTCCAAATAGGTGCTATTGCTGGAGTTGGGTGAAAAAAACAGACCCCCAAAAAGTTGGGGGAGCCCCTACTTAAGAAGTAGGGGCCATGAAATAGAGGTTATTGCTGGAGTTGCTCTAATGGCCTATGGGGGCCTAGGCCCCATCAGCCTCACTCCTGCCCTGTTTGGTCAACAAAGTGTTGATACTTTGACCCTAACTAGAGTGAACTCAATGTTCAACGATGTTTTGTACATGTACAACAATACTATTTGGAATAAGCTCATACGTGTATTAAGAAAGAGGCAACCAACATTCACATATACAAAATCTTAGTCAGAGTGCATACATGTTTCTGCGCTATGGCCTCCTAATTATGTACCCACTTATATGTGTAAAAGAACCACCATGGCACGTAAAGAAGATGATAATTAACAAAGTCATAAAGAGCTTGTTGGGCTGATTAGTGAAGGATTAGTGCATTCATTATCACTAATATGGGCTTATGGGCAGCCTGCATCACTACCGGAAACCCCTAGTTTGCCAAGTGCATTCCGTCGGACACTCGGCAAACAATAGCTTTACCGATCGTAGTCTATAAAACACTGCAAAGAATAGACACTCGGCAAAAGTTTTGTTTGTCGAGTGTCTGCAACAGAACACTTAGCAAACAACTAAGCGACACTTGGCAACAGAACACCTCTGTTGGTTTCTTTTCAATTTTGCATTGTGTACCTTGCCAAACGAACGGAACTAGAAAAATAAGGTGGTGGGCTAAGTTGCATGAAATGGATAATTAAGGAAGAGGGGGCTTGATTGCATGTTAAATATTCATGTACACAAAGTGGTATACAAAAGGAAAAATTAACCTTAGCATCTGGCGCAATGGGGGGCCTAGGCCCCATGCCCCCATCAGCCTCACTCCAGTGCTCCACGGCCCATGTTTGTTTGGTCAACAAAGTGTTGTTACTTTGACCCTACTAGATAGAGTGACTAAATGTTGTTTATCAGAGAAGAGTAATTATAAGGGTTCATCGAAAAATCCTTCAGTCTTCTAATATTTTAGTTTTATTTCATCTACTCCCGCCATTTCAAAATGTAGGTCATTTTGACTTTTTTTTATTTGAAACGGATGGAGTAGCATCTATGATTTCTGAAAGTTGGATTATGCTTAGATTACAATAGTTTCAATTTCTTAAGGATGGGGTATTTCATAGATAGAAAAATGTTATTATTAGGAAGCATGCCCATGAACACTTCGTAATTGTGCATAAATAATGGTCCTCTATTGACATAATGTGCAAATCATGACCATATTGATCGGGTGTAAGTCACGTAGAAGATGGACCAGGCCATTAGCCTAATAATTCTATCTTTTGGTAGGCTGTCAGTAACAAGATCGGAGTGCCACTTGTAGCTTGCATTCTTAATTTGAGGCTCCTTTTAGAGCATTTTCAAAAGACTCTTCATATCCCTTCTAAATGCTAGGAGTACAAATTTTAGTAAAAAATTACCCTCCAACAGCTTATCTAAATGGTTATCCAAATATAACCATCTTCTACTTCAGATTTTTCGCTAGTCAAATATAGAAGGCGAGAATGACTCTCCAAAGTCCGCATAAGATATAGAAAAACTATTGGAAAGTGACAAGATATAGAAAATGATTTTTTATGCAAATGACACTCTAAATAATGATTTATATATTAAAATTTAGAAAGATTCTTGGAGGTACTCTTAGAGCCCTTAGAGCAACTCCAACAACATAGGTATAATCCTAGCTAATTCTCATGAAATGCAATTGAAACAAAGATTAATCCTGAAATTCTCACAAAAATAAGAAATATTATGTCATTGATCATTAAACTCTAATCATCATAGCCATTAGATCTGTTTTGTTTTAAACAACTTACCTATAAACCTATTGACTGGCCCATAAAGTTTATGCTTTCCAAATTGAAGGGATCTATATATAAAGCATAAACATTTTGGCCCATAAAGTTGAAGGGCAACATGTGTGTTTTTTAGGATCGACAACATGTGTGTTTTTTAGGATCGACAACATGTGGGTTATGCTGATACAACACAATTAACTTATTTTCTTCCTTTCCTTTTCAACTCTTAACAAGAACTTGAATTTTTTTTTCTCAGAATGTTTTGGAGGGTACAAGATTATCTGCGGACAGCTTGCACAAATTGCACGCTCTCGAGCGGATTCTTTGCCGCTGGCTATGGCAGCACCAACATGACAGCGTGATAAGCTGGTTATCCAGTAGCTGAACACCTGCACCTCATGCACTAGAAAATTGGAGGAACACCTGCGAGCAAGCAACAGAGAATCAAGACATGCCATGAGTCCTATCATTCTGTGATCAGCTCAGAATCAGATGATGACACACGGCTTGCCTGGAACTGGACTGCTGGAGGTGAGCGAAGTTTTGCTGCTCACTCATCCACCGGCAGCTTGCTTCTTCATTAATCCACATCATGATCCTGCTCTGATGCAGTGGTTCTAATCTTGACGCTCTTCACCCGTGCAAGTGATTTTGTTACCAATAATGCAGACATGACAGCCTCAGAATCAAGCAATCTTGAGCTACGTGTCTTCTGTTGCAGATCACAGCCTGATTGCAAATGAGAATGATTCCTATTGTCTGCTGGTTCAGTTCAGCTGTTCAATTGCTTCACCATCTCCCATTATATAAACAAGAAACCCAGGGCCGGAAAGACACCATTGCAGCAGCATCAGTAGCAGCTTTGCCTTCTATTCTGTTCCCAAGGAAAAAGATGCTTCACAGCTTCCACTGCAACCATGGCTTCCCATCTGAGGTCCGCAAGTGCGCCTTCGAGCCCTCGCTCCAACAAAACCAGTGTCGAGGAACAGCTGCAGAGCCTGAAGGCAACCATCGCTCCGCCTTCTATGGCTTTCCAAACCATGAGCGACAGTCTGACAAAGCTGGGGAGCATCCACAGCTGCATCGACGAGCTCACATGCTTACCCAGCAGCAGCCAGAGGAAAGCGGCAGAGGAGGAGCTTGAACGCTCTCTCGTCCTGCTCGATCTCTGCAGCGCCATGCAAGAGAGCTTTGCGGAGCTCAAGACCATTGTTCAGGAGATGGAATTGGCTCTCAAAAGAGGAGACGATGTGGCCGTTCAGGCCAAGGTTCAGTCTTACGCACGCTCAGCAAAGAAGGCACAGAAGCAGTTCAAGAAGATCAACAACAAGGCTGCTTCTGACTTGGGAGGGTGCAGGGTTATCAAGCTGTTGTCCGAAGCAAGAGAGATCGCTGTTGCGATGCTGGAATCGACACTGCAACTCCTGTCGAAACAAGTTGCTATGCTGAGTTCTGGCAAGTGGTCACTTGTATCCAAGGCGTTCCAGAAGAAGAGAGTCGTGTGTGAGGAGCAGTTGCAGGTGTTGGAGTTGGACATTGTCGATCTTGAGAGCAGAGTCGAGACTTTGTTCAGGAGGTTGATCCAGAGCAGAGTCTCTCTTCTGAATGCTCTGAGCCTGTAGATCCATCATGAACCAACTCTAACCCTGCAATTAGCGTCCGACTTTTAGAGGATTTGCTGATCATGCAAACAATTTTGGTAGTGTATATATGTATGAGAGGAAGTGTACAGAAAATTACTTGACTGAGAAGCAAAGTTCTTGGTATATTTACTGTTAAAGATTTTCACTGTTCTTCTCTCTCATGAAGAATTCTACTCTGTTTATGATTGCCCAATGTTTATGTTGCCTAAACGTTTTGTTTTAAAGCTTACAAAGGAAGCTAAAACAATACAAATAATTTCGAGGATTCGCTCAAGATGATTGCACTGTTATAGAAATACACATCATTAGTAGAGAAAATGAGCTGTGATATTCTCGTTCACACGAGATTGAGATTTACCTCAACAGCAAGAACAAAATACTTATAGGGTGGATCTTGCTCTCCACAGCTCATACATGCAACTTCCAAGAAACCAGTGCCTAAGCAATTGCAAATGTGTGTTGAATCCTGCGCAACAAAACAATAATTCTCTTAGAGTTGTATTTATCAGGAAATTATAATCTTAGGAGAAAAGAAAACTACATTAAAAAAGTGTTAGAGCATGCACGTATGCACTAGACTGAATTTTCATGATGATTCCTGTTGCCGATTAGTGGAACCTGACAACGTGATAAGCCTGATTAGGATTGCAAAATCAACAGCAAATTCGACATGATGCATGTGGATTCTCTTGAGATTGCCAAAGGCACAACATGATGATTCAGCAGGCAAGAACTGAAGTCAACTGCTGCCTCCACTAGCATCGGCACAGCTCTACATCTCCCATTGCTTAGCTTACTCATCGATGTCCTGGTCTGGATCCAACATTAAAATAGGCCCCCGTGCACATCATTTTGCTGCTTACCTGAACAACAACAAAAGAAAAGGCATCCGCTTGTCGCGCAGATAGGTGGTTTTGTTGCAGCAGCACAGCACCTCATTATCAATGGGATTCTTTCTGTCCACAAGGTCAGAGATGCCGTTTCTTTGGCTTGTTCCATTATATATAGCGGCAACCACAGCCAAGGAGACATCATCACAGCAGTTTCTCTTCTTCTCTCTTAGAGGCAAACAAAGAACAACATCTTCTGCTACAGCCATGGCTTACCACCTCAGATCTGCTAGTGTGCCTTCCAGTCCTCGCTCCAACAAAATCGATGTTGATGAGAAGCTCCAGAACGTGAAGACCATTCTCTCCTCATCATCTGTGACCATTGAAACCATGTGTGATGGTTTCAGAAAGCTTGGAGAAGTCTACAACTACATTGCTGAGCTTGCGTTCTTACCCAGCAGCCAAGTTACACGACAGAGGGGAGCAGTGGAGCAAGAGCTGGAGCGCTCAGTTGTCTTGCTCGATCTCTGCAACACCAAGCATGAGAACTTTGGAGACCTCAAGAGGAGCATCATGGACATGCAGATGGCTCTCAAGAGAGGAGAAGATGCAACTGTCCAAGTCATGATCCAGTCCTACATCCGATTGGCCAAGAAAGCGCAGAAACACTCCAGGAAGATCAGCAAGAAGTCCATTGCAGCTGATCAGGAAAGCTGCAGGATCATCAAGCTATTGTCTGAAGCCAGAGAGATTGCCATCTCCACGCTAGAAATGTCATCTCATCTCTTGATCAAGCAAATTGAGATGCCGAGTGCTAGCAAGTGGTCTCTTGTCTCCAAGACATTCCAAAAGAAGGGAGTTGTGTGCAAGGAGGAGCAATTGCAGGAGTTAGAGTTGGACATTGCTGATCTTGAGAGTGGAGTTGAGGCTCTGATCAGGACATTGATCCAGAGCAAAGTCTCTCTTCTGAATACTCTTAGTTTGTAGACAGATCATACAAAGTCCAGCCGCCTGTGATTAGCATCCAACTTTTAGAGGACTTGCTGATCGTCGAAGCAATTTTGATGTACATATGAGAGAAAGTATATAGAAAGAAATTGATTATAGAAAGCAAAGTTTTGATCCATCTCATGCTGACAATCTGTGTGCTCCCTTCATTAAATTTCCCATGACTTGACAAGGGTAACAGATAAACAGTTAAACAATCACCTGGAATTGGGGGCTACATTTGAAGTTTGGTCATGTCAAAAGTATTACTCTAAAGATGTTATCATTATTGGCATCATGAAAACAATTAGTTGCAGCTCATGTCTGTATTTGAAAATAAGAGATGAGATGGCCACTGTATGTTCACATGGGATGTA
The DNA here is from genome assembly GCA_036936925.1 of Cenchrus fungigraminus. Taxonomy (NCBI): domain Eukaryota; kingdom Viridiplantae; phylum Streptophyta; class Magnoliopsida; order Poales; family Poaceae; genus Cenchrus; species Cenchrus fungigraminus. The sequence goes on along the minus strand of CM072769.1, from coordinate 41,892,010 downwards.
GCTCAACAGCAGGCACAAGATCTTTATAAACTGGATCTTGCTCTCAACAACTGATAGCATGCTAGTTTCAGGAAGATGGAATAACACGCAAGGGATATGGCAGTAACCAGCACCGGAGTAAGCTGCCATGCTGATTCTTGCAGCCAATACTTGGAACATGATGATACAATTCGGCTAGACCCAATGCATAATTAATTTAGACATCATGTGGATCATCTTGAAATCACAATATTCAGATTCTAAATGCTGCAAGCACAGCAAGCAGGCCAAACATGCCAGCAATGCAATCCCACATGAAGAATCTCTTTGTAAACAGTTGTTTATTAAAAAAACAGACACATGAAGAACTGTGAATTCTTAGGTCAACTGTTCTGTCTCTTTTACTATAAAGTTTAGATGCAAATCTCACTCACCGGCCTTGCAATCTGAATTAAACATTAAAGTACATGCTCGTGCAATGAGTTTGCCGCTTCTGATCAAGACATAACACTGATTATAAGCTCAACCGCAGTTAGAGATGCCTCTCAAGATGAACAAACCAAAAAAGGGCATCATCCTGTCAGGGAAATAGCTGGCTTCGTTGCAGCAACATGACATCTCATTGCCAATTTGATTCTTGCTGTCTACAAGGTCACCAATGCCACTTCTTTGGCTTGTTTTGTTATATATAGAGGCAAACCCATAACCAAGAAGACACCATAGAAGCAGCTTCTCTTCTCTTCTCTTCTGTTTCCAGGGAAAAACAAAGCACTAGAGTTTCCACTAAAAAACATGGCTTGCCATCTCAGATCTGCTAGTGTGCCTTCCAGCCCTCACTCCAATGGGATTGATGTTCAGGAACAGCTGCAAATCTTGAAGATAATCATCTCCTCGTCTTCAACAACCATTGGAACCATAATCAATGGTTTAAGAAACCTTGGAGAAGTCTACAGCACCATCAGCGAGCTTGTGTGCTTACCCAGCAGCCAAATTACACAGCAGAGGAAAGCAGTGGAGCAAGAGCTCGAGCAATCGCTTGTTGTGCTCGATCTCTGCAACGCTATGCAAGAGAGCTTCTCTAAGCTCAAGGAAACCATCCTCGACATGCAGTTGGCACTCAAGAGAGGAGATCATACGACTGTCCAAGCCAAGATTCAGTCGTACATCCGTGTCGCCAAGAAGGCACAGAAACAATTAAAGAAAATCAGCAAGAAGTCCACTGCAACAGATCAAGAAAGTTGCAGGGTGATCAAGATGCTGTCTGAAGCCAGAGAGACTGCTGCCTCCATGCTGGAATCCTCATCGTATCTCTTGTCAAAGAAAGTTGTGGTGCCAAGTTCCAGCAGGTGGTCTTTTGTCTCCAAGACATTCCATAAGAAGAGAGTTGTTTGCGAGGAGGAGCAATTGCAGGAGTTGGAGCTGGACATTGTTGATCTTGAGCGGAGTTGAGTCTTTGTTCAGGACATTGATCCAGAGCAGAGTCTCTCTTCTGAATGCTATTAGCTTGTAGACAGTTCATGCAACAAGTCTAACGATCCAACTTTTAGAGGATCTGCTGATCACGAAAACAAATTTTGATATATATATGATACAAAGTGTACAGTAAAAAGTACTCAATTTTGGAGCAAAGTTTTTGGGTCCATTTCCTGATGTCATATCCAATTCTTATACTACCTCCGTCCTTAAATATATGACGTTTAGGACAATAAAATTAGTTCATTTTAAACTAGTTTTCTTGTTTTAAACGTCATATATTTAAGAACGGAGGGAGTAACTTTTAGCAAATAATTCTTTCACTTCAGAAAGCACTTTGCCATTTTTTCTTCCAATGAATCAAGTTGAGTAAATGAAGTGAAAATAGACATGCATCTGTACTCGAGATGCCACAGCCATGACACTTTGCTGCCTGCGTTGCTAGGCATCGTATGTTTCACAAAAGAACTAGAGTAAAATACACCGGAGGTCCATCAACTTGTAAGAAGGTGTCACTTAGGTCCATCAACTTTGAAAATGTATTTTTAGGTCCATAAACTTGTTGAGTCGTTCACCGCAGGTCCATAACTATCCACATACGCGTCTACTGGTGACATGACATGATGATTTGGTTAGAAGAAACACATCTTAATTGAGGCATTTCATCGAGCAGCTTATGAGTGACACGTGCTTGATACCGGAGCTAAACGACAATAGCCTACTCCTATCGTAAACACGAGGAAGCTACCGTTATTCAACCCAAGGAATTTCTAAGTATATGTGTCGCCCATTTTCAACCTACTAATTGAAATGACTCAGCTAGAAGATGCTTCTTGAGCCAACTCATGATGTCCTGTCACCAGTACAAGCATATCTGGACAGTTATGGACCTGCGGTGAATGACTCAACAAGTTCATGGACCCAGAAATGCATTTTGAGAGTTGATGGACCTAAGTGACACCTCCTTACAAGTTGATGGACCTCCGGTGTATTTTACTCAAAGAACTAATTCGTGCCATACTACTGGCTGCAACAATCTCCTAAACAAATATCAGCTGACGAGCTGAATCATTTATTCCATAAGAAGCAAGCAACAGATGCAGAATACATCCATATCCTAGTAATCTGAACCATGTAATCTTTACCTCCAGTCCTGGATGAGATTCATGGCGTGGATTCCAATTCCAGGCAGTGGTGGTGTAGAGCGCGGCGCGGCAGGAGCCTTCCACCCTTGACCTCTGTCGAGCGTACACACCGAGGCGCGCCGGCCCCGGCGGAACATGGATGCCATGGGGCATGATTTGGCGGAGGAAGGCACGAGGAGGGGCATGCGATCGGAATATCTCTCTGCAAGACCAATGGAGCCCTCTGGCAAGCTCCTGGCACCGGTGGCGGGGTCGGCGGCCGTCGGCGAAGGGGAATGGGAACAACGACAGGGAGGGGAGAAAGACTGGACTCATATGGAAAATACCGAACCCAATTTGAGGGGGTTTTATATAAAAAGTTGGACCGCGATTAATATTCACAATCCAAATTAGGGGGCTTTTAAAAAATATTCAGATCGCGATTAATAATTGCGACCCAAAATAGGGGGTTTTATGAAAACTATTTGGATCGCGATCCGAATGAGGGTGCATTTTGCAAACTATGTGGCCGACGTCCTACACATTTTCACTGCCGCAGTGTTCCCCCTCCGCTCGCCGGCGGCGGGAGCGGAGCAGGCGGAGGACGCTTCCCCTTTCCCTGTTCTGGATGAAAGCCGTTTCAGCGCCAAGGTCACCACCTCCTGGCTCCGGCGGACACCCCCATGGCCACAGAAGCGCGAGGGCACCGGCGGGAAGACCCCGAGGCCACCGCCGCTGTCGCAGGTTCGCCGCAGAACTCGTGGGGTGGTTGCCACCTTTCCCGTCGCCGCAATTAATCATTACGCTACGGTGGCGATCTGGTCAGCCCCTCATCCTCCACCTTCCATTACCAGATCCGATCCTCTCCTCTCCCTTCTCTTTTTTTCTTTTTGTTTCCCTCCGAAAAAGAGAATTGTATCCAATGTGAGCGTGCGCACCTTACACGCTCGAGCAATTCGTTGCTGCTGCTAATTGCGACATGACAGCGCGATAACAATCTGAGTTGCAGGGACACATGGATGGATGAGGACACGAAGCTGCCAGTGAGCACAGGACAGGATGTAGAGCAGAATGGCCAGGACATGGCATCAGGACAAGTACACGATGCAGAACTGAACAGCTAGGACATGGCAGTGGCACGCCTACCTGGTTGATCCACCGGATCAGCATCAAGTTGATGAAACGCGGCTTGCTTGGGAGCCTGGAGCTGGAGGTGAGTGAAGTCAACTATGCAACTAGCTGTGCGTTCCTCACCGGCCTGCTGCAGTTTAATTAACCCATTTCAGGATCTGGATCAAATGCTAATCTCAGACGGCATTTCGCTCGTGCAGCGAGTTTGCTAACCATAATGCAGACATGACAGCCTCCGAATCGAGATCAATGAACGGTGAGGTTCTTGGGATGCTTCGGTTGCAGTGCATCAGCACTTGATTACACATGAGCATGATTCTTGTTATCTGCTGGTTCAACTGACCAATTGCCAACACCTCTTCGCTATATAAAGAAGGAAGCCGAAGCCCAGAGTACACCAACGCAGAGCTTGCCTTCTCTTCCATTTCCAGAGAAAAGAGGCTCCACCTTTGCAGCTTCTCTCACACCAAACATGGCCTGCCACCAAAGATCTGCCAGCGTGCCCTCAAGCCCACACTCCAATGAAGCCAGCATTGAGGAACAACTTCAGGGCCTCAAGTCGACCATCTGCTCACCTTCAGCGACCATTGAAGCCATGGTTGACTGTATGAGCAAGATCGGAAGCATCTACAACCGCATCAACGAGCTCACATGCTTGCCCAGCAGCCAGAGGAAGGCAGTGGAGGAGGAGCTTGACTGCTCACTCGTCCTGCTTGATCTCTGTACTGCCATGCAAGAGAGCTTCACGGAACTCAAGACCTCTGTCCAGGAGATCCTATTGGCTCTTAAAAGGGGAAACAACTCAGTTGTTCAGGCCAGAGTTCAGTTTTACTCTCGCTTTGCCAAGAAGGCACAGAAGTAGTGCAAGAAGATCAGCAACAAGGCTTCTTCTGACGTCGAAGGATGCAGGGTGATCAAGCTGCTTGCTGAAGCAAGAGAGATTGTCATGGCAACACTTGAATCGACAATGAACCTCCTGTCGAAGCAACTTGTGATGCCGACATCTAGCAAGTGGTCGCTTGTCTCTAAGGCCTTCCAAACGAAGGCAGTTGTATGCGAGGAGCAATTGCAGGAGTTGGAGTTGGACATTGTTGATCTTGAGAGCGGAGTTGGGACTTTGTTCAAGACATTGATCCAGAGCAGAGTTTCTCTTCTGAACGCTCTCAGCTTGTAGACACATCATACAACTCTAACCCCCTGCGATTAGCATCCGCCTTTTAGAGGATCTGCTGATCAGCAAACAAATTTGTTGTGTACATATATGTGACACGAAGTGTACAGAAAATGATTCAATGGAGAGGCAAAGATTTTGATCCATTTCCTGTTGCCAGTTCATATTTCTCTTGTGATATTTCTTTAAATAATTCTTGTGACAAATTTTATGATGCTCATTCTTGAACCCAAATTATAAACAAAATTTGGATGGCTTTGCTCATAGCTGTTACAGAAATACAGGTTGTTCAGTGTTAGTTAATGAATTGGTCATGACACTCTTGTTCACATGAGGATGTGCCTCAACAGCAAGCCCAAGATCCTGATATAGTGGATCTTGCATTCCAAAGCTAAAACAAGCCAGCTCCAAAGCACGAGAGGTTATTATTGTAGTTACCAATGAGTGTTGATTCTCTTGGAAAATAAAAATGTATGGTTCTCTTAGTGCTTTATTTTCTCAAGAAACTACACTATCTACTTTAGTGTATTTATGAATATGGCTAATCTATGTCTGTATAACCGGACCCACCTACCAAAATAAATTGATGAATCTTAACATTTTCTTTTCTTATTACTATGGTTCTTTCAAACATACTCCCTCTGTTCCTTTATATAAGCATTTGGAGGGTTCAAAATTTTTGTCACAATATAAACATTCCTAGGACAAAATTAAATAGGGTTAGTGGGTGTGTGGAGAGTTGGTGGGTAGTGTAAAATGAGGGGTATAGATGTCATTTCTTTCCACTGTTATTTCTTGAGTTTGAACTCTTGGAATGCTTATATTGAGGAAGGGAGGGAGTAACATTTAGTTGGCTGATACATAGTAAATTAGAAATCAGGTTTTTTGGTTCTTTGAATAAATAAAAACAGACAACTTAAACACACTGATACAGATAATGTATGCAGCTGACTGATATTTTGCCAACAACTGGATCATGAATTGTGATAACTGATAAGCTCAATTTTCGGCACAAAATGCACTAGCAAATACAAAAAATTCTACAGCATATACGTGGATCATCTTCAGGTTACCATGGGTGCTTGATACTACAAGGCTTGTTTTCTTAGGGCAGTCCCAACCCAAGACACTAGTCATAGTTTCCATAAGTTTCACATCATTAAGAAATTGGTACAAGACACTACTCTTCCAACCCAAACACCACTATTCTGCACTTGAATTTAATGCTACTCATCTCTCATTATGCTTTGGATGGTGTGTAGAAACTAGGTCTCATGCAAGACCCAATTTCCTTCTCTTTCTTCATTTACTCTCTTGCCACATCATCTTTTATCCTAGGTGGCAGCTCATTTAATTCTATGGACACCATCCTAGTCATCGGATTGGGACTGCCCTTAGGAATAAACTAAAGATGCCAGATATGCCGCTTGAGGAAGCATCAGAACCGGGCAACAAAGCAGCAGCCGTGAACAATGAAGTCAACTGCTCCACCAGCACGGCAGGATGTAGCAACCAGCGTTGGCACAGCTCTTCATATCCCATTGCTCAGCTAGCTCACTAACATCATGATCTGGACCCAACATTGAACTAGGCACTCGTGCACATCATTTTGCCGCTTACTTGAACAACAACAAAGGAAAAGTCATCAGCTTGTCATGCATATAGTGGCTATACTGCAGCAGCACAACACGCTCCATCAATGAGATTCTTGGTGTCGGTACTGTCAACGATGCCATTTGTTCAGTAAATGCAATTAAATAGCTTGCCATTCCAATCTACATTTTGTACCATTGACATTTAAAACAACTCAAATCTTCATACGTGGATCCAATAGGCAAGCCGGAGGTAAGTAGTAATTAAGTTCTTTTTTTACCAAACATATTAACTTATGCAGAACAACCCATGTTTTCAGTGTATACCAGGTTACCAAGGGTTTGCAGAACTTAATTGCAGAGCTGAACAGCTAATATCCGGATCAGGATCAGGATCAGGATCAGGTGATGAAACACGGCTTTGCTTGCGAACCTGGAGCTGGAGGTGAGCAAAGTCAACTAGCTGTTCGTTCCACCACCGGCAACTTGCAGTTTAATTAATCCACATTGGTATCTCACAATCTGAATCAGATGCTAATCCCGATGCCACCTTAGCTCGTGCAGGCGAGTCTGCCATCTATAATGCAGACATGACAGCGTCCTAATCAAGTTCAATGAGCGATGAGGTCCTGAAAGCCTTCGATTGCAGTGCCTAAGCACTTGATCACACATGAGAATGATTCATGCTGTCTGTTGGTTTAGCTGGTCATGCTGTCTGTTGGTTCAGCTGGCCAATTGGTTCCATCCCCTTCGCTATATAAAGAAGGAAGCCGAAGCCCAGAAGACACCAAACATGGCCTGCCACCAGAGATCTGCCAGCGTGCCCTCAAGCCCACGCTCCAATGAAGCCAGCATTGAGGAACAACTTCAGGGCCTCAAGTCGACCATCTGCTCACCGTCAGCGACCATTGAAGCCATGGTTGACTGTATGAGCAAGATCGGAAGCATCTACAACCGCATCAACGAGCTCACATGCTTGCCCAGCAGCCAGAGGAAGGCAGTGGAGGAGGAGCTTGACTGCTCACTCGTCCTGCTTGATCTCTGCACTGCCATGCAAGAGAGCTTCACGGAACTCAAGACCTCTGTCCAGGAGATCCTATTGGCTCTTAAAAGGGGAAACAACTCAGTTGTTCAGGCCAGAGTTCAGTCTTACTCTCGCTTTGCCAAGAAGGTGCAGAAGCAGTGCAAGAAGATCAGTAACAAGGCTTCTTCTGACGTTGAAGGATGCAGGGTGATCAAGCTGCTTGCTGAAGCAAGAGAGATTGTCATGGCAACACTTGAATCGACATTGAACCTCCTGTCGAAGCAACTTGTGATGCCAAGTTCTAGCAAGTGGTCGCTTGTCTCCAAGGCCTTCCAAAAGAAGACAGTTGTATGCGAGGAGAAATTGCAGGAGTTGGAGTTGGACATTGTTGACCTTGAGAGCGGAGTTGGGACTTTGTTCAGGACATTGATCCAGAGCAGAGTTTCTCTTCTGAATGCTCTTAGCCTGTAGACAGATCATACAACTCTAACCCCCTGCGATTCGCATCCGCCTTTTAGAGGATTTGCTGATCTGCAAACAATTTTGTTGTGTACATATATGTGACACAAAGTGTACAGAAAATTATTCAATTGAGAAGCAAAAAGTTTGTTCATTTCCTGTTGTCAGTTCGTATTTCTCTTGTGACAAATTTTATGGTGCTCATTCTTGCATACTATAAAGGGGGCCCAAATAATAAACAAAATTTGGATGACTTTGCTCACAGCTATTACAGAAATACAGGTTGTTCAGTGTTAGTTAATCAATTGGTCATGACACTCTTGTTCACATGAGGATGTGCCTCAACAGCAAGCACAAGATCCTGATACAGTGGATCTTGCATTCCAGAGCTAAGACAAGCCAGCTCCAAAGCACGAGAGGTTATATTGTAGTTATCAATGAGTGTTTATTCCCTTGGAAAATAAAAACATAGTACTGTTCTCTTAATGTTTTTTCCAGGAAACTATATTATCTACTTTATTCTAGTTATTAATATGGCTAACCTATGTCTGTATAACCAGATGGATCTTTTAACTGATTGATGCATAGTAAATTAGTACTCCAATTACAGAGTTGGAGCAGAAAATGCACTAGCAAATCAGCAGATACGTGGATCGTCTTCAGATTTCCGAAGACGCTTGATCCCAACACTTGTTTCCTAGGAATAAAAAACCAAACATGGCAGCTATGCTGCATGAGTTGAGTTTCTAAATTTCTATTCTATGCGACCCTTCCCTGTGATTAGCATCTGCCATTTATTAGAGGATCTGCTGACCATTAAAACAATTGTTATGTATACGTGATATGCAAAATGTATAGAAAAAACACTTGATTCTGAAGCAATATTTTTGGTCCATTTCCTGATGTCATATTAAATTATTATTTTTGCAGAGAATTGTTACACTTCCAAAAGCTCATTGCCATGTTCTGTCCAATGAAGCAGAAGCAAGTTGTGGAAATGTATACTGCCAGCTGCAGTTAGCAAAAGATGCAGAATGCATCAAAGTCCTAGCAATTTAATACCTGTAATCTTTACCTCCAGTCAGTGCCTCCAGTCCTGGATGCGCTTCATGGCGTGGATTCCGTACAGCCGGCGGCGAAGAGCGTGGCGGGGCCGGAGCCTCTCACCAAGGCGCGCTGGCCTCGCCGGAACACGGATGCAATAATGCGTGATTTGGAATTTGGAGGAGGACAGAACGAGGACGGGGAGATGCGGCCGGAATATCCCTTCCAAGACCGAACTCGTCACTCCGGCGGCAAGTCCCTGTCACCGGCGGCGGCGGCGATGGGTGGGAATGGGGGCGACGGCAAGGGGGAGAAATAGCGACTCATTTGGAAAATGCCGTACCCGATTTGAGGGGTTTTGCGTAAATATTCGGATCGTGATGAATAGTTACGATCCAAATTAGGGGTGTTTGTGAAAATAATCTGATCGCTATTATTAATCGCGATCCAATTTAGGGAGGTTTGTGCAAATAATCAAATCGCGATTATTATTTGCGATCCAAATAAGGGGCAATTTGCAAAATATGAGGCCGAGGTCCCCGATTGAGCTGCACAGTTTCACGGCCGCGGCGCTTCCTCTCCGCTCGCTGGCGGCGGGAGCGGCGGAGGCGGAGGTGGCTTCTGCCCCTGTTCTGGGCGGCGAGACAGTTCAGCGCCAAGGTCGCCACCTCCGGCGGGACATCTCCATGGCCACGGAGGCGCGAAGGCACCGGCGCGAAGACCCCAGGGCCGCCGCCGCCTACGTCATCACGGGTTCGCCGCAGAACTTGCGGGGTGCTTGCCGCCGTTATCCGTCGCGCAATCGTACGGCATCGATCTGGTCAGCCCCCAACTCCACACCTTCCATTCCCAGATTCTCTCCTCTTTCCCCTTTTTTCCCTCCGAAAAAGTTTTTTTTAATCCATGGTGAGCGTGCGCGCCTTACACGCTCGTGTGAGAGTTCATTGCTGCTGCTAATTGCGACATGACAATAACAATCTGGATTGCAGGGACACATGCATGGATGAGGACACCAAGCTGCCAGCAAGCACAGGACAGGATGCAGAGCAGAATGGCAAGGACATGGCATCAGGTGGTGCAACGCGGCCTGCTTGGGAACCTGGAGGTGAGCAAAGTCAACTAGTTCGTTCCTCCACCGGCAGCTTGCAGGTTAATTAATCCATCTCACGATCTTGCTAATCTCAGACTGCCTTTCTCTCGTGCAGGCGAGTTTGCTACCCATAATGCAGACATGACAGCTTTGTGGCTACGGTTGCAGCGCATCAGCACTTGATCACACATGAGGATGATTCTCGCTGTCTGCTGGTTCAACTAACCAATTGTCTCCACCTCCTTCGCTATATAAAGAAGGAAACTGAAGCCTGGATGACACAATTGCAATTTGCAGCAGCTTGCCTTCTCTTCCATTTGCAGCTTGTTTCCCCCTACAAGCATGGCTTACCACCAGAGATCTGCAAGCGCACCCTCAAGTCCTCGCTCCAACCAAGTCAGTATTGAGGAACAGCTTCAGGGCCTCAAGTCGATCGTCTGCTCACCTCCAGCAACCATCGAAACCATGGTTGATTGTCTCAGCAAAATTGGGAGCATCTACAACTGCATCAACGAGCTCACATGCTTACCCAGCAGCCAGAGGAAGGCAGTGGAGGTGGAGCTCGACAGCTCTCTCGTCCTGCTTGACCTCTGCACTGCCGTGCAAGAGAGCTTTGCGGAAATCAAGACCTGTGTCCAGGAGTTGCAGTCGGCTCTTAAAAGGGGAGACGATGCGTCTGTGCAGGCCAGGGTTCAATCTTATGCCCGTGTAGCCAAGAAGGCGCAGAAGCAGTGCAAGAAGATCAGCAACAAATCCTCTTCTGACATTGAAGGATGCAGGGTGATCAAGCAGCTTTCTGAAGCAAGAGAGATTGTCATGCTGACACTTGAATCGACATTGAACCTCGTGTCGAAGCAACTTGTGATACCGAGTTCTAGCAAGTGGTCACTTGTGTCCAAGGCCTTCCAAAAGAAGACAGTTGTGTGCGAGGAGCAATTGCAGGTGTTGGAGTTGGATATTGTTGATCTTGAGAGCAGAGTTGGGACTTTGTTCAGGACATTGATCCAGAGCAGAGTTTCTCTTCTGAATGCTCTTAGCTTGTAGATAGATCATACAACAAGTCTAACCCCCTGCGATTAGCATCCGCCTTTTAGAGGATTGGCTGATCAGTCAAGCAAATTTTGTGTACATATATATGACAGGAAGTGTATAGAAAATGATTCAATTGAGGCAAGGTTTTTGGTCCATTTCCTGTTGTCAATTCGAATTTCTGACTACTTTTATGGTGCTCATTCTTGCATAATACAAAGGGTGTCCAAATAATAAAAAAATGGATGGTTTTGCTCACAACTGTTTTTGAAATACAGGCTGTTGAGGGTTTGACTGTTAGCTAATGAGCTGTTCATGATATTCTTGTTCACATGAGGATGTACATCAGCAGTAAACACAAGATCCTTATACAGTGGATCTTGCTTTCCAGAGCTAAAACATGCCAGCTCCAAACCACGAGAGGGTATATGTATATTGTAGTTACCAATGAGTATTGATTCCTTTGGAAATAAAAATGCATGGTCCTCTTAATGCTCTATTTTCTCAGTAAACTATACTATCTACTTTAGTCTATGTCTGTATAACCAGACCTGCCAAAATAAATTGATGGATCTTTACATTTTCTTTTCTTATCACTATGGTTCTTTTAGACAATTTTTTTTGTTGACTGATACATAGTAAATTAGAAACCAGATTTTTTTATTTGAAATATAGAAACAGATAAGTTAAAGACAGTGATACAGAAAATATATGCAGCAGATTGAATTTCATGGTGATTATTTTGCCAACAACTGGAGCATGACAGTGTTATGACTGATAAGCTCAAGTTTCGGTACAAAATGCACTAGCAAATCCAAAAACTTCTACAGCAGACACGTGGATCATCATCAGGTTGCCAAAGGTGCTTGATCCTACAAGGCTTTTGTTCTTAGGAATAAAAAACTAAAGTTGCCAGATATTCCCACTTGAGGATTCATCAGAACCAGACAACACTAGCAAATGAAGTCAACTGTTTCACCAGCACGGCAGGATGTAGCAACCAGCGTCGGCACAGCTCTTCATATCCCATTGATTGAACTAGCCACTCGTGCACCTCATTTTGCCACTTACCTGAACATCAACAAAGGAAAAGGGCATCAACTTTTCATGCATATAGGTGTTTTATTGCAGCATGTTCTATCAATGAAATTCTTGGTGTCGGTACTGTCAATGACGCCATTTGTTCAGTAAATGCAGTTAAATAGCCTAGCATTCCAACTGAAGATGTCGCTGCCATCTATATTTTGTAGCATTGACATTTAAAACAATTCAAATCTTCATACGTGCATCCAATAGGCAAGCAGGAGGTAAGTAATTAAGATTTTTTTTACCAGACATCTTAACTTATGCAGAACAACCCATGTTTTCAGTGTATAACAGGTTACCAAGGGTTTGCATGTAATGGCTAGGGGGATTAAGGCTGGTAGATGCAGCCGAGGGAGAAGGTCAAGCCTTCTCTGCTCTGCGCTTGGTTGAGAACAGGGGAGTTGGGAGATTGATCTGTATTGCTTAAACGAATCAGGTTACAAGGCCTTTATCTATATAGGCCGATCCTTGCCCCCTTTTCCAAGAGATTACTGCTAACCAACTCTAACCGAATACTATTCTCTCTTATCTCTAACAAACTCTCTTATCTCTAACAAACTGTATAACTAAGAATCCTAACTAAGGACTACTGCCAGCAGGCGCCGGCTGGACCAACTTCTGCCTCTTGCGCCTTGCATACTTCTTGCCCCACATAACATCACTCCCCCCCTTGAGCAACAGCTCGTCCTCGAGCTGGAATTGAGGATAGCACTGCTTGAACTGGTCCAGGTCCTCCCAAGAAGCTGACGACAGTGGCAGGCCTTCCCATTGCACCAAAGCTTGTCGGACACCCGCATCAGACAGCCGTAGTCGAAGCACACACGCCGGGGTAGGAACAATGGCACCATTATGGACAGGAGGTAGCCGTGGTGGGGCGTCAGGAGGTGTGCCCACAAACTTTTTCAGAAGCCCAACATGGAATACATCATGCATCCTAGCTCCTGGTGGTAATGCCAATCGAAATGCCACCTGATTGATCATCTCAACCACCTTATAGGGCCCAAAGTAGCGCTGTCGGAGCTTGCCTGAAGATGTAGACTCCAAAGAACCATGGGGACGATGGTGCAGCTGTAACCATACCCAATCCCCTACTGTAAAGTTGACAGCGCGGTGCCCACGGTCATACTGTTGCTTTGCCAGCTGCTGAGCTTGTTCCAATCGCAAACGGACATCCTGTAAGAACTCATCACGCTCAGCCAGAGTCTGAGCCACACCAACCACTCGGACCTCACTGGAATCATAAGAGCGAATAGTCGGGGGGTCGCGGCCATAGACCAATCTGAAGGGAGTTTCACGAAGAGCTGTGTGGTAGGCCGTGTTGTACACATATTCTGCCCAAGGAAGCCATCTGATCCATTGGCGAGGGCGATCACCTGTGAAGCACCACAGATACATGCCAATTGCCTTATTGACCGCCTCGGTCTGGCCATCTGTTTGCGGATGAAAGGCAGAGCTCATGAGGAGGTTTGAACCAGATGCTTTGAACAATGACCGCCAAAATGCTGAAGTGAAAACTGGATCGCAATCAGAGACAATGGAGGCTGGAATTCCATGAAGGCGCACAATCTCTGCAAAGAAAGCACGGGCCACTGATTCTGCTGTATATGGGTGGCCGAGTGAGATGAAGTGGGCGTATTTGGACAGCCGGTCGACCACCGTGAGAATTACTGACTTGACAGCGACCTTGGGAAGGCCTTCAACGAAATCCAAGCTGATGTCCTGCCAAACTGCCGATGGGACCGGTAGGGGTTGCAAGAGACCTCCAAGCTGCAGCAGCTCTGTCTTGTTCTTCTGCCAAACCAAGCAGGCCCGAACAAACTCTTGAACAAGCTTCCTGGCTGAGGGCACATGGAAATCACGGTGAAGCCTGTGGAGAGTTCTCTGGATGCTTTCATGGCTGTCATCATGCACAGCAGATAATATAGCCGGGAGCAGAGGGAAATTAGCAGGAATATAAAGGCGATTTTGATACAACACCATGCCATCTGCCAGTGTCCATGGGGCGCCGAGTGTGCCAACCGCAATCTGGGCGCGCAGGTCCTGTAACACGTCGTCAGCGTCTGCTGCTTGCTTGATATCCTCTAACAGATCAAAGGACGGTGAAGAGATGGCAGAGAGCTGTGCTTCAGGCGTGTCACGGCGAGAGAGAGCATCAGCCACAATGTTAGTGCGCCCAGGTTTGTACTCAATGGTGAAATCATAACCCAGGAGCTTGCTGACCCAATGATGCTGCGGAATTGTGGCCAACCGCTGGTCGAGGATGTACTTCAGGGGTTGATGATCGGTGCGGACGACGAACGCGCGGCCCCATAGATACGGGCGCCAATGCCGCACTGCCTGGGAGAGCCCAATGAGCTCACGCTCATATGCCGCCAAAACACAATGTCAGGGAGGGAGGGCGCGGCTGAAGAAAGCGATGGCGCCATCACCCTGGTGAAGAACGGCGCCAATGCCCGAGCCTGATGCGTCGCACTTGACGATGAAGGGCCGATCGAAGTCCGGTAGAGTCAACACCGGTGCTGTCGTCAATGCCTGTTTGAATGCCAGGAACGCCTAATCGGCCGTCGGGGACCACTGGAACGCATCGCGCTTGAGCAGGCTTGTCAATGGCGCGGCGAGCGACCCAAAATTGGAGATAAACCGTCTATAGTAGCCGGCGAGTCCCAGAAATCCGCGTAGGGTGCGCACTGAACGAGGGCGTGGCCAATCTGTGATGGCATGTACCTTGCTGACATCCATGGCGACACCAGCCGCGGACACCACATGTCCCAAGTAAGACACAGATTCCTCGCCGAAGGAGCACTTGGAGAGCTTCAAGAACAACTGGTGGGCGCGCATGATGGAGAGCACCTCGCGGATATGATGCAAATGTTTTGACCAGGATGAACTGAAGATGAGGATGTCGTCGAAAAATACCAGGACGAACTGCCGGAGGAACGGTCGGAGCACGTCGTTCATCAATGCTTGGAATGTCGCGGGCGCGTTAGTGAGGCCGAACGGCATCACGAGGAACTCGAACAGGTCGTCATGAGTGCGGAACGCCGTCTTCTCCACATCTACAGGGTTCATACGGACCTGATGATATCCAGAGCGGAGGTCAAGCTTGGTGAAGAACCTCGCGCCGCGCAGTTCATCCAGGAGCTCCTCAACGACAGGGATCGGGAACTTGTTCTTCACGGTGCGGTCGTTGAGGGCGCGGTAGTCGATGCAGAGCCTCCAGGTGTCATCAGCCTTCTTCACCAAGAGCACCGGTGCGGAGAACGCCGAGGTGCTCCGGCGAATGAGCCCTTGCTGCTCCAGGGTGCGGCATTGCTTCTCCAGTTCATCTTTCTGTAGCTGCGGGTATCGGTATGGACGGACAGCCACCGGCGTGGTGTCGGGCAGGAGGTGGATGTGATGGTCGCGTGCGCGAGGAGGCGGCAGTCCTGTTGGTGTGGTGAAGACGTCCATGAATTCCGCCAGCAGGAGATCCAAGAGGTCGCGGTCGGCTGACATAATGCAGACGCGGAGATGTGGGGTGCCTGGACCAGCAACGCCGCGCCAGCGCACGCGGTGACCATGGCGCCAGAAGGACATCGTGTACCGGCCGAAATCCCAAAGGATTGGTCCCAGTGTCGCCAACCAGTCGGTGCCAAGGACCATGTCATATCCGCCGAGCGGCAGAACAAAGAAATCTGCTCGGAACGCCTCGGTGTCGATGTCGAACGGAGCATCGCGGAAAACTCCTGTCGCTGGCACCTTGTCCCCGTTCGCCACCGTGACGTTGATGTCTGTCCGAGGGATGAAGCACAAGCCACAGCGAGCAGCCGCTGGCGCCGATACGAAATTGTGTGTGGAGCCGGAGTCAAGGAGGGTTGTGACGGTGATGGCGCCGAAACGTACCCCCACTTGCATCGTGTCGCGGGTGCGCACTCCGGCGATGGCGAGCAGAGAGATGCGCGGCTCCTCTGGTGCGTCGGTGTCGTCTTCATCATCCCCATCATGGAGCTCGAGGCTGAACAGCTTGGCGAAGACACGATTGTGGCCCCGGACGTATTTTTCGTCACAGTTGAAGCACTGGCTGTTTCGGCGTTGTTCGTCGATCTGGTCCGGCGAGAGGCGCCGGACGGTGCGGCCAGCGACCGTGACGATGTTGGGCATTGATGCGGCTGGGCGCTGGGACGAACTGGGCGGCGTTGGTGTGGAGCTTGAGGCCGCGCGGGAAGGGCGAGCGTCGGGGATGGCGCCAGCAGGAGGCCGCGAGATGGCGGCGGACGGGTGACGCGCGATTGCTGGGTCAGCGCGGCTTGCTGGGCGACCGCCTGCTCCCTACGCTCATGCGCGCGGGCGAGGCTCATCGCCACCTCCAGCGATTGGGGCCCCTGGAGTTGGACATCGATGCCCAGGGGGTCTTGAAGGCCCGCGACGAACAGCTGGATCTGCTGGGCCTCGGTGAGGAGGCCTGCGCGCGTCAGCAGGGCCAGGAATCGCTCCTGGTAGTCCGCCACGGTGCTCGTGTGACGGCAGGCGGCAAGTTCGCCCAACGGGTTGGATCAGAGCGGCGGGCCGAAGCGCATGTCGAGCAGCTCGCTGAATCGGCGCCAGCCCGGCGTGCCTTCGTCGCGTTCCAGGCGCATATACCACTGTTGTGCCGCGCCGTGCAGGTGATGGACGGCGAGCCAGACCTTCTCTTCCTCGACGGTGCGCTGGCCGCGGAAGTAGTGCTCGCAACGATTGAGGAACGGCAGGGGATCTCCGCCACCGTCGAACGTCGGGAAGTCCAAATTGTGGAAGCGCGTGTGGCCCATCGGCCCCTCCTTGCGGAGATTGAGCACTTCTGGCACGCGGGCGTGGAGGATTTCTTGCTGGCCGGCCTCCAATTTGGTGAGCCGCTCGCCGACGGCCTCGAGGAGTTCCATCTTCTTCAGGAGGGCGATCATCATCTGACGGTATTCGTCTTCAGTCTCCTTCTCGCCGCTGGCTTCCACGCCCTTCTTGTCGGCGTCGTCAACCATGGTGGCCGAGGATCGAGAGGTCTGCTGATACCAATGTAATGGCTAGGGGGATTAAGGCTGGTAGATGCAGCCGAGGGAGAAGGTCAAGCCTTCTCCGCTCTGCGCTTGGTTGAGAACAGGGGAGTTGGGAGATTGATCTGTATTGCTTAAACGAATCAGGTTACAAGGCCTTTATCTATATAGGCCGATCCTTGCCCCCTTTTCCAAGAGATTACTGCTAACCAACTCTAACCGAATACTATTCTCTCTTATCTCTAACAAACTCTCTTATCTCTAACAAATTGTATAACTAAGAATCCTAACTAAGGACTACTGCCAGCAGGCGCCGGCTGGACCAACTTGTGCCTCTTGCGCCTTGCATACTTCTTGCCCCACATAACATTGCAGAACTTAATTGCAGAGCTGAACAGCTAGCATATGGCAGTGGCACACCTAATATCTGGATCAGGATCAGGATCAGGTGATGAAACACGGCTTGCTTGGGAACCTGGAGCTGGAGGTGATCAAAGTCAACTAGCTGTTCGTTCCACCACCGGCAACTTGCAGTTTAATTAATCCGTATCAGTATCTCAAGATCTGAATCATATGCTAATCTCGACGCCACCTTCGCCCGTGCAGGCGAGTTTGCCATCTATAATGCAGACATGACAGCCTCCAAATCAAGTTCAATGAGCGATTAGGTTCCGCGAGCCTTCGATTGCAGTGCACAAGCACTTGATCACACATGAGAATGATTCTTGCTGTCTGTTGGTTCAGCCGACCAATTGGCTCCATCCCCTTCGCTATATAAAGAAGAAAGACGAAGCCCGGCAGACAACATTCCAGCAAAAAGAGGCTTCGCCTTCGCAGCTTCTCCCATACTAAGCATGGCTTGCCACCAGAGATCCGTGAGTGTACCCTCAAGCCCTCGCTCCAATGAAGCTAGCATTGAGGAACAACTCCAGGGCCTCAAGTCGATCATCTGCTTACCTTCAGCGACCATCGAAACAATGGTTGATGGTCTGAGCAAGATCGGGAGCATCTACAACTGCATCAACGAGGTCACATGCTTGCCCAGCAGCCAGAGGAAGGCGGTGGAGGAGGAGCTCGATCGCTCTCTTGTCCTGCTTGACCTCTGCAATACCATGCAAGAGAGCTTTGCGGAACTCAAGACATCTGTCCAGGACATCCTATTGGCTCTTAAAAGGGGAGACAACTCGGCTGTTCAGACCAGAGTTCAGTCTTACTCTCGCTTTGCCAAGAAGGTGCAAAAGCAGTGCAAAAAGATCAGCAACAAGGCTTCCTCTGACGTTGAAGGATGCAGGGTGATGAAGCTGCTTGCTGAAGCAAGAGAGATTGTCATGGCAACACTTGAGTCGACATTGAACCTCCTGTCGAAGCAACTTGTGATGCCGAGTTCTAGCAAGTGGTCGCTTGTCTCCAAGGCCTTCCAAAAGAAGACAGTTGTATGCGAGGAGCAATTGCAGGAGTTGGAGTTGGACATTGTTGATCTGGAGAGCAGAGTTGGGACACTGTTCAGGACATTAATCCAGAGCAGAGTTTCTCTTCTGAATGCTCTTAGCTTGTAGATAGATCATACAACTCTAACCCCCTGCGATTAGCATCCGCCTTTTAGAGGATCTGCTGATCTGCAAACAATTTTGTTGTGTACATATATGTGGCACAAAGTGTACAGAAAATTATTCAATTGAGAGGCAAAGATTTTGGTCATCTCCTGTTGTCAGTTCGTATTTCTCTTGTGACAAATTAATGGTGCTCATTCTCGCATAACATAAAGGGAGCCCTAACAAAAAAAATGCCCTAAAAAAATAAATAATAATAAACAAAATTTGGAAGGCTTTGCTCACAGCTATTACAGAAATACAGGTTGTTTAGTGTTAGTTAATGAATTGGTCATGACACTCTTGTTCACATGAGGATGTGCCTCAACAGCAAGCACAAGATCCTGACACAGTGGATCTTGCATTCCAGAGCTAAGACAAGCCAGCTCCAAAGCACGAGTGTTGATTCCCTTGGAAAAATAAAAATGTAGGGTTGCCTTAATGTTTTTTTTTTTGCAGGAAACTACTATCTACTGTTAGTCTATTTATGAATATGGCCTATGTCTGCAGAACAACCTATCAAAATAAATTGATGGATGTTTACATTTTCTTTCTTATTACTATGGTTCTTTCTTAACTGACTGATGCATAGTAAATAAGTGTAGGCAAGTGTTTGGCAAGCAGATAACTTACAAGGCAACAATACAAAGAACGTATTCCCTAAATCACTAGACTGAATCTCATGGTGATTATTTTTGAAAACTGGAGCATGACAACGTCATAAGCTTAATTTGGAGCAGAAAATGCACTAGCAAATCCAAACACTTCTACAGCAGATAAGTGGGTCATCTTCAGACTTCCAAATATTTTGTGTCCGTTTGCTAATGTCATATTCAATTCTTATATTTGCAAATAATTTTTACAATTCGGAAAGCTCGTTGCCATGTTTCGTCCAATGAAGCAAATTGAGTAAATGAAGTGAAATTAGGCAGTATCTGTATGCTAGCAGCTGCAGTAAGCAAAAGATGCAGAATGCATCCAAAGACTAGCAATTTGATACCTGTAATCTCCACTTCCAGTCCCTCGTCCTCCACCTTCCATTACCAGGTCCTCGTCCTCTTTTTTCTTCTTCTTCTTCTTTTGTTTCCCTCCAGAAATTTTTTTTTATCCATTGTGAGCGTGTGCACCTTACACGCTCGAGCAATTTGTTGCTGCTGCTAATTGCGACATAACAGCGCGATAACAATCTGAATTGCAGGGACACGTGGATGAACAAGAACACGATGCAGGGCTGAACAGCTAGGACATGGCAGTGGGACGCCTACCTTCGTTGATCCACCGGATCAGCATCAGGTTGATGAAACGCGGCTTGCTTGGGAGCCTGGAGCTGGAGGTGAGTGAAGTCAACTAGGCAACTAGCTGTTCGTTCCTCCAGCGGCCAGCTGCAGATTAATTAACCCATTTCACGATCGGGATCAGATGCTAATCTCAGACGGCATTTCGCTTGTGCAGCGAGTTTGCTACCCCTAATGCAGACACGACAGCCTCGGAACCGAGATCAATGAACGATGAGGTTCTTGGGATGCTTCGGTTGCAGCACTTGAGCACTTGATACACATGAGGATGATTCTTGTTGTCTGCTGGTTCAACTGACCAATTGCCTCCACCTCCTTCGCTATATAAAGAAGGAAGCTGAAGCCTGGTAGACAACATTGTAGCAGCTTGCCTTCTCTCCCATCTCCAGCGAAAAGAGGCTTTGCCTTTGCAGCTTCTCACATTCCAAGCATGGCTTGCCACCAGAGATCCTTGAGCGCACCCTCAAGCCCTCACTACAACGAAGCGAGCATTGAGGAACAACTTCATGGCCTCAAGTCGATCGTTTGCTCACCGTCAGCGACCATCGAAGCCATGGTTGATTGTCTGAGCAAGATCGGGAGCATCTACAACCGCATTAACGAGCTGACATGCTTGCCCAGCAGCCAGAGGAAGGCAGTGGAGGAGGAGCTTGACTCCTCACTCGTCCTGCTTGACCTCTGCAGTGCCGTGCAAGAGAGCTTTGCAGAACTCAAGACCTCTGTCCAGGAGATCCAATTGGCTCTTAAAAGAGGAGACGGCGTGGCTGTTCAGGCCAGGGTTCAGTCTTATGCCCGCTTTGCCAAGAAGGCGCAGAAGCAGTGCAAGAAGATCAGCAACAAGGCCTCTTCTGACATTGATGGCTGCAGGCTTATCAAACTGATTGCTGAAGCAAGAGAGATTGTCATGGCCATGCTTGAATCGACATTGAACCTCGTGTCGAAGCAACTTGTGATGCCGACATCTAGCAAGCGGTCGCTTGTCTCCAAGGCCTTCCAAAAGAAGACAGTTGTATGTGAGGAGCAATTGCAGGAGTTGGAGTTGGACATTGTTGATCTTGAGAGCGGAGTTGGGACTTTGTTCAGGACATTGATCCAGAGCAGAGTTTCTCTTCTGAATTCTCTTAGCTTGTAGACAGATCATACAACTCTAACCCCCTGCGATTAGCATCCGCCTTTTAGAGGATCTGCTGATCAGCAAACAATTTTACTGTGTACATATAAGTGACACGAAGTGTACAGAAAATGATTCAATGGAGAGGCAAAATTTTGATCCATTTACAGTTGCCAGTTCATATTTCTCTTGTGATATATTTTTAATAATTCTTGTGACAAATTTTATGATGCTCATTCTTGAACCCAAATTATAAACAAAATTTGGATGGCGTTGCTCTTAGCTGTTACAGAAATACAGGTTGTTCAGTGTTAGTTAAAAAATTGGTCATGATATTCTTGTTCACATGACGATGTGTCTCAACAGCAAGCACAAGATCCTAATACGGTGGATCTTGCACTCCAGAGCTAAAACAAGCCAGCTCCAAAGCATGAGTTTTGATTCCCTTGGAAAATACAAATGTATGGTTGCCTTAATGTTTTATTTTCTCAGGAAACTATTACTATATACTGTCAGTCTATTTATGAATATGGCTAACCTATGTCTGCAGAATCACCTATCAAAATAAATTGATGGATGTTTACATTTTCTTTCTTATTACTATGGTTCTTTCTTAACTGACTGATGCATAGTAAATAAGTATGGGCAAGTGTTTGGCAAGCAGATAACTTACAAGACACCAATATAGAGAACGTATTCCCTAAATCACTAGACTGAATCTCATTGTGATTATTTTAGCCGACAACTGGAGCATGACAACGTCATAAGCTTAATTTGGAGCAGAAAATGCACTAGCAAATCCAAACACTTCTACAGCAGATACGTGGATCATCTTCAGACTTCAAAATATTTTTTGTCCTTTTGCTAATGTCATATTCAATTCTTATATTTGCAAAGAATTCTTACAACTCGGAAAGCTCGTTGCCATATTTCGTCCAATGAAGCAAACTGAGTAAATGAAGTGAAAGTAGGCAGTATCTGTATACTACCAGCTGCAGTAAGCAAAAGATGCAGAATGCATCCAAATCCTAGCAATTCGGTACCTGTATTCTTCACTTCCAGTCCTCACCCTTGAGAGGGCGTGGACCCCGTACATCCGGCGGTAAAGAGGGCGGCGGGGCCGGAGCCTCTCACCCTTGAGCTCCGTCGAGCGTACACACCAAAGCGCGCTGGCCTCGACGGAGCACGGATGCAATGATGCATGATTTGCGGAGGAGAGAACGAGGACGGGGAGATGCGGCCGGAATATCCCTTTCCAAGATCGTGCTCATCCCTCCGGCGGCAAGTCCATGTCGCCGGAGGTGGGGGCGGTGGCCTTTGCCGGACGGGAATCGGGGGACGGCAACGTCGTCGGGGGGGGGGGGGGGACTCATTTGGAAAATACCGTACGCGACTTAAGGGGTTTTATGAAAAGAAATCAGGGGGCAGTTTGCAAAATACGTGCCGAGGTCCCGGACTCCCGGTTGAGCTTCCTCTCCGCCGGTCGCCGACGGCGGGAGCGCCGGAGGCGGAGACGGCTTCTGCTGCCCCTGTTCTGTACGGAGAGACATTTCAGCGCCAAGGTCGCCACCTCCGGCGGCCCGGCAGGACATCTCCATGGCCACGGAGGCCACCGCCCACCGGCGCGAAGACCCCAGGACCGCCGCCGTCCTCAAGGGTTCGCCGCAGAACTCGTGATGTGCTTGCCGCCGTTATCAAGCATTACGCTACGGCATCGATCTGGTCAGCCCCGACTCGACAACTTCCATTCCCAGATTCTCCTCTTTTCCCCCTTCCCCCTCTCCGCAAAAGATTTTTATCCGTGAGCGTGCGCACCTTACACGCTCGTGAGAGTTCATTGCTGCTGCTAGTTGCGACATGACAGCGCGATAACAATCTGGATTGCAGGGACACATGGATGGATGAGGACACGAAGCTGCCAGTGAGCACAGGACAGGATGTAGAGCAGAACGGCCAGGACATGGCATTAGGTGATGGAACGCGGTCTGCTTCAGAACCTCGAACTGGAGGTGAGCAAAGTCAACTAGCTGTTTGTTCCACCACCGGCAACTTGCAGGTTAATTAATCCATCTCACGATCTGAAATTCTGGATCAGATGCTAATCTCAGACGGCATTTCACTCGTGCAGGCGAGTTTGCTACCCATAATTCAGACATGACAGCTTTGTAATCGATGAAGTTCTTGGGTGGCTTCGGTTGCAGCGCATCAGCACTTGATCAGAGGATGATTCTTGCTGTCTGCTGGTTCAACTGACCAATTGTCTCCACCTCCTTCGCTATATAAAGAAGGAAACTGAAACCTGGAAGACACAACACAATTGCAATTTGCAGCAGCTTGCCTTCTCTTCCATTTGCAGCTTGCTCCCCCATACAAGCATGGCTTACCACCAGAGATCCGCAAGCGCACCCTCAAGCCCTCGCTCCAACCAAGTCAGTATTGAGGAACAGCTTCAGGGCCTCAAGTCGATCGTCTGCTCACCTTCAGCAACCATCGAAACCATGGTTGACTGTCTGAGCAAGATTGGCAGCATCTACAACCGCATCGACGAGCTGACATGGTTGCCCAGCAGCCAGAGGAATGCAGTGGAGGAGCTCGATTGCTCTCTCGTCCTGCTTGACCTCTGCACTGCCGTGCAAGAAAGCTTTGCAGAACTCAAGACCTGTGTCCAGGAGATGCAATCGGCTCTTAAAAGGGCGGATGATGCGTCCGTTCAGATCAGGGTCCGGTCTTATGCCCGCTCTGCCAAGAAGGCGCAGAAGCAGTGCAAGAAGATCAGCAACAAATCCTCTTCTGACATTGAAGGATGCAGGGTGATCAAGCAGCTTTCTGAAGCAAGAGAGATTGCCATGCTGACACTTGAATCGACATTGAACCTCCTGTCGAAGCAACTTGTGATGCCAAGTTCTAGCAAGTGGTCACTTGTCTCCAAGGCCTTCCAAAAGAAGACAGTTGTGTGCGAGGAGCAATTGCAGGAGTTGGAGTTGGACATTGTTGATCTTGAGAGTGGAGCTGGGACTTTGTTCAGGACATTGATCCAGAGCAGGGTTTCTCTTCTGAATGCTCTTAGCTTGTAGACAGATCATACAACTCTATCCCCTGCGATTAGCATCCGCCTTTTAGAGGATCTGCTGATTTGCAAACAATTTTGTTGTGTACATATATGTGTCACGAAGTGTACAGAAAATGATTCAATTGAGAGGCAAGGTTTTTGATCCATTTCCTGTTGTCAGTTCGAATTTCTTGACTACTTTTATGGTGCTCATTCCTGAATAATACAAAGGGGGTCCAAATAAAAAAAAATGGATGCTTTTGCTCACAACTGTTTCAGAAATAAAGTTGTTCAGTGATATTCTTGTTCACATGAGAGGATGTACCTCAGCAGTAAGCACAAGACCTTTATACAGTGGATCTTGCTTTTCAGAGCTAAAACATGCCAGCTCCAAACCACGAGAGGGTATATTTTAGTTATAGTAAAATGCATGGGTGGTACATCAACTTGGCAGGAGGTGTCATCTGCATCCCCAAACTTCCAAAATGCACATCCAAATCCTTAAACTTGCTAATTGGTTCGTGTGAGGTAACCGGACACAATGCAACCGTCTCCTCTGCTGGCTCTGGTCACCCTCAGGCTCTCTCCTCCGCTCCAGCAAGGCCACAAGCGCGTCTTAGGCCACTTCGTTCTCATCCCAAAGTTGCTGGAAGCGAGGGCCGTGCATCAATATTCGTGTGCAGGCTGCAATAGGAAATATGGATCTACTTTTTCAGATTAATTAGGTAGGATCTTTACCCCCCTTTTTTAGTCCAAAGTCCAAACACTGTTTTTCAAATTTGATTTCCACCTGTGAGTATTTTCTGCTTGTTTGTAGCATTTGTAGGCTCACCTGAGGAACATGCTAATATTTTCAACTCTCTGCAACCTGGAAACAGATTTATAATGCAAGCATAAACTCACTGAATTGCTATCTGATGTAGAAGATGCTTTGGGCATTGCAATATTCTGCAAGCAAAATATTAAGCAACAAATTCGAAAATAAAAAAAATACGCAAAATGTAGGGTCTTCTTCAAGGTGCACAAATCTCCTGCTCATTTCACCTTGGACCTGACAAATCAGATCCATGGGGTGGAGATGAGTATTCCACATTATTCCTAGCAACACCAAAGATGGTTTGGCTAGTTGCCACAAAGTTATAATCAATGTTGGTCTCCACATTCATGGTACCCTCCAAGACCTTGATGACGTCTGACATTGGAGGCCTTTTCTTGCTGTCGATCTGCAAACACCACATCGCAAGCTTCATCATCTGCATTACTTCTTGCTTATGCGCTAGCATATCGGTGTTGTGCTTGTCGATCAAATCTGCTAAT
Source organism: Cenchrus fungigraminus (assembly GCA_036936925.1). NCBI lineage: Eukaryota > Viridiplantae > Streptophyta > Magnoliopsida > Poales > Poaceae > Cenchrus > Cenchrus fungigraminus. The sequence continues at coordinate 41,866,441 of CM072769.1, read as the reverse complement.
TGAGCGAACTGACCATTCTTCACCTTTTCCTCCAATAAGGTAATGAGATGGATGCTCTCTTCGGATCGGGAAGTGTCAAGATTCTTTCTTCCGCTGATGATTTCCATGACCACGACGCCGAAGCTGTATATATCTGCCTTCTCCGTGATTTGTAACGTCAACCATTCAGGAGCTAAATACCCAGGTGTGCCTCTCATTCTGGTCATCACTTGGCTCGTGTCCCTATCAATGAGCTTGCACAGTCCAAAGTCAGATAGTTTAGCATTGAAGCTGTCATCAAGTAGGATATTTTGTGGTTTGACATCCAAGTGAGCAATCCTCTTCACACACTCCTCATGAAGATAACAGAGGCCCTTAGCTATGTGAGTAATGATCTTGCATCGCATTCTCCAGTCCAGAGGAAGAGTGTTGTCCCCTTGTGGTGGGTAATAGATCCACCTGTCCAAGGATCCTTGAGGCATGAACTCATAAACCAAGAGTCTGTGTGATTTCTCTGCACAAAAACCAATCAGCCTCACTAGATTAATATGATGAATGCCGCCAATTGTTTGCACCTCTGCCGAAAATTCTCTCTTTCCTTGACCACTTCGATCCAAACGTTTCACTGCTACTATGTCCTCACCAATCTGTCCCTTGAAAACAGTCCCAAATCCTCCTTCCCCTAGCTTGTCTCTGAAATCCTGGGTTGCTACTTTTAACTGCTGGAATGTGAACCTCACCGGCGTTCCTTGTAGCTCCCCAAACTCTTCCGATTGCTCCACCGCTCGGTGTTGTGCTCTTCGTCGTTTATAAATGCAGAAAACGGCGATGAACAATATGATTAGAGAGATGAAGCCACCTACAGTAGCTAGAATCACCACCACTCGGCTTCCTGAAGACGAATTTTTCGTTGCTGCACCAGAAGGTGAATGCATAGGACTTGGTGTTATATCAGTTGCAGGTGCAGGTTGAGGACCTACAGGCGATGGTGTTATATCAGTTGCAGGTGCTGGTTGAGGACTTACAGGCGATGGTGTTATATCAACTGGGGGACAGAAGACAAGCTGGTAGTTTGTTCCCCCTGGGCAAGAGAATGTTTTTGCATCGTCAGTAGGCTTGGTGTACGCATCGGAGCACTGCGACGTGAAGCAGCGTGGCCCCTTGCTGCACCCTGGTCCTCCCTCGGCTGGCAGGAATGCCATAGCCAAGTTGAAGCCATCGATGACTGAAATATCGAAGAAATCCGTTGCACCACCAACAGAGAACTCCGCTAATGTGACTGGTGGCTGGCCGCTCACGGAGCAGGAAAGCACGCCGCCACAGTCGCCCGTCTGGCATGCCCCATGGCCGCTGCGGTTAAACGAGCAGCCTGTGCGCCCCCACAAGCGCCCACTAGTGGTGTCGGCCGTCACGCTGAGGGTCCACGTCTGCCCTGGGCTGAGCTCTCTGCCACCGCCAACCGGCGTGGCGGCGGGCCATACAGTGAATGCACAGCTGTTGTTGATGCTGAATACGGCCGCGGCAGCGGTGGCGACGAGGAGGAAGAAGATAGGGAGGAGGAGATGGAGAGCAAAGGAGGCAGCCACCACGACTGCCATTGTTGTTCTGTTACGATTTTGTTTCTTGTGATGAGCCTGAAATGAAATGAATTTTGAGAGGTTGTAGTTGGTCTCTTGCATTGTGAGATAACGGTATGACTGAATGGAAGAGTTGATTGGTTCATAGGGAACCCTCACGAGCCGGGAAACAAAATAGTTGAAAGGAACGGCTTGGTGGAATTCCAAACATTCCTGGCTTTCTCTGTTCAATTTGTTCAACGGTCTGCAGCGAGTAACACTACTGCACATGTACTACTGCATATTAAATTAGAAACCAGATTTTTTATCTTTTAGAAAATAGAAACAGACAACCTAATGACACTAATACAGATAATGTATGCAAGCAGACTGAATTTCATGGTGATTATTGTGCCAACAACTGGAGCATGACAGTGTGATAACGGATCAGCACAATTTTCAGCACAAAATGCACTAGCAAATCCAAAAACTTCTACAGCAGATACGTGGATCGTCATCAGGTTTCCAAAGGTGTTTGATCCTATAAGGCTTTTTTCGTAGTAATAAAAAACTAAAGATGCCAGATACGCCGCTTGAGGATTCACCAGAACCAGGCAACATAGCAGCAGCCATGGACAATGAAGTCAACTGTTTCACCAGCACGGCAGGATGTAGCAACCAGCGTCGGCATAGCTCTTCATATCCCATTGCTCAGCTTGCACACTACCGTCGTGATCCGGACCCAACGTTGAACTAGGCACTCGTGCACATCATTTTGCCACTTACCTGAACAACAACAAAGGAAAAGGCATCAACTTGTCATGCATATAGGTGGTTTTATTGCAGCAGCACAACACACGCTCTATCAATGAGATTCTTGCTGTCGGTACTATCAACGACGACATTTGTTCAGTAAATGCAGTTAAATATCCTGCCATTCCAACTGAAGATGTCACTGCCATCTACATTTTGTAGCATTGACATTCAAAACAATTCAAATTTTCATACGTGCATCCAATAGGCAAGCCAGAGGTAAGTAGTAATTAAGACTTTTTTTACCAAACATCTTAACTTATGCAAAACAACCCATGTTTTCAGTGTGTACCAGGTTACCAAGGGTTTGCAGAACTTAATTGCAGAGCTGATGAAACACCTAATATCCGGATCAGGATCAGGATCAGGATCAGGTGATGAAACACGGCTTGCTTGGGAACCTGGAGCTGGAGGTGAGCAAAGTCAACTAGCTGTTCGTTCCTCCACCAGCAACTTGCAGTTTAATTAATCCACATCGGTATCTCACGATCTGAATCATATGCTAATCTCGATGCCACCTTTGCCCGTGTAGGCGAGTTTGCCATCTATAATGCAGACATGACAGCCTCCAAATCAAGTTCAATGAGCGATGAGGTTCTGCGAGCCTTCGATTGCAGTGCATAAGCACTTGATCACAGATGAGAATGATTCTTGCTGTCTGTTGGTTCAGCCGACCAATTGGCTGCACCCCCTTCGCTATATAAAGAAGGAAGCCGAAGCCTGGAAGACAACATTTCAGCGGCTTGCCTTCTCTTCCATTTCCAGAGAAAAGAGGCTTCACCTTTGCAGCTTCTCCCACATCAAACATGGCCTGCCACCAGAGATCTGCTAGCGTGCCCTCAAGCCCACGCTCCAATGACGCCAGCATTGAGGAACAACTTCACGGCCTCAAGTCCATCATCTGCTCACCTTCAGCGAACATCAAAGCCATGGTTGACTGTCTCAGCAAGATCGGGAGCATCTACAACCGCATCAACGAGTTCACATGCTTACCCAGCAGCCAGAGGAAGGCAGTGGAGGAGGAGCTCGACGGCTCACTCGTCCTGCTTGACCTCTGCAGTGCCGTGCAAGAGAGCTTTGCGGAACTCAAGACCTCTGTCCAGGAGATCATATTGGCTCTTAAAAGGGGAGACAACTCGGCTGTTCAGGCCAGAGTTCAGTCTTGCTCTCGCTTCGCCAAGAAGGCACAGAAGCAGTGCAAGAAGATCGGCGACAAGGCTTCTGATGTTGAAGGATGCAGGGTGATCAAGCTGATTGCTGAAGCAAGAGAGATTGTCATGGCAATGCTTGAATCGACATTGAACCTCCTGTCGAAGCAACTTGTGATGACAAGTTCTAGCAAGTGGTCGCTTGTCTCCAAGGCCTTCCAAAAGAAGACAGTTGTGTGTGAGGAGCAACTGCAGGAGTCGGAGTTGGACATTGTTGATCTTGAGAGCGGAGTTGGGACTTTGTTCAGGACATTGATCCAGAGCAGAGTTTCTCTTCTGAATGCTCTCAGCTTGTAGACAGATAATACAACTCTAAACCCCTGCGATTAGCATCCGCCTTTTAGAGGATCTGTTGATCAGCAAACAATTTTGTTGTGTACATATATGTGGCACGAAGTGTACAGAAAATGATTCAATGGAGAGGCAAAGATTTTGATCCATTTCCTGTTGCCAGTTCATATTTCTCTTGTGATATTTTTCAAAACAATTCTTGTGACAAATTTTATGGCGCTCATTCTTGAACCCAAATTATAAACAAAATTTGGATGGCTTTGCTCATAGTTGTTACAGAAATACAGGTTGTTCAGTGTTAGTTAATAAATTGGTCATGACACTCTTGTTCACATGAGGATGTGCCTCAACAGCAAGCACAAGATCCTGATACAGTGGATCTTGCATTCCAGAGCTAAGACAAGGCAGCTCCAAAGCACGAGTGTTGATTCCCTTGGAAAATAAAAATGTGTGGTTGCCTTAATGTTTTATTTTTTTTCAGGAAACTACTATCTACTGTTAGTCTATTTATGAATATGGCTAACCTATGTGGATCATCTTCAGATTTCCAAAGAAGATTGAACTAGTATTTTTGGTTCATTTCCTAATGTCATATTCAATTCTTATATTTGCAAAGAATTCTTACAATTCGGGAAGCTCGTTGCCGTGTTTCATCCAATGAAATAAATTGAGTAAATGAAGTGAAAGTGGAAATAGGCAGTATCTGTATACTACCAGCTGCAGTAAGCAAAAGATGCAGAATGCATCCGAATCCTAGGAATTCGATACCTGTAATCTTCACGTCCAGTCCTGGATGAGCTTCATGGCGTGGATTCCGTACAGCCGGCGGCGTAGAGTGCGGCGGGGCCAGAGAGCCTCTCACCCTTGACCTCCGTCGAGCCCACACCAAAGCGCGCTGGCCTCGCCGGAACACGGATGTAATGATGCGTGATTTAGCGGAGGAGAGAACGAGGAGGGGGAGGTGCGGCCGGAATATCCCTTTCCAAGACCGAGCTCATCCCTCCGGCGGCAAGTCCATGTCCCCGGCGGCGGGGCGGTGGCCTTCGCCGGACGGGAATGGGAGCGAGACGGCAATGGGAGAAAAGAGCAGAGAAAGTTGCAAACACAGGTTTTGCTATTTGTTGAAACATCTCTAAAATTTTGTCAAATTTTACTTGGCAAATCTTTTATTTTACCAACTTCTAAAAAGATATGTCAAATAAAAAAAATTATTCTAATAGTTTGACATAATTCACTTGTCAAACTTAGATCTAACTTACATTAGGAACCCTAAGATACAAACAAAATTATGTTTATATCTTCCACCTCTTGAAAACTTAAATCAAAAACCTTTCTCTGTTTTTTCACCCTCCCACCTATCAAGAAATGACGATACCAAGCGCGCACCGCGCGCATATATTTACGTGTTGGAAGCTGATTTTTCTCAAGTTGTAAAAATTGCTAAGTCTTTTACCAAAGTGTTAGTGAAGTATTTTTAATGTTTTTTTTGCCAAAAATCAAAGATGGTAACTCAATTTGGCAAACGGTTAGAGATGCTCTAACATTACACACGTAAAATTGAGACTCCAAACGTGTGACACTCATTTCTCATGCCATTCTATTCTATGTACTTCTCCTCTTTTCGAATTACTAGCAGATGCACCCGTGCAGACACGCACTGATTAAAAAAATAAAGTAAAAGATGAAAAAACTATTTTTCTAAGAAACAAAACAAAATAAAAATACCGGCATTCTAGATGATCTTTCAACAATACATAAAGAAACTATTTTTACAAGAAAATATCAGTGTGAACATGTCGAAACGCGAGTAAGGAGAAAATACACGAATGAAAGTATTAACAAAAATTCAGGATTAAAAAACAAAAAGCTCAGAATGGTAGCAATTGCAAAAAAAACTACCTTTGGAATATCCTGGAACAAAATTTGTGTACTCATAATGATAATATACGATGGATAGATAAACAAAAACGATGAAACCACGTCAAATAACAATAACAAAATTGATGCAAGCAGTAGATTGAAACGAAGAACAAATCAACTTACATGGGTACTGCATCTGAGAAGTCGTGCCTCCAAAATAATATTTTTATCATCTTGGGAATTGAGTTTTATAGGGAACAAGGGGTGTAAAAAAGAAAGGAGTATTGATTGGCGTGATTGAGGGTATTGAACTCAAAAGGAAATAGTCAAGGACTCAAACCATCATTTGCATATAAATGACGTCCATCTAATTGCATTTGAATGTCGTCACCTAATCACATTGTGATTCTTTCCTTAATTGATCTTTCCTTGTTTTTCTCTTTCCTTGCTAACTATTTATGAATAGCACGCTACCATTGACAAAATAACGCACCAATTTTTTCGTTAGTTCATCTAATCACGTAGTGACTCTTTCCTTACTTGATCTTTCCTTGTTTTTTTCTTGATGTGTCATCAATCACACCAATCAATTTTCCTTTACTTTGTGCATCAATATCTCTTTCCTTTTGAGTCATGTCATCAATCACACCGATTAATTTCTCTTTCTTTGAAAAAGAATGAAGAAAAGAAACAACATTTCTGATTGCCTCCAACATTTGAAAAAAAGAATGAAGAAAAAAACAACAGCCGTGATTGAGACGTGTGGGTACCAATGCGCGGTGATTAAGGAAACAAACCAATCGTGATTGAGGTGTGTGGGTACAGAAGGGCGGGTAAGTGGGAGGGCACAATGACAAAAAAATAGAGAGAACGACAAAAATATTTTAGATCGTCAATTTTTTCGTCATTTCGTCGTCATCATCGTTTTTTCGTCTACCTTTTGGTGGGCCTCGCCTGACAGGTGGGTCCTCTATGAGAGGTCGGTATGTTTCTCATTGGGTGAGAATTGTTTTCAATTCTTTCTTCTTTTATAGTATAGATTTCCCTTGTATTTGACCATTACCTTGGTCGAAAATAGCACATACCCTTGGATAGATAGTCTCGAAGGTGTTTTACAATTTTTTATGCTCGAAGCGATGCATATTATTTTTTCCATGTCATCTTTATGTATAATAATTTATTTATTATTCTTGTGCAGCCATTAGAACTGAGCTGCGTACGGATGTTACGACACACGACAATAAAAAAGTTGTTGTTGTCGCACGTGCCGAGACGATTGAGAAGGAGTTCAAATTTTAGTTTATATATGTAACCTTTACCATAAGCGGCATTATAATTGTTAGATTTTTCATTTTGAATGTGTTAGTTCTATGTGTTGCAGTTTCATGGTTTTGTATTCAATTTTTTTATATCACGTGCGTGTCGCACGTGCACTTCCACTAGTAGTATAGATTTCCCTTGTATTTGACCACTGAATGGACGTTTTTGCCCTTCTGTTATTTTGCTGCATCAGACCCGTGATCATGCATGCATCGTTATCCTCAGACACACTTAGGATGTATTTGGTTCACTTCCCAGCCCAACCTGACTCACCAGCCAGCCAGGCCTCCTTTGGAGATGGATCAATATATAAAAATTGTGATTCCTGTGCTGCCATGTTTTCTCTTTTTTTTTTCCGGGAGGGAGGTTATAGTCCAACTCATGCATGCATCGTCATCGTCAGACACACTTAGGACGTATTGGGAAAGTTGGATTCATACCATTGTAGAGTTGGGAAATTTAGATCCTTACCATTACAAGTCAATGACATGTGGGGTTTACATGAGTCAATGACATATGGGGTCAATAGTACATATCTAACTTTTGAATCTTTTAATGGTATGGATCCAATTATTCCTATATAAAAATGTGATTCCTGTGCCGTCATGTTTTCTTTTTTTTCTGATTTTCCGGGAGGGAGGTTCTAGCCAACCCCGGATTCGAACCCTGGTCACCAGGGTCAGGCACAGACATCCTCACCATTGCACTACTTCAAGTAATTTCAGTACTTCTCATCTTGTTATTTACTTATCCCATAAACGTGTGTTTGGTTGGGGGTTGGGACGGAGCGAACCCGCTCCCATAGCTGTTTGGATGAAGATGAAGAGGGTTGGGTTGGCTACAGAGGGGAATATTCCCTATAGATGCGGGTTCGCTCCGCCCTCGAAATCTGGCAGACGGAGCGAACCCAGCTGGGTTCCGTCGCTCGTGTGTCCTCCATCTCCTCTCTGTTCACCTCGCCTCTCTCGGCCTCCCAATCTCTCTCGTACCCTATCGTCGGCTCGTCGCCCTCCACCTCCCTCCGGCGGGGCATCCCTGGCGGCGCCTCCCTGCTTTCCTATAGATGCGGGTTCACTCCGCCCTCGAAATCTGGCAGACGGAGCGAACCCAGCTGGGTTCCGTCGCTTGTGTGTCCTCCATCTCCTCTCTGTTCACCTCGCCTCTCTCGGCCTCCCAATCTCTCTCATACCCTGTCGTCGGCTCGCCGCCCTCCACCTCCCTCCGGCGGGGCATCCCTGGCGGCGCCTCCTTGCTTCCCCGAGCCGCTCCTCCCCGCACCAGCACGCCCCCTCTCCTTCTCCTCTCTGCTCCACGGCGGCACCTCCCACCCCTGTCTCCCTCACCACGCGGGGAGTAGCTATGGCCGGCGCTGTGCGGAGGAGAGGGGGGCCGCGACCAATCCCTGGCGGAGGAGGAACAGAGGCGCGGACAAGCCTCGCGGCGGCGGAGAGGGAGCCTGCGGCCAATCCCTGGCGGCGAAGGAGCAGAGGCGCGGATGAGCCTCACGGTGGCGGCCAGCTCCCGGCGGTGGCGGCTTTCGACTCCACATTCTCCTCACCGCCTCGCTCCCCTTCTTCACGCCTAGATGCGCGACGGGAGTAGCCGGAGCCGGAGCCCGCGCCGCTCGCATGCCTGCCGCCGGACGGGAGGAGCCGGAGCCGGGAGCCTGCCGCTCGCATGTCCACCGCCTGACGGGAGGAGCCAGAGCCGGGAGCCTGCCGCTCGCACACCCGCCACGGATGGCGCCGCTCGTCGCTGGCCGCTGGGAGGGAGACGGGATGGCGCCGCTCGCACGCTGGGTTCTGGGGAATAAGATAAGGATGATAAAAAATAAAAAGAAAAAAAATGTTGAGAGCATGACAGGTGGGGTCCATTGATGGCAAGTGGGACCCTCACTAACGTTGTTATCATGCTATCCAACTTGTATTTCTAATTTCTTCAACTAAATATGAAATGAGTTGGCTCCGTCTCCAAAATCAGAAGTGCAACCAAACAACGAGATGAGTTCAACCCAACTCAAAAGACTAGGTTGGATCCAACCCAACCCAACCAACTCTCAACCAAACACACGGTAACATAGCCATATAGCCACGACATAAAGCTCTGACAGGCAGCGGCGACGCTGTGACGGACAGGGGGCAGCAGCGAGATCTCGCGTGCGGCGTGTCGATGCGGACACTGTTAATCTTGTGGTTAGTTTTATGAATAAAAGAACCGAAATGCTCAAAAACTGTAAAGTATCCCAGTGGTAAGGCACAATAATTTGTGGACTGAGGTTGTAGGTTCGAACCACTCTCCTCCCACCTTTGTGGGTTCAATTTTTTTAATTGATGACATGGCGGTGAGGTGAGGTGGCGCGCGCCCGGGTGACGTGGCGGCTGCAGCCAGGTGATGTGGCGTTCAGGAAAGAAATCAAAGGTACACATTTGTTCGGTACTAAGTGTTCATGAGGTCCTAGGTTCAATTCTTAGGTCTCCCTTTTTTCTGTTTTTTTAGAATTTTTTATTTTTTCAATTTTTTCCATCCTATAACGTGTCTATTTTTTATTTGTTGACCGTGACGAATTTAACAAATCGTCGCAATGTTCTCTGCTTCAATATCCATCATGCACATCCGTAACGAAAAACAGAATACATCGCAGACGCAGTGCTCTTCGTGATGTTTTTTGAGAACATCGTAAAAAATCCATCACAGATTAAATATTTTCTTGTAGTGAGATCGGGTCCGAGAGCAGTAGTCTAGCACCCCAGCCCCTCCTCTGCCGCCGCCAGCCATCGGTGCCGCACACGAGAACCGCCAACGTCGTTATTGGGGAACACCGCCGCACACCAACCTCCTCCACCTCTTCGGTTCCACGTCCCTATCTCCGTCATGTCGAGAGGCCCTGAGCTTTCACCGCGAACACCACAGCCCGACTCTTGGCTGTCGCCGACCGTCTGCCACCGCGTCGACTAGATCAGCCATCAGGGAGCGGATCCGGCCACCGGGGCGCCGGATCTGTTGCTAAGGACCGCCGTTGTCGCTGGCTCCACGAGATGATCGCCACGCACTGCCCCCGCCCAGAGCAGGCGAACGCAGCCAGAAGGATGAGATGTCCCACCGCCGCCACTGCCGCCATCCTTGGAGCCCACGCAGCTTTCGGTGGCCCCCTCCGGCGGTAGTGAGGAGAGGGGAAGAGAGGAAGGGGTGGCGGCGGCGCGGACGCTCAGTCGCCGTCCGAGTCGTCTGAGCTGGGGATGACATGTACAGATTTAAATCTAATTATTTACCAACCGAGCAGTGACGGAGGCAAGATAAAAATTAGAGGAGGCTAAGTTCTCGTTCTTTCTCCATCTCCACCAATTCTTCCACTTATTCTTCTTTTTTTCCTCTCTTCTTCTCAAATTCTTCTTTTAAATTCAATGGAGTTCATGGGAGTAGGATGGCTAGAGCCCCTCTAGCCCCACAGTTGGATCCGTCACTGCAACCGGGAGAGCTAGGACAGCGAAGTGCTAGTTTCTACATTGGTTAGCGAGGCATTATGTCTTTTTGCCAATAACGAATCAACTACCTGTGAACTTGTAGTAGTTAGTAGTTACTACGAAAAATAAATTTAAACTCTCAAGAACACCAGTGTCCAACTGCAACAGACTCCTTAGACTGACTCCAGCGGGTGCTGCATACCCGCGCGCATCTTCAAAATGAGGAAAAAAAGGGTACTGTTGCACCTCCAGCAGCTACCGCAGCAGCTGCTGCATTTTGCAGGGAGGGCACTGCCGTGCCACATCCTCGTGGATTCTGCGGCTTTCCCTATCTCAACCGTCCGCGGGGCCCACCGTCTTCCTCATCCGCCTCCTCCGCCAGACCGCCACCGCTTGCTCCACCCGCTGCCTGATCCACCTCCTCCTGCCCCGCCCGCCGTCTCTCCTCCTCCCGACGCGGCGCCCACTCCAGGCCAGTCTCGGCGGCCTCCAGCGCGCGCGAATCGGGCAACTGCCCCGCCGCCGCACCGGGCGACGTCGAGCTCGGGAAGGAGAAGGGAGGACCGCCAGCGGGCGGAGATGGAGGCCCTCTCCAAAGGGAGCTCAGGCCGGCGCCAGATCCGGAGGATGCGGCCCCCTACCTCGCCGTGGACCGCTCCTCCACCTTGCTCCCGCCGCCGTCGGGGGCTCGCCCGCGCCGTGTACCACGCCGGAGAGGCCGGTTCCGCCGCGGACTGCAGCCGCCTCCACTCTCCCTCGATCTAGCGGCGGAGGATCCGGCGAGCGGAGCAGGGACGGAGCTCGCTGCCGGCCGGCTGCGGCCCTCTCCCTCCTGGCGCGAGCCAACGGCCACTGGGAGGGATGCGCGACGGGGACGCGTACTGCTGGAAGCTCCAACTCTTTTGCAGTTGCACTTCGTCTCTCTCTTTTGCTCAAAGGATCTATTTGCAGATGGGGAACGAGTCTATTGCTGGAGACAGTCTTATAAATACCAGCTGTTCCCATTTCACTCCGCCTGTCGACCGGACATCCCTGGGCCTACTATGCAGGTGGGCCATGCTCGAGAGATAAGGCCTGATAATCTAGACTACTCGACTAGTGGGCCACGGTGCAAGACTACCGTGGGCCACAAGGCAAGACAAGGCGGACAAGGACTTGTACTAGATTAGGAAAGTTTCTCATTAACCGACATAGGCTACTCCTAGTCCTACTCGACTAGTACTCTTGTACCTAATCTGACTTGTAACCCTGCCTCCCGTGCTATATAAGGCGAGACAGAGACCACCTCAAGAACATACGCAATCAATCAAGAGCCACGCAGCATACAGGACGTAGGGTATTACGCACATTACGGCCCGAACCTGTCTAATTGTGTGTCCCGTGTCTCACCATCGTGTTCCTGGTCTCGGCGAGCCCCACCGCACAATCTACGACCTCGGGTACCCCGTGGTAGGCTCGGTGTCTAAAACACTGACAGCTGGCGCGCCAGGTAGGAGATCTCGTTGCTGATCCACTGGCGAACTCGATGGCTCCTGTCATCATCAAGCCAACCGTCGCTTTCCAACAAGGCAACACCTTCGTCTTCGGCTCCTGGGTATGTGTTGCTGACGGCGCTGGATCGTTCTTGCGTTTTCTAGCATCAACTCCGGAGTTGAAGTTCAAGTCCTCGACGCTTACACAAGTTTCAACGGAAGATCTCGTCGAGAATTTTGGCGAGATTTCGCTTTCTGACCCTGTCAGAGAGCTCGAGTCGGAGTCCGAGTTCAACTCGACTTCACCGTCAATCCAGTCTGAGTCGCTTTCCCCGGCTACACAACTTGCGCTCGGCCTGGATTGTTTCCCAGCACCACCCCTCTTCGGACGTCGCCACGTCAGCGCTGCTTACCAAGCCGCATTGGCCATCCTCATGCGTCCTGGTTCGAAGACGGTGCTCGAGTACTCTTCGGATTCGGAACCTCGACTACTTTGATTCGGATTCATCTGAGTTCGAGTTCGACTATGGTTCGGATTCTGCTGAAGTACAACAACTGTCAGGCCCTGCTCAAGGACTGGTGATCACATCGACACCTAAGGGTAGATTCGTCTACTGGCCTGAGCATGTGCCTGCTGACCTCGCCTTGGATGGTCAGGAGCGCTTTGTCACCTGTCTCGACAACTTACCCTTTCAGGAAGGCGCCAAGCTTGTTGACTACGACACCGACACTGAGCTCATTGAGAGTACGGGTACTCACTCGTCTTATCGTGAGGTTTTTGTCGTCGATGCATCTACTCCGCAGGGGCACCGTGCCAATTACCGCTTCCCGGATGATGTCTGTGATGATGAACTCTCTACTAATGCACCTGCTGATGAAACTACGGAGGCCAAGACTGCACGTCGCCAGAGGAATACTGATCGTGCAACCCTCCGTCGAGAACTCGCGGATGCTTTACCTACCCGCAACTTGCAAGAAGCTCTGGATGCGGTCGCTACTCGTCAATATCATACTCGTAACAACAACGTCAATATCATACTCGTCAACATGATCAACTTGCTTGGTCGTGCTATGCCTCGTGACAGGGCGGCTGTAGAAGTCACAAAGTTGGCTGATCTAGCCTACACCATGTTACCCAACACACCTAGTCATCATGGAAGTAGTGAGGGTGCCCATCGCGGCACTCACAGTCCTAATCACACACGTCCGAAAGCTAGCAACAGAGGCCACGGCGGTGATGGCAGTGTCAATAGCAAGTCATGCGATTCTCGCTACGATGCTCGCAATACCATCAATGCCAGGCGTGTCGAGCGAGAGACGCAAAAGGATGCTGACTCTGACTCCTTCCCTGCTTTCACTGCTCGCCTTCAAGCTCTTTTCCTTCCGGAGAAATTCAAGCCCTATGGTATTTCTAAGTACGATGGCAAGCAAGATCCAAGGCAGTGATTGCGCTGCTATGTTTTGTCTATCTCTAATGCTGGGGGCAATGATAATACCAAGGGCATCTACTTCTCTTTTAGTCTGGAGCAAGAGCCACTCACATGGTTCGAATCTCTTAAGCGAGGCTCCATCGACAACTAGGGACAACTCAAGCAACGCTTCACCAGCAACTTCGCTGGCTCTTTGGGTCGTCATGGTACTCGTATGGACCTTGCGTTGATCAAGCAAAAACAAGGTGAGACTCTTCGTGAGTACATGCACTGCTTCTTTGAGGAAAGAGCTACTGTTGTTGATGTCACCGAGAAAGAAGTCATAGACACCTTCCAGGATGGTTTCTATGATGACAAGTTATTCCAAGACTTTGGTCGCGCTCGCCCAGCCAACATCACCAAACTCAAGGAGATGATCACTCATTGGGCGGACGAGGAAGACAAAGCTTGGAATCGGGACAAGCATCTTCGTGGCAACCAGAACAACAACAACAATAACTACAACAACAATAATGCTGGTGGAAGCAGTGGTGGCAAGCAACAGCAGGGTAATTGCACAGGTAATAACTACTCGAGCAATCCTAATCGCAAGCGCAAGCCCAAAAATACTGTTGCAGCCATGGAACCCACCGCCAAGTCTGAAGAGGATCCTCACTGGGCCAAGTTGACCAAGTAGAAATGTCCATGGCATCTAGAGGGTGATCACACTACAGAGCAGTGTTACCAACTTCGCCGCGCCTTGAAGAACACACCAGAACCGGTGCATCCAAACCCAAGGTTTCGCAAGAACAAGGGGAAGAAGGCTAACACAGACAAAGATACTGGGTTTCAAGATCCATCTAACACTGTCAATGTCATCTTCGGTGGGCTACCAACCAAGAGCATGCAAAAGCTAGCTCTCAGGGAGATTATGTCCATGGAACCAGCAGCTCCAACTTTCCTGAAGTGGTCTGAAACTCCCATCAGCTTCTCAAGGGCAGACCAATGGACTAGTTTCTCTGAACCAGGGTGATATCCTCTCGTCTTGGATCTAGTGGTGGCAGGCTCCAGACTCACCAAGGTTCTCATCGATGGCGACAACGGTCTCAATGTCCTGTTTACCAAGACCTTGAAGAAGATGGGCCTCGATATCACCAACATGCTGACCAAGACCAACTCGCCATTCTACGGTATTATCCCAGTCAACACGGCTGTTCCTTTAGGTTCAGTCGTACTACCCGTTACCTTTGGGACTAAGGCACATTACCGTACCGAGTACATCAAGTTCGAGGTCGCTGACTTTGAGACTTCTTATCACGCCATCCTTGGCAGACCTGGTCTGGCAAAATTCATGACTATTGCACATTATGTGTACCTTGTACTCAAGATGCCAAGCCCTAAAGGAGTACTCTCACTGTGTGGGGATTTGAAGCGTTCCTACGACTGAGACACAGAAGTCGTGGAACTTGCCTCCACAAATCAAGTCCCCGATGCTATGATGGAAGTCTTCACTGCAGCTAAAAAGCTTGCTCCGAGCGAGCTGGAGGTTCCCGAGAAGACTGACGTCAACAACAAGCCTGCACCGACTGGTGATGTCATGCTCAAAGCCGTGGATCTTGGTACTGGCGATAGCAGCAAGACGACCATGATCAGTGCACATCTTGATCCTAAATAGGAAGACGCGCTCGTCAACTTCCTTCGGGCTAACCGCGACATCTTTGCTTGGAAGCCAGCTGACATGCCAGGTGTGCCCAGGAGGTTGATCGAGCACTCACTCAACGTTGATCCTAACGCTACCCCCAAGAGACAACATCTTTGTCACTTCGTTGATGATCGCAGGGATGTTATCAAGAAAGAGCTCGACAAACTACTCGCGGCTGGCTTCATCCGGGAAGTCTTTCATCTGCAATAGCTTGCTAACCCTGTGCTTGTCAAAAAGAAGAACTCAAATGATTGGAGGATGTGTATCGACTACATAGATCTTAACAAGCATTGTCCCAAGGATCCTTTCGGGTTGCCGCGGATTGATCAAGTTATTGATTGCACGGCGGGCTGTGCTTTACTATGCTTCCTCGACTGCTACTCGGGTTATCACCAAATTGCAATCAAGGAATCTGATCAAGAGAAGACTGTGTTCATCACCCCGTTTGGCGCTTATTGTTACACAACAATGTCGTTCGGGTTGAAAAACGCTGGCGCTACCTACCAGAGAGCTATCCAAGCATGCTTCAAGAGGCAACTCCACAAGAACGTGGAAGCGTACGTGGATGACATCATTGTGAAGACTAGGGATCCAGACACGCTCATCGCAGATCTTGAGGAAACTTTTGCCTCGCTACGGGAGTACCAATGGAAGCTAAATCCCAACAAGTGCATTTTCGGCGTATCATCTGGGAAACTACTTGGGTTCATCATCAGCCATCGTGGCATCGAAGCAAACCTCGAGAAGATCACTGCCATCTCCAACATGCAAGCTCCGACTACTATCAAGGATGTCCAGAAGCTTACTGGATGTATGGCGGCACTCAATCGCTTCATCTCACGACTTGGAGAACGAGGTCTACCTTTCTTCAAGTTACTCAAGCAGCAGGAGAAGTTTGTGTGGACAGAGGAAGCTGATCAAGCACTCACTCAACTCAAAGAGTTCATATCAAAACCTCCAGTTCTCACAGCTCCTCTGCCAAAAGAAGAACTACTGCTCTACATTACTACGACTACTAATGTTGTCAGCACAACCATTGTCGTTGAACGGCAGGAGGAAGGCCACGCCTATCCTGTCCAGAGGTCGGTCTATTTCGTCAGTGAAGTTCTTTCAGAATCCAAGGCTCGCTACCCTCCGGTACAAAAGCTACTCTATGCGGTTCTGATTACTTCACGGAAGCTCCGCCACTACTTCGATGAGTACAAAATTTCTGTGGTTACTAGCTACCCGCTTGGCTAAATATTGCACAAACGGGATTCCACAGAAAGAATTTCTAAATGGGCGGTAGAGCTTGGTGCTCTATCACTCGAGTTCAAGTCTCGCACTGCTATCAAGTCTCAAGCTTTGGTTGATTTCATAGCCAAGTGGCAAGAGAATCAAGTTCCGACTCCAATTGAGCGTCCAGAGCATTGGGTCATGTACTTTGATGGTTCCCTCAAGCTGGAAGGCATCGGTGCTGGAGTACTACTAATCTCTCCCAAGGGCGAGCAACTCAAGTATATTTTATAGATCTTTTTGAAGGTCTCAAACAATGAAGGTGAATATGAAGCTCTACTGCATGGTCTTCGCCTTGCAGTGTCTCTAGGCATCACACGACTACTCGTTTATGGTGATTCCTTGGTAGTCATCAATCAAGTTGATGATTCTTGGGATCGCAATGTTGAGAATATGGATGCGTACTGTCGAGAGGTACGCAAACTTGAGAACAAATTCCATGATCTCGAGTTCCATCATGTCATCTGCGACAACAACGTTGCTGCGGACGTCTTGTCAAAGCTCTTGGCGCAGTCTGGCTTCTGGATCAACCTCCAAGCGTACATTCACCACTGCCTCTATGTCTTCTGGTTGTTGTGCTCTTGGTCTGGAGGCTGCATCCAACGCTGCCTTGACTATGTCACTCCATAGCAGGTGCAAAGATTGCGCAACATCGGCTTCTGCTGCCACCACATCCTCAGCGGATTTGGCTTGGGGTTCCTGGGGGCTATCTTCTTGTCTGACTGGCGGGTTCTGATTACCCTCAGCGGAACTACTCCTTGAACCTCCCCACTTCACATCCATGGATTTTCTGCATCAACAAGTCAATCAGCATTTTTTTCAAATTATCAAGAACAAGAAGTATTCGAGTACTCGGGTACTTACAGAGTAGCACGAGGAACCACAGTTTTTGGTCCCAGGAGATCAAAAAGTGTGGGCATCGCGGGCACCACTGGGACATTCTCGACCGGTGGCACAGTTCTTGGCATCGCGGCTTCTTGCTGTTCTGGCTTCACCAGCTCCATGGGTGATGGTTGAACCATCTCGGGTTCAACTGGTCTTGCAGGGCTGCTCACGGGTACTTCCGTAGGAGAGGAAGACCCAAAAACCTGAGTAGTACTCGTTGTACCCTACATTGACAAAATTACAAGTCAACATACAAGATTCTAAGTACTCAACAAGATATTGACTACTTGGTTTAAACAACTAACCTCAATAGTTGGCAAAGCTGTGCCTGTGATCTTCTTCACAGCATGCTTTCCAATGGTGGTTCTCTTCTTCCACAGCGGCTGTGTCACATCATCAACAAGTGATGAAGCCGACCTCTTCAACTAGGCCTGGGCACGAAATATCGAGAACCGAAACCGAACCGAAAAATACCGAACCGAATAAATTCGGTTTCTGTTCGGTTCTTAGTTTCCAGGAACTGAAAAAATCGAGGAAAATTCGGTTTTGGGCCTCGGTTTACCGAACTCCCGAACTGGAACCGAACCAACAGCCAACAGCCCATCCAACACTTTAAGCCCAGGAACAGCCCACCAAGGCACCAAACGTCCCAACCCTAACATCTTCGCAAAGCACCTAGCGCCGTCCGCTCTGTCCTCGCGCAGCCACCCCCGTCCGCTCCGTCCTCGCGAAGCTGCGAGTCGTGACTCGCGAGACGCGAGTGGCGGCCTCGCTCGCCGCTCGGTCGGCCGGTCGCTCCGCTGCTCCGCCCGAAGCGCGTTGACGACGCCCTTGCTCGGTTGCTTCGCCTCCGCAGTCCGCGCGCCCCTCGGCCACCGGCCTGCCTTCATGCCGCCACCCCGCCCTCGTCGGCCTGCCCTCGCGCCGCCGGCCTGCCCTCGCCGGCTCGCCGCTGCGCGCATGCGCCGCGCCGTCAACCTCGCTCCACATCAGTCACCTCACGGGCTCACGGCACGACCGCACGAGGACATCGCCGCCGCTGACCCCATGCCCACCAGGTAAGGCAGGCCACTTCTCTTTCTCCTGTAATCTTTCGGTTCTTTCGGTAAATACCGAAACCGAACCGAAAGAACTGATACCGAATTTGCTCGGTTCCAAGTTTTTCTGAGAACCGATCGGTACCAATTTAGTGAGGAACCGATTTCGCCTGGGTAACGAGGAACCGAACCGATCGGTTCGGTATTACCGAACGCCCAGGGTGATCTTCAACGCCCCCGCAGAGACACCACTTGGGATGGGTACTTCACTCCAGAGGCCTGTATTAGTATCATAGATGGGTTTCCTTTTATCTTAAGGAGTACCCGTACCGCGACTTCACTTCAAAGCGTTGTGACAGCGTCTGCTCGTCATCATCGCTTGTGGTGGCGTCTTCTACTAGCACCTCATCCTCCTCCTGAGCAGGACGACTACTCTCGGGTGCTTGAGCCTCAACTTGTGACGGCTCATCTTCTTGCACCTGCTCTGTTTTGCGAGGACGAGGAGGTGGTACGGAGACAAATTTTAGAACATCCTCCTGCAACAAGACAAGGCAAATACATCAGTCTACGACTACTTGCAAATAAGTACTCAGGGGCTGGTTTGCGACTACTCACTAAGCGTGGAGGATTATTAGCACTGAACTCCTGAACAACTGCCGGTTTCCCTTCAAGATTTTTGAAGATTTTCTGCAACCTCTCCATGATCAAGTCATCACAGATTTCCATTGCAGAAAGCCTTGATCCGTCATTCAGGCCTGTGTACTCGTACCCAAGATGCTCCCTTTGCATCAAGGGCTGTATACGACACTTCATAAAGCTGAAGGTTACTCTTTCAGCTGTCAAGCCCTGTGCCTTCTTCTCGGCAATTTTTGCTAGCAGCTCTGGGATCTGGATGCATTCTTGCATGGACGGCTCGTCCTTCCAGATTTTCTCATACACTGGCGCATATATGGAAGGCTTGGGCAGCTGAGGCGGAGTGTTATCAGTGTAGAACCACCTTCCTTTCTAGTCCTGGTTGGAGTCTATCAGCTCGTACTTGAAATACAGATCTTGCGCCTTCTGGCGCATCTGGATTCCAGCTCCACCGACTACTACTGGGAAGTTGGCATTGGGCTGTGGTTTCAAACGGAAGATCTTCCTAAATAGAGCCCAATGGGGGCAGATGCCAAGGAAAGCTTCGTAGAAGTGCACGTACACTGGAATTTGGAAGATGTTGTTCAGGTTCAGATGTACGTGCTCCAGCTTGAAGAAGTCGAGGAACCCTTTGAAGAAATCTGAAGCCGGCAACGTCAATCCACGCTCGACGAAGTGGGCAAACATCAGAATTTCATCTGGAGTCTTCTCCATGGGCCACGCATCCCCGATGGCGGAATTCCACCCAGCAACCGCCTTCTCGCGCAACAAGCCAGCATCTTCAAGCGCCTTGATGTCCTCCTCCTTCATCTTGGATTTCTTCCAGGAGCTGGCTTGATTCGGTGGCTTCTCAATAACCACCGTCTTATACTTCGGCTCCAGCAACTGAGTTTTGTTGTGGCCGGATCTCTTCTTCTTCTCCATCTATCCCTTGGATGGCCCACTCTTCATCCTTCCAGTCACGAGTGTCTTCGATCGCATTTGCTCGGGGGCTATGATGTGGTGGAGATGGCGGCGTTGACGTCGTAGGTGCTTAACTCAGCGGCGGCTACGACGGAAAAAGCTTTTTCTGGATCTAAGGGGCGAACGAAAGCAGTGGAAACCCTAGGGGATACCCCTTTGGTATTTATAACCTAAAACCCTACCGGTTCGGCCTGGTTACTCTTCACATTCAACAGATTGGATTTGCATCAAGCAAATTTTTTCGGCTAAGTCAGTGGGCTTTTACAACTTCCAAGACCTACACAGCTCCATCTCGGGGGCTCAACTACTTGATGGAATTGGATTTCACTAAGCTACAACACACTGAACACATGCCACCTTCTACAGTCAGATTGGATCCTTCAATTCGAGAAGTACTCGACTCAAGGCTCGGGGGCTCCGTGCCACGTGTCCTTCGGTTTTTTCTCTGGAATTTGTGGGATTAATTGGTGAAAACTTTAGATTGACCCTCAGCTTGAATTTACAATTCGAACTAAGGCTCGGGGGCTACATCCATATGGGATGCGATTTTAGTAATCGCATTCCCATATGTTTTTTCTTCGGGATTTCTACGGATTTTTTGGAGCAAGATTACAAGTGCTAGAAGATTGACCCTCAGCTTGAATCCTTGATTCAACCTAAGGCTCGGGGGCTACATTCCATGTGGAATGCGATTTTAGTAATCGCATTTCCATATGGATCTTTGACGTAAAGATTTCAAGAACGAAGCGAGTATTATTGAAGAACTTCAAGGGAAGTACTCGGGGACGCTTGGGAACAACTCGAGAAGACTTCAAAACTACTCGTGGAGTTAGCTGGAGTACCTACCAGTCTCGTGATGATTCAAGTATTATTGAATACTGAAGTTTGCAGAACTCGGGGACGCTTGGGAACTACTCGCAGAGGCTTTCAAGACTACTTGGACACATCGCACTCGACTACAAAGTACTCAGGGGCTTGTCGACTGGATATCCCTAGGCCCACTATGTAGGTGGGCCATGCCCGGGAGATAAGGCCTGATAATCTAGACTACTCGACTAGTGGGCCGCGGTGCAAGACTACCGTGGGCCACAAGGCAAGACAAGGCAGACAAGGACTTGTACTAGATTAGGAAAGCTTCTCATTAACCGACATAGGCTACTCCTAGTCCTACTCGACTAGTACTCTTGTACCTAATCCGACTTGTAACCCTGCCTCCTGTGTTATATAAGGCGAGGCAGGGACCCCCTCAAGAACATACACAATCAATCAAGAGCCACACAGCATACAGGACGTAGGGTATTACGCACATTGCGGCCCGAACCTGTCTAATTATGTGCCCTGTGTCTCACCATCGTGTTCCTGATCTCGGCGAGCCCCACTGCACAATCTACTAGCTCGGGTACCCCGTGGTAGGCTCGGTGTCTAAAACACTGACATATATAGATTCGTTTTCTTATGCCATGCGCAAGCAATCTGCGTTTTTCAATGGTTCTATATATGTAACATTTATTGTAGACATGTAAGTCACCAGGAATGTTCATAAACTAGTAGTCATCATCGACACAACAGTGTAGTTTATACTCCCTCCATCCCTAGAATTTGAAAAAAAACCCACAAAAGAGTGCAATCCTGGAAAATAGATCTGATTACCTTCCTAATTAAGTGACCGGATCTAATTTGCATGCCAAAACTTACTACATGTGGCTAACAAATAAGGGTATTAGAGTCTTTTCACACCACTATTAATCTGTTCTAAAAAATTTAGAATTGCACTCTTTATAAGATGGAGGGAGTATTTCACAATTTTTCTCATGTTTCTCGTGAAAGTCCTCTACTTACTGCTCACACCACTTCCGGCGGAAGGCCCTCGAGGTGGTTATCAACAAAAGACCCTCTCCATCTTCTGTTTCAGCTCTACCCTCCTTTCATGCTTAAGCATGTTGTGTGTGTCACTGATGGAGACCCAGGTATTTGTCCCGGTTGGTAAGAACCTTAGAGCTCTAGAGGCCAACCTGGACTAATTAGCTCAGAGAGAAGAACGGCTCCCTTTTAGTCCCGGCTAAAAAAACCGGGACTAAGGGTGGCGCACGCAAGCACACTTCTTCGTACATTCTTTTTTATTGCTATGTGTAATTTTAAATAGACGAGAGACTCTTGGTGGAACAAATTTTAGGGCACTCGTAATGGTTGCCTTTAGGCTCTCTATAACCTTCCACGTAGGAGAGAGAAGGCCAGAGAGAGAATGTGCTTGTGATTAAGGGCACCTGTTATGGTTGTAGTAAACTACTCTCTATAGCACTGTCCACGTAGGATATAACAAGTTGTATAGATGTTCCATCCAATGGCTAGGACACCCGCAATGGTTGTAGTAAACTGCTCTCTATTACTATGGTCCAACCTTATCCTCTCACTCCTTCCCCACCTACCCATTCTTCCCCATGGCCATGGCATCACGGGCTCACCGTCGGCCGTGCTCCTGGTCAGGCCGCCACTCCGGCCGGCTTCCCCGCTCGGCCGTGGCATGGCTGGTCTCGCCGCCTCTCACCTCCGCAAGCTCCCCGCCCTCTCTCCTCTGTGCATTGGTCGCGGACGACCACAAATCATGCTCTCTCCTCCCATGACGAGCAGCGAAGGCCTTCCCGGGCTGTCGTCCACAGCACCGGCTACCGGCCATGCCAGCACCGGGCGGCGGCGTGCCGCCTGCCCGCTCGAGTGGCCGTGGCACTTAGCCCTATCTTCAGCCTTATCTGGCGGCCGCGTGCCCCGTCCCCATCTCGAGCCCCCTCTGATGGCCGCGTGCCCGGCCCTAGCCACCGAGATCTGTCCGTCCACCGTGCGCCCCGGTCCCGGCCTCCTCCGACGGTAGCGGCGAGGTCGACCAGGTAGCCGCACACCTCGTCCGCCCAGGCACGCGCCCCACTCCGGCATCTACCCCTCTGTCGCCTACCCACCTCTGCCTAATGCCCCTCCCTGTCCTTCCATCGGCGCTAGAGGCTGACGGTGACGAGCGCCTTGACCTCGCGACCAGACGCTAGGTGGCCGCTGACGAGCTCACCGCCCGGTCTGAGCTCCTCCCCGAGGCGATAGCAAGTTGCGGAACGCGGCGCAGAGAAGAACGGGGAAGACGCTGTGGGGACCGCGTGTGGAATCCCATGCTGCTATAGCATGTCGCTAAGAGTAGCGACTATTCCCTTCTCTCTCCTATTTCTCTTTCCCACGTGGTGCGTTATAGAGAGACTAACGACACCCATTGCGGGTGCAGCGATGTGCTATAGCACATGAATCAATACCCGTGGGCCCAACAGTCCTGTCTCATCCCTTTCTCCTCTCTCTCTCCTCAATCAAATCTCGCCATGGCCATCGACCGGTGAGTCGGGGCTGATGAGTGCTGCCACCAGCGAGGCCGTGAGGGGGAGGATGGCGCCTAGGGCGTCGCTCGGCCACCACCTGTTGTCCGGGCCATCGGGGCCGGCCTACCAGCGTCAACACCATCCTGCTCCTTCTCTCCTCTTACGAGGACAGATAGGCGAACAACCGGACGGGCAGAGCAGGACTGACAGATTACCTGCCGAACCGCTCGCCGACGTTCCACCGAGCTCTGTCGTGTGCCACAACTCTGCCATCCTGAGCGCAGATTTCACCACCGGAGCTCCATCGCGGGGGAGGTGCGCCAAAGCGTGGGGAGGAGAACAAGTACCACCGTGCACGAGAAGCGATGTGGCCACTGGTGGTGTTGACATTTGATTATCGTTGCAAAGTTCGTTTGGACTTGCAAGCAGACAAATCCTCCGTCGTAGTCAAGGGACCCTTCTTCCCTTGAGTGGTGAACCCAAGGTATCGAATCCGTGGAACAATGTGTAATGAAAGATCTAATCTAATAAGCGGAAAATGCTTTGATCTTGAAAGGGGTTTTGCATCTAATCTATGGAAGAACCATGAAAACACATCTAATCTACTAAACACCGGAGGTAGCAAGAGGAAGAGGAGGTAAAACAAATCTAGAGATTGGATCGGGTCTTTTGTTGAAGTTACAAAACCAAGAAGAATAAAGCAAATGAATCTCATTAAAAGACTCTTTAAATCTTGGCTTCTGTTCCAACCCTCAAAGGCACCTACCGTACACGTGATCGACATCCTGTCATGATGTCCCACTTATTGTGTAGGTGAACCTAAGAGCACATTCATGAGGAACGTGTTGAAAACGCTCGGTAGGTCAGGTATGCACCTCTAGCCACCATGGCTACAAGAACATCCTGTGCAATCTATCCGAAGTAGATTGGAGAATAAGAAAACCCAAATGAAGACAAAGTCGCAAAGAAAGCACTTGATCGCTAGAAATCGGATTCAATCTTGCAAATTCAACATGAAGTATGATACATGGACAAGATCACCACCGGGATCCTACCTTGATCTTGATCCTAGCTTCTAGAACTCCGACGTGGTCTTCCATGCAAGGTTCCCATGTCAGCTAGGGAAACCCTAGTCAACCATCTCGACCCTCTCCTCTCCGGAAGGGTGTCCCTCTCTTCTCTGCTCCTCGGCGGCGGATGACGAATTGCTTGATGCGTGGCTCGAGGCACGGGGGCTATAAATAACCCGAGGAACAGCTAGGTCAAAGGGGGCGCCGAACCGGGCCCGAAGTGGGCTGGGTCGGCCGGCCTGGGCCGGCCGGCTTGGGCCTAATTCGGCCCAGTTCGGCCCCGGCTTCCTCCGTGTTGCTTCTCGCGACTTCCTGACTTTTTGCCGAGTTGCATGTGGGTCCTTGACGTCATTTTCCTCGCGGTTTAGACAAGGGTGCTTGGCGTATGAACTCCTGCATCTTCCGTCTAGGTCCTCAGCACTTCTCGGCATCACGCTTTAGTCCATGGTTCATTTGGAGCCATGTTCATCTTGTATCTTGACTTGTCCCGGGGTCCGTGATCACCTTGTAAAACCCTTGATGAACTTTACCCGGAAGTCCTCATTTAAGCTCTTGATTCCTGTGTAAACAATAAACTCCAAAAATCACATGCGAGTGCGAACTTGACATATAATCAGGGTTAGGATCGTTAGTGTGAATAACAAATTAATACCAACATAGAAGGTAAGCATGTGGCTTGGTTGACGGAAATTGACCGCCAACATCCCCCCATGCTTAAACCTTGCTCGTCCTCGAGTAAGCCTTCCATGGATATCAATGTTGCCTTTCAATGTTCATACCCTGCACTTGATCTAAGTTTATATCATTAAAATTCCATAATGTACTAACTTTTATCTTTATGGATGGTAGATATCATTCAAGCTCTTTCCACAAGTACTTGATCATGCTCTCAAACTTTTAAATAAATCTCAGAAATTTTGAAAAAATAAAGGATGAGATAAAGAGAAAAATTGCTTTTACCAAGATCAAAAATAACCATTTTGCACTTTGCTCATGTACTCTCATCTCATCAAGTCTCTCAAGCCTACTTGTTCTACTCCTTTCCTCTCTCAAAGTATATGGTGGAAAGCTTTATATGGAGCTATAGGACAGTTTAGTCCTACCAAGATATTATAGTTGAGATATTATTAAAATAAGACTAGTTTCTCATGGTCTTACCGAGACTCGTCAAAAAGGTCATTGGAAAAATAATATTCTCAAGGAGGGGGGAGAGAAAAATACACACACTTTTGAGATAGGTGGACATGTGCAAATGGCAAAGAGTGATCCCAAGGCACAAACGAAGTCCTCGTTATCGGATTGCACATGGTTGGAAAGATGAGTATGGATCTTGATCTTGAATCCTCTTGAAAACTCAAAAAGCGCTAAACATAGTTAGAGAACCAGGGAGCTTTATTATTATTATTTTCTTTCTTTCTTTTTCTCATCATACTTTTTCTTCTTTATCATCATTTTTTTCTTTCATCATACTTTTTCTCTTTTTTTCTTTTATTTTTTTATTTGCTCCCCTTGAACTCTAGACTATACTAGCACTTCCTTGGCATCCCCCCATGCTTAGACGTTTTCTCATCCTCTGGCAAAAGAGGTGATAAATATGCCAAGGTGGAAATTGAAGCTCTTATTTTTTCTTAGAGAGAGACACTCGAAAAATCTTCTAGGGATCCTTTTGGAAGTCTCCCTTACTCACTTGAAGCATCTTCCTTGTAATCTTCCTCAAAATATTCATCCATACTCATATATTGGGTTGTGGTCAAGGAGGTGAACACAAAAAAGATATGTTTGGGTTTTGTGGTTGGATATCCGGCGAGGTTTGCGAAATTGCCAATGTGGAAACTCACAATGCACGGATAGAAGAGGCTAGCATAAAGAACGATACGCAAAAACGGAATGACCAGCTTCTTAGTCTCGGGCCAGAGAAATCAGGCCTTGAATTAATGCACCCAAAAATAAATCTTGTATATACTAATGTTTTTCACTCAAGTAAGTTTGGGCTTCGGATGGGTAGAGCAAAATGCAAGCGGTACTCATGACAAGGTTAGCATAACTTTTTGAGAATAAAAAGGTTCTTTGATTCATTCAAAATTGAGAGCAACGAAAAAGAACTATGGGACTTAAGTTATCATAACCTCCACACAAGATTAGGCTAGCATTTAATTAAATTTCAGATTTGCATTTATAGAGAGCACTAGCTTAAACATGCATAAAAGAAGCACAAAGATGAGCAAAGTGGCAACTTTCATCATATATCAACATGACATCAACTTATTATCCTCACTAAAGGTGATAATCATGGTGGCAAACTTTATTCATATTGATTTAGAGCAAACACTACTACTAACACACATGCTGAAAATAAATAAAAACAGAAAATGCTACGCATACACAAACTTGCATAAAAGCTGAAAATGAAGAAAAGAAAGGAGGGAAACTCGAACCGAAGTTGAAAGCATTATTATTTCTTTTTCTTCCTCCTTCTTCATTCTTCATCTTACGATGGTTGATATTGATGGTCTTGCTTGTAGCATGGTTGCGCCAATCCTCTCGAAATTAATCCGGCGGTGATATGTGAAGGCGACCAATTTGATAGGCAATGTTTGCGGTCCCTTGTCCCATTTGACTTGCATTGGTTTGGAGGGGTGCCATGAAAATTTTGTTAGGAACCATGTATGGTGGAGGATGTGGTGGCGTGGCTGCCCCACTCCCCCATGCTTGCATTGGCATACTTCCTCCATGGTGGTGGCATCGGAATCCCTCCACGTGGTTGTTCATTATCTTGATGTGCAGCCTCTCCTTCGTCTTGGGCCGCGGAGGATGATCCCTCTCCACAATTTTTCCTTTATTTGCGGGGCTTCACACATGTCTTAAATGTCTCCATGTAGTTCCATGATCCTTAATGTGAGAGCCCAAAAATATCCGCGCCATTGGATGTTGTCTTATGTGTGTAGTCCATTATGGTCTTCTTCAAACATCTCCTTGCGTTGGATGCCGCCAACTCGTGTCTTCATTTGCCAATGCTCCAGGGGTCTTTGTTTTGTTCCAAGCCTCTGAATTTCTTCATGAGTGGTCTAATGGAAGCATTCCCTAAGCTCCTCTTCGTTGTTGTCGTCCTCACCTTCGCCATCTTGTTCTCATTGTATTGCAGCTGCCTCTTCTTTGGAATTTCCCCCTGTATACATAATAGAACATATAACAAAATATGATTCTATTGAAAAATTTATAAAATTACCTTTCCAACGGGTACTCATCCATCTTAATCGGAGTCCAAATGAGGGAGTTATGGTTGTTTCACTTCAGCTTTGCTTGCTGTCCAGAAATTTTCAGGACGTGCAATCATCGGTGATTCGGACATATCCGCTTGTAGGAACCTCCGATCGATTTGATCCTTGACTCATTGGAAGCATAACTTTGTGGGGCTTCTAAATATCCAAAGATATCCTGTTGTTCTTCCCACGAAGCTGTGCAAAACTTGATGCGAACAGACTTCGAAGATGTCGAAGAGCTTGATCTTGTGTTTTGGAGGGCATCGTGATTGCTTCCAATACCTATTGCTTGAACAAACAAATCTCCACAAAACATTAGTCTTAAAATTTTAATTGACATGTTGACTCACCTTGTTCTTAATCTTCCTTTCCGGTACAAGAAGTCCTTCCTCTAACCAATTTTGTCTTCATTCGATCTCAACCTCATGTTGGGAAGAGGAACATTATCTTTGTCAACTTGTACCTTCTCCTCTCATCTCTACTAATGAATTTTCCTTGCTTCATGTACTCGATCCCAAAGAAATCCCGACAAGGGGAAATTTTGGGTTCCTTGTTATCTTCTCCCGAAATCATTCCCAAAATTCCTTCTAACATATTTTCTTGGACATCAACTTGCTCTGGGGCTTTCTTCTTGTAACCGAGTAGTTCTCCAATATATCCATAAGGAACTAGTTGCTCTTTATCTTCAAGGAAGGATGAGAGGCACGACACCCCTTCATTAATGACCGGTGCCAATGTATAAGAATTTCCAAGGCAAGCTCCTTGTGAGTAGTCACACCAACTCCGTTAAAGAATTGCACCCATCCAAGGTTGCTCAAGATTTGATATCCGAGTAGAATCCTACACTTGGAGGGCGTCATTGACGTCAACATTTGGCAAGCCTCCTCTCAAGATGAACAAGCCTCTCCTCCTCCTCTGTCTTCATGATGAATCCATTGGAATGCCTCGGAGTGTATGGTGGTGGAGTGGATGAACGAGTTGAGCGTCGTGGTGGAACGAGTGGCTCCTCCGTGTGTCCTTGCGGTTTGGTGTACCGCATGGACGAGCTTCGCATACTCCTTATGACACCAAGGGGGCACCGTGCCACTCCTCGGTGGTGCCACGTCTTCCTCCATGCTTCGGGGAGACTCGGAGACCGAGTGCCTCCTCGAAGAGCTTGATGATGACCTTCGATGATGATGATAGTGTCTTCCTTCCGAGGATGATGTTCATGATCTCTCTCATCATTCCTTGCTGCACAAAGTCATAAACAACTCCCCCGGGGGTTTCTTGCCGGTGGAAAAACACACAAAGAATATGGAGGGCGGAGTTTATTATTGTTAGGGTGAAGTGTGAGGTGCACAAGATAGGAGTGATGTTTTCCCAAAGGGTTTATGAATACTTGAACATGCAACCGCCTATCATGGTGAAGCCAATCTATTGAGGTGTGACAAGATATGTTGACGTGATCTATAGGAGCAACCCCAAAAGCAAGGTAGCTAACCTTAATCATCAAAGCATCATCAACATGAACAATAGATCGAAAACAAAAGGATCGGTGATTACATGACAAGATCCTACAACCCCATGGAACTCAATTTTTTTTCTAGGTTGTTTCTGGAACTTATGGGCTATGAACTGACGAACACGAATTAATAAATGGATAAAATACTTACCGCGTGACCCATGAGATTCCATCGCCCAAACGTTCACAACCACTCCTTTGCTTGAGTGATTTAGAGTTCCATCTCCATTATTTTGCTTTGTGTCACTTCTTTGCTCTCTTGCCTCATGTGCTTCCAATAATTTCCTGCAAAACAAAGCCCTTGCTTCCCCATGCTTGTCCTTTGCAAA
This sequence comes from Cenchrus fungigraminus, assembly GCA_036936925.1. Classification (NCBI taxonomy): domain Eukaryota; kingdom Viridiplantae; phylum Streptophyta; class Magnoliopsida; order Poales; family Poaceae; genus Cenchrus; species Cenchrus fungigraminus. The sequence goes on along the minus strand of CM072769.1, from coordinate 41,837,064 downwards.
TGCCCAAGATGCCAAACGATTGATGCTTACCCAAGATGCATCATGGAGCACTATATGTTAAACAAGCTGAAAAACCTCCCCTTAATCGTGTTTAGATGCTAATTACTCCTCTAATTTTAAAAATTAACTCAGCGCTAGTGATGAGTCCAAATATATCATTAGAGGAGATTTTAGGCATCCGAAACAATTGTAAAATTTATTTTGGTTGCGCCGAGATCGATTGCTTTCATTAATTGATAGCAAGCTCCTCCGACTTAACCGTGGGGGCATAGGTTTAGGTTCTAAATTTGGCCAAACATGAGAGAGAGAGAGATTTTGAATAAGAAATAAATTCAAAGGGCTTAGAAAAATTCTAATTCTAGAGCAACCGATGGATGTCAAGTTGAAAGAAACCTAAAATCAAGGTTCACACAAGTCCGGCCATGCGTCAAAGATTAAAAATCATTAAGGAACATAGCAAGGCTCTACTCGTGTGTTTTTAACATGTAAAACTAGCCAACCTTAACATCATGGAGAGGATGAAAGGCTTGGATAGAATCTGAATTTTTGGTTCTAGCTTCTCGAAAAGAGGCAAATAAATCATGGGATGGCTCATGTCATTGGTTTAAGATCGACAAATCCAAATAAAATGACCAAGCAAATAAAAAGTTCTCCGAAACTTGTTCAACCACTTAAGAGTTAATAAAATGTTTTGCGTAGCAAATTCTAAGACTCACTTACTTGAAATTCGGAAATCTTCCGGGTTGCCCTCCCGATAGCTTTATTCTTGACTCGACGAACGGGTTGCCTCCTGCAAAGCGCTTCGTTTATAGTCTATAGCTAGACTTCTTCTCTTCTTCACTTCGGATCAACGCTCTTTGTGGGCGTTGCAATCTTGGGGACCCCACTTCTACACCATCCTTGGCCTTGGTGTAGGTTTATTTTTCGGCTTAGTCATCTTTTTGGTCTTCACAGGTGGGCGTTGATTCTTGGTCTTGACGGATGCAACAACTTTTGTGTCTCCACTTCATTCTCCTTTGGCTCCTCTCTTCCGATGTAATGATGAGGTAAAATGTATTTTATATTGACCACGTTACATACCTTGAGTCGTGGTTAACTTGAATGCACTCCTCTCGCCATCACTTGATCTCCCCCTTGCCGACGTCGATTGTTACTCCGGCAGTCTTGAGGAACGATCTCCCTAGGATGAGTAGAGGATGAGGTTGATATCCTTTTGATCTTGGAGGTGGAGTTTCTCTTGGGGACTCCGACGATGTCCGGCCTCCGCTTTTAGATCTTCGGGTTGCACGTCACCTTTGCCTGCAAAATTTTTCTAGACCATCCACAAAATATATGTTTTTTTGTTGGAGATGTAGCCGTCCACCTCCGATTAGGGTTAACCAAATGTATACAAAAACTAAAAGAAAACTAGGGTTTAGCAAAACCCTGGATTGATTTTTTTATTGAGGATGATCAAAATTAAGAGATGCAAAAGAAAAATCAAGAGAAAAACGGAAAATATTCACAAACACAATACTAGATTGAATCTTGATTACTTGTTCCCCAGCAACAGTGCCAGAAAAAGGGGCTTGTTGTCGTTTGTTTATCGTTGCAAAGTTCGTTTGGACTTGCAAGCGGAAAAATCCTCCGTCGTAGTCAAGGGACCCTTCTTCCCTTGAGTGGTGAACCCAAGGTATCGAATTCGTAGAACAATGTGTAATGCAAGATCCAATCTAATAAGCGGAAAACGCTTTGATCTTGAAAGGGGTTTTGCATCTAATCTATGGAAGAACCATGAAAACACATCTAATCTACTAAACACCGGAGGTAGCAAGAGGAAGAGGAGGTAAAACCAATCTAGAGATTGGATCGGGTCTTTTGTTGAAGTTCCAAAACCAAGAAGAATAAAGCAAATGAATCTCATTAAAAGCCTCTTTAAATCTTGGCTTCCGTTCCAACCCTCAAAGGCACCTACCGTACACGTGATCGACATCCTGTCACAATGTCCCACTTATTGTGTAGGTGAACCTAAGAGCACGTTCACGAGGAACGTGTTGAAAACGCTCGGTAGGTCAGGTATGCACCTCTAGCCACCATGGCTACAAGAACATCCTATGCAATCTATCCGGAATAGATTGGAGAATAAGAAAACCCAAACGAAGACAAAGTCGCAAAGAAAGCACTTGATCGCTAGAAATCGGATTCAATCTTGCAAATTCAACATGAAGTATGATACATGGACAAGATCACCACCGGGATCCTACCTTGATCTTGATCCTAGCTTCTAGAACTCCGACGTGGTCTTCCATGCAAGGTTCCCACGTCGGCTAGGGAAACCCTAGTCAACCATCTCGACCCTCTCCTCTCCGGAAGGGTGTCCCTCTCTTCTCTGCTCCTCGGCGGTGGATGACGAATTGCTTGATGCGTGGCTCGAGGCACGGGGGCTATAAATAACCTGAGGAACAGCTAGGTCAAAGGGGGCGCCGAACCGGGCCCGAAGTGGGCTGGGCCGGCCGGCCTAGGCCCAATTCGACCCAGTTCGGCCCCGGCTTCCTCCGTGTTGCTTCTCGCGACTTCCTGACTTTTTGCCGAGTTGCATGTGGGTCCTTGACGTCATTTTCCTCACGGTTTAGACAAGGGTGCTTGGCGTATGAACTCCTGCATCTTCCGTCTAGGTCCTCAGCACTTCTCGGCTTCACGCTTTAGTCCTTGGTTCATTTGGAGCCATGTTCATCTTGTATCTTGACTTGTCCCAGGGTCCGTGATCACCTTGTAAAACCCGTGATGAACTTTACCCGGAAGTCCTTATTTAAGCTCTTGATTCCTGTGTAAATAATAAACTCCAAAAACCACATGCGAGTGCGAACTTGACATATAATCAGGGTTAGGATCGTTAGTGTGAATAACAAATTAATACCAACATAGAAGGTAAACATGTGGCTAGGTTGACGGAAATTGACCGCCGACAGGTGGCCACATCTCCTGCGTGCCGCTCCATGCCCTCACCTCTCTTCCCTCCAATCAAACGCTAGCTCGGTCTCGGCGGGGCGCAGGTCCGGGTGAGTCGGGGTCGTGCAAGCTGCACGTCCGGCTCGACAGGCGGCATCCGCTTGAGCGTGGTCGCCGGCTCTCGGCAGGGGAAGGAGGGGAGCTGGGGCCGGCGTTGGAGGTTGGGCAGCTGGGAGCGCGGAGGTCGGGCGGGCGCAGGGCCGTCGACACTCCGTAGGCTGCGCCTCCGGCCGTGTCTTCACCGTTGCAGAGGATGAGGAGGGGGCGTGGTCGTCGCCTCTCGTCGGGGCGCCAAGGACGAGCAGGCTGGGCACCGTCGCCGGCATCTTCGAGGCCACTAACACGGGGCATGAAGGTCGGGCCATAGGCCGCCGACGAGGAGCAAGGGTGAGCCGCGGCCGGTGCCGGTGAGGGGGGAAGGGCAGGCTCGCGGTCGTCGGTGTGCATCAGCTACGTGGTTTGCTACAGGAGTGGTGGGGAAGATTGGATGGGGAGAGAGGGGAGGGGATGATTAAAAATATCCTGACAGGAAATAAATGCTATAGCATGTTTGTTGAGTGTGTCTTCTATAAGGTGTATCTATAGTTGATGTGGACACGTTATAAAGAGTGTGTTCTCTGTAACTATTGCGGGTGCCCTTATAGTCTATCGGGACACTCTTCGCAAGACGAATGAGTAATAAAGTAGCTAAATGAGAACCTGCAGTAGGTATGAACAATAAATTTCATTGCACTCCCAAGAACATAAATATGCAACGGGCATATAGCTACACACACAACTGATTCCTACACGTGTGACTTCTCCATGGTTAATTTCTTTCTCTTGCAGAAAGCAAAAGCAATCTACCCTTTCCAAAGCAAAATATTCTGAATAATTAACATTGACAGTAGGCATGGAAAGCACCAGTAATATTGAAAAACTTTTTTTTTGCATCATTTATGTAAGAGTAAAGTGCAACTCCGGTCCATAAACTTTGATGTGTCATCTCGGTCCATAAACTTTTAAAGTGTGTCGTTACTGTACCTAAACTCAATTCGGGTCTCTAATCAGCCTGCTAACAGTTCTAACCCGCGTCAGACGAACCCGTTAGGTGCACCAATGTTGCAGATTTGTAATTAGATCCTTGTCGATTCAGTTCCCTCGTCGATTCAGTTCCCCTCGATTGAAACTGTGACTCCCTCCAGTCGCGACGGCACAACTTCTTCGCGCGATGACGCGGCCGCGGCGAACGTCCTGGGTGAATCTCGCGGCGGACGACGAATGGAGTTGGGCTACAGAATGTGAGGGGACGAACGCGAAGGGCACCTGTTAATTGATGGCGGCACGATTGCGGAGTAAAGGGCAACATCCGCCGCCGGTATACTGTAAACTTCTCCATCCCTAATCTCATCTTCTTTTCTTCAATCTGCAAGCGATGTTTGAAGAGTAGGTAGATCAGAAGGGTGCGTTTGGATTTTGTGTAGCGATTTTGGTTAAGGATTCTTTCTCTAAGTGATTTTGGTTAGGATTTTTATCAAATTATTCATCTTTTCCATTTTCGTGGCAGAAGGGCGACAACACGAGGAAGGTCGACGCGGCAGAAAACGAATCCAGGAAGAGGAAGGATGGAAAATGATTGACAAAAAGAGATAGGGTTCCAGTTGTAAATATGCAACAGCAGTTCAGCACCATGAACCTGTTAGCGGGCTGATTAGAGACCCGAATTGAGTTTAGGTACAATAATTATACAGTTTAAAAGTTTATGGACCGGGATGACACAGTATAGAAAGTTTATGAACAGGAGTTGCACTTTACTCTCTATGTAACTTCGGTCGAGGCATATATATGGAGCCCCATCTCGTCGATGAGGTCCGACGGCTGTAGACACGGAAGGCACCATGAAGAATTAAGCAGTCATCATCGTTTAATTATCCAATGGCAGCATTTCGATGAGGTTCCGGGAAGGACATACAATGAATTTCATTATGTTTCTCTGTAGATACTACTAGAGAAACCATCATTTGTACTGGGTGGGAAACCCCATTAGTATCAGGTATCGAACCGGTATTGTTCGTCTGGTACTAATGGGGGATGCATTTGTAATGTGCCCATTAGTACCGGGTGGTGTTACGCCCCGGTAATAATAGAACCAGCCCTCTTTCATTCTATCCCGTCTCCGTCCGTTCCGTTTTTTCTTTTCTTTTCTTTTCTTTTTCGTCTCATCTCATAGCACAAGATTCACAATGTACAAGATTCACAACAAGTCACAGCACAAGGTTCACAAGATTCACATCACTAAGTTACAATTCACGGCACAAGTCACGATTCAGAGAATCAAAGAAATGAGGATTCACATGTATCTCACAATAACAACACAAGAACTCAAGAACAAGAATGAACAAATCGTGCGTGGCCAGCACCTCCATGCCCGAGCTGCCAGTGGCCACGCCCAGCCCCTAGATCCGCAGCTAGGGAGGTCGGCCGACCTACGCGCGCGAGCCACGGTGCCATGCCTCCAAGCGTCGGGCTGGCCATCTCTGCCCGACCGTGAATGTTGGGGAGGCCGCGCCGGCCGCGCCCCTCCGGGCTCTTCCGTCATGTGACCATACCACCATACTACAGACAATTTTGTTTCTTTTTTTTGTTGCATTCATTACTTTTGTACTGAGTGCCAGGCGCCGGCCGCCAGCCCCTCCTGGCCGCGCTGCCCCTCCGGGCTCTTCCATCATGGGACCATACCACACTACATACGATTTTGTTTCTTTTTTTTTGCATTCATTACTTTTGTACTGAGTTTTGCCTCCAGCCAACGAAGCCACCACGTCCTCGTCAACCGTCTAATTGGAAATTGCCGCGGGGATTGGAACTAGGAACTGCGAGGTTCGGACATTGCATAAATAACCAATGTGCTACACATTAGTTTGCGACTTCCTTGTGAATCGAAATTTATTTATAGTTATTTGAATCGAGCGCACGGGCCCGCGGTGCCGCGCCTCCAAGCGCCGGGCTGGCCGTCTCTGCCCGACTGTGAACGTCGGGGAGGCCGCGCCGGCCGCCAGCCCCGCCTGGCCGCGCCGCCCCTCCGGGCTCTTCCGCCATGGGACCATACCACCACACTACATACGATTTTGTTTCTTTTTTTGCATTTATTACTTTTGTACTGAGTTTTGCCTCTGGCCAACGAAGCCGCCACGTCACCGGCTGCCCGCGCCACGTCAACCGCCTAATTGGAAATTGCTCAAAAAGTTTGAGACCGTGAGGATTCGAACTAGGAACTGCGCTACACATTAGTTTGCGACTTCTTTGTGAATCGAAATTTATTTATAGTTATTTGAATCGACTACCAGGAAAAGAAATTTATTTATAGGTAAAAATGGGAAATCAAAATTTATTTATAGTTATTTGAATCGACTACCAGGAAAGAAATTTATTTATAGCTAAAAAGGGGAAAAAATGACGGTTGGAAACGATGAACTGAGGTCTCAAAGAAAGGCACAATACCACTGCACCACTTGGTCATTTGTGATGTAGGCTAGCATGCTTGTTTATATTAATCTTACTCTTGGCGTTCGAATATTTTGGCACACGGCAACAAGCTATTGGCTCAGGGGCCTCACCACGTGGTGGCGCTGGCGCCTTCTTGCTGCCCTCATGACTTTTGCACATGAACGTTCATCTTTTTCTTTTTAATCTTGAATGAAATTTTATAATTAGTATTCATCCCTCAAAGAACTCCAAATTTTATGATTTTTTTCTAATTTTTTCTAAGATTATAATATTGCATCTGATGGTGTTTTCTGTATGTTAATTTCTATTGCTTGGACCTTTTTACACATGCCTTGTTTTCATCTACATAGTAGATAATAGGAAAAAAGAAGCTGTGTACACAATTGGCAATGTAACTTCATATTTGATAGTATTTATGGTCAATTGAAGGTTGAGTCCAAATTTGAGGTGCATATGAGTTCAAAACTGTAGTAAGGTATTCAAATCTCAAAGATTGAGTTTGAATTATAAGAAACTATATGAGACATGTATACATTTTTGAACAATGTATAGTGGAACTTTTTCAAAATCATTTAACTTTTTTATCATAATCTTATGGGCCAAAAATACGTTGCCACATCAATTTATAGAATTTTCTGATCAAGTTAATCCTAAAAAAGAATTTTCTAACCAAATTTAGATATTATTGAAATTATTATGTGGTAGTTTGGAGTTAGAAGTTTGAATTGCCCCCATAAGATAACCGAAAATTTCATCTATCTCGAAGAAATGGGCTGTCATTTAACATAGTAGAGTAAATATAATTTTTGTGCAATTTTTTAAATTTTATTTGATGTACACATAGTTCAACATGGAATTACTTTTGGTAAACACGTATAAATTCATTTAGATGATAAAAAATAACAATTCTGTTCGAAAAATCTTGAAACTCCTTGATGATAACTGTTGACGGTTCAAAACCGTGTTGAAGTTCACCGCAAGCACACGGGTGACTTGGTGCCTTTTTCACCAGGGGGGATCCCCAAGGTTCTTGTCAATCCACGGAGCAGGGATATACTAGCGTCTAACCAAGCACTAATCTAGTTGATGCAAATCTTTGGATGAGAGATTAACTATAAACTAAGGACTATCTAATCTATGAACTAAGACAAGACAAAACCAATCTAATCTAGGTTAAACAAGAGATGTGAGATACACAAGTTATGAAGAACATTTGCCCATGGAGTCTATGGGTACTTGAAGATGCAATCGTCAAACATGATAAAACCGATCTAATCTATCTAAGCATGTGAACAAGGTTTAGCCTTTTCCCTTCCCTCGTACCGTCACGACGCAAAGGTAAAATCGGTTCTAAGCCTTAGAGACCACAAAATGTTGATTCGATCTACGGGAGCAACCCGAAAAGCATGGTGGTCAAACCTTAAGCATTAAAGCATAACCAACGAGGAAGCGATAGATTAAACTCCAAACAATAGTCGGCGATTACACACCAAGATCCATTACAACTCCATGGACAAACAATGAATCTACTCCATCAAGATGCTAAGCATGGTACCGTTGAATGTGGTAGATGCCTCCGATGAAGATTGATCTTCGCCGTTCTCCAACTCCAGCGGCGCCGCGGCAAGGCCTCAGCGTCCTCATCCTTGTGGTGATCTCCTTCGATTTGGCGCGTGCTCTCTGATGAATGGATTGATCCATCCCCTTCCCTTGGGTGCCTAGGGGGTTGTACTTATACCTTTGGGGAGCCATGGCGCGTGCTCCACCTTGTCTTGCACGAGATCCTCCTTGGGAGAGAAGCAAACTTGGTTTCCATAAAATCAGTCTCGTCCAGATTTTTCTGATTCGCAGCCCTTCCTTGCCGACATCATATCTCCAACGTACGGACTCCAAATAATGCAAATTCGGTGTCTATATAGTGTTCCACAAAATTATCTCCAACTTTGGTATTCATTGCTTTCCTTGGAAACGAAGATAAGATCCCAAAAATGGCCTCGGAAGATAATCTGTCTGATTTCGAACTTATCTGCGCAGCAGGTATTTCGGGGGCCATATCTCCTAGCTCCTTGACCCGAATTGGGCCTACCATATGTCCAAATCGAAGCTCTCGTCGAGACCTACAAGTTTGGCATTCAAACTTTTGCCATTAGAGGCCGTTTAAGTCTCCGAATCTGCACCGAAAGATCATGTTGTTCTGGGCTGCGCGAATATCTCTCGGGCTGAGTTGATCTCGTGGGTAAACCTCCAAGTCTCAAGGGCCTGGGCCCTCTGGTCCACCTCAGGCCCACCATTTTTCACGCAGCTTTTTTTGCAATTTTGACATTTTGTATCTTCACATATGGGCTTTATACGTCATTATCCCCGTGATCAAAATAAGGGGTCTTGTCGCATGAATTCCCGCATCTTCTGTTTAGGTCCTCAGAGTTTCACGGCTTCATGCTTTGGTCCTCGAGTCATTTGGAGTCATGTTCACTTCGTGTCTTGACTTGTGTCGGGCTTCGTGATCTTCTCATAAAGTGCTCGATGAACTCTACCCGGAAGTCCTCATTTAAGCGCTTAAATCCTGCGTACACAACATACTCCAGAAACCATATGCAAGTGTGAACTTATTACATCATTAGTATGCCTAGTGGCGGGTTAGTTATAATTCAAAGCTCAAATCATAGTGTAACAAGTGCTCTAGGTTAACGGAAATCGACCGCCAACATCCCCTCATGCTTAGATCTTGCTCGTCCTCGAGCAAGTTACTCATAAAAATTATTCATCCAAGGAGTTGAAACGTGCTTCGTCAAATCTTTCCTTACAAGTTAGTCAATCATTCATCTTTAATATAAGAAATATGAGACAAAGATCACAATGTAAACATGGGCGTTTAGAAGTTTACCAATTCAAGACTTACCCCATAACTTATACCTTTCACTAGAGATCCTTAACTTCAACCATACTTACTTTCTTACTTCCATTGGAGGGTTTTCATGGGTTTTCAAAATAAAATTCCTGCATTAAGTATTGGACAAAATCCTTCTCCAAGTTCTCACATGTCGCTCATTTAAAGTGGCTATCCTAGATAGTTCATAAACTCTCACCTCCCACAAGTCTCTCATTTATAATGTAAGGTGGAGCTATGGGTATGGCTAGTGAAGTTAACACAAGTATTATCAAGCTAAGAAAATCCTCTAATGGTTGTTCACCTTCCGAGCCAATGATCATGAGAATTAAACCATAATGTAAGGGTATCAAGGATGAGAAGATTTAGAATGGTGGACATGTGCAAAGGGAAAAAGAATAATGACTTCAAGGCACTAATGATGTCCTCGATGTCAGATTGCACATGGTTGGAATAAAGAAGATTCGTTCTCAACATCGCATCCTTCCTTCCACTTCTCTTGATCGTCACTTGATTCAACACCCCTCTTTATATCTTCCTTGCTTTAGCTTTGAATTTTTCTCTTTTTCCTTCTTTTCTTTTTTTTCTTTCTTCTCTCTTTCTCTTCCTCTTTTTTTTTCTTTCTTCTTGTGTGCGCGCCCACACACACACACACACACATATATATATATATTTCTTCTTTTCACATCTTTATCTTCTTCTCTGAAGCCTTTCGCGCATCTTTTTGACATGAATACCAATCTGAATTTTAAATAAATCCTTGCCTAAAAATGGAACGAATCTTCGGACATGGGTTGTGTTCAAGGAATAAGATGATAAAAAGATGTTTATGGTTTTGGGTATGGAATCCGGTGATGTACGGGGCATTCAATTGTAAAGTTCCCGTTACCGAATGTATGACGAGGCTAACAATAAAAGATACAATATCAAGAGCATGATCATTGCTCGAAATTAGATCTCCCAAGAGAGAAAAGTCCTAACTCAATTCATCATGCTAAACAACACTTATGGTGGAGTGTATACATAATGTAGGCTTGGTATAGGATAGACTTGTCTCTCAACTTGGAGAAAGAAATCGCTAACCTTCATTACAAGAGGTTTTTCATAATTTTTCAAAAATTAAAGCCTCCAATGTTAGTATTACTAAAAGCATAGATGAAGCAAAGTCCTAGATCAAAGTTTGAATATGGGTGCTTTACAGAAGTAAATTTCCACTAAGAACCACGGTAAACAATTATGCACATAGCTCATGCTCAAATAATAAAAATAAAATAAAACTAATAACAAAAATAAGAAAATAACTTGCACGAGCTAGCTCCCCCCCCCATGGTTGGATCATACGACGTCCTCGTCGTAATTTTACAAGAAGTACAAGAGGGTGGAAACTACCACATCGTGATTATTTTATTCAAAACAAAAAGAAATCTAGGTTGTCCTCCTAGTAGCCATGTTATTATTGATAGAGAAAAACAAAAAATTGCACCGAGTTGAGGTTGAAGGCATACTTACAAGCATTTGTGTTCGGCAAAGAGAAGTTTCATGAAGGTGTTACCATCTTTTGTAGCTTTTTGTGGTCTTCTCCCAATATCTCCATGTATTGTGACATGTATGCTTCATGGAACCAATGGTCGCCCTTCTCTTTAATGTTGTCATCACCATCTCTTCTTTCTTGTTCTCATCATCTCCTTGCTGTCTCTTCTTTATAGATTTTCCCATCTGTCCAGAACAGAACATATATCCAAATATAGATTTATTGAAAAGTTTATGAAATTACCTTTCCAGCATGTGGTCATTCATTGAAAACGGAGTTCAGACAAGGGAGGTATGTCCGTTTTACTTCAGCGCTGTGTGCTGTACAGAACTGATTTCCGGACGTGCGACATTCGATGATTTGGGCATAGCCGCTTGTAGGAACCTCCAATTTCCTTGATTCTTGATTCGTTGGAATCGTAACTTCATGGGGCTTCCAAATATCCAAAAATATTCTATGTTTTCCTTCTGAGACCGTGCATAATTTTGATAAGATTATTAGCTTCTTGTGCATTGATCCGTAGATGTTGATGATCTTGATCTTTCTATCTTCTAGGGCGCCATGTTGTACTTCCATGTTGAATGTTCAGGGCCTCCCCCATGCTTAGCATTTTGCTAGGCATGCAAGAAGACAAAGCATTATCTTAGTCGTCCTTCAATTTCCTTGTCGTGAGAGTCTTTATCTTGCCTGCAAAATATTTTAAGCGCACATTCTACCCCCAAGGTGACGGTTGAGAGTAGATAAAATTGCCAACAATCCAATAATATTTCCTAAAATTCTTAACTTGTGGCATAATTAGTCTAGTGTGAATAAAAAAACCTAATGGGTGTACGTGGGGTGCAAAGTGTGTATGCACATGAGAGGAAGGCATATAAACAAAGACAATGGTTACACCTAGGTTGCTGAATGTCTCCATAGCCATAAAGATTTATTTATCTAGGGTTAAAACACCATGTCTATCCTCAGATAAACAATTCCTTATAGCACAAGAAAAATAAAGCGCAAGCAATGTTTATAAACCAATTAATGCAACATGAAAACATATGAAAAGCTAGCAAGGTATATTGGACTTAACGATGATGGTCCGCAATCATGTTTAAACACCACGTTCACACAAGATTGCAAAAGGGAAATACTCATATTGCCACATGAAGTATTAACATAGACAATGAAGCATTCATCATTAAGCTTTACAAAACAACAGAGCCAATTATATGCAAAACATGTATATGCAAGGGAACAAACATCATGTTGTTAACAAAATGCAATGTATGCAAATAAATAAATATGATAATGAAAATGATGGTGGTTCTAAAAAGAAAATTAAACTTAGCTCAATTAGCCACATGTTGATCATCATAGGATGGTGTCATTTATTCTCTTTAAGAAAGAAATAAAACACAAAGGAACGGGTTGTCTCCCGAAAAGCGCTTCATTTAAAGTCTTAGAGCTCGACTTTCTCACATACCTTCTTAGTGTCGCGAAGCCATGGTCCTTTATGCAAGAAGTAAAGGTGTCCATGCAGTTTTAATCCATTTCCCATGTCGTGCATGATCACTTTTGTTCAATGGATGACTTGCTCAATTTATCTCACATCATCGCTTTCTCTTTCTTTGTTGCTCTTCGGTGCTGCCTCCACTCCACGAATTTTTTCTTTAATTTCCAGAACAGGAAGTGTAGCAAAACTTTACTCCATTGCACAGTGCACAAAATATCCTTTCCAACAAGTTTTTATTTTCCCAAATCGGACTCCGAACAAGAAAGGTATGCCCATTTTACTCTGGTGATGCAATCTGTCCCGAGCTGTTTTCAGCACGCGCACCGCTCGATGTTTTCACCATAACTACTTGCACGGGTCTTCAAACTCGTTGATTCTTGATGCGTTAGAAAGGAAACTTAATGGAGCTTCTGAACATATCATTTTCTTCATTTGTACACTTCTAAACATATGCACAAAATCTATGAAAACAGCAGCGTCCATTGCGAGATTTTGGAGACGTGTTGATGATTTGACTTGAAACTCTTTGGACATGACTTATCCTTACATCATTCAAGACTTGTGTCCCTGCATGGTTAGTGAAATTCGGGCATTCTCCCGATATGTGCTGTTTAAGGTCACTAGCTTGACCAAGTGCAAAGCAAGATCGAGATTTACAAAACTTATTGTAAACATAAGCATCCATAATTACAACCACAAGCAAATTGTAGCAACAAGTAAGTGTGTAATTAAAGGAAGTATACATTTCATGCAAAGCACTAAGCTCATCATTAGGCAAAGGTTCTTTAGGCATAGAATTAATTTGTTAAAATATAAACATCACCTCATTATGATTCTTAAGAAATTCTATCCTATCAACATGATCATCTTTGGAACAAGTCATAGAATTTAAACTATCATACATACCATTGGTTGAACATGAGTATTTGAATTTATCGTCAATAATACCAATAATATCTTGAGATTTCAGTGTGTACCTTGGCCTTAGAGCTTTTTCAACAAGAGTGTTCATTGGTTGATTCCAATTTCCTCCTACTTCGAAGGACGCAAATGAATGCCACTTCTTTGCTTCATCGGCAAGTGAGTAGGGGAAGAGATTCCATTTAAACCAAGCATCGGGGACTCCCTCTTGTCGTACCATATTGTATAATGTCCTGAAGCGCTGGATATGTCTATATGGGTTGTTCATCTCCACCCCTCGGGACGGATTAGTTACCGCCATCTCGATGATCTGAGCCTTGATCCCATACTTCGTCGCTTCAAGTATTGAATCTGACTTTTGTACCTTGATGTCCTCACATCACGGGCGAGCATAATCCCTTAATGATTTCTCTGGCTCCTCCAAAGGATGTTCGATGAACGCCATCTAGACAACAAAAACAAAAACAAAACAAAACAAAAGTTTTCCTAAAAAACTAGGGTTAGATGTTAGTAATCAACAAAACTAACACAAGGTTAAACGTAGCAAACTGGCTTGCGCCCCGGTAACGGCACCAGAAAAAGGGCTTGTTGACGGTTCAAAACCGTGTTAAAGTTCACCACAAGCACACGAGTGACTTGGTGCCTTTTTCACCAAGGGGGGATCCCCAAGGTTCTTGTCAATCCACGGAGCAAGGGACATACTAGCGTCTAACCAAGCACTAATCTAGTTGATGCAAACCTTTGGATGAGAGATTAACTATAAACTAAGGACTATCTAATCTATGAACTAAGACAAGACAAAACCAATCTAATCTAGGTTAAACAAGAGTTGTGAGATACACAAGTTATGAAGAACATTTGCCCATGGAGTCTATGGGTACTTGAAGAGGCAATCACCATACATGATAAAACCGATCTAATCTATCTAAGCATGTGAACAAGGTTTAGCCTTTTCCCTTCCCTCGTACCATCACTACGCGAAGGTAAAATCGGTTCTAAGCCTTAGAGAACACAAAATGTTGATTCGATCTACGGGAACGACCCGAAAAGCATGGTGGCCAAGCCTTAAGCATTAAAGCATAACCTACGAGGAAGCGATAGATTAAACTCCAAACAATAGTCGGCGATTACACACCAAGATTCATTACAACTCCATGGACAAACGATGAATCTACTCCATCAAGATGCTAAGCATGGTACCGTTGAACGTGGTAGATGCCTCCGATGAAGATTGATCTTCGCCGTCCTCCAACTCCGACGGTGCCGCGGCAAGACCTCGGCGTCCTCCTCCTTGTGGTGATCTCCTTCGATTTGGCGGCTCTCTGATGAATGGATTGATCCATCCCCTTGCCTTGGGCGCCTAGGGGGTTGTATTTATACCCTTGGGGAGCCTTGGAGCGTGCTCCACCTTGCCTTACACGAGATCCTCCTTGGGAGGGAAGCAAACTTGGTTTCCATAAAATCAGCCTCGTCCAGATTTTCCTGATTCGCAGCCCTTCCTTGCCGATGTCATATCTCCCACGTACGGACTCTAAATAATGTAAATTCGGTGTCTAGTTTGTGTGCCACGAAATTATCTCCAACTTTGGTATGCATTGCTTTCCTTGGAAACGAAGATAAGATCTCCAAAACGGTCTCAGAAGATAATCTGTCTGATTTCAGACTTATCTGCGTAGCAGGTATTTCGGGGGCCCTATCTCCTAGCTCCTTGACCCGAAATTGGCCTTCCATATGTCCAAATTGAAGCTCTCGTCGAGGCTCACAACTTTGGTATTCAAACTTTTGTCATTAGAGGCCGTTTAAGTCTCCGAATCTGCACCGAAATATCATACTGTTCTGGGTTGCGCGAATATCTCTCGGGTTGAGTTGATCTCGTGGGTAAACCTCCAAGTCTCAAGGGCCTGGGCCCTCTGGTCCACTTCAGACCCGCCATCCTTCACACGGCTTTTCTTGCAATTTTGACATTTTGTATCATCGCATATGGGCTTTATACGTCATTATCCCCGTGATCAAGATAAGAGGTCTTGTCGCATGAACTCCCGCATCTTCTGTTTAGGTCCTCAGAGTTTCACGGCTTCATGCTTTGGTCCTCGGGTCATTTGGAGTCATGTTCACTCCGTGTCTTGACTTGTGCCGGGCTTCATGATCTTCTCATAAAGTGTTCGATGAACTCTACCCGGAAGTCCTCATTTAAGCGCTTAAATCCTGCATAAACAACATACTCCAAAAACCACATGCAAGTGTGAACTTATTACATCATTAGTATGCCTAGTGGCGGGTTAGTTATAATTCAAAGCTCAAACCATAGTGTTACAAGTGCTCTAGGTTTACGGAAATCGACCGCTAACAACAACTTATATCTTGTCTGTTACATGTTAAAAATGTATTGGGGGTATATAATATAATTATTTTTCAGTTAATTAATAAAAGGTGTCTTAATTAGGTATTTAAAAATAGAAAAACAATTTTTCACAATAAGTAGCGAAGTAAATCCCTATATGTTAACATGAGAGTGAAGTTAACATTGTGTCCAAATCTGAGGTGCACATGAGTTCAAAAGTGTAATGAGGTATTGAAATATCAAAGATTCGCTTGAGTTATAGGAAACAACATGAGAGATCTATGCATTTTATGAACAATGTATGCATTAATCTTTAAAAAATTTATGAAACTTTTATGTCAAGCTTGTACAATTATAAAATGGTTCTATGACAATTTTCAGAATCATTGGATAAGTTTTACTTACTATTATCATTATTTTACAATAAGGTTGCGAGTAGAAGTTGGAATTATCCCTAAGAAATATTTGTAATTTTTAGCTATTTTCAGGATATGAGTTATAAACAGAACATAGATGCTTGAAATATATTTTTGACTTTTTTTGAAATATTATTTGAGATACATGTAGTACAAATTATAATTACTTTCAATAACCATCCAAAAATTCATTAAAATTTTTCAAAATAGTAAATGATTTAGGAAAATATTGAAATTTGTACAACACAACTTATATGTGATATGTTGTATATGAAAACTATATTGGTGCACATAAGATGATTATTTTTGTGTGTTACTTCATAATAGTGCGATAAAATGAAAAAGAAAAATATTAAGCTGAGAAGGAATGAACAAATGCCCATTTTGGCCCAAATGGCTCAGCTATTTTCGGACGTCCGTCATCAATGCGTCGGCTACGATCGTGTTATCATAGTATATAGGGTTAATTGGATATATGCCATTAAATTTGCATGGTTTGTACCTCGCCCACAACTCCTCATACTCTTCTGGTGTTTCATCAGTGCGGTTCACACAGTAGTCAAACTCTTTTGCAAAGTCCTTTTCATGACTAATCAACCACACAAAATTCTGTGTTGCTTTGCTGAGCACATGCCATTTGCAACATCGGTGGATTGTGTTTGGGAAGACTATAGCTATCGCTACCTTCATTGCTTTGTCTTGGTCTGTCATTATGTTGGTTGGTTCTCGCCCACCCATTACTTCCTTCAACCTCTCTAGCACCCAAACAAACATTTTAGTTGTTTCATCAGGCAACAACACACACCCACGTAGTATGCTTTGCAGATGGTTATTTATTACGACAATAGGTGCAAACGGCATGTCGTATCTGTTGGTGCAGAATGTTATGCAATCACTAAAACTCTTGTACAACTGTCTTGTCCTGCCATCAACCTAAAATGACCCTCGCACAACATTATCTGCGTCAATCATTGGAGCATAGTAGAAGGAAGGACTCTCAGCCTGTTGCTTCTAGAAATATTCCAACGTTGCATCCATGTCTCTATTGCTCAAGCCTCCTCTCAAATGCGTCCTCATGTTTGAAACGTCCTTGCTGCTGAAAGTGAGGTTGCCAACCCCACCGTGGAAATCACCAAGAATCCCCATGATCTGCATGGTGCTGATGTTCCTATGATGCAAAGTTTTCAGCAACTCATAGTCAGCCCATGATATGCTCCGGTGGGATCTCAAATGTTTCCTCACCTCAACCCCCTTCTCAAGTGGATGGTTATGCTCAGGCTGCATTACAATGACTCTCCACTTTCCATCCCTTTTTCCAACCACCATATGAGCCTTGCAATCAAACTTTTTGATGGTGTTGCGTTTCCTTGCTGATGTGGTTAGCACAGTTGTTGCTGCTCTCTTCTTCGTACCCTCTACTATTGTTGTGTCATTTGTCAATGCTTATGAGTTAGCTTCTTCCTCCCCAACAGTCGCCGCATCCTAAGCTAGCTTCCTAGCACACGAGCATTCCCACTCTTTCCTGATAAGTTCCTAGCTATATCTTTTACTGCTGGTTCTGTTTGATGCCACTCTGATGCTAAAACCCATCTTGAAAGCATAATCATTGTACACTCTTCTTGCTTCTTCTATGGTGTCAAACTCCATACCAACACATGGATGCAGTGGTTGTGAGCATACAACATCCTCATCCTCATAATAGACCTCGTCTTCACCAACCTGTACTTGCACATGATCAGTCGAGTTAGCTGAAACATTGGGTTGGCCGACACTGTTGTTGCTCGAGTTTGCTGCACTCTGGGGCAGCATATTTGAAGGATGCACCTACAATTTTAATGTTGTAGAAGGTTCAATCAGATGTTGCAAATGACATAATTAGATGTTTTGATCCTGCGAACACTATGCAGCAGCAACTTTGTAAAGCCAAAGGATCGAAAAGACCTAGCAAAATCGCTAAAACAACCAAACATCATGCAGATCATGGAGATAGCCCACCAACATCGTTGAAAGCAACATCTTCAGGAGCAACATCCAGTGGATGTAGACGTCATGTTGTCCATCGAAGCAACTCGCCCAACAACATTTGCAACATCACAGAATTGAACCCTTGACCCGGAGCCCATGCCTCCATGGATGCTGCTCGACGTAGCTGGGCGGGTTGTGAGGGACATCATCACGAGATTTGAAGGATTTCTTGCAATAAAGGGGTGCGGATAGTCGGCATAGGGTTGATCTGATGGGGCACTCTATTCTTCGAAGGATATGCGCCATCAACACTCCTCACGGGTGGATCGAAGGTTTGGAGCGCAGCTCGCCTGGAGTTCGCCCTCCTCCCGCGAGGCTGCGCCCCGAGGATGAAGAAGCGTCTGTGAAAGACGGTTTGACTCACGATGTTGCACACAATTAGACCTGATCATGGGCTGCCCGACCCGATAAACCCGACCCGCCCGAAAAGATCTGACCCGACTGTGCGACGGGGCGGGTGCGGGCCAAAATTTTCACCCGAACTGAGAAAAAACCCGACCCAACCCGACACATCTCGAAAAATATAACTAAAAAACCTGAACCCGACCCGACCCAACCGTGTTACGGATCGGGCGCGGGCCATGAATTTTGACCCGGTAACCCGAGCCGACCCGAACCCGACCCATGATCAGGTCTACACACAATATGGGTCGCAACATAGGTCGTGTAAATCTCGCAATTTTATTACGGAATGTTAATTATAAAAATGAGGATTTAAAAAATTTTGGTGAATTATTTGATTGCTTGATAAATTAAATAAGGATGTCTTCTAAATTCTCTCCTAACTTCCTAGATTCATTTTTGAGCTAATTAAAAATTTCTAGGAAATATAAAATGCTAGTGTGAGAACTTTGGAGTTCATTGGCTTTGATTTGGATTTTAATTGTGTGGGAATCAAATTTGAATTCTAAATTCAAATTTGAATCTAAAAAGAATAGGGTTAAGGGTTTAAGGAAATAGGAAAAGCCTTCTTACCTTGTTGGGCCTCTAGTCCACAACCGAAGTCTGTTGAAGGCCCTCCTTCTCTTTTTCTCAAACCAACAACACACCCCGCGCTCCGCCGGCCCAGCAGCCCATGCGCGCCCTCCTCTCTTCTCTCTCGCTGACGCGCGGACCCCATCTGTCATCTGCCACATCGCCTCTCACCTTTTCCCCCTTTCTCCCTTTCGCCGCGCCGCGCCAATCCGGTGAGCGCCAGGTAGGCAAGCTCGCCATACGTGCCTGTGGCGAGGGCTTGGATGCACGCCACCTTGTCCGCGCCTCATCCAGCCGTCCACACCGCACCGCGCCGCCTATAAAAACACCACCGCGGCCGCACCCCCTAGACCTAGCCACCCTTGGGGTTTTCCCCTGTCTCCGCCGCCGTGCCTGAAGAAGAAGAGGAAGGGGAGGAGAAGGAGGCAGGGAGGCCGTCCGAGGGAGCGCACCGTAACGCCGGAGCCGTCCGCGGGAGTTGATCGACGAGAAGCCGGCGCCGTCCCTGCCGAAGCCGCCGCGCACCTCTGCTTCCTCTGCCCCGTACCGTTCCGCTACCGTCCTGCTCCGCCACCCTTCACCGCCGCTCTGCACGTCGACCAGTGGTCACCAGGTGAGCCCATCGACCTCCTCTCTCCTGTGTGAGCCGGCCTTCGCGCCGAGGGGGAGAAAGACCCGCCTTTACCTCGTGTTCGACCTCGCACGCGCCGCGCCGCCGCAGCTTGTGTCGTCGGCCATCGAGCCATGCCTTACGCCTACAGGTGCCGCTGCCTTCATCAACGCGCGCGCGCGCTCACCGCCTTGCCCTGTTCCTTTTCCCTGTGTGCACACCGGAGACCTTGAGGTCTTGCTCGCCGCGCCGCCGTGGCCTTTGCCACACGGGTTGCCATTGTGCACGCGCGAGCAGGAAGAAAAGGTAACGCCTTTGGGGCCTCTCCGTGCACGTCTCGCCGTCGGCGCAGCCGCGCACTCACATGCGTCCTCGCCTGGCCGCGGGAGCCACGCCTTCGCCTTCGCCGCGTCGGTCTGGGCTCCACCATGGCTGCGTCGGCCCTGCGCACTCAGGCAAGGGGCAAAAGCCCCAGCTTTTGGTTTGTTTGCACTCACTTGATGCACGCACACAGGCACCTGGCGTTTTGGCGCACCCACACGCCGTCGTCGGTGATCGCCGCTCTGCATCGCCGCGCTCGTCCTTGCGTCGCTGCCGTCGCGCCCTTCTCCGGCCGAAGGTCCGGCCTTTCTTGGCCTGGGCAGGTGTGCAAGCCTCTCCCGAGTCGAGCCCTGTCATTTGTTGGCCGGCCCGCTGCACACCTCACCGCTGGCGAGCCTTGCCGCGCCGGGGATGCCTCTGCGGCATTTCGCCGAACACGTGACAGCGCCGGGCCTTAAGCCCTGGGGTTTTACCCCACACGCACACACACATGCTCGTGACACCGTAGAGGATCCGGAGCATCCCGTGCGGCTGGCCAACCCCGGCCGAGCCACACACCCGCACGCACCGCGCCGTAGCGGATCGCCTAGGATCCGCCGCGCCGTGCCATGCCAGGTCGCCACTCAGGCAGCCACGCGTGCAGCCGATGGCTTTAAGCCAAGCACGTGGCTGCCGCGTTAGCCCAGGAGCCGGCCAGCAGCTGGCTATAAGCCCTTTTAGAGATAGCTTGAGATAGATAAAAGCTAGCCTAAAGTCTGCAATATTGTATATGCGTATTTGATTTTCAAAAATCTATTTTCTCTTTGAAAATTCATAATAAATCCGTTTTAACTCCTAAAAATACAAAACCTTTTCTGGAAATCTTCTAAAAATCCAAACTCCGCGCTAGGCTAGAGTTTGCCTCTTTTTGGGTCTTATTTGTTCTTCCTCTTGGATTTAATTGCATAGCAGCCGTGTTTATTTATTTATTTCCGATTCTAGGAGCTGCCGGAGCCGGAGAGCTGAACCAGGACTACGACGACGACCTCGGCTACGACGACTACTCGCACCCAGGTTCACGCCCGACCTACTTCGAATGCCCATTAGGCATTGCTTTAGAATTGCTAGCGCTTTACTTATGCATGATGATGATTATGATGAAACCCTTGCACTGCCCTTTTTACTACCATGTCCTTGATTGACCTACTACTACTACTTTACATACTCGTGTTGATACGCTGAGCTTGCTGTGCATGTGTTGGGACTATGTGGTAGTTTCTTGGCGTGAGTGGGGAAAAACCGGCAGGAGGAGGTGTTTTTGGGATACTTGGCGGGGGTGAGCTCAAGACAACCCGATCCGGGATCGGGGGCCAGGGATCGTCTTCTCGGGCGATGCCCAGTTTGGTACCTATGGCGGGTACACTGTTTTAGGAGCACAGGTGTTGGGGTTTTTGTGATGACTTGGAGGATAGAAGCTCACCCCGATCTGAAACCGAGTGGGTCGCTTTGTTACACGGGACTTTCATACACACCACCTCACCGAGAGTGGGGATAGGGCCGTTTCGACCCTAGCAAGTACGATACCATACCTGCTAGTAGGATAGAGGGTATTAGTGAGAGGGTATAGGGTGAAGTCCCTTCCCTTTTGGGCGCTCCCCGTGCGGCCACACGGGGGCATGTTCACAGTTCTGGGGTGGTCCTTTGCGAAGGACCGCATCGAGACCCGGATGCAGGATGGAATCGTAACTCCTAGGTGTTCGTTCGGTTGGGTAGCCTCGGTTGGCCATACACCGTCCGAGTGCTATTCCGAGTTGGGTATTGGTGTACACGCTCTGCAGAGTTTAGATCTATACGTATAGCCGCGTCCTCGGTTATGGACATGCCCGTTGTTTACTCCGACTCTTACGTTTTTGGATTTCTACCTCCCCCTTATAGGATGTGAGTGTATGGTGAGCCGTGGTTGTACTCGGGGAGAGGAGAGTTGCTCCCTCTGCCTCGCGGATCCGGGTGCAATCATTGAGGTGCGAGGAGTGGGAGTTCTCGCACCGACCCTAGACGGAGTTAGGTTCTGGTGACGGTGATCTGGGTGACTAGGTGTAACCGTTTGCGGATGAGAGATATGGGTTATGGTGGGAATATGGAGATGTTATTCTATTTATATTACTGCTGCTGCTGCTTAAGAAACGCAGCCTCTACCTTGTTCATTTCTTTACCTTTAGAAGTAGGCCACTTAAAGCTTGCATACGGTTGGTGACGTGGACCTATCCCAATCCTTGGGGATAGCCCCTGAGCTTGCAGGGTACGAGTCAGACTTCGACAACAACGCCGATTGATGGTACGACTGAGGGGCACGTCGCTTCGCTCAAGGATGCCTGTGGGAGAAGAATAAAGATGGAGACACCTTCTGGAAGCTAGCTACCACTGTGTAGGCTCTTATTCTTGTTATTCCGCCAAGAGGCGTGTATTGATGTACTCCATTATTCAGGATATGTAATAATATTCGTACTCTGATACTTTATTTCGTTGTATGGTTGTGATATTTATCTGTGATGGATGTCTGTGCGTGATAGCGTCTGATCCAGGGACTATCACGAGAGCAGGTTGACGGGTTTTCCCTTTTTGAAAACCCGGGTCATTATAGGTCGCCTGGACTTCGATCTGACGGCTGAGCTGCTTTGAATCAGACGGTTGTGCAGGCGTCCTTTGCAAGCTTCCGGATCGGACGTCCGGGCGATAGCAGTTCCGTTTTCAAAAACACATACATGTCACACGTGCATCTATGCTAGTATGATAAAATTAGCCTCTTCTTCTCTGATTCCTAGATGATTGATTTTGCAACTGCTACTGATCACTATTTCCCATATACAAATTGGACACTTTTATACAATAGACAAACAATGTCTCAGCTGTTTTTATCCTTTGGAGAATTTGGAGATGGGGGACTATGTTGTTAATATCAGTACTATGTTTTTCGAATTAGAAAATTTTCATAATCCGTAACAACGCACAGGCACTATCCTAATTAATAAAAACAATAAATACAAGGATCCAACATGATGGTCATCAACTAATGACCAATATGTACAGTACTTATACATAGAACTTTGTTGATGATTCAAAACCGTGTTGAAGTTCACTGCAAGCGTACGGGTGACTTGGTGCCTTTTTCACCAAGGAGGGTCCCCCAAGGATTGTCAATCCAAGGATCAGAAGAAAACCGCTAAGGTTCCCTACCTAATCTAACGAACTAACCAAACATGAAGTGTAGATTGCATATAAGGTAACCTTTAAGAGATACGTGTATGATAACTCAAGGTTGATCACATACACGAACATAGGCAAAGTAAAGCGCCACCAAGGGGACGACTAAGTCTATCGCCTTCTAGTTGTGGTTCCGGCAAACGAACAACAAACCAAGCATCTCATCTAAAAGCATCCTTAAACTCCTACCTCCGACCTACCTCCCGAGGACATCCGCTCGTTCGGAGGAAATCACCCTGTCACGATGCTCCCTTAATGAAGCGAGGGATCTACGGGCGTGCCCATACATGGACATGTCTACAAGCCATAAAGGGTCGACATACTAGATCTAATAACCATGATTACATAAATCATGCTATGTAGTCTAACCTAGCAATAGACTAAGGATCAAACATATTCATGAAAGGTAGAAAGTAAAGACGGAGACATGGAATCACTTAATAGATCGGATAACAAGATTATCATTGCTCACATGAAAGTATACATTACACCATCACCACCGAGGCCATACCTATGGTTTTGGGAAGGCTAAAGATAGGAGAGGTTTTCTCAAAGGAGGGCTAGTCAAAGTTTTTAGTTAGAACAAGGGAAAGAGGTGGGCTTGGCCACAAGTCAACCCTACCCTTGTTGGCTACGGTTTTTGGTGGGGGCTATGGGAAGGCTTAGGTTGGTTGGACAAAAAGTTAGATCAAAACAAAGCATGTAATGCAATACAATGTAGATGAACAAAATGGCATGATATGGTGGTTGTCTAAAACAAAAGCAAGAGTTAGCCTAAATTAACTAGCCACAAGTTTAGAGTTAAAGGATGGTGCCAACTTTATATCTCTCTCTAAAAAGACACAAAGAAAAAATAAACTAACACTAATAGGCACACAAAAAGGTCTACAAGTTTTCCAAGATCAAGAACAAGGTGCTCCCTCAATAGCATTTAAATCAAACAACATGGTGTTGTGGTATTTATTAGAGCAATGGTACAATGTTACTTGATGGTTCAGTTTAAGATCGCAATGTAGACGGTCATATTATACATATATAAACATAAGAAAACTGGTTGCCTCCCGCAAAGCGCTTCATTTAAAGTCATAGAGCTCGACTTTCTTACGTACCTCCTCGTGGTCGCGAAGCCATGGTTCTTCATGTAAGATTTGAAGATGTCCATGCAGCTTTGATCCACTCTCCATGCTTGACACGATCATTTTACTTGATGAGAGGCTTGCCCGATCTTTGGGGCATAGCTTTTCTCCTCTTGATTCAAACTTCATGCCCTACATGGTTAGTGAAACTCGAGTTTTATCCCGACATTTGCTCTTTTAAAGTCATTAGCTTAACCAAGCACAAAGCAAGTCCAAGATCTGCAAGTTCTAAAGAAAACATGTGCAACCATAACCACAATTTAAATTGGATGAACAAAGCATGTTGTGATTAAAGGTAGCATAAGCTTCTTGCTCAGCACTAAGGCTCTCATTAGGCATGGGTTCATTAAGCAAGTAAATAACAAAGTTTAAGCACATCATAGCCTCTTTATTATTCTCAAGAAATTCTAGCCTATCAACATGATCATCAAGGGTGCAAGGCATAGAATCAAAACATACTTTTGGATGGACATCAAAATATCAAAGGGACATTATCATAACCAAAAGTATCTTGAGAGGTTAATGTGTACCTTAGCCTTTGAGCTTTTCTTCGTGAGTGATCCTTCGGAGTTGAAAGTGAATAACCCTTGACGATCGGAGGTGGCTCGCGCAGACTTTTCTCAATTCCTTCCTTCATGCCACGTGTCGTCAAGGTTGCTTTGTGTAGGATCACTCCTCTTAACTTGCTTGAGGGGTTTCACACACATCTTAAATGCCTTCATGTAGCTCCATGATCCATCGTGTGAGAACCCAAAGTATCCGCGCCATCGGATGTCGTCCTTTGTGTGTAATCCTTCGTGATTTGCTCCAAACATCTTCTTGCGTAGGATGTCGCCAACTTGTGTATTCATGTGCCAATGCTCCAGGGGTCTTTGTTTTGTTCCAAGCCTCTGAATTTCTTCATGAGTGGTCTAGCGGAAGCATTCCCTAAGCTCCTCTTCGTTGTTGTCGTCCTCACCTTCGCCATCTTGTTCTCATCATATTGCAGCTGCCTCTTCTTTGGATTTCCCCCTGTATACATAACAGAACATATACCAAAATATAATTCTATTGAAAAATTTATAAAATTACCTTTCCAACGGGTACTCATCCATCTTAATCGGAGTCCAGATGAGGGAGTTATGGTTGTTTCACTTCAGCTTTGCTTGCTGTCCAGAAATTTTCAGGACGTGCAATCATCGGTGATTCGGCCATATCCGCTTGTAGGAACCTCCGATCGATTTGATTCATGACTCATTGGAAGCGTAACTTCGTGGGGCTTCTAAATATCCAAAGATACCCTGTTGTTCTTCCCATGAGACTGTGCAAAAATCGATGCGAACAGAAACTTCGAAGATGTTGAAGAGCTTGATCTTGTGATCTCGGGGCGTCGCGATTCCCTCCAATACCTATTGCTTGATCAAACAAATCTCCACAAAACATTAGTCTTAAAATTTCAATTGACACGTTGACTCACCTTGTTCACGTGCTCTTGTGTAGGGTGTGGGCTCGATAGCGGATGATGGGCCACTAACAAAAGTTAGCACCTACCACTAAAGAGCGAGTCTTGATGTTGCAATCATCTTGTTGGGGTGTGTATGTAGAGAACTCATCGAACGTCTTGTGTCTAGCTTTTCACCTGCTTTCAAGGACACAAACAAGAAAACAAGCGTATATCCAATAATAAAAATTAGGGTTAGTAAAATAGAAAGGTAGATCACCCTAGGGTTCGAGTTGCCGATCCCCGGCAACAGCGCCAGAAAAAGGGCTTGTTGACGGTTCAAAACCGTGTTGAAGTTCACCGCAAACGTACGGGTGACTTGGTGCCTTTTTCACCAAGGAGGGTCCCCCAAGGATTGTCAATCCAAGGATCGGAAGCAAACCGCTAAGGTTCCCTACCTAATCTATCGAACTAACCTAACATGAAGTGTAGATTGCATATAAGGTAACCTTTAAGAGATACGTGTATGATAGCTCAAGGTTGATCACATACACGAACATAGGAAAAGTAAAGCGCCACGAAGGGGACGACTAAGTCTATCGCCTTCTAGTTGTAGTTCCGGCAAACGAACAACAAACCAAGCATGTCATCTAAAAGCATCCTTAAACTCCTACCTCCGGCCTACCTCCCGAGGACATCCGCTCGTTCGGGGGAAATCACCCTGTCACGATGCTCCCTTAATGAAGCGGGAGATCTACGGGCGTGCCCATACATAGACATGTCTACAAGCCATAAAGAGTCGACATACTAGATCTAATCACCATGATTACATAAAGCATGCTATGTAGTCTAACCTAGCATTAGACTAAGGATCAAACATATTCATGAAAGGTAAAAGTAAAGACGGAGACATGAAATCGCTTAATAGATCGGATAACAAGATTATCATTGCTCACATGAAAGTATACATTACACCATCACCACCGAGGCCATACCTATGATGATGAATGCGTAGCTCCGGAACTCCACCATGGCACAACCACGCAGGGCGGCCATGGCGGCTAGGGTTAGCCTAGGCCAGCCCCTAGACAACTTCGAGGACTCCGCCACCGTCGTCTCCCTCCGGTGCTCACTTCTAGGTTTCACTGAGTTTTGATGAATGGATGTGGCGGCTGTCGGAGGCAGGGGGTATAAATGAGCCGAGGAGCGTGTAGGTAAAAGGGGAGGCCGAACCGGGCCCGAAACCCCCTAGGCCGGTCGGCATGGGCCGGCCAGCCCAGGCCCTTTTCGGCCCGGTTCGGGCCCATCTTCCTCCACGATGCTTCTCATGCTTTCTTGAATATTTGCCGAAGTCCATGTGGGTCCTTGACGTCGTTTTCCCCGTGGTTTAGATAAGGGTGCTTGGCGCGCAAACTCCCGCATCTTCCGTTCGGGTCCTCGGAGTTTCACGGCTTCATGCTTCGGTCCTTGGGTCATTTGGAGTCATGTTCACTTCGTGTCTTGACTCGTGCCGGGCTTCGTGATCTTCTCACAAAGTGCTCAATGAACTCTACCCGGAAGTCCTCATTTAGGTACTTAATTCCTGCGTAAACAACATACTCCAAAAACCACATGCATGTGCGAACTTGTTACATCATTAGTGTGCCTAGTGGTGGGTTAGTTATAATTCAAAGCTCAAACCAAAGTGTAACAAGTGCTCTTGGTTGACAGAAATTGACCGTCAACAAACTTATGCATAGAGCACTACCGGAATCGCCAACTCTGCCGAGAGGGGACTTCCTCTCGGCATAGGGCTGTTTCCCATCGACGGAGCCTTTGCCGAGAGTTTGCTCTCGGCAAAGGACTCTCGGCAGACTTCGGCCGGTGAAGGGCTCTTTGCCGAGAGCCGGCGCCCCCCCCCTCGGCAGATATGTGCCGAGAACCCCACCTAGCTCTCGGCAAACAGTTTTTCGTAAAACAAAAAAAAGAAAAACATCGGGGCAGCGGGCCCACCAGCCAGGCACCGCCCCGCCGCCGGCTGGCTGCCGGTGCCGTCGCCCGCCACCACCCCAGCAGCCCCAGGACCGCAACCACCGCCACACCAGCATCACCACATCCCGCACGCACACCACCCCCACCTCCGCCGCCGCGCGCTCACCGCCGCCGCCGCCACCGCGCGCACACCACCACCGCTTCCGCCGCCACCGACACTACCACCCGGCCGCCACCGCCAACACCCGCTGCACGGCACCACCAGAGAGAGGTTGGAGAGAGAGAGAGAGGGAACTCGGATGGAGCTAGCGGATCCACCGCTGCCGCCGGGGGAGGTCGCGTCGAGGGAGGTCGCACCGGATCCGTCGCCATCCGGTCTCGAGCCCCGCCGCGGTTGGAGGAGGGAGACGAGGCGCCGCCGCTGGATCCGCCGGTCGGACGAGGAGACGAGGCCGGATCCGCCGCCACCTCACCTCGGCCCGCCGCCGCTCCTCGCCACGAGGTGAGGGGCGAGCGGAAGGGGGAGGCGGGGGACGGCGCGGTTGTGCCCGGCAGCCACCGGAGGAGCGTCACCGGAGGCACGGAGGAGAGGGAGAGGAAGGGGGCGGCGCCGGAGAGGAGGGATCGAGAAGGGGGGTGGGCGCCGGGAGGGAGAAGGGGGGTGGGGCGCCAGGAGGGAGAAGTGTGGGGTGGGGGAGGGGTGGGGTATAAATACTAGGGTTTCGCAAATGGGCCGCTGGTGTGGGCCGCTGGCCCAATAGCTCTTTGCCGAGAGCCCAATAAACTGCTCTCGGCAAAGATTTGATAGAAATGCATTTAATTGGTTTAAAATAGCAAATAAATGCAAAAAAATTATAAAACTTAACACGACACCAATTATGGTGTATACTACCTATAGGAAAAAATTTAGTCAAACTCAAATTTGAATTTCTCTAAAACTCCAAACCTAGTGACATTAGTTCAAATTCTTAGAAACTTCTCGTGAGATGTTCCGGTTTCTAAACAACATATGTGTCGAAGTGTTCAAAACATTCTCAATTTTTTTACCACAATCTACACATATGATATCATGACCACTTGACAAATTTCGTGATTTCAAACTTCAATTGAATTTTATACAATTTTAAAACATTTCTACGACACGATCTTCATCATGACTAGATAACAAGATGTTTGAATTTTAGTTTTATTTCAGGTACATGGTCTTAGAGATGTCTCATGAACATGAATATCATTTTTTCACCAACTTTACTCTAGAATTTCATGCACTTGCAGTTCATATCGGACATGTACGAAAAAATTGCCTAGAATGATGTAAAATTGTTAAATATAGCAAACAAAGTTAAAATTGTGTCAAATTTGAGCATAAGTTTTGTATAAATGTATGTTGAGCATAGAAAAAATTTTGAGGCAAGAAAGTGATTTTTTCTCGTTTCTTTGCCGAGAGCTAAAAAAATGCACTCGGCAAAGAAATTCTTTGCCGAGTGCTTTTTCTGTGCCGAGAGTTTTTTTTCTTTACCGAGAGTATTTTATTTGGCTCTCGGCAAAGTCATCTTTACTGAGAGTTTTTTATTTGGCTCTCGGCAAAGCTCGGAGCTCTCAGCAAAGACTCAGTTTCCCGTAGTGGAGCGAGGAAAACAAAATTTTAGATCATTTATGGAGTTTCTTTGAGAAACAAGAACGTGGCAGGGCTGAGAGCAACTCTAGCAGTTTGGCATCTTAACTTGACATCCATTTAATTTTGGCAAAACAAGAAAATATGGTCTCCAACAGATTGGCAAAACAACTTGGCATCAATAGCAACTTGGCATTTTTTTCTCCCCCGGGCGCATATATGCGCACGCGGACTAGGTTGCCATGAAGCGTGGGCCTCCTTTCTCGCGCGAAAAACGGCGTACGGATCCTTCTCCCGCGCGAAAAACAGCAGTGGCGGCGTCTCCTTTGCGAGACGGATCAGGTTGCACTTGTGCGTGCGGAAAAAAAGGCTGGTGGGCCTCCTTTCTTTTTTAAATTGGCAAGTGAAATATAACAAACTATTGGAGAGGGTGTGTTTTTTTAGTTGCCATATATTTTTGAGAGTTGTCAAATCACAAGATTTACCAAGTAAAATTTGCCAAACTGTTGGAGATGCTCTAACACACGAGCATAATGTTGCCATTCGCTGTACTCAGCAAATGAGCAAAAATGTTAAAATTGCCTCTACATTCATTCAACCACCTGTACCAACTGATGCTAAACCGATCACAGACGGAGTGTACACAAATGATTCGTATACTCCATTGCAATGGCTGCGATAGTAACATTCTGGTCGTGCGTTGCCCAGGTACTGAAGCTTTGAGCTATCCAAATGATAGGCCACCACTCCAAAGGAGGGTCCGACCAAAAATACAACTTCCTTGTATGGATGGAATCCAAGAATGTCAAAGCTATCCACGTAGAATTCCGCATCGTCTCTAACTTCAAAGATATCATCATTGTCGGAGTTCCACTCGGAGTTCTCTTTTTGTACAGTACCTTTCTCTTTAACGACCCAAGCTCCTTGCATCTTTCTACTATACGACCCTAAATGTTTGGCACAATTCATAAGATCATGATCTTGGCACTTGATGACCCACTCCATCTTTCCATATGATTCATTGAGGGTCCAAACCCCCAGTTGACATTCATGTGTAATTCCAAAGCATACCCTATCCTCTAATATCCCAAGATAAGGTTTTGCATACTCAATGTTTGCTGGCGCTTTAATTACTTGGTATTTATCATCTGCAAATGAAATCCTGAAAGGAAGGAACACACACACATATATATTTAATATCTATGTAATGCGCTTGTGTTTAAACACAAATAAAAGCATGCACTATGTTAATTGTTCAAACATTGTTTATTTGTTTTGATGTTGAAATGCATACCTCGTCACAAAAGAACCTCGACAATGCACATAAAGTGATCCCTGAAGATACACGGCATACCACTGGCGTGGCCCATAAAACCGTGATTCTGATGTCGAATCCAACCGCATGTCCTGAACCATGCCCGCCGGTCCACCTTCTCGGGCAAAGGCCCTCTCCTCCCACTGCCCCGTCCTCGACGAGTAGACCTTCAATGTCCAGGACACAGGCGGCCATTCCATCAAGCGACATGGGTCGTCATCAGGCTCCTTTACTGACTGCAGCTGCTGAAACTCATCTTCCTGTGTTTCTTCAACGTTGTCAATTACTGCACTGTCCGGCAATGAGAAGAACCAGTCCAGGCAGAATGGCGCATCTTTCTCTTGTTCTTGCAGCAACGCACGCCGCTCCTCGTCCACCTTGCGCCGGTCCGGCGGCGGCGGCTTCTCCGGAACGACGGGGATCAAGACTACCTCGTAGTGCGGCGACACGGCCGGATCGAACACGAGGTATGCGCCTTCGTGGACTCTATGCTTCTGTCCAGTGCGCTGGGGAACAAGTGCCCAGTGCCGCGTCGCGGGGTTGCACACGATGAATCGGCCCGAGAACTCCATGTTGCAGAGGAGGAGCCCGTTGCAGTGGTCCAGGACCGACCACCATGCCCTGTACTTCTTCGGGATGAACTTGAACAAGTCGTAAATCTTGGGGACGGCCGACGGCGGCGAGGGGCGGGCGAAGAGGTGCGGGCACTCGTGGTCGACGTAGTTGACAAAGACGCCGCACACCGGGTGGTGGAGGAGCTGCAGCAGCGCGCGGCCGTCCACCGCGGCGCGCCATGCCTTGCAGACGCACCGCGCCGCTGCAAGGCCTTGCGGCGGCAGGCGGCGGAGGATGTCGGCGAGGACGTGGACGTCCTCGTGCAGCGCCGCCGCTGAGGCTTCCATCTTGGTGGGTCGATTGGCGCGCCGTGATGCCCTGCAGATGGAGCGGGCCAAGTAGCAGAGGACATAGGCGAAGAAGGCGACGCCAAGAAGCACATCAACCTCCATCTTCATCGTGCTACGCGATCGCGACGGCGCGGCGGCTACGGTGCCCTTGTGTTATGTTAGGTTATAATAGAGTTTCGGTTTTAATTTGGCACGTACAGGATTGGAGACGGCTACGATCTCGATCTGCAAACGGATCGGAGACCGAGTGCATGCCGAACGAATTACGGGCAGTCGTGGGCAGGGTTTTTTTTTCTCGGCGGAAAAAAATGATAAACGCGAAATTCACGTTTCTCGGGTTGGGCCGGTTTTTCCCCTGACCGGCCAAAAATTTCGGCCTTTTTGAACTTCCCCGCACAGCCCGGCCCAAATAACCCTCACACACTCTAACTCTAGCCTTATCCACCTCTCCTCCCCACTTTTCCCCACCGAACGCCGCCTCCCTCTCGGCTCACAGCCTCCCGCACGCCGCACCTGCACTGCACCGCCGCCGCCGCTGCACGCCACCGCCGCACACCGCACGCCACACGCCGCCGCACCCGCACGCCGCCGCTGCACGCCGCACCTGCGCCTACTGCTCCGGCGCGAGGCAGTTTGCCGGGAACCATGGCGCCGGAGCAACGAGCTCGGGAACGCGTCCAAGGCTCCATGGTCGTCTCTTCATGGTGACCGAGGCGCCGATCCGCCGGGCCTCACACGCTCTTCTCCTCAGTTCACGCACGGACGCACTTGCGCAGTCGGCCGGCCTCCCCTCCGGCTCCTCTGGGCTCTGGCTCACTGCCTCAGCGAGTGCTCTGCTCCCTCCACCTCCCTCCCGCCGCCAAGCTACAAGCAGAAGCAGTAGAGATGTCTGAGATGTATGAATTTTCTTCTCTGATTATGCATCGTCTAAATTCTGAAGTAGTGTCATGTTTATCACACTCTGAATCTTACCTCTATGGTGTGCATCCAATGAAGTGAATTCACATACTTCACCTTAAAACATTTGCAATCGATCAAAGTAAGTACTCCTGCTATAAGTCCTCTGACTTCTCTCCCGTCCCGTCCGCAGGCTGCAGAGCACGGACAAGATGGCGGCGGCGGCGTAGTTGCAGAGAGGCCGCCCCCATCTCTCTGCTTGCGTCGTGTGCGACCGTGGTGAAGGCGTGAAGCGCTCCTCTGGGATGTCGACAGAGGAGGAGAACAATGATGTGTCTTCGCGTCCAGAAGAGGGAGATGCAGCAGCAGCGCGGCGCCGCAAAGGCAAAGGTGCTATTGGTGAATCGTCCGGTGGCGCCATTGCTAGGAGGACGACCAACAATGAGGCTGGGGTCGAGGTGGCTGCAACAAATGGTAAATCGACAAACTTTGTTGCCAATTGCTTTCACTCCATTGTCTGTTCACTTTATGAGCATGATGTATGTGCATTACAGTCCCAAAAAAAGTTCAATATTACAGAAAATATGATCCTAGGTTACATATACAGAAATATATACTTCTTAAGGTACTTGAAGATCTTTTTTTATAAAATTCCCTGGTAGAAAATGGTTGATACAGAACTGTAATGAAAGTAAAAAAAAATAGAGGAGTAGGACCAATTTCAGTTGTAGATGAGTTAGATCATAGAGGAGTAATATATAAGCATCCAATACTTATTCCTAAGGTACATTACCTGTAGTTACCCGCTTCTTTTGGCCTCCAGATATGCCTCTTAGCATATTGTTTCCAACGATTGTGTCAGCACAAATATCTAATCCCAAGACCTATATATTGTTGAAACGTAAAACAAATATTAGTAATGCATTGCTTTGGAATATTCTGAGATCTTTCAAGATATGCAAATTAACCATGAAAGAGATTCTGATCCTTGTAGCATCATGATAGATGTGGCTATGCATGATGAAGGCAACCCCATCTTGGATTGGTTGTGTAGTTCTAGGAGTGAGTCAGACCCGAATCTTGATGAATATGATGAGAGGATGCCTGATTCCCCTAATCCTAGCAGATTTGTTATAGGAGAGTTAGGGCTTGGTGAAGAAGAGGTGGCCAGATTTAAAAAGAAGATTGTTGGAAAATGTGATAAGAAAAGGAAGGAAGTATTTGAAGATGTTCTATCTGATTTTGAATCAGAATCTGATCAGCAAGGTAGTCTTGTTTATATCGAGTCAGAGGAGAGCATTTCTGATGGTAGTGAAGGCGATGGTGAGTTTTTTCTTCTTTTGAATGGATTCTGCTTTTTTTTTTTGCACCATTGCTGAATTCTTTTATCAAAGGTCATGGTGATGCATCTAAACATGGAGGAGGTGGAGGCATTGGAGCTCCTGATGGAGGTAATGATCTTGATCTTGGTGACATAATCATAGTACAGTAATGCTGTTTTTGAATGGCCTATTGTAGGATATGTTTGTTTACTTATTGATTTTCATGTTTATCTTTAGTTGGAGATGAGGAGCTAACCTCTGCCAACCCAACCTTTGTCCGTCCAAGATCAAAAAGGCTGAAAATACGCAATGTCAAAAACTTGTACTGAAAAGTTCAAAAGGGTTGAAGACAGTGTAATGTGAGTTGGTTGGAGGCTTGGAGCACCATATTTTGAGGATACATGACCATGTTTTGGTTCATGTGCCAACTTGCATGTAATATTCTGTTATGTGGTGATGGTTTGAGCATGTGGCTCTATTGTGTTGCGGACTTGTGGTTCATGTGCTTGTAATATTTAGAACTATGGATTGATTCTATGTAGTATTTGTTGGAACTATGGATGTGGACTGTAATATTATGGACTGAGCACCATTGTGTGCATTATTTGAAATATGCATGTTGAATGGACTTAATGTTGTAGTGTCTTAGTAATATATTTATTTCTATGCATTATTATGGATTAAATTTAATGTTAGGTTGTTTAGACCGGCTCCAGCAGTATCTTCAAACCCACCCCCATCTGCAAAATGAAGAACAAAATACAACTGTAGCGCCTCCAGCGGTGTGTGCATCTGCATCTGCAAAATGCACATCACCCCCCGCTGAACTGCATTCTTGGGGAGTCCCTCCTCTTGCTGCATCGCCACACGGCCCCACACCTCCAACCACCCGCCTCGCCTCCCCCGTCCCCGCGCCCTCCCTCTGGCCCGCCTCGCCTCCCCCGTCCCCGGCGCCCGTGCACGAGCGCCTCCGCCATCCCCGATGAGGCGGAGCAGGAGAGCTCCTTGGCCTTGGCGAGGGCGAGCGGCACCTCATCCTCGGACTCCGCGAGCAGCGCGATGGGCGCTCCCACCGGCGCGGACTCCCCGGCCGGTACTAGGACCGCCGCCACAATGCCGTCCGTCATGGTGGAGCTCAGCGCCGGCATGAAGATCTCCCGGATCTTGGCGCGCACCACCATCCGCCCGCGCCTACCGTGCGCCCCCGCCGGCACCGCCGCGGCCCGGAGGCACGCGGGCAGGGTGGAGGTGGAGAGCGAGAAGGGTGCCGGGGCCGTCGCCATTGGAGACTGAGAGGAGTGCTCGAGGAGTCCAGGCTGGAGGCGGAGGCGAGGAGGGGCCGCGGCGGAGACGCGAGGCAGAGCTGCAGCCCTGACGGCGACGCGATGCAGGGCCCACGGCGGCGGATCCGGCCGGACTCGGGGGGCGGATCTCGCCGAACTGAGGTGGGGACGGCGGCGGTGCTCCCCTCTCCTCGTCGGCGGCGGGCTCCTTCGAGCTCGGGCGGGCGGCGCAGATCCAGGGCGCCAGCAGACCCCTCCTCCTTTCGCATGGCGTGCGACGGGGTGGGCTCCTCCGAGCTCGGGCGGTCGGCCGCCTCCCTCCCTCCCGCCCGCGTCCTGCTGCACGGGTCGTCGTCGGCGTGCGCAGCCCTCCCCTGCTCTCCGTCGGCGCTCTTGTGCTCCTCCCCACCGGCGACCAGCAGACGAGCCTCCTCCATCCCCTACCTCCCCTCCACCGTCCGCTCGATCCGAGCGCCCGCGGAAGGCAACTGTCGGGGAGATGCAGATGCGCATGCGCAACACTGCTGCACCTCCTCCTCCTTTGCGCGACCTCATCCCTCTCTCTCTTGTGCTCAAACCGGTTGCAGATGGGCGATACTGCTGGAGACGGTCTTAGAAGTCATCTAGGTTGTTTTGCTTACAAAATGGTAAATTTTTTTTAAATTTCGTCTGAAAGAAAAACGATGAATCCGATATATTTTCGAGAAATCCAATAAACACGTTTCTCGCTGACCTCTGGTTTTTTTTTCTTACCGAGAAAAAAAAACCTTGGTTGTGGGTTCTCAAAGTGGGCCCATCATCGTTCCAGAGATAAATTTTGTATCATGGTTCCAGAGATTTTTAGAGATTTCTTTCTGCAGAGTTGCCATGCAATGCATGCTCAAGAAGGTTTCACTCCTGCTTTAGTTTCTTCCTATGGCTAAGGAAATGTATTTTAAGTATGGAAACCAATACGACCGAATCATATATGTTTGGTTTATTATTCGATCATATATTTTAAGTAGGAAAGATATTATAAATAAAATTATACATTACATTAAAGTGACAAACATAACATGGTAATGGTAATAATATGATCATAGAATTTTATTTAAAAAATAATCCAATTCTTGGTAGTTTCTCTCTGTTCCCTCCTCTCTCTCCTCTAGGTCTAGATCTAGAACTGGTATGACAACAACCTAATGAATTTATCTTTACTATAAAGAACGAGAGAATTGAGACAACATGGCACACCTTTAGGCCCACTCGCAGCCTCACAGAGTGGCCCACTTTTCAGGTCTAGGACGACGAATGAAGAGGGGAGGGAGATTGATTTGGTCGTCGCCTCCCCCCTTGCACCCCTCTCTCCTCCGAATTCTTTTCACCCGCGTCCCCACTTGTCGTGATTGAGGTTCTCAAGTTTTGGAAGGTTAATTACCCTCGCAGCCATCTTTCCTTGCAAGCGCACGGTAATTATGGACTCCCAAATCTCGTCCTCGAATTGATAAATATAGTTTCATTGTGTGGCCTCTAATCATGCAGTCCTGAAATCGCTTGCCACTAATCATGCCATGCTAAAATTACTTTTCTTGATAATTGTGTTTGTGTATTTATGGACGTGACCGGTGGCTTCAAATTGATTTCTTTAATTATTACTTTCAAACAAGATATACCCCGATTATTGCCTTGTAGTTTCTTTTTTTCCTTTCACGTTTCAGTCAACCAGCACATCTCATTTGTGTGTTTCCATTTGTCCACCTTCTCATATGAAAACAGCTACGGGAGGTTCAAAATTAAGCCCGTCAAACATTTTCTTCCATCTACACAACCCTGTCCGCCTCTCTGGCTCTCTCCCGCTGCCTGCCCGCCCTCCCCACCGCCTCACGCGCCCTCTCTACAGCAGCCACCTCCCTAACCTCTACTGCCTCTCGTGCCTCCCATCCGGCTATCCATCCATGGTTCTCTTTTCAGTGATCAGTCTATGTTTATTTTTATGGTTCCAGTTCTCTCATTATTCTTTCAAAATGAGAACTCTTTAACTATTTAAAATGAGTTCCAAACCTTCACAAACAAAGCACCTAAATTTACAGTTTGCCCCTCTAATATGCTTGTTGATTGTCTTAATCGCAAGGTTAGGTGCAATTTTTAGGAACCAATTGGTTGTTCATTTTTGTTATGGGAATTTTTAGTTCAGCTAGGGTAGATAGGCGTGTCCTACATAGACCAAGTAGAATAAGTAAGTGACTAGAGAGAATAATTTCTCCCATCGTTTTCTTATTAGGAGCTCACGCACTAATGACCATTGCCAACGCAATGATTTGATTTGAAAGTA
The DNA here is from genome assembly GCA_036936925.1 of Cenchrus fungigraminus. Classification (NCBI taxonomy): domain Eukaryota; kingdom Viridiplantae; phylum Streptophyta; class Magnoliopsida; order Poales; family Poaceae; genus Cenchrus; species Cenchrus fungigraminus. The sequence goes on along the minus strand of CM072769.1, from coordinate 41,799,650 downwards.
AAAGAAAAACTCTCTAAGAATGAAACTAGACATACATGATAACGAAAGGATTTGATTCGATTTGAAAATAAAAGGAAAACTCACTATGAATGGAAACTGGACATACGTGATGCCAAATCATGACAATGCTTACCGGCCATTTTTTTGGAAAGAGATATATATCAGCACGGCTAAATTGCTAAAATAGTATCGGTGGGTAATTTAAAATTATTACCTTCCATCAATCACTCTTTCCTAATTACTCTCATCTTCCATCATAAAATTCTATAAATGCACACATGCACTTGGTGACAGATTGCTGTTATTCTTTCTATACTATATGTGCATGCAATTGACCACAAATTGCTTCTTTCTATACTACTAGTTGAAGGGCATGTGAGACACGTACCTGACTGAAAAAACAAGAGTAAAAAAAGTAGTATATATTACTGCTTTCGATACACGTTACAACGGATGGTGTGATCACCTCACCATCAGCCATCGACTACATTCTACATATATTTCGATCCTTGTAGTATTAGTTAAGGATGGTCTTCATTTTCCACCCCTACATCTTCGGTGGCTATCGTCGCCTTCCCCACCCTCTTCCCTACATCTTCGGTGGCTATCGTCACCGAATCCACCCCCACCACCACACCTCCCAATGTCATGTTGATCTTACATGTATCAAAGACAAATGATAAATCTAAACTAAAGATGATTAAACCTAAAAATAAATTTATATTTATTAAATAAAGAAATATAGATATATTCAATAACAAAATTATGCCTACTCTCAATGTTTAAATAACATTCTTCCACTCGTATCAATCTCATGTCCCCTCCTCCCGCCCCACCCTCTTCCCTGCATCTGCGGCGACCGAATCCACCCCTGTGAGGACCCACCTTCAGGATTCCCGTTAAGCATCTGTGTTAGTTTTTGGATCAGGTAGGCTAACACAGTTCTTATCAGAGTTAAGTATAGAGCCAATAAATAACGTATATTCAAAGAAATACCTCAACACAGCTTTAGGAAGCGCAAGTGCCCATCCACTATCTGGATGGTCTATAACACCCGGAACCCGCGTAGATTCCTGTAAAAAGTATAAGATAGGCAAGGATGAGTACACATCAACGTACTCAGCAATTCCCAGCGTATAAGAGATTAAACCTACTGACTATATGCAAGGTTTCAAAGGAAAGGAAGCAAGTCTTGATTATTAATAAACTAATGCAGGTGAAGTAAATTCTCAGAGAAAGGTAGAAAGTAAAACAAGTATAATAAGTAGGTTGGTCCTGGAGGGGGAACATGTAGCCTCTCCTACCAGTCCCCAAGTTTTATTAAACTCAGCGACCACCGGGATCCCGCTGAGCCAGCATCCCGTATCACTTTCTCTAAGAGCCACTGCCCTGTCTCACCACCAATTCTATCCTTATTTAGTATGTGTGCTAATCAACAGGAGCTTTAACCAAAAGTGCTCTTAACCGAGAGCCACAACTATTCGAATAGATTATACTCTGCGCAGAGGCGTACACTGTACCCATACGTCCGACCAGCTCATACCACAGTTGTTGGCGGTACTAGCCGCAGGAATCATACCCACCGGCGTCTACATGTGGATTGCATTATCAACCACACCTAGACAACATTCCCTAGCTCCATCCACGTCTACACTGGGGTCTAAGTAGGGGTCATTCCACCACCACTCGCCTCGCGGGTCCACGTCCCGGGACAAAAGCATGCATAAAATGTGGCACACGTACCACCACGTCACCCTGACGCCAAAACATTCCTGATGACCCGTACCGGCCAGACCTGGGACTATGCGAAGGTCCTGCTCCAGCGCATCCGTTGCCCACCATGACCCCTTGGGACTAGGTTCAATAGCGGGGTTTGGTCCAAGGCCTCACATAGTTAGGCATTCCCGACAGGCTATACCTTTTTGGCTACATATGGTCGTATTAAGTCAATGGAAAGACTTTCCCGTGAACAGATCCTTATACGACCGAAGTAAGCATGGACAGGATCCTCTATCGAGGCTGCCCCCATACTCCCATGTCCGTCCTTAGGGAGTCTAACTCACTTTTGTTGGTTCATTTTATTATCTTTTATCTACTTCTATCTCTCCCTATTTCCATAGTTTCTCACATGAATAATGATGTGAAAAGTAAATCTAGGAATGATACTCGGTCATCGACTTAATCGAGACCGGGATTATCAAGTCCTTAAAGCAAATGCAGGTCAAATTATTATCTTGGCATATTTTATCTTTACAAACAGTGGCGGAAATATGATCAAGGAGGGGTGCTGGGACTTGTCTCTTATACTTGCTTTCCTAGTTGACCAAGTCTTGCCTTCTCGATCCTCGGGACTTGGTCGGCTAGTGTGTCTTACGGACGTCTTGAGCTCTAACTTCATGTCCTTCTTGGTCCTTGGCTTCGGGAGGGAGCTCAGGCATCTACCGAGTATAATAACACATAAATAACAATCAATAAAGTAATTCACCAATCAACGAAAAGAAAGTCAACAAGCAATGAAACCATCCTACTACTAAACAACATCTAAGGTTGGATTTCCTAATGGTGGTGGTGGCGGAAAACCTAGGGTCTTGGGTTGGGCAGTGTGACGGCGGGGTTTTCGGAATTCAGGAGAGGCTTATGGTCTTGTGCAAAAGCTGTTGTTGGCAATCTATGCTGAAGTAGTAGCCAAGTGAAGAAGCGGCATTTGTTTTCAACCTTTGCTTTCCAGATGCACTGCCAAAGATAGTCAGGGTGGGAGCCGATGAATTGCGCCTGGTATGCTGATTTAGTTGTGTATATTGGCCGGAGCCTGTTAGGCACCATTTAATGGAGTCATCCTGATCGTTGAGGCTGACCTGCCGTATTAAGCCCCATAGTTCAACAAATTGCCGCACTTCGGGCTCTGTGGATATACGTCGGAGTCCTCTCATCCATTTTCTGTTTGTAAGTGCCACGACTACTGAGTTATTTTTTCTCCATGCCAATCGAAAGCAGTCTGGTGCAATATCTCTGGGAGCTCTACCATTAAGCCAATTGTCCTTCCAGAAGTTTATTTTTTCTCCATTGCCGATTGTGATCTTTGTGCATGCTCTAATAACTGATGCTCAATTGGTGATATATTTTTTTTTGCGGGTAAAGGAGAGCTTTATTAACTAGGCACAGGAATTACAATCAGTTACGATCAGGGGCCTAATGCTCGCAGGCACCTCCCCCAATCTAACTTCAGAACTTACATTAACTCGCCTAGCTAATTGAGCTAACTCATGAGCAACTGAATTACACTCTCTCTTTACCTGAGCCACTCGCCAGTTCACGAGAAGCTGAGCCTGCTCCTTCGCTTGTGACACGATGAAGCCTATTTCCGAGCGATCCTCCTTCCCCTGCAAGGCTTTAACCATTCGTGCACAATCCGTCTCTAGGATTATCGAGCCGGGGGCTAGCCGAACCGCTAAAGCAACTCCTTCAGCACACGCTGTTGCCTCAGCTTCAGCAGCACTCGCACATCTATGTAGAGTACGCCATGCTGAGAACAGCACAAGGCCTGAACAGTCCCTGGCAACCACACCAACACCAGCATCGCTTGTCTCCTGGAGGAAAGCACCATCTACATTGACTTTCGTCCATCCTTGAGGGGGTGGTGTCCAACCACAGCTTCTGATGTTCGTTGTTCTTTCCTTCCCGTTCATTGATCCAGTATCCGCAATGCCATGCGACACTTCCTTCGACGTGCCCGCATCCAGAGAGGACCACAACGCAGGGAGGAAATGTACTGAATCAATGATGCCCACCGGCCCTGACTGGTGAGTAATGTTATTGTGCACAGTCCAAGCTCTCCAGAGCAGCAATTTCACTCTGACTCGCTGCGTGGCAGAGCAACCATTCAGCAGCAGCAACAACCAGTCCGGCCCAGTGAAGGTGAACTGTTGCTCGTCTGGCAATAGCCAAAACTCACGCATAGCATCCCGCAGGCCCGAGGCTGCAGGGCATACGACCGTAGCATGATAGCTTGATTCATCTTCTCGGTCGCATATTGGGCATTTAGCACTGATCTCCAAGTTCCTGATAAACTTATTCCTCCTAGTAGGGAGTGCATTCCTCGATAGCTTCCAGGCAAAAACGTTGACCTTTGGTGGTACACCTTTTTCCCAAATGCTCAGCCATAATTTCCTTTCTCCATCCGGTGAAGAGCTAGAGGCTTGGCTAGAATGGATGTTCTTCAGTTTCAGAGCCAAGCTATAGGCGCTACGCACTGTGAACATTCCGGATTTCTCCATACTCCATGCAAGAAAATCATCAGCCGGCCTAGAGGGGAGTTTTATTCTGGCAATAGCCTCGGCATCTGCTGGCCAGAAAAAGTGAGCTAGCCGGTCATAGTCCCATTCCTTCCCTGAACCGTCAAGTAAGTCCGAAACCCATCGAAGCCGGCACCTTCCCTGCCTGGAAATAACCCGGTGGGAGAAGTCCCTAGGGATCCAAGGGTCTCTCCAAATACGCACCTGACAGCCGTTGCCAATTCTCCAAATTACTCCTTGTTTCAACGGTTCAAGACCATGCAAAACCCCTTGCCAAGTCTGTGATGGGTTTGTACAGAATGCAGTATCAACTAGATTACCATTGGGAAAGTACTTAGCTTTGAGAAGCCTGGCGCACAAACTTTCTGGGAACTGAATTAGTCGCCATGCCTGGCGAGCCAGCATGGCCTGGTTGAAGAGCCTGAGGTCTTTAAAGCCCAATCCTCCACAACACTTCTTAAGGATCATATCCTTCCATGCAACCCAAGCCATCTTTCGCTTCCCATTTTCCACTCCCCACCAAAACTGCCTGATGATGGAAGTAAGATCATCACACAATCCCAACGGTAGTTTGAAAACACTCATAATTTATGTTGGAAGTGACTGTGCTACTGCTTTGATGAGGACTTCTTTTGCTGCTGCAGACATAAATTTCTCCGAATAGTCTTGAAGCCGTTTACTCAGCCTTTCCTTCAGCGACTGGAATCTTTCCCCCGTAATTCTACCCCTCGGTGTTGGCAAACCGAGATACTTTTCATCCAACACAGTACGTTCCACTTGCAGAATTTGCTTTACACCCAAATGATCTCCCTCACTCTCTTCCCCCTTAAACATAATCGAACATTTCTCCGGGTTAATCAGCTGCCCAGTGCCTATTGCAAACAGGTTCAAGACCTGCTTCACCTCCCCAGCCTGTGTAGGATTTGCTTTGAAAAAGAGAAGAGTGTCATCCGCAAATAAAAGATGTGAAACACCAGGAGCTCTCCGGCACACTTTCAACTCATGTAATCTGCCCGACTGTACCCTGTCATTGATTAACTTTGAAAGTCCGTCAGCAACAAAGAGGAACAAATAGGGCGACAATGGATCACCTTGGTGAAGACCTCGTGATGGAGTGATGGGTGCTGACATAGCACCATTGAAGCGAATAGTGTAGCGAACCGAAGACACACAAGTCATCACTCGATCCACCCATGAACTCTGAAAGCCCAGCTTCCGCAAAACATTGTTCAAAAAACTCCAATCAACACGATCATACGCCTTAGCAAGATCCAACTTGTACGCACAAAAATTGTTTCTCTCTCCTGTGTTCGAACTTATGGCATGCAAACATTCAAAAGCAATCAAGGCATTGTCTGTGATAAGCCTTCCCGGGATGAAGGCACTTTGATTTGGGGAAATAATATCATCAAGCACGGGCCTTAGTCGATTCACAATGCACTTCGACACCACCTTATAAATTACGTTGCAGAGACTGATAGGGCGAAAATCTTTTAAGGTCTCAGGATACGGTACCTTTGGAATAAGAACAATAACAGTATCGTTTACCCCCTCCTTCATATCTCCTGTCTCGAAAAATAGCTGGGTAGCTCGTATTATATCCTCTCTCAGTTGGTGATATATTGATCGGCATGTCGGTCCAAGGTTTGCCTGGTTCTGTCCACTTGAACCAGAGCCATCGCAGGCGTAGGGCGCGATTGAAACATACCAAATCCGGTATTCCTAGGCCTCCAAGCCATTTTGGACGGCAGACTCGCCTCCAATTCACAAGACAGTGCCTGAATTTGCTAGTTCGGATCCTTTCCATAGGAAGGTCCTCCGGAGTCGGTCAATTTGCTTAATGGCCCATTTAGACAGAGGGAAAGCAGTCATGTGGTAAACAGGGATTGCTGACATTACCGATTGTACCAATGCTAGTCTATCTGCCTTTGTTAGTAGGCAGCCTTTCCAACCAGGTAGCCGTGCCCCCACTTTGTCGATCAGAACCTATTCCGCTGCTCGCCGAAGGCGGCCAATATGCAGTGGTAACCCAAGGTACTTGCAAGGGAACTGAGCTGTTGCTCCATGAAAAATGTGTGTGGCTTGGCTAGTGGTTGGGTCATCACAGCATATAGGATAGAGTGCAGACTTGGAGAAATTTGTATGGAGTCCAGTTATCTCACCAAATGATAGAAGGATCTGCTGTATGCTTTGTAGGTCTGCAACCGTCGGCCTGATGAAAAGGGCGGCATCATCAGCATATAGGCTTATGCGCATGCGGATTGGGTTGGCCCCAATTGGCGAGAGCAGCCCCTGTTGTGTTGCTCTGTTTAGTATTGCTTGTAACGGGTCAATTGCCAGGATGAATAATAGGGGTGACAAAGGATCTTCTTGACGTAGTCCTCTTTGGTGCTGAATTGTTGTTCCTGGTGTGCCGTTCAGCAGTATGCGTGAGGTGGTGGATGATCAGATCAGTGAGATTAGGTCTCTCCATCTTTGTCCAAATCCGAGGTGGCGCGTTACCTCAAGCATGTAGTCCCACCGTACACAATCAAATGCTTTAGCAATGTCCAGTTTGAGAAATAGCATTGGTGTCTTGGATTTATGGAAATGGTTGACAACACCTTGGACATACTGGAAATTGTCATGAATACTACGGCCTTGATGAATGCACTCTGGCTGGGAGACACCAATGTATGGAGGTGAGGTGCCAGGCGGTTTGCAAGTATTTTCCCCATGATTTTTGCAACACTGTGCATGAGGCTAATTGGGCGAAAGTCTTGTGCGGTCGCTGCACCATTTTTCTTCTGTAAAAGGGTAATGTTTGCTGAATTGAGGAGGTTCCAGTGTTTTCCCCGCAGATTGAACATTTGATGCAAGGCTTGCACGACATCTACTTTGATTATTTCCCAACAAGTAGTATAGAATAGGCCAATATATCCGTCAGGTCCTGGTGCCTTTTCCTTAGGAGAGCTGAAAATTGCTGCTTTGATTTCTTCATCAGTGAGTTGACACTCCAGATGACTGAGGTTATGTGATGGCATTTGGAGGAAGTCCCAGTGCATGCTCTGCGTTCTTGATGGGTTGGTGCCAAAGGTAGAGGTGAAGTGTTCCTTGAGAGCTGCTGCTTTGTCCCTGTGCTGTGATAGTACCTGACCATTGTGAGTGAGCGAGAGTATATAATTTTTTCGTCGTCGAGCATTTGCCCGCAGGTGAAAAAGCTTTGTGTTTGCGTCCCCTAGCTTTATCCAGGTTAGTCGTGGTCTGATCTTGATTAGTGACTAGTGACTTACTGGGAACGAATCTCTTTTTTTTTAAATAAAGGCAGAAGCACTGCCGCATCATATAAGAAGAAGAAGCAATTTTACATAACGCGCCGAAGTGAACACCACCACACAAACAACGCACGCCAACAACGCACACAACAAAACACTACACCACCACAAACTGGGAGAGGAGCCATAAGAAGCCACCCGAGAAACTGCGCCGTCGTCGCCAACGATGTGCCATGCCGCAAAGCGTGGCCCGCTGCAGGCCAGAGCAACCTCCTGAACTCCTCCACCACGGGACCATCCACCTCAAGCCGCACATACATGAACGGTGATACCCCTGCCCCAGAGAAGCTTCAGCATAGACCTCTCATCGTGACGCCGATGAAAACCACTGGTCCCGGCCACTCTGCGTGGGGGCCTCGCCTCATCCACCGCCTCACACTCCTCTGCCAAGAACCCAGATATCTGAAGCCACTAAGAGAGCCACACCTTCGTCCAGCCGACGCCGGGAACACCACCGCACCATGCACACCAACTCAAGACCTCCAGCGCCCATGGGCCCTCTGCACCTTCCTACCAACACGGACCAAGCGCACCTCATCCGCCGCCGCGCGCAAGCAACACCACCAACAAACACCACCACCGCTCATCCAAGTCGGGGCTCCAAATCCGACGCCTTCAGGAAGGGCACAGCGCCAGAGCGCTGCCGTCGTACATCCTCGAAAGGATAGGGTTTTCACCCTGGAGTGACCCCGTCCAGCAGGACACGATGCATCGCAATGATGCCCCCAACAGGGAGTGTGACGCCACAGGGCCGCCGCCACCATTGCCACTCACAAAGTCGTCAGTGAAGGCTTTCACCTGATTCAGCACCGTTCCTGCCGCACCACCTTGGACAAGACAGTAGCCCACCCCATCTCACCTCTGCGACGTCAACCGGAAGAGCCTCGACACAGCTCGGAGCACCACCATGGCGCCGCCAGCAAAGCGCCAGCCGACCCCCAGCCTCACCACCACGGCAAAGCCGGACCGAAAACGCCAGCACAAGGGCGAAGGAGAACACCACCGCCACCACGCCTCAGCCCCTGTTGCCCGCGCGAGCACTCCCTGAGCCCCACCCGCATCCGGCCCGCCGCGACCCAGATCCAGTAGGGCCGGAGGCCCCGGCCGCTCCCGCCAGTCGCAGGCCACGCAGCGCCGACCACCCGCCGCGGCCAACCGCCGGCCACGGCCGCAGCCAGCAGCCAGCCCCGGGCGCGGCTAGCCGACAGCCAGCCCCTGGCAACCACCGGCCAGCGACGTCCCGCCACGGCCAGCATCCTCTGCGCCACGCCGTCACCGCGACCGGCACCGCCCGCATCAGCCACCGCCTCCGCCGCACCTCCAGCGAAGACCGCCGCTCCACCACGCACCACGGCACGCCCCGCCGCGCCGCCACCAGATCCGGCCGGAGCGACGCCGGATCTGGTGGCTCCCACCGCCGCCGCTGCTCAGGAGCCCGGCACCGGCGAGCGTCCTCCGGGGGCCGGGGCGCCCGCGCCCGCACCCAGCAGCCAGAGAGAGGGGGAAGAGCGCCCCGCCGCCACCTTCCTAGCGGGCTGCGCGGGATCCCGGCGACCCGCTCGGGCGGCGGCGTGGCGGTGGGGCGGCGTGAGGGGGTGGCGGCGCAAGGGTTTCGGTGGGCTCGCCCGTCGCCCACGCGGGGAGCGAGCGAGCTAGCGAGTTAGTACTTGGTTTCAGGACTTTTTGTTTTGCCTGGGAACGAATCTCACGGTGATTTTGCAAGAAACTGTTCTTCCAGACGATCCGGGAGTACATGATTGCAGGGATACGCACGGCCGGAATTGTTTGTTCATGTGCTTCCTGTATCCACCATTGAATCGATTATACATTATACTATATATAGTATGATATATACCATATCATCATCTGCACTGTGCAGAGATTGAAAGGCAGGGCCTGAGCAAACTGACTGAATTTTCTATAGACCTGCACTGCACGAATGGTTGCATGGAGGAGTCTGATAGCACATGGGTTGCGCGCATCCTCGAGTTTCAAAGTTGTTGAGGCACACTGGCTCCTTACCGAGCTGATGGAAACCAGCGGCGCCGGCTTCACATGGATCGTCGTCGCCGTGGACGGCGGCGTCGAGTCTTCTGGAATCATCCCCACAAGGCAGGTGGCGGAAACAGAAGAACTTGGATGTGTTGGCATCCAACACTGGCACCCGGCAAGTTTAAGCACGAAGGCATCAGAAGTGGCTTAAACACGAATAAATCCGGAATCAAATGGTAGGAGCATCTCCACAAGTCCATCATCTTAATCTTTTAGGAGTAAGACAAGGATTTAAACACGAATAAATCCGGAATCAAATGGTAGGAGTATCTCCAAGAAGCGCAGCTGGTTAGTCTTTTTGGGAGGAGCTAAACGGCCAGGGTTCGAACCCTGGCCTCTCACCGTGTTTGGGTGGGGCTTTAAAGCCGTGTTTAGTTCGGTAAAAAATTTTGAAGAAATTTTTGGGATTCTTTTTCAAGATCTATTAGGAGTACTAAATGTAGGTTCATTACAAAACTAATTACACAAATGAACTGGAAATTGTGAGACGAATCCATTAAGCTTAATTAATCTGTTATTAGAGATTGGTTAATGTAGCACGGTATTGTATAATCTTGACATAATTAGGCTGGTTAGATTCGTCTCGAAAATTAAAATAGAGGTTGTGGAATGAGTTTTGTCATTAATTCATATTTAATACTTTTAATTAATGTCCAAAAATTGATGTGACAAGTGGTTGGTGAAATTTTATGGAAGTAAACAGGGCCAAGGCCCCCCCCCCCCCCCTCATTTTTTAAAAGTCAACTCATTTCGCACATACACGCTGTGTAGTCGCGCCTAATCTAAAGGTGGAAGGACGCAGAAAGAAGAGTAGCTAAAGATTCGTGATGCAAATGTAGAGAAAGAATATACATCAGTGGTTCGGATAATTCAGAAAATAATATAGAATTCTTGATTAAAATTATCTTTTATATTTTAGGAGTGAATTATAAGAAACACTTGAGCTAATACTTTTTTAAAGAGTTTTCAAACTTCATATTTTTTAAAAGAAAAAAATTAGATGCTCTTGCAGATGCTCTAAAGAGGATTCCTTGTCGGTTTGAGATGCAGATGGTTCAAAATTAGTTGGTTTAATCTAAATGTCCAATTATTTGATTATTAGCATAGTAAGGTGCCCGTGTGTTGTTACAGTGAAATATGAAATTTTAATTTTAATTTCTTAAATTTAGCCATGTCGTTCATATACAAATTGGATTTCAAATATCTAATAAATATTTTATCCTCTGTATCTTTTCTACATAAAATTTAAATATGGGTTCTTATTCAAACTTTGGCAATATCATTCATATACAAATTGGATTCCGTATCTAATAAATATTTTACACTATGTATCTTTTTCCACATATAAATTCATATATGGGCTCTTACTCAAACTTAGTGATACGTTCATATACAAATTGGATTTCGAATATCTATAAATATTTATCTCTGTATCTTTTTTCACATTAATTTTTTTAGAATTACACAGTACAACGCAGATGCTCATAACACGCACGCACACTCACCCTTATGAACACACGCACGTAAACTCTACCCCTATGAGCACATCCGAAGGACTGAGCACCGGCAGATCTGGAGATTCCCGAAGTCACCACTGCCGCCTCGTCGTCGACAGGAACGTCACTTTACCACTTAATGCATAACACCGGAAAATCTCAGAATAATTCCAGGAAAAGGTGCGAGCACCAGGATTTGAACCCTGGTAGGTAGCATCCCACTGGACTGTCCTACCATTGGACTACAAGCCCATTCGCCACATTAAAAAATTTAAATATGGGCTCTTACTCAAATTCTTTTACCCTACATCAATTTTAGATGTTTTATAAGGAAACACAATTTTTTTCGAACTACACTGAGCACATCCGAAGGACTGAGCACCGGCAGATCTGGAGATTCCCGAAGTCACCACTAGTGCCTCGTCGTCGACGGGAACGTCGCTTTTCCACTTAATGCATAACACCGAAAAATCTCGGAATAAATTCAGAAAAAGTTGCGAACACCAGGATTTGAACCCTGGTGGTGTCGACCGGGCATCCCTGGGCCCACCAACACATTGTGGGCCATACCCGGGAGATGAGTTCCTACACACTTGGACTAGTCGACTAGTGGGCCACGGTGCTGGTACCATGGACCACAAGGCAAGACAAGGCGGACAAGGACTTGTACTAAAACTAGGATATCTTTCCATACCCTGTATAGGCTACTCCGGGTCCTACTCAAATAGTACCCTTGTACTAATCCGACTTGTAACCCTGCCTCCCGTGACATATAAGGCGAGGCAGGGACCCCTCTCGAGGAAGGCGTAGCTGAAGACAAGAAGAAGGCGTAGCTGAAGAAACAAGACAGATAGATGTCGACAGTCTCGAGGAAGCTCGCTGCAACACACTCGTTCAATCCGCTCGATACCTTGAGAAGATTCGCCGCTACCATGACCGCAACGTTAAGAAACGCTCCTTCAATGTTGGTGATTTAGTCCTTCGTCGCATCCAGAATACAACAGGGCTACACAAACTCAACTCGCCATGGGAAGGTCCTTTCTCTGTTGCAAAGGTTACTGGCCCAGGCTCATATCGTCTCCAAACTCTTGAAGGCGAGGAAGTCGACAACTCTTGGAACATCGACCAACTTTGTCGCTTCTACCCATAGGGGGTCTCAACAACCCTCTCCAGACGGCTTCGGCTGTAAACAACTCGTATTGGGTTTCATCAACCCTTTCCAGGCAGCTTCGGTTGCAACCACTCAACAGACAGCTACGGTTGTCACCACTCGTAGGGGATCAAGATAATCCTCTCCAGACAGTTTCGACTGTATCTTCTTGTGGTTTTTAGCTGCGAGCACCCGCATGAGGCTTCATCAACCCTCTCCAGGCAGTCTCATTCTGCGACCTCGTAGGAAATCATGATAATTCTCTCCAGACGATCCTGTATCGTGTAGAATAATAAGTGGCACATGCTGTCCATGTCTCTACTTTTCAATAAGAGGCTTCGGCCTAGAGTAACACCCTTCTGGTAGGGTCTCAGTGGAACTCTCATACAAGTTGCTACTACAGTAAGGATGAGTTCATCACACTGTCCCCTATGGTCTTACTCGTTCTTCAGAACATCCTTGCGAGTACTCTCTCACTAGGCTCATAGCCTCAGAGATACTTAAGACATTGTAAACACTGTACAATGTATTCAGTAATAAAGTTGCTACTCTATACCGACTTGTTACTGTCCTTTACTTGTTCATAACAAAGCCTTCTTTACGCTGTTACGGCTAAGGTGTTCAACTCGTTATGAATAAGTTCTGTTTGAGTACTCTCTCACTAGGCTTAAAGCCTCAGAGGTACTTAAGACATTGTAAACTCTGTACAATGTGTTTAGCTCAAGTCGCTACTCTATATCGACTTGTTACTACTTTTCGCTTATTTCATGACAAAGCCTTCTTTTACGCTGCTACAGCTAAGGTGTTCAACTCGTCATGATTTAAGCTAACGTTCTTCGGAACATATTTACACTTGAGTATTTCTACTCGTGTATCGTATCTCTTTTTGCAGCCTCACACTCAATACCAACTAGAGTATATGGCCAACACATAAGCATACAAGGGATCCAGATAATTGACTTACTCAAGTTTTCAATTATATTACATAAACACTTGTTCGGGATTACACTTATTTTTCCCTAGTGTTTCTAATCTACAGGTACATCTAACGGAGATCGATGAACTTGGAGACTGCTTCCGCGATTGGAGAAGTCTGTTGCATCAACTCGTTGAGTCGATCGTCGGTGCAATCTCCAGATCGTCCGTTCATGATGACTGTCAAATCTGCCTCGGCATAGAATGACTTGATAAAGCTCAAGACTTGATTGGGAATAGTGCAAGCCAGCCTTTGAGCATATTCCAGGACCTTCTTCGGCGTGTCTTTCAGTCTCTCCACAAGTGGACGAGGCTGGACTCCAGCAACCCTGGGCTCGAAAAGATTGGCCACTGGCTCGGCTGCTTCAGTCAAGGCTTTCAACTCTGTGCGCAGGCCTTCGGCTTCTTCGACCTTGATCTTCAACGACTGCATACATGTCAACAAGTCATTCCAGCCCGCTAGGCGAATCTCCATTTCACGCTCAAGTTCGAAGCATTGCACCTTATAGTCTGCCTCAAGATCCATGCGAGTTGCTTCTTCGCGATTATAGGCCAGCTGCCAGTCCAGCGCCTTGTTCTTGAACTTCTCAACGTCTTGAGTCAGCTCTGCAGGAGATCAAGACTACTTATCAGATGCCATATGCAAGGACAAAAGTACTCTTTGATGAATTCAGAAAGGGGGAATACCTTTATTCTTCTGGCGCAGAGACTAATTCTTACCAACAACATCATCTTTCTGGGCCGTCAGCTTCTGAATCTCGTTGTGGTACTCGGTGGCGTTTCTATCAAGTTTCTCTTGTAGCTTCAAAGACAAAGCTTTTTACTCCTTGAGTTCTTTTCTGAGCCGCGAAACTTCTTTGATGTCAGCCGCATGTTGCTCAAGCAGGCGAGTCTTGCGATTCGAGTGCTTGACTACTTCCTGCAAAAAGCAAAGCAATTCAAGAGTCAGAGACAAGTTATCTTTGGCTAAAAAGTACTCTACAAGAGACTACACACTTACCGCGAAAAGTTTCTTCACGCTGCGGAACATCTCGCTGTGAGCTTGCAAGTTATCCTCATCCAGGCACGAGTCGTCGTACGGCATCAAATCTTCTGCCATGGACTGAGTACTTGTGCTCGCTGCGGAGTATTGCGCAGCGCTACGCAGAGGAGCCGGGTCTTCAATGAGTGGCTCATGCGGCACTATGCGGCCCTCCGGGTTGTCTTCAAGCGCCAGTTGCGCATCTTTTTGGCGCACGGGGGCTTCAGCAACTGGGACTTCTTCGTGGCGCAGCACGGCCTCTGGGTCAGCCTCCAGGCCCTCATTCACCACGGCTTCAATATCTTCGAGTTCTTGAGCCTTGGCTTTGGAAGCTGCCTCCACTGCCGCCTTAACCACGTCGCTCCACAGGAAGCGCAGTGCCTCTGCAGCATCAGCTTCGGCGGGTACTTCTTGGCGCTTTGGAAGTGCATCTTTTTGTTGCTCTTGAGGAGTTTGGTCTTCTCCAGCAGCACTACTTCCAGAGGCGCCCCACTTCACATCAGTGGATTTTCTGCATTCAACAAGATTGGCCAGCAAATTCAAAGTAAGCAATTTTAATAAGTACTCGAGTACTTGGGTACTTACAGAGCAGCTCGAGGCACCATGACTTTCGGCCCCAGCATGTCAAAAAAAGAAGGCACCGCCGGCACCTCTGGCACACTTTCCACCGGCAGCACGCTTCCTGGTACCGCGGTTTCTTGTTGCTCATGCGCCACCGTCTCAATAGTTGACGCTGGAACCACCTCGGGTTCTGTTATTCTTGGGGGGCTACTCGAGGGTACATTAGCTGCACTCTTGATAACCTGCGCAAGTCAAAATTCAACACATTACAGCAGAGAACAAGTATTCAATACGACATCGATTACTTAAATGTTCTCCAACACTTACTGTAATGGAGGGGAGGCCTGTCATCTTCTTTATGGCCCGCTTCCCCACTGTGGTCCTCTTCTTCCGCGGCGGCAGTGTCACATCATCTACGAGAGATGACGCTGGCCTCTTCGATGCTCCTGCGGCAAGGCCACTGGGGATGGGCGCCCCAGAGTACCCGTAGCGGCTCTTCACTTCAAAACGCTGTTGAAGTGTTTGGTCGTCATCGTCGCTTAAGGAGGTGACCTCCACCAAGACTCCTTCTTCTTCCCCTTGAGCAGATCGACTACTCTCGGGGGCTTGAGCCTCTACTCCTGTTGGCTCCCCCTCCGGCGCTTGTAGTGGATCCTCGGAGCGAGGAGGAGGGTCGGATACAAACTTCAAGACATCCTCCTGTGAAGACAAGATAAATATTAGCTACACGACTACTTATAATAAGTACTCGGGGGCTAGTTCTTTGAAACTCACCATACGCGGAGGATTGTCGGCACTATATTCTGGGACGGCTGCAGGAATTCTGTGAAGATTCTTGAAGATCTTCTGCAGCCTCTCCATCACAAGATCATCGCTGATCTCTTCTGAAGACAGCCTTGAGCCATCATCTACTTCAGTGTACTCGAACCCAAGATGCTCACGTTGCATCAAGGGTTGTACCCGTCGCTTCATGAAGCTGAAGGCTACCCTTTCAGCTGTCAAGCCTTGCGCCTTCTTCTGCGCAATCTTCCCCAGCAGCTCTGGGATCTGAATGCACTCTTGCATTGTTGGTTCATCCTTCTAGAGCCTGTCATACACAGGAGCGAACATGCTGGGCTTCGGCAGCTGAGGCGGGGCGTTCTCGATATAGAATCACTTGTTCTTCCAGTCTTGATTTGAATCAATCAAGTCGTACTTAAAGTACAACTCTTGCGCCTTCTGGCGCATCTGGACACCGGTTCCACTGACTACAACTGGGAAGTTGGCGTTGGGCTGCGGCTTCAAGCAGAAGATCTTCCTGAACAGAGCCCAATGTGGGCGGATTCCAAGAAAAGCTTCGCAGAAGTGCACGTACACTGCAATCTGGAAGATGCTATTGGGGTTGAGGTGCACGTGCTCCAGCTTGAAGAAGTTGAGGAAGCCACGGAAGAAATCTGACGACGGCAGCATCAACCCACGCTCGACGAAGTGCCCGAACATTGGGATTTCATCCGGGCTCTTTTCCATCGGCCACGCATCACCGGCGGTAGAGCTCCAACCGTCAATCGCCTTCTCACGCAGCAACCTACCGGCTTCGAGGGTCTTGATATCTTCTTCCCTCATCTTGGACTTCTTCCAAGAGACGGCCTGGCTCGGGGGCTTCGTGATGACCACTGTCTTGTACTTCAGCTCCGGCAACTGATTTTTGCCGCGGTCGGACTTCCTCTTCTGACCTTTGGACGACGCTGGCTTCATCCTATCAGTAACGAGAGTCTTCTTTCGCATCGACTCAAGGGCTGCGAGGGGGTGGAGGCGCAAACTCTTGGCAATGTGGACGCTCGAACTCTGCGGCGGCTACGGATGCTAAGGCTTTCTGGATCTAAGGGCGAATGGAAGCAATGAAACCCTAAGGGATACCCCTTTGGGTATTTATAAAACCAAAACCCTAACGGTTCGGCCTGGTGACCCTTCGAATTCAACAGATTGGTTTCACATAGGCGAAATTTTTGGCTAAGTCAGAGGACTAAAATCCAAGACCTGCTCGGTTCTATCTCGAGGGCTCGACTACTCGATGGAATTGGATTTCACTCAGCTAAAGTTCACTGAATTCAGGCCACTATTCTACAATCAGATTGGATCCTTCAATTCGAGAAAGTACTCGACTCAAGGGTCGGGGGCTCCGTGCCACGTGTCCTTCAGTTTTCTCAGGATTTTAAAGGATTATTTGACGAAGACTACTGATTGACCCTCAGCTTGAATTGTCAATTCGAACTAAGGCTCAGGGGCTACATCCATATAGGATGCGATTTTTTGCAAATCGCATTCCTATATTGTTTCTTCGGATTATCTACGGATTTTTTTGGAGCAAGATCAAAGAGTAGAAGATTGACCCTCAGCTTGAATCCTGGATTCGACCTAAGGCTCGGGGGCTACATTCCATATGGAATGCAATTTCAGTAATCACATTTCCATATGGATCTTTGATGCAAAGATTTCAAGAACGAAGCGAGTATTATTGAAGATCTTTAAGGGAAGAACTCGGGGACGCTTGGGAACAACTCGAGAAGACTTCAAGACTACTTGTGGAGTTAGCTGGAGTACCTTCCAGCCTCGTGATGATTCAAGTACTATTGAAGATTGAAGTTTGTAGAACTCGGGGACGCTTGGGAACTACTCGTGGAGACCTTCAAGACTACTTGGAGCATCGCACTCGACTACAAAGTACTCGGGGCTTGTCGACCGGGCATCCCTGGGCCCACCAACATATTGTGGACCATACCTGGGAGATGAGTTCCTACACACTTGGACTACTCGACTAGTGGGCCACGGTGTTGGTACCATGGACCACAAGGCAATACAAGACGAACAAGAACTTGTACTAAGACTAGGATAGCTTTCCATACCCTGTATAGGCTACTCCGGATCCTACTCAAATAGTACCCTTGTACTAATCCGACTTGTAACCCTGCCTCCCGTGACATATAAGACGAGGCAGGGACCCCTCTCAAAAGGGAGGCAATCAATGCAGAGCCACGCAGCATACAGGACGTAGGGTATTACGCACATTACGACCCGAACCTGTCTAATTGTGTGCCCCGTGTCTCACCATCGTGTTCCTGATCTCGGCGAGCCCCACCGCACAATCTACTACTTCGGGTACCCCGTCATAGGCTCGCTGTCTAAAACACTGACAGGTGGGTAGCGTTCCACTGGACCGTCCTACCATTGGACTACAAGCTCATTCGCCACATTAAAAAATTTAAATATGGCTCTTACTCAATTTCTTTTACCCTACATCAAGTTTAGATGTTTTATAAGGAAACACAATTTTTTTTCGAATTACACAGTACATCGGAGACACTTACAACACACTCTCATCCCTATGAACACACGCGCACAAACCCTACCCCTAGGAGCATCTTCGAAGACTGGGCTGACAAATCCACAAGATT
This sequence comes from Cenchrus fungigraminus, assembly GCA_036936925.1. NCBI lineage: Eukaryota > Viridiplantae > Streptophyta > Magnoliopsida > Poales > Poaceae > Cenchrus > Cenchrus fungigraminus. The sequence goes on along the minus strand of CM072769.1, from coordinate 41,781,358 downwards.
GACGAAGTCACGACAGGCGCCTCGCTGTCGACGGGAACGTCACCTACCACTGAAAGCACAAACGTCGTTAAAACCTGAGAAATTCGCTCCCACGGGGAGTCGAACCCAGGACCTGAGGTGCTACCGGGACTCTTGTAACCACTAGGCTACATGCTCTTCCACAAACACAAATTCATATTATTTTCATAGTTTATGATATTATATTTTTCCAACTCTATAAAACAATTTTTATTATTATTTAGTTTGCTTCATAAATCAATACATATCGATATTATCTTGCATGTTATATTTATCCAGCCTCTAACTTAGTCATCTAAATTATATCAAATCTGAATCTAAATTGTATCTATGTAGATTAGTAAGATACATGAAGATACATATACATGATGTCACGCTGACACGACTTATGCAAGTTGTTCTTGATAAGCATATGAGCTTATTTAACTTCAGGGAGCCGACGAACTGCGTGCATCTAGCTAGGGTTTTTTTTTTTTTGAAATAAAAGACAATCTAATCATTTTCCTGCTAGGCAGCAGCTGGCGACGCGAGAGTGAAACTGTGAGAGCAGCCCGTGTGCTTTCCTGTTTCCTTGGCCCAACTGAACACTTGTTAGCGCGAGGCCCGCATGGAGAGGAAGGAGGCCGGGACGGGGCGACTATGAAAAAAAAGAAAAAAACAAACTCACTATCACCTTCAGCGGCCCACCATCTCCTTCGGTCCGCCACTTCTTCCGGCCCACGGTCCACCTAACCGGGTCATCTTCCTCCTCACCTCCTTCTCCACCGCCCACTCCGCCATCTTCCTCATCCTCCGCCTTCCATCACCGACCGCCGCCCCTGCTGCCCGCCGCGGCCGCGGAGCTCACGGTAGGGTCTCGCCAGAGCTCCGCGGTCGCCTCCTTCCCTCCCCCATCGCCGTCAAAACCCTAGCCATCTGCCATCAGAACCCTACACGTCCGCCACCACGAGCATCTCCCCCGCACCGACCTAGCCCGACCGCCGCCAGGGCCCTAAGCCGACCCACGACTATCTGCACCGTTCGGCCTGCCTATCTCCCCCGGCCGGCCGCTTCTAAGGTAGTTGGATTGGAGAAGAAAAATGGAGAGCTCGCCAGAACCCTAATTGCCGTTATTGTTTCGCCATCTTTGGGAGCACGAGAGGCCCTATGCCGCCTTCCTCCTCCGGCTCCAGCGTCTACTGCCATCGCATCCGCCACCACTCAGCTCCGCCGGGGAGCTCAAGGACCAGCGGGAGGAGGCGACGCACGGCAACGGGAGGGGGGACGATGGATCCGACAGGCGGGTCCCTCGTTCGGTCAATGACAGATGGGTCTGCGTGGGGCCCGCAGGTGCGTGATGGATAGCTATTTGTCGCATATGCGACACATAGTCGCCCCGGTTTGGGACTCCGTGCGTGGCCCGTGTTGTTTCTTCGGTCGAGGTTCCGATTTTCATGCGGATGCATGGTTTTTTACCTTTCAATGCTCGGTTTTGACCGGCTTTGCTCGAGATATTTACCATCTCGGATTACGAGGATTACGTGGGCCCGGCAGGTGCGTGATGGATAGCTATTTGTCGCATATGCGACATATAGTCGCACCGGGTTGGGACTCCATGCATGGCCCGTGTTGTTTCTTCGGTCGAGGTTCCGATTTTCATGCGGGTGTACGGTTTTTTACCTTTCATTGCTCGGTTCTGACCGGGTTTGCTCGAGATATTTACCGTCTCGGATTAGGAGGACTACGTGGGGCCCGCAACTGCGTGATGGATAGCTATTTGTCGCATATGCGACATATAATCGCCCTGGGTTGGGACTCCGTGCGTGGCCCGTGTTGTTTCTTCGGTCGAGGTTCCGATTTTCATGTGGGTGTACGGTTTTTTACCTTTCCTTGCTCGGTTCTAACTGTGTTTGCTCAAGATATTTACCGTCTCGGATTAGGAGGATTACAAGTTTACAACAGACGAAAAAACAGGGCAGAACGTTTGCCTCGTCCATCTAACCCCGTCGATGGAGTATTTTCTCACGGACAAGTTTACAACAATTAGAGATATGACATCTAACCCCGTCGATGGAGTATTTTCTCACGCGTATACGTCTGCCTCGTCTCGATCGATACCAGATTACGCAATTTTGGCTGAATTTGGATTGGTTGTTGCTATCAACGGGCCGGGGCACCACCGTACCAGCAGGTTCTTAGCTTGTTACGATAACGGAATGTTGGCCTCTGCTCCGATCCCCGGCCGGCCTATATATCGATCGGGCTCCTGGTGCCGCCTCCTCAATCTTCTTTCATTCTCCTAGCTCTCTCTCGTTTCTCTCTCTCGCATACGGTCGCCGCAGCATCCTCCGCAACCTCCTAATCGCTCGACGCCTCTGGCACGGAGACGTCGTGCGCCGCGGAGCGATGACGGAGATCCCGAAGGCGGCGGCCTGATGAGGATCCGCGTTGAGTGGCCTGATGATGACAGCAACCTTGATTGTGCGCTCAGCAGAACAATCAAGTTGCTGTCATAATCAGGCCGCTCAACACGGATGAACAAACGGTTTCGACGTGGATCCGATAGCTGCGCGTGCGAGACGCTCTCTACGTCCCCTTCGTCCGCGTACATCGCGTCAACCTGGGTAAATACAGTTAATAATCAAACTTTTTTTTTATTCGATGATTATCCTATCCCACTGATAACGTACGTACGTGATCCCTCCGAGTGATCAGGCAGATTTGTTCCAAACGCACGACCAATGCATACTACGAGATCGATCCCCTCCATTCGATCTACTCCATTGTGCCGATACGGTGAACAGGTATGATTATATATACTCCTTTGTTAAATCTGAAGGAAGATTATGTAATCATCATCTTGCATTGGTACAGTTCATCGGCGCCTACGACTCTACGACGAGACATCGATCTGCGCCATCTGCCGTGCGTGTGTATGAGCACTTCTTCTACTTCCCGAACGTGTCAACCGTGGTGATGATCTTCTCTTCTACTTCCCGGACGTGTCAGCCGTATGATGATCTGCCCTTTGCTCTGCTCGTGCAATCTGTTCGTTGTCCGGCAACTCTACATTGAACAGGTATGTGCCCACATCTTTTGTCCGCGTGTGTATCATCGATCGCCATTCTATTTGTCCTATTCTGCAAAATATTCTTCTTCCTGAGGCAAGGTACGTATATTGTTGATTAAGAGATGTACCTTAATTAATTTTGATTGTAGTCAAGCAGATATCCTTGTAGTCTGCTTCGATGGCCAGATATAACGCCACCGTTCTAGCTTATGGCCAGGTGCAATTATGTTGCACGGTGAAATTATATTGACTCTCTCGATCTACTGTAGGCTGCCTGTCTTTTTTAGATGATTTTCCTGTTACTCATGATCAGTTGCTGGTCTTTTGCAATTAATTTGTGTATTCATATCTCATACATGGTTTTTCTTTCTAGAAGTCATTATACACACTTCTCAGTTATCTAATGAATCCAACCCAACATTTCATTACAAATGGGTTGTGTAGAGATGAAATACACACACACTATATGCTCACTTGCAACCCAACATTTCATTACAAATGGGTTGTGTAGAGATGAAATACACACACTATATGCTCACTTGCTCAGTGACATGCATGTAGTTCTAGAAATTTCAGTTGTTTAGATTTGTTTGCTGATAAATTAATTTTGTAGTCAAGCTAGATATCCATTAATTCTTTGAAATAGTTTCTAATGGATATGGTAACTTGTTTCTGTGCTACTTATTTCAGGTTCAGGTTGGGCCGCACTCTTTCAGATTCGACTACGTCTACGACCATTGAGACCCTACTACATATGCCTGTGCCCTCGCTGTTCCAAGAATGCGTGCATCCTCTGGTGGAGGCATTCTTCGATGATGGCCATAACGCCACCGTTCTAGCATATGGCCAGGTGCAATTCTGTTGTATGGTGAAATTATATTGATTGTCTCTCGATCTACTGTAGGCTGCCTGTCTTTTTTAGATGATTTTCCTGTTACTCATGATCGGTTGCTGGTCTTTGGCAATTAATTTTTAGTAGACGGGTTCTAGCAAGACATACACATGCAATGGGTCGACGACGTACCCAGTGCCGTAGGCTCCCGCACTGTGCGGGGTCTGGGGGAGGTTATTAGCGGGAGGTCTTTCCCACACATCGTGCAATGTGTAGAGGCCACCGCTCGAACCTGTGACCTCTCGGTTCACAGGCGGCAAGCACTACCACTTGCACTAGGCCGCCCATTTATACACATGCAATGGGTACTGATCATTAATTCATTATAGTGTCCAAGGTAACTGTGGAGCGAGGGATAATTCCTCAAGTTATGAAGGCCCTATTCACAAAGGTTTGCGCCTCAAAGGATGTTGCACATCAATTTTTAATCAAGGTGTCCTTTGTTGAGGTAATTTTGGATGGCTCTATATAGGGCACTTGCCTCTTTCTTGTTTTTTTTCCCGAACAATAGCTTTGGTGATCATTCTGTGGTTTGCTGGGCTGTGTATGTATTTCAGGTACGGTGTTCATGGAACAAGTCTTTGATCTGCTGCTCGATCCAACAAACCATGCTTCTGCAAGTCTTGATCCAGCCTCTAGAGTGCCGATTAAAATTCGAGTCTGCAACCAAAGGCATAACCTTTAATTGCTGGTGTCACAGAGGCTGAGGTGCTTCTGCAAGTCTTGATCCTAGGGATTTGATGCGTGGTTCCTTGTCATGTGCAACGGCAAACACAAAATCGAATAGCCAGTTCAGGTATACGCTGAGCATGCATGAGTATATATCTTTCTGTGAGGACCGTTAGTTAGTGCAGAGGACACATTTCTATATATTCTGTTTGTTTATTGGCTATATACTATATATATCTTATTAGCTTATTCTCATATTTTTTATTTGAATGGTGCTGCTTATCTGTAGTCGCTCTCATGTCATCTTCACGATATGTGTAGAACAAAAGAGAACACATCTAAGTTTCATCTAGGATCTTGCTGGTTCTGAAAGAGCTAAAAGTGAGCAGATGGAAAAAGATTTAAAGAAGGTAATGAAGGCTCTCCAAACATTTTGTACATTTCGGTTACAGATGATTGGGTAACTTGTTTTAAGATTGTTGTCTATAATTTCATTCATGTCCACACGAGTACAAATAAATAAAGGCTTTCTAGCTCTTGACGATGTTATAAACGCATTAGGCGGTGATTAAAAGAAAAGGACAGACGGGGCATTATTTGTTCCATATCGGGGTAGCAAATTAACGCGCCTTCAGCAGGTAAGGGCAATCCCTATGGTAGAAACTATGTGCGAAGTTCAAAAGAGCCACATCATCAAAATTCATTTATAGACCTACCTCTCCCTAACAATTGGTGTCTTCACCTAATAAATATGGCTTTTCTCTCTCTTATCTCTAACCAATGGACGGGAGGAGCAAACCCGCAAGACTCTAGTCCGGTCTTCCCAATGGCGATTTTGCTAGGTCTTGCAACCTTGATTCGCGTGAGGAGGCCAAGTCTAGAGGAAGAAACCAGGTCTTGTGTTTTCCTCCTCTTTCTTCATTAACTATGATGCCATGTCACCAATTTGCTGATGTGTCACCTCATTTATTAGGGATGGACTCCATCCTACGTGGACCATTGAGACTACCCTAATAAGACTACTTCAACGTTTATAGTAAATGTATGGTCTATTTGGTTTGAGGAACTACCTCATCCTAGATGAGGGGATCCATCTTGAGTGTCTGAGTGATCCTATGAAATTTGGTGAGATGACCTCATTCAACATGTTTTTACTAATTGAGAGACATGAGTACCCCTGAGTCCCCACCGACCAGTGTCCCAGAGGTCCCTGCCAAGTGGACCCGACCTGCCAGAAGTCCCGCCAACCCGCAAGTGGGCCCAAAGACCTTATCCACAGATCCGACGACCTCAAACGACCCCGGACGATCTTATCCAGATCCCGGGAGGATCCGCGGTACTTGGAGTGCAAGTGAAGTCACCAGGACGCGGCTTGGCGCCGCCAGTTAGGCCGGATATCTCGGGATATCCGTTGTAATCCTTAGAGATAGACTTTCCAATTGTAACCGACCTAGACTCGGCTCCTCAACCCTCGGAAACCCTAGTCCGCCGGCCAATATAAGGCGGCCTAGGTGCACCATCCGAGGGGACCTCATTCTCACCCACTCGCAATACAATCACCAAACTAGACGTAGGGTTTTATTCTCCGGTGGCCTGAACCAGTATAAACCCGTATGTCCCTGTGTTCTTCGCCTACTTGCCGTGTTCCGAGTTCATCACGTGAACTACCACCTACGCTCTTAGTTCCCGATCTCCCCATTAACCTACAACCCGCTTGGGTAGTCCCCTTGCGGATCAGTCCAGGTCTCAACCCCTGTCAGTTGGCGCGCCAGGTAGGGGCGATTAGGAGCTCGTTGTGCAGCATGGTGGCCCGATCTGGTGTCGTCTTCCCGGCAAGCATGGCGGCAATCCTCGCCAACCCCGTGAAGATCTGCTTCGGCTCCTTCACGACGACCTTCCCTGTTCCGGCGGCAGCAGCTTCCCCAGCGGCCACGGAGTAGGTCGCGGCGGTGCCTGTCGCCACCCCTGTTTCCGATCTAGCGTCGGAGACCCACCCGCCCAAACCCTACAACCTTGTTTAGGGGATGGAGCGCGTCATCAGCATGACGGAGGAAACCCTCCAGACGTGCGAGCGAGCTCAATGCTCGGCGAGGCTGGCGCTGCGCCACGACACCTTCCCCTTCGGTCTACGATCTTCGGTCGATGTCCGTCCCGGCTCGATGTTCAAGCCTTCCCAGATCCAATCTGGGCGGCGGCCCTCTGGCGACCTAAAGCCGGTCCCTAGTGCCCGGCGTGACCCTCTCGATGTACCTTGCACCTACCATAAGGGTGCGAGGCATACTCTCCGCGGATGTCGCCTGCGGAAAATAATCGACCAAGGGCAGTCTCGCTGCGCTACAAGAACTCCCCAGTCCTCGGATTGCGGCGAGTTTCAGAAGGTCCGGGTTCGTGTCTCCCCAACGATTCGGACGTTGTCTTCCGTCAGGTGCTCGTAGTCTCAGAAAACGAGCCACCACGTCACGGCGTAACGGATTCCGAGGAGGCGGCGCGTATCCAAGGAAACGCCCTACGTGCCCAGCGACGTAAAGAAGAACGGCGTCACGCAGTCCCCTCTTGCGCTCGAGACCTTCGCCTCGAGTTCGAGTAGGCGGGGATCCCAACATTCAACAACCCCCAGGCCAATCTTGGTGCTGCCATGGCGTGTCTCCAGCAAGCTGAGCTGACACCTGAGGCCGAGGCGGCCATCGCCTACCTTCGGGTCGCCACAGCCCTGGTAGAAGAAAAGAGTGCGGTCTCCAAAGTCTGCCGCATCTTCGTCGACGCACCATTCGCGCAGTCGGTCCCAGCGACCTCAGCACAGCAATCTTCCACCCATCATGGAGGAGGTCGATCAGCATAACCTTGAGCAGCCTAACTGCCAGGCTAACGGCGCCAACGGTGGCGACCTCCGCGTCAACCTCGACAACAACAGGCACAACCGTGACGCCCGCGTCGTCCTCGACCAACGCCACCGCGAGCGCGAGGAGCGGGAACTACGTCATCGAGCAGTGTATGACCACGAGTACGGTGCCCCTGGCGCCGTCCATCGCATCATGGAGCACGACCGCCATGACGTCGAGAACCAGCGACGTGCTGTGTATGAAGAGCAGTATGGCAACCCGGAGGTCGCTCGCGCCAATCGAGATCGCCAACCACGTTCCCAGATTGTTGTCCCAGCGGGCAGCGTTCACTCTACCCCCAGGGGTGTCGCTCAAGCTGGAGGCGACGTCAACGACGTAGCCATCACTGCCTTCCCCGCACTGGCTCCTCGACTCAGATCGGTATCCTACCCCGACAACTTCAAGCCGAACATCCAGAAGTACGACGGGCGCTCCGACCCCAACATCTGGCTATCGACCTACCACGTCGCCGTCAAGGCGGGTGGCGGCAACTTCGACCACATGGCAGCCTACTTCCCGCTGGTGATGGGCGACGCCCCGTTGCTCTGGCTCAACAACCTCCCAGCTGGCAGCATCAACTCCTGGGCCGACCTGTCCCAGGTCTTCACCTCCAACTTCCAGGCGACCTACAATCACCCTGGAACCATCTTCAACCTTGGGAGGATCGTCATGAAGCCTAAGGAGCGGCTCCGTGACTACACCAACCGATTCTTCGAGAACCGCAACACCTGCGTTGGCATAAGAGACGACCAGATCATCGAGAGCTACAAGAAGGGCATCAAGGATCGCAAGATCTTTGAGAAGATATACGGGTCTGGCGCCACCACCGTCACTGTCCTCATGGAGGTCGTCAACAAGCTCATTGACACCGACGAGGTGATGGTGAACCAGTTCGACGCCGACGCTAGGCGCGACGCTGGCACATCCGGCATGACAACAACAGGGGACTCCGGTTCCAAATTGCGCAAGCGACCTTCCGAGGTGCTGGCGGCTGAGGGGCGTCGACCTTCGATGTTCAACCAAGCCGAGTTCGACGCAGCGCTCGACAGCATCTGTGAGTTCCACGAAGGGTCCAATCATACCCTTCGTGAGTGCTCACAGTTCAAGAAGGCCTTCAGCACCCCTGAGGACCCCAAGCGACCAAGGAAAGACGGCGACCAACCTGCTTCTCGCCGCTACAACAACTACCGCCATGACGACCGGCGAGATCGATGCAACGATCGTGACGACCGAGACCGCCACGATGACCGTCGTGATGACCGCCGCGACGACCCACGCCCCGAAGGTCGCTGCGATGAGCATGACCTTCCGCCTCCACCTCCGACAGGCAACCCCAACGGGCCCTTCCAGCCACCTACCCGAACGATCAACATGATCGTCGGAGGTCTCAAAGCCCAATGTGGTGGCAACAGGGCTCGATCCGGTACGCAGGCGCGGAGGGTGCCAAAGGGTCCAACAGGCTGTCACCACTGCGGCCTACCTCTATCGTTACACGAAACGCATGAGGTCTTCGTAGGATAACCAGAGCCCAGACACCACGTCTGCACCCTAGATAACTACTATAGTGCGGTTACGTCTGTCGACCCGCTAACAACACTATAGCAATCCGTATAAATACGGAACCACGAACTAGAGAGAGAACAAAATCAAATCATACTAGTCATCGAGCTACGGAGCAGAAAGAAAGCTATGGATGCAAACAAACGAGATACAACAGACTTACTTAGCTAAACAGGATCATAGCATGCAAATAGGTATATGATCTACTGGACTAGCTCTAAAGGATCGAAGCCTTGTGTCACAAAGAACACAAGCCTCTAACTTATGAACGAGCTAAGAACACAAGAACAAATCAAGCATGCATGATGTCCACTATAGTCTAAATAAGAAATGCTGAAATACTCACTTTGATCTAAATAAAGAACAAGCATCCACGAGGACATCAACTCACTCCTCACCCCTACTCTACCTCTCAACTAAGCCTAGTCTAGATCTCTTCTCAACACCATTCTACCACAAAGAGGTGAGAATCACCTCACATGGGCAGAATTAGAGAGAGGGAGAGAGAGGTACACAAGAGAGAAGTGGAACTTGAGAGCTTGGTGGTGTGTGTGTGAAATGAGGCCCCTCCCCCTCTATTTATAGGCAAGGGAGTGGCTTGCTCCGAGGCTCCAAATGCTCCAAAACACCCCGGGATGCAGCCAAGGGCCAATGGGCGAGCAACACGTGGAAGGAGGGGATCAACCGACCCTAGGTCGGTTCGGTTGATCCTATGGTCGGCCGAAACCCTCGGCCGGCCTTTTGGCCCATGCTTCCTCTGGCTCACTTCCATGTGGGCACTAATGCCCCTCCTCTGTGCATGGCACGTTTCCTGGCGGTTTGGTTAGCAAAGTGGGCCCATGGATCCATGTGATGCTGACATGGCAGCGTGTGATTCGTCGAGAGCTCTTCACATGGATTGGTGACATCATGGATCCAAGAGAATCCATGTGGCAGCCCCTGATTGGCCAGCATTTGAGTGCCTTGGATTGGAGTGGAGTGAATGTGCATGGATTCCTCTCATTTCTTATGCTAAATACCTGCATTCGAATAGTGAAGGGATCGAGGCAATGTGGCCTAGAGGGGAGGGGGTTAATAGGCCTGCACACAAATTTAAACTTTTTCTGCAAAGTGACTGTAAGGGTTCGGAACTTTCGAGTTTATTTCCGGAACCTCCAAACGGGGCAACCTCCGAAAATAATCACGAAAGTTCCGAGATCTGTTAGAACAGAGAGGATACGATAAAAGCTGCGGATAACTTGATGAAAAACAGATCTAGCAAATTCTAGGAGATCCTTAGGACCTAGCAAGATGATTTAAAAGCAAGGAACTAACTAGAGAACTACCAACAAGTAGATCGGAAACAAACCCTAATAGATCTAGTCAAGAACAAGTATGAACAAGGAAGAGCAAGTAAACAAGTCAAAGCACACACGAGACAAGGATTTATCCCGTGGTTCAGCTCACCACAAAGGCTTGCCTACATCCACGTTGTTGAGGAAGCCACAAAGGCTAAGGACCACTAAGATCCACTGCTCTCTCTCACCTATCACTTTGAGTAATAGGTGGAGACTTTCCACTAGATTCACAAAGGGTAAAACAAACACCTTGGAGCTTCCACAAATCGGGTTGGAGAGCTTCCAAGAACCTCTAGCCGTCTAGGAGCAAGGCTCCGAGAATAAAAGATCCACCAAGCTTGCTAGAGCTTCTCCAAGTGCTCAAGAACTAGGAATGGAAGATTTTGCTCACAATCTCACTTGAATCCTCACTCTCAATCAATGCTAGGCAAGGATTTGGAAGAGAGTAGGTTGGGAGTTAATGCAAGGTGAGAGAATGAAGCTAGAATAAGTTACTGTTCGGGGGGAGAAGAGGGAATGACCGTTGGGGGACCAAGGGGTATAAATACCCCCAGATCCAGAACTGTAACGGTCATATTTCAAAGTCCGGAACCTCCGAGATTAAACTCGGAACCTCCGAACAAGGAAACAACAGGGGCAAAACTGCAGCAGGTCTCTCTCCTCAAGGAATGGGTTAGGATTAGGATAGATGTTCTATGAGCACTTGAATCCACCCAAACCTGCCATTAGAATCCCTCTTGATAGTACGGCTTGTCCTATACTCAAATTCAAAAGATAAAATAAGTAAAATCCTCCAAAGAGCATAGGAATCCTTCTTCATGTAATTGAGGGGTCTCCTTTCTTTCTTTTGCACCTATGAAATATTCTTGTACTGCACAATATACTCAAAGGCTCATTAGTTCTTTAATTGTGTGGTCAACATCACCAAAACCCTCATAGGGCTTGATTGCTCTTACAATCTCTCCCTTTTTGGTAAATGTTGACAACTCAATTAAAGTTTACAATTTAATTTGAAAGATTGAGCTTTTGACGATTTGAATACAAGTCTCCCCCTCAATGTATGCATGTCCCTTTTGAATAGAGTGATATGTCTCATATGACATTTGAATTGCATACATTGTGAGTAAAGTGACAGGATATATTGTATTCATGTCATCGAGGGGTGCAAAAGAAGTGTAACAAGTAATACGTGATGCATATGGCATGTCATACACACACAGAGTTATCTGTTAACAGAGTTCGGAACCTCCGAGAAAGTTTCCAGAACCTCCAGGATGAACCCAGAGTTGGAACCTCCAGAAAAATTCTCGGAACCTCCGAAGTCTGTGACAGATACTCCAACATTCATTCACACACAGGCATTGCAACAACATAAACCAGAAATAGCAGCTAGATACAGATAGAAACATTCAGCAACATCTAGCCCTATTACACACATCACACATGAGTTTTAAAGTTTTCACATCCCAAAGGTTCAACCATGACCAAATCCATACTTGCCAACAGAGGCAAGCCAAAAGATTTACAGCAAGTTCAACAAATTACCACCAGGAGTTTATGAGAGGCCCAAGAGACAGTCAGCACTCTCATCTCACCAAAGAACAAAAGATTTTGTTAGCACAGCTAGCCAGCAAAGAAACTTTGGGTCTTCAGATCATCTCAATCTTCATCTTTCTCCCCCTTTGTCAACAGTTAACAAAAAGGGAGGAAAAGAAGAGAGGAAGTTAGATTTGGACCTGTAGGGAATCATTCATCAACACTAAAGTCAGAATCCTCCTCCTCAGCCTCAGGAACAGTGTCTTCAGATTCCAGTCCAAGATCAGTGTCAGATCCAGAAGAGAGATCGGCAGGCCTTCTGACAGATCTTCCTGCAGTGGCTTTCTTCCTTGCTCTGACAGGAGTGGGAGTCCCCATGGCTTTCTTCCCAGCAGCCTCTTTTCTCAGCCTGGCCATCTTAGCACTAAGGGGCTCAACATCTTCTTCTTCTTCATCAGTATGAGCAGCAGGCATGTCTCTTCCAGGCAGTGGGCTGCCTCTGTCCTTCTCACCCTCATCTTCACCTTCACTAGTAGTATACTCAGGGAATTCTGGGAAGATAGGTGGAGGAGGCAGCATGGCATTGAAGGGCAGCCCCTGATGCTTCAACAGCTTGTTCATGTCCTGCCTCATCTCATAGATTTGAGTTGCTGACCAGTTGCAGAATCTCCAAGTGTCCCTCACCATGCCCCTCAGCTTATGCAGACCAGCAGGCATAGGTGTCCTGCTTGGCTCCCCTTGCTCAGACCCTGCCTCTTTGATGATGTAGTCTTTAACTACTTGCCTCTTTTTCTGATGATGCCACTGCTTCACTTGATAAGAGGCATGTTCAATATCCTTTTTGAAGCTGATTCCTGACACCATCTCAATCATATACATGATGTAGGGTGCATAGGGCAGGTTGCACTTGCCACTCTCAGTGACCTCTATCAGGTTGAACCAGATGAACCTACTGACAGAAAAGGGTTTTGCCCCAGGCAGCATCCTTGCAAGCAGGTTTGGAGCAAACCTCCTCAGATTGGTAGAGTCACTCCCACCTTTGGGATAGATGGTTTCCCTGAACATGTTGTTCAGCACATAATAAACAGATTTGAGAGCTGTTGTGGAGCCATCTGCAAGTTCTTCGTACTCATAAGCTGAGGAGATCATACTTGTATTCATGTGCTGCTCATAGTGGATCACTTCAGCATCCCTGTCTTACTTGCTGAACCCAAACAATCTGGCAAAAGTAGTGAAGTCAATCTTGTAGTGTACCCCCTCAGTCATCCAGTGGATTGTCTCTTTTGTGTCTTCATGGAAGAAAGTTGCATGAAACTGTGCCAGCACCTCAATGTTCTAGTCATACTTGAAGCTCATGATGTCTCTCATCTTGTACTTATCCACTAAGTCAAGCACATCCTTCTTTTCAGGCTCTTCTGCTGCTTCCAAGTGAGTGAAATCAATCCACTTCATTTTGATCAACTTCATCTTCATGTTCAGAACAGTCTCATAGAACTTGAAGTGGAACACTGACCAAAACCTATAGTCTATAGTAGCCATCTTTGGGTTGACATAAGGATTCTCTTCTCTTGCCTTCCTGACAAGGTATCCTGCTCCATCATAGTTATGATGCTCAATGTACACTGAATTGTCATACTTAGTTGGGGGACGCCTTTTGAGCAGGGCCTTATGATACCTCAGATAGGTGGAGTCAATCTCCCCAAGTAACATGTCATCTTCAAGTTCAATGGGGATGGTCTTGCCTTCTGTTCCCCCATTGTCTTCAACATGGGCAGCTGAACCAGAACCTCTGCCACCTGACAGGCTACCACCTCTGCCTCTTCTAGGAGTTGCCTTGCCCCTGCTGCCACTGCCACCTGCTGCCTCTCTGGCTGCAATCTTGTAAGCTCTCTCTCCTGCAGCAGTCTCATAAGGCTGCCTCTGCCTCTTAGCATACGTCTTGTCAGCAGGTCCCCTAGACATCTGTCAGATAAGGGATGGATAATGGATAAGGAACAGATCAAGAAGAGTAGGTGCAAAGACTCAAAGACAGTGATTGGAGATCAATTGGTTAAGATTCAGTGGAATTTTGAATCACAGACTCGCCCTTGTCAATACAGACTTCGGAACCTCTGAGAATTTTCTCGGAACCTCCGAGTCTGGGCACTGACAGAGAAAAGTTTGTTGATTCAACCTTCAACTGAAACCTAGCCAAGAGATGCAAACTAGATATAAATGAACTGATAGAGAATGGGTGAAGTGATGCAAGTGAATTGTAACTTAGTGGAACTTTGAATCAAAATCAACCTACAGTTGGCTACAGAGTTCGGAACCTCTGGATTTAATCCCGGAACCTCCGAGACTCCTTGAACCTTACTGCATTTTGCACTTTGATTCAACTTTCAACTAAGTTCAATCAAACAAGCACCACAACAACCACAAGACATCACAGGATAGCATCTCTGCACTAAGAATACCTAGAACCCTAAGGTAACCGACAGATCTAGAGATTAGGGTTAGGGTTACCTTGAATCAAAGGGAAGAAGATGGAAACCGATGAGATTATGAAGCTTTTGACGCCAGGGGACATAGCCCAGAGGTCCCCTCCAGATCACAGAGTGATCTAGTGGCGCTGAGGAGGAACAACTCGCTGGAACGAATTCAAGCGGTGCAATGTCGTTCCCCTCTGCTTCACAAAGAAAGTCGGCGATGAAGGAAAGTGTCGAAGAAGATCAGGATGTCCTCCTCCTTCTCCTTCACTAGAACAGGGCGGATCTAGGTCAAATCCCCGAGCGGCTCCCCCTCCATCTTCAGCTTCCGCGGCCCGTCGATGAAAGAAGATGCGCGGCTTCTCTAGCGGGATGCACGAGGATGTGCGGTCACCGGCGGCAAGGATGAAGGCGGCGGCACGGCGGTGGAGAGAGAGAGAAGGCGATGCAGGCGCGGTCGTGAGAAAGGGAGTGGATGCGGTGAAAAGTGGATCTGGTAACTGCGCGGTGAAAGAGGAGTCGGGTTAACCCTAGGGGTAAAAGAATATTCCATGGGATATGCGTGATTCCTTTCACACTGCTCCTCTGACGGACTGACTGCTGAGTCGATTAAGATTGGAAGTTTCGAAGATTTTCTCAGAGCTTCCGAGGCTCGGAACCTCCAAAGATTTTTCCGGAGCTTCCGAAACTTGAATTCTAGAGACTGTCAACTTTTACTCCTTTTGAGATTTTGAACCATTTATCAACTGAGATCTTTAGGTCATGGTTTCCTTGACTCAAGTGGCTAGAAAACAAGCAATCACACACAACTATAGCCACTTGAGACAAGTTAGGGATATGAAAAATAGATTTTGAAGCACTACTAAATTAAAGTTTTCACAAATGCCTTTTCAAAAGGATTTTCAGAGAATATCAACATTATGAAGCAAACAACCAAGGCATGCTAGAGATCAAGCCACGCAATGAGAATCAAGAATATTTAGCTCATTCCTCAAACTACAAAACCTTGACTCGTCGAGAGGTTTAGTGAAGATATCGGCTAGTTGTTTATCGGTGCTCACATGACTTAGAGCGATATCTCCTTTGGCTTCCTGGTCTCTCAAGAAATGATGACGGATGTCTATATGTTTTGTACGAGAATAGCTTACGGGGTTATTTGCAAGCTTTATGGCACTTTCATTGTCACACAAAAGTGGGATATGGGTAAAGTGACATCCGTAATCCTTTAAGGTTTGCTTCATCCAAAGTAGTTGAGCACAACAAGCGCCGGCTGCAACATACTCGGCCTCGGCGGTGGAAAGGGCTACTGAGTTTTGCTTTTTGGAACTCCAAGACACTAGAGACCTACCAAGGAATTGGCATGTCCCCGATGTACTCTTTCTATCTACCTTGCAACCAGCATAATCGGGATCCGAATAGCCAAGTAGATCGAAAGTGGAGCCCTTAGGATACCACAAGCCAAGGTTAGGGGTATGCACTAGATATATCAAGATTCTCTTTACGGCCATGAGATGGCACTCTTTCGGGTTAGCTTGAAATCTAGCACACATGCACACACTAAGCATAATATCCGGCCTAGATGCACATAAGTAAAGAAGAGAGCCGATCATGGAGCGATATACCTTTTGGTCCACGGATTTCCCTTCTTCATTGAGATCCAAGTGTCCATTGGTAGGCATTGGAGTCTTGATGGGCTTTGCCTTGTCCATGTCAAACTTCTTAAGCATATCCCTTGTGTACTTGGTTTGACATATGAACGTCCCTTCCTTTGCTTGTTTGATTTGAAATCCAAGGAAGAACTTGAGCTCACCCATCATGGACATCTCAAATCTCTTCGTCATTGTCCTACTAAACTCTTCACAAAAAGTTTCATTAGTACTACCAAATATTATGTCATCGACATATATTTGGCACACAAAGATATGACCATCAACCTTTCTAGTAAAGAGAGTAGCATCAGCTTTGCCTATCTCAAAGCCTTGCTTGAGCAAGAAATCCTTAAGGCATTCATACCACGCTCTTAGTGCTTGCTTGAGCCCATAGAGCGCCTTACGGAGTTTGTAGACATGATTAGGACGCTTGAGATCTTCAAAACCCGGTGGTTGCTCAACATAGACTTCTTCGGAGAGTGGTCCATTGAGAAATGCACTCTTGACATCCATTTGATATAGCTTGAAGTCATGATGGGCAGCGAAAGCGAGTAGAAACTGTATTGCTTCAAGTCTTGCCACCGGTGCATATGTTTCTCCAAAGTCTAGTCCTTCAACTTGAGTGTACCCTTGAGTGACCAATCTTGCTTTGTTCCTAATCACAATGCCAAACTCATCTTACTTGTTTCTAAAGACCCATTTGGTGCCAATGATGTTCGTCTTTGGTCTTTCCACCAACTCCCACACTTGATTTCTTTCAAAGTTGTTCAACTCCTCTTGCATAGCCACCACCCAATCCAGATCCTTAAGAGCTTGATCTACCTTAATGGGTTCAAGAGAGGAAACAAACGAGTAAAATGCGCAAAAATTCTTAAGACGAGATCGTGTTGTTACCCCTCTCCTTATACTCCCAAGGATATTGTCAACGGGATGATCCCGTTGAATTACTTGATGTACACGGGGATGTGATGGTCTAAGAGGTTAGTGTAGAGGTTGGTCTTCATCATTTTCATCAGCTTGGGGTTCAGATGTACTTGCTTGAACAGCCCCTTGCTGATTAGACTGCTGGTTTACAGTGTCTTGTGGTGCTGAGTTCCCAGACCCCGGAACCTCCAGAGAATTTCCCGGAGGTTGAGTCTCAGTAGCAGATCCCGGAACCTCTGGGTATTTTCTCAGAACCTCCGAAGTCTGCACATCTGCTGAACCAGTGACTTCAGGCCCTTCGAGTGGTGTTGAAGCTTGGAGTTGATCCTCATCTTCCTCTTGTGCTTCAACTGGTCTAACATCACCTATGGCCAATTGCTTGATTGCTTCACAAGATGGCTTCTCATTACCTACAACATTTAAGTCAGCTTGCTCCACTTGAGAGCCATTAGATTCATCAAAAGTCAAATCTACCGTGACTTCAATCCTCCCGGTGGTTAGATTGAAGACTCGGTAAGCATGCTCATTTGGACCATAACCAAGAAGAAATCCTTCGTCAACCTTTGGTGCAAACTTAGAAGTTCGGGGCCTCTTGTTTAGAATGAAACATTTGCACCCAAACACTCTAAAGTAAGACACCTTAGGCTTTTTACCGGTAATAAGCTCATAGGAGGTCTTCTTGTGAAACTTGTGAAGATAGAGGCGGTTGATAGCATGGCAAGCCGTGTTGATGGCTTCGGCCCAAAAGATGTCTTGAGTCTTGTACTCGTCCAACATGGTTCTTGCCATCTCAATAAGAGTCCGGTTCTTCCTCTCAACCACCCCATTTTGTTGAGGGGTATAAGGAGCTAAAAATTCATGCTTGATGCCCTCTTCATCAAGAAATTCTTCAACATTGGTGTTCCGGAATTCCGAGCCATTATCACTTCTCACTTTCTTGATTGGTAGCTCGAACTCCCTTTGTGCTCTCCTTATGAAGGTCTTCACATTCCCTTGTACTTCACTCTTGTCAAACACAAAGAACACCCACGTGAAGCAAGAATAATCATCAACAATAACCAAGCCATATTTGTTACCACCAATACTTATGTAGGCCACCGGTCCAAATAGATCCATGTGAATGAGCTCCAACGGGCTTGATGTAGTGAGGATGCTATTTGGTGGGTGAGGTGCTCCTACTTGCTTTCTGGCTTGGCATGCTTTGCATATCCTATCTTTCTCAAAATGTACATTTGTTAGTCCAAGGATGTGTTCATCTTTCAAAAGTTTGGCCAAGTTCCTCATGCCAACATGGGCTAGTCGGCGATGCCATAGCCAACCCATGCTAGATTTTGCCACTAAACAAGTCTTGGGAGAAACTTTACTTTTGTTGAGATCAACTAGGTAAAGCCTCCCCCTCAAGCGACTCGTAAGGACAATAGAGGAATCCTCCCTTCTTATGATGGACACACCCTTATCCGAAAAGTGACAATCAAAACCAATCTGACTAAGTTGTGAAACCGATAATAGATTATAACCCAACGGATCAACATGTAGAACATTGGTAATCGAATATTTTTGAGAGATAGGGATATCACCTACACCGATGACTTCTCCTTTTGTATCCCCTCCATAGGCAATTGTTTCTTTTGGTCCTTCCAAATGGAGGTAGGATGAGAACATACTCCTTTCTCCGGTCATATGATGTGTACATCCACTATCAAGCACCCAACTTGATCCGCCGGAGGAGTATGCCTACAAAACAATTTAGTTCCTTCTTTTAGGTCCCCAATTTGACTTGGGGCCTTCCACGTTAGCAACCAAAACTTTAGGAACCCATAGAGATCTTTTCACATATATGTTGGACTGATTTCCAACATACGTGGCAACAACTTTACCAAGGTTGTTGCGTCTCAACACATAGCTAGGGGGTATGTCGGTGAATGCATGAGTCTTGGTCTTGTGAGCAACTTTGTTCCTCTTGGGCATCATTGGATGGTTGTGAACCTGCAAACAAGAGTTAGATGCCTTGGGAACTTGCTAAGGTTGAGTCTTGCCTTTCTTCTTGGTTCTGTCTTTGCAGACCCCGGAACCTCCGGAAATTTTCCCGGAACCTCTGGACTCTGCTGTCTGTGTGGCACGAGGCTTCCAGACTTCGGAACCTCCGGGTTTGGACCTCGGAACCTCCGGACTCTGGGCAGGAGGCATGTACTCATCTTCCTTGGGCTCACCATTGCTCACAAACTAGATACATTCTTGTCCTTTGATAATATCCCTCTGTCCGGTCTTCCCATTTCTATGATGACCAAGTCCATCCAAATTTCCGGGCATTTTTCCTTCCTTGAACTTGACCCTTTCATTCATGCATCCCCTTGCTATGATTGAGTTGAGTCTAGCAATTTCCTTCTTCATAGCCTCCATATTAGCAAGATTAGTAGCATAAGATTCAATATTAATATTGTAACACTTATCACAGCCCTTGCTAGTAGAAGTACTAGAGTCACCCTTTACCTTCGAAGGATGTGAGGTGCTACTCCAAAGGAGACTATATTGCTCCTCAAGCTCTTCATTCCTTGACTTGAGAGAATTACATTGAGCTTGAGAGGCAGCAAGGTCTTCCTTGAGAGTAGCTATGACGCTCTCCGCTTGGCTCACTTCCAAGCGCAAAGCCTCAAGCTCACTTCTTTCGGATGTAAGAATATCTTGGGTTTTCTCTAGTTCCACTATCAACCTAGCCATAAAATCTCTAGATTGCTTATCCATCTCACTAACAAGTTAGTTTGCTTCCTCATCACTAGATTCATCACTAGAGTCCATTTCCGACTCATCACTAGGTGGAGGAGAGGGTTTTGAGCTAGTTTTTACCTTCTCACCCTTGGCCATGAAGCAATGAATGGATGAGCTCTCTTCATCATCGGTCAAGTTGTTGAACAACCTTGAGGTAGAAGGGAGCTTCTTGATAGCCACGGTTGCAACTTTTTTCCTTCTCCTCCACTAGAGCTCTCATCTCCGGAATTCCATTCATGACCGATGTGAGCTTCTCCACCATAGTTTCTTCTCTTGTGATGTGGTTTTTGATCTTTCTTGTAGCTTCCCTTGCCTTTGTCATTCTTGTTTTCTCTCTTCTCATTTGGGCAATCCGCTATGAAGTGCTCGGTGCTTCCACAATTGTAGCAAGTTCTCTTTTTCTTGTTGGGGAACCTTCTCTTAGCAAATTTGTAACCTTGCTTCTTCAAGCCTCTTTTGTATGTCTTCATGAACAAAGCCATATCCCCAATCTCAACATGAGATCTTTCATCTTCATCTTCACTTGAGTCACTTGTAGAGCTCTCTACTTCCACTTTCTTTGATTTTGACTTGGAGGGCTTGGATGAAGTAGAGTGCTTGGATGAGGTAGTGGGCTTGCTTGACTTGTAGGAATAGAGAGCAACCTCTTTGTCCTTCAAGTTGTTCAACTTAGCTTCTAGCTCACCAATCTTCTTTCTATGTTGGATTTCCTTGTCCATGAGCTCATGAGTAAGAATTCTCCCAAGAACATCATTTGGAGAGAACTCCTCAAATCTCTTCTTCTCTCTAATCAAGGTGACTAGAGTAGGATTTCTTGGAGCAAAGGCCTCCAACATCACCTTCACAACAAAGTGGTCATCCAACTCATCACCACCTAAGCCTCTTATCTTCCCAACTATGACCATCAACCTATCAAACATCTCTTGTGGCCCTTCTCCATCAAAGATAGTGAATCTATTAAGTTCGGCCATCAATATGTTGATCTTGGATTTCTTGACCTTGTCAACACCCTCATGAGCAATGTGGAGGATGTCCCAAATCTCTTTGGCAATCTCTAGTCCACTAACACGATTGTACTCTTGGGCATTCAAGGCACTAAGGAGTATGCTTGTAGCTTGAGCATTCCTCCTAATGTTGCGACGATCACGTGGTGTGAGGTTTCCAAAGTCTTCGGGATCATCAAAACCTACACACACAATATTCCACAATTCCAAACTCAAGCCGGTTAGATAAGCTTTCATCATATGCTTCTATTTAGCAAAGTTAGTCCCATCAAATTGGGGTAACTTGCCAACAGGTATAGTCACATCATCCTTGGATTTAGTATCCAAAGAATCATAGTTAAAGGATACGCTTCTATAGTCATTCTTTGACTTGGCCTTGGGCTTGGGCTTGATTGTTCTCTTGGGAATTCTTGTGCCATAGTACTCATCATCCCCATCTCCATTCTCACTAGATGAAGACGACGATGAGGATGATGAAGATGGTGATGGAGATGGTGAAGGTGTTCTCTTTCTTCTCTTCTTTTCTTCCTTCTTCCTTTTCTTCTTCTTTTCATGCTTGCTGTCCTCTTTCTTCTTTTCTTCTTCTTTCTCTTTCTTCTTATCTTCCTTCTTGCTTTTCTTGCTATTTTCCTTAGAGCTTTCTTTGACAGCCTTCTTTAGCTTGTCGAACTTCTCTTGGGCTGAGGTGTTGCCTACCTCCGAGGCATCACCATCAACTTCACTCGGTATGTCTTCGAACTCCTCTTCCTCTTGCTTGTCATCACCACTTGCCATATCCTCACACGGTTAAGTATTAGCAAGGATAACCCGCTCTAATACCAATTGAAGGGATCGAGGCAATGTGGCCTAGGGGGGGGGGTGAATAGGCCTGCACACAAATTTAAACTTTTTCTGCAAAGTGACTGTCAGGGTTCGGAACTTCCGATTTTATTTCCGGAACCTCCGAATGGGGCAACCTCCGAAAATAATCACGGAAGTTCCGAGATCTGTTAGAGCAGAGAGGATACAATAAAAGCTGCGGATAACTTGATGAAAAACAGATCTAGCAAATTCTAGGAGATCCTTAGGACCTAGCAAGATGATTTAAAAGCAAGGAACTAACTAGAGAACTACCAACAAGTAGATCGGAAATAAACCCTAATAGATCTAGTCAAGAACAAGCATGAACAAGGATGAGCAAGTAAACAAGTCAAAGCACACACGAGACAAGGATTTATCCTGTGGTTCAGCTCACCACAAAGGCTTGCCTACATCCACGTTGTTGAGGAAGCCACAAAGGCTAAGGACCACTAAGATCCACTCCTCTCTCTCACCTATCACTTTGAGTAATAGGTGGAGACTTTCCACTAGATTCACAAAGGGTAAAACAAACACCTTGGAGCTTCCACAAATCGGGTTGGAGAGCTTCCAAGAACCTCTAGCCGTCTAGGAGCAAGGCTCCAAGAGTAAAAGATCCACCAAGCTTGCTAGAGCTTCTCCAAGTGCTCAAGAACTAGGAATGGAAGATTTTGCTCACAATCTCACTTGAATCTCCACTCTCAATCAATGCTAGGCAAGGATTTGGAAGAGAGTAGGTTGGGAGTCAATGCAAGGTGAGAGAATGAAGCTAGAATAAGTTACTGTTCGGGGGGAGAAGAGGGAATGACCGTTGGGGGACCAAGGGGTATAAATACCCCCAGATCCAGAACTGTAACGGTCATATTTCAAAGTCCGGAACCTCTGAGAAACATCTCAGAACTTCCAAACCCTGAAACCTCTGCTGACTGTAGCCCGTACGGTCGGAACCTCCGAGATTAAACTCGGAACCTCCAAACAAGGAAACAACAAGGACAAAACAGCAGCAGGTCTCTCTCCTCAAGGAATGGGTTAGGATTAGGATAGATGTTCTATGAGCACTTGAATCCACCCAAACCTGCCATTAGAATCCCTCTTGATAGTACGGCTTGTCCTATACTCAAATTCAAAAGATAAAAGAAATAAAATCCTCCAAAGAGCATAGGAATCCTTCTTCACGTAATTGAGGGGTCTCCTTTCTTTCTTTTGCACTTGTGAAATATTCTTGTACTGCATAATATACTCAAAGGCTCATTAGTCCTTTAATTGTGTGGTCAACATCACCAAAACCCTCATAGGGCTTGATTGCTCTTACAAATAGACATCGACACTGGTGGAAAGTATCAGTTTAAGCTCCTATTCTAGTGTGGATGTGCAATTCATGCTTCAATTTGCAGGAGTTGACGACCATAAAAATGGTACTTAGCAGCCGTCAACAACACCCTCACACTTGACCTTTGCTCGTCCCGAGTGAAGGGGAAACAAAGCCATGTGGGCCACGAATACCAAAGAGTAAGACAAACATAAGAGATATTCCAAGTCATACCTTGCTCCTGTGAACCTCTGTGGGGTGGCTATCATGTCTCCTTGGGTGATTGAAAAGTAGAACATATGTGAATCAAGTCACTTATGCACCTGATGATAAACACCTTGGGGTTTTGCAAAGTTTTTCATAAACGAAACTCTTGGTGGCTTCCTCATTTGATTCTCTCAGATCGCTCAATGTGTATATGTCCTCACCAAGGCATTTGCCTTTCTTCATCCTACTTCTAATGATGGCTATATGTGGAGCTCAGGGTAGGATAAAAGATAAAGCATACTTGCATCACATATATTGCAAAGTCAAAAATTGGATCCACAGAGAAAATCAAATCATACCATCAGATCAAGATGTACACCAGTATGGCCGTGGGAGTATGGTAAGGTGGATGCTAGGCCCGGAATGGGTGCTAGATATTACCATACATATATGATGAGAACTATGGGTTGATGGTAAGGTGGACACTAGCCCCGGAATGGACACTAGTTATTACCATCAAGATTATGGGACTCCTTTATGTATGACCACCTCTCTCCTATTTCCTCCTTTATTTTGGACATGGGCTATTCTTTTCTCTTTCTCTCTCATTTTTTTTATCAACATGCTTTGAGCATGTGTCTTCATTTTTTTTCATAGCCCATGTCTCTTTTTGAAGGATACTTTTAGAGAGAGAGGTCACACCACGTATGGAGCTTTATAAAAATAGATGAATGATACAATGCTAACTCCTAGTGTAGAAGCATAGCAAGGGGAAATAGGTGGGGTGCACATGAATCTTGACCATGAGAGTAATGAAAAGAATTCTCACAAGGGTCACAAAATTTGACAAAGCTCAATGCAATAACAAGCAGCATATGAGTCTAAGGTTTTCAACTATGAAGATCATATGGCTCTAGTAGGACAGAGGCATATCAAAGAGGAGCCTTTCCAAGAGGTTTTGAGTTTTTTTTTCAAAAAAAAAACCCAAGAGAGTTAGTCATCAGAGCAACAGATCATATCATCTAGCCATGTCATACTCTTCAATTACTTAGGTGAACATGCTTGTCCTTAAGAAGGTTATGGTTCACAAGCATCAGGTAGATAACAAGGAATAAAACATATGTGAGTCTACTCAGGCATCAAGCAAGCTGGGTGATCTTTAGCATCAACATTCGAGTTTTAATTTATAGAGATAGACAAATATAGCTTATAAAACTCAAGAATGAAAGAGAGTGAGTTGTCGAGATGCAAACCAGCTATGCATGGGAGTTGAATCGTGAGAGGCTCTCCACAGGAGTGAACTTGTGCGGGTCCCGTTCAGGTTCTCTGTAGGTGATCGATCGGCTAGCACGAAGTGCTCACAGTGGGTACGTGCGAAAACGTCGTGCTTGCATTGGAAGAGTCGTGGCTCTTCCCCCACACTATCTCGAACCTAAATGTCCTCTAAATCAAAAGATCAAAGTGATGACACAAGGGTGGCTAATCCGGGTTACATGACCGGTGAGCCACTTTATTCAAATCCAAATGTTCTAGAAATAAAATGATTAGGCGCTTATACACATGGAAAGAAATAAATGAAATGAAGGGAAATAAACCTAGACCTAGACTAGTGCCTAATAAACTAAAGCTGGGGCTAATCCCCACTACTCGGCGTCATAGAGGGCCGCATGCCCCGTAGCCGAGAACAGCCTTCTCATCTTCGCACAGAGGCCGCGGCGAAGGTCGCGCACATCATCTCTCAGCTCGGCCAGGTCCAACTTCTGCTCTAAGTAAGCAGCCCTGAGCTTCTCGTTGCTGGCCTCCAATTCCTTCATCAACGGGATCAGCTTGGCCACTGAGGAGAGCTTAGGGAGTTGCTCGGTTCCCCGAGTACTCTCCCTGGACCTCCTAGTGTAGGCGGCGGTGGCAATCCATCGTCCAGGCCAAGGTCTTCATCCTCTTTTTGCAGGACTGGAGCTGGGCGTGCCTCAGGAGCCTTCTCCTTGGGCAGCGCCGACTTTATGGTCACCGGCGACTGCGGTGAAGAAGCGGACTACGCTGAGCTCATCTGGCCTCTAGCTAGCGACGATCCAGGTGCGCTAGGTGGAGCGAATGACAAACCCTTGGGGCGAAGGTGAGACGTGATTGGCCTGCCGTAGGGGCTGGCCGCCTGTCTCACGTGCCTCTTCCCAGGCGAGGCAGAGCACCTAGACGGCGGCGTGCCTGGAATCCTCCCGCCCAGCGGGATGGTGGCGAGCGGAGGAACATCTAGGACTCCGGCCACCATCACGAGGTCCGCAGCGGGGGCGGCAGTGATGGAGGGGTTGCCTCCTACCCCGGGACTGGTGGACAAGGTGGAGCCGTCGAAGGGGACGACACTCCTTTCGGCCATGGGTGCGGTGATGAGCTGAGGATGGTGAGGAGGAGGAGATGGATTCTTCACGACGTGAAAACTCATCGGGCGGCAGGGAGAAGGTTTCTGGAGGAGAACGAGACGCATACATGAAAGAAGAAGGGAGGCGGCGTCACCAGGGCTTCGGTCGAACCTGGGTTCGGCCGACCCTAGGTGGGCCCCTCTGGCCTTTCCTCTTCTCGTGTGGGCTCAAGCAGGCCTCAGGACCAAAGGCTCAGGTGGATTCCCCGAGATGGAAAGGTTGACTTAGGCTAAAGCTAGGATAAGGTTGAGGTTGAATAATCAACCTCTACTATATAACCACTTTGGCCAAGCCATAATATAACCATAGATAAACTAGGGGAACTCACCTTGACAACATACCTGTTCCATCAAAAGTGTAGGAACCTCTGATGGTGATCATGAAGTGTTCACCGTGTCGCCACGATGGCGTTGCCTTCCTGTGGTCCTTTGCTTACTCCTTTTTATCTTGGAAATTTCTTTCTCCTGCATAGTCAGTGCTCACAAGATACCTGAAGGATAATTCTTCTTAGGAAAATGAGATGAGTCCCAAGAATACTCAGAGTGTGGGTGTCTTGCGATCTCCTGTCTCAACTCATGACCATATCCCTTGCAGATATGGTGATGTGACGATAAGCTCTGATCTGCAAGGTTAGTGCATATACGAACACGAGCCCAAAAGATATAGTGAAGCTGAAGGCAAGCATGATCATCCCAGAGAGGCCGAGGCATCCCTAAGGTGGTCACGGGACTCAAGAACTATAGCACTAGGGTCGCGGAACTCGAAGATGAAAAGATCAAGCACTGAGGCTAGTGCTCCAACAACAGGTACTGATCTCCGAGTGAACTCAAGCTTAGAAAGACACTCGACCTCCAAAGAGGATAGAGCATGGACTTCCAAAGGCCGGTGTACGATCAGGAACCAGAGTTCAGATGAAGAATGAGATTTAACTCGCTCTTGCCTTAGGCAGAGGGTCCGATGTTCTCATCAGAATGATGGTAACATCCCGTGGTCTGGCCTAAGCTTCCAATGGGAGGCTATGGATAAGTTGGAAAGTGCAACTCCCATTGGGCATCGATCAAGTCAGGCTTAAGATATGAAGTTTAAGCTTCTCCTGACTGATCGGCATCAATTGATGGGCTTAAGATAAGAAGTGAACGCACCCCATTCGATCGGTAAATGATCGTGCTCCTTCGGTCTAATGAATGAATCCAATGGATTATAAAGCAGATTCTGAAGTCTTGGTTTATACGAAACTTCAGTGCAAGGCACTTCAGCTCAAACCTCAACGTAGGAACACGATAAACCTCTCATACTCTCCTTAGGAGATAGTAGTTTAGGATCGAACAGGCCATCCTGGCCGGGAATGATCGTTCTTTCCAAACCACTCTCTCCATCCTCCCGCGAGACAAGGTCTCGGGGAGAAGGTCTAAGAAGATGCACAAGAGGGGAACCCAAGGGTAGATCTCGCGCCACGAAATCTTTCCCTTAGACTCCTGCTATCCAGGAATGACATCCTCATCCAGAGCTCAAAAAGAGTGGATATGAAGTCTCGGGCTCGGCTGATGATGGATCTAGGTGGCTCAACATGTCCTCTAGTGGGTACCTCATTGACCGGGATGCAAGGGGAGCTGAAATCCCGGAGATTCTCCATGATCTCTTTTCCCTCGGCAACATCTAGGTGCACAAAGGATCCTCCGGAGAGAGCATTAAGCCTCATGGCATCATCCTTCTGCAATCCAAACTAGAAGTGCTAGAGCAACATCCAATCAGGAATGTAGAGGACTGGGCAATCTTCCACCGCAGAGGCGAAACGATTCCATGCCATTCCTAGTGATTCCTCCTCACATTGCTTGAAACTGAGAATCTTAGTCCTTAGCGAGATGACACGTCTTATCAGGAAGAATTGGGAGCAGAAAGCCGCTCTCAAACTTTCCCAAGTAAGGTAGTCTCTACCAAAACAACAATGCCAGTCCCGTGCTTTCCCAGAGAGGGATAGCGGGAAAAACTCTCTTTTCCGAGCATCCGGTGATTCTTCGGTTTTACCCCGAATTTCAATGAGACGCTCGTAGTCTCTCACATGATCAAAGGGGTTCTCATGACTTAACCCCGAGAAGGATAGGTCTTGAATTAGCTCTATGAGAGAGGGGTGAAGCCGACAACCAGATGTAAGAATGAGTCTTGACAAAGATGGCTCTGAGGGTTCACTCCTCGAAGGTACATGGATAACCCTCCATGGGTAGCAGGGGTAGAGGTAGAAGTAAAGAAAACAAAAAGGATATCTCAAAGGGTAACGGGGTGAAGGTAGAAGAAAAAAGGAAAAAGATAAATACGAGGATAGACGGGCTCGAAGGTTAACAACAGCCGTCCCCGGCAACGACGCCAGAAATGTTGTTGGCGTTTCTTAACATCACCACCACTAGCGTACTAGCATGAGCGTGTAAGAAACTCCCGAGTACACTGACGAGTGCGAACGAATCCGCAAGCACACGGATACACCGTTGTAGCACTTCTCCCTAGGAGAATAAGTATTCCCGTCGGGTTTCGTTCCTAGGACGGAGAGTAACCAGAGAGGGTCCATCCAAGGACACCAGCCTCTGTTGGGATAGGTAGGGATATGAGAAGCACTTTCTTAAGGGACTTAGCTCTCAAGATGGATCTGTCCGCTATTAGTCCTCCCCGTGGGGTGCCAGCCCATCCTAACTTTTTAGGGAGAGGCCAATGTGCTGGCAACGGGGCCCGATCCAGTACGCAGGAGCGGAGGGTTCCAAAGGGTCCAACAGGCTATCACCACTGCGGCCTACCTCTATCATTATGTGAAACGCATGCGGTCTTCGTAGGATAACCAGAGCCTAGACACCACGTCTGCACCCAAGATAACTACTATAGTGCGGTTACGTCTGTCGACCCGCTAACAACACTATAGCGACCCGTATAAATACGGAACCACGAACTAGAGAGAGAACAGAATCAAATCATACTAGTCATCGAGCTACGGAGCAGAAAGAAAGCTATGCATGCAAACAAACGAGATACAACAGACTTACTTAGCTAAACAGGATCATAGCATGCAAACATGTATATGATCTACTGGACTAGCTCTAAAGGATCAAAGCCTTGTGTCACGAAGAACACAAGCCTCTAACTTATGAACGAGCTAAGAACACAAGAACAAATCAAGCATGCATGATGTCCACTATAGTCTAAATAAGAAATGCTGAAATACTCACTTTGATCTAAATGAAGAACGAGCATCCACGAGGACATCAACTCACTCCTCACCCCTACTCTACCTCTTAACTAATCCTAGTCTAGATCTCTTCTCAACACCATTCTACCACATAGAGGTGAGAATCACCTCACATGGGCAGAATTAGAGAGAGGGAGAGAGAGCTACACAAGAGAGAAGTGGAACTTGAGAGCTTGGTGGTGTGTGTGAAATGAGGCCCCTCCCCCTCTATTTATAGGCAAGGGAGTGGCTTGCTCCGAGGCTCCAAATGCTCCAAAACACCCCGGGATGTAGCCACGGACCAATGGGCGAGCAACACGTGGTAGGAGTGGATCAACCGACCCTAGGTCGGTTCGGCCGATCCTAGGGTCGGCCGAAACCCTCGGCAGGCCTTTTGGCCCGTGCTTCCTCTGGCTCACTTCCATGTGGGCCCTAATGCCCCTCCTCTGTGCATGGCACATTTCCCGGCGGTTTGGTTAGCAAAGTGGGCCCATGGATCCATGTGATGCTGACATGGCAGCGTGTGATTCGTCGAGAGCTCTTCACATGGATTGGTGACATCATGGATCCAAGAGAATCCATGTGGCAGCCCCTGATTGGCCAGCATTTGAGTGCCTTGGATTGGAGTGGAGTGAATGTGCATGGATTCCTCTCATTTCTTATGCTAAATACCTACATTCGAATAGACATCGACACTGGTGGAAAGTATCAGTTTAAGCTCCTATTCTAGTGTCGATGTGCAATCCATGCTTCAATTTGCAGGAGTTGATGGCCATAAAAATGGTACTTAGCAGCCGTCAACATAGCGCCAACTACGTCGTCATAGGCACAAAATTCTACCAAAGGTCTACCTCCAATGGTGTGCTAATGAAGTGCATCTTATGATCTGAGGGCCTCAGGCTCTTAGCGGAAATCCACGGCGGTGAGTGCGGCCACCATGCCACTTCCGCCAACCTGGTGGGGAAAGCCTTCAGGTCAGGCTTCTACTAGCCCACCGCTTTGGCCGACGCTCAGGACCTTGTCCGGTGATGCAAGAGGTGCCAGTTCTTCGCCAAGCAGCAGCACATGCCGGCTCAGGCCCTGCGGACCATCCCTCCGTCCTGGCCCTTCGCTGTGTGGGGCCTCGACTCGGTGGGACCTTTCAGGACCACTCCCGGTGGCTACAAGCATATCATTGTTCTGTGGATGAGTTCACCAAATGGATAGAGATCAGGCCTGTATCCAGTGTTACGTCGAAGGAGGTGGTCAAGTTCATCGAGGAGACCACTCATCATTTTGGGGTCCCCAATAGGATCGTCACCAACATTGGTATAGCCTTCACAGGGACTGACTTTTGGGACTTCTGTAAAGATAGCCTCATCGACGTCTACTACTCTTTGGTGGCGCACCCACGGTGCAATGGCTTGGTTGAACGTGCCAACGGCATGGTGCCACAAGCCCTCAAAGACCGTATCTTCGACGACGCGTCGCCCTACGCCACTAGGTGGCTAGCAGAACTCCCTCATGTCATCTGGGGTCTCCGAACTCAAGTTAGCTCAACCACAGGATACTCTCCATTCTTCTTGGTCTATGGGTCAGAGGCCATCCTCCCCACTGACGTTGCCTTCGGGGCTCCTCATATCCAGCATTACGACAAGGGCGAAGCGAAGCAAATGCGCAAGGTCGACCTCGACAACCTTGAAGAACATCGTGTGGCTACGCTCATGCGCCACACCCACCACGAGTAGCAGTTACGTCGCTACCACGACCGCAACGTGAGGGAACGTTCCTTCAACGTCCGGGAACGTTCCTTCAACGTCGACGACCTGGTCCTGCGGCGGATTCAGAACACCAAGGACATGCACAAGCTTGCGGCGCCTTGGGAAGGCCCCTTCATAGTCAAGGAGGTCATTGGACCGGCGACCTATCACCTCTAGTGGGCTGATGGCCAGGGCGTCCCGAACCCCTGGAACATTGAGTACTTATGTCGCTTCTACCCTTAGGAGCCTTGTACCAAAAATAAAAAGCTATGTACTCTACCCTTTTGTAATTTATAATCAATAAAGATAAGATTCCCTTTCGGCAGGCTTCCTGTCGACCAACATCTGGGTCTCTTTTTTACTTTCTGTTCATCCCTCCCCCTTCGACACGCTCGGGGGCTTTGTCTAAAGCCGGGCTCGACATGCTCGGGGGCTTGGCTTTGCCAATCTAAGGGTCTTACGACCTGAGGGGTTTTACCTTTTCTTTCTTAAAGTGTTTTCCCTTACCACAGCTCTTATGCTTATTATGTGCATTCTTAAGTTGTGTGGTTGCGAGACCTTAGGTCCAAGGCCCCCTCCGCGGCCGGCTCCACCTAAGCCTACACGCTGAGCCGTGCAGTCGGTAAGCCGTTCCTCCACTGAGTTGGGTTAGCAGAGGGGACTAGTTTTGCAACTTCATTGCTCGTGAGTTCTCATAACGGGTGTTTTTGCCAAATAAGGGGTTATGCTTTTTAATTAAAAGGAACAGGTCATTTATGCTAGTTTATGTACATAGTCAAAAGGGTCCACACCCTTATTTACATCGACAGTTTAATGCATCCCTGAACTACATTTTCAGAGGTCAACCTTTTTGATGATATCCCCTGCGGCGGCTTGGATGTCTTCGGCCTTCACCAGCTCCGACAGGTCGACATCCTTTGCAAACTTTCGCAGGTCGAACGTCGGCTCATGGAACTTCACCATAGCCAAAGCTGCGGCCACAGTGAGCTTGCTGGTATCCAGCACCAGTGTCTTCATCCGGCCTTCCGCCTCGTCCAAACGGGCAACCAGCTCTTTGGGCTCTGCCCCCTCCTCCAGAGGGACGTAAATGTCCATCAGGTACTCAACGGCCTCCTTGAGGTCGCCCAACTGCTTCTCAAGATCTGCAATCATCGCTTGCTAGTCAATGATGGTCTGTATGGCCCGGGAGAGATCGATCTCCAGGTCTCGACGTACACCATGCTCATCTGCAGCTTTTTGAGAAAGATAATACTCACTGTCCTGGACCTCCTTGGTCTTTTCTTTGAGGTTCCTCACTTGGTCCTTGGACTCCTTGAGTTGCTTCTTCAAGGCGTCCTTCTTCTTTTTGGCATCTGGAAACATCAAAATCAAGGTCAGCAAGTGCCACAACCTCCGAAAATCAAGGTCAGGAGTAAGTCCGGGCATACCATCTACGATGATCCTGAGATCCTTCTCGACATCTTCCGTCTTCTTCTCGACAGCTGCTAGCTCCTTCTTAAGGGCGGCCATCTCCTTCTCCGCCTGCTTGGCCAGGGCATCCTTGACGCGTTGGATCTCCTCTGTGGCCTTGACCTTGGCCTGCAGCGTAGCCTCCCGTGCTGCAGTAGCTTCCATGTGCGCCTTGGCACCTTCTTTCACTAGGTTCGCCCGGGCCTACGCTCGCTCAGCAAGAGACTCCATCAAACAAAGTCAGCTCCACATGTCACCAG
The DNA here is from genome assembly GCA_036936925.1 of Cenchrus fungigraminus. Taxonomy (NCBI): domain Eukaryota; kingdom Viridiplantae; phylum Streptophyta; class Magnoliopsida; order Poales; family Poaceae; genus Cenchrus; species Cenchrus fungigraminus. Next base: position 41,749,184 of record CM072769.1, on the reverse strand, counting down.
AACAACCAAAGTAGCGGCTTCCTTGGAAGAAAGGACTTATCGAGAGTGTCCGCGCAATCATCCACTGCGCCGCCTTGAACTCCTCCATGTCGCGACGGTCAGCGTCGATGTCGTCCACCCATGGGGTCTCGGCATAGAGGCACCTTTCGTCCTCGTTCCCTTTGCCAGGCCCCCTCCCTTCTCCAACCTGCACCTCCCATGTCGGCTGCACAGGCGGATCCCGCTGAGGCCCTTCGACTTGCTGTACACCGCCGGATGCGACCTTCGTTGCCGCCGACATTGTTGTCCCCACAACCCCAGGAGTCTGGCTCGAGACATCCCCCGCTGACACTGCCGGTGACTGCTCCACCGGCGCCTTCATCCCCTTGTGCCCAAAGGCCTCCTGGCCTGTGGCATTCTTGCCGCTTTGAGAGGTAGCAGGGGTCGACCTGCCAAAAAGCAAAGTCCGTCAACAACGATGCATACAAGATGTGCAAAGCTAAACATGAGTGGGTAAAGTTTGTCGACTTACTTGCTACCAAGTTTCAAACCGAGCTTTTTTGGCTTGGGTGGAGCTTTCCTCGCCCTCTTCTGCGACCCTACGTCGCTCGCCCCCCCAGCGCCTGACTTCGGGAGTTCCTCCTACACGACCTTGAGGAGCTTCTCCTTCCCCTGCTCGGCCGGCGTGCTGGGCGACCTTGCGTCGTCATCATCACCGGCGTCCGTTTTAGCCTCGGCGCTGGTCGTCGTCGTCTCCGTCGATGCGGTGGCACCCTTCCTCTTCCTCTTCTTCTTCTCCACCGCCTAGGTGGTGGAGATCACTGCGACGGCCTTGGATGCCGACATCTTGCCAGCAACCTGCCGCGTGCGCCGCGTCGACAACGCGACAGTCTCCACCGCCTTCCCCGTGGCGGGACCTCCGTCATCACTACTCCCCACCATCGAGTCGGAGAGGTAGTTGTCGATGGGGTGTTGTGGAGATGCCTCATCATCCTCTGCAGCCTTGACCTTAAAGCTTCGCTCGTCCTCATTGGGTAGCGGAGCTGGGCACCAGTACACACCCTCACGACCCTGCATCAGAAGACCTTCGTCACAATCATCGAATATCCAAGTACACGAACAACGACTAAGGTTGATTGGACAAAGGGCGACTTATGGCTTCGGCGAGGCACTTCAGGCTGTGCGCCTTAGGGCATGTCTGGTTGCGAATCCTCCCGGCGAATAGGTCCTTCACCCGGTTCACCACCTCCTCTTTGGAGACCTTGCACTGCGCCACCCGGGTGGGGTCGACCTGGCCCCAGTACTCGTAAGCCGGGTGCACTTGATCTTGGATCGGCTGCAGGAGCCGCCGGCTGAAGCTGATCACCACCACACCACTCGTCAGCCCCTCTGTCTTTAGCCTCGCTAGGTCCTCTAGCAGCGGCTTGATGGCGTCGTTCTCCCGCGACGTCAGCTGGTTGACCCATTCCGGCACTAGGACTGGCGCGTACCCCGACCTTGTTGGTAGCGCCGGCTTTGGGTTGTCGATGTAGAACCAACCCTGTTTCCAACCTGTGGTGTTGTCTGGCAGCACCATGTCGATGTAGATCGGCTTCATGTAGCGGCGGAGCATGAAGCCGACGCTCCCCACGACCTCGGACTTCCCCATCTTCTTCAGCTTGAAGAAGTACCGCCACAGGTGGAAGTGTGGTGGTATCCCCAAGTACGCCTCACAGAGGTGAATGAAGGACGAAATGGTGGTAATGGCGTTGGGGATGAGGTGTACCAGATCTATCCAGTAGTAGTGGAGGAGCCCGCGGAAGAAGTCGCTGGTGGGGACTCCGAATCCGCGCTCGATGTGCGAGACGAAGGCGACGGTCTCGCCGGTCCCCTCAGTGGGGAAGGCCTCGCCGGCCGCCACCTTCCAGCCCACCTCCTCCTTGGGCTTCAGCAGCTCGCGGGCCAGCAGACCATGGAGTTGCTCCTCCGTCACCATCGAGGGTTCCCAGATGTCCTCCTTATGTGGTGCAAGCTCGGGAGCCATCTCTTCTTCTTGCACGTCGATGGATCTAGCTCTATACACTATGAGAGGCTTCACGCGCATGCGGTGGCACACGACAAGGCGGATCTAAGTGCGGTAGCGCCGGTGGATTTGCGCGGAATGCTTTTGTGGCAGCAGCGAAACCCCAAATCGGGGCAGAAATGGAAGTGAGTGAGGTCCCCGGCCCTTCACTCAGCCTTTTATAGATGGGCCCCAGTGGCGCTGCGGGCCGCCGCGCCCAACATCTCTTCATTTTTGCGGGATTTGATTCCTGCGGGATTCTCGGAGACCCAACAGATGTCTTTCCAACAGCCCTTTCGGCCTAATAGTCACAGGAAGTATCAGCCCGCGTCGTGCGGAGATCTATGCCCGTTGGCTCCGTGGTCAATAGCCTAGCATCCATGGACCGTCATGCTGTACATTGAGCCCCCTACTATACTAGGACGGATATCTGCTTAAATGTCTCCTGACCGATTGACGACCTTCGGGTCTATCACATCACCTCCGTGAGGTCAATGAGGCCCTGCTGCCTCCTAGGTCGCCTTGACCTACAATGGCGGGTATATACCAATGACTTCGTGCTTAAAGGCCCGCCCGTTGGCGACCTCCTGGTCATAACTACAGCTCCTTCTTGAGGTTGCTAAGGCCCTGCTGCCTTCTAGGTCGCCTAGACCTAAAATTCTCTGGTTGACGCCCTGTGTTGTGCCACTGCACAGCGGCCGTGTCGATTCAGGTCGACATGGGCTATTTGTCGCTTCCTAAGGCCTCTCGAAGGTCGACGTTCTAACATAGCCCTGCTGGGACCTTGGTAGCCATACCATTGCCGCCTGGGCGCCTCTACATCTACTTGGGAGATACCATTTGTCATACAAATGCATACATAAATCTTCAATAAGCTACAAGGACTTTGGCCCATGGCCAATTACAAGATACAAAGACATCAATGGCCTTGAGCTACCCTATATAATGTTTGTGATGCAGTCTAGACTAATAAGGTGCATCGCAAGTTTTCTTCTAGCTTCAGGACCTGGTTGAAGACCTCTACCGCCGCTGCAGAGGCAGCTGCCACACAGCCTCCTCTACTCGCGCTCCAGCAGGTTTCCTGTGGTGTCCAACATTACCTCTGGGCTCCCCCACAAGATTCCAAATGGGACCAGCGTTACCTCTGGCCTCTCCTGGTGGAGCACGATGGCCTCCAGCATCACCCCGGGCATCAGTGTGTAAGACCCGCCGATGCCAGCATTACCCACTGCAGCACCTGGATTCGTCGTTGGGCGCGAGAGAAACGGCTGATAGAGTTCTCCGGGCTTCGCAAGCATTCTTCTAGCTCCAAGCATGAATGACACTAGCTCTACGCTCTGGTGGACGGATGCAAGTCCAAGGAATGGAGAAATTACTACACAGCATCGCCATGGCTTTTACAAGCAGCTTGGGTGCTTTGCCCAATGGTGTGGACACCTATTTATACCCGCAGCAACTCGGCCTCCGATCTTATCCGCAACCCAGCTTGTGTGGTGTCCTTATCCTCAAGGTTACTGTTCCCGCGTGAAGCACGAGGTCACTGTTCACCCGTGGGGAGTGTTGGCGCGCCTTTCCCCTACCTGACTACATCCTGGTGCTTTTGTCCCTTGCGAGTAGACAACAGCTTGTGCCTTACGTGGGAGCAGGCCCGTGACCGTACAGTGCGCTTGTGACTCTGGTCATGACAGCTCTCGGTGTTTGGCGTCTTCCTCAAGATTCCAGGTGTTTCGGCCTATTGGCTCGGTTCATCAGAGCAAAAGGCCGTAGGTTCTCCTTTTCTTCCTCTTTTTTGGAGCATCAAACCGGCCATTCTGGTCGCTTTACTGCTCGGGGGCTACTCTACGAGTGCGTCTTGCGACACCCTCTTGCTTCTACGTCGCATCGACTTACTGGAAGCTTGCTTCCATTACTCCTCTGCTCGACCTACCTACGGTTGGCATTGCGGCCTTTCTAAAGGTCGCAGGAGCTACTTTGTGTCACTTGATCCAGGTTAGGTCAGCGGTTCTTCAAGATCGACATCTCGCCTTCACCTCGACCTTCTGGATTCATATTCCAGGAGCTCGATGTTCGATTTTGTGCGCGCATTGGAGGGGTTTTTCTTATTTGGATCCCCGTGCACCCTACACGACCTTGACGGCGCCATGCCTTCGCCAAGTTTCGACATGACCTCGTCTCGACCGCTACGCCTACACATCGATCTGGGGCTTGAGAGACATGGGTACCCCTGGGTTCCCACTGACCAGTGCCCCAGAGGTCCCTGCCAAGTGCCGACCTGCCAGAAGCCCCGCCGACCTGCAAGTGGGCCCAAAGACCTTATCCATAGATCCGACGACCTCGGATGACCCTGGGCGACCTTATACAGATCCCAGGAGGATCCGCGGTACTTGGAGTGCAAGTGAAGTCACCAGGACGCGGCTTGGCGCTGCCAGTTAGGCCGGATATCTCAGGATATTCGTTGCAATCCTTAGAGATAGACTTTCCAATTGTAACCGACCTAGACTCGGCTCCTCAACCCTCGGTAACCCTAGTCCGCCGGCCAATATAAGGCGGCCTAGGTGCACCATCCGAGGGGACCGTGTTCCGAGTTCATCACGTGAACTACCACCTACGCTCTTAGTTCCCGATCTCCCCATTAACCTACAAACCACTTGGGTAGCCCCCTTGCAGATCTGTCCAGGTCTCAACCCCTGACACTAATTAATTATTAACATGTGAGGAATCAACCCATTTCACTCCACAAACAAAAGAAAAAGAGTGAGGTGTGAAAAAATGATGCAAGATCTCATTCCTCAAACCAAACACCCACGCAATGTCTCAACACCTTTTTATAGGGTTTAGCCCCTTCTCCCCCTGCCCTTGTGGTCTGGATGTGTGTGTATATCCAGATTCCTGTATGAGATAGCTTCAGTTTAGTAATATACACAAACCTCATCATTTGAGTTTCTTTTAAATTAGAGAGAGAATCTATCCAAAGGATCAAAGTATCATTAGCTAATCAATTCACAAATATGCCCTGTACATCCGTATATAAAAAGAGAAATGTCGTCTTTTCTTATAATCCATGACGCAGCGTGGCCGGTTTGTGCTCATACTTACTCGGCCCATTGATCCTTTAATTATCTTATCTTATCTTTACTTAGGAGTACAGAACCTCCTATACTCAATTTTCTTGATATCTGATAGACACAAGCAATACCGAGAGAAGACAAGAAACATAGTGATTATCTTTTGTTGTCTTGGAAAATTATGTGGTCCTTAGAAATGTTTAAGAATAGTATATATATATATATATGCAATATAGTTTTAAAATATATTGATCTTGTGATAATCATGACAACCAATGATCATCAATATATTGCGTACTATTCAAATTATATGTTGACTATGATGCAAAATTATGTGGTCCTTTATATGATGCCATATTAACAAATCAAAACATAAATGAAACAAACAATAGTATATTATAACAATTTTAACTCTTATGAAGACAATAATTAAAATATTTATGTCAAATAAAATCATTGGCCCGTGCGGAAACAAGGGTTGACGGACTAGTGTTTTCTAATCCAAAGCAAGGCCAAGGGCCCTTTATCTTAAAAAAAGTTAATTACACTGCAACAAATGGAATTACATGTCAAGATATCAACAACTCAGTGATGGTGATCTCTAATTGCATCAATAGGCTCGGCAGAAGTCATATGAACCTCATAGCCCAACCCATACCTTTGCACTTTCAATGTTCGATCTTCATGTAAAGCGTCAAGCTGAGCCTGGGACATCATTTTTTTCGAATGGTGCTAATTGCCTCCGGCCTTCGCATAAAGATGGACCGTTGATTGATATTCCTGGTATAGTAGATGTATCATAACCCATCTGTTGCATCATGTAAAGAACTTTGTCATCATACAAGGAAATAAGCAAAGTCTGACCATCTTTATTTGATTAGTTAATTGGTGCAACTGTTTTATTTTTTTGTTAAGGCACTCTATTTTAGCTTGTTTTATTTTATGTTGCACCAGAGGTGGTAAATGTGTTGGAAATTTAATACCTTTACTCTGACGTGGTGTTGCATCCACAACACAGAATATCGGGTCACCCTTTTTCCTTTGATCACTAGGAATATATTGATACACTTGTTTTGACGAGGATTGCCCACCATTTTCTTTCGGGAAATCCGGTTGCGGAGACGACACTGACTTCGGTTTTGAAACCTTATCAACAGGCTCAAAATAAAACTTCGCATTAGCATAAAAGCATTCTGCCACCGTGAATGTCTTTTGCTCTGCAAAGATCCGCACCGTATCTCCTAACGGATCTCTATGTTTAATACATTGATGGAGTGTAGATGGCACAACCCCATTCTCATGCAACCAGGGGCGACCAATGAGAGCGTTGTAGGACGTAGCTGCATTGATCACGTGGAAGGTCGCATATGTCATGAGCTTTTCTAACTTCAAGACCAATGAGATTGTACCCATTGCTTCTTGGCTGGATTGGTTAAAGCCGTGAATAATAACATTTGATCGGCTCAAATCCTTGGCAGAATACCCTATCTTCTTGAGAGTGCGCAAAGGTAACAAATTTATAGCTGAGCCGCCATCAATCATAATACAGTTGGTCGGCAAGTCATCAATTTCACCACACATTAGGAAGGGCCTATTGTGTTTTTTGCTCTCCAACAATAAATCCTCATCAGTGAATGTTATATTTTGGGCTCGGGCCAACTCTGCCTCCACTTGAGACACTTCAACCCTATAATCCTATGGAAATGAAAGTGATGTAATAAACGCCTTGCGCAAATCAGAGGATAGACACAAAGCATCATACACAGAAAGCATAGCTGGGATTTTCTTTAAGTGTGCTATTACATCATATGGACTAAAGCATTTTTTGGAGGGTCAATCACATCACTCGGAGTTACATGTTTGTTTGAGGGATTTTTTGGCTGAGAAGATGAATTAGGAAGCTGACGGCCTGATCTAAGATGGAATTCATGAACTTCTGCTGGGTCCTCCTCCTCTGGAAAGTGAAGGGACTCCTCGTCATCTTTAAAGACTCCGTTGGTGAGAACAGCATACTCTTCCACGAGCGGGCCCTCGCACTTCCCTATATTTTGAGAGGAGTACGGGGCCTCACTTTTTTCTATCACCCGTTGTAGAGTGTGTTGTCTCGACAGTTGCTGGCGACGCTCTCCTGACTTGCGGACGATGGGTCGCCTTCGTCTTGTGGTGTGGACCTACCGAAAGAGAGCCTTGCTTTCATGCTGGCGCTCAGGTTGCTGTTCTGAATAGCCTGAGGAAGTCATAAAATTACACTCAGGTTGTGATAACATCATATAAGTTGGCGACATATTTAGAGTTGCGCAACTCACCGAATCATTTTGAAATGTAGCCACATTTGACGCAGCCACCTTCTTTCCCTTCTTCATGCCTTTGAGCAAATCGGCATCTATGGTGCCTTCATCAATCAAATTTTGTATAAGATTCTTTACCACAAAACAATCCTTGAGAGTATGGCCCAAGATGCGGTGGTAGTGACAGAAATTTGGTTCGTTGAACTTAGATGCTTCTTCTGGCCTCTTTGGCTTGGGAAGCTCTATAAAGTCCAACTCTCTAAGACCCATAAAGAGATCTTCCACTTCTTCCGCAGGGAAGGAATACTTTTGATTCTGACGCTCACTAAGAGATGGTCTCCTAGGAGCTGATGGGTCTCCCTTGTTCTGGTCTCTCATGAAGGGGTCCCTGGTTTGGAACTTCTAAGGAGCCACTGTGGTCTCCATTGCCTGCATATTCTTTGGCTTGACAGGCAATTTATCCCGTGATTATTCTTTTCTACCGGTTTGTTGTACAATCTCGTCTGCCGAGAGATGTGCTGATTGTAGTTTTCTATGTTCGTGGCTTTCGAAGATAACTCTTCAAAAGTGATTGGACGCACACCTTGAAAGTATATAGCCATATGCGGATTCAAGTTGTTCATGCACATCCGTACCGCTTCCGGTTCGGTGATTGGCTGCGGACAATGGAGGCTCAAGTTCCTCCACCTGTTGATAAAATCAGCAGCCTTTTCATTTGCCCTCTGTAGGGTTTGGGTCAACTCGGTGATCCCGACCGTCCTTTGAGTGCTATAGAAGCGCTCGAGGAAAGCATCTTGCATCTGCTCCCAAGTTCTGATAGAGCCAGACGCCAACTTACTATACCACGTGAAAGCTGGTCCCGACAGTGTTTGCACAAATTGCTGGAGAAGAAGGGCACCATTATGCGATGTGTCCTGACAAGCATCTAGAAAGTGAGCCACATGCTCATGTGGGGACCCAGTTCCGTTGAACTTGCTAAACTGTGGCTGACAGTAATTATTCGGGAAAGGAACCTTGTCAACCTCTGGCGGGTACGGTTTGACATAGCCTGGACGCATGGAGTAGTGTGTTTGCATGTATTGAGATTTCACTCCTTCGGAGATCATTCTTTGTATGGCCTCCATGCTAAGTGGTGGGTCATTCTGATTGTTGGTTCGACTCCCTTCTGGTCTTTCATCCTCTCCACTTACACCTTTATCTGCCATTTGTCGGCGAAGAGCAGCTAGCTCTTCCTCTTTCTTCTGAAGAGCTGCTGCCAATTAAGCCACCTGCTCCTCTGCGGAACCACCTGAATTCGCCATGAGAACTTCTTCATGGGTTCGCTTATCATCACTATTTTGGGTGCGTGGCTCATTATCCTTTGGCTCATCAGAACCTGCAGTGTCAAGGAGGTCATTTTCATCATTAGACGGTTCATTATATAAGGGATTATAAGACCCTACATAAATTGAACGACTCTCCCCATTACCTGAGTTTGAACAACTTCTGGTCACTAGGCGATGGCCAAGTAGGATTTGCTTGCGAGGCTTCTTTCTCTTGAAGTGAGCCGATACGGAGGACGCCTCACTGTTGCTATTACTTGCTTCAGTGAACCCGATTGGCATTGAAGATAATACCTCAAATGGGTTGCTCGATGACCTCTTTCGAGCTGGGAAAGGAGCAAGGGTTTCCGCATCACTTTTTGGTGAAGCTGTTTGAACCTCCTTCTTTCGCATACCACTAGTATGACTCGACGAAGCAATATTCATATCTTGAACTCTGCTCGAAGCAGAGTTAGTTGGAATTGCTAATTCCCTTTGTCTGTAAGCAGCACGCCTAGCGTGCACATTAGCGGCTTGCTTGGCGTATTTCTCACGTTGAGGATCTTTCTTAACAAACTCTTGATATTCTGACCACTTCGCGAAATCTTCCGCATGCCGCATGGCCTCACCATTAATGTTATCATCAGACGCAGGTACTCCAGGAAGCAGCTTAAGTCTTGGCATATTGTTCTCTCCATGGAGGCCTGAAGGGCTTGCCTTGTAGCATTTTTAATTTTGTAACGACTTGCCTCATCTTGAGCCAAAATATGGTTCATGATAAAGACTCATTGACTGTTGGTCATGACGGAATCATCAGCCACCGCGAAGTTGGCTGATGCTTGACGAGCGTTCCTACGCCGTCAGCGTTGTCTTCTTGGAGACATGGAACCCCGTCCAGAAGGCTGTGGGGGTGTCACCTCTGATGATATAGGATCAGAAGTTGTGATGGTTGGATCAACATGGTCTTTTTCAATGTCACCAAAGCTGAGGTGAATCCCTTGCCATCAGAGCTCATGCTCGGGCTGAACCATGCCGGAAGTGTAAACTGGGGAAGGAATGAACTCAGGGGCCTCAACTCGAAGCCGACTTTTCTTTGGGAATGAGTCACTCTCCGAGGATGATGAAATGCCCTCTGTCACCACCTCTTTCCCTTTGTTCAGAATTTTTGGAGGATTTGTTTCTCCTACCATTGCAGATTTACCCTTGTCGCGGGGTCGCGAACATTGAGGTTTGTCCAACAGCACCACCCCTTTATTTGGGGTTATTGAAGTCACCGCTATTGGAACATCGACCAAGGGTGCCCCCAGTATGCTTGTAGTTGGCTTGGAGAGACATACACCTGGTGCCTTGAGGGACACACCCGAACATACCGGCTTGGTTGGGGATATTGGTTTAGCGTGGACAGGCCACTCCCCAAGTGTGGTACGACGGAAACTCGGCTCTACCTTGTGGGTGATAGACATTGCAGCTTTTTGCTTGGTAGCACCAGGACGCACAGCGACGGGGGGTGCAACCTCGCGCACGTTGATGTTGCGCTTTTGAGAGGATGCCTCTCTCGCTTTTGCGGCAGCCCTCCTAGCTCTCCGCTTTGCAGCTTTGGACACCACAGGGGTGAAACCTTCCTGTGGTGCTGAATTGACCTCTTGGTCTTGATCAGCCATGGCTGGTGATGTAGCAGTAGTGCGTAGGGAACTAGCACTGTTGGAAACTTGAACTGGCCCCAATGGCACATCGACCCAAAGGGAACCAATGCGGAGTGTAATGAAGTCTTGCACACGTCCAGCCATACCTTGCATTTAAGAAAACCATATGTGAGTTTTCTTTCAAGCATGTACATCATGACATTTCACATCATATATATAGCCATATGTGTAACCTTGTTGGAACTCAAAGATGAGGGGAGAAGTATGTCCCAATCTGATGGCGGGGAAACGGGCGGTCGGGATGGCCCGCCTCCGCGTCGGCATAGACAAGTTTATTTTGATTATATTAAAATGGGACAAAGTAAAGAAATTTAGGTAATGCGAGTCCATACTTCCATAACCCTTAAACTTGCATAAGAATGATGTTAATTACATCTCCGTAGAGAATACCCCTGATTAAGAGTTCCAACATGAGTACATGAAAATAAAGATTACAGCATATGGCTATCCTATTACATAACTACGAAAGAAAAGTTCTAAGTCTTCTCGCCGTAGAGATGAACGCTTGCCGACGACTTATCCGATATTCACCGTATACTTATGCATGACACTTCTTATTATTTCCATGTGAAAATGCATAGTGCTTGACATTGTAAACAAGCCCTATCATACGTGTGTATACTCACGTATAAACAATTTGCTGCTAGCTTGTTTCAGCATTTTGTAAACCTGAGATGCAAACTATGTATGACCGCATTTGGACACGTCATTTGACAAGAACATGTGGTATTGTTTATATACTTTCATGGGTGCAAGATTTAAACTATGCTGCCAGATTATTTAATTATTCCTGTAACTATCCATAACGTGCATGGCATTTGTAAGATTCCTATGCAATGAGCACACACGCAATTTGCAGCGTGATGCAAATGATCATTAGCTACTGGAAACTATTTTTTATATATGCAAGACGATGCGTCTGTTTGGCTTATTTATATTCTGATCGTCGACGCTGGGTTTGCATAGCGTCAATTTGTTTATCTCTATATATGTGAGATGCCTATATATATGTGAGATGCCTAACAGAGCCGGATTGGATCGATCGAACCAGCGACACGACTTGTTCAAAATTTAATCATGATGCATGAATCACGATCATATATATACCTGCTAATTCTCAGGCGCAACTAATGAACATGCATGCATGCGCGGGTTGTAAATGTATAGATCACCCATGTTTGTTTATGAGCTTGCTCATTTGAACAGCAATCTTGTCCGTAGAATGCAATTCTTTACTCTTCAAATATACACGATGCAGTTGCATATGACTCGACCTGTATACTAGTTGTGACGCGACTGACCGGCACACTACTAGGGAATGGACCTTTTGTCCTAGAGAGAATTTTACATTAGTACCGGTTTTTTTTGGAACTGGTACTAATGTGCACATTAGTACCGGTCGGGAAGGCGGGAGACTGGGCCGTCCACCAGAGACAAACATTAGTACCGGTATGTGAATGGAGCCGGTACTAATGTGTTACATTACTACCGGGCTGTGTTGGGACCCGGTAGTAATGTGTGACGAACACATTAGTACCGGGTCAAGACACCACCCGGTACTAATGTGGGACACATTAGTACCGGGTGAATTTTGGCCCGGTACTAAAAACTCAACACCGTCAGCACTCCACGCGTCCCCGGACGGCGCCGTTCGCATGCCCCGCGGGCCCCACACGCGCACCACGCGGATGGACGGTGACCCCCACACGGCCCTGCCTCCTTATCTCTTCCACACCCCCTTCCTTTTTTTTCTATCTTCTTTTTCTCTCCTCTCCTCTAATCCCTCTCTTCCTCTCTTCTCTCCTTGCAGATCCAGCGCGAGGGAGCTGAGGTGGCCGCGGCCAGGAGCGGCCTGCCCCCAGCGGCGGGCGGCGGTGCGGGTGGCCGGCCCCGGCGGCGGGAGCAGCCGGCCTCGGCGCGGGGAGGCTGCGGCCGCGGCCGCGGGCGAGGGCGCCGGCCCGAGCGCGCGGAGGCGCCGGTGCGGGTGAGGCCGCGGCCCCGGTGCGAGCGGGAGGAAGCCGCCGGCCGGCGCTGGCACGAGCGGGAGCAGGCCACTGCCGCCGGCCTTGGCGCGGCCGCGGAGGAGTCCGCTGGCCTGGCCGCCGGCCACCGCTGGCGCGAGCAGGATGGGGCCGCCGGCGGCCTGGCCCCTCCTGATTTTTTTTGATTCTTTTTTTATCTTTGATTTGTGTTCATATGAATATGTGTAGTTGAACATATGTAATCCTGTAGCTCTTGTAAACATGTCTGTGAATGTGAAATTTGTATGAAAATTTTGTGAAATTTGTTGTGAATGATGAGAAATCCGTGGTGAAAAAGAAGAAACGGAAGAAGAGACGGTGGGGACGGTGACGGACGGAGCGGAGCGGGATGGACGGGGACGGATGGCCACTGACGGAATGAACACATTAGTACCGGTTATAGCGACCCGGTACTAATGTGATTCCCACATTAGTACCGACTGGGCTGTACCGGTTCCAAAACCGGTATTAATAGGGTTTTGGAACCGGTACAGAAGGTCCTTTCCCTAGTAGTGGCAGTATTGTTTGATCATCTTGCCGACGGCGCGGCGAGCGTGCAGGCGAGCAGCATGCTCGGAGGTATGCAACCGTTTATGAGATTGAATGGAAACAGAGCCGAGATTGCGTCCAAACCAGTTTCATACTGCGGAATGGAGCCAAAATCACGTCCAAACCAAACCAGTTTCATATCATGGAATGGAGCTAAGATCGCGTCCAAACCATTTCAAACCATAATCCATCACCGGACATGACTGACATCATGCACAAACCAGCATATAACCAAGGCCCTGCTACTTTTGTCACCGGGACAGGGCCCATAAGCAGCGCACGGCCATGCAGAATTGCTGATCGCTTTCTTACCAGAACATATGAGGAAGGAAGAGAGACGTATAGTATACCAGGGCACTTCTTGATGACCCTTGATATAATTACCAGGGCGCCCTGGATGCCTCGAGGCCTGCCAGAGAGAGATCAGGCAGATGAGAAAAAGAATGAGGGAGAAAGAGAGATAAGGATGGGAAGATGTGGTGGAGAGAAGAAGAGGAGATAAGATCGAGGCTGAGAGGGAGACGGGGCTGCGCCCCTGCGGACGGAAGTGTGACGGTGTTATTTATTTTTGTACCGGTTGGAATTTACCACCGGTACAAATGGCTCCCACATTAGTACCGGGTCGTGTATAGCCCTGGTACTAATGTGCTGTGCTCACATTAGTACCGGGCGAGACACGACCCGGTACTAATGTGGCACATTAGTACCGGTGCGTAATGGAGTCCGGTACTAACGTGGGTCGCTCAGATGCTCTGCGGGACTTTTTCTTCCCACCTCACATTAGTACCGGGCCTAGTTCACATTAGTACCGGGGTGCAAAATACCCGGTACTAATGTAAAAAGAGCCCTGGGATAGATGTTGAGTTCTCTTGTAGTGGGCAAAGCTCATCATCATGGCACTGTCGACCGAGCTTTCACCATAGCAGAGAAAACATGCATGGGGGAGAAGAAGGATACGCTCCTTGTTGGTGGAGCAGTAGTTGGAGCAGATCAGACGAGTTGAAGAAACGCCATGAGGCTCCTTACCTTGCAGCTAGCACCTCCTGGCGTAGCGGCGTTCCTTCTCCTGGACTTCTTTCTCTCTGTTTGCTTCCGCTCTCTTGCCGGCGGCTTGGCGGCGTGGTGGTTGATGTGCGCAGCGCAGCAGCCGGACGGCGATCTGGGATGATGTCTTCGGGGCTTTTCTCTGTGCCGATGGCCTTCTATTTATGGGCCAATGCAAGGAGCAGGGCGGTTCCTTTAGAGTTTTGGCGCTTCGTTGTTTTGATTTTTCCTTTGCTAATGACTCCCCACGTACGAGCAAGCTGGAGAACGTGGAGTACGTGCAGATTGGACTCGCTCGGACTTCACTTGGCGGTTTGCAAACCACACACGCGAGGAGTCGCCTTGGATGGCAGGTGGGCCTGCGGCCTTTTCTCTTAATCACTTGGTTAACGAAGTTGACAAGTTGTTTAATTGCTTTTTGGCCGGTGCGAGCCCATGATTTATGTGCTTGTGCACGCTTGCTAGCATGATGACGTGGTGGCATGCATGGCCCTTTCCTTTTTATTTACGTACTCAGTGATCTTCTATACATACCGCTAAGATTTCATGTATGGTTTTGGAATATATGTTAGGATACATGTATATCTTTCCAAGGTGTACACGTGAGGTATTTAATTTGCTGGTCAAACCAATTAACCAACGGGTGCTTATTAGCATGTACTAGACGGTATGCGTATACGTACATGCACACATGCATATGCTGATTTTTTTACTCGACTCTCTTAGGTGAGGGATTATATATTAGATTATATATTATTTAGATGGAATTTAGCCAACAATATAATTTAATTCAATACGGTATGGATATTTCATACATCTTGGGTCGAGCCAAAATCAGTGTCAACAATCTCTACCAGATGAAAACTAGTAAAACACATGAATTAGAGAAACACTGTAATTAATGATGTCTCAAAAAAATTAATGATTTAATGATGTTTATTGAAGCAAGCGAAGGATCTCTATTGATCAGTGTCTACAATGAACAACTCAACTCGATTGTATGCAACACATTGCGTTCGAGCTACTAATTAAGGCATGTTCATCAACAAGACACAAATTGCACGACGACATCACCTCCTCTGAACGAATGACCCAACAAAACCCCTCACTAGTGACCTCGCCTTGCAGTCGTGCTCGTCACCTGCTTGTTGTTGTCGATTCTCATGGGTGACGACTCATTAGGCTTGGCAGCACTGTGGTGGTCCACGAGGGGAGGACGGGTCGCAGACGGCATGGCTATAATCGGCGGCTTTAGGTGGGGTATTGTTGGCTCTGTCCTGCCGGGTGGCAGCTTCTTCGGTAGTCTCTGCTGGCACCGGCTGAGCTAATGTCAACTACTTGTGCCAGTTGTTCTTCTTTGTATCTGCACTAGCTAGTTTGGTTAACCTGAAAGTAGAGCAATTGCAAATAATAAACCAAGTGCACAATATAATCCATATGATCAATACTATATAGCAATCAACTGTATTATGTACGAACGATAGCTACAACTGCATACAAGCAATGTCAACAACTTACCACATGATTATTACCAATGTCGTTCAAAGGCTTCCTAGACTCATATTCTTGCATCCTTCTCGAAGGAAGCATTACCAACAAGCATAGACTCCTGATTGACTATTTCTGCAGCATCTGAAGAAGAATCCATATTAGCTACATGTGCTCCAAATGAACTCAAAGGCCCAAAAAAATACATTGCGCTAGGTGTAAACCTGACCATTTTCATCCATCACAGAGGAAGCATTACTAACAAGCATGAACTCTTGATCGACCATTTCTGCATCATTTGAAGAGGAATCCGTATTAGCTACATGTGCTCCAGATGAAACTCAAAGGCACAAAACACCTTGCGCAAGGTGTAAGTTTTACCATTTATTTCTGAAATGCAAGTGTCATCCCTTGATGAAAAGCTATGAAGTTTCTTTGAGTTGTTCGCCAATGCTTCAAAAACCTGTTAGTTAGTGCAAAGTGTTAGCATGTGAGCTATAGAAACAAATTTATTACATCTAAATATATCGAAATGTGTAATACTTTGTATTCAACCATTTCGTACTTTGGGGTCATAGGATTTTTGCACAGCACAAAAACTAGCTAGGGGAGTCTATCTGCATATTTTGGTGGCCTAGCAGATGCTTCACTAGTGTTTGTAGCTTCCTCTTCCTGATCCTGCTTTTGTGTGCACCTACTTCTTCCTTCATCAATCATTAATAACATGTTCCTTTTCATTACAAGTTGCCTCCTTATCTTGTTTGCCACACCTAACAAAGGTTTTATTTAAGCACACTCGCATGTGTGAACCATTTGCACCTCCTGAAAAAATAGAAACCAAAATAGGTAGTAAAAATAATGTCATCAGTTATGATTAATGAGCATACATCATCGGAAGTTTCATGAATATGAAGGCACTAGCTCTAGCATTGTACCAATTTCACGAGATGACTATTGCATGTCTTCCTTCAGTCATCTCGTGAAACTGGTAGGAAGCTACAGCGAATGGCTTCATATTCATGAAATTTAGGGTGATGTGTGTACATTGATCATAACTAATGACATTATTTTTGCTAATCGTTTTGGTTTCTAGTTTTTCAGGAGGTGCAAATGGTTCGTGCATGCGGGTGTGCTTGAATAAAACCCTTGTTAG
The DNA here is from genome assembly GCA_036936925.1 of Cenchrus fungigraminus. Taxonomy (NCBI): domain Eukaryota; kingdom Viridiplantae; phylum Streptophyta; class Magnoliopsida; order Poales; family Poaceae; genus Cenchrus; species Cenchrus fungigraminus. The sequence goes on along the minus strand of CM072769.1, from coordinate 41,732,552 downwards.
GTGTGGCAAACAGGATAAGGAGGCAACTTGTAATGAAAAGGAACACATTATTAATGAATTGATGAAGGAAGAAATAGTTGCGCACAAAAGTAGGATCAGGAAGAGGAAGCTACAAACAGTAGCGAAGCATCTGCCCGGTCACCAAAATATGCAGGTAAAGACACCCCTAGCTAGTTTTTGTGCTATGCGAAAATTCAATTTTTGTGCTATGCGAAAATTCAATGACACCAAAGTATGAAATAGCAAAATACAGAGTATTACACATTTCCATATATTTAGATGTAATAAATTGGTTTCCATCGCTAACATGCTAACACTTTGTACTAACTGACAGGTTTTGGAAGCATTGGCAAACAACTCAAAGAAACCTCATAGCTCTGCATCAAGGGATGACACTTACATTTCAGAAATAAATGGTCAGATGTACACCTTGCGCAAGGTGGTTTTGTGCCTTTGAGTTTAATCTGGAGCACATCTAGCTAATACAGAATGATGCAGAAATGGTTAATCAGGAGTTCATGCTTGTTGGTAATGCTTCCTCTAAGAAAGATGAAAACGGTCAGATTTACACCTAGCGCAATGTATTTTTTGTGCCTTTGAGTTCATCTGGAGCCCATGTAGCTAATACAGATTCTTCTTCAGATGTTGCAGAAATGGTCAATCAGGAATCCATTCTTGTTGGTAATGCTTCCTCCAAAAAGATGAGTCTAGGAAGCCTTTGAACAACATTGGTAATAATCACGCGGTCAGTTGTTGGTAGTTCTTGTACGTAGTTGTAGCTATCGTACATACGTAGTACAGTTGATTGCTATATATATAGTATTGATCATATGGATTATTGTGCCTCACTCGGTTATTGTTCGAAACTGCTCTGCTTTTAGGTTAACCAAACTAGTGCAGATACAAAGAGGAACAACTCGCACAAGGAGCCGATAGTAGCTCAGCAAGGTGTCAGCAGAGACCACCGAAGAAGTTGATGCCCCGCAGGACATAGCCACCATTCTCCCCCTCAAGCCGCTGATGATATCCATGCCGTCTGCAACCCAGCCCCCCCCCCCCCTCACGGACTGCCACAGTGCCACCAAGCCTGACGAGTCATCGCCCATGAGCATCAGCAACAACAAGCAAGTCAAGGTGAGGTCGCTGGTGAGGGGCTTTGTTAGGTCATTCTTTCGGAGGAGGTGATGTTCTTGTGCAATGTGTGTCTTGTTGATAAACATGCCTTAATTAGTAGCTAGAACGCAGTGTATTGCTCACGAGATTTGAGTTCTTTGTTGTAGACAATGATCGATAGAGATTTTTTGCTTGCTTTAGTTGACATCATTAATTGTTTAGTGGATCCATTGTTAGTGCTTCTCCAATTTGTGTTTTACTCGTCTTCGTCTGGCAGAGGTCACCATCACTGAGTCGTTGAAATCTTGGCATTCAATTCATTTGTTGCAGTGCAATTAATTTTTTTAAGATAAAAGCCCCTTGACCCTGCTTTGGATTAGAAAGCACTAGTCCATCAACCCGTGCTCTAACACGGGCTAGTGATTTTACTTGACATAAATATTTTAATTATTGTTTTAATAAGAGTTAGTACATTTGTTGCGGTGCAATTAATTTTTTTAAGATAAAAGCCCCTTGACCCTGCTTTGGATTAGAAAGCACTACTCCGTCAACCCGTGCTCTGACACGGGCTAGTGATTTTACTTGACATAAGTATTTTAATTATTGTTTTAATAAGAGTAAGTATTGTCATAATATACTATTGTCTATTTCTTAAAGGACCACATAATTTTGTAGCATAGGCAACACATAATTTAAATAGTACACAATATATTAATGACACTGATGTTGTGATTGTCACAAGATCAATACATTTTATAAGATTATAGTGCACATATATAGTGTTCTTAAACATTTCTAAGAAGCACAATTGACTTTGTTTTTATTTCAAAGATCCAAGACAATAAAAAGAAAGTCGCTATGTTTCTTGTGTTCTCCTCGGTACAACTTGTGTCTATCAGATATGAAGAAAATTGAGTATAGGAGGTTTTGTACTCTTAAATATTAGGCATAGTTGCTTCATATGCCTATTCCATTAAGTAAAGATAAGATAATTAAAGGATCAATGGGCTGAGTAAGTTTGAGCACAAACAGGCCCGTGCTTAAGCCTGTTGCTTCTAATGGTGGTTTGCAACCACCAACGTTGCGTCATGGATTATAGGTAAAGACATCATCTCTTTTTTATATACCTATGTATATAGGGTAACATATTTGTGAATTGATTAGCTAATGATCCTTTGATTCTTTGGGATGGATTCCATCTCTAATTGAAACATGGCGGAGACGTGAAAGACCTTGAGATTAGGCAAGAGAGCGTGAGAGTTTTAATTTTGCGTTAGATTTGACCGGCAGCTAGGGTACTTAGATGGAATATGGTAAGGTTGGTTAGTTGTATTAGCTAATGGCTCTTTGGGATGTATTATTTCTGTTATTTAAATACGGAAGAGAGATTAAAGACCATGAGATTATGTGAGAGAGCGTGAGAGTTTTAATGGGTGACAGCGTGAGAGATTTTCGGGTTTTTTTATATGGTGGTTTAGAAATTAGGCGAGATGATATATATTTTTAAAAAAATTAGCATACACGGTAATTAGATGTGGCCAGCAAAACGACCACATCTAATTTTGAAAAGGGAGGGCTCTTTAGAAAAAATAGTCACGATCGGCTCTGATTGACCGTTACACAAGAGGTTGACTTGAGGGTCGGGTGGATCTGGGCCGTTAATCATTGGACAGACAGCTGTTGGTGGCTGCTGTCTGGCGGGTTACGGGCGGTGCCACGTGGTGGCGCTCTGACCGGAGTTGCTCGACCTCGAGCTTCAGGGCCCGGATTGCAGAGGATCGGGTAGGGGATTTTGGTGGTGGTGAACACACCACGGTCGACAAGGTGATGGGAGAGAGGGAGGGGAGGAGTGGACCGCGGGAAGAAAACAGGCAGAGTGGCCTGGCCTGCGACTTGGGCCATGGAGCACGCCGAGGGAGGTGTTGGGCCTGGACGAGGTCGACGGCTGTGTGAGGGGGCCAAGAAGGAAGAGAGGCTGGGTTGGGCTAGGAAAAGAAAGAGAGAAAGGGGAGAGAGGTTTAGGGGGTTTTGGTTGGTTTTGGTTTCAAACCTTTTATGAATATCGAAACCCACACAACATGAAAAAAAAATCATGCAAACCAAAATATGATGCACAAACACTTGTTGAATCTGTAATTATTCAAATGATATTTAAATATTTAAAGGCCAAATTTATTAGCACCATGTTGCTTACATTGTATTAGTGATGGACTTTGGGTGTTACAATACTCCCTCCCTCCTAGAATATAGAAACGTTTAGGTTTGTCTTTTAAACATTTTGAACTTTGACCATGAATAGCAAAAAAAAGCTACAAAGATTGACAACACAAAATGATGTTAGACGATTTTACACGAAACCAACTTTGGAGACACAAAAATAATATGTAACATTTTCTATTTGAAACAATTTACTTTAGAGATATTGTTGGTCAAAGTTTAAAGTATTTGACTTAAGACAAATCTAAACATTGCTATATTCCAGGATAAAGGTAGTACTGCAATGAAGAAATTTATATATTTTAGGTATGGTATATGAGGATTTAGATATCTGGCAATTATGGTGGATGCATTAAGTTCATATCTAGTCTATTTCATGATAAGCCCCCATTTTCAATTAAAGTTTGCACTTCATAATTTCTAATTCAAGGTTACTATGTCATTACAATATTTCTGTTACATTCTTTTTTGTTAGACCAAAGATATTTCTTTTAGCAAATTACACATTGATATATTGAAATATCCCAAATCCATACCAATGCAAGTAAACCAATCACCTGAACGTGTTGCCTAGACATGGTGCCTGCTTTAATTTTTTCCCCATCCAGATTTGACATCCGCATGTGTTCAAATAAGCTTATCTTAGAGCAACTCCAATAGTTTGCTATCTTACCTTGGCATCCATCTAATTTTTGCAAAATATGAAAAATTAGCCTCCAACAGTTTGGCAAAACAACTTGGTATAAATAGCAACTTGGCATCCCTCCCGCGCGTATATATGCGCGCTAGTATCCGCGGTGCATCAGTTCCGTAACAAAGAGGTGGAAGGACATAAAAATAATTTTATTTCTAACTCGGGGTTCCTGATGTAAGTTTTCAAGAGGTGGAAGGACATAACATAATTTTGTTTCTCTCTCAAGGTTCTTGATGTAAGTTAGATCTGGATTTGGCAAGTGAATTATGTCAAACTTGGAGATGAACTCTTTTTTCTACTTGACATATCTTTTTAGAAGTTGGCAAAACACAAGATTTGCCAAGTAAAATTTGGCAAACTCTTGAAGATGCTCTTAAGCTAGAGCCTCGTACCAGCTTACTGCATGTCCCTTCTCCTGTTGAAGCATCCAGATCTAGCTCTCTCTTAACTTATTTTTAAATTTTTTTTAAATTTCTCTCAAACTTTAATTTCCATTGTGTGCTAAGGAGCATGATCATTAATATTGAGATAGTCAGATAGTTTGAACACTATCCCTAATTAACATATCTAGTCTACTATTAGTTACAGCATCAGAACTCGGACGAGTCTTCTTTGCAGTACTGCAGAGTGACTCGCGCCTACTGCCATATGGGTCCCGCGTGTGATTGGGCCCACGTGTTGGTGACCGAGTAACTGCAGAGGAACCGGTTCCCAGACCTCCCACTATGAGTAATATTTTCGGCATCTTCGTGCGACCACACAAGTACCGACACCTGCACCGGCAAATGACCCCACGGACCGGCCGCCGCCATTGGCACGGCGTTGCACACGACAAGGGTGACCAACTGACCATGGCAGCCCATCGGAAAAGGCTTCCATCCTACTCCGGCATGACCAACTGGTCGCAGGCATCGTCGTACCGCGTCGCTGCGCCACCGGAGTATCAGAGAAATGAAAAGCTACCCCTGATTCCACTGCTCTCCATGTTAACGGCATAGGTGTCGCGCAGCGCTGCGTCCACATGACCACGCGCACGCGAGGAGCACCGGGGGCCGACGAATGCCGCACGGGAGCAGCTTCGCCTCCGCATCGCCGCTGGAAGGTGGGTCGTGCCACACAGCTCATTGAATGCAGGGCCCGCTCCCAGCCGCTTGCGCCTCGGTCTCGAGCTGGTTCCGATCGGATCACGGGAGGCGCGGTGGAGCGCCCGGGTGGTGTGGGCCATTCTGTGAAAAATGCAGCCCGCAGCTCCAACCCTAGCCCTCTCCCGTCCAACCCCCCGCCTGCGCCGCCACGCTCTCTTTCCCTGCTCTTTGCCGCGGCGGCCGCCGCCGTGCCGCGCCCTCCCTTGCTCCCTCCTCCCGCGCCAAGGCCCCTGGAGCTCGAGCGGTGGCGGTGGCGGCGGCGCTCCCACTCCAAGCCGCGCCTCCACGCTGGATCTTCCTCTTCCTCTCTCTCTCCCATTCTCATCTGCTCTCATGTCCTATCCCCTCTCTCACTCTCAGATCCAGGTGGTTCGTGACAGCGCGGAGCCCGGCAAAGGAATACGGCGGCGGCGGCACCTCATCTTCGAGGGATTTCATAAGGTATTGTGCTGCTCCGTCTTCTCCTCGCTTGCACCTGGATGTGCGTACGTAGGTCTTGCTGGAACTCCACAGCAGCATCCCAGTGCTGCCCGCGGCGAAGCACATCAGTGAGGTGGAGGGTCTCTGCCGCATCCAGTCGCTCGCCGCCGGGGGCCGGGGCCGATCCTGAACCCGCGACGACCGCCTTCGGGGTCTCCTAATGCCCAGACCTGCCCTTCTTCACCACCGATGGTATGTTGGTCTCTGTGACACCTGCCGCCGTGCTCCTCATTTTTCAATAATATGTGGATGTGCTGTTCATTTTTCAGTTATGTGAACACTAGCATATTGCTTGTTCTGAGTATTGCCTCCTTGTTGTTGCAGAGACATACCAGCATGCATTTCAGGCTTTTGAATAACCCTTTGAGGTAACTAGCATAGCATATGTGTTGTGTCTCGCTTTAAGAACTTAACATTAATTCTAGATGTAAAGCTCATCCTGGTAGTTCTTATTTTCAGTTTTCTGATATGATGTTCTACTTCAGTTCATGAGTCCGGCCCAGGTGGGATTGGATTATGGCAAGCCCGATGCACCGATTACTCAGTTTAACATTCGCACACCTGAGGTTCCAACCCTCACGATCCGACTACGACGAGCAAGCCCGAAGCACCAATGCAATCGCTGAACCGCAACTCAAGGGTGCCCCTTCGGGGAAAGGCCCAATCACCCCAAAAGACTAGTCCGTTAGGGGAAGGGTGGCTCTCCCCTTTAAGGTGGCTTCCTCCTCCCAAGCTAAGCAAGGTGGGATAATGAGGCTCACACAGTCGCCGTCCGACTACAACTGGGTCACATGGCCCATTTGTGTTGCGTCTTTGCCAACGGGTAATAGTGGAGGATGTCCTCATCATCAGTTGCCTGTTCATTTATCAAGAGCATGTGGGCAATGAGGGTAACAGGAGAGAAGAGGCAATGCATCAATAGTTACTGTGAAACTAATTTGAACAGTTCTATTTGTGAGATTGCTCTTTTGTATTTGTCATATTGAGAAGGTACATGCGGTTGTAATTACAGTAGTTCAGAGAATGTGCAGGTTCAAGCGCATTAGTTGGAGTTTTACATAGCCTGGGGTAACTAATCCCGCACATTTGTTTTAGTGATCTGCACATCATATGTACTTATATTTTAGTATACAAATAAACAGCATGCCGACATCAACAACCATCAATAAAAAAACACTAGTGTTGTATTTTGTAACAAGCTTTTTGACATGGAAATTTCCTGGTTTATGCATCAACAGATCATTTAGTTGCTTCACTTTTTATATATAACATGCAGGTCAGTATTTGAGTTTATTTGTGTACTGGTGGTACATATAATTGCACATTAGTATGTTTACTGAAAGAGGTGATGATGTTTCAGGCTCGCAGGAATCCTGAAATGAGTGAAATCTGAAATGCACCTGGGCTGTTCTTGCACTGAAAGACGCCTAGACAGGTAAATATATTACTGCCCACTACTCCGATGAGCATGTATATGTTACTGGCAAGATTCAATATGATGATTTTTTTGAGCAATCAGTTTAGTACTCATGGGATAAATAATATGCTTTGGTCAATTTCAGAGAAGTACAGATAAGTGCATGTTTCAGTTTTTGGATTCAGTCCAATGCTTGTAGGATTGGAGGATATGCATGGGAGTATGGGACATAACTTCATATAACTATATACGTCATTTCATGGGCAATTAGTTTAATGCTTGTAGGAGCATATGCTTGGGGCATAATTATTTCAGATAGCTACCGAAAAAATCCATATTGCAGTTTTTCAATTAAGTTACGATTGTCCTATCCTGTATGCGTTTAGGTGTCCTTTAGCTTTTGTTTTCATGAATTCTATTTCAGGTTCGCATTAAACAGAGCTCCCATTTATCCCAACTTGGGTGCTTGCCTAAAATTGGAATCAATGAGCATATTCTCACACTCAAAAAGTTGGTCACTATTTATATATAACATGCGGGTCAGTATTTGAGTTTATTTGTGTACTGGTGGTACATATAATTACACATTAGTATGTTTACTGAAAGAGGTGATGATGTTTCAGGCTCGCAGGAATCCTGAAATGAGTGAAATTTGAAGTGCACCTGGGCTGTTCTTGTACTGAAAGACGTCTGAACAGGTAAATATATTACTGCCCACTACTCCGATGACCATGTATATGTTACCGGCAAGATTCAATATGATGATTTTTTTGAGCAATCAGTTTAGTGCTCATAGGATAATATGCTTTGGTCAATTTCAGAGAAGTACAGATAAGTGCATGTTTCAATTTTTGGATTCAGTCCAATGCCTGTATGATTGGAGGATATGCATGGGAGTATGGGACATAACTTCATATAACTATATACGTCATTTTATGGGCAATTAGTTTAATGCTTGTAGGAGCATATGCTTGGGGCATAATTATTTCAGATAGCTACCAAAAAAATCCATATTGCAGTTTTTCAATTCAGTTACGATTGTCCTATCCTGTATGCATTTAGGTGTCCCTTAGCTTTTGTTTTCATGAATTCTATTTCAGGTTCGCATTAAACAGAGCTCCCATTTATCCCAACTTGGGTGCTTGCCTAAAATTGGAATCAATGAGCATATTCTCACGCTCTCTCTTCTGCTGCTACTCAAAAATGTTTCACAATGACCTGCTTCACAAGTGCACAATTGCTAAAAACAAAACTTTTTTTGTGTGAAATTGATGCATTCATCATGAACCTTAGTTATCCAGTGAACCGGAGTGGTCCAATGCCGAGAGGGTTGAAGTGACATTCCTCTGTAATATTCTGAAAATGAACAATTAGAAGGATAAAATAGTCTAATTTTTCACTCTTTATAAATTTGTAAATTGCTCTTTTTTCCAGATTCTTATCTAATTCTTTGCTATGTAAAGAAATCATTAATAGTTTCTCAAATTGAGGAGCTTTGCTTAAATCATGTCGCAGTCTGTACTGAGCGAATTCAGAAGATTGTTGTGTTTCTTATCTAAACTGAAAGCCTCTCAAAGCATTGAGTCATTATTAAATGCCAAAGAGAGACCACTGCGTGTGCCTTCTTTAACCAGTGATTGTGATGTTTGTTTTAGTTTTTTTACCATTCCTGTAGGTACCATCCAGGAAAGTGTGAAGGGTTGATGGAACAACTGAGGTTGATCATCCATCAGAGCAATTTTGTAACATTTGACCTGATTAAACTGGAGATGTTCAGTCTCTTAAGTGATGTATCTTTAGTAACCTGTAAAACTTGCATGTGATATTATCCTTTGTCAATCAACCAGCAGGCTAATTAACAAGTATGTTTCAAAAGTAGTATGCTTCTGTCTAGAGATTCCTTTGCGAAAGAATAGCCAATTTCAATTTAAAGTTTATTGGAAGTGCTCAAAAGATTCATTCGCCTTTCATTTGAACCTTGCTACTACTGCTCCTACCATTTGTTTCAGAGCATTCGGTTTCAGGCATGGTGCATTGGTTCTGAACTGACCTAAACTCTCATCCAGAATGGATGACAACAGCACAAGCTGTGAAATTGGTTCAAATTGTATGATGGGTGATTGAAATTGTATGGTGGGCTATTAATCCATCATGTCTAATGAAATTGGTTGAGATAACTGATGTCTTCATGTACTTTCTATGTTAGTATTTTTATACTTCAATTGGTGACTTTCGATAGGGCGCTGATTGTTCTAGTGCACATGAATGAATGCATATGGCCAGAGCCCGGACAAATGGCGAGTACCTCGTGATTCGCGTAGCATTGATTGATCGATTTCCCTCTCCTCTCCCTCTCGTGCAGCATAGCAGAGCAGAGCACACACTAGCGGTGACCCTACTTCTCCCCTTGGCGGTGAGCGTGAGCTACCTTCACTATACCATGCGCTGCCGATCGACGACCCTGACACCCATCGTGCGGGGCACACGACGCAATTGATGGAACCAAATGAAGGTCCAAAATGGAACGATACCAGTGTAGCGAACATGACCTCATATGCCATTTGTTCAAGTTTCATTTTGGTGATTAATGACAACATGATCAATGGGACTAACCATATTGTTGAGCATGTCTTTGTAGACATTTATAGGTCCAATGGATGCAAAAATACCATATGTCAAAAAGAGAAGATAGCATATATTTTGAGGCAAAACGAACAAGAAGAAATAAAAGGGAAAAAGCCACCGTCGGATGAACCGACGGCAATGGCTGGATGAAGTGGTACTCAAGTCAGCATGGACCACCGGATGAACCAACGCCCCCAGTTTTACATACGCCGGATGAATCAAGAGACCAAGCAACAGTTAGCTCGCAGGAATCAACAGCACCGGATGAACCGACGATGGAGCAGCGGTTCATCCGACGGCCACGTGTTTGCTAACAGTAAGGTTTTGGCCGCGAAGTCTTCAGCATCGGATGAACCGATGGTTCCAAGGGTTTGAGCAGCGGTTCATCCGACGGCACCAAAGAAGCTAACATAGAGGTTTTTGCCGCGGAGTCTTCAGCACCGGATGATACGACGATGCGTCGGTCGAAGCATCGGATGAATGACGTCAGCAGGATTCAACGGTTATGTGCGGTGGAAGGCAACAGCTAGTAGCACCAGATGAACCGACGCCAGGAAAAAACACAGCGTCAGATCATTCGATGGTACTATTTTTAGGAGCTTTGGCCCAACGGCTAGTTTGATGTCTTGGCTTATTTATACCCCTTCCACCCCGTCATTTGAGAAGGCTGGAGTGTGTGGAAGTGCAGAGGAGTTCAAGACTCATAGAAGATCATATCCAAACCATCCAAGTGCTAAATTGCTCATCTATAGACTTGCACATGCTTGTGTGTGTACTTAGTGCTAGGCTTAGCTTAGGGCTGAGTGAGTGCAAGGTGTGCCTACCTTGTGAGGTGATTCTCGAGTGGATCAAGTTGTACGAGGTGCGCCGGAAGCCTTGGAGCCTAGGTGGCTCTCCGGCAAACGTCTTCGACCCTCCGTCTTGGTGTGGAGCGGCGAGGACACTTTGTGCTGGGGACATGGAGAGACCCCCTTCCTTTGGTGGAGAAGCTCCTTAGTGGAGGCGGCATCAAGATGACCAAGGGAGCTCGGCGAGTGCTTTCGTGGCGAGCCTTTGTGGCAAATCAAGTGGTGCTCTTGGAAGAGACTTGGTGACCGGGAAGCAATACTCTTATGTAGAATGCTTCAACAACGTGGACTAGGGGTGGCTTAGTGCCTACCGATACTACAGGATAAATCATGTGTCAAGAGTTTACTTCCTCTCATCCCCTTTACGTTTCCGCATTACTCTCTTGCAATCTTTGCCTGCCTTTACTTTCCTAGAGTAGTATCTTGCTAGGATTTGCTATAGGTTGCAAAACTTGTTTTGGGATGGGAGTTTCACACTAGAACAACCGTAGTTGCACATCTAGATAGCATGTTCTAGTTTATGTTTTGAGCAAATAGTGATAAGCTATTAGTTAAGTTTTTAAGAAGTCTAATTCACTCTCTCCCACTCTTAAGCTACGAGCATTCGATTTCTTACAACCAGCCTAAGCCCCGGACTCATGGTCGCCTCGAGTCCCGACCTGGGTGCCGACCAGGGGTGTCCGCGTGCTGCATGCGCTGCTGGTCCAAACAAACAAGACGGCCGCCGGGGCTCACCGGAGCGCCGCCGAGTCGTGGCCGCCTCTTGCTCCCCTCCCTCTCCTCCCAGCCACCTTGAAGCTGCCCAAGCTTGTTGCACCACGCACGCTTGTCGGCTTCAGCTTCCTACACTACTGCTCACGAAGAGTGTCATGTTTTTACTAATCAGATCATGGCTGAAGAAGCTGAAGTCTGAACGATGGTGCGCCGTCAGAGGAGAAGCTGAAGTCTGAACGATGGTGCTTGAACTCTTGCAGTAGGACAGAGTGATGGTGCTTGACTGAAGTCTGAACGATGCTGGCTGTCAGCAAGACACAGTGCAACACAGTTCGTGGAGGCTGGATGGTGAGAGAAGATCTCATTCCCATCGCGATGTTTAACAAATTACAGGGTTCTAGCCAACACCCAATAATCTGGCTAGTACATCAGTACTATTACTACTACATTCCTAGAAGAATTGCTCAGCAAGAACAATTCTGTCCTCGCTGGGAGTGGCCATCCAACGATCAGTGCACGCCCACGCCTCCGACGATGTCGGCAAAGTCGCCCTCGTCGGCGCAGGGGATGGTGAGGCCGCCGCATCGGTGGTCGAAGCCGAACTTCAGCATCGTCACGAACGCCGGGTGGCTCAGGCACGCCGTCGGGATCACCAGCCGCTTCCGCCCCTCCCCGACGTACACCGCCAGGTGGCCCCTCGGCACGTCCGCCGTGGCCGCTGTCGACGGCGACCGGCTCCTCGCCAGGTGCAGCCTCGTCAGAAGGTGCCCCAGCTTCCCCGCCATATCTACCTCGATCGCTACTTGAATGGAAGACAATGAACCGAACAAAGCCTCGCTTCGCTAGTCAGTGGAGAGTGAGAGTGAGCTCTTGCTACTTGCTAGTGAACAAGAGTGATCTTGATGGGAGTTGCCGGAGCCCAAGGCTGCGTTTTTATAGGTCAGATCAGCATGGAGCCAACCTTTCAGCGATCAATGCAACAATACAATTCTTAGCAAATAAAGAAAAACATTAGGCAATCAAGAACGGAATGGAAGCAGTGTGGTAGTGGCGCCACTTGCAGTATGAACCATAGCAGTTTCTTGTTGGCAATCAAGCTGGGGGCAAATCACATGCATGGTCCACTGCACGCAGTCGCAGCATATCTCTCTATCATCGACATGATCTTGCTGCAAGAAGCAGACGCACGCTGGGCCAGTGTGTGCCGAGAGGCAACAGTACGGATGCATTGTACCTTGCACGGTGATTCGGTGAGTGGCCAAAGGAGGAGGACGCCGACCACGACCATGATCAGCTCTGGCCCAACCGGCCGGTCCAGTGTTGTCTTCTTCGGCAAGTGTATCTTCAGGTCCTGTTTAGTTTCCTGAATTCTCACCAAAATTCTCAAGAACCGTGTCAGTACATTTCTTCTCTCTATGTACGCAACTCAATGTAAAAAATTTTACTATTTCACCAAAATTTCAGCCAATCTTCACTCACTCACATTTGGAGGTCATACTCACTCGTAAAAGGTAGTCGATCTCTGATCTGAGCAGGTGAGGCCATGAACTGATCGAAGAGGTAGGACTCAATTTGAGTTACTGGGAACGAATCTCACGGTGATTTTGCAAGAAACTGTTCTGGCAGACGATCCGGGAGTACATGATTGCAGGGATACGCACGGTCGGAATTGTTTGTTCATGTGCTTGCTGTATCCACCATTGAATCGATTATATGGTGTGATACCATATCATCATCTGCACTGTGCAGAGATTGAAAGGCGTGGCCTGAGAAAACTGTCTGAATTTTCTATAGAGTTGTTGAGATACACTGTGGCACCATATACCGGGCTGATGGAAACCAGCGGCGCCGGCGACGAGATCAAGCTTCACATGGATGGATCGTCGTCTTGGGTGGCGGCGTAAGTCTTCTGAAATTGTGAGGCATATACCCCACAAGGAAGGTGCGCCGCAGCTATATGTTCTTCAGTGACAAAATAGTCGCGTGTCGTGCTGCCCTCTCCTCCCAAGTCACGTGTCTCTTCCCAGGTGCAACCCGACAACAATAAAAGACCTTGTGGCTCAAAACCAGCCCAACGAATCCTGTTCGCACATGACAGTAGCGACGTTGTTACCATTTTTTTATTTTTTTAGGAAACATTTATTTCTTTTTTCCCACCATTTTTCCTTTCTTTCGATTTTCTATATGCCCGCACATGTTATAGCATCCGTCTATGGATTCATTTTTTTTCTTTTTCCTTTATTTCTTTTTCCTCTATTTTTTCTTTCTTATTTCTTCTGATTTTCTGTTCACTTATTTCCATTCTTCTACTGTCTTACTTTTTTCAGTTTCTTTTCATTCACTTTCTGGTGTTTTATCTTTTTTTCATTTTTTTCTTCAACTTTATATTTGTTCGTCCCTTGTATATATTTATTCAAAATAATTAGTTGCTCTTATTGAATTTGTGCAATTTGTTCTATGTGTATGTCTAATTTATTTTGTAAGTATATATAATCTGTTTGGCATGTATTGTTGTTTTGTTCTACAAGTATACAAAATTTATTCACTTTTGTTGAATATTTGTTCTGTTTCAATGAATATTTGTTCCAACTCGGCACCAATTCTTCTGAATTCTGAGGCATCAACACCACAAAGTAGGTGCGCCGCAGCTACATGTTGCTTCAACGATAAAATAGTCGTGCGCCGTGCTGCCCACTCCTCCCACGTAACGTGTCTCCTACCAGGCGCAACCCAACAACAATAAATGACCTGTGGCCCAAAACCAGCCCAACAAATCATGTTCGCAAGTGGTAGTAGCGATGTTGTTGCTGTTTTTCCTTTTTTGTTTATAATTTATTTCTCATAACTTTTTTGTTTTTATTTTTTGTGAATCTCTTTTTTTAGGCAACAATTATTTATTTTTTCCCACTATTTTTTCCTTTCTTTCAATTTTCTATATGCCCGCATAGCATCTGTCCATGGATTCATTTTTTCTTTTATTTATTTATTTTTCCTCTACTTTTTCTTTCTTATTTCTTTCGATTTTCTATTCTACTTGTTTCTGATTCTTTTGTCGTCTTACTTTTTTTCAGTTTTCTTTCATTCACTTTTCTGATCTTCTCTTTTTTTCATTTTTTCTACAATTTTATATTTGTTCGTCCCTTGTATATATTTGTTTAAGGAAATTGTATACATTTATTCAAAATAGTTTTTGTTCTTATTGAATTTGTACAATTTGTTCCATGTGTATGTCTATTTTATTTTGTAAGTATATATAATCGATTTGGCATGTACTGTTGTTTTGTTCTACAAATATACCAAATTAATTCACCTTCTTTGAATATTTGAGGCATCAACCCCACAAGGTAGGTGCACCACGGCTATATGTTACTTCAGCGATAAAATAGTCGAGCGTCGCGCTGCCCTCTCCTCCCACCTCACGTGTATCCTCCCAGGTGCAACCCAACAATAATAAATGACTTGTGGCCCAAAACCAGCCCGACGAATCCTGTTCGCACGTGGTAGTAGTGACGTTGTTGCTGTTTTTTTTCTTTTATTTGTCATTATTTATTTATTTCTAGGTTTTGTGAATTTCTTTTTTTTATTTTTTAATTCAACAATTATTTATTTTCTCCCACTATTTTTTTCCTTTCCCGCACGTATTATAGCATCTGTCCATGGATTCATTTTTTTTTTCTTTTTTACTATATTTATTTTTTCCTCTATTTTTTCTTTCTTATTTTTCTGATTTTCTATTCTAGTTATTTCCGATTCTTCTACCATCTTACTTTTCTTTAGTTTATTTTTATTTACTTTTCTGGTGTCTTATATTTGTTTTTCATTCTTTTTTCTAACTTTATATTTGTTCATCCTTTGTATATATTTATTCAAAATAGTTATTTGCTCTCATTGAATTTGTTCCATGTGTATGTATATTTTATTTTGTAAGTATACATAATATGTTTGGCATGTATTGTTGTTTTATTCTACAAGTATACAAAATTTATTCGATCTCAGTGAATATTTATTCCAACTCAATGAATATGTGTTCTCTCTCGGTGAATATTTGTTCCCCCTCAGTCAATATTTATTTCCTTTAGTGAATATTTGTTCTCCCTCAGTGAAATATTTGCACCTCTTCGGTGGATATTTATTCTCCTTTAGTGAAAATTTGTTCCTGCTCAGTGAATATTTATTCCAACCCAGTAAATATTTGTTTCCCTCAGTGAATATTTGTTCCATCTTAGTGAATTTTTGTTCCACATGTATATATCATAGAAAAATATAAGCTTAATTAAAAAATATGAATAAAAAAGTTTAGCAAAATATAATCAAGTGGGATCTAAATTTGAAGTTTTTATTGTTAGAAATTCAATAGTGCAATTAAATTTAATTTTGATGTTTGGTTTACGATTTATAGCTTTTTTTAAGTTTTGATCGTTTTGCATGTGGATGACGTTAGCAATTTTTGTGCAACATATACCAATGAAACAAATTCTACAAAGTCGTAGAACAAAAAATTTGTACGTACGAACAAAATATAGGAACCAACAAAAAAATAATTATACTTACAAACAAATATATAATTTGTTTGCTAGTTCATATAATTGTGTTTGTTTGTACAGATTTTTTGTTCTACGTCTTTGTAGAATTTGTTCCACAATTATTGCAGCTCAGAAAACATAAACCTTAATAAAAAATGTGAATATTTTTTTGTCAAAATATAGTCAAGTGAAATCTTGTTTTGAAGTTTTTATGGTCAGAAATCCAATAGTGCAATCAAAATTTAATTTTGATGCTCGGTTTATCATTTATGGTTTTTTTTAAAAAAAATCTATTTGTTTTGCATGTGGAGACATCTACAATTTTGCATGCACCAGACACACCACGTGCTTCTATTTTTTTACCCACTCAACAACCCAACTCAACAGCCCATCCGAGTAAAATAATATGTATGGCGCGTCAACCATGGACCGCGCGCCAGTATGCGTGTGGACTTGTTGACACTGTTTTTTGGAAAAACAGGTCAACAGGACTTTTTGCTCCTACTGACCGGCGTCAACCATCCGAGTGAGAGGTTGGTCAACAGGACTTTTTGGTTGGTAGTGTCATGGGCACAGTTACCAAGTTTGTCATATCAGCTTTTCAGCATGATGACATTGTCACTCTCAATGCACATGTTATTGGGCACAGTTTCATAGATAGAATGTAACATTTAAATCTTGCATGTATCATCATTATGACTCTGTGATCTTCTCTCAATGCAGGGTCATGAGTATTGGTAACTATACCCACCTAGGGTCATCACCATGACCCTCTGATCTTCTCTTCCTTCATTAATTTGGTGACATGCCATAAAAAAACTTATGTGGCAGTCTATTAATTGTTAATGACCCTGCCACTGAGACTGACCTTAGTCCCTCAACTTTGCTTCGAGGGTCGATTTCGTCTCTCAACTTTCAAAATGGTCAATCTGGTCTCTCAACTTTCGTTTTTTTTATCACAATCATCCTTTTGTTGATGCAGGGCTCCATATTTGCACTAAGCTGATGTTAAAAGTCCTTTTTACCCTTGTTTTTTTTCTTAGAATATATATAAGTGGTTCCGATAATTTAGAAAGAATATATATAAGCCTGATGTAAAATTGTTTTTTATACTTTAGGAGTGAATTATTAGAAACTCTTACCTTTATTCCTTCTAATACTTTTTTTAAAAGTTGTCAAACTTCATATATTTAGAAGGAAAAAAAATTAGATACTCTTGCAGATCCTTAAGAGGGGAGTCCAAGTCGGTTTGAGACGCAGGTGGTTCAAAATTAGTTGGTTTTTATCTAAACGTCCAATTATTTGATTATTAGCATTAGAGATATGGCATCTGATGGGGGTCTTAATTTGCTGCCGCCTGCAACAGTAGGTTCGCCTAGATGAACAGAACTAAAATCTAACAGCGATCCCTGACGACGATCACCGCAGCAAATAACCGTTGGCGACGCACACTACCTCGATCTCCCCCCGCCGATCCAGTATTTTTGACGCGTACACATTTACCTCGTCTCGAGATAACGGATTACGCAATTTCGGCTGAATTTGCTGGATTGGTTGTTGCTATCAACGGGCCGGCCGGGGCACCACCGTACCAGCAGGCGCATTCTTTGCTTGTTACGATGACGGAGCGTTGGCCTCTGCTCCGATCCCCGGCCGGCCTATATATATCGATCGGGCTCCCTGGCGGCTCCTCCTCTATCTTCTGCTTCTTCATTCATTCTACTCCGAGCTCTCCCTGATATCTCTCTCGTCTCTCTCCCTCGCAAATCCAACTCGATCTACCTATTAAGTGCTCGCCGCAGCATCCTCCGGAACCGCGACACTCCACGCCGCGGAGCGATGACGGAGATCCCGAAGGAGGCGGCCTGATGAATGATGATGATACGTGTTGAGCGGCCTGATGACTACAGCAACCTTGATTGTGCAATCAAGATTGTTGTAATCATCAGGCGGCCCAACACGGATTAGCTGCAGTCGAGAAGTAAAAAATGCGTTAGCGTACGTTACTACGTTTCATACATGGGGTCATGGGGACGTACGATTTGGTGTGAGAATTTAATGCTTTTGAGGACTTGTGTATTATTGGGGCGCGGAGACACAAGTAGTGGATCGATCGGAGGATTTACCATCGTATTTATTTTAATTTGCTGATGATCGATCTGAAGACTACTAGGTAATAATGCATACGACGCCTGCTTCTCTCGGCGGCAGTAGTGGCGATCCCCTCCGTTCGATCTGCTAGCTCCTCCATTGTGACATGCCGGGAAGGCGACTACGGTGAACAGGTAAGATCTACTCCTTTATTCAATCTGAAGGATCGATTCAACTTTATAATCATCATCTTGCATTGGTACAGTTCATCGGCGCCTACGACTCTACGAGACATCGATCTGCGCCATCTGCCGTACGTGCGTGTGTATGATGAGCTCTTCCTCTACTTCCCGGACGTGTCAGCCGTGGTGACGATCTGCCCTTTTCTCTGCTCGTGCAATCTGTTCATTGTCCGGCAAACTCTACACTGGACCAGGGTATGTGCCCCCACATCTGTTGTCCGTGTGTGCATCGTCGCCATTCTATTTGTTCTTCTATTCTGCAAAATCTTCTTCATTCCTGAGGCAAGGTATATTGTTGATTAAGAGATGTACCTTAATTAATTTTATAGTCAAGCTATATATCCATTAATTCTTTGAAATGGTTTCTAATAGATATGGTAACTTGTTTATGTGCTGCGATACTTATTTCAGGTTCAGATCGGGCCGTGCTCTTTCAGATTCAACTATGTCTACGACCATTCAGACCCTACTACTAAGCCCGCGCCCTCGCTGTTCCAAGAATGTGTGCACCCGCTGGTCGAGGCATCGTTCTAGCATATGGCCAGGTGCAATTCTGTTGTACATACGACGAAATTATATTGACTATCTCTCGATCTACTGTAGTCTGCTTGTCTTTTATAATATGATTTTCCTGTTACTCATGATCAGTTGCTGGTCTTTGGCAATTAATTTCTGTATTCATATCTCATACATGATTTTTCTTTCTAGAAGTCATTATATGCACTTCTCAGTTATTTAATGAATCCAACCCAACATTTCAGTCCAAATGGGTTATTCTTCAGGTTTCAAGTGACTGCGATAGGCATTCACTCTCTACTGAAATGTGATTCATTTTCTTAATTTCTTCCAACAACAGAGATGCATGACACCATAAATACATGAAAAGTTGCATATACCATATCGACTAGCCAACCTACAATTTTCTACTAGCCATGCTATTGGTCCTCCAATGTGCAATTTGTGTAGAGACGAAATAGACACACACTATATGCTCACTTGCTCAGTGACATGTAGTTCTAGAAATTTCAGTTGTTTAGATTTGTTTGCTGATAAATTAATTTTGTAGTCAAGCTAGATATCCATTAATTCTTTGAAATGCTTGCTAATAGATATGGTAACTTGTTTATGTGCTGCGATACTTATTTCAGGTTCAGATTGGGCCGCTCTTTCAGATTCAGGGCCTGTTTTTTTGGGTGAAAAGGAACAGTGAAGTTGTAAATGAATAGTGCTGGAATAGTGTTTTTTATGAGAGAAGATGTGATGGATGTGATATGTAATAGTGCTTTTTCATTGTTCTACGTCTACGACCATTCAGACCCTACTACGGCCGCGCCCTTGCTGTTCCAAGAATGCGTGCACCCGCTGGTGGAGGTATTCTTCGATGATGGCCATAATGCTACCGTTCTAGCATATGGCCAGGTGCAATTCTGTTGTACGGTGAAATTATATTGACTGTCTCGATCTACTGTAGGCTCTGTCTATCTTTTTTAGATGATTTTCCTATCTTTTTTGGGTGATTTTCCTGTTCCTCATTGTCAGTTGTTGGTCTTTGGCAATTAATTTTACATATGTTGACGGGTTCTGGCAAGACATACATATGCAATGGGTACTGATCATTATAGTGGAGGGATAATTTCTCAAGTTATGAAGTAAATATTCATAAAGGTTCGCGCCTCAAAGGATGCTGCACATCAATGTTCAATCAAGGTGTTCTTTGTTGAGGTAATTTTGGATGACTCTATATATGGCACTTGCCTCTTTGTCAGATATTTCTATACGATTACGTTCGTTGTCTATTAATATATCCATATTTCTCAGATCTTTTATTTGTCTACAACAAACAGGACCACCAAAGAGGTAATTTGCTTTTTGCCCATTTACTATGTGTCTTTAGTGAGCATAGATACTCATCTTAGAAAATCCTCTCCCTAATAGTCCTTGAGAATATTGTTATTTTATTACTGTTTGAAGATAGGACAATAATGAGTGCCTATTGGCCAAACATGCAATTCTAATATAATACCAATATACTGATATTGACATAATCTCATATACTAATATCACCTTAGTACAATTATTCCAAGCACTAAGGTGAGCACCATTAAATCCCAATAAGTTGTATCCTAGCCGTTTACAAGAAGCTACATCTCCATTTTTTTTCAACTGACATTCAGAACGATAAGTAGCATCTGCGTATTGTGATTAAATTAAGAACCACATGCAGAACCATTAGGGATTCCTAGCTAGCACCCTCTCCTGCTGAACACCGGCCATTCAGGTGCAGTGAGGAGATAGTGCCAGGGCCCAGGTGTTTGACTAGATTAATCGGATTGGTTAGAGGCACAGTCGGTGCCATGCTATTCAGAAATCTGAAAACTGTCAGATATTAACCGAATTATCTCCTTGCTGTAAGCTAACTAAAGATCAGCCAATCTCAGAAATATAGGTTCAAACATATCTAAGTAGCTGTAGTACTGATGCAGAATGAAGTTTCTTAAATATTGTTTTACTTTACAGCTATGTACTGGTGACCATGGTTGCTTGCTTTCTGCTTGTGGATCCATGCTGAGTGGTTAGCAAGAACAATAATATTCTGGAATGCATGGCCCATGCTTAGTGATTAGTGGTCTGCAGCCTCATGTGTTGATATATAGGATGAAAATTGTTTCTTTATACAATGTATGTTGTTGGATAGGATACAATGAACTGCACATCCTTTTCACTATGGCATCAGTGGCACTTCTAAATTTTCTATGTTAAAATTAATCAGTTTCATTATCTCATTTTAGGTGAAACTTATTTCTCTCTCTACCCATCTTTCTATTTACTTAAACAACATTATATGGAATTTGCGAAGCTGTTAATTTGCCTCCAAGAAGACTCTTGGAATCTGAAAAAAAATATCAGATCAGGATTCTGAAATTGATCAGTTTCATACTAATCCTCCCCCCTACCCCCCCCCCCCTCTGCTTAACTGTATGGCCAACCATTGAGGGTCGCCACCCTTCAACCTTTTTGAATGAAATGTTCAGGTTGACGCTTTTCGCGGCCCCCGTTGCTTTCGAACAAAAAAATTGATCATTTTCTTGCCAACATAACACCATATTAACTATTAACAGTGTGCTAGCCAACAAGGTTACACTATTATATTTCTTTCTTATTTATGCTCATGATCTTGAATATTGTCAACTATTAGAAATTGTGTGTGCAATATAATTTTCCTTTCTAATACAGCCAAAATGGTTTCATACGAAAGGTTTTTTTGTATATATAGATTTTATTTGTGTGCATATAATTATTTTGCGGCCCGTAGCAATACACGGGCATGATCCTACTACCTTAATTAATTTTGTAGTCAAACTAGATATCCATTAATTTTTTGAAATGGTTTCTAATAGATATAGTAACTTGTTTCTGTGCTACGATACTTATTTCAGGTTCAGGTCGGGCCGCGTAATTTCACATTTGACTACGTCTACGACCATTCGGACCCTACTACGCCCACGCCCACGCTGTTCCAAGAATGCGTGCACCCGCTGATGGAGGCATTCTTCGATGGCCATAACGCCACCGTTCTAGCATATGGCCAGGTGCAATTCTATTGTACGGTGAAATTATATTAACTCTCAGTCTCGAGCTACTGTAGGCTGCATGCCTGTCTTTTTTTAGATGATTTTCCTGCAGTTACTCATAATCAGTTGCTGGTCTTTGGTAATTAATTTTACGTAGACGGGTTCTGGCAAGACATACACATGCAATGGGTCCAAGGTAACTGTGGAGGGATAATTCCTCAAGTTATCAAGGTGTCCTCTGTTGAGGTAATTTTGGATGCCTCCATATATATCACTTGCCTCTTTCTTGTTCTTTTTTTCGAACAAAAGCTTTGGTGATCATTATGTGGTTTGCTGCGCTATGTATGTATTTGAGGAATTCATGGAACAAGTCTTTGAGGACCGTTAGTTAGTGCAGAGGACACATTTCTATATATTCTGTTTGTTTATTTGCTATATACTATATCTTATTAGCTTATTCTCATATTTTTTATTTGAATGGTGCATTTTGTAAATGAAGGCTCTCCAAACATTTTGTACATTTTGGTTACAGATGATTGGGTAACTTGTTTTAAGATTGTTGTATATAATTTCATTCATGTCCACAGGAGCAAAAATAAATAAAGGCCTTCTAGCTCTTGGCGATGTTATAAATGCATTAGGCGGTGATGAAAAGAAAAGGACACACGAGGCATTATGTGTTCCATATCGGGGTAGCAAATTAACGCGCCTTCAGCAGGTAATAAGACTACTTCAACGTTTATAGTAAATGTATGGTCTATTTGGTTTGAGGAACTGCCTCATCCTAGATGAGGGGATCCATCGTGAGTAATCCTATAAAATTTGGTGAGATGACCTCATTCATCATGTGTCTACTAATTAATTATTAACTTGTGAGGGATCAACTCATTTCACTCCACAAACAAAACAAAAAGGAGTGAGGCGTGAAAAAATGATGCAAGATCTCATTCCTCAAACCAAACACCCTTGCAATGTCTCAGCATCTTTTTATAGGGTTTAGCCACTTCTCCCCCTGCCCTTGTGGTCTGGATGTGTAAGTATATTCGGATTCCTGTATGAGACAGCTTCAGTTTAGTAATATACGCAAACCTCATAATTTGAGTTTCTTGTAAATTAGAGACAGAATCTATCCCAAAGGAGGATCAAAGCATCATCAGCTAATCAATTCACAAATATGTTACCCTGTACATCTGTATATAAAAAGAGAAATGTCATCTTTTCCTATAATCCATGACGCAGTGTGGCCAGTTGTGCTCACACTTACTCGGCTCCTTGATCCTTTAATTATCTTATCTTTACATAATGCAATAGGCTTCTGAAGCAACTATGCCCAATATTTAAGAGTGCAAAACCTCATATACTCGATTTTCTTGATATCTGATAGACACAAAAAAATACCAAGTGGAAGGCAAGAAACAAAGTGATTTTCTGTTATTGTCTTGGAAAATTATGTGGTCTTAAGAATAGTTAGTATATATATATATATATATATATAGTTTTAAATATATTGATCTTGTGACAATCATGACAACCAATGATTATCAATATATTGTGTACTATTTAAATTATATGTTGACCGTGATGCAAAATTATGTGCTCCTTTATATGATGCCAAATTAACAAATCAAAACATAAATGAAACAAACAATAGTATATTATAACAATTTTAACTCTTATGAAGACAATAATTAAAATATTTATTGCAAATAAAATCACTAGCATGTGCGGAAACACGGGTTGAGGGACTAGTATTTTCTAATCCAGAGCAAAGCCAAGGGCCTTTTATCTTAAAAAAAGTTAATTGCACGAAAAACTCAATGATAGTGATCTCTACTAGACAAAGTAAAACACGAATTAGAGAAATATTGATCCACTAAATAATTAATGATATCTTAAAAATATTAATGATGTTTATTGAAGCAAGCAAAGGATCTCTATCGATCATTGTCTACAATGAACAACTCAACTCAATTGTATGCAACACATTGCGTTCAAGCTACTAATCAAGGCACGTTCATCAACAAGATACAAATTGCGTGACGACATCACCTCCTCCGAAAGAACGAACCAACAAAGCCCATCACCAACGACCTCGCCTTGCAGTCGTGCTCGTCACCTGCTTGTTGTTGCCGATGCTCACGACGACTCATTAGGCTTGGCGGCACTATTGTGCTCCATGAGGGGAGGACGGGTCGCGGACGGCATGGCTATCATCAGCGGCTTTAGGGGGTACTGTTGGCTCTGTCCTGCGGGGTGGCAGCTTCTTCGGTAGTCTCTGCTAGCACCAGCTGAGCTACTATTGGCTCCTTGTGCCGGTTGTTCCTCTTTGTATTTGCACTAGTTTGGTTAACCTGAAAGCAGAGCAATTGCAAATAATAAACCAAGTGAGGCACAATATAATCCATATGATCAGTACTAATAGCAATAAACTGCATTATGTATGAATGATAGCTACAATTGCGTACATGCACTGCCAACAACTTACTGCATGATTATTACCAATATCGTGCAAAGGCTTCCTAGACTCATCTTCTGGTGCATCCTTCTCAGAGGAAGCATTGCCAACAAGCATAGAATCCTGATTGACTATTTTGGCAGCATTTGAGTAAATCCGTATTAGCTACATGTGCTCTAGATGAACTCAAAGGCACAAAAATACATTACGCTAGGTGTAAATATGACCATTTTCATCCTTCTCAGAGGAAGCATTACCAAAGCATGAACTCCTGATTGACCATGTCTGCATCATTTGAAGAAGAATCAGTATTAGCTATATGTGTTCCAGCTGAAACTCAAAGGCACAAAATACCTTGCGCAAGGTGTAAGTTTTACCATTTAATTCTGAAATGCAAGTGTCGTCCCTTGATGAAGAGCTACGAATCGTAGCTCTTCATCATGGCACGACACTTGCATTTCAAAAATAAATGGTCGGATTTACACCTTGCACAAGGTGTTTTCATGCCTTTGAGTTTAACATGGAGCGCATCTAACTAATACAGATTCTTCTTCAGATGATGCAGAAATGGTCAATCAGGAGTTTATGTTTGTTGGTAACGCTTCCTTTGAGAAGCATGAAAATAGTCCGATTTACACCTTGCACAAGGTAATTTTTTGTGCCTTTGATGGAGCACAGGTAACTAATACGGATTCTTCTTCAGATGTTGCAGAAATGGTCAGTCAAGAATCCATTCTTGTTGGTAATGCTTCTTCCGAGAAGCATGCGCAAGAAGATGAGTCTAGGAAGCCTTTGAACGACATTGGTAATAATCATGCGGTAAGTTGTTGGTAGTGCATGTATGTAGTTGTAGCTATCGTACATACGTACTACAGTTGATTGCTATGTAGTATTGATCATATGGATCATATTGTGCCTCACTCGGTTATTATTAGCAACTGCTCCACTTTCAGGTTAACCAAACTAGTGCAGATACAAAGAGGAACAACTCGCACAAGGAGCCGATACTCAGCCGGTGCCAGCAGAGACCACCAAAGAAGCTGGTGTCCCACAGGACATAGCCATCATGCACAAGGAGCCGATACTCAGCCGGTGCCAGCAGAGACCACCAAAGAAGCTGCTGCCCCA
This sequence comes from Cenchrus fungigraminus, assembly GCA_036936925.1. Classification (NCBI taxonomy): domain Eukaryota; kingdom Viridiplantae; phylum Streptophyta; class Magnoliopsida; order Poales; family Poaceae; genus Cenchrus; species Cenchrus fungigraminus. The sequence continues at coordinate 41,707,288 of CM072769.1, read as the reverse complement.
TAGGACATAGCCATCAGTCTCCCCCTCAAGCCGCCGATGATATCCGTGCCATCTGCAACCCATCCCCCCCTCACAGACCGCCACAGTGCCACCAAGCCTGACGAGTCATCGCCCGTGAGCATCGGCAACAACAAACTAGTGCAACTGCTCTGCTTTCAAGTTAACCAAACTAGTGCAAATACAAAGAGGAACAACTCACACAAGGAGCTGATAGTAGCTCAGCCGGTGCCAGCAGAGACCACCGAAGGAGCTGCCCCGCAGGACAAAGGCAGCAGTCTCCCCCTCAAGTCGCTGATGATATCCACGCCGTCTGCAACCCGTCCCCCCTCACGAACTGCTGCATGTAACATCCCGGATGTTTAAGTTGCTAATTATGCTTTCAATGAAGTTTCAACATGGTTAACTAGGTCAAACCCCATCCATAGTGGTCAAACCCCTTAAGGCTATATACCATCCTCTGGAACTTTGGCCATATCTTTAAAAAATTTTAAGAACTTCAAAATCTGCCAATATGAAAGTTGTCTAGTTTTTCCAAGAACACATTTCATTCAATTGGCGGTATTTCAAATTCGAAGTGCAAAAGCCTCAGAAACCTGGTCAAAGCTCAGAGACACATATTGACCGCGTCTAGAAAATCCTGATCTTAGGAGAAAAATTCAGAGACACATATTAACGTCAAGGCGTTGGAGACGGATAGGTCCTCTACATCTTTTGTATTGACCAACTTTGAAGTTGTGTTCAACTTTTTTTTGTTTGAGCCGGTCAAACAGGGCTAAGGTGAAATTTTTTTAACCGGAACTCCGGAGCCCGCGCTCCCCCGCGCCACGCCACCGTCCCCCGCCTCGACGTCTGTACCCACCCGCGCTTTTCACTGGGTCCCACTGACACCACCAAGTGCGCCGCCACTAGGTTCGCCTCCCCAGGGAGTAGCAGAACAGTTGGTCCGCGCCTAGTGGCGGAACACCCAGGCCGCGCGCCGCGCCCCGTCATCACCTGCCTCTGCTGAGGGCCTCTCCGCGCGCCACCGCACGACCTGCCAGGCTGGGCGCCAGGACCGCGTGGCGCCGCCCTGAGGACCAGGTGTGTCCGAAGACCAGTGGAGGGTCGCTCCTTAGTGATGAGTGATTGACAATGTTGTGTGGACTGATGCTTGGCTAAGTGTGCAGGTACTGGTTGCGGCTTGACTCGTGTTGGTGCAGGTGAAGAACAAGCGCGAAAAGCCTTAGCCGTGGTGGCCTCCGGGTGATGGAGAGGCAAGTAGGCTTGGTTCGATAAACCCGGTGGCCGATGGGGTCAAGTGCGAGCCGTGCGGTGCAAGACTAGCAAGTTGAAGTTGTGAACATGGGTCGGTGTAAGGTAGCAGATCGAGCCTGAAGCTTGCACGCGGGGTTTGGTGATTTGCCCACAAAACCATTGATGGACGGTTTCTTGGTTTGGGCAGCAAAACCAAGTCGGAGGCCCGATGCGACGGAGACGGTGATCCGGGAGCGTCGGGAAGCTTCGTGATGGGGGCACGTGGCGTGATCACGAGGCTTGTGTTGAGGCTAAGCAAGTCCACGGTGGAAGCGTGTCCGCTCGATGAAGACTTGACCATATTGCCCCTGAGGGGTAGCGGGGTCATTTGCCTCCTCCGGTGGACTTCGTATAAATAGCAGAGAGGTGGATGGCATCTCTCTCTCTCTCTTGGACTCTAGGGTTTCCTCCCCCGGTAGATAGCTCTGGATTGCTCCTTTTCCGTTGCTTTCCTTAGGCTAGATTCTTGTATAGACTCTGACCTCTAGATGTATGGAAGCATTCGGCATTGCAGTGATCTCCTAGCTCTTTGTGATTTTCGTGTCATTTTCGGGGTTATTTTTGGGGAGTTTCGTTCTTCGCTCGATTTGTGGATTTGAGGGCGTTTCCTCTCGGATTTCTTTGAGGGGATCATGGGTGGATGCCTTACGAATCTTTGTGTGTGATCTTGACCCCTCAAACGTCGGGAAACCCCTTCGATTCGTGTGTTTTTGGTCGGAGCCTGAGTTCATGGTGGTGGTTCGTGTGATCCGCGATTCCCGGTGATTTAGGGAGTTAGAAGCTGAGATTTTTGGGGCATAGCTTCCTCTTGTGACGCTTCTCATCTCCCCCAAATCTTGTCTCAAGAACTCTAGCCGTTTGGGAGATCCGGTGATGGAAAGGTGGAGTTGACTCCCGAGCTCGAGCTTTTTTCTGTTCTGTTCGTGCTTGGCGGACGGTCCGCGAGGCCCGTACGGACGGTCTGTGAGGCCTAGGCAGCGTTGGTGTTCTTCGTGATCTTCGTGAGTTCTTGAGCGCTCGAGTTTCGATCCGTTGAGTTGCTTTGGTCTGGTGCCAACAAGTTTGGCGGACAGTCGCGACGTAGGGCCGGACGGTCTGTGACGGTCGGACGGTCCGCAGTGAACCGTCGGACAGTAGTTTTTCCCGGTGCGCTACTGGAGGTTCGGTCTACATTTTCGGACAGTCCGTCGTGAGCTTGCGGACGGTCCGCCTGGGGTCCGCGGACAGTCCGCCCTGTGCTTGCGGACGGTCCGCCTGGTACCACGCAGACTTGGCTAAGTTGTTTGATTCTTGTCTTGTGCTTCCGCGCTTTATTTCAAGGCTTGTCTCTAGGACTTGTAGGCTTGTGTGTGCCTAGTCTAGAGCTTCTTTGATGTGTGCGAGTGATCAAAGTGGTAATCGGGGTATAGGCCGAGTTCATCCTTCGGAAAGAATTTTTATCGGCTCTCATTCACTCCCCCCCCTCTGGTCGCCTATTCGGTCCTTCACGCCTCCTGCCTCGCCGCAGCCTATAAAAGGGTCGAGCCCGTGCGCCTACGCCGCTGCCCTTTGCTCCGTCGCCCGCCATTGCCGCTCCGCTGCTGAGCTTCCTCTCCCGAGCCAGCTCGTGCCTGCCTAAGCCATCCTCCACCACCATAAGCCCCCACTGAAGCCCTCTGCGCTGCTTGTTGTCCCGGCCGAGCCGCCATCTCGCCGGAGTCGCAGCTCTAGCGGCCGCTGCCGCACTACACCGCTGAACCCCCTCGCCGGCGCCACTCTGACCCCAACTCTAGCCACGGATAGACGCTAGGTGAGCCCCTGGGCACCCTCGGCCACTTCCCCGTCCAAGTCCGGCGGCGAGCTCGCCGGATTTCGGCCGCCTGCGCCGCCGTCCGTGTCAAGGACCACATTGCAAGACCAAAACCTTTCCCAGGGTCTTAAACGTAAAACCAGGGACCTCTTTGTAAGACCGAGGGCATATGTGTGAATCCTAAAATCTTTCCGGGGACCTGTCTGGAAATAGATTCCTCAACCCTAGATTCAAATCTCTGAAATTTGTAAAATCCATATTAAATCACAGAAAAATCAGAAAAATACAAACTCAACTGTTCTGGAATCCATGTGATGAATAGTATCTCTTGTAGAAAGGATGTATATGCTTTTACTGCTTAGTTTTTGAATGATTTTGAAATCATAAGTTTGCCTAGATTTGAAATAATTTGAAATCTAGACCTGTTCAGGATGTGAATTTTGGATATGATGCTTGTATGGCCATGCTTGTTCCTGTGTAGAAAAATGGCACATAGATCTCTTTTAAATATTCAGATATGTTTTATTTTTATATACATTAATGCCTCAGTTTATGAATTGTTTATAAACATTTGTTCATCAAATGGAGTAGATCTTTTTGCAGCAGTTGTGTAGCCTTATTGTGAACCTATGCTAAATAGTTGATCTGTTTTTGACATGTGTAGATTAGTCATTTGATTTATGGTGGTTAGTTTGAGATAAAGTCAATTTAATAGCTATACAGTAGATATGGGTCTAATTTTTGGTATGTGAGCTAGTAGTGTCAATATCATGCTATATGCAAAGTTTGAGCCTCAGCACATGCTTATACCAGTTATGACAGAACCGTCCAAATTAATTCCATATTATTGCCTAAACCATTCCGTTTGGTCATTAAGCAATAATACAGAAGTAACTTGTCGCCTTTGTCGGGTTAAGCCCGGTAAATCACTTAACAAGGATCGAACACTTGTACATCAAAACTCACTCGAAGGCGAGTCCAGAGATAGACATTTCACAAATTATTACATCAAGTTCCACAAGGTTCATTATTACAAACCAAGTCTTTTGCATAAGAGTAAATAGTTCAGAGTTCGAAACACAGCGGAAATAAAATATTAAACGTCATAAGGGACATCATAGGAGGCCATCCATGATGTCACTAAGCACTGTCATCCTCCCACTCAACATCCCATCCGGGTGGGAGAGAACTAGGCCACTAAAACCCATCATCATTCACATCATCACCTGTAAACAACAGCAAAAGCGAGGCTGAGTATACTAATACTCAGCAAGACTTAACCGTCGGATGATGGAAAAATCACCAACCGTCCTCGGCTCAGGGTCCATTTCCACAATCTTTGGTACAAGGTGGCTTGGCTACGGCCTCTGCCACCCAACCCCACACATGCACCACACTGCTGCAGGCAGGGGGGACTCTTCCCAAGATTAGTGGTCATAGATCCCTTACCGGATGAAGAAGGTACTAGGCTTACCGGTCCCATTCCCGGTAAGTGTTTAGTACGTTCAAAAGCTTAACCAAGACATCTACTGGCCGGAGCCGATCCCATGCTCTTACCACATGAGCATATCAATTTAACAAAATCTTATGATTCCAACATAAGGAACCTATAGCTCGCGAGTGACGACATCACTCGACTTTTATCTTGTCCTCAGAGCATGGCAACTAGCGACCTATCATGCTAGTATTTGAGCATAGGAACCTAGGATCATGCATCTAGGGTTTCAATTCAACTCCTGAAACTTAAATGCACAAACATAAATGTAAAAGTTAGAAAACTTGGTTATGCTCCGGGGCTTGCCTTCACTAGCAAAGTCAATGGTGAAGTTATCCGAACTTTGGTTCGAGTCTTGCTGCAATTCCACCACGTTCACTTCTCCTTCAACTAGCTCTCCCTCGGATTCCGGCACCAACTCGTAGTTTCCGTCCGAAAGTTCTACACGACATGCATATACATTAACTTCATGTATTCATAATCAAGGAGGGAAAACTCAGTTCATAATTGAAGGGTAAACATGGGGTGTATGAGTGACCACATTCACCTAGATAAAGATATACTCAGCATACTCTTCCTTTATCAAGGAAAGGTATGTGTGTGATTTATCTACCTTATTTGATGGTGATTGTGTGCACATCTAAATTAATTAATTAATTTTATTTCACCAAGGTGAAGGGTGTTGTTCAGGGCGTGTCTTGGCGAAGCATGATTTAAGTATACCTGGTTCACCATAAAGGTGCCATTGGGTTTGCTTATTAATTAAAGGGTTATACTTGATTTACTTCAAAATTGATTATGGAAGATACACATACAATCTGACCACAATAAAAAGCAGGCATGGGCATGATATAACAAGAAAGCTACTGCATAAATTTCAAGTCATTCAGACCTACAGCTCGAGCATGAAAAATCTAGCAAGTGATAGCTGCATGAAACATAAATAAATCCCACAGCAAGGTATAAGCATGTGCTGAGGCTCAAACTTTGCATACAGCCTGATATTGACACTACTAGCTCATATACCAAAAATTAGACCCATATCTAATGTAGAGCTATTAAATTGACTTTATCTCAAACTAACCACCATAAATCAAACGACTAATCTACACATGTTTTTTCCTAAAACTGCCTTTTCCACACGATATGGGATATATGAATATTTAGTCATGTCCTTCGAACTTACGAATGCACCTACCTACATGTACCTCATGAATTTAGTATTCATGAACGAACTGGATAAGTTCATGGTGGTCTTCATCGACGACATCTTAATTTATTCCAAAGATGAAGAAGAACATGTCAAACATCTCTGCATTGTTCTGCAACATTTGAGAGATCACAAGCTTTATGCTAAATTCTCCAAATGTGAATTCTGGCTAGATAGTGTGGAATTCTTGGGCCACACTATTTCTAGTGATGGTATTTCCGTGGATCCAAGTAAAGTGTAAGAAGTGATGGATTGGAAACCACCTAAGTCCGTTCACCAAATTCGAAACTTTCTTGGATTAGCGGGTTATTGTTGTCGCTTCTGAAACGAACCGGATTTCCGAGAATGGAAACCCGATCCTTGCACCTCAGTGATAGTCCGAGGAGGCTATCATGTGCAAGCCCTGTCTCAGATAGTAACAAATCCATTCAAAATAGAAGGAAATATAGAGGATCCACATAATTAATATTATTATAATTAAATATCTAAGTACATCATTTCGGCGCATGTCGGGTACAAGTCCAACAGGACTGAATCAAACAGAGTAAACATCTACGCAGCGGAACTCATGTAGAGAAGTAGACACCATCTCCCAAAGGCAGCTCGAGTATAGAACAAGCCTCAGTCCTCCCATCTGTCATTCTCGAAGTCGTAGTCGGGCTCCTGGTCTGAAAGTACATCTACTCGATAAGCGAGTAGGTCATGTCAGCTTCCCAACAAAGAGCATAAGCAAAGGAATAATTCTAATATGCATGGATAATCCTATATATGGAGAAGGTTATGCATGCAGCGGTAGCAACATCAAGGTAAGTAGAAATGCAGCGAGGTCACCATCTCCGAGGAGATTCACACCTCCTAGGCCAACGCCTCCGGGGTCAACACCCCAGCCAAGGAAAGTTCACCAAAACACTGGATCTCAACCGAGACTCAGCATCCCATTCTCATCTGTGATGTGGGGTCACCAGCTCCTATCCCTACATCTCAACGGCACAAGGCCGGGTGATATGTCCGGCCCAGGTGGGATTGGATTTATGGTAAGCCCGATGCACCGATTACGCAGATTGGCCTTGACACCCGAATTTTGATGCAAACCTTAGCACCGTCCTTTGTCGTACCCCTCAGGGAAAGGCCCAATCGCCCCAAAAGACTAGTCCGTTAGGGGAAGGTTGGCTCTCCCCTTTAAGGTGGCTTCCTCCTACCAAGCAAAGCAAGGTGGGATAATTCGAACGCGCACGGCTTCGCCGCCTACATTGTCGTGTGCCTACACTGTCGTGCGCCTACACTGTCGTGCACCTGGCTAATTCATACTCCTGTTGGACACGACTGCCGCCTACACTGTCATGCGCCTGGCCAAATCGTGCTCCACGACTGCCGCCTACACTATCGTGCGCCTGGCCAAATCGTGCCCTGGGATGTCCTCATCACCGGGCTCACACACACAGGGGAGAGAAAGCAGCACAGAAAAATACTAGCCAAGTGAGAGATCAAAAAAGTTGTCTATACCAGTGGACATAGACTATAGCTATAGGTTTAACACTCTACAGAGGTTGTACAACTGGACCCACTGGATAGGGCAGAAATGGATGCCTCTGATCCACATCCCTACCTATCGGCCGAAGACCTAGCAGTGGATAGCACTCTCCTGCCTCTCCGAGCCTGACTCATCCTGAACTGGGGCGCGAAACTTGCCAGCAGGGCCTCGAACCTGTGAAACCAACCTTGGAGGAGCCGGGGCGACATCTACTCGGGGGGTATAACCCATCCCCTCACACGATCACACCGATCTGCCTACAAGTTGAATGCTATCCACAAACTAGTTCTCGGACTGAACCCCGCCCATACGTGAGCGAACAGCTTGTACGAAAATAGCCCAAAGATCAAGATCACACAGTCGATCGGTCCTTAATTGCAAGGAGCGAGCACTCACCAACTCCATCCGAATGACACGCCGCTAGGGCGGGAGGCCAGGTCGCATCTCCCCTAGACAGGCGTTCACAAGTATCCAAAGCGGCTCGCTCCCGCGGTAACACATCCAGGAAACACACTCACCCAAAACACACGCCAGAATACCGAGATATCCCAATCTCAATCCAAACCATAGATCCATCTGTTTACGGCTGATATTTGCCATTTTTATGGCCGTCAACTCCTGCAAATTGGAGCATGAATTGCACATTCACACTAGAATAGGAGCTTAAACTTATACTTTCCACCAGTGTCGATGTCTATTCGAATGCAGGTATTTAGGATAAGAAATGGGAGGAATCCATGCACTTTCACTCCACTCCAATCCAAGGCACTCAAATGCTGGCCAATCAGGGGCTGCCACATGGATTCTCCTGGATCCATGATGTCACCAATCCGTGTGAGGGACTCTCGACGAATCATACGCTGCCACATCAGCATCACATGGATCCATGGGCCCACTTTGCCAACTAAACCACCAGGAAATGTGCCATGCACGGAGGAGAGGCACTAGGGCTCATATGGAAGCGAGCCAGAGGAAGCACAAGCCAGGAGGCTGGCCGGGAGCTTCGGCCGACCCTAGGATCGGCCGAACCGACCTAGGGTCGGTTGATCTCCCCCCTCCACGTGTTGCTCGCTCATTGGTCCTTGGCTGCATCCTGGGGTGTTTTGGAGCACTTGGAGCCTCGGAGCAAGCCACCCCCTTGTCTATAAATAGGAGGGGAGGGGCTCCATTTCACACACACCACCAAGCTCTGAAGTTCCACTTCTCTCTTGTGTAGCTCTCTCTCTCTCTAATTCTGCCCATGTGAGGTGATTCTCACCTATATGTGGTAGAATGGTGGTGAGGAGAGATCTAGATTAGGATTAGTTGAGAGGTAGAGTAGGGGTGAGGAGTGAGTTGATGTCCTTGTGGATGCTTGTTCTTCATTTAGATCAAAGTGATTATTTCAGTATTTCTTATTTAGACTATAGTGGACATCATGCATGCTTGATTTGTTCTTGTGTTCGTGGCTCATTCATAAGTTAGAGGCTTGTGTTCTTCGTGACACAAGGCTTTGATCCTTTAGAGCCAGCTCAGTAGTTCATATACTTGTTTGCATGCTCTGATCCTGTTTAGCTAAGTCTGTTGTATCTCGTTTATCTGCATCCATAGCTTCCTTTCTGCTCCGTAGTTCAATTAATGATAAGATGATCTGAATCCGATCTTTCTCTAGTTCGTGGGACCGTATCTATACGGTTGCTATAGTGTAGTCAGCGGGTCGACAGACATAACTGCACTATAGTATTTATCTGGGGTACAGACATGGTGTCTGGGCCCTGGTTTTCCTGCGAAGACCACGTACGATCGTAGCGTAGAGGTAGGCCGCAGTGGTGACAGCCTGTTGGACCCTTTGCAAACCCTCTGCGTCGCGTACCGAGTTGGGCTCGATGTCAGCACATTGATGTGCTGTCGCCCCGCGGGGATGACTGAGACCTGACAGATGCATCTTGAGAGCTAAGTCCCTTAAGGAAGTGCTTCTTGTATCCCGACCTATCCCAGCGAAAGCTGGTGTCCTTGGATAGACCCTCTCTGGCTACTCTCCGTCCTTGGATTCGATACCCGACGGGAATACTCATTCTCCTAGGGAGAAGTGCTACAACGATGTATCTGTGCGCTTGCGGATTCGTTCGCACTCGTCAGTGTACCTGGGAGTTTTTTATACGCTCACGCTAGTGCACCAGTGGTGGTGACGTTAAGAAACGCCAACAAGCATTTTTGGCGCCGTTGCCGGGGACGGTTGTTGTTAACCTTCGAGCCCGTCTATCCTCGTATTTATCTTTTTTCCTTTTTCTTCTACCTTCACCCCCGTTACCCTTTTTGAGATATCCCTTTTTGTTTTCTTTACTTCTACCTCTACCCCCGCTACCCATGGAAGGTTATCCTTGTAAACACCTTCCACCTTCGAGGAGTGAACCCTCAGAGCCATCTTCGTCAAGACCCACTCTTACATCTGGCCTTTGGCTTCACCCCTCTCTCATGAAGCTAATTCAGGACCTATCCTTCTCAAGGTTAAGTCATGAGCACCCCTTTGATCATGTGAGAGACTACGAGCGTCTGATTGAAACTCGGGGTAAAACCGGAGAATCACCGGATGCTCGGAAAAGAGAGTTTTTCCCGCTATCCCTCTCCGGGGAAGCACGGGATTGGCACCATTGTTTTGGTAGAGAGTACCTTACTTGGGAAAGGTTGAGAGCAGCTTTTTGCTCCCACTTCTTCCCAATACGACGTGTCATCTCATTAAGGGCCAAGATTCTCTGTTTCAAGCAGTGTGAGGAGGAATCACTAGGAATGGCATGGAATCGTTTCGCCTCCGCAGTGGAAGATTGCCCAGTCCTCTACATCTCAGATTGGATGTTGCTCCAGCACTTCTGGTTTGGATTGCGGAAGGATGATGCCATGAGGCTTAATGCTCTCTCTGAAGGATCCTTTGTGCACCTAGATGCTGTCAAGGGAAAAGAGATCGTGGATAATCTTCGGGATTTCAGCTCCCCTTGCATCCCGGTCAATGAGGCACCCACCAGAGGGAATGTTGAGCCACCTAGATCCATCATCAGCCAAGCCCGAGATTTCATATCCATTCTTTCTGAGCTCTGGCTGAAGATGTCATTCCTGAATAGTAGGAGTCTAAGGGAAAGATTTTGTGGCGCGAGATCTACCCTTGGGTTCCCCTGTCATGGATCTTCTTAGACCTTCTCCCCGAGACTTCATCTCGTGGGAGGACAGAGAGAGTAGTTCAGAAAGAACGACCATTCCCGGCCAGGATGACTTGTTCGATCCTCACTCCTATCTCCTAAGGAGGGTATGAGAGGCTTATCGTGTTTCTACGTCGAGGTTTGAGCTGAAGTGCTTTGCACTAAAGTTTCGTATAAACCAAGACATCGGTCCCTGCTTTATAATCCATTGGATTCATCCATCTGACCGAAGGAGCACGATCATCTACCGATCGAATGGAGTGCATTCACTTTTGATCTCAAGCACATCGATCGATGCCGATCAGTCAGGAGAAGCTTGCACTTTGTATCTTATGCCTGACTTGATCGATGCCTAATGGGAGGTGCACTTTCCAGCTTATCCATAACCCCCGTTGGAAGCTTAGGCCAGACTTCGGAATGATTCCATCTCCCCGATGAGAACATCGAACCCTCTGCCTAAGGTAAGAGCGAGTTAAATCTCGTTCTTCGTCCGAACTCTGGTTCCTGATCATACACTGGCCTCCAGAAGTCCATGCTCTATCCTCTTTGAAGGCCGAGTGTCTTTCTGAGCTTTAGTTCACTCGGAGATTGGTATCTTTTGGTGAAGCACTAGCCTCAGTGATCGATCTTTTCGTCTCCGAGTTCCGCGACCCCAGTGCTATAGTCCTCGAGTCCCGTGACCACCTCAGGGAATGCCTCGGCCTCTCTGGGATGATCATGCTTGCCTTCAGCCTCGATATACCTTTTTGGGCTCGAGTTCGTATATGCACTACCCTGGCAGATCAGAGCTTATCATCATATCAACATTGTCTGCAAGGAGATGGTCATAAGTTGAAATAGGAGATCACAAGACACCTACATCCTGAGTACTCTTGGGACTCATCTCGTTTCCCCAGGAAGAATTATCCTTCGGGTATCTTGTGGACCGTGGTCATGCAGGAGAAAGAAATTGCCAAGATAAAGAGGAGTAGGCAAAGGACCACAGGAAGGCAGCACCATTGTGGCGACACGAACGCTTCATGATTACCATCAAAGGTGCCTACACTTTTGACGAACCGAGTATGTCGCCAAGCCTTAAGCCTAAGCCAACCTTTCCATCTCAGGGAATCCACCTGGGCAGTCGATCCTGAGACTTGCTGGAGCCCACACGAGAAAGGGGAGGGCCAGAGGGGCCCACCTGGGGCCGACCAAACCCTGGTTCAGCCGAAACCCTGGTGCCGCCTCTCCCCTTCTTCTTTCGCATGTGCGTCTCATTCTCCTCTAGAAACTTTCTCTCTGCCGCCCGACGAGTTTTCGCGTCGCGAGATCCATCTCCTCCACCACATCATCCAACTCCTCGCCGCATCCATGGCCAGAAGGAGTGTTGTCCCCTTCGAAGGCTCCACCTCGTCCACCGATCCCGGGGCAGGAGGCAACCCCTCCATCGTTGCCACCCCCGCTGCAGACCTCGCGATGGTGGCCGGTGTCCTGGATGTTCCTCCGCTCGCCACCATCCCACCGGGCGGGAGGATCCCAGGCACGCCACCATCTAGGCACTCTACCTCGCCTGGGAAGAGGCACATGAGACGGGCGGCCAGCCCCTACGGCAGGCCGACCACGGCTCAGCTTCGCCCCAGGGGTTTGCCGCTCGCTCCACCTAGCACGCCTAGATCGTCGCTAGCCGAAGAGCAGACAAGCTCAGCACATTCTGCTCCTTCACCGCAACCGCCGGTGACCATAAAGCCGGCACTGCCCAAGGAGAAGGCTCCTAAGGCACGCCCAGCTCCAGTTCTGCCAGAAGAGGAAGAATACTTTGGCCTGGACGACGGGTTGCCACCGCCGCCCTACACTAGGAGGTCCAGGGAGAGGACTCGGGCAACCGAGCAACTCCCTAAGCTCTCCTCAGTGGCCAAGCTGACCCCGCTGATGAAGGAATTGGAGGCTAGCAATGAGAAGCTCGGAACTGCTTACTCAGAGCAGAAGTTGGACCTGGCCGAGCTGAGAGACGATATGCGTGACCTTCGCCGCGGCCTTTGTGCGAAGATGAGGAGACTGTTCTCGGCTACGGGGCATGCAACCCTCTATGATGCCGAGTAGTGGGGACTAGCCCCAACTTTAGTTCATTAGGCTCTAGTCTAGGTCTAGGTTTGATTTCCCTTTATTTCCCTTTATTTCATTTATTTCTTTTGCATGTGTGTAAGCGCCTAATCATTTTGTTTGAAAACATTTGGATTTAAATAAAGTGGCTCACCGGTCATGTAACCCGGTTTAGCCACCCATTGTGTCATTACTTTGGTCTCTTTGATTTAGAGGACATCTAGGTTTGAGACAGTGTGGGGGAAGAGCCACGACTCTCCCAATGCAGGCACGACGTTTTCCATATGTACCCACTGTGAGCACTTCGCGCTAGCCGATCAATCACCTGCAGAGAACTTGAACGGGACCCGCACGAGTTCACTCCTGTGGAGAGCCTCTCACGGTTCATCTCCCATGCATAGCGCCGGTTTGCATCTCGACAATTCACTCTCTTTCATTCCTGAGTTTTATAAGCTATATCTGTCTACCTCTAAAATTAAAACTCGAATGATGATGCTAAAAGATCACCCAGCTCGCTTGTACCTAGTAGACTTACATATGTTTTATTCCTTGTTATCTACCCGATGCTTGTGAACCATAACTTTCTTAAGGACAAGCATGTTCACCTAAGTAATTGACAAGTATGATATGGCTGGATGATATGATCTATTGCTCTGATGACTAACTCTCTTGGGGAATTTATTTTTGAAAACTCAAAACCTCTTGGAAAGGCTCCTCTTTGATATGCCTCCGTCCCATTAGAGCCATATGATCTTTGTAGGTAAACAACCTTCGATTCATATGCTGCTTGTTATCGCTTTGAGCCTTGTCAAATTCTGTGACCCGTGTGAGAATTCTTCTCATTACTTTCATGATCAAGATTTATGTGCACCCCACCTATTTCCCCTTGCTATGCTTCTACACTAGAAGTTAGCATTGTATCATTCATACCACAAAAGTAAAAGCTCCATATGTGGTATGACTGCTCTCTCTAAAAGTATCCTTCAAGGAAGAGATATGGGCTATGAAAAAAAAAGAGAAAGAAATATATATACACATGCCCAAAGCATATTTTGAAAAAAAAGAAAAAGAAAAAGAAGAAAGGATAGCCCATATCCAAAATAAAGAAGGAAAAAAAGAGAGGGATGGTCATGCAGAAAGGAGTTCCATGATTTTGATGGTAATAACTAGTGTCCATTCCGGGGCTAGTGTCCACCTTACCATCAACCCACAGTTCCCACCATAAATATGTATGGTAATATCTAGCACCCATTCCGGGCCTAGTATCCACCTTACCATGCACACCATAGCCATACCGGTGCACATCTTGATCTGATGGTATGATTTGATTTTCTCTGTGGATCAAGTCTTTGACTTTGCAAAATATGTGATGCAAGTATGCTTTCTCTTTATCCTACCCTGAGCTCCACATATAGCCATCATTAGAAGTAGGATGAAGAAAGGCAAATGCTTTGGTGAGGACATATACACATTGAGCGATCTGAGAGAATCAAATGAGGAAGCCATCAAGACAACTCTAAGCCATATGAGGTCTATTGCGATGCCTCGGGAACTGGTCTCGGTTGTTTTCTCATGCAAGAAAATAGGGTCATTGCTTATGCTTCCCGAGCACTTCGACCCCATGAAAAGAATTACCCCACTCATGATCTTGAGTTAGCAGCGGTTGTTCATGCTCTCAAAATTTGGAGGCATTACTTGATGGGAACCCGTTGTAATATATTCACTGACCACAAAAGCCTCAAGTATATTTTCACTCAAGACGACTTGAATATGCGCCAGAGAAGGTGGTTAGAACTTCTTAAAGATTACGACTTGAATGTTGTTGCCGATGCTCTTACCCGAAAAGCCCATTGCAATTGCTTATCTGTGGACACCTATAGTGACACCCTGTGCCACGAGATGAACAAACTTAATTTGATGTAGTAGCTTTGTTGTTATATCATGTTCATGCCTGCTTTTTATTGTTGTCAGATTGTATGTGTATCTTCCATAATCAATTTTGAAGTAAATCAAGTATAACCCTTTAATTAATAAGCAAACCCAATGGCACCTTTATGGTGAACCAGGTATACTTAAATCATGCTTCGCCAAGACATGCCCTGAACAACACCCTTCATCTTGGTGAAATAAAATTAATTAATTAATTTAGATGTGCACACAATCACCATCAAATAAGGAAGATAAATCACACACATACCTTTCCTTGATAAAGGAAGAGTGTGCTGAATATATCTTTATCTAGGTGAATGTGGTCACTCATACACCCCATGTTTACCCTTCAATTATGAACTGAGTTTTCCCTCCTTGATTATGAATACATGAAGTTAATGCATATGCATGTCGTGTAGAACTTCCAGACGGAAACTACGAGTTGGTGCCGGAATCCGAGGGAGAGCTAGCTGAAGGAGAAGTGAACGTGGTTGAATTGCAGCAAGACCCGAACCAAACTTTAGAAGACTTCACCACTGACTTTGCTAGTGAAGGCAAGCCCCGGAGCATAACCCAGTTTTCTAACTTTTACATTTATGTTTGTCTATGTTTGTGCATTTAAGTTTCAGGAGTTGACTTGAAACCCTAGATGCATGATCCTAGGTTCCTATGCTCAAATACTAGCATGATAGGTCGCTAGTTGCCATGCTCTGAGGACACGGTAAAAGTCGAGTGATGTCGTCATTCGGGAGCTATAGGTTTCTTATGTTGGAATCATAAGATTTTGTTAAATTGGTATGCTCTTGTGGTAAGAGCATGGGATCGGCTCCGGCCAGTAGATGTCTTGGTTAAGCTTTTGAACGTACTAAACATTTACCGAGAATGGGACTGGTAAGCCTAGTACCTTCTTCATCCGGTAAGGGATCTATGACCACTAATCTTGGGAAGAGTCCCCCTGCCTGCAATAGTGTGGTGCATGTGTGGGGTTGGGCGGTAGAGGCCGTAGCCAAGCCACCTTGTACCAAAGACTGTGGAAATTGACCCTGAGCCGAGGACGGTTGGGAACCACCTGGTTGGTGCATACCCCACCCCTTTTGGTTTCTAGTTGGCTGTTTTTGGGGTGTGCATTCTCCCATGTGTTTAGGTCCACCTTGTAAGGTTCTTAATCGATCGATCGTCGGCCTCTCACCATTATTCGAGATTGCTTAACCATACACTCTGTGTCCCTTTAATGATGGAAGTGAGAAGTAATATGGACGTATGGTTAATTGTTTGCACAACTTATGCTTGCAATAGTTGCTTACTTAGTAATGGTTAATCAACTAGAATTTTGAGCTAAAACTTAAAAGTAAGGACCTACTATTTGTTGCTTTTCAACAAAACAACCCACTAGCCAAAAAGCTTTCCATGTCTAGAGAGTTGGTGGTTTTTCCATCACCCGACGGTTAAGTCTTGTTGAGTATTAGTATACTCAGTCTTGCTTTTGTTGTTGTTTTCAGGTAATGACGTGAATGATGATGGGTTTCCGTGGCCTGGTGCTCTCCCACCCGGTTGGGAAGTTGAGTGGGAGGATGACAGTGCTTAGAGACATCATGGATGGCCTCCTATGATGTCCCTTATGACGTTTAGTATTTTATTTCTGCTGTGTTTCAAACTCTGAACTATTTACTCTTATGCAAAAGACTTGGTTTGTAATAATGAACCTTGTGGAATTTGATGTAACAATTTGTGAAATGTCTATCTCTGGACTCGCCTTCGAGTGAGTTTTGATGTACAAGTGTTCGATCCTTGTTAAGTGATTTACCGGGCTTGACCCGGCAGAGGTGACAAGTTACTTCTGTATTATTGCTTAATGACCAAATGAAATAGTTTAGGCAATAGTGTGGAATTAATTTGGGCAGTTCTGTCACACCGCAGTGTTGCCAAACCTGATGAGTCATCGCCCGTGAGCATCGCAACAACAAGCAAGTGACGAGCATGATTGACAAGGCGAGGTCACTGGTGAGGGGCTTTGTCGGGTCGTTCTTTCAAAGGAGGTGATGTCGTTGTGCAATGTGTGTCTTGTTGATGAACATGCCTTAATTAGTAGTTGGAACGCAATGTATTGCACACTATCGAGTTGAGTTCTTCATTGTAGACAATGATCGATAGAGATCCTTCGCTTGCTCCATTTGACATTATTAATTTTTTTAGACATCATTAATTATTTAGTGGATCCATTGCTACTGTTTCTCTAATTTGTGTTTTACTCGTCTTCGTCTGGAAGAGGTCACCATCACTGAGTTGTTGATATCTTGGCATTCAATTTATTTGTTGCAGTGCAATTAACTTTTTTTAAAAGATAAAAGGCCCTTGGCCCTGCTTTGGATTAGAAAGCACTAGTCCGTCAACCCGTGCTCCCGCACGGGATAGTGATTTTACTTGACAGGTGTGGTGCTGGTGGAGCTTTGAGTGATAGTTAATGGCACTCAAGTGAGGAAGCCTTGATTAGGGAGTAATGGAAGGGAAACGGAAGAAGGATCGAATGAGGGAGGTGGAGTCAGGCTTCACTGCACATTGAAGGAGGCGATTGAAGAGGGGAGAGACACGCGGCGTGGTTGAAACGGCCTGACGGCGAGTGCGGGCGCACACAGCTGGAGGTTGGGAACGACCTGACAGCCCGGGCCCACCGCCAACGAATGGGAGAGGGAGGGGAGGAGCGGGAAGAAAACGGGCATAGTTGCCTGGCCTATGACTTGGGCCATGGAGCAGGCCGAGGGAGGTGCTGGGCTGGGCCGACGGCTGCGCGAGGGGGCCAAGAAGGAAGAGAGGTTGGGTTGGTCTAGGAAAAGAAAGAGAGAAAGGGGAGAGAGGTTTAAGGGGTTTGGGTTGGTTTTGGTTTTAAACCTTTTTATGGATATTGAAACCCACACAACATGAAACAAAAACCATGAAAACCAAAATATGATGCACAAACACTTGTTGAATCTATAATATTCAAAGGATATTTAAATATCTAAAGGCCAAATTTATTTGGTAATTTATTTGCTTGAAAAATATATCTATCACACCATGTTGCTTGCATTGTATTAGTGATGGAATTTGGGTGTTACAATACTCCCTCCCTTCTAGAATATAGAAACGTTTAGGTTTGTCTTTCAAACATTTTGAACTTTGAGCATGAATAGCAAAAAAATCTACAAAGATTGATAACACAAAAACAATGTTAGATGATTTTACACGAAACCAACTATCATAATATGTAACATTTTCTATTATTGGTCAAAGTCAAAAATATTTGACTTAAGACAAACTTAAACATTGCTATATTCTAGGATAAAGTTAGTACTGCAATGAAGAAATTTATATATTTTAGGTATGGTAAATGAGGATTTAGATATCTGGCAATTATGGTGGATGCATTAAGTTCATATCTAGTCTAATTCATGATAAGCCCCCATTTTCAATTAAAAGTTTGCACTTCATAATTTCTAATTCAAGGTTACTCTATCATTACAATATTTTTGTCACATTCTTTTTTGCAAGACCAAAGATGCCTTATTTCTTTTAGCAAATTACACATTGATATATTGAAACTAGCAAGGTGTCCCGCGCAAATAGCGTGGTTACCTAGATTTTTACTATACATTTAGGGACTTTAGAATTTAAATTAATGTATTCAAATATTTTTTGTTATTTATTATCATTTTCCATCAAATTGTCCTAAACCAAGGTACTACCTTTCTTAAGCATCACAGTCCCTTGCATGGAATATGCATTCATAACAATTCATGTTTGTCAAAGTAATAATATGTTTGCCTTGTAAAGTGAATTTTGGTCAGAGAGTTTAGTTAGAGTGTTAGTTTGGACAATTAAGATCAAACTGGAGATTATGACCAAAAGTGAATTTTGGTCAGAGAGTTTAGTTAGAGTGTTAGTTTGGACAATTAAGATCAAATTGGAGATTATGACCCACTAATTTCTCCATCCATTGCATGTATCTTGTACTTTTTTATTTTATGTTTAATATTGATTCTTTTTCTATTTAATATAAATTTAGTTATGATGAATTATATTTTTTATTACTTTGCATAGGTGTTTTTTCCAATACATGGTGAAATCTAACTCCATATGGCCTGTTTAGCTATTTTACAAAATATTGAAGTATTTATTATATCTATTTGATATAGACAATTATTTAGTTATTTTACTTTTAAAGCCATTTGAATATCACAAATACTAATTACTTAATTTTATTGGCTCCTAGACTCACTATGCATCTTGAATTCTACTTAGCCTGATAGCATTTTAAGTCATTATTATTTATACACTTCAATGATTTTTTTTCATTTTAAAACTATTTAGAAAAGGATAGGGAAGATGCTCTCTCCCCTCCCTCCCTCCATAGGGAATATTATGCCCTTCGGATGTAGCACTAACTCGTGTCATGAAAATTTTCTCTCTCTCTCTCTCTCTCTCCACATCCATCTCCCAGCATACAACAGTGTGCTATGTGTTCGCTTGCCAGTTCACCTGCCTCTTTTAATTTGGTTTCTCACATATGTTCTAATGATCTTTTCTGGGGCTCACGCCAAAGTAGAGATCAGGGGTGTAGTGTGTTCGCTTGCCAGTTCACTTGCCTCTTTTAATTATTATAAATCAACCAGTCATTTACTAATTATTATCTTGATAGTGATTGTGTGCACATATATACATAGAATCTTAACTTAAGTTACAAACAATAAGTGGAGGCTCATAACAGTACTGAAAACTACTAAACAAGTCACTGATCCAAAACACCAAAGATAACTCATCAAGAGCATACATGCATACATACACATCCCACACTTCATAGCTATTCAAGTTACCATTAAACCTACAAACAAAAATATAGCTTCTCTGGTCCTGATTTTTCCTACACAGCAAGGTCATCACAAAATAGGCCTTCACACCAAAGATCATTCATAGGAAAAATCTAGATTAAATCTAACAATAATAACAAAACCAGCCTAGCAAATAAACAAAACTCATTTCAGGAAAAACAATTCGTGCAATGAACCTAAGATTTCTACCAGAGGCTAATTTCACCAAAACAAGGGTCTACACCAAGGTTCCAACTATGATTCAACATCTAACTTCATATTTCAACATAGGCTCCTTTAGTATGCATAAATAAAAAGGGCAATTTAACATAGTCAAACAAGCATGGCTAAAATATAAGAGACTCTACAAGTCACCACTAGCCTAAGGGACAAAGTATAACCATAGATCAAAACTACACAATGCTAGACAAAAAGATGAAGCTCACACTAGCATAAAGGCTAAATAAATCATATTTCAAAATCTACTCAGTAACTTTGTGCAAATTTTTTATCATAGCTCATGAACATCATGTTGCACAACATATCCAAAGATCAAGTCAAACTCAAATCTAGAATTTAAACTATAGCAAAAACAGTTCAAACTGAGTTTTCAAAATTATTCAAAAACTATTCAGAAAAACTATGTATATATGCTTTCTAGGAAATGTAGTGCTCCTCACAAGGATTCCAAAAAGTCCTTATTTGCATTTTTCTGATTTTTCTACTAATAGATATGAATTTTGGAAGTTGTTGGACTGAGTTGTAAAGAAACTAAGATAAAGATCATCGCAGATAAGTCCCTACTTCACAACTATACCCTCGGCGGCGGGGGAGAGTTCGCCGGTGGCGAACGGCGGCCGGAGTAGGCAAACAAATGGTGGGGATGAGTGATTGAGCTTACAAGGGATCGATTGGTGGCGGCGGTGTGACCGAAGGAGGCTCCGGCGAGCGGCGGCGGCGAGGCCGTGGCAGTGCCACTGCCTCGGCTCGAATTCCAGTGAGGTGAGGGGCGGAACTAGTCCATGCATGCACGTGGAAGCTTGAGGGGCGATAGGGAGGAGCTTAGAGCGATGCGACGGTCACGAGAGCGAGCGGTGGAGCGAGCTCGTTGCGGCGGCGGCAAAGGCGGTCGGCGGAGGGCTCGGCCGCTCAAAGGAGGAGCGGGGTGTTATATAGGAGGGCGTGGCGTGGAGAGGGGGCCAAGACGGAGCTACAGTCATGCACAGGAGTCTCGGTATGGCCGGCGAGGTGGTTGCGACGTGCTCCGGCCGGGATCTAATGGCGGACGGCGGGCGGTGGCACCAGCGCGTGGGCGGCTGCCGCGTGGCACCGGCCTTGGGCCACTAGGCCCGTCAACGGTTCGGAAGCACAGTGTCGGAGGAAACACCACACGGACCGGCGGTCAGAGGCGAGCCTCGGCGTGCGTGCCCGCGGCGGACCGGCGCGGCGCGCGGCGACGTCGTGCGCGAGAGTGCGCTCCCGGTGCCCTTTGAATCCCGTTTAACTGTGTTTGACTCAAAATTTCTCGAGATTTCACCACAGAAGTGCATGTTGAAATATATACCAAAGTTGGAGTCCATGCATCCCTCTACCACTTCTACAAAAGCACTATGGGGTTTTGATCAATAGATTTGGAGAATAAGGCATGCCAAGTTGGGGAAAATCTCGGCGCGCATGAACAGGAACTGCAGGCATTGACCAAGACTTTTCACCAATTTATACTTCGAATTAGACATGCCACCCAAAAGCAAAGTTGTTTGTCTTGAAAAACTGAACAACTTTTGTATTGGCAGAATTTGAAGTATTTAGGTGAAGTTTGGAGAACGTGCCAAAAGCTCCAGCTAGATTTTAAGGATCAAAGGGTTTGACCTCAACTTTGACTAAGTGTTTAAGCACTAATAATCAAGAAGTGATTATGGAGATGATTAGCACTAACAACACTTGATTAAAAACACGGGGTGTTACAGTAAGCAACAACTACTATGAATTGGTGAATTTTTGGCAGGAGGACCAACGGTTTAGTCTAGTTGTGGTTGTTAGCCTTGCTGTACTCGCTAGTGGCAGTAAAGGTCGACATCAAACAACAGTACATAATTGCATATATAATTTTTCATCTCTTGCTCTCTCGTGGCACTTGAAAAAAATTGATCCGTGGCAGGGTGATTATTGTGCTGGTCAAGATGATCCTTTCTCAATATGGACGTGTGTCAATAATGGAATTGGTTGTGATGATGAAGCATTAATACTACTATAGAAAGGGTTATCACTCAGTGTGTCATCACCGATGGTTTGTTCCAAACCGGTGGTGATACATTTTCACACTGATTCATGAGGAGCTAGGCATGGTTAGGGTGGTGAAAATGTACATCACCGCCAATACCATCCACGAACCCTGAACCCATGATGGAAATTGGAATATATTCATTTTCACCTCCATTTTGCGCGCGGTATAATTCATTTGTCAACTGTAGCCCTTTGATATCTTATACACATTCGTCTCCCTTTCTCCACCGACCATACGCTCTCTTCTATCTCCACCTGCACACCTCTCCCCTCCCACATCTCTCTCTCTCTCTCTCTCTCTCTCTCTCTCTCTCTCTCTCTCTCCCTCTTCCGCTGCATTTGCTACCCCTCTTCCCTCTACTCGCACCTCACCGGTTTAGGAGCAGTGGTAGCACACATGAAGCGGGCATGAACGATGGGCATGTGTGGTGGCGATGATGATGGTGGGTGCGGGAATGAGATTCAATGACGGCGATGGATACATTCCACGATAGCTGGAGCTTCGTCTCCCCCATGATACTCTCTCTCCTTCAAGTTATTGTAGTGGGTATCAAGCTTCGGCAGCATGGCAGGGCTCTAGCTATGCCAATTTTATTTTTCGACAGGCTTCACCTCTGATTCATGGTCCAGCGGTGTTGGAGACACTATATGTCGATCCAAATTCCACGAGAGGCAAAATTGATGGTGATGTTGTGTTTAGGGCTGGTGGTCATAGACCTGTATGAAGTATAGGATGGAAATGTGCACAAGCCTCATCATTATGCAACCAATTAGTGAATCATCAGATTTATCCTAATTACTCTCCTCCTCACATGTCTCAAAGGCTATGGTGACCACTTGACTATTGCTGGTGCCGGCATAGCCATCTTTCACAAGGATTTTTGTCATCATAATCCTTCATATATTTTTTTCTCCTTCTAATCTATCACCTACGCTCTGGCTTTGTAGTCTCATACAAAACACTGGTTTTGCTTCTATTGGTGTTACACAAACCTTGCTTGTGTTTGTCATGCAAGCTGAAGAGTGTCTAATTTTACGCACTTTGCCCGAGCATGTTGTTGTGTTGCGAACGATGCCATGTTGTCAATCTTGATCATGCAAGCTTGGTAAGCAAAGCAAAAATATTTCTTGCCGTTAGGATCATGCATGCACGAATATGTAATTATGACGCAAAACTACTATCCATATGTGTAAGATTTCTAATTAAAAAAATTGAGAGATTGCATGCATACGTGTGAGGTTTTCTCGTAGCTAAAATAGATCTATTTAGAAATATACCTACACCTACACGTAACTCAAGGCATTCTATTAGCTTGGAACCGAATCATTCTCGATGATGTAATGTGCGCATGAGCATATGGATTTGAAAATAGTAACTTTATTCCAAATTTAGTTTTTTTATTATGGCAATAGGAGTCCATATATGATGTAATGTACGCATGTGCACATGGGATTGAAAATAATATCTTTATTCAAATTTAGGTTTTTATTATGGGAATAGGAGTCCACAGTCCTATATTGTTATAGGAGCTGACTAGAGGAAGAGGCCTCTCCTTTTAGTCTTAGGTGGAGAGTCCTCCATAAATAGTAAGATTTCCAGATTTGGAAACCTAACCCAACCGGCCCTCCCCCCGGCACCCCGCGCACCCGCCCCTCCCCCCCCCCCCCGGGAGGAAAAGTTATCCCGCCGCTCGCAAAGCGCGAGAAAACGGGGCACAGAAAAACCGCCCGGGAAAAAAACGAAAGAAAAGGTAACTCCTTGAGAGAACAATGGACCGGCCCATTAAAACTTGTACATAGACAGCCCAACAACATGTAAACAGAGAAAAAAAACCCTTGGGAGTGCCTGAAGCTTCTGCATCGACGCAGGCAGCGTCGAATTCAGTCCGCCGCCGCCGCCGTGACAGAAAAGTTCCAGGATTCCAAGTCATGAATCCGGGAGAAGATTCAACAGATGCATTTAAAAACAGAGAGGATACATACTCTTCCAAAGGTTAGGATTCTTCTCAATCAACAGAGTTTGGATCTTCACAAAAATTCTAAGTTTGCATCCAACAAAATAGATTCTGGACAAAAAAACAAAGTTATTGCATTCAACAGATTTGATTTGTAAGCCTTCCATCCTGTACAGATGGCCATATGCATAGTTTTTCTGTGTGGAGATGGATACTTTTCTGGATGTTGACCTCTATACATAGATCTTGTGCAGATCCTCCATATGTTTTGATCCCTGTACATCAGATTTAGATCCCTGGGGAATTGAAAATCAGAAACAGATTAGAAAATAAATATCCAATCATGTGTGATGTGACAAAACTTTGGAGAAAATGCATAAAAAGTAACATTCAGCTATACAGTTGTGACAAAAAAAAATAATGCAGTATGAAGAAATATTATATACATACAAGAAAACTAACAAAAAACTAGTTGAACTAGCAAATTCCTCTTATTTGGATATGTTTAGCCCTAGAGACTTATTAGTTGCACACATTTCCTAGGTACAAAATAACTGGTTACACAGCCTCAATGGTTTGCATTGTTACAGATCACTACTTTCTTTATGTGCAATTGCAAGATTGAGCATGTTTGATCTCAATGTACCTCTACATGAGGATGACTGGGAGGAAGAAGGTAATCAGCTATTGAAAGAATCTAGTGAGCCACTAGGCACAATTGCTCCTCAGGAATTACTTCCTAGCGACGACCTACATCCTATCAGTGTGTGCTCAGGCAACACATGCGGCACACTGCAGTGCACAGTTGCAACAGGGCAGACAATTGACAGTGAGGAATCAGATGGAGACGGTGAGGTTCAATCGCAGTCACAAGAATTCATTTGTTCACCTTCTGATCCTTTTGCGCTAAGCTCCATGGTTTATGACACATGGGAGGAAGCCAAAGTCTGTTACAACAAGTACACAAAAAAAGTTGGATTCTCTATCAAAATTGGAAGCTCCAAAAAGAAAGAGAAGCAAGTGGAGAAGGACAAGGTTATGTTTGTGTGCAACAAGAACGGGTCGAACAAGGAGGAGAATGACAGGCCAGTTGTGAAGCAGAGGAAACGCAACAAGATTGTAAAGACCGGGTGCACTGCAAGACTGACTCTGAAGAAAAGAGATGGCAAGTGGCACGTCACAACCTTCCATGAAGATCACAACCATCCAATGTGTGACAAATTTGAGCTGAAGAGATTCCTAAGATCACATAGGAGCATCCCGGATGAGGAGAGGAGATTCATAGAGCTACTACACAATGCAAATATTTCATCAGGCAGGATGATGCAAATTATGACTGAGATTCACGGAGGCCACAAGTTTACTCTCTTTGTGAAGAAGGACATATCTAACTACAAAGCAAAACTTGGAAAAGGATCGAGATATGAAGACATGGTAGAGACATTGTCCTACTTTGAGCAGCTAAAGAAAGATGATGCAACCTTTTATTGTAAGGTGGACATAGACAAGAAAGACAGGGTCAGGAGCTTGTTCTGGGTAGATGGCGCAACTAGACAAGCGTACAAAGAATTTGGTGATTGTATCTCATTTGACACTACTTACATGACTAACCGCTACAAGATGCCATTTGCGCCATTTATTGGCATAAATAACCATGGACAGTCAATCCAGCTGGGGTGTGGTTTTATGAAGGACGAAACAACAGAAAGCTTCAAGTGGCTGTTTACCAGATTCCTGGAAGCAATGGGTGGCGTCCATCCCAAGACAATCATCACCGACCAGGACCAGGCCATGGCAGCTGGTATAGCAGAAGTGTTTCCCCATACGGTTCACAGAAATTGTAGGTGGCACATAGTGAACAAGGTACAGGGTCCTCTGGGTACATACTTGAAGAAGAAACCCAGAATGGCTGCAGAACTTAATGCGTGCATGGACTACGGTGTTAGCGATGCAGAGTTTGAGAGTGGATGGACAGCTATCATACAGAAGCACCTAGCTGCTGATAATAGAAACCTGCAGTATCTGTTTGATCTGAGGAAGTGCTATATACCAGCATACTATATTGGCGACTTCTTCCCATTCCTACAGATTCTTAAGCGCTATGTCAACCCACAGATGAGTATACTGAATTTTGCTAAACAGTACATGAAGATTCAGGAGAAAATTTTGAGTGCTGAGCATGAAAATGATTTTACATCATTAGAGAAGGTGCCAAGCTAGTTGTCAAGTGGGTATCCTTTTGAAGAACAGGCCTGTCAGTTCTACACAAGGGCAATATACTATAAGTTTCAGCATGAGCTCAGACAGTCTACGAGCTAAAAGATAACAGGCCTTGCTGGTAAAACCTACACCCTAACCCCAACAAAGGGGTTTGTCCCTGGCTATGGGCGAAGAGATTACATGGTATATGCTGATGTGGATGCGAGAAGTTATGCTTGTGAGTGTTCGAAGATGAAGAGGGATGGTATACTTTGCTGCCACATCCTTAAAATCATGACACAACTCTACATTGAACAGATCCCAGCTGATTACCTACTGCGCAGATGGTCCAATGAGGCAGGGGTGGTTGGCACTCCGCCTGCTGTAAATGAATCACAAATGCCGTCTGAAAGTAGGGCAGAGAATGCGTGCATGATGCCGAACCAGAAGCAGCCCCTTAAGACAATTAGATATGTTGACATGTGCAACGAGTTTTCAAAGGTTGCGAAAGAAGCATGCACCAATGAAAAAGCTACTGGAATTGTTAGGAAGCACATGGAGGAGATGAAAGCTGAGGTTATGTCCTTCAAGTTGAAGAACTCTAAGAAGCAAAAGACCACTACAGCTGAAGAAACACCTAGCAATGTGAATGACCCTCCGGTGTGCAAACCAAAGGGGCGGCCCATTTCAACAAGAAGGAAGCCAGGCTTCAATCTGGAAGGGGCCCCGAAGAATACAATCTGTCGCGTTTGTGGTTCAAAAGAGCACATGGCAGACAAGTGTACCAACAAATTGAATAAAAAGTAGAGTGAAAAGAAACAATAAATACAGGAGCGTAGGCTGAGAATTTTTGTTGCTTAGTGAAGGACATAAGTTACATCATTGTATAACTTATTAACCTCTATGATATGTATAGTTTGTTACTACTGTAACTATGCTTTATATACACATCTTCATCCCTCTGCTATGAGACAAAGACTGATAGTATGGCTATTATGCCTTATAATTTCAGAAGTTACTTCCTTGTAATATTTCTGTTTGCATAAGTTACTTTGTAATTCATGTGCATGAGTGCTTAGTTACTTCTGGGTTCATGAAGATTGATAATTAGTTACTTCCTAGCCTAGAATTATTCATAACATGTTACGTCCATACAAGCATGAGCTTCCCATGTGAAGCATGGGATGCATGGCAAAAAAAAGTTCATGCAAAACATGCTAGATCCCATAGACCAACAGAATTGACAGAAGTACTTGCTAGGCATATAACCAGAGTGAGAAGGTACTTCCTACTCATGGAGGCAGCATGAACAGTTACTTCCTAATCATGTAGCATTGCTGAAAAATTACTTCCTATTGCATACATGTAGCATGAACAGTTACTTACTAATAACGTAGCCATGCTAATAAGTTACTTCCTAGTCATGCAGCCAGCATGAACAGTTACTACCTACTCGTGTAGCCATGCTGAGAAGTTACTTCCTAGTCTTACATTTATGACAAGAAGATACTTCCTACTCATGTAAGCATCAGGAGACGTTCAGCTAATATAGAAAAAAGCTCGTGGGGCTTTGATGGTTACCTTTATTAACTCTTAAGAACTTGATGCCAAGTACACAGATTGAATTTGTAGTGAAGCATTGATGACATGAATTTTATTCTGATGTTGTACATGTCTGTTTGGTCAATTAGCGGCATTGTTTTACCATCCCAGTATTCAATATACTTGAGCATAAAGTATCCGCAATCATATCTGGGAAACAAAAAAAAGATAGGGGTTAAAGCTTGTTTGCAAGGATTTGGTGGCGTATGCAAAAAAATGAATTAAATCTTGTGTGACTTTCAAACTAAAACTGAAGTTACTTCAGACATGATTCAAATATAGTTACTGATATTGACTAAATAATAATTCAAAATAATTGAAAAATAGGCGAAGCTGCTGATATTGACTAAATAATAATTTAAAATGAACCAATTGCATACATAGGCTTCAATTCAGATGTAGACAAGGTGTATGTAAAAAACTCAGAAGCTAATGATATATAATGTACAAGTATTTGCTTACTTTATACAACATTGAAAATAACATCAAGTTGCTCCTGATATGATTCAAGTGAACATCTAGTTACTTCGTCAATGTTTAGATGAGTGCACTATTTATTATTTATAACCTTAGTTACTTCAGTTTAGATTCATTAATATTCAGATCAGCACAACATATTAGTTACTTCCTATAACATTGAAACTAAAATGAAGTTACTGAAAAAGTGGTTCAAATGCATGATTACTCACGTCGTGCTTTGCTTGGAAGCATCAACATAAAGTAACTTGTAGCTGCTGATGTCAACTTTTGACTTTCCATGGTGTTCCTTCCACAGAGCCTTGATGCTTTGTACAATTTTATTTGATATTGACAGAAGAGCCTGATCTTTCGAATCCCTGATGGAGTCCATCACCTCAAAACGCTCAGCCCTTAGGTTGAGGACCAAGAGGAACCAATGACTAAATCCACCGGATTGATCAACTTGAAGGACAGGGAAGAAAATATGTTTAAACACAGATAACAAACATGCAGTTGGTTCAGAAATACAACATGTAGGAAAATATGATATCCTAAATAAGAAATGGTTAAAATGCAAAAAATTTGAAGAAAGACCACAGATTACTGACCAAATTATAGTGATCGAGGCGTTTAGAAAATTCGAAAATGCTCTTCATTTCTTTCCTTTCTAACTGTCCAGACATGGCGAATGTCTACCAAAAAAAGGAAAATCGTATTGTTCAGCAGAAATATATTTACAGAAAATGTTATGTGAAAAAGAGGGTGAATGCTAGAAAACTTACTGTAATTCTATGGGAGAGTACTAGTTTCCCTCTTGACTTTAGTTGATCTTTCAAGATGTGAAGCATGCAATCAGCAGTTTCAGTAGACAGTTCTCCTCTAGGCTTCAAGGAATCGGCAAAATCACATACAGTGGTGTGCACCTCACCGTAGTTCACAATTATTAAACTGGAAAAAAGGAATGAAAAGTTAGCATGGCACTAAAAATTAAAATGTTTTCTGTTCTAGCAGTGGATGAAATATACATAGCCAATGAGAAAAAAAAAGGGGAAAACAAGTTACTTGCACTATAATGCAGATGCATCACTGGTTACTTCATAAGATGTTCATAATACTTTCTACAGCTTTGAAATCAATATCAAGTTATATGCAATATAATCGAGAAGCATTACTAGTTACTTCCTAAAATATTCATAATACCAGCTTTGTTTCTTTGTACAACACTCAAAGTAAAATCAAGTTACTTGCAATTGGTTCCATATGCATCACTAGTTACTTCCT
The DNA here is from genome assembly GCA_036936925.1 of Cenchrus fungigraminus. Taxonomy (NCBI): domain Eukaryota; kingdom Viridiplantae; phylum Streptophyta; class Magnoliopsida; order Poales; family Poaceae; genus Cenchrus; species Cenchrus fungigraminus. Next base: position 41,678,175 of record CM072769.1, on the reverse strand, counting down.
AATATATTCATAATAAGACATTGGTTACTTTGTACAAGATTCAAAATAAAATGAAGTTACTTCTCATAAAATTCAAATACATGATTACTTACTTGTTCTTTTTTGGATCGACTATGTCTTCCATATTTTGTGATCTCGTTATAAGCTTCCTTCTCAGATTTGGAAATAATGTATGCATTCTTTCTGCTGTAATCAATAAAAGGTGATCTTTTCCAAGTAGCTGGTTTAGTTATCCTCTGGTGATGAACATGTGGCACTAGGGTGATTTCATCAAATGTTGCAACGAATGGTTCTTTTCTCACTACCTTGCTGGCTAGAGCTACAACAACAGGGGCAGCTGCATTAGTGTTGTAGGAAGGATCCAACATAAGCAGCTCTTCATCTGTTATGTACTCATTGCTGAGCAATGGCTTGAAAATGTGCTCGCCATCTTGACTTTGAGAATCCACTTGCATCGGGTTCCCTTGAATGCCATCCTCTTGACTTTCTGAACCAATACAAATTATCCTTCTAGCATCTTGGCTCCAAGATTCACCTGTTACCACACCATCCACATCACAAGCAAACTTGTCCACTATGATGTCTTTTTGTGATGTCACGAGATGCTGAACTTGAGTCCTTATAGATAATTGGGCACTTGCCTTTGAAGAAGAACTTGGATGGCACAGGGGTAACTGCACACAATGGGGGTTGGCTTCGAGATCTGGATTTGCATTACGACCACCACCCTGGTTGTTGATCTCCTGTGATGATGGCTAGCTGATGCCCAAGTCAAAAGATAGTGGCTCAAACGACAAAGGACCATTACTTGTGTCCTTTAAATCTACAGCATTTTTGTCTTTGCTGTTGTCAACCCCGGTACAATTGAAGGACAAAATACGGCCAACCATTGTAGGGCTAGAATCATGTCCTTGGTTGCCCGCCCCCACAATCTCTGATTCTTCAATGCATGCTGCCATAACAACAGTGTTGTTCTGCACCTTACCCACCTTCCCTATATTTGCATCACTTGGAGCTCCTATGTCAACAAGTTTCCTCTTCTGACCTCTTATCTTGGAGATTGAATCTGCAAGCTGCACCTTAAGTTCTTCTGTGACAAACTTGTCATCAATGGTTGAGTCCAAATCCATCACCTTAATGTTGTTTCTTACTTCATTCACAAGATTCTCGTTGCCTGTAAAACAGGGGAAATAGCATGAATTAACTTGTTGTTCAGTGTGGAAAAAAATTTGGATTAGCTCATGTGTTACTTCCATACAGATTACATTTCTAAAAATTATTTGGCTCCTTGATACAGTGTCTCCAGAATCTAGCTTTCTAGAGATAGCAGGGAGGCATCTTTAATCTCTTATAAACTAAAATATTCATAATACCAGCTTTGTTACTTTGTACAACACTCAAAATAAAATCAAGTTAGTTGCAATTGGTTCCAGATGCATCACTAGTTACTTCCTAATATATTCATAATAAGACATTGGTTACTTTTGACCAGACGCCTACTAGCTACTCAGGTCTGACTAATTTCTATATTGACAGTAACATTTAGCACTATAAAAATAAGCTACTCTGCTCTGAATAGTTTCTGCAACTTTTCTGCTTCGGGTAGGGGTGGGTACAGCCCAATTAGCAGGCTTAGAAGTGTAGCTTAGTTACTTAATAATACACACTAATGATAGCATGCTACTTTTTTGCAGTATGTAAAACAAGCAAAAACCAACATTAATCACAATAGACCTGTCTCAATGTCGTCATTTGTGATTATTGCTGCAGCTTGAGTTAGCTGGGTTGGCATGCCCAAGCTAATAAAACTCTGCAAAGAACCTTGTGTATTACACAATCCTTCTTCATTTACTTCCTCTTTAGCAAGGGCTTCTTTTTCATCATCTGGTGTTTCTGGGACTTCATATTCAAAACTTTGATCTTCTGACATATAATTGGGCGGTGACATCACAATGGTATCATTTGCTGCAAGAAAAAGAGAATAGACATCCATAGTTAGAGATTTCGTACAATGCTCCAAATTGAAATGTTGTTACTTATTGTATGATTCAAAAAGTAGGCCTAATTACTTCCTGGATATTGACACCATTAGGGCATTTTGATAAGGGCAAACAAAAATATTCTTCTATGATATCATATTCTTCAAGGAAAAAATTATCCATGAAAATTCTATATATTCTGACAGTAAATAAGTAAAAAGGCAAAAAAGAATATTGTAGATAAAATGATAGGAGGAAATCTTGTGTGGTAGAAAAAATTGTTACTTTCTGGGAGTATAAAAATGTTGAATAGTTACTTTTAAAAACATTAATTATATTAACAAGTTACTTTCAACTCTACCAAAAATTCACTTTCTAAAACTACTTAATGAGGTATACATGTGTGACAAAAGAAAGAATTTAGCTTATACCAAGAACCCACAGATAATTCAACTACACCAAATAAAAAGTTGGTACTACTTCTCTGTAAATGTAACAGCAGGGGAGTAGTAGTACCTGATTTCTGATTCACTTCATGCTCTGATTCCTTCTGATTATCCATAGCAGCACCAGAACCTCCTACATTCTTATTCTCTCCATGCTCCGCATCCGTGTGCTTGTCCACCACAGCAATAACCCCTCCTTCCTTATGATTCTCTCCCTGCTCTACTTCCTTCTGATCATACGTGTTACTTTCTGCACCATTTAAAAGTATTTAAAGTTACTTCCTTGTACACATAAAAATATTTAAAGTTACTTCCTTGTACACATAAAAGAAAATTTAAAGTTACCTCCTTGTACACATTTTTTTAAAAAAAAGATTGGCATAAGATACTTCTTTTTCTATGTCAAATTATAATTAGCTACTTCCATTTTGACACAAAGAATAACAAATTACTTTCCAATAAAATCAAAATAAAGTAATTAGTGACTTGTTACGGGACTGCGTATAGGAAAAAGTTACATCCTACATTAAACTAAGATGGCCACCAGACCAGATGAAGCACATGTGGTTTCATTACCTTCCACGTTGTGAAGGTCTTGTTCGTTTTCATTGTCCACGGTAGGACCGCCACTTCCTCCTTCCTGTTGACTGTTAGTGGCAGCAGCAGGAAGCTCTTGAGCCTTTTGACTACCCATACCAGCAGCACCACTCTCACCACCCTTTTCACTATACACGGTAGCACGACTGGTCTCTCCTCCCTTTGGACACTCCGTCAAAGCAGCACTGCTATCTCCTTCCTTCTGCATCTGAATCACCGTATCTGCAACATATGAGGCAAAAAAAACAAAAATTATTCACGGCTTGGGATCAAACTAAACTGAAAAAATGAAATAGAAACCCACAATGGGGGTGCACCTGTTTCTTTTTCATGATCTCCGTCATCACTTTGTTCGTACTCGCTTACTTCTTCCTCTTCATCCTCATCATCTTCAGCTTCTGGACCACCTTCTCCTTCGTCCTCAAAGAGTGGATCATCATTATCACTTCCTTCATTATCATCTTCATGACCTCCTCCAATAACACCAGCATGGGTGGCAGTGGCTGGCTGGTAAAAACCATGAAGGAAGTTGCTGACTAACTTTGAGAAGCCAGTACACATTTCTTGCACAAGCCTTTTTGCTTTGACCTGCTCCTGCAAAAGAAATGTAGAAATAACGTGTTGAACTAATGTGTTATGGGCACATGCACTTTACAACAACCATTGATGATATGCTACAAAAACAGTTAAAATATATGTACCTGCTGCCCAAAGCCCTCGGGAATGTGGTTGGTGATGAATGCATCAAGATTCAGTGCGTGTCCAAAGAATATGTTATCTTGGCCGGCAAACTCTGGCTTCAACTGAAACAAGAATACAAGGGAAAAATATTAAAACATGTTTCCATTGAAATAAAAGAAGAACATCAACTTGCACTTGCACAATTGCAAGGCAGGAAAAAAAAGAACAACAAACAAAGGTCTGGATACCTGCAGTGCACCAAAAGAGCCATCTGGTTTTGTATCCAATTCTATTGCTCTCTTAACTAGCCTTGTATTCCATGCACTAACACGACATCCTCTGGGAGAAATCCTTCGCAAGCCAGTTTCCAAAGAGTCAACATACAGAATCTGTAAAAACAATAGCAATCAAAACTTATGCATGATAAAAACGAAGAGAACTATCACTCATAGACAACGATACATAATCAGTGAGAATATACAACACAAGTAGATCTATGTTACCTGCAAGAAGGTGAGGCAAGGCTTGAAAGAATGCTTCTTCGGCCCACCTTTCCGACAATCATTGAGCACTCTAAGGACAAGCTCACACCAATTCTTGTTCCGAATCGAAGCAGAATCCACTACAGCAGGGTATAGTCTAGGACTAACTTTTGTGTTGAAAGTAGGTGTGATTACAGAACATGCAGCAAGAAGGGTCCAGTTCCTAAGGAACTTTTGGTCAGCTGTTTTACTTTCCTTCAGCATCCGGAACAGCTGTTTGATTTTAGGATGGCTGCCCTTTGAAACTCCAAAATCAGCAAGCATAACAGAAGTGGCGCCAGCATCGATCTCACATAGAATTCTTGAAGCGCCCATTGGGATACCCATCACTCTGTGCACAGATGCTTCTGTCATAGGGATAATTCCTCTTCCAGGGAACACTAGTGCTGAAGCCTCTAGGTCATAAGACTCTAAGAGAAAATGGCTCAAATCAGGGAACACTTGGGAGCAAGAACAATTCAGAAGACCGCCAAATCCAGCGCTACCAATCATCTGTCGCTGATGATCAGTCATATCTTCATACAGCTTGACTATTGTCATGGGGGACCCACGATTGTTATCTTGCTGAATGAAACAAAAAATTAAAATTAAAATGCAAACATAGTGAGTGTTGGGATCTGAAAATCCCAAGCAGATAGAAAGAGAGGGGGGATGGGAAAACTTGAGACAATTGAACAAGAGATAAATCAGTACCAAGGTAAAGTGTCCCCCTCCTCCACCCCCTTGGGGTCCCTATTTATAGGAAGTGGAGGTGCCCTCCCCTTCCAAACACTAGGAGAGAGGAGGTGGCTGATTACATTATCTCCATTGGAGGGGTTGAATATTACATTCAAATCCCTAATATTTACACTCGAGGCACCTAGGCATTACAATTGAGTCCTTATTTGTTACATTTGGGTCCTCAGCCCTTAAAAATATGCCCTTATACCCCATTTTCGGGCCTCTTTTATACAAAGGGGGTCCCTATCCTTAGGCCTCCTAAGGCACACCTCCAACAGTGAGAAAAGAAAAGAATAACGGAAAACAATCAAAGCTATAGCTCATAAAAAAACATGCTGTCATAAAAACAAACAAACCTTAAGACTAATCTTTCCAGATGTTCCCTCATTTTGTTTCTTCATTTTTTTAGCATTGGGTACAAGCTTTCCCTTCATCTTATAATTGGGGTTTTTGCTTCCAGATTGGCCACCACCTCTACCACATTTATTGGATGATGGCTTCATAGTGGTCGACTTCGCTGAAAAAAAATGTAACATCATAATTAGTTACAATGTACAATATACAAACTGATTTCTTGTTACTTATTGTGTATTCAAATATATACCTAGTTACTTCCTAGGTTTCAAGATCAGGGGGGTTTCGATGATAACAATAACTATGCCTAGTCATTTCCAAAATATTAGGTATGACCATAATATTGTGATGGAAACAGGGGATCTTTGTTAAGCTGCAATGGCAGAGTCCATGTACAATTCGCCCTCCCGAAGGAGGCTCTGAATCTTATGTACCTAAATCTCTGCTTAACCTGAATTAAACTCGAAGCCAGCTTATATAATGCTGGACACTAAAAAATCTCCTAATTATCTGCTAACAAACTCTCTGTCTCTATCTAATGCTTATCCCCTGCTAACTACCTCCTTGCTATGTGGCTAGCCCCAGCTGCTGTGGCTGGGCCCTGCGTCAGCCATTCTGTATACCATAGAAGGCATCCACAACATATTGTGTATGACCAAAAAATGCCTAGTTACATCGAGGTAAACGAAAATATTGTGTGTTCAAATATATGCATAGTTAATGCAACTCATACACCATAAATATGGAAAAAAAGACATAACAGGCCATCTATTTAAAATGACTAGAAATCATACAACATAAAAAAACATGTTACTTCCTATGTCATCTCAATTAGTCATTAGTTGCTTTCAGATATCATACAAATCAATATAAATTACTTCCTACCCCGATATTTCTAGTGACAGATTACTTCTTAATTCAAAACACAAAAATATAACAATTTATCACCTTTTAGTGTCCAAAAATTGCCTCCTAGCTGCCTCCTCTGCCACCTCCTCCTCTGTCAACTCCTCCTTGTACATGAGTATATGGCACAAAAAGTGATAACAGAAAGTCAGTTAGAATAAGATTGTAATAGCAAACAACAACTCTTTGGCCTGATGATAGAGTGACCCATATAGTGCTATCACACCAGGCATTACAGGGCACAAGCGATATGGAAAAGATCGCTCATTCCGATTCCCATCGGTGGATTTTTATTGGCTATGCTTACATGGTTCAAACTATCATTAGGCCCAAGAGTGAAAAAAATAGGCACAGCTGTTTGCACAAGCAGACTCACCTACGTGGATGCACCTTCTCCCCAACTAGCTCCTCTACCACGAAATCCTCATCAACAACCCTTGAAGTACCCTGCGTGTGAATTCCAGTCAAAATTTGTCAAGTTGTATACAAATTGTTACACATAGTGAAAAAAACATAGCTAACCAACTATAAATATTATAGTTACTTCCTACTAAACTAATTATATGTTTAAGTTACATTGTATTTTATAATACTACCCAAATAGTTACTTCTAGCAAAACTAATTAATTGTGCAGAATTGGTAAACAGCAGAAAAACAAATTCAATAGCATAACTTCCTAGGAAATAAATGTACACAATAATGAACAAAATATAATACACATGCTAGGGAAAAAGCACTAAAAGTTATGGCAAATCAACATTTAACCAACATCAAAAGAGAGATGGCATCAATTTTAGAAACTTGATATAATAAAAATTTTCAGAAACTATTCAATAACTTCCTGGAACATGTTTTTCAGCTAAGATCCTCAAAACAAAGGTAGTTTTCTGTCCTGTATAACACGTTCAAGAAAAATAAAAGAATTTATCACCTTTTAGTGTGCAAAATTGCCTCCTAGCTCCCTCCTCTGTCAACTCCTCCTTGTACATGTGTATATGGCACAAAAGTGATAACAGAAAGTCAGTTAGAATAAGATTATCATAGCAAAAAACAATTCCTTGGCCTGATAATAGAATGACCCATGTAGTGCCACCACACCGGGCATTACAGGGCACAAGCAATATGGAAAAATTGCTCATGCCAATTCCACTCTGGTGGATTTTTATCGGCTTTGCTTACATGGTTCAAACTATTATCAGGCCAAGGAAAAATTAACAGCATAAGAAGATATCTGGGAGCATGATGTCTCACCTGTGTGAGTGCAGGTACCCTTAATCAATCCTTCGCAACACAAACGTCAAGCACCCCCTCCACAGAATCCTTGAAAAACCTACCTGTATAATTCAGACAAAACAATTCAGAACAATGCAAAAACAACATCTGTGGTATGAGAGTATGCATTCAGACCAGAACATAGCAAAAATTGAAAAAAGTCAAACTGGACCAAAGTTAAAAAGCAATAAAAAAAGCTACAGAACCAGTTACTTCTTATGATATTGCATATATGATAAGTTACTTTGTATGAAATATAACTACAGAACTAGTTACTTCTTATAATATTGCAGATATGATAAGTTACTTTGTATGGAATATAACTACATAATCAGTTACTTCTTATGATATTGCATATACGGTAAGTTAGTTTCTATGAAATATATCTACAGAACCAATTACTTCTAATTAGATGCCACGTGTGTTAAGTTACTTCTCGTATAAAAATGCTAGTGACCTATATACAACTTATGAAAATAATAGAATGAGATACTACCAAACAAAAACAATTTGCAGCATAAGCATAATTCTGAGAACAATGATGTCTCACCAGCGTGTGTGCAGTTTCCCCTTCTCGTTCCTCTACCACGGCATCCTAAAGCCACCCTCAGATTCACTGATCCTCGTCAACAAATCCTTGAAGCCCCTGCCTATAGATTTGAAGCAAAATGTGTCAAAACTTGTAAAGAATTATATATACTTTTTACTTAATGAGGATGAAAATTAGTAACTTGTAAGATAATGTAAACCATCAACAAGTTACATGTGTTACATACTGGTAATCAAACAATAAAATGGAGGGTGTACTGCTCACAAAACATTCAGAACTCAAGGGAGTATGCTTGAGTAACTTATTAACCAGCTTTTTCTCATCTCATCTCATAAAATCAAACTATCAACACACAAAAAGACTAAAATATTGGGTAACTAACTTATTTAACCTATCAACTATACTAACCTTGAAACAAAAAATGTAGAACAACAGAATGCAACAACGTAAATAGCCACTTGTACAATATTGCAGTTACTTTATACTGCACTGATTACACGTTAAGTTACATTGTATTTTATAAGACTACCAAATTAGTTACTTCTTATAGTACAGAAATGTATATTAAACTAGTTATTTGAGACAGACAACTAAAGACAAAGCAAAACTCAAACAGAAGCCATAAAAATTTAACTTATATCCTACACGCTGCATCCAAAATGACTCACAAAAACATACAAGAATATATAGCTGCATATTACATAACATGAAGTGCACTAACTACTGCAAAAACACAGATGAAATGAACTGCACAACACAGACAAGACAAACTGCACTAGCTAATGCAATAACAACTTTGAGACCCTAATGGTCAGCATAATAACACACAAGAAGAACTGCACTAGTTAATGCAGGAATAAGGTACAGAAAAAGATGAACAGACCCTAATGGCCAGCTTCACAGATCACCGATGTCATCAACATTTTCTAATGATGTCATTAACATTCTAAATAGTAGTTCTACAGTGATTTGCACTAGATTTTCTAAAATCCATTGATGTCAATTGACAGCAACAGCAAGCTTTGGCTCCGCCAGAACAGAACCCTAATGCTCAGCATAACAGTCAAATGCTACATAACAAACCCTAATGGGGATGAAGAACAAGAGGAAACGAGAGAAAAGAGATGAAAAACCAAAGGGAAAACAACTTCAGTTACTTGGGTTCCTACCTGAGGTCGAGATGCACGAAGTAGCATGTCGGAGAAAATGAGCACTCCGTAGATCCGGTGCCTCCAGCACGCCAGGAGCCGAGTCTGCTAGTGGATCTACAGGAAGGAGGTTGCCGGGGTCGCAGGGAAGACGCCGTCGTCTAGAGTCCGCTCGAAGCCGACGATGCGCGACCTTGAAACCGCCGGGCCACCGTCGCCGCCGCTGATCGCCCCTCCCTCCTTCGGCAGCCACCGCCGCAGCCGCTGATGGCACCTCTGTCCTTGGGTAGCTGCCGCCACCGCCGCTGCTCGCCTCCGTCCTTGGGTAGCCGCCGCCGCTGCCACTGCTCGCCTCCCAATCTTCAGACCCGGCGGAAGCGTGCACCTCCGTCCTCCCTCAGAACGCCCCGATGGAGGTCGAATCCATGTCGCCGCCGCTCTAGACCTCCCGCTGGCCGCCGCTGATTCACCTCTCTCGCAGCGGAATCGCTGGAAGAAGAAGGGATCTCGCCGGCACTCCCCTCGGCTCCCCGCCTCCCTCGCCTCCTTCGCCTCCCCTCCGAAAGAGAAATGAGAAATGAATTCCCTCTGCTTGGCACGAGTCCCCAAATTCAAATGGCATCCAGATCCGTCGATTGGAGTCCGCCAGAGACTGACAGGTGGGTCCCACGGGGCATTACCTACACGCGCGGCGCACGGGGTGGAGCCTCGATCCGTCGATTCGACACCGCCGAGCTGTGCGCCGTCAAATTGCGAATCAACGGCGATCGGGAGGGGTGTCGCTGTAAGACAAAGGGGAGAGCCCTCTCACCGTAGGATTCGCGATTGTTATATTGGTATGTCTTTTTAATTCTAAATTCAGTTATGAAAATTTTAGATTAATCTGGATCTTCATATCTTCATTAAATCCAAGGGTGAATATTCTTCTTTGTTTCGATTAATGTGAGAATTTCTAGACCCTCTCGGCGAATGTAGTGGCTTCTTTTAACTTTGTAGTATTAAGATAACTAGCAAGTTAGCCCGCGTTAATAGCGCAGCTAGATTTGATAAATTATAATTTTTAAAATGCTATGTTAGTTGTATTATTGTTAATCCCTCTTGATTAGTTAATATTCTTTTAAATCATTGAAACCCGTCCGGATGTAGATACTGAAACCTATAATTCGAAATTGGTATCGATAAATCTCAATTTTGCTGTTTGGATGGTCTTGTATTGTTAGATGAAAATTGAACCCATTCCCGAATGACATTCGACGTTCCACCGTACCTTCGCATACATTGCAAGCCCTGCAGCTCCGTGTTTGACTAAAATCGTCTCTTGCTTATCTCGATCCCTCCATGAACCTACCTCTCTCTCTCTTCCTCTCTTTGTCTCTCTACACTCTGCCTCTCTAATCTTGCTGCTTCTGAGTCCGGCTCAGATGTTGACCTTGCATAGAGAGTTTGGGTGCTCCACCTCCCACCATGCGGATCCAAATCCACTCGATGAGCTCATTGTACCTGGCAGGGGTGTCAATAGCTATCGTAGCCAACCATGCATGAAACTTTCTATCAATCTACGGACGGGCTCGTGCAAGAGTGACACATCTCTCTCCCTCCCTCCTCTCTCTCTCTCTCTCTCTCTCTCTCTCTGGATACAACCATTTCTTCCTCCCAATGCCAGTAGTGCCTTCTTTCTCTTTCACATACATTGCAAGCCCTACGGCTACGCATTTGACTGAAATCGTCTCTCGCATTCCCTCCACGAACCTCTCTTCTCCCCCTCTCCCTCTCTTTCTCTCTCTCTCTCCCCTTCTCCCTCTCTTTCTGTCTATCTCTCTTTACTCTACCTCTCTAATCCCGGGGCTTCTGAGTCCAACTCAGACGTTGATCTTGCATAGAGAGTCTGGTTGCTCCACCTCCCAAACGTGTGTATCCAACTCTACTCGGCGAGCTCGTTGTACGGCGGGGGTGCCAGTTGCTATCGTAGCCAACCATGAAGCTTTCTCTCAATCTAGGTACAGGCTAGTGCAGTAGCGGTGCAACTCTCTCTCTCTCTCTCTCTCTCTCTCTCTCTGGGTGCAACCCTTTCTTCCTCCCATATGGAGGTCCCTTCTTCCATATGGTCAGCGATCAGTGCCCCTTTCTTTCTCTTCTCCCTGCTTGTTGACGGCCCCTTCTTTGTTGTGACTTTTGCTTGGTGGTCGATTCTTCCTCTTCCACTGAAGCACCATGCACAAAATTTCAATTCCATGCTTTTGATATGCAAACATGAATTAAATTGGATTGCTTCCTAAAATTCCAAAAGTCAAGTTAGTGGTCAACCAAACAATAGAATTGGAATTGTAGTCTATTTCAGTACCATGGCTGATTTGGTATATTGAATCTAACTCAACGCCACACCCTCCAATATATGCACCAAAATGTACCGTGAGTATACTTATGTGCCTTACTCTAGAGGTTCATATAGATTTTTTTTTTGACTCAACGCACTCTATTCCACCTGTATAAGTATTTCTATCATTCCAATTTTGTGTTCCAATGTAGGAAAGGTGATATGTATTTTTTTTTATTTAGAGCACTCCTTCCGATTTGTCTTCCAATGTAGGTAGAGTCGAAGATTTTTTTAGTTAGGGCACTTCTTTTGTAACCAAAATTTTCTTTTAATTCTAACTTTGTATCTTCAACGTAGATTATTTGGATTAATCTAGATAGCCTAGATCTTCATGAAATTTAAGAGTGAGTATTCTTCTCTTTTTCGGATTAACATAATCATTTCTAGATACCTTTTTATCTCTATATATATAACCTGGATTATTGTGGTGTCATATCATTTATTATGCTACTGTTCTTAAACAGGAGGGGCAAGCTCCTACATTTATTATGTGAACTCTTAAATAATATTAGATTCCGTATGTAGTACGAATCCAACGTATGAACTCCTGAAATTGTTTAGAAAATATATAGTCGTTAAATTTAAGAGTGAGTATTCTTCTTTTTTCAGATTAACATAATCATTTCTAGATACCTTTTTATCTCTATATATAACCTTGATTATTGTTGTGTCATTTCATTTATTATGCTACTGTTCTTAAACAGGAGGGGCAAGCTCCTACATTTATTATGTGAACTCCCAAATAATATTAGATTCAATATGTAGTACGAATCCAGTGTATGGACTCCTGAAATTATTTAGAAAATATATAGTCATTAAATTTAAGAGTGAGTATTCTTCTCTTTTTTCGGATTAACATAATCATTTCTATTTATCTCTATATATATAACCTTGATTATTGTGGTGTTATTTCATTTATTATGCTACTGTTTTATTTAAGAACAGGAGGGGCAAGCCTCAACATTTATTATGTGAACTCCCAAATAATATTAGATTCCATATGTAGTACGAATCCACTTATGGACTCCTGAAATTGTTTAGCAAATATATAGTTGTTACCAATAAGTGTAGCACGAATGTTGTTTTTTTATTCCTTATTTTAAATTATGAATTGTATTAGACATGGACTCTCTAGGTTATTCTCGTAATTCTGAATTGTATTAGACATGGACTCTCTAGGTTATTCTCGACCTTTAGATCTTCATAAAATCCAACAATCTAAACTCTTCTCTTTTTTAGATTAACGTGAGAATTTCTAAACTCTTTCGACGAATGTGGTAGCTTCTTTTAACACTGCAGTATTAAGATAATAGATAGATAGATATCCCAAATCCTTACCAATGCAAGTAAACCAATCACCTGAACGTGTTGCGTAGACATGGTGCCTGCTTTAATTTTTTCCCCCACCCAGATTGGACATCCGCATGTGTTCTAAAAAAACAGATGTTTTGTCCACTCTGTGCTTAACTAAGCTTATCTTAGGCTAGAGCCTCGTACCAGCTTAATGCATGTCCCTTCTCTGTTGAAGCATCTAGATCTAGCTCTCTCTTAACTTATTTTTAGATTTTTTTTAATTTCTCTGAAACTTTAATTTCCATTGCGTGCTAAGAAGCATGATCATTGATATTGAGATGGTCAGATAGTCTGAGCACTATCCCTAATTAACATATCTAGTCTACTATCAGTTAAAGCATCAGAATTTGAACGAGTCTTCTCTACAGTAGAGTGACTCGTGCCCACTTACATATGGATCCCGCGTGTGATTGGGCCACGTGTCGGTGACGGAGTCACTCTGTGGTTACTGCATAAGAACCTGTTGCCAGACCTGTGCGGCACCTGCACCGGCCGCCGCCACCGGCACCAGGTACGGCGGTTGCACACGGGCACACGGCAAGGGTGACCAACTGACCATGGCAGCCCATCGAAAAAGGCTTCCATCCCTACTCCGGCACGACCAACTGGCCATAGCGTGCCGGTGGCCGACGGCCGCGGGCGGGTGTCGCTGCGCTGCCCGAGTACGTACATGAATGCATATGGCCGGAGCCCCGGACAAATGGCGAGTACCTCGTGATTCGCGTAGCATTTATTGATCGATTCGCCTCTCCTCTCCCTCTCTCTCTCTTTTTTTTCGAAAAACCGGCAGGAGCACTGCCATATCATTTAAGGAGGAGAAGAAATCGGAAGTTTACAAGATTGTTATTACAAGTAAACCAAAAGAACTCGACTCGGAGAAAAAGCAAGAAAGGAAACATTAAGAAGACAGGAAGAGGTCCAGCCCCCCGCACGCATCATTTCGCAACTTCATCTCCTCCTTGATTAAATGAAAAACTTGCAGCGGTAGAGTTGCTTTCCCTTCAAATATTCTCCTATTTCTTTCCTTCCACAAATTCCACGCAGTATAAATTAGGACCCCCGCCACTTGCTTCTGCTCCTCACGCGACAAGCCCTGCAGTGATGAGTTCCACCACTGCTCCACAGAAACATTCCTGGCCGGTGCCCTGATCCGCCGCCCAGACCACTGAAACACCAACTCCCAAACCTCCCGTGCATATACACACTCGAGACAGAGATGCGCTGCAGATTCTAGTACCTGGTCACAAAGCACGCATACAGGATTACACGGCCAGTTTCTCGCAGACAGCCGATCAGCCGTCATTAGCCTGCATTGGATTAGCAACCATGCAAAAAACCGATGTTTCCCCTCCGTTTGAGCCTTCCAGATTGCAGCTGAGTTGAAGGTTGAGTAAGATCCTCTGAACTGAGCCCGATACGCCGATTTTGCCGTGTAGACACCCTGCGCAGTCCATTTCCAGGTGATGGAGTCAGGCTGATCCGATAACTGCACCTCCTGCAAGCGCTCCCAAAGGCCAATGAACTGTGCCATCTCTTCCGCCGTGGACATGCGCCATAAGCCCCTCGCCCAAATGTCATTGTGAAGATCAACGGCCACTGTGTTGTTTTTTCGCCAGGCTAGCTTGTACAGGTCCGGCGCAAGATCAATCGGTGCTTCCCCAAACAACCAAGTAGAATGCCAGAACAGAGCAGTTTCACCGTTGCCTAGCGAGACCGTTGTACTTGCCCTGAAGAGCTTCCTGTCCTCCTCTGTACACGGCACCGCCGAGCCGACCCAAGGCCTGCTTGCATCAGACCACTGGAACCACAACCAACGTAGCCTCAATGCCCTGCTGAACCTGTCCAGGTCAAGAACTCCTAGCCCTCCAATGTCCTTAGGCTTCTGGACATTCACCCAGCTGACGAGGCAGGTGCCTCCATTGGCGTTCTCTGTCCCCTTCCACAAAAACCCCCTCCGGATTTTATCTATTTTTTTCACCATCCATTTGGCCGGGGCGAACACAGTCAGGAAATACGTTGGAATTGATGAAAGAACTGAATTTAGAAGTTTTAGGCGGCCTGCTCTGTTGAGGAACCGTCCTTGCCAAGTTGGTAGACGGTTTGCAAGCTTGTCAATGAGAGGCTGGACGTCAACTCGTCTGAGTTGTCGGAGATGCAACGGTAGGCCGAGATACCTGCAAGGGAAAGACTGGACCGGGCACTGAAACGCGGCCATAACATCAGGCACATCGACTTCATCACAACGGATAGGATACACTGCACACTTTGCTCTGTTAGTGACTAGGCCTGAAGCGTGACCAAAAGCCTCTAGAATCTCAGCCACGGCCTGCACATCCTCTTTGATCGGCTTCAGGAACACAGCAGCATCGTCCGCATACAAGCTGGCCCTTAGAGTAGCTGTTCTATTGTTTATCGGTGATAAGGAACCAACATCCGAGGCCAAATGAAGCAACTTCTGAAGAGGTTCCATTGCTAAGATAAAAAGCATGGGGGATAGCGGGTCACCCTGTCTCAATCCAGTGTAGTGCCTGAACCATGCTCCTCGGGATCCATTCAAAAGGATAGCAGTCGCTGAAGTAGCAAGCAGTGCAGTAACCCACCGTCGCCACCTTGCTCCAAAGCCATACTGCTCGAGAACCTCCATCAGATAATCCCACCGTACCGAGTCAAACGCTTTGGCGATATCCAATTTCAGGAACAACCCAGGTTGCTTTGCACGATGTAGAGCTCGTATTAGATTTTGAGTATACAAAAAGTTATCCTGGATGCTCCTGCGTTTGATGAACGCGCTTTGTGCTCTCGAAACAAGTGCATTAAGCTCAGGGGCCAACCTCATGGCTAGGCATTTTGAAAAAAGCTTTGCAACAGAATGTGTCAAACTAATAGGTCTGTACTCCCCAATCTGCATGGCGTCTGATTTTTTTGGAAGGAGGACCATGTGAGCTGTGTTGAGCTGCTGAAGGTGCTGATCATGTTGGTCAAAAAAATAGTAGAAAGCTTGCATTACATCTCCTTTGATTGTGGCCCAACACTGCTTGAAAAACAGCCCAATAAACCCATCTGACCCCGGTGCCTTTTCACTCGCTAGTTGTTTCACAACTGCACACACCTCTTCTTCAGTGAATGGCTCTTGAAGATGATTTAGATTTCTTCTAGGAAGATTGATCTCTGCCCAATTTAGGGTGAAATCCCTTGGTCCCGGCCTCCCAAAATGGTTTCTGAAGTGGTTGAACAAGGCCATCTCCTTTTGCGCATGCCCATGCACTACTCCTGCTTCCGTTTGCAACGCAAAAATAGTGTTTTTCCTTCTACGTCCATTAGCACGCAAAAAGAACAACTTGTGATTCGCCTCCGCAGCTCGAATACCATCAAGCCTAGAAGCCTGCTTTGCCCGCAGCTTCTCTACCGCCGTCATGCCAAGGTACTTAGCCTTTAAATCCCGTCTTAGCCTGATTTCTAGTGTTGACAAAGGCCGAAACTCTTGCACTGCATCCATAATGCTTATCAGCTTAGCAGTCGCACACAGCAGCAACTTGTTATTGCCAACGAGACCCCTAGACCAACGACGCAGCGCCTTGCTCACTCGCTGCAGCTTTATGTGTAATCTTAGAAACGGGTTAACCACTTGCAAGTTCTTAGCCCATGCCTCTTGCACCACCTCCTGGAACCCCGATAACCTTGGCCAAAATGCTTCGAATCTAAAACCGTCATATTTCTTCACCGTGCCTTGATTTGCAATTAACAGTGGGCAATGGTCAGACACACGCGAGGACAAAGCTTGTAGGTAGGCATTTGGCATCATAATATCCCAAGGGGCAGAACAAAACGCACGATCAATGCGCGTCTGTGTGTGATTATTTGACCAAGTATATTTTCTCCCCTGCAATGGCAATTCTTTGAGTTCCAGATCACGAACAGCATCCCGAAACGCGCCCATTAGCCTTCTGTTCAGTATGTCATTGCTTTTGTCCTCTGCAGCCAAGATCATGTTGAAATCTCCTATGATAATCCACTTGTCAGTCATGGCGAGTACCATCTGTTGCACCCATCTAATTTCACCTAAGAACTGCAACTTGGCCGCGTCTTCCTGAGGTCCATAGACAGACGTGATACACCAACTCACTTGGCCAGAAACATCCTTGATGAAAGCCGTTACAGTATGAACCCCTCTCTCAGAATAGGCAAAGGAGTAGTAGTTGTCATCAACTGCCAATAAGATGCCCCCACTGAGACCCATCGCAGGCAGCACAACATAGTTAGCCACAAAGTTACCTCCCAGAGTCTCAGCCACAGTCAAATTATCCACCCTCTCCAGCTTGGTCTCTTGCAAAGCAACAACTGAGGCCCTGGTATCCCTTACTAAATTACGCACAACCTGCCTCCTGGCCGTGCTGTTTAACCCGCGAACATTCCAATTTAGCAGACTACAATACTGACCATCCATGGAAGTACAGAGAAAACTCCACTGCGGACCACCACATCGACCTGCAACGCAGCAGCTTTCCCCAGCAACTCACCACCCGGCCGCAACCTCCATAACTGAAACACCGGAAAGCAGAAAGCACAGAAACACAGCCCCGGCACGACAACACAACAGTACAAGAAAACACTGAAAACATAAAGATACATGTGCTCTCCATAAGCACCCTTCCACAGCCTCGACCTTCGAGGCTCAGTTCTCCATTGCATCAATGACCAGAGCATCTAAAGGACCACTGCTCCCCCCTTCATCCGCCGGCAGGCCCAGCGCCGCCCGCATACTCCCAGCCAAATCCGCCTGCAGTGGGTTGATGAACTGCTCCCCGAATGTCTGCAGAGCCGCAGGAGTGACCTCCTCACCATTATTCAGCACCCCGGAGGACCGAAGCAGTAAGGCATTCGCCTTCACCTCCAAGGATACATTCTGGGTCTCATTTGCCGGCAACTTGATGCTCCTTTTCCCATTCTGGGTCGCAGACTTCAGAGGCAAAGCCTTTTGCTTCGCGGGCGGATTGCACAAGAGGGATTTTTTGAGCGGGACGGTGTATTTTGGCATCCCGCACATCCTGGACGGCCCCTTGGGCTGCCCCTCCCTGTTGAGGCGGCCATCCGCCGCTTGTAGCACCAACTGGCCCGTAGTGGTGACATCGGCAGGCCCACTGCGAACTTCCAGGCCCTCCACTGACCGCGGCCCAAAAGGCCTCTCAGGCCCACTAGCGGCCACAAGCACGGCCTGCAAACCAACCGGGGCCTCCTCCTCAAACTCTTCCGTACCCCTCCAGCTGCTTCAGTATTCAAGTCGAACGGGAGCACGCTAGCACCCTGGGACTGCGCACCCAGCTCCCCCTCCTGACCTTGCTCCAGCTCTTGCTGCTCACCCCCAGCTTGAACATGAGCACCCACAACGGTCATCTTGCTCCCGCATTCAAATTGGCCTGCCTCCTGATGCACTGTCTGGCATGGCACATGATCTGCCAAGTCCAGCAGCTGAAACTCATGTTCCCCCTGGGCCCCAATCTGCCCTGCAGTCAACTCTTGTAGCTGCTGGCCAACCAGCTGGCCGGCCAGACGCTCCGCGTGGGCCGCTGTCGCTGTCCGGATGCAAGGACTCGCTGCCAGAGCCACCGAGCCCCGTGCCCCCTCCAAATGGTCGCACATTGCCCTACCCGCCGCGGCCACCGTTGGCCCCACCGGGCGCAGCAGCCTTGCAGGTTGGCAAACTTTGGGGCACGAGAATCTAGCGGCTTCTTCCGCCATCGGGTCCTCCCGCGGGGCCACTTCCCTTGAGCATTGTTTCCCATTTTCACGAACAAAGAAACTGTCAATTACTGTTTCCGGCAGCTGGCTAATGCCCTTCCCTTCCTGATTCCTCTGCTTGATCCGCCACACCTGGTCGTGCTGCCCGCCCCCCCCCCCCCGCATATCTCCAGCCGCCATGGCCGCTGGAACCACCAGCTCCATCAGCACCGAAGCCTGGCCTGCTTGAACGCATCCTGGCAACATCGTGCCACGACGCCGGCGGTTGCTGTCTGTAGCCCGTAGTGTAGCCGCCAGCCCCGCCATCGCCACCACGGGGCGGCGGACGATCACCCCACCCACCAAGGCGGTCATGCACCGACTGTCGCCGCACAGGCTGCTCACCGTCCTTGTACCCCAAATGCCAAGTGTAGTTGAAACGCGCCGGGTACTCATGCGCCGGCGGTTCATCAGGGGGGATGCCGCTGATATCGCTATCGAAGCTCAGGCGCTCAGTATTGTCCGGAAGTGGGGTGTAGTTCAAAACTCGATCAAGATGAATTAGAACCTTGTAATCATAGGTCGTAACAGGCCCAACATGAACAAACGACCCCTCCATAACATCCAAGCCAGGGAAGAACTCATCTGAAGACTCGGGTGGCTCTTGAACTTGAAGTGTACCTTCGAGGGCAAGATCATTCGGAGCATTGGTCCACACCCAGACGTTGTAGCAGAATCGCTCAGCTTCCTTCTCCACCGGGCACTCCTCGTCGTCAATGATGAAAGGCCGGCCGAAGAGCTGCGCCACCGACGCCGCATTACGCGCATGCCGAGGCACCCCTTCGAGGCACACACGCATGCGGAAGTTAAGCTTGCCCACCGTAGCGCCAATGCGCCTGCTCCAAGGCATGATGTTCATCCAGCAGCCACCGACTTGGATGGCTCGCGCAGACAACGCCCTGTTGCGGAGGTCTTGGGAGGCGAACCGGAGCAGGAACGTCGCCCGGCCAAGCCCCTCAACCTCCAACTCAAGCTCAGGAACGCCAAGCTGAAGTGGAGCATCCCGAAGCACGGCAGCACAGGTCACCGGCATCCGCGCGTCCCTCTGGACGGCGGCCAGTGTGCACAACTCAAGCGCCCGCTCCTCCTCCCGGATCTGCCGAGTGCGCGCCGCCGCGGCAAGCGCCAGCTGCGGGCGGAAGTAGATGTCCCCGGGCGTGAACTCCATGGGAACCTCCGGCCCCGTCCCCCTCACTTCCTCCTGCTGCTGTGGCTGCGCCGCCCCTTGTCGACCCGACAGTCGCGCAGCCGCCGAAGCCTTCCCCGCCGCGCCGCCGGGGCAGAAGCGAGCCTTGTGCCCAGAGCGCGCGCACACGAGGCACTTGGGTGGGTCGCGGCACTGCGAGATGCGGTGGTCCGAGGCGAAGCAGTTGAAACAGCGCCGAGACCCCGCCTTAGCTCGGAGGAGGGCGAGTAAATGACTCTCTTCTCTCTGCAGACCCGAATAACTCCGGTGGTTGGCCTCATCGGCCAGGCGACGACTAGAAGATGGCGCCCTGCAGTCCTGCGCTCCTAGCCGCGTCCACACGGAGCGGCCCCCCCTGCTCTCCTTCCAGCTGTTCTCCTGGAGCCAAGGCTGCTCCCCCTGATGGGACGAGACCTGAGGGAAGCGCGGCTTAAAGCTCCGCGGGCGCCCCACCGCATCGCGGTACGAGCGCCGCCGACTCGACGGCCCTGGGTCACGCTGGGCAGGACCACATGCCCGGTAATCTTCCTTTGCCTTGTCGACCTCAGCTTCTCTCACCTGCTCTGCCTTGTCCTCCTTCCATGTCTTCTCCTGCAGGCCCGGACTCTCCTCCTCCGAATCAGAGAGGTGGCCGTCCAGCGCGTCGAGTGCCGGGATGCGAACTGGCTGATTTGGTTGGCGTGAGGCCGGAGAGGTGGTGGTCGCCGCTCTAGTGGTGGTGGAGATGGTGGTGGTGGTAGTGAGCTTGGTGGCTGACGGCGGCGGGGGGCCGGGCGGCGGTGGCGGAAGCGGCGTGGACGACGGCTCCGCCATTTCCCCGCTGATCTCCTCACTCCTCGGCCTCTCAAAAAAACGGCGTGGCAGTCTCAACTCTCAACCTCCTCCCTCTCTCTCTCGCGCAGCATAGCAGAGCAGAGCACACACTAGCGGTGCAGGTGACCCTGCTTCTCCCCTTGGCCGTGAGCGTGAGCTACCTTCACTACGCCGGCCGACGACCCTGACACCCACCGTGCGGGCCACACGACGCAATTGATGGAACCGAACGATGGTCCAAAATGGAACGATGCTCATAGTCGCCTCGAGTTCCGACCTCGGTGCCGACCAGGGGTGTCCGCGTGCTGCATGCGCTCACCGGAGCGCCGCCGACTCGTGGCCGCCTCTTGCTTCTCTCCCTCTCCTCCCGCCTCCCAGCCACCTTGAAGCTGCCCAAGCTTGTTGCACCACGCACGCCTGTCGGCTTCAGCTTCCTACACTACTGCTCACGAAAAGGGTCATGTTTTTACTAATCAGACCATGGCTGCAAGTCCAGTATCTTCATGGCGTGAGATGAAGAGCGCCGCCAGAGGAGGAGAAGCTGAAGTCTGAACGATGGTGCTTGCACTCTTGCAGTAGGACAGAGTGATGGTGCTTGACTGAAGTCTGAACCATGCTGGCTGTCAGCAAGGCACAGCAACACAGTTCATGGAGTCTGGATGGTGAGAGAAGATCTCATTCAATTCCCATCGTGATGTTTAACAAATTACAGGGTTCTAGGCTTCTAGCCAACACCCAATAATCTGACTAGTACATCAGTTATCAGTACTATTACTACTACATTCCTAGAAGAATTGCTCAGCAAGAACAATTTTGTCCTCGCTGGGAGTGAAATCTAATAACGATCAGTGCACGCCCACGCCTCCGACGATGTCGGCGAAGTCGCCCTCGTCGGCGCCGGGGATGGTGAGGCCGCCGCATCGGTGGTCGAAGCCGAACTCGTCCTCCACCCGCTTCAGCATCGTCACGAACGCCGGGTGGCTCAGGCACGCCGTCGGGATCACCAGCCGCTTCCTCCCCTCCCCGACGTACACCACCAGGTGGCCCCTCGGCACGTCCGCCGCCGACGGCGACCGGCTCCGAGCCAGGTGCAGCCTCGTCAGCAGATGCCCCAGCTTCCCCGCCATCAGATGCCTTGCTAACAATGAACCGAATTACCGAAACAAAGCTTGACAGTTGACACTAGCTAGTGAAGAGTGAGTGAGCAAGAGTGAGTTGATGTGATGAGTTGTGGGAGGCAATGCAAGGCTGCGTTTTTATAGGTCAGATCAGCATGGAGCCAACCTTTCTGCGATCAATGCAAATGCAATGCCTAGCAAATAAAGAAAAACTTTAGGCAATCAAGAACGGAATGGAAGCACGCAGTGTAGTGGCTCCACTTGCTGTATAAACCATAGCAGTTTTTTGTTGGCAATCAAGCTGGGGGCAAATCACATGGTCCACTGCACGCAGTCGCAGCATATCTCTCTATCATCGACATGATCTTGCTGCAAGCAGCAGACGCACGCTGGGCCAGTGTGTGTCGAGAGGCAACAGTACGGATGCATTGTACCTTGCACGGTGAGTGAGTGTCGAGAGGAGAAGCTGAGGACGCGGACCACGACCATGACCAGCTCAAGATCAGGCAGCCATGGCCCAGCCGGCCGGTCCATCACTCCATTGATGCCTTCTTGGGCAAGTGGTATCTTCAGTCTTCACTCTCACTCATCTGAAGGTCATACTGATACGGTAGTCTCTCTGATCTCAGCACGTGAGGCCATCAACTGATCGAAGAGGTAGGACTCAATTTGAGTTACTGACTTACTGGGAATACGAATTTTAAGCTAATTTTGCACCGAAACTATTCTTCCAGACAGCCCGATCGAGAGCAAGTTCACGGCTGCGTGATTGCAGGAACACAGGCAATTGTTTGTTCATGTGCTTGCTGTATCCACCATAGAAAGGCGTGTCGTGAGCAAAGAATTTCTTTATAGACCTGCTGCACTGCACGAATGCCTGCATGGACCAAGGAGTCTGATTGAGCACATGGGCTGCGCGCATCCTCGAGCTCCAAAGTTGTTGAGGCACACTGTAGCTCCATACCGGGCTGATGCAAACCAGCGGCGCCGGCGACGAGATCAAGCTTCACATGGGGAGATCGTCGTCCTGGATCGGCGGCGTCCGGTCTTCTGGAATTCTTCATAAGGTAGGTGGTGGAAAAGAAGAACTTGGATGAGTTGGCATCCAACACACACTGACACTCGGCAAGTTTAAGCATGAAGGCATCAGAATTGGGTTAAACACGAATGAATCCGGATCGTGCGGGCTTGAATAATGTAATCTTCGGGGCGTAAGGAAGATAAGTTTTGTAAAATATGTTGGCAGCCACGGTTGGATCTCCTCTTTTCACGTCTCTCACGATACGTACAAGAAATAATCCAAATGAGGCAAAGCAGGCTTCAAATTCATGAACCAATGACGCCCAAACCCCAACGGGCGGGTAGATGGTACGAAAATACATCATCTCACATGCAAAAACGTTTGAAAAATAAAAAAGCAATAAATAGTTTGTGATGTATAAAAATAGAAAAATGATCAACAATTATAGAAAATCAAACCAATCAATTGCATAATAGAAATTATGGAAGTTTGAAGTATTATACAGAAATTGTATTTGTTGAAAGTTTCATGTATTTGAAAGATATTAATGTGTATGTCTTTTTATGTATTTAGAATTAAGACATATTAATTTGTGTCATCTCTTTATAAATTTGTTGTATATGTATAGTAAAAATAGAAAAACGACTACAAATTACAGTAATTAGCTAAATTTTGTTTTTGATTTATAAAAATAAAAAATGATTAGAAAGTGCAGAAATTAGTTTATGATGTACATTATCAAAATTTAATTATGATTGCATCCTTGAATTTCTGACAAAAAAACTTCAGAATAAGATCCCACTTGATTATATTTTTACAACTTTTTTATTCATATTTTATTCAAGATTTATATTCTTGTCCGCCAATACTTGTGAAACAAATTTTACAAACACGTAGAACAAAAAACTTGACGTACCAAAAAAAATGTAGGAACTAACAAAACAAATTATATTTATTCCGTTAACAAATTATATGAACTTACTTCATATAATTTGTTCAGTATGTACAAATTTGTTGTTCTACGTGTTTGTAGAATTTGTTCCATAAGTATATGCCGCACAGAATCTATACAACCTTCATTAAAAATATGAATAAAAAAGTTTATTCAAATATAGTCAAGTAAGATGTCACGATAAAAAATTTATCGACTGAAATCCAATGGTGCAATAAGAATTTCATATAGATTCTCGATGTAATATTTATAAAAAAAATTTAAGTTCCAAATATTTTGTATGTGAGATGACATCATTAATTCAGTCTCATATGCGATGCATGCACTAGCTCTCTCCATACACCCAAATCTATCATACCAATATATAACCCACCCACACCAGTAGGATGGTTTGTCATTTGTCGCTGAAGCAACATAACCACATATATAGCTTCTGGGACACGAGTCCCACTATATATACATTTCCAAAAAAAAATAAAGAGTAGTCTCGATATGTGTATACAGCTGGGTAGCCAATGTCATAGTTGACATGAGACAATTTTTTCCTGAGTAAAAGCGGAAAACGTGCTTCTTGACCGTTGACATGACAAAAGAAATCTGTGCTTATGGGAGCAGTCTTGGAAATTGTACTTTTGAGAGCAAGCTTGGATAGTAGAGATGCTATAGTTTTGCTTTTGGATTGTAGTTTTGTTGTGGGTTACTAACTGTGTTCCACGCACGATTGATTGTGCTACATGTGCGTTATTTGTGCAATTCATGTACTTTGGCTTTGGGGGCATCAGCCCCCCCTATATATTTCCAAACGACCCATGGGCTGGCGGCACGGCCCACGGCACGGCCTTTTGGCACGGCCCATGGGCGGCACGGCACGGCAGGCAGCGTGCCCGTGCCGGCACGGCCCGAAGGCCAGTGCAGTGCATGGGCCGCCGGCATGGCCCATGACACGGCACGGGCGCATCCGCGGCACGGCCGCCAGGTGTCACACCCAGTTTTGGAAGCAAAACCAGATCATAGCTTACATGTGTCCAGGATCATGTTCACACACGCAAGTGACATAGTGAAGTACCGAAAAGCGCAGTGTCATAGCGTTATTATTATTACAGACCAAAAGTCTAATAATTTAACTCAACGTTCGAGTAGCTAACAGCGGAAAGTAAAACGGAGTCGTCCACCACAGGCAGTCGACTGGAGCAACGCGCCTAGAAGTCCTCGAAGTCGTCAGAGAAGTCGTCAAAGCGGCCGTCTGAGCAGCAGTCCGAGTAGTGTAGTTGCAAGAAATAAATCAACAAGCGTGAGCACATGTCGTACTCAACAAGGGAATGTAACTACAACAACATGCAAAGCTTTTTGGGTGGAAGGCTGACATGGTTAAAGCGGTAAGCAGTTTTAGTTGGTCAGATTTTATTAAGCAACTAATTACTAGCAGTGTAAGTATATACCAATCCAAAAAGACAATTAATGCAACATAATCAGGATGCAATGCACAAGATTAATTTATGTTCCATAATTTACCCATGTGAGGGTCCAGGCCGCTCGTGACCGTGAGCACGGCTAATCGATTAGGTTATACACTCTGCAGAGGTTGTACACTTTACCCACAAGTCGTGTCTCCTATGTTGCCCGGGTTAGCTAGACCCTTAAACACTGCCTTTGGTGAGTGGCTAGGGATTCACTACGAGGCCTTTACAAAGATTCCCTAGTATGAGCTGCTCGCTAGGTTTCATAACAGCGCAATGCATAACCCTCTCTCAAGACTGCGAAGCTACCACAGAGCAGATTAGCTTGAGGGCCGGGCTATACACCAACTACCGGCACCCCCTAACCCTTATCAGGTAAAGCATACTGCATACTAAAGTTTCTAATTAATTGGCCAAGACAGAGCCATTTGTCTTGTGGTTGCACCTAGTTCCTGGGTGGTTCTCCATGTTCCGATTAACAGGGGTAATCTTGCTTAATGAGGGTAGAGCATAAAATAAATCAAGTTTACTTTTGTGTACAATTAAATCATCCTCAACCCGATGTTAGCAACTAAGCATGTGCTACCCAACATAAGTAAAACCCTAGGTTAACAAGGACATGGTAAACAGCACTAGTCACACCTTAAGCACAGGGTCCCATCAATTTAATGCAAGCAGTAAAATAAATAAATGTAATTAAAATGCAGTTGTATAGGAAAAGGGCATGCATCAAGGACTTGCCTTCCACAAACTCAGAGGGCTGCTAAAGATCTTGAAAGTCTTCAACTGCAGCGTAATCGAAGTAGCGATCGTCTTCTACGCATCAAATCAACCACATACAAGCAAATAATAGAAACAAATAAGAAACATGCACCAAACAGTAACAACAGAGCAAAACAACTACATAAAGCTATTCTACTCTTCGATACGACGTTTGGACATAAAGAACGCTAAAAACGGAGCTAAAACGCATAAACTAGAGCTAAAACAAGATACAGGGGTCTATCTGCGAGAAAACTAAAACTCCAGGGGCTTAACTGTTAAAAACCGGGGCCTAAAACATAATTAAACATATAAACGTAAGGTCTAATGTGCAAAACTAGGGCTATGGACCTCGGCTACTAAAACCAGGGACTACAGGGGTTGAACCGAAAAGAAAAGGATCTAATTGCAAGGATTTTTCTATGGTGGAAGGACCGGCATGTAAAAACTAAAAGGGCTAGGGCTCTTTAGCAAAACGTGCAGCGCATGGTCTGGGGTTGACCGGTACGCGGGGTTTGACTCACGGTGGAATCTAATCTCGACCGCTGGCTTTTGGATCTACGGCTCAGATCTTGCGCGAGCGGCCGACGGTGGCACTGCGGCGGCGAAGACGGCGGCGAGCTGCGGCGACTCGCCGACGAGACGCGAAATCGCGTTTCCGGCCACGATCCGAGGCGCAAATTGCACCAGAGCGAAGCACACGCGCTTGCGAACTAAACAAGGGCAAAAAGAGCAACCTTCGGCGCACGGGGACGGCGGCTTGCACGACGAGACGGACAGGAGCGACGGCGAGGTCTCCGGCGAGGCTTCACGGGCGAATCAGGGCACGACGACGCAAACTAGTGGCACCGGTGACTTCCTCGTGAGCTTGCGGACCTCCGGGTGGGCTTCTCGTCGACGAGAAGGCGGCGGAGCGGCGGCGAAGCTAGGTCAAGTGGCGGCGGCACAGGGGCTCTAGGGCTAGGGATTCTTGGAAAGCGGTTGGGGGAAGCGACGGCGGGGGGGTATTTATGAGGCCAGGGCGGCATCTTGACATGCGGGCCACGGCTGGGGAGGCGGCTCGGATGCGGAGGCGGCCGGCGTACGGACTCGGTCGGGGGTTCGAGTCGGGCGCGGTCGGGAGGAGGGGGATGACCCCTGAGTCCCACTGATCAGTGGCCGAAGCGAGGGAGAGGCAAGGTGGGCCGGCGCTGGGCCTGCTGCTTAGCTGGGCTGCGCTCTGAAGTGGAGAGGGAGGGGAAAAAGGTTGACCAGGCCAGAGAGCTGAGGGGTGCCCGGCGGACTTGGAGCTAAACAGGCCGAACCAAAAACAGGAAAGGGGAAGGGAGGGAAATTAATTTTATTTTGAAATTTTGAAACCTCTCTTTGAACTCAATTCAAACTTTGAATTCAACACAATTTGAATTCAAACACACAAAAATAATGCACCAGCATGTATGCAACACTCAACTCCTATATTTACTTATTTTATCATTAAAAATTATTTAAATGCCTAGAAAATTCAATTACTCCATATAATCCTTAAACAAATTCATAAGTTGCTAACAAAATTTTAATAAATTCATAAATTCAAATTTAGGGTGTTACACCAGGCCGGCACCGCACGGCCCCAACGGCTCTTTTGGCTGTTGGCCCAGCCCACAGTGCCCACCCCTGCGCCATATAAAGCCGTCGGCCGCCCCATCCCTAACCCTAAATCATTCCCCCTCCCACCGCGCAGCCGCAGCCCGCAGCTCTCTCTCTGCCTCTCTCGCTCTCGTCCGATCCGATCCGCCACCACCGTTCGCCTTGAGCTCGTGGGCCCTGCTCCGGTGACCTCGACACCTCGCCGGCCACTCCTTCTCCCTCAGTCCCTCTCCTACCTCCTTTCCGGCCTTCCTTCTTCCTCCTCCTCCTCCGGTGTACCATGTGAGTCATTGAGCTGTCTATTCTTCCGCCGCCACTCGTCATCGGTCTAACGGTGCTTGTCTCCTCATTCCCTGCTTGGATGCTGGCTCCCTGGCCTCTTCTCCGGCACTGGGCTCCGGTGGCGTAGGTGAGTCTCGAAACCCTAACCCTAGCATCTTCTTCATCTTCTCTGCATCTTCTTCATCTTCTACGTTCTAATGCTCTTCTTTTTGTGTTCATCATCTTCTTTGCAGGTTGGTGCCTGACGCTGCGTCGTCCTCCTCTGGAGGTGCGATGGCAAGGCCGTCGAGGGACGGTGCTGGAGCTACGGTTAGGGGCCGAAACCGGCCTCCACGCCCTCCTGTGGTCGCGGTGACGATTCCAGTGGTTGCGGATGAGTACAACTACCGTGCCGATGGTGAGCACTCGGAGGACGAGGAGCCTGTGGAGGAGATGGAGATCGGGTACGCCTCCCTGCCGATCGACGTCGACGCTGGCGGCGACGGTCAGGTGGAGGTGGACGGGTAAAAGGAAGTAGGCATGGGGAAAGATCTATGTTGGTCCTGGTGCATCCTCTACCTGTTCCCCTGCTTCATTTTCTCCATCTGGATCTGGTGGTGTTAATGAGCTGTCAGCATACTTGGACAGTGATCCTATCAAGGATTGGGGGGAGTCCTTTGACCTACTATTGTGGTGGCGTGACCATAAGCTAGCATATCCTGTCTTATCGATAATGGCTCACGATATTATGTTTGTTCCTGTGTCTACTGTGTCTTCCGAGTCTTGTTTCAGCTGTACTGCCAGGATACTTGAAGACCGGCGACGACGCTTGTTGCCTGAGCATGTGGAGATGCTCACCTGCATGAAAGACTGGGACCAAGCAGCAAGAAAGGAACAGCATGCACCTGAGGACATAGACCTGGAAGAGTTGTTCGACAACTTGTACCTGGATGAAGGTGAAGGCAGCGACAGCGGCAGTGGCAGTGGCAGTACTGCAGCTAGTGGCGCTGGGTGAAGGTGAAGCATTGTCGGGGTTCTCTACCGTCGGCAGTAAATTTGTATCGTATCGTGTGTCGGATCCGGATGGTTGACACGGGAGACAAAAGGTTTTATATAGGTTCGGGCCTCCAAGGAGTAATACCCTACGTCCAGTTCTGAGTACTTGTGTTCCTATGCCAGGGATATCTGTAGTAGGCGTTACAAACTTGGTGATCGGTCAGTCTCTACGTGCGTTGCACTCCTCCCCCTTTTATAGATGTAAGGGAGATGGGCAAAGAGGGAAAAAGAAGATAAGCTACAGTGTTACGGTGTTGTGAAGTCTTTTCCGTTATTGATGTCCGTCAGGCGGTGTGGGGGGCGCTGAGCTGTGGTGTCGTTGGAGGTTGCCGCGTGTGTTGTTGCCACTGTTTGTTCCTGGCACTTGGCATCTTCTCCGAGTAGTTCACGTGGTGACTCAGCCTTCTTGAGAGCGTCTTAGGCCCGCCACGTTATGGCCTAAGTGCCTGTAGGTGGTAGTAGAGTGCATGTTCTGGCGGGGTGGCGTGCAGCTGGCATTGGATGTGACGGTGTGTCGGAGGTCGTGGGGGTGCACTGTGCGCCATTACGGCCCTTGTCAGACCCGGTCTTCCTCCCGTCGTGCCAGCTGCGGACTTTGCATGGCGTGGAAACCGGCGTCACGCGTGTCGTTACGAAGAAGCTTGGGAGGCTGGGACAGCGCCACGTCCGTGCGGGGCCGCAGCCCCACGCTCCGACTCCGTCGTGTGGACCCCGCCTTAGTCAGAGACGGAAGTTACTCGTGAGAGCGGGTGGTCGGAGGCGAGGCGGAGCGTACTCGTGCGAGGCGGAAGATACTCGGAAGCGGGGAAGTCTTGTCAGTGAGGGTCTTGACGAAGATCTGCATCCCTCCCTGTCCTGGATCTTAGCCTTCACATTGTCAATGGTGTCAGAGGACCCCATTTCCAGGTTGATCATCTTGTTGCTTAGGGGGTCCTAATCCAGGCTCTCGTCAAGCATGATGAAGATGAACATCTGGAGAAGGTAAAATATTCAGTCCTTCATGTTCATCTTCATGTTCAATTCTTCATGTTCATCTTTCATATTCTAATTCCTAATTTTGTAGGCATTTCTCCATCTTTTGGACTTTTGGTGCTACAAGACTCAAGTGGTGATCTGGTGGATGACTTGAGAAGTCTGTAATAGGATAGAACTGTAATATTTAAACTTTGCCTTGCCACTTGATGACTTGAACAACTTACCACTGATGTTGGCTATTGTAATAAGATAGATGAACTAAGACTTGTGAAACTTTTGAGCTGGCTCGCTGTACACTTTTCCTTTCTAGGGTTTCTCACAAGGGTGAGTTTTACCTAGAAAGGTTTTTAATGAGGCAGCATTGCACAACAACTCCTTTTGATAATCAGTTAATCATTTTCATAAAAATTGTCTCATTCTGATTCTGGTGAAGTGTTTTAATGTTGACGTGCCATGAGCCGGCACGGCACAACGAAAATGGTTGTGGCCCATGGGCGGCACGGCACGAGTAAACGGCCCATGTGTCGTGTCATGGGCCGAAGGCCTGACCCATAGCACGGTCAGCACGCCACGGCACGTCGCAGTGCCGTGCCGCGTGTCGTGCCGGCACCACACGGTGGCCAACTATACCCCCCACCCACATATACATACATAAAAACAGTGGCGAAATACCGAACAACATGATTTCTTTTGATTGATTGTCGTCGACCCAATAGTAGTGCAAAGAAAGAAGCTCGCTTTGCGGGCCCAAAAAAATGGGCCGAACCACAACGTTTGCAGGCGGAGCAGACCAGAGAAAATGTCGACACCAGCCCAGCCAACAACAAAACATCGATCGATCGATCATTCCATCCCACCGGCCTGGCCTGAAACAGCAAGGCTTGTTGGGCCCACATAACAGAAACTTCATGCATGACCTCAGCTCAGATCTCTCTCTGTCCGTCCCCAACCAGCATCAGCATGCATGGAGATTGACGACGACAAGGGGACGCGGCGGCAGTCCCAGCAAGGCAGCAACGAGTAGAGCTGCAACAATCGCTTTTGATCCGATCCGGATCGATCGATCGATCCCTTCGCTTTGCTTGGGATGGCAGCTCGCTCGGCGCGGCGGACCACTCACACTCACTCACAGACTCACTCCATCACCCAGACGGGAAGCAGTGTCGTGGATGGAAAAAGGACCGACACGGCTAGATAGGGACCGAGCTGCCTGCCCTGCCTGTGCTTGGCTGTAAAGAGATCATCGGGAGGTGGACAGGATTGAGGCCGGCCGGCCGGCCGGCCGGAGCTGATGGATCTTTTGCCTGCCGGTCGGGCGTGGGGGTTGTGTCTCCTCTTTCGCCGGATCAAGTTGGTTTCAAGGCTGCTGCGCCGGCCACGGGCCCGGCAAGGTTAGGTTAGCGTTCGTTCGTTGCAAGCAACTGCTGCTGCTGCGCGTGCACCTGCACGGCAGACGGCCCACTGGGACCGGCCGCCGGCACCAGGTGTTGCCGTTTGCGCGCGTGCCGGTGACCGACGGCCGCGGGGCGTCGCTCTCTACAGTGGTCGCTGGCTCGCTGCGCCGCCGGAGGGCGTACGTACACGAATGAATGCATGGTCGGAGACCGGACAAACGGCAGGTATCTCGTGATTCGCGTAGCAATCACTGATCGATTTCCCTCCCCCTCCCCCTCTCTCTCTCTCGGGTCGAGATGCTGCAGCAGCATGCAGCAGAGTACACACCGGCGCTGCCCTGCTTCCCCTTGGCCTTAGGCGTGAGGTGCCTTCACTACTCCGGCGTGTTGAGGTCGACACGCTTCGTGCCGTCTCTCTGTTGAAAGATATTGTACTCAGGATAGATATGACCGGCTGCGACCGTGTATAGGTTGTTGAGATAAGCCTGCAAGTCAATCTAGGTTTTGTTTAGATGACAGCGGCGGTTAACAACCTGTAAATCTTGTTGTGTACTCCTCAAGACATGTTGCCTATATATTAACACGCAATCGTGGTGAGCCAAGATAGGCAACCACGTTCCCATATTCTTTTACATGGTAATCAGAGCCTCTTCTTCCCAATTACATCTACAACTTCCCAACCTTAGCCATGGCGTCCTCCTCTTCCAATCCGCCGCACTCCCCCTTCGGTCCTTTGGTGGCTGAAAAACTAGCCAGGGACAATTTCGTTCTATGGAAGGCTCAATTTCTTCCAGGAGTCCGTGGCGCTCATGCCATGGGGTTCCTAGATGGATCCTCCGAGGAACCTGCCAAGACCATTACCATCCAGAAGGATGGTAAAGATGAAGAAGCGCCAAATCCGGCGCATGAAGCGTGGGTGACCAAAGATCAGCAACTACTTGGTCACCTGCTGAATTCCATCTCCAAGGATGTGCTGGGGCAGGTCGCTACTTTGGCCACCTCGGCTGAGGTATGGGCGGCGCTTCAGACGAGCTTCGCCGCCTCCTCCCGTGCGCGGGTGACGAACCTGCGTCTCCAACTCGCCAATCTCAAGAAAGGCGACATGAAGATGGCGGACTACTTCGCCAAGATGAAGAACATCCGGGACGAGATCGCATCTACTGGTAAAGCTATTGATGAAGATGAGATGGTTGGCTTTATCCTTAATGGTCTTGGTTTCGATTACAATCCTGTCGTTTCATCTGTTCTTGGCCGCACTGACCCCATCACGTTGAGCGAGCTCTATGCTCAATTGATGGCCTATGACCTTCGATTGGATATGTTCCGTGCTAATGAAGGAGGCCAGTTTCAGTCCTCGGCCAACTCAGCATCTCGAGGACGCAATGGATCGCGTGGTCGCGGTTCCTACCGTGGTGGGCGCGGCCGTGGCAATGGTGGTCGCAGTGGTGGAGGTCGTGGTGGCTCTGACCACGACAACGCCAAGCAAGGGAGCTCTCGCAGGACTCTGTCAGATGGTGAGATCTAGACAGCCCACGGGGGTGTTAATCCCTGTGGTTTAGTTGTTCGGCGAGGTGGAATCTAAGGCTAAGAACTCGAAGGTTGTGCAAGAGCACACGGAACACAAAGAACACGGCGAGTTTATACTGGTTCGAGCCTCCGGAGAGTAAAACCCTACGTCCAGTTGTTGGTGTAGATTGCTTGAGGATTGCGTATGGATACAAGGGTCACCTCGTCCGCCTTATATTGGCCAGCGGATGAGATCGGTTCCCAGACTCCTGGTCGGTTACGACCAGGAGACTTAAGTCTAGATTACAACACTTGCCATTATCCGTCGATCTGCTTTGGTCGAAATCCACCGATGTCTTGTCTTGTACGCCAAGTCTTGAGGTCGAGTTGAATTAGGTCGTCGGGGGAATCTTCTGGAAGGTCTTCAGGACGTCGTGTGGGCTGCCAACTAGGTCGGTTGGGCCCACTGACAGGTCGGCGGGTCTTCTGGTAGGCCGGACCTACTTGTCAGAGACGGGCGTGAGCCTGGTCGGTAGGGACCCAGGGGTACCCATGTCTCACAAGCCCCCGAGCAAGGTGTAGGCGCAGCGACCTTAGAAAGGTCATGACGAAGTCGTAGAGCTATCGACAGGTCGAATAGCATGCACGTCGGTCCAAAAGATAAAAGAACAAGTCAGCTTAGCAGCCGACCTGTTTGTAGTCTTGCTGAACGAAGAGAGGTCGAGTGACGACCTATAGGAAGCAGGCTTCCAATAGATCGAAATGACGATGAAAAAATTCAGAGGGCATCAAGGATGCACTCATAGAGTAGTATCCGAGCATCGTGGCGGGCAAGATGGCCGGTATGATGATCCAAAAAAAAAGAAAACTGAGTCATGGTCTTGATCAAACAAAGTGTAGAGGCACCCAGATCTCCAAGCATGGCTGCAAGGAGTCTGGCAGGGCTAACCTCGAGGAGGCCTTGCAGGCGTGCCGACCTCAAAGAAGCCTCAAGTAAATTTTGTCCAGTATCTGAGGATATCCAGCAGGATCTTGAAAGGCGAATTGCGTGAAGAAGTCTTCTATAGTGGTCGAAACGAATGACGATGAAGCTGGCGGAAATAATGTTGATCTTGAACGTATGAAGTGTAGAGACACCCAGATATCTTGCATGGCTGCAAAGAGTCTGGCGGAGCCACTCGAGGCATGCCGACCTCAGGAAGGTCTCAAATCAGAAGCACCCAGGCACCCAGAGATACTTGGCAGGGCCATTAGGCACGCACCCCACAGGGAGGCCTTCGTTCCCGACGTAAAACTCCTGGGTGTCCAGAGCAGACTGGCAGGGCTACAAGAGCATACCGACCTCGGAAGGTCACGCATCCAGGGCACCCAACTAGGTTGGCAGAGCCGTAGACATACCGAGGTATTGCAAGACCTAAGTATTAAGGTACGCCGACCTCAGGAAGGTCGTTTTGGTGTCCAGACGACAAACATAGCTGCCAGCCGTCCAGTGGAGCCATGGTACTGAGGTGTTGACGACCTCAGCAATAGGCACACCGACCACGGGGGCCCGACGAAAATCGTAGATCTCCATGATGCTTCTGATCTCCAGGCGCCCAGAAGGATCTGGCAGAGCAGCGAGGCACGCCTACCCCGGAAGGTCTTCAATCGAACCTATGACCATTCTGCTCAGGAAACAGAAATATAGGCTGATTGGAATAGGTCTGTTTACGTGCAGAGCCGTAGCGGGTGCACCAGGACGCAGAGCCTAGCGGGTGCAAATAAAAGATATCAGGTCGTAGAGGAGGGTCGTGGAGTCGTCGTCGTATGGGGCTTAGTTAGGCGCTGGGCCCTCTGATACATGGTCAGGTTTTGTCGTGTACCGTAGACTGCAGGGTCACGGGTCAACAGTGGTCGGAGATTCTCTTGCCACCCAAAAACCGACAAACTGTCCACGAATCAAGAGGGGTACTGTGGCCATGTGACTCTGCGGCGGGCTCAGGCATCATAGATGCACTAGCGACAAAAGACGTCGCGAGACAGGGGTAAAGTCATTGCCTTTAATCGTGCACATGTCTGCAGGCCCTCTGGACCACGTGGCGACAGTGTCATCACTCAGCCACCTACCCGAGGTCTGGCTTCGGCTATAAATAGCGCCGTGAGACTGAAGGAGGCAAGCACTGAGCATTGTTGAGCTATGAAGCCGCATGATAGTTTTGAAGCTATGCCATGGGCATATGTTCGTCCACCAGATTGTAGATTGCTGTGTTTTTAAAAGCTTGGAGCTAGGAGAACTCTCGCGAAATGTAGGCAGCACCCCCACTCTTTGTACCGTGTCTCTGCGTGGTACCAGGTAGAGTTTGGAGGTGATGCTGTACCAGCTCGAGGTGCAACTGGGCGTCGCTGGTGAGCATCGGGTGCTCGTTGGGGTTCGGAGTCCCGCGCCGAAGAGCAAGCTCGTATCTGCATTCCAATAGTCGGGGCCGAACGTGCCCTGCTACGTGTGACGTCCGACAGCTGTCTCCCGCAAGGCTGCCATCAAGGCCCTGGTGCTAGGAGAAGTCTCGCGACGTGCTCTGCTTCGGCAAAGTAGGTCGCACAGATTGCTCTGGGTAGACTAGGTCTTGTAGTATGTTTATCTTTTTATGTCGGGTTCTGGATCAGTGAGGTCGCAGGCGACTTGTGTACCTTCGGACGACCCGTGTAATGTTCGCTCTCTTCTGTCATGTACTTGGTCGTTTTGACAAAATGATTTGTCAAAAGACCTAAATTGATATGATTTGGGGGCTTATCGACCTTGTGAGGATCGAAATATTGTCATCGGGATGACCTGGTGACGTTATTGTGACTGACGACCTAAACTCGGAGCTTAGGTCGTTGCTCATTCTCTTGGCGAAAAATCCGGCGTGATCTTCTCGCGAAATTATCGGAACAGAGCCGTTGCGGTGAGCACCGTACGGCGGAAGGAGCCACAACGAACGGACCCGGTGGACCCCCCTATAAATAGAATATCAAGGGTCGAGGTTGACCACACTCATCTTCTTCCTCCTCCCGTCGCTATCGCCGCCACCGCGTCGTAGCCGCTGTAGCCTTGCGCTCGCTTTCCTTGCGCGCGCCTCCATCCCATCGCCGGCTCTAGCCATCCGCGTGCTAGCGCCGCCGCCCGCGCCGTTCGTTGCTGCGCATGCGCATCAAGACCTTGTGTACTTTCAGATCCAGATCCAAACCTAGCGCAGAAATGGCGGCGGAAGCTCTCCCGATCCCGGACCCACGCACTGTGTGGGTGCGGTCGACGATGACGGAGGCCAAGATCCAATCCTTGGT
Organism: Cenchrus fungigraminus; assembly: GCA_036936925.1. Lineage (NCBI taxonomy): Eukaryota > Viridiplantae > Streptophyta > Magnoliopsida > Poales > Poaceae > Cenchrus > Cenchrus fungigraminus. Next base: position 41,642,047 of record CM072769.1, on the reverse strand, counting down.
GGACCGTGGGCTGCTGAGGCCGAAGGAGGAGGTGGAGTGGAAGGCGGCGGTGGGAGAGGAGTTCCCGACCGAGGACGTGAAGGAGCAGGTCGTCTTCGCGTCGTACTTTGAGCGTGGCTTCAACCTCCCCGCGGGTGACTTCTTCCGGGGTCTTCTCTACTACTACAAGCTGGAGCTGGTACATCTCGTTCCCAACTTCATCACCGTAGTATCGACCTTCATCCACTTCTGTGAGGCATATCTGGGGATATCGCCTCACTTTCTTCTTTGGAGGCACCTGTTCTGTGTGAAGAGTACTGGCAAGAGGTCTGGGCCAGTGGGGGCTGTAATGTTCTGCTTGAGGTCGGGCCTCAAGTCAGAGTGGATAGACAGCGATCTCCCCGACAACACTGCTGGGTGGAGGTCGGAGTGGTTCTACATCGCCGACCAGCTGCCGGCCCTTCCGCGTCGTTCTGGCCACAAGCCCGTGAAGATTTCTGAATGGGACTTGGGGTTGTCTTCTTGTGAAGCTGATGACATCAAGGAGGTCCTGGAGCTAGTCCAGGACCTGAACAACCGGGGTGTGACAGGGGGTTCGGTCGCCAGGTCGTTTTGCCGGCGGTTGATTCAGCCGATCAAGGATCGGGTCCACCCCACGTATGAATACTGGGGGCAGTCAGACCCCACTCGTGAGGTGAACCGCAAGGTCTCCAAGGAGGATATGGCGGCCAGGGTGTCCCAGATCTACTCTGGGAAGGTGAAGATCAAGAAGTGCCCCAAGGCACATTCGCTGAAGAGGCCGGCTGACCCGGTAAGTCCTGGGACTATTTTAGGTCATTTTACTCCGTTTGTAGATTTACGTCGTTTAACCCTTTTGGTCATTGGTTGTTGCAAGATCGTGAACGTCAATTTTGGTGCCCTGCACCTCTTCGTGAAGGCGAGCAGCACCGGCGGAAGCTGAGGTCGGACAAGTACCAACCTCCGGCAGCCCGGCTGCTGGAGTATTACGAGTCCGACTCGTCGGTGGAGGTCGATGAGGACACCGACACTGAGGTCGGTGGCGACACCGGGACCGGCCCGGAGGCGGGTAGTGCCGCGAAGCCCAGGCGCAAGACCAGGGCGGCGGTAGCGAAGCAGGCAGTCTCGACGGTTGCAGTTAAGGTCACCGTGGTAAAGGCCGCGGAGAAGAAGAAGAGGAAGACAAGTCCTCCGCCGGCGGTTGAGACGCCGGTGATTCCTACGCCTCCGTCCAGGGAGGTCGAATCTGATGAAGAAGAAGATGAAGCCACCGAGGAGCCACCGGTCGTAGAAGAACGATCGGTGAGGAGGTCGTTGAGCCCCGCAGCCAAGAGGCAGCGGGAGTTAGCGCAGAAGACGACGGGGGATGCCCTCCGTCAAGGATTGGAGGCGCAGCGAGCTGTTGCTGCTACGCAGGCAAAGATGCCTGTTTTGAAAAGGCCGCGGATTTTTAGGCCGAAGCCTCGTGTCCCGACCATCACGAGGTAAGGTCTTGAACACTCGATATCTCTAACTCATTATTGCCGTGTTTTTTTATGCTTGTTTGTGTGTGGTGGACTATGTAGGTCGGTTGCGGAGCCTCAGCGCGACCTGGTGTGACGCCCCAGGTTTTTAATTAGCATCCTTAGTGCTAATAACCGAATCAACCGAGTCAAACACTGTTGACATTGGTCAAACCTTGGTCAACCTGGGTCATCACCCCGAAAACCTCGCCAACAATCACTAATGACCTTCTTGATCAAGTCTACACACACTTGTGGTCAAACTTTGGTCAAACCCTAGTCAAAGGTGGGTCAAAACCCCGATGTCTTTGGACCTTCTCTGGAACTTTTGCCGCGTTCTCCAAATTTCACCTAAACACTTCAAAATCTCCCAATATAAAAGTTGTCCAGTTTTTCAAGGGACACAACTTTGCTTTTGGGTGGCATTTCAAATTTTGAGTGGAAAAGGGTGAAAAACTTGGTCAACTGCAGCTTTTACTATTCTTCAGCGCCATGAAAACCAGCAACTTTGCCTGCAGTTCATGCTCAAACGGTTGATCAAAACACCTGTCGGCCTTTGTAAAAGTTGTAGGGGGATCTTTGATCTACAACTTTTCTATTTACCACTTAGTGCACTTTAGTTCAAAAACTTGGAGTTTTCTGCAGCCAAACAGTGCTACACGAAATTTAAACCGGCGCCGCGCCGTGGCATCGCGCTCCCGCACGCCGCGCCACGCCGGCTCCGCCGCCGTACGCATGCCGAGGCGGGCCCGTGTCCCCCGGACCGTGCGCCGCACCCCTCGGGACGTCCCCCTCTGCCACGCGGAGCCCCCGCACTCGCCGCCCGGCACGCCGTCGCGTCCATCGGTCCGTCTGCGTCCCTCTGCCGAGCGCGCCTGCCGAGGCCCAACCGTCGTACGCACGGCATTAACACCGGGGATCCTTAGCGACGAAGTTCGGCCTCTGGGCGCCGCCGAGTCCCCTCGCCGGCCGCATCCCCGACCCGTCCAAGCCATGAAATCAAGCCCTGGGAGGTCAAGGACCAGTTTCCCCGTCCTTGCCCAGCCGCGAGCACTGGCGAGCTCGCCGGAATTTCACCGGAACCGCCGCCGGCCGCCACCCGAGGACCCCATTGCAAGACCTCAGATCTTTCTGAGGGCCAATCCGCAAACCGAGGGTACATCTGTAAGGAATAAAAATCTCTAAGGACCTCGGTGAAAATCAGTTTCTTAAATAGTACATGTGTTTTGCTGAAATTTGTAAAATGCATAGAAAATCATAAAAAAATTAGAAAAATACAAACCCAATTTTGTTGGATTTCTAGTGAAATTCACTACAACTTTTGTAAAGCTTGTCTATAGTTTTTCCTAGTAGTTTTTGCATGACAAATAGAAATATGAAAAACCTAGATCTGTTGTATCTCAAAATCTACAAGCCCTCCGTACCTCATTTTTGGATATGTTGTGTATTATGTTTTTCCTAACTTCTGTACCAAAAATTGTACAAAGTTATGTTGTAAATCTTTTTATATGAATTGTTTTCTAATTATGCAGAATCTGCCTAAATGATTTTTGTATCTAAAAATACTTAGATTTTTGTGCCCAACTTCTGCATGTTGTCTTTTTATGCCAAAATGCACCTCTGGTGAATTAATCACAATTTTATAATTGACATAATTATTTATTCTTGACATATGCTTGTTTTTCTTGGTAAATGCATAACCCTAGATCTATAGCATCTCTAGGTGTATATGTTGCATTCCTAGCTTAGTTTTGGACCATAAATCATGTGTGAGAAAGTTGGAACCATTTTGATGTGTATTTATTTTTGTATGCTTTAGTCTTGTTTCATTAGCTAGCTTTTGTTATTTTTCAATATAATTAATTTCCTATCCATCCTGATCATGCATGTGTGTTCAGTGGCTTGGTATAGATGATTAGTGCTTAATAAACCCTTCCACTGAATTGTATTAATTTGTCTTATGAATAACAGCATTGGAGGTAATTTAAAGCTTAATAGTCAATTAAATGGGAAAATCACCAACCACACCCTTAGTAAATCTATGTGGGTGATGTAAATCTTTTCAAAAGGATAATGACCAACCCATTTCTGTTTGTGGAATTTAAATTAAATTATTTACATAAATATGTACACAGTCACTATTAAAAAGAGTAATTAATAATGAACCGCATATTATTCCTTTTTGGAAGAGTATGCTGGATGTGTGCTTATCTAGGTGAATGTGGTCAACCATGTACCCCATGGTTGTCGTTTGTTGTTTGTAGTTAATTAAATTAAAAACCATCAATTAAATCTTGCATTTGCATCCTCGTGTAGATCTTCCTGACGGTAGTTATACGCTCGTGCCGGAAGGAGGTGAAGGAGGAGCTGACGGTGAGCTGCAGTACGTGTTCGTAGCTCAAGACCTGGACCCAAGTCCAGAAGGGCCCAAGGCCAACCTTGCCAGCGAAGGCAAGCCCCGGATCATTAACCCCGTCTTTTAAAACTTATGCATTTATCTTTTGCTATGATTGAGCATTACGTTTCAGGAATTGAATTGAAACCCTAGATGCATAATCCTTAGGTACCTATGCTCTATCACTAGTATGCTAGGTCGATAGCTGCTATGCTATAGGACCCGGTAGAAGTCGAGTGATGTTCGTCACTCGCGAGAATAGGTTCTTATGTTGGAATCATAAGATCTTTATAAATGGATTGCTCATGTGGTAAGAGCATGGGATTTGGGCTCCGGTCCAGTGGCTTTCGTGGGCTAAGCGTTTGAACGTACTAAGCACTTGTCGGGAATGGGACCGGTAAGCCTAGTACCTGATGGACACGGCAAGGGAACTTTTCCCTACTACCCCTAGGACACATAATGTGTCCCCCTGCTGCAACAGCAACAGTGGGGTACCTGTGCGATTCTGGGCGGTCCGACGGGATGTACCAGTAAGCCTTGTACCGAGGATTGTAGGTCTGATCCCGACCCGAAGAAAGATGGGAACCGCCTGGATGGTTGTCCTCGTGGAGGCACCCTACCGTGTGTTTAGGTCTACCTTGCAAGGTTTAAATCAATCGATTGTCGGCCTCTCACCGTTATCTGAGACTGCTTAATCAACTGGCCATGATATCCCTTAATGATGGAATTTGATGAAGTCTACTGCTTGAATTAATTGTTTGTACAATTCTTGATTGAATTAGCTGGCACACTTAGAAATGGTACTCAACTAGAACTTGGTGCTAAAATATTGAAAGTAAGGACATACTCTTCGTTGCTTTTCAGCAAAAGAACTCCACCGGCCAAAAAGCCTCTCATGTCTAGAGTTTGGTGATGTAGTTATCACCCGACGGTTAAGTCTTGCTGAGTATTAGTATACTCAGCCTTGCTTTAAAAATGTTGTTGCAGGTGTTGTTTGATCTGGTGAGATTTCACCCAGCTGGGAGCAGGGATGGGTGGATGACGACAAGCGATGGCATCACGGATGGCCTCCTGTGATGTTTACCGTTACGCTAGTTTATTTATTTTCCGCTGTTTTCGAACTCTGAACCTTTACTTCATGTCAGGAACAACGGTTTGTAATAATTTGGATTTAATTCGTGTTGTACTCTGGACTCGCCTTCGCGTGAGTTTTAATGCATATGTCGATCCTCTGTATGAAATTCCAAGTGATTTACCGGGCGTTAACCCAGCAACTAACGACAGGATGATACTTTATTATTGCTTAATGACCAAAGTGGATTGGTTTAGGCGATAGTACGGTATTTCCTGGGCGGGTTGTCACAGCTGGTATCAGAGCGATTCTATGCACCAGAGTTTAATTAACAACCTTAATCACATGATTTTTGAATAAAATTTGTCAAGATTGTTTGGATTTGCAAAATACATTGGTCCGTTAAGGATGGTTATAGACCGAGAGGCCCTAGAGGGAATTTTTGGGTTCTTTCAGGTGGATTATTAATCTATGGTTTATTTTGCTAACTCCCAGCACATTTCATTCCTGTCAGAACTTACTTTCTGTACAACCATAATAGTTCATCATGTTTTGCCATACGTGGTGGTACCACAGGAAAGTCCTGTGAGGGATGGATGGGACCTATTCTAATGGGAACCCACGTCGCGTCTGTGTCTCGCCACGTTTTGCCATACGTGGACGTTCCGCATTGTGAATATGCGAGGCAAGGATCCGCTTCATTCCAAAAGGAGCGTATCTGAGGTTGGACGCTGTCCATGCAGCGATAAACGCATGGGTGCCGTTTCTATAGTGAACGGTAATGTATGTGGACGCTTTCGTGAGTGCTGGCACGAAAGGTTCGTTGTATTCTGTGATCTTCTGCAGGTACACTAACCACGTTTCGTAAGTCGCTAAGTGAGCATCGAGTAGTTCTCGACTAGTTATTATAGGGAGAAACGTGTATATGCCTTGCCACCGGCACTAACTTAGATTTTCGGCTTGATCGCCGAGTGAGGACGAATAGGCCGTCTTGCATCATGTTAAAAATCGAGAGAAACTTAAAGCTGAACCCCTGTTTGTTTTATGTGCTCTCTAAGTAAATTTTGCTAGTGTGCTTTTTCGTTGCATAGCCTCTCGTGTGCAGATGTGTTGCTGTCCAAAAATTTGTTAGGGCTGTTTGCTTAGATTGTTGTCCTTGTTCGAGAATCTTTTTGCCTAGGTGATCTCTACCAAAGTTGCTCCATATCTAATCTAATTCCTTCTCGCAAGAATTCGCGGTCATAGCCTTTGTATATCTCAAGTTGTGCTCAGATTAGTGAACACCTACCTTGCTGTTTTTCCAGGAGCCAAATCCGAAACCTTGCTTAGTTGAAGCACCTTCCTAACCTTTCTAGATCAACCTTTGTTTACCAAATATGTGCCTCATAATCGTACCGAGTTGCTACAAAAATTTGGAAATTTTTGGGCTCTGGTTTTTAAGTTATGAATTTTTGTTCATAACTGCCAGAACTTTATGTCATTACGTATGTATGCTCGCTTCGAGTCCAGCATACGGTTGTACCTTTGTACACAGGACTACCCCAGTTTGCCCAGCACGAGAGAAGAACTTTTTCTATTCCGCCATGGCAATTGGGTGATGTCTTGATCTTAGAGTCAATCTTCAGGTATCATCTCCGCCTGTTAACCGGTTATCTCCATCGACATGTATCTCTTCCAAACCCCCTTGAATTTATACATGTTGCAGCACTGAGCTATTCTTGAATTGATATCCTTGTCATGATTACTTCGATCTATCAATCTTGAACTGATTCTTCTTGATCTTGCTCACAACATTTAAAATATATATATATGTCCCTTTTTGAGCATGCATTTGCATAGCGCGTGCATTTGGGAACCTTGGGTGAACTAACGTGCATACGCATGGAATGTTTCAATATCTCCTACTCTATTCTTCTATGATTGGTGATGTTACTGTCCCATAACCAAAGGTGCCGCGACGGAACCTAGGGCATCATGTGCGCTGCAGCCATATGATTGCCACTAGGAGCGCGCTAGGTATCTTGGTTGTGAGAATGCGACTCACCACCCATACACTCCTTCTCAACCTATGCTTGTCATCTCAACCACTAACTCACCTTGTGGGTAATCGAGTCATTCTAACATGCATCATGAGCACCATACCGCATGAACATGTGCATCATGCCTTCATAAACAGTAACATGTGAGCAAGATCGATCGGAAGTTCCTATACCAATTTATCTCTCCATACTTTCCGCTTGCATCCGCAAGGAAACTGCATGCAAAAGCTTTCCATGACTTATCACCTTTGACTACTCTTATGGGCTAATCTTGAACCGATGATGGTTATACTCTTTGACCGATAATCCCATCGTGTTTGCTCCCTCAGAGTAATTTCAGAAAATCTTAGAAAACCACTTCCCTATCTTGTCCTTGGAATTTCGAATCTCGGGACGAGATTCTTTTTAAGGGGGGTAGGCTGTGACGCCCCAGGTTTTTAATTAGCATCCTTGGTGCTAATGACCGAATCAACCGAGTCAAACACTGTTGACTTTGGTCAAACCTTGGTCAACCTGGGTCATCACCCCGAAAACCTTGCCAACAATCACTAATGACCTTCTTGATCAAGTCTACACACACTTGTGGTCAAACTTTGGTCAAACCCTAGTCAAAGGTGGGTCAAAACCCCGATGTCTTTGGACCTTCTCTGGAACTTTTGCCGCGTTCTCCAAATTTCACCTAAACACTTCAAAATCTCTCAATATAAAAGTTGTCCAGTTTTTCAAGGGACACAACTTTGCTTTTGGGTGGCATTTCAAATTTTGAGTGGAAAAGGGTGAAAAACTTGGTCAACTGCAGCTTTTACTATTCTTCAGCACCATGAAAACCAGCAACTTTGCCTGCAGTTCATGCTCAAACGGTTGATCAAAACACCTGTCGGCCTTTGTAAAAGTTGTAGGGGGATCTTTGATCTACAACTTTTCTATTTACCACTTAGTGCACTTTAGTTCAAAAACTTAGAGTTTTCTGCAGCCAAACAGTGCTACACGAAATTTAAACCGGCGCCGCGCCGTGGCATCATGCTCCCGCACGCCGCGCCCGCGCGCGCCACGCCACGCCGGCTCCACCGCCGTACCGCCGTACGCCGCCGTACGCATGCCGAGGCGGGACCGTGTCCCCCGGTCCGTGCGCCGCACCCCTCGGGACGTCCCCCTCTGCCACGCGGAGCCCCCGCACTCGCCGCCCGGCCGCACGCCGTCGCGTCCATCGGTCCGTCCGCGTCCCTCTGCCGAGCGCGCCTGCCGAGGCCCGACCGTCGTACGCACGGCATTAACACCGGGGATCCTTAGCGACGAAGTTCGGCCTCCCCTCGCGCTCCCCTGGCTATAAAGACAGCTAGCCGTGCCTCCTCGCGTGAGCGCGCCTGCCACCGCCGAGCACCGCTGGAAGCCGCTCGCCGAGCTCCCCCTCCACTCGCCTCCGGACCCTACCCGCACCGCCCAAGCACCGAACCATCTTCCCTAGGCCCCATAGGACCTCCCCGTGCCGCGTGTTGCTCAGGCCGCACCGCCGTCTCGCCGGAGCGCGAGCTCTAGCGGCCACCGCCGCTGGGCGCCGCCGAGTCCCCTCGCCGGCCGCCTCCCCGACCCGTCCAAGCCACGAAATCAAGCCCTGGGAGGTCAAGGACCAGTTTCCCGTCCTTGCCCGGCCGCGAGCACTGGCGAGCTCGCCGGAATTTCACCGGAACCGCCGCCGGCCGCCACCCGAGGACCCCATTGCAAGACCTCAGATCTTTCTGAGGGCCAATCCGCAAACCGAGGGTACATCTGTAAGGAATAAAAATCTCTAAGGACCTCGGTGAAAATCAGTTTCTTAAATAGTACATGTGTTTTGCTGAAATTTGTAAAATGCATAGAAAATCATAGAAAAATCAGACAAATGCAAACCCAATTTTGTTGGATTCCTGGTGAAAAGAACTACAACTTTTGTAAAGCTTGTCTATAGTTTTTCCTAGTAGTTTTTGCATGACAAATAGAAATATGAAAAACCTAGATCTGTTGTATCTCAAAATCTACAACTCCTCCGTAGCTCATTTTTGGATATGTTGTGTGTTATGTTTTTCCTAGCTTCTGTACCAAAAATTGCACAAAGTTATGTTGTAAATCTTTTTATATGAATTGTTTTCTAATTATACTGAATCTGTCTAAATGATTTTTGTATCTAAAAATAATTAGATTTTTCTGCCCAACTTCTGCATGTTGTCTTTTTATGCCAAAATGCACCTCTGGTGAATTAATCACAATTTTATAATTGTCATAATTATTTATTCTTGAAATATGCTTGTTTTTCTTGGTAAATGCATAACCCTAGATCTATAGCATCTCTAGGTGTATATGTTGCATTCCTAGCTTAGTTTTGGACCATAAATCATGTGTGAGAAAGTTGGAACCATTTTGATGTGTATTTATTTTTGTATGCTTTAGTCTTGTTTCATTAGCTAGCTTTTGTTATTTTTCAATATAATTAATTTCCTATCCATCCTGAGCATGCATGTGTGTTCAGTGGCTTGGTATAGATGATTAGTGCTTAATAAACCCTTCCACTGAATTGTATTAATTTGTCTTATGAATAACAGCATTGGAGGTAATTTAAAGCTTAATAGTCAATTAAATGGGAAAATCACCAACCACACCCTTAGTAAATCTATGTGGGTGATGTAAATCTTTTCAAAAGGATAATGACCAACCCATTTCTGCTTGTGGAATTTAAATTAAATTATTTACATAAATATGTACACAGTCACTATTAAAAAGAGTAATTAATAATGAACCGCATATTGTTCCTTTTTGGAAGAGTATGCTGGATGTGTGCTTATCTAGGTGAATGTGGTCAACCATGTACCCCATGGTTGTCGTTTGTTGTTTGTAGTTAATTAAATTAAAAACCATCAATTAAATCTTGCATTTGCATCCTCGTGTAGATCTTCCTGACGGTAGTTATACGCTCGTGTCGGAAGGAGGTGAAGGAGGAGCTGACGGTGAGCTGCAGTACGTGTTCGTAGCTCAAGACCTGGACCCAAGTCCAGAAGGGCCCAAGGCCAACCTTGCCAGCGAAGGCAAGCCCCGGATCATTAACCCCGTCTTTTAAAACTTATGCATTTATCTTTTGCTATGATTGTGCATTACGTTTCAAGAATTGAATTGAAACCCTAGATGCATAATCCTTAGGTACCTATGCTCTATCACTAGTATGCTAGGTCGATAGCTGCTATGCTATAGGACCCGGTAGAAGTCGAGTGATGTTCGTCACTCGCGAGAATAGGTTCTTATGTTGGAATCATAAGATCTTTATAAATGGATTGCTCATGTGGTAAGAGCATGGGATTTGGGCTCCGGTCCAGTGGCTTTCGTGGGCTAAGCGTTTGAACGTACTAAGCACTTATCGGGAATGGGACCGGTAAGCCTAGTACCTGATGGACACGGCAAGGGAACTTTTCCCTACTACCCCTAGGACACATAATGTGTCCCCCTGCTGCAACAGCAACAGTGGGGTACCTGTGCGATTCTGGGCGGTCCGACGGGATGTACCAGTAAGCCTTGTACCGAGGATTGTAGGTCTGATCCCGACCCGAAGAAAGATGGGAACCGCCTGGATGGTTGTCCTCGTGGGGGCACCCTACCGTGTGTTTAGGTCTACCTTGCAAGGTTTAAATCAATCGATTGTCGGCCTCTCACCGTTATCTGAGACTGCTTAATCAACTGGCCATGATATCCCTTAATGATGGAATTTGATGAAGTCTACTGCTTGAATTAATTGTTTGTACAATTCTTGATTGAATTAGTTGGCACACTTAGAAATGGTACTCAACTAGAACTTGGTGCTAAAATATTGAAAGTAAGGACATACTCTTCGTTGCTTTTCAGCAAAAGAACTCCACCGGCCAAAAAGCCTCTCATGTCTAGAGTTTGGTGATGTAGTTATCACCCGACGGTTAAGTCTTGCTGAGTATTAGTATACTCAGCCTTACTTTAAAAATATTGTTTGCAGGTGTTGTTTGATCTGGTGAGATTTCACCCAGCTGGGAGCAGGGATGGGTTGATGACGACAAGCGATGGCATCACGGATGGCCTCCTGTGATGTTTACCGTTGCGCTAGTTTATTTATTTTCTGCTGTTTTCGAACTCTGAACCTTTACTTCATGTCAGGAACAACGGTTTGTAATAATTTGGATTTAATTCGTGTTGTACTCTGGACTCGCCTTCGCGTGAGTTTTAATGCATATGTCGATCCTCTGTATGAAATTCCAAGTGATTTACCGGGCGTTAACCCGGCAACTAACGACAGGATGATACTTTATTATTGCTTAATGACCAAAGTGGATTGGTTTAGGTGATAGTACGGTATTTTCCTGGGCGGGTTGTCACACCTGGGCGCTCAGGCCTCGCCTTCCCGCACAAGGTCGCCCGACCCTAAGGTCGTGGCGCAGTCATTGGTTGACGATGTGAGAACGGCGACCCCGCCACCGGCTGCTGATGAAAGGGGGGCGACTCCGCCGCCGGCTACAGACTCAAGGATGGCGACTCTGCCGCCTGCAGATGATGCGGGAGCAGGAGGTGCCGCGGGGGACGTCGGAACGTCGGCTTCTCCGCGGGTCATTGACGTGGATCCCATCAGCGCGAGGCCTGGTGGGATGGAGGAAGACCTGGTCAAGGATTAGGCCCAGATTGACCAAGCGCCGAAAGGTCCGGGGACGTCTGGCGCACAGGTACCTGATTCTTCTCCGTCGAGCCCGAGGTTGCCACGACGAGAGATTGACTGGAATAATACCCCTTGGCAGGAGGACATCTTTGACGACAATGAAGATATGCAGGTCGTGCGGACCGGCATTATAACCATCAACGTTGCATTGACGGTGAGTTTGCCTCTGATGTTTTTTCTGACGACGTGTTGTTGAGTTGTTACTGACGAGCTGTTGTGTTATACCAGGCGCTAGCAGATCGTGCGAAGAGCCGGATCGACCTGCTGAATAACGCTGAGGCGACGCAGCGGCAGGTTATTGAACTTGAGCAAGAGCTCAAACAGGTCCGCGAGGCGGCGGCCGTAGAGAAGAAGAAGCTCAAGGACAAGCTCACCGAGGAAAAGCGTAAGACCCAGGAGGCCAATGGGCAGTTCAATGCTGTGAGCATAGGTAAGGTCGAGACTTTATGTTGTTAATCCTCTTGTAGAGCTGAGGTCTTTGTGTTGAGTATCAATTTTGTTGGATATTTTGCAGACTTCCGCAAGCGTGAGGAGGACCTCACCAACGATCTAAAGAACACCAAGGAAAAGGTCCGGTCCTTGGAGGTGACGCTTCGTGAGGTCGAGGCTGGGGGCCAAGAGCTCAAGCGGGCGATGAAAGAAGCTGCTGACAGTGAGTATGCCGTATCTCAAAAGCTGGCTTATGAGAAACGAGCTCGGCAAGACCTTGAGGTCAATCTTGAGGTGGCTTTGAAGTCATTGCAGAATGACTAAGTAACCATTGCAGGATATGAGGTGGAGCTGAACGACCTGAAGGGCGCCGCCAATTACGCTATGGACTGCATAGCGGTGCCGGTTGAAGGGGGGGAGGCCAAGTCTGTTGTTGATCGTCTCATAGAGACCCCTGACAGACTCCTCACGTTGCTGAAGGCGACGAGCTTGGCGGCAGCTACTGATGCGCTGGTGAGGGTGAAGTCGCACTACCCCGATGTTGACATGGCCAAGGTCAAGGGGGGTGCTAATGCTGAAAAAGACCTCACAGCCCTGGAGCTGGAAGTTCAAGATGCCGCCATGGAAGTGGCGGACTCCTTGGACTATGAAGGTGATGACGGCAGGCAGTAGTCTTGGACTAAGAGCTGTACCTCCTCCTCTTCTCTGTCGTGTAAATAATGCTTCTTGATGAATATTTTGTTATGCCTAAGTGAAGTACTTACCTTGTGCCTGCGCGAGCTTGGTAGTCTTGTAGATGACGACGTGTTGTTTCTTGCCTCGCTGACCACTACTCACGGAGAGGCTGGCTTACCGACCTCCACAGCTCAGCGTGGAGGCTTACGTGAGGTCGGCGCGCGAGGAGGAGTCTAGGACTCAGGTCTGGCGACCTTATCGACCAAGCATGCTCGCAGCGATAGAGGGCTTATACCCATTAGGGATTATGTCCTCAGGTCAAATGACCCTTAGGTTGGCTTTGAGCCAAGCCCCTGAGCATGTCGAGGGGGAGGAGTAGGAGAAAATTATAACCCTCAGGTTTTACGACCCATGTATTGGCTTTAGCCAAGCCCCCGGCGTTTGCTTGGGCGTTGGCAGCATTAGCTGCATTGTTGGCGACGTTACCTGCAGCATTGGCAGCGGCATTGACTGGAAGGTTGGCTGCAGCATTGGCAGCAGGGTTAGCTCCAGCGTTGGCGGCGGGATTGGCCGGTTGCATCACTTCGTTTTCACCTCGTCCCTCTTCAGCTACTGGCTCAAGGGGACCGTTGCTACGACGTCGTTGGCGAGGACGTTCCGATCTACTCCTGGAGTAGGAACTTGCTGTCAATCTACTGTATCCAGGGCCTCTTTCTTCAATCTGAGCGGCGGCGACGCGGACATTAGCTTGGAGACGCCGTATCGTGGGAGTATCCTCAAGCTGGTTTAGTGCAGCAAGAGCGGCTCCCAAGTTGGTTTGAGGAGAGTTGTAGACGTCGAGGCCATCCCACTCAAAGTCCCCTCAGGAGGTCTCTGGCACACAGGCGGTTTGCACGAGGTTCATGCTGCCGATGGTTTGCTGGTGCTGCAGGTGCTTGCGCCCCGATGTTGTCGTTGCCTTGCCCAGCATTGGCTGCGTGTTGACCTGCGGCTGGAGCAGCTGCAGTGAGTTCTTGTTGCCTACGAGCAGCTCTGTCGGCGTTGGCGTTCTCGCGCTCCATGCGTTGTTCATCTGTTTCTCCATCTTGAGGTGGTACATCCGCAGAGACGACCAAGACCTCGCGATCTAGGGTCTCGAGCTCTTCTCCCAGATAGTTCGGGGAGATAGTTGTGCGGGCGATCTGAAACGCGAGGCGGTCCGGAGACGACTCCCGGTTCATCTGGCGGCGATGGGCCGCAGTAAGAGGTCGTCGAAGCTTCTTGAGGACACGGCACTGGCGAGCCGTGTGCTTGGGATTCTCGTGGATAGGGCAGGGTTCGTCGAGGTGACTCCTGCGGCTTCCACGATCTGGTGTCTTGGGTCCAGATTCGGTCTGGATCTTGCGCTTCATGTAGCGGGATGCTACGTGAGCTGCATTCCGCAAGCCAAGAGGCATGCTGGATGATGATGAGGTCCTGCGAGGGTGTTTGACGCGTTCACAGACTTTGATCGTGTCAGAGAGCATGCCTTCAACACGATCGATCCCCGCGATCAGGTCGCTAGGAGTGGGTGGGTGGGATTCCGTCAACAGATTTGTCCCGATCTGTTGGTTGGAGGTGACCGCGTTGCTCTCGATGACGAGGCAGGCGGCTGGAGCGGTAGATTTCGCCGGCATGGAGCCGAAGCAGATGTCGACGGGATTGGCGAGGATGTCCGCCATGCTTTCCGGGAAGATGACGCTGTTGGTCGAAGCCATCGAGTTGCACGAAGAACCTTGATTCCCCCCTACCTGGCGCGCCAACTGTCAGATGGTGAGATCTAGACAGCCCACGGGGGTGTTAATCCCTGTGGTTTAGTTGTTCGGCGAGGTGGAATCTAAGGCTAAGAACTCGAAGGTTGTGCAAGAGCACACGGAACACAGAGAACACGGCGAGTTTATACTGGTTCGGGCCTCCGGAGAGTAAAACCCTACGTCCAGTTGTTGGTGTAGATTGCTTGAGGATTGCGTATGGATACAAGGGTCACCTCGTCCGCCTTATATTGGCCAGCGGATGAGGTCGGTTCCCAGACTCCTGGTCGGTTACGACCAGGAGACCTAAGTCTAGATTACAACACTTGCCATTATCCGTCGATCTGCTTTGGTCGAAATCCACCGATGTCTTGTCTTGTACGCCAAGTCTTGAGGTCGTGTTGAATTAGGTCGTCGGGGGAATCTTCTGGAAGGTCTTCAGGAGGTCGTGTGGGCTGCCAACTAGGTCGGTTGGGCCCACTGACAGGTCGGCGGGTCTTCTGGTAGGCCGGACCTACTTGTCAGGGACGGCCGTGAGCCGGTCGGTGGGGACCCAGGGGTACCCATGTCTCACAGACTCCCTGCCAGATCTGCAAGAAAACAAGTCATGAAGCCCGCAACTGCTGGTACCGCTACAATGACGATGATGAGTACCAGGACAAGTCCGCGGGTGCTGCTGCTGCAGGGTATGGCATCGACACCAACTGGTATGCTGACAGTGGTGCTACTGACCATATTACCAGCGAGCTTGAGAAGATGACGGTCCGTGACAAGTATGGCGGCCAAGATCAAGTCCACACTGCAAGTGGAGCAGGTATGAAAATCAGTAACATCGGTTGTTCAGTTTTGCATACCCCAAATAAAAGCTTGCATCTTAAAAACATCCTTCATGTGCCTAGTGCAAATAAGAGCTTGTTATCTGTTCATCGTCTTACTTCGGATAATAATGCCTTCTTTGAGTTTCATCCTAATTACTTTCTTATAAAGGATCGGGCCACGAAGGAAATTCTTCATCAAGGAAGATGTGAGAAGGGCCTTTATCCTCTTGCATCTTCATCCTCGCGTTGTAGGCCAGTCAAGCAAGCTTATGGAGTCAATAAACCGTCATCGTCCCGGTGGCATAGTCGTCTTGGTCATCCTGCTTATTCTATAGTTGAGCGTGTTCTTAGAGATAATAATCTACCGTGTGCTAGTGATTCGAGTAGTGAGTCGGTTTGTGATTCGTGTCAAAAAGCTAAGAGTCATCAGCTTCCCTATGGAAGATCAAACAGTGCTTCTAGTTCTCCTTTGGAGCTTATTTTTTCAGATGTTTGGGGCCCTGCTCCTGTCTCGGTTGGTAAACATTCATATTATGTGAGTTTTATTGATGACTTTAGCAAGTATACTTGGGTTTATTTGATCAAACAAAAATCCGATGTCTTCCAAGTTTTCAAAAACTTCCAAAATCTTGTTGAACGTAAGTTTGACAAGAAGATTATCTCTATGCAGACCGACTGGGGAGGGGAATATGAAAAATTAAATTCCTTCTTCCAGCAGATTGGAATAGCACATCGTGTCTCTTGCCCACACGCTCATCAACAAAACGGTGCAGCTGAACGAAAACACCGTCATATTGTTGAAGTTGGTCTTGCCTTGCTTGCCAATGCCTCCATGCCACTAAAATTCTGGGACGAGGCCTTTTTAACCGCAGCCTATCTCATTAACATCTTACCAAGCAGAGTCACGAACTATCGAACCCCTGTTGAGCTTCTACTAAAAGAAAAACCCAACTATAGTTCTCTGCGAGTTTTTGGATGCGCTTGTTGGCCAAACCTGCGGCCATATAATGCCCGCAAGCTTGCATTCAGATCCATTCGATGTGTTTTCCTAGGATACAGCTCTCTTCACAAAGGTTTTAAGTGCCTTGAACCTTCCACTGGCCGGGTTTATATTTCCCGTGATGTAGTTTTTGATGAGAGTGTGTTCCCTTTCAGCGAGATGCATCCCAATGCCGGAGCCCGTCTCCGAAAAGAAATTCTTCTCCTTCCAAATCATCTTCTCAACTCAGGGGGTGCATTACCTGACTCTGGTGTTACTGATGTTCATCCTGGCTCGAGTACAACATCTGTTTTGCAGGATTCCACAAAAAATTCGGCGCAAAGTGATGTCCCGGGCGCCCCAAATGCATGTGATCATGGTGTTCTTATCCAGCCAATCATTGGCACGCGATCCCAGGACGATTCGGCGGCAGCATCAGGCGGCTCGCGATCCCAGGCGGATCCGCCTGCGCACTCGACCGCGTCACGGAGCGCGGCTGCACCAGGCGCCAGTCCGGCGTCGCCACGTGCGCCCACCTCGCCTGTGTCTCCTCGCTCCGCACCGCGTGGGGGGGGATAGCGCCGAGCACGAGGCTGATCTACCTGCGGCGGCTACCGACGCGGGAGGTGATGATGGCACGCTCGGCGGATCTTCTGCGCCGCCTGTGCCGCCTAGTTTTTCTGCGCCAGCAAATGAAGATGCTTCTTCAACAAATAGCCCCAGCTCTTCACCAGAAATTCAGCGTCCCCGGACTCGGCTACAAAGTGGTATTATCAAACCTAAACAGTTCAATGATGGTACTGTTAGATATGGAAATATGTGCTCTACAGGTGAACCTCAATCACTTCAAGAAGCACTTGAGGATCCAAATTGGAAAAAGGCAATGGAAGTCGAGTATGCTGCCCTTATCAAGAATGGTACCTGGGTATTGGTTGTAAGTGGGTATTTAAAATCAAGAGAAAAGCAGATGGTTCAATTGATAGGTATAAGGGCAGATTAGTAGCAAAAGGATACAAACAACAATATGGTATAGATTATGAAGATACATTTAGCCTGGTTGTTAAAATTGCTACTGTTCGTTTGGTTCTATCTCTGGCTGTTGCAAGAGGTTGGTGTTTGAGACAGTTAGATGTACAGAATGCGTTTCTTCACGGTGTTCTGGAAGAAGAAGTATATATGAAACAACCTCCTGGTTTTGAGAATAGTAAAGCGCCTCATTTAGTTTGCAAGTTAGACAAAGCTATATATGGTCTTAAACAGGCGCCTAGAGCTTGGTATTCCAGGTTGAGCACAAAGTTAATTAGCATCGGCTTTAAACCCTCAAAGTCAGATACTTCCTTGTTTATTTATCGGAAAGGAGGGGTAACTATTTATATGTTGATATATGTGGATGACATAATTGTTACTGCTTCCTCTGAAGACGCTGTTGCAGCTTTACTTCGTGATCTTAAAAGTGAATTTGCACTCAAGGATCTGGGAGAATTACATTACTTTCTTGGTATTGAAGTAAAGAGAAACAAGGAAGGAATTGTACTGACTCAAAGCAAGTATGCACGGGATATCTTATCCCGTGTAGGTATGACAAACTGCAAGCCACTATCAACACCTCTTCCTGCTACAGAAAAATTGTCAAGGTATGAAGGGAATCCCTTAAATGATAATGACAGTACAAGATATAGAAGTATAGTAGGTGCTTTACAATATCTCACCTTGACACGACCTGATTTAGCTTTCTCGGTGAACAAAGTATGTCAGTTTTTACATGCACCTACTAGTATTCATTGGACTTCAGTAAAGAGAATTCTCAGATATGTCAGGTCGACAATTGATATTGGTCTGACTATACCAAAAAGAAATTCTTTTCTTGTGAGTGCATTCTCAGATGCAGATTGGGCAGGAAGTGTTGATGATAGACGATCAACAGGTGGTTTTGCTGTGTTCTTTGGCTCTAGTCTTATTTCTTGGAGTGCACGCAAACAAGCAACAGTGGCACGGTCGAGTACTGAAGCAGAATATAAAGCAATGGCCAATGCGACAGCTGAAGTGATCTGGTTGGAGTCATTACTTGCCGAACTTGGAGTACATCTAAGGGCGCCGCCTAGTTTGTGGTGTGATAATTTGGGTGCTACATATCTGTCGGCCAACCCCGTGTTTCATGCAAGGGCGAAGCACATTGAAATCGATTTTCATTTTGTTCGAGAACGGGTCGCTCAAAAACAATTACAAGTTCGGTTCATATGTTCCAAGGATCAGCTAGCAGATGGCTTTACTAAAGCTCTCCCGACTTATAAGTTTGAAGATTTCAAGCACAATCTCAACTTTCGATAGTACGATAGTTTAGATTGGGGGAGGGTGTTGAAAGATATTGTACTCAGGATAGATATGACCGGCTGCGACCGTGTATAGGTTGTTGAGATAAGCCTGCAAGTCAATCTAGGTTTTGTTTAGATGACAGCAGCGGCTAACAACCTGTAAATCTTGTTGTGTACTCCTCAAGGCATGTTGCCTATATATTAACACGCAATCGTGGTGAGCCAAGATAGACAACCACGTTCCCATATTCTTTTACACTCTCCCCGTCCGTCGACGCCATCGCCGGTGCGTGTGCGTGCTCCGCCTACGCAGCCCGCCGCCTCCCGAGGGCACACGACGCATCGGAACCGAACGACGGTCCAACCGAAATGGAACGATGGTCATGGTCGCCTCGAGAGTTCCGACCTGGGTGCCGCCGACCAGGGGAGGGGCGCTGTCCCTGTCCGCGTGCTGCGCTGCTGGTCCGGTCCGAACAAAGAAAGCCGGGCGCACGCCCAAGGCAACCTGCCGACCGACGACCGGCCGGGCACGGGCAGCGGGCACGGCACATGCCGTCGGCGTGCGGTGCGCGGCTGCTGTGCCTCGCCTTGCTGCCGCACCACGCATCAGCAGGCAGCTGACGACCACCGCCACCACCTCCTCACCCTCGGCTGTCGCGACGAAAAGCAGGGCCGCCCGGGTCCGGGCGCGCGGGGATCGCACGCCTCCATGCCAGCACCGCTGCACGGTGCCCAGGACCCGACCGAGTGCTGCACCGCCTGCCCGCCCGGCCGGCAGCAAAGAAGGCTTCCAAAGCGGAGCACTGGGAGGTGGGAGCAGAGCCCAACGACAACCAACGACCACCACAGCACGCAGTACGCACCCACCACCACCACCCGGGGGAGGGGATTCAGGGGGATCCCCCTGGCGGATCCCCTGCTCATGAGGCCATCGATTGCGACCTGATTGATGCCACCCGACGCCACCGGCGGGCCGATCGCCGGATCGGAGCACCACCACCACGGGAGTCGCGGCACGCCACCCTAGGCGGGAGGCCAGCCAGGCAGCTCCAGCGCACATACCAAAGCGGCAAAGCCTGCGTGCGCGCGCCGCGCGCATGCAGCACGGCTGCTGCTGCTGCACGCTGACGACGCTCGCTCTAGCCTACCAGCCCTACTACTCCTGCCTGTCCCAGCTGCCCGTCTCTCCTATCGCATCGCATGCCACGTTGGTTGGACATGGATCCTGGTGCACACACTGTAGCAACGCTCCTAGGATGCCGGTGGGCACGTACGCCGGCCAGCCGGCGAGTCACCGGCGCGGCGCGGCACGATCAGCCGAGATCTTCGGTTCCTGTACTGCCTGTCCTCCGCTGCTCGTTCAAACTAGGGATGGATTCGGATGTCTGGAAATCCGAATTATCCGTATTCGTATCTGCTTTAAACGTCAATATGGATATCCGTATTCGTATTCGATTTTAATATGGATGTCAGATGGATGTATTCGAATCCGATTTTCAATATTATCCGTATTCGACATTATCCGAATTATCCGACAAAAATTCGACATATCCGACATTATTCGTATCCGCAAAACATAAAGTACCCATAGAAACCATCTAAAATTTATTTATATTACTAGATACTAATTACAAATGATGTTAATTTTAATATTGCTAGTAAAATAATTATTTACACCATTTTAACTATTAAAAATTATATATATGACAACTAACTAATTATGCTAACCTAATATTACTAAATTATATAATGACATTTTTTAATTAATTTTGATGTGTCTAATCATAGTAATTTTAAATTATTTAGCAAATAAATAAATTATATGTAAATGTATTTATGTACTTATTTTTACTAATAAAAGATGTATATATATTTACAAAATTACTTATTTTATATTTATTGTGATGTATTAATTAATTAATTAATTAATTAATTAATTAATATGTTATTTGTAATAAGATATCTATTATGTATAATGATCATAATTTATTCTCTACTTGTAACATGATTTGATCAATTATAAAACCATCGACAAATGAAATTGATATTCATTATGACTCTGCTCTGAATCGAGTAAGTATTCGAATGCGAATCCGAATTCGAAATATCCGTTTTGTATTCGTATTCGATAATATTCGTATTCATATCTGAATTCGAAATAAAATATGGTAAATAGTGACATCCGAATCTGTATCCGTGCGTATCCGATCCGAATCCATCCCTAGTTCAAACAGCACCTGGCGCAGCTCGCGGAATCCATCCCTAGTTCAAACAGCACCTGGCGCAGCTTGTGCTTCCGTCGATGGGGATGCGGCGGGCCCACCGGCCAGGCCGCAGCAGCCCGACCAGGTACACTATCGATCGGCTGGTAGTACAGCCTAGTACAACACAGCAGCAGTGGAATCTGGATGACGGGTGGGCCAAGCCAACCAAAGCAACGCACTGTCTGTACTCTGTACTGGAGGAGGGGGCAGTTGGGGTTTTGGCGCCAAAAAGACGGGGTGGGTTGGTCGACCGCGTGGACACGATTTGAACCCCGAGCCGCCTGGTCCCGCCGCCGTTCCCGCCCCCGTCGTCTCGGTCTCCGCGGCGGTTTTGGCGCCAACGCCCCGCGAGACCAGGGGCGTGTTTGTTTGGAGCGGCTAAACTTTAACCGATCTAAATTGATAAGTTTGACCGCAAATTAGATGTATTAACTAAAGTTATTTTACATATTAACTAAAGTTATTTTACAAAACTACCTCCATAACCTTGAGGCTAAATCACGAGACGAGTCTAATGAGATTTTTGACCGCACGATTAGATGATGTTTACTGTAGCATTATTGTAGCAAATCATGGCTTAAGTAGGCTTATTAGATTCATCGCGCAAAGTTACACTCATTTGTGAAAAGGTTTTGCAAATAAATTCTTTTTACTGCTTCATGCGTGCAAGATTCTTTAGGACTAAAGTTTAGCCTCCCAAAACAAACAGGGCCCAGGAGTTTTGGCGCCAAGAAACAGCAGCAGGCGAGGCGAGCCGAGCCGGCGCGCCGCGCGGCGGGGCGGGGTCAAAGAAAGGGATCCTGCTGCAGTGCTGCTCCACCGTCCTGTCTTTTCCAGGAGAACAGGACCATGAGGGTGTTTGGATGCAGAGGTAAATGGAGCAAATGTACCCTAGATTTATCACAAAGCATCCAAACATGTAGGGTAAATATGGTGGGGCAAATGTTTTGCCTCCCTAATTCCATTTACCCCTAAAAAGTACTCCCTCCGTCCCACAAAGACCGTTCGTTTAGAAAATTTAGGACATGCTAGTAGTTGTGAAAAATGACCTTGTTGCTCCTAATTAATCATACATTGGAATTTGAAAAGAGACATCAAATAAGTATTTTATTGGCTCCATACGTTTCTCAATACAATATTTCCTTGGTACTTGGTGTTAGTTTAATGAGAAAAGCATTTAATACGAGCTAAAAGAACACTCTTTGTGAGTGAACAGTCTTTGCGGGACGGATGGAGTAGTAAATTGGAGCAAAATTGTGGTGGACCCCAGCCTCTCTCTCGCATTCATATCCACATTTACCCCATATTTACCCCTCAATCCAAATACCCTAAAGAGCAAATATCAGTACGGGCAAATGGGAGGAGCAAAACATTTACTTTGAGGTAAATATTTACCCCTACCATCAAACATGGCCCGTGCCTCCTCTCGACACCACCGGCCGTGTGGCCCCCGGCAGCGGCGGCGTGGTCCACGCCGACCACCGGGCTATCGGGATCCACACCTGACCTGAGCCCTGTGCTGTGCCCTGTGCTCCTCTCAGCTCCCAGTCACAGCGTCGTCGCAGGGAGAGCGAGGGAGGCAACGTGCTGCAGGCTGTAGGCTGTAGGCTGTACAGTAGCAGTGTAGCGCCAGCACACTGTAGCGTCCGCGGCGAGGCCTGCGACGAGGAGCCGACCGATCGCGTCGGTGCACGGCACGGGCACGGGGAGCGTGCATGCCTCCATGGATCACGGACGTGATGACGCGGGCGTATCTCCATCAGGTCAGATTCGCCGTACGGAACCGTGAGATCATATCATGCCGGAATCATGGCGCGGCCGATCCACCGCCGGATCTCGGGCGCATTCATGCCGATCCGCCGCCGCCTCGCAGGTTCGCACGTCGCGGCCGACGAGCCCCGGCCTTTCGCGCCAAAGCACATTTTCCGTTTTCCTTTTTCTGTATTGATTGAAAAAATGTATAAAAGGAGAGGGTAATCTGCCTTGCCTCCGGGTCTCCGGCTGAGATAATTTTTTAGCGGAAGTTTGATGGACATGATTAGTTAATAAACTGATACATCATTTAAAAACATTTGAAATTAGGATGAAATACTTTTCCTCAATGCATAGTTTCACACATTGTTATTTTCTATAGGTTACGTACAAGGTACAACCTGACTATGTAATTATCTACATAGAGTTTTCATCCACATGAAACTCATTTCGTATCTCTCATCGTTGGTATAATGTCCCATCATAAAAATGCTTACATGACAGCTATCTGGTGCCCACGAAACCCCCACTGTGAATGACAATTTATATGACTTTGCCCAGGGTTTGACGAATACTTGATCCCTCTTTTTTTTCTACTAGGGTCGAATTTTCTATTCATTTTTAAATAAAGGAAAATACTTTGGTTTGTCAACATGTTTAAAGTAGTGGGATCATTGGCCTGCAGTTTTGAAATGAGGGGAAAGTCAAATGATAAACAAGTTCTATTACAAAAGTCAAGCATCATTTGCTAGTCCCTCCCCCACATTTGGCCAACAACAATACTCCTTGCTGGTTTTGGTACGGTGTTTTGGCTTGGTCAGAAATAGTAATAGTTTCTCCTCGATAATACAGGACCTCATTTGCCTTTACTTGCCAAAACAAAACACCGACGCTAGTTGACTTTTCAAACGTTTTGTGATCTTTTTTACTTTTTTAGTAGAAACTATATTAATGAATGATTTTTCATCCTACTATCTAGGAGTACGTATGTTGATGCAGCCAGAACCAGGGAGGATGGCAGCTTCAAACGGCGTTGGGAGAGTGTTTCGATACCCTTCAGCACCTAGTCAGACTACGAGCACTCCAATGCAGACTCTATCATAGAGTCTAAGCTTATTTATTATTTTTGTATCTATTGTATTTTACTGATGTGACGTTGTATTTATGAAAGAAAAAAAAAAGACTCTAAGTCTTATTTAGACTCCAAGGGGAGTTCCTTTTTGATACTTTGAAACAAAGAGGTTTTTGTGATACTTGGCGCAATTGGATCAGAAGTGTGATGGTGGGAGGCACTTTGTGTGTAAAAATTAATGATGTGATAGGAAGTTATTTTAAGAGTAGAAAGGGGGTTAGACAAGGGGATCCTCTGTCTCCCCTTCTTTTCAATCTTGCTGCAGACTGTCTAGCCAAAATGGTACAGTCTGCTCAAAGCAATGGTCTAATAAAAGGCCTTGTTCCTGAATATATCCCTAATGGGGTAGCAATCTTGCAATATGCAGATGATACAATTCTGTGTCTAGCAGAAGAAATGGAGACAGCTCAAAATATGAAACTTCTGTTATACATCTATGAAAAAATGTCAGGTCTAAAAATAAACTTTAATAAAAGTGAAATAATCATGGTATCATCTGATGAGCAGAAAGCAAACATTTATGCAGATATGATGGACTGTGCTAGTGGAAGTTGGCCTATTAAATATTTAGGAGTTCCTGTGGCAGGATCCCGACTTCATGTGGCAGATTGGGCTATGTTGGATGAAAAGGTGTTATAAAGGCTTGATGGTTAGCAGTGTGCTGCCCTATCCTCTGGAGGGAAATTAATTCTGTTAAATGCTTGCTTAAGCAACATCCCAACCTATGCCATGTCTATGTATTTACTGCCCAAGACCATTCTGAAAAGAATGGATAGAACAAGAAAAAGATTTTTTTTGGCAAGGAAGAGGTGTGAAAAAGAAATATTATCTTGTCAAGTGGGCTGTGATTACCAGACCAAAGAAGAAAGGTGGGCTGGGAGTTAAAGATTTAAGGAAAATGAATATAAGTCTCTTGTGTAAGTGGTAGTGGAAACTTGAAACAGGAGAAGGTTTGTGGCAGGAAATAGTAAGGAAAAAAATACAAGATTGATAGGGGGATAACCCATGTGAAACAAAAGCCTACAAATTCCCCTGTGTGGAATGATTTACTGAAAATCAGAGAGGTTTATCTGGAAGGCATGCAGATGAAACGTGAGGATGGGAAAACTACAGATTTTTGGAGAGATCTTTGGAGTGGCAGTGTGAGTTTAAAAGATAAGTTTAGTGATCTTTTTGAAGTGTGTAATGAGCAAATTGTGACAGTTGCAGAGTTAGCAGAAAGGAGATGGGGTTTAACCTTTAGGAGGTGGTTGGGAGAAAGAGCCCAGAATCATCTAAGGCAATTGAGAGACATCTTGTGCTCTTGTGCGCTGGGTACTGAAAGCGACACGCCTATTTGGTCTTGGGGGAAAAACAAGACCTTCTCTGTCAAAACTTTGTATGCTCACCTCTGCAGAGTGGATACTGGGAACCCAATAAGAGAATTTGGAAAGCTAAGATTCCACTAAAAATACAAATTTTTATGTGGTAAATAAATCAGGATGCTATTTTGACAAAAGACAACTTAGTTAAAAGAAACTGGCAGGGGGCAAGCGATGCAGCTTTTGCTCATTGACTGAAAATGCAAATCATTTATTTTTTGAATGCTCGCTTACCAGATTTGTGTGGAGTTTGATTGCGTGGGTGATTGGTGCTGATTGTAGACCAACTAATGTTGAACAATATTGGGTGTGGTGTGATCGTTTCCTATCAAATCACAAAAAATTCATATGTTAGGGCTTGCCGCAGTATGTTGGGCTCTGTGGCTAACCAGAAATAAAGTTTGCTTTGAGAAAAAGTTTGTCAGATCTCCTGTTGAGATCGTCTGCTCAATATCTTCCTTTTTACAATATTGGGCAGGTCTTCAGAAGGAAGGACTCAAGTTGGATGTGGAAGCAGGAGCAGGGGCGGAGGCAAGGGGGGCTGGCAGGGGCCTGGCCCCCCCTATGAATGTAAAGTTACCACTGAATTTTTTGAAATTTGAATAAAATTTGAAAATTTAACAAGGTTGGCCCCCCCCTAACATTCAAAAATTCAAATTTCTGGCTCCGCCTCTGAGCAGGAGCAGAGGCACTAAAGAAGGCAGCACTGGCGTTCCATCCGACTCCAGGAGATCAAGGAGACCCGGGTTCAGAGATGGTGCTTCCGAATTAAAACTTCAGGAGATGAACTGGAAGAAGGCAGGCACATGTTGTGCGACAGCTGAAGCCAAGTTGAAGGATAAAGCCTCTTCGGCTTGTGTCTCTCGTTTTCTGTTAAGCGTGTGCGTGTAGTGGGTTAAACTTGGTATGTGTGCTGTAATCTCTTTTAAGGTTTGGTTGCATAGTGTTAGTTGTTCCCTCCTCCATCTTCAAACTGGAGTTAAACCCTGGGTGTTTTTTCTCCAGGCTTGTTGATGTGAGGGGGGGGGGGTTAGTCAACTGTCTGGTTAATCTGTTGCGGAACTGTGGAAACTTGAACTCTGTAATTTCGTTACTCTTTGGTAATGAAATTCAGGCGTGGCCCATGTTGGAAAATTTAGACTCCAAGTCTATGAGACCTTCGAAATAATATATAGTATTAGACTCTTTGATAGAGTCTGCATTGGGAGTGCTCTAATAGTCTCTAGTCCCACCCATATTTGTAAGAAAGGACTAAAAGTAATTAAAGATGATTAAAGATTGTGCCTTACTAGAGAGAGGGGGACTAAAACACATTTTAGCTCACTTCTTCCCTATCAGAGAGTTTTAGTTTCTAGTATCTTTCAATCCTACCTGTTTAGAACTTTAGTCCCTAAGACCAGTCTTAGTGCAAATTTCATTGCACAATTACCTAGAACAAAAAACTAGGTAACCACTCTAGTAGAGTTTCATGGTGATGAAACTCTCCTCACATCTCATGAAACTTCATCATTCTCTCTCGTCACCCCATCAGTAAAAAATTAATGCACGAAACTCTGCTATGAAAGTTTATTGACACTGGCTTAAAAATGAGTAAATTTAGTCTGATTAGTTTTAGTCATCACCGTTAGACTAGCACGATCACACGGGCACGGTTGGGCTCCAAGTCGAACCCACTGAATCTCCAGTATACAGGGCATGCTTGGATGGTGGCGTTAGTGTTAGTTTGGTGCAAACTAACACCAAAACTAACACTTTGTTCCCAAACACATGTGTTAGTTTGGTGTTAGTTGGAACTAACACTCCCAAAAAACTAACCCCTCCAAGAGGTGGTAATTGGTGTTAGTTTGGTGGACCCCACCCCAATTTACTCCTGTCCCCCCCCCCCTCTCTCTCTCTCTCCACAGCAAATGATTGCAAAAGAAGTATTAAATGCAAACTAACACATGAAACCAAGTGACAAGGCCATGGACCAGGGCCATCAAGACCTCTAAAAAACGCAGCACGGACCCATGTACGGTACACTTTGGTGACTAATACAACGAGTATTAGTCCCCCCGAGTACCTGAGGGTCCGTACGACTTGTTTGCGTAATGGGCCTAGAAGCAGGCGGCCCACTGCCACTCGTACCATCTCTTCCGAGTACTTGGCGGCCCGTACGACAAGTATTCACCTCCGCCTCCGACTACTCGCTCGCACGAGTAGTCTCCGCCATCTGTCTACGACTACTCGTTCGCACGAGTAGTTTCCGTCGCCGACCCGCGCAGGCTTCGCAGGGAAGGCGCGGGGCGTGTGGGCCCCTCCAGATCGAGATCCCGGGAACTCCGCGCACACCTCCCCGCGCGACGCCACGTGTTTGCACCACCACAGCGGTCCGCCCTGGCCTGTCCGATTCAGTGTCAGGGGACGGATTCGTCAAACCCTGCCACAAACGGCACAGTAGCCGTCGTACTGCTAATGACGTAAGGAACGCTGGGCAACGCACGGTGCAGTACACGCTACACCCTGAGCATCGGAAGACGTGGCATAGGTTACCTACTCGCACGAGTGGTTTTCCGCCTCCGACCAGTTCAAGACTTGGCCGCCAAGGCCACAGGTACATGGGCCTCATTGGTATCCCGTGATACCCAGGCGCGCGACTCGCCACGTGCTGGACCCTCCATGCCGGTCCGCCCGGACCAGGTCGATCTGGTGTCAGAGGGCGGATCCTTCTGCCGCTCCTCAGCGGGGGCAGCACGTATCGTACTACGGATGGCAAGGGAAGCGCTGTGCCACGAACGGCACAGTGTAAGCCGTCACCTATCCCTCGATCGTCGGGGCACAGACCACTCCGTGTCCACAGTACCCGGAAAAGACAAATCCCTGATCCACTGACGAAGTCAGGATACGAATCTAGATTCCTATACCAGACTAACTACTCGGAGAAGGGTGCGGGGGGCCCCGGGACGGCTACTTGGCTCGCATGACTCAGGAGAGGCCTGCACCGTCACCTGGAGTGCCATAACAGTGCTTCACCGCTACTGCTGACAGCCGGATGCAGAAGAAGGACGCCCTAGACTGTAGACCAGCTTACACCTTCGATATAACCCCTCTGAGCCTCTCCCTTGTGACTATAAAATGGGAGGGCAGGGACACTTACCGGACACGTTCGTTTCCACCCCCACACGCACTTAGTATCGATATCTCATCTCATACAACCCCACAAACGCTCACACACTCACGTACGCATACTCATGCTACAAGAACCACTCAGACACCAGGGACTTGGGCTTGAAACCCTCTCCCGACTTGTTTGTACCCCCTACTACAAACTCCCGAGCATAAAGAACACCCCCTCTCAGACTGGATGTACGGCATTACTCTCCGGAGGCCCGAACCAGTATAAACCCGAGTGTCTCTTGTGCTACCGTGCGGATCAGTACACGCATTCTTATAAATTTACTTGCCAGCGGTAACAAACCCCGACAGTTGGCGCGCCAGGTAGGGGCCTTCGCGTGTTTTCGACGTTCTTTTTAGAGTCCGCACGGCCGTCCCATCATTCGCTCCGACGAAAGCCATTGACAAGCCATCACTGATGAGCTCCCTCATGGGATCGACCGACTCGCTCCTAGCTGGGCTCGAGATCCAGTTCGGGAGCCTGAGTTTCTCGGCGACTAGAGACGGCTATCTCACCAACCTCGTCGACGAGGTCGTCGACGCACCTGCACCAACTGCTGTTCCGGCCACCACATCACGCTCACCCCGATGCAAGAGGCGCTCCGGCAAGTGCTCGAAGCGGGCCAAGGTGGAGCGACGTAGGGTGGCACATGCTAGCTCCCTCCCGCGGGGTGAAGCTGACACGCCGCTACCTACCGGCGCAGCAGAGGACTCCCTGCCGTCAGACTCAACAGAGCGCATCGCCAGAGAGAGCGCCCCGAGGCCGTCTCTCTCCCGAGGGACATGCTACGCGGCGGCACACTCCTCTTCATCAAGAATGGACCGAGCTCTGTATGATAACCACCCAAGTCATCGTCTCTGGTGCAACATGAAGCTGCCAGCGACCTCGCCCAATGAGCAGTACCTCGTGACTGACGGTACTGATGACATCTCGGGCCCGGAATGGGATTGCTCCGGGCATCGCGACGCCGGCGCCTTCCGTCGTTTCCAGACGGCGGCGGACTATTGCTTCGGTTATTCCGACGACTCCGACGACGGGGGATACGACCCCTCGCGCGAGTGCTTTGTCGTCAGCAACGCTCCGGTCGCCCCGGCGCCGGCCCACACTCTGGAGGGGGCGGTCCACTCCGCCCACAGCTCGACAGTGGATAGCACGGCCGGGGCGCGAGACCCACCCAATGTCACCGCACAACGGGCCTGACTAGAAGAGCTGGAGGACGCACAGTGCCAGCTCGACGACGAACGAGCCCAGCTCCACCAACAACTCGGGCAGGACCCGAATCCGACTCCCGCCCGCGTACGCGCGACGGACGTCCAGCAACGCATCACCAACGACGATCGAGACGTCATTGACGGCACGCCTGTCTTCAAAAGGGCGTCGCAAAATCTAGCGGCAGCAGCAGTTCTTCTCCGGAAGATCCCAGAGCCCACCACGCCTCAAGAAAAGGAAATGCATAAGCAGATCAAGACGCTCCTCAAGACTGCCGCCGTGCAGCAGGCGGAGAGTTCCGCTTCTCGACAGCGGGGCTCGCAGGGTCGCGGGCACTCCGAGCCACGACAACCTGCAGCACCGTCACAGCAGCCGCGACGGTCTGAGGAAGTCAACGTACCGGTCAAGAGCTGCTTGGGCCCTAACCGCGACGGGCGCGACACCATCAAGGCGCGACGGAGGGTCGACGTGGTCCAAGACGACGGTTGTGAGCAGCAGCCTCGCAAGGAGTACAGTCGGCGGCGTGGCGGCCGTTACGATAGCGATGAAGATCGAAGCCGGAGCAACTCACCTGATGCACAAGGGTGTCGCGCTTTTGGGAGGAATGTGCGCAATGCCCATTTCCCCTCGTGTTTTAGAGCTTCGACCTCCGTACCAAAGTATGACGGTGAAACCAACCCCAGCGTTTGGTTGGAGGACTACCGACTGGCATGCAACGCCGGCGGAGCTCGGGACGACCTATTCATCATCAAGAATCCCCCGCTACATCTCGCGGACTCGGCTCGTATGTGGCTCGAGCACTTGCCGCGAGGCAAGATCGACAGTTGGTCGCAGCTATGCGACGCCTTCATCGGCAACTTCCAGGGCACGTACGCCCGACCAGGGAACCCCTGGGATCTCCGCAACTGCAAGCAGATGAAGGGCGAGAGCTTGCGTGATTACATTCGACGTTTCTCCAAGCGGTGTACCGAGTTGCCTAGCACCACCGACACAGACATCGTCTCGGCCTTCCAGAACGGCACCACGTGTGCCACGCTAATCCATCGGATCGGGCGACGGAAGCCACGAACTACTCGGGAGTTGCTCGACATTGCGACCGACCACGCCAACGGGGAAGAAGTTGTGGCCGCAACGCTTAGCCCCGGTACCAGTAAGGGGAAGCAGCCAGTCGAAGTCAACGATGGTCCGTCCGCACCAACCAACAAGAAAAATAAGAATAAGGACAAGAGGTACCACGACGACACCTTGGTGGCTACCGTCGACCGAAAGGCGGTGAAACCGAGAAGTAACCCGCCAACGGATCACTTCGAGAAGCTGTTGGAGGCTCCATGCCCCAACCACGAGGGCCTAGTCAGGCACGCCTTCAAGGACTGCAACTTGATGAAGTCATACCTCTCCGACACACTGAAGAAGCGAAACACTGCTCCGACCAGTGATGGAGGGAAGGACAAGGGCAACGACGAAGGTGCTTACCCCCACAAAGATGGAGCAGTCATGATGATCTTCGGGGGTTCGGAGGCGCGGCCACAAAGACGCCAGGAGAAGCTGATCCGGCGAGAAGTTTACCAGGTTGAGCGTGCGACCCCGACGTTCCTGAAGTGGTCGGAGACGCCGGTCACATTCGACCGGCACGATCATCCCGACCACATACCACGACCAGGCAACTATCCGCTAGTCGTGTCACCCTTGTTCGGCACTAAGCGTGTGCACAAGGTACTGATGGACAGAGGCAGCGGCCTCAACGTCATCTACATGTCGACCTTGGACGACATGGGGATCCTGCGGTCCCGACTGCGGCCGTCGACGGTGCCTTTCTGAGAGCCAGGTGTGGTTCGAGGACCGGTGGATGGTCGCTTCCTGGTGTGATGAGTGATTGACAACGTGGTGTGGACTGATTCTTGGCTAAGTATTGCAGGTGCAGGTTGCGGCTTGACTGGTGCAGGTGCAGGTGAAGAACAAGCGTGAAAGGTCGTTGCCGGTGAGGCCTCCAGGTGTGGAGAAGATAAGTAGGCTTGGTTCGAGGGACCCGGTGGCCAGCGGGGTCAAGTGCGGGCCGCATGGTGGCAAGAACGGCAAGATGAAGTCATGGACGATTTCTTGGTTGAGCCTCAAAACCAAGGTCGAGCCGGGACTACGTGGGAGCCGAGTCATGAGTGGTGATTGGCGGAGGCTACACCGAGTTCGCGGGGTTTCCGGTGGTTCACCAGAAAACCACTGGGTTCCTTGGTTGATCCACAAAGCCAAGACCGAAGAACCGAAGACGGAGGTGCAGCAGCTCCAGACCGGTCTGACCGGTGGGTCTGACCGGTCTGACCGGTGGGTACCGGTCTGACCGGTGAGGAGCACCGGTCTGACCGGTGTGCGACGACGCAGTCCGGAATCTTCGAAGCGGAGGACACGCGTCGGGATCGCAAGGCTTGCGTCGAGGCTAAGCAAGTTTGCGGTCGCTGGGCATCCGTCCGATGGTGCGAAGACAAAGACTTCCAATTTCGCCCTTGAGGGGCATGTATCCCTAGTTAGCTAGTAAGGGTATTTTCGTCTTTCGGTTGCCTCCATATAACCCAAGTGGTGAGAGGATGGCTGCCATCTCTAGGAACCCTAGCTCATTTGGTTTTCCTATTTTTCCTTCCTATTTTCTTAGGATTTTCGTAGGACTAGCTTGAGAGCTTCATGGTGAGATCTTGTGAGAGGGAAGGATGATCGGGCGGCAAGCTAGACCTTGTATGAACCTCTTTGGTATGTATAGATGATTCGGCGTGGTTCCTCAAGGCTTGGATGTGTCTTTCCCGTTTCTCCTTTTTGGTGATTTTTGGAGCCCTTTCTTGGCGATTTTCTTGGAGCGATTTCGAGGCCTTTCTCTTTGGGATTTGGTGGGGGATGTATGCATGAACCCTTCGTGGTTCTTTACCCTTTGATTCCCCTTCCAAATCCGTGAGCAAAGGGGCTCGATTTTGGGGTTTTCGTGGCTCTAGGGTTAGAGGTGTTCTTGGTGGGATTTCTTCGATTCCTCTTGATTTGACAAGTTTTGGTGGACCAAATCTTGGCTATGGAGTACCCATGAGGTGTTCCTACTATCCCCAAAGTCTTGTGCAAAACCGTGGAGCGGATCGGGAGATCGGGAGTTGGATTTGGAAGAGTTGACTCGCGGGCGCTGTTCATCCCGAGCTACCCAGGCACGATCGGTCTGACCGGTGCTCTTGACTGGTCTGACCGGTTCTAGCCCTTGGTGGGTTTTTGTCTCGGGGAACAGCCTTGTCCGTGTGGTTTTGTCCCGTGGTCCTGCTGTTCAGTTCTTGGCGTGTTTGGAGTTGTTTTGCTAGGATTTGTGAGGGGTTCTTCTTCCTCACAGGTTGTGTTTCGTGGTGGTTTTTGTTCCAGGACCTAGAGGATTCACTGAGGCTTCCTGGAACGTTTGCTGTGCGGCTGCTGTAGCCACCGGCCTGACCGGCTCTGTCCACCGGTCTGACCGGTGTCACCGGTCTGACCGGCGCAGGCCATCGGTCTGACCGGTGTAGCACAGGCAGCAAGCCGTGCAAGTTTCCGCTGTGTGGTTTGGTGAGTTTTGGCTCGGAAGGTTGAGTGTTGGTTCCTAGGACCAGTAGCACTCCAGTGGCTACGTGGTCTTGACCAACTTGGGTAGTTGGGTCAGAGACGTGAGTTGGAAGCCGTGTTCGTCTTGTTGGAGTTCTCATCTCCTTCGAGAAGAATTTTTATCGGCTCCCATTCACTCCCCCCCTCTCTGGTTCGCCTAATCGGTCCTTCAATTGGTATCAGAGCCGGTTCGGGTCTTTATTGACTCTTACCAGTCTAAGATCCAAAGATGGCGTACCAGGAACGGGGTTCGGGTCCTCCGCACTTCGATGGGAAGAACTACCAGATGTGGCAAAGGCGGATGGCGGCGTTCCTCCGCGGAAAGGGTCAGATCCTTTGGGATGTCACGGTGAACACAGTTTATGTTCATCCGATGAACTTCCTTGCTCCAGGATCGAGGGATATGTTCGAAGCCAACAACAAGGCTGTCGACTACTTGTTTCGTGCTCTGTGTCAGCCTGAATTCGATCGGGTTCAGACAGAGGACTTAGCTTGTAGGATTTGGGAGCAGTTGAAGGATGCTCATGCTGGGAATGCTCAGGTTCAGGCTCGGATGTACGCGACTTACCGGAGAGAGTACGAGAACTTCACTCATCTCCCCGGTGAGTCCGTCGATGCCCTTTTCCAGCGATTTACGGTCGTTGTGAACAACATGAGAGCCAATGTGGACGTCCTCCCATACAATGATCATGATAGAGCCGTGAAGCTCTTGCACTCGTTGGATCGTACCGTATGGGACGGGAAGTTTGAGGCTATTGTTGAGTCCGAGAAGTATGACACCTTGATGGTGAACGAGCTGTTCTTGAAGCTCAAGTCGGCTGAGTTGGACCGTGGTATGACAGCCAAGATCGAGAGCCCGACTGATTCTCATAATCTCGCTCTCGTTAGTGGCAAAGGAGCTAAGTCTAACGCTAACGCATCCTCCAGGATGTACTCTCTGTCTTCCTTGATGTCTTTGCCAGATGAGGAGTTCGACGTTCTTGGAGAGGACGAGCTGGCGTTGCTGACCAGGCGGTTCGAGAGGCTGCACGAGAACCAGGTGAACACGAGGAGGACAGCACGGATGTGCTTTCAGTGCGGCAAGCTAGGACACTTCGTCGCCGACTGCCCGGAGAAGACGGAGAACAAGGACGGCTACAAGGACGGCTACAGGCACCGATCGAGCAAGGATGGCAAGTACCGATCGAGGCGCGATCACAAGCACAAGAACAAGCACAAGGACGAGCGACGGTCGAGGAAGAAGGATGGCTGCGGCAGGAAGGCCCGAGCAATGGTCGAAGCGAGCGACGTCGACTCCAGCTCCGCCTACTCTTCCTCAAGCTCGAGTAGCAGTGAAGATGAAGGTGATCGGCGCAAGAACAAGAAGTCATCCAGGAACTTGAGCGGGTTGAGCTGCTTCGCGAGAGATGGCTTCTGCGGCATGGCTCGTAGCTCCGGCAGCAAGAAGAGCCACCAGAGTGACTCGGATTCTGACTCTGAGGATGAGGTATGTGATGAGCTCTCTTCTTTGCGCAAGGAGAATGATGAGTTGGTTGACTTGCTTGATAACTGCGATCACATGCTTAGAGAGGCCAAGAAGATGAGGAAAGAGCTTAGGGCCTCACTAGAAGATGCTAGGAACCGTGTGGCTGAGCTAGAAACCCAGAACCTAGATGCTAAGCTTGAGATTGATTCGCTTAAGGCTTCTCCTGTGGTTTCTGATGAGATTGATTGCTGTGATTGCTCTGTGTACCTAGCTGATCTTACTGCTCTTAAGGATAAGCATGCTTCTACTTGTGATGAACTAGATATGCTTAGGGTTGAAGTGGCTGAGCTTAAGTCTAGACCTGCTTTGCTAGGTGCTTGCACTTCTTGCCCTGTTTTGCATGGAAAGATTGATGAGATGCATGCTTACACTGTTTCCCTTGAGGCTAAGTTGAAAGAGCCTATTCCCACTTTTTGCTCTACTTGTGAATTGCATGCGGTTAAGAATTTGGAGCTTGCACATTATGTTGATCGCTTGCAGGATGAAAATGATGAGCTGAGAAAATGTATGAGCTGGTTGTCGGGTCAGGAGCCTCAGCTCGGTATCATGATAGCGGCTTTCAAACGCTATGATGGTCAGGCACTTGGGGCTGACAAGCTTGGAGAGAACTGTGGTGAGGGAGTTGAGAGAGTTGGAGAGATTCCTATCCCACCACCAAATAGACACAAGAACAAGTTTGAGCCCAAGCCCAACCATCTCAGAAACAAACTTGACACTACTCCAGATCCACCCATATTCCCTCACCCAACAAATGATTTTCAGAAACCGGTGAAGTTTGTGAGCCCAAAGGGAGGTGAGGAAGGAGAGAAGAAGGGTGAGAAGCCGAGTGGGCAGCCCCAACCCAAGCCTAAGCCTAAGCCACAGCCCATAAAGTTCCATTGTGGGTATTGTGGGAGAGATGGTCACAAGGATGAGTTTTGCTTCAAGAGGAAGCGTGAGGAGAGAATGGCTAGAGAGTGGGCTAACAGGGACAGGTACCACCCCTCTAATGGTGTACCTGAGCCTCGTATGCAGATGCCCAGGGCCAAGGCGATTGTGAGGACGGTTCCGGCTTGGGGAGACCGGAAGGCTGCAGGTGTTGCTGCTGGCCGAGCCACACCGGTCAGACCGGTGTACTACACCGGTCAGACCGGTGCAGGTCTGGGCAGACAGCGAGTCGGGTTTCGTGCTCGTGAGGATGCTCGGTTTGGTTCTGGAGGTCGTGGTTCTGGTGGTTGGTCTGGAAAGTTTGCAGGTGGTCAATTTGCTAGGCGTTCTCCACCTCGTGCTCAATACGAGGGTGGGAAGAGTCATAGCTTTGAGATGGAGAGGAGGAACGATCCACGGTTTCCCTTTCGTGGTTTTCGTCCTCCTCCAGCTAGAGAGGGTTGGTTCCCTCGTGGTGGTTACCATGGTGGTGTTCGTGGTGGTAGCTTTGATAGGCGTGATGATTTGGTTTGTGCTAACCCCACTTTGGAGCAAATGGCTCGGCACTGGTTTTACTCTTTTGGTACTAACCCCAGTGCTGAGTCGTTTGTTCACTCACGTGCTCGCTTTTGAATTTCAGGTGGGAGACTTGAAGAACATTTGGTTGATTGACTCTGGTTGCTCGAGGCATATGACCGGAGACAAGGGGTGGTTCTCAAGTCTCGTCCCGGTGGTGACAAAGAAGTACATCACCTTTGGGGACAATGGGCGAGGGCGTGTGCTGTCAGAAGGTGAGATTAAGGTAAGTGACAAGATCACTCTCAGGCGTGTTGCTCTTGTTCAATCGCTTGGATACAATTTGCTTTCTGTGTCCCAGTTGTTGGATGAGGGTTTTGAGGTGTTGTTCCGGCCTGGTGGTTCTCGGATTTTAGATTCTCGGGGGGATCTTGTTTGCATGGTCGTTCCCGAGGGTCAGGTGTTCCGAGCTGATTTTTCTCAGTCTTCTGGTGTGGAGCGTTGCTTCTTGGCTGGTTCTTCGAGTGAGTTGTGGAAGTGGCATAGGAAGTTGGGTCACTTGAGCTTTGACCTTTTGTCTCGCTTGAGTAAACTCAATTTGGTCCGAGGATTGCCACGATTGAGGTTTGAGAAAGAGTTGGTTTGTGCGCCGTGTAGGCATGCCAAGATGGTAGCCTCTTCTCACCCGCCTCTCACCGATGTGATGACTGAGCGTCCATGCGAGCTGCTCCATATGGACCTTGTTGGCCCAGCTCGTGTGCGATCTGCGGGTGGGAAGTGGTATGTCCTTGTTGTGGTGGACGACTACTCTCGGTATGCGTGGGTGTTCTTTCTTGAGGAGAAAGGGGAGACGTTTGGTTTTGTTCGAGATCTTGTCTTGAGGTTAAGAAACGAGAGGCACGGAGATGCCATACGAGCGATCCGCAGTGACAATGGCTCAGAATTCAAAAACTCTCGCTTCGAAACCTTTTGCCATGACTTGGGTCTTGAACATCAGTTTTCTAGTCCGTATACGCCTCCCCAGAATGGCGTGGTGGAAAGGAAAAACAGGACCTTGTGCGAGATGGCTCGGACGATGCTCGACGAGCATAGGACTCCGAGAAGGTTCTGGGCTGAGGCGGTCAATACCGCGTGCCATGTGTCGAACAGGATCTACCTCAGGGTTCACAAGAAGAAAACCTGTTACGAGTTGATGCACGGTCGCACACCCAAGGTGAGTCACTTCCATGTCTTTGGTTGTAAATGCTTCATTCTGAAGAAAGGGAAGAAGTTGGACAAGTTCGAGGCTGGGTCTGTCGATGGCATTTTCTTTGGTTATGCATCTCATTCTAGAGCATTTCGTGTGCTCAATCTTGAAACTAACCAAATCGTGGAGACTTGCGAGGTAACCTTCGACGAGACACAGCCACGTAGTCAGCTTGTTTTTGAGTGTGCAGGTGACGACGAACTTGGCGAGGAGATCTTTCAGGAGGAGGAGCATGAACATGGAGATGATGAAGATGGCGGTGTGATGCCCGCGGCTGAACATGTACCTACTACTTCGACGACGATCGAGAATGGACCCTCTCCCACACCTACAACGACAAACCCAGATCAAGGCGAAGCTGCTGTTGAGGGGGAGGTAGCATCAAGGCGAGAACCTCCCCGACGAGTGCAAGTGGATCACCCAGCTTTGAGAATCATCGGCGACATGAATGAACGTACTACACGGTCGAGGGTTCGGAACAATTCTCATTTCGCTCATGCTGCTTTTGTTGCCACTTTTGAGCCCAAAGACATTGGACATACGTTATCTGATCATAATTGGGTTAACTCGATGCATGAGGAGTTGGAGAATTTTGAGAGGAACCAAGTTTGGGTGTTGGTTGACCCTCCCCCAGGGTGTAAGCCGATTGGAACAAAATGGGTGTGGAAAAATAAAGAGGGAGAGAAAGGAGAAGTGGTGAGGAACAAGTCGAGACTTGTTGCTCAGGGGTACAGTCAGAAAGAGGGGATCGACTACGAGGAGACTTTCGCTCCTGTAGCTTGTTTGGAGGCGATCAGGATCCTTCTAGCTTTTTCCGTGGCTAAAGGGTTCAAGTTGTACCAGATGGATGTGAAGAGTGCTTTCCTGAACGGTGTGTTGGAGGAAGAGGTGTTTGTGAGGCAACCACCGGGGTTTGAGAGTGAGAAGTACCCTCACCGGGTATACAAGTTGAGGAAGGCGCTGTATGGGTTGAAGCAGGCGCCTAGAGCTTGGTATGGTAGGTTGAGGGGGTTCCTGTTTGAGAGAGGGTTTGAGATGGGGAAGGTCGACCAGACCTTGTTTCTCCTCAGGCAGGGCAGAGATATCCTGATTGTGCAGGTATACGTGGATGATATTGTCTTTGGTGGCTCGTCTAACTCTCTTGTTGCAAGGTTTGCAGAAGACATGAGCAGGGAATTTGAGATGAGCATGATGGGCGAGTTGCAGTTCTTCCTCGGGCTACAAATGAAGCAATCAAAGGAAGGAACATTTGTGCACCAAGCTAAGTACACCAAGGACATTGTGAGGAAGTTCAAGATGGAGGACTCCAAGGCCATGGCGACGCCTATGAGTACGACTACAGTTCTTGATGCGGACGAGGAAGGTGAACACGTGGACCAGAAGGAGTACCGGAGCATGATCGGGTCACTCCTCTACTTGACGGCGACGAGGCCGGACATTCAATTCTTGGTGTGTCTGTGCGCTCGTTTTCAAGCTTCTCCGAGGACTTCGCATTGGCAACCAGTCAAGCGCATTTTCAGGTATTTGCGACACACTCCCGACTTCGGCCTTTGGTACTCTGCGTCTTCTTCTTTGGCGCTTCATGGATTTTCAGACGCGGATTTTGCCGGGTGTCGGTTGGATAGGAAGTCCACTTCTGGGACTTGCCAGTTCTTGGGTTCTTCTTTGGTATCTTGGTCTTCCCGCAAACAGTCGAGTGTTGCTCAATCCACTACCGAGGCAGAGTATGTGGCCGCAGCAAGTTGTTGCTCTCAGCTCCTTTGGATCACATACACCATGAGTGACTTTGGTGAGGAGTATACCCATGTCCCAGTTCAATGTGATAGCACCAGTGCCATAAGCGTTGCAAAGAACCCAGTGCTCCATTCCAAAACCAAGCACATAGAAGTGAGGTATCATTTTCTGAGAGACAACGTAGAGAAAGGGAAGATAGCTTTGATCCATGTACCCACACCTGAACAACTAGCCGATATTTTCACCAAACCCCTAGATCAAGCAACTTTCACTCGTTTGCGGGGGGAGCTTGGTGTTTGTTTGATTTCTTGAGTTGGCGTGTGGGAGCTCCTTTGTAGCATATGTATAGCTTTCCTTTGTGCATTTCTTGCATTTGGCATGGCATATGTAACATGATGTATAGGCATCTTTGTATCTTAGGTTGCATGCATTTTGTATCATATGCATTGTTTAGGAAAGGCTTCTCCTATATACATTGTTCACCATGGAATGACATATATGTCTTTGTGAGCTAATTTGGTAAGCTATGGTTAGTTTGGCTTAGCTCTTGATAATCTTGGTTTGTATCCATGGTTGATGGCTATGTTTTTGAAAATTTCATATGTATGCTCTCTTGTGAGTAAATGCCTTTCCATGATCTTGACATGTTTTTGTGGCTTGGCTGTGCTTAATTTGTGGTTGGATAGCTTATTTTGATCATATGGGGCCAAAGGCTCATTTGCCATCATGAATGTTTAGCCCCCATGCTTCATCTTGTGGAGGAGCATAAGTTCCTTTTTGTCGCAAAGACATTTCATGTACCAATTATAAATCTGAAAATGAAATGTAAATTGCTTGAAAAATGTGCTCCCATGTCATATGTGCTAATTCTAATTTGCTTTGGGTGCTAAATCGTTGCATGATGTCTACCAATGAGAAGTCTCATATATAGAAGTAGGCACATGGCTCGATGGCTTTGACATGACATGAGGTGCTTGTGGGTGTTTATGATGGTCTTATGCTTATAATGGTTGTCCTAGCATGAAGTTTGTGTGGCTTTGCCATTTTGACATGTTTTGCTCATGTTTAGGACTTTGCTCATGAGAGGGTGTTTTTTTCGCAAAATTGCTAAATTCTATCTTAGCTTCGCCCAATGGTTGTGAAACTTGGTGATCATGAAGTTTATGTCATTACGAAGCTATAGAGTATCTAACTTGCTCGTTTGGACATGTGTAGCATCCTATGTTAAATTTTGTCTATTTGAGAAGCTCTAGGTTGCATTTTTTGCTTTTTTGGCTTGATTCATGCATTGTCAACAAGGGGGAGAAGTTTGAGCATGTTTTGGCCTACTGAATACATTTGGAAGGTTTTCAGGTGGTTTCGAGCCATTTTTGGGCTCTGTTGTGCACCGGTCTGACCGGTTGAGGTCACCGGTCTGACCGGTCAGAGTGCTGGTCCTGTTCATATGTTGAGCACCGGTCTGACCGGTGGTGTCGACCGGTCTGACCGGTCAGAGCTGAGCTGTTGCAGCTGCTCTGTTTCGTGAAGTGGTTCGCATGCATTTGTCCAGGGGGAGTTCCATTGGTTCAGGGGGAGTTGCATGTGTGCAGGGGGAGCTCTTTGTGGTTTTCGAGCTTTGGTTTGATGGTTTGTGCTCTTTGCTTGAGCATGTTATGTCTCGGATGTGTCGAGCCGTTGCCCTTGCCTAAGGGGTCCGAGACTTGTCTTCTTCAAGTGATCTTGTTCTTTGCCTTTTCTTTGGCTTTCGATCGCTTGTTGGAGTTTCTTTTAGTCGTTTCTTTTCTTTTCCTTTTCTCTTGGTTACCAAAACGTGTGTGTTGTCAATGCACTCATCAAGGGGGAGATTGAGAGCCAGGTGTGGTTCGAGGACCGGTGGATGGTCGCTTCCTGGTGTGATGAGTGATTGACAACGTGGTGTGGACTGATTCTTGGCTAAGTATTGCAGGTGCAGGTTGCGGCTTGACTGGTGCAGGTGCAGGTGAAGAACAAGCGTGAAAGGTCGTTGCCGGTGAGGCCTCCAGGTGTGGAGAAGATAAGTAGGCTTGGTTCGAGGGACCCGGTGGCCAGCGGGGTCAAGTGCGGGCCGCATGGTGGCAAGAACGGCAAGATGAAGTCATGGACGGTTTCTTGGTTGAGCCTCAAAACCAAGGTCGAGCCGGGACTACGTGGGAGCCGAGTCATGAGTGGTGATTGGCGGAGGCTACACCGAGTTCGCGGGGTTTCCGGTGGTTCACCAGAAAACCACTGGGTTCCTTGGTTGATCCACAAAGCCAAGACCGAAGAACCGAAGACGGAGGTGCAGCAGCTCCAGACCGGTCTGACCGGTGGGTCGGACCGGTCTGACCGGTGGGTACCGGTCTGACCGGTGAGGAGCACCGGTCTGACCGGTGTGCGACGACGCAGTCCGGAATCTTTGAAGCGGAGGACACGCGTCGGGATCGCAAGGCTTGCGTCGAGGCTAAGCAAGTTTGCGGTCGCTGGGCATCCGTCCGATGGTGCGAAGACAAAGACTTCCAATTTCGCCCTCGAGGGGCATGTATCCCTAGTTAGCTAGTAAGGGTATTTTCGTCTTTCGGTTGCCTCCATATAACCCAAGTGGTGAGAGGATGGCTGCCATCTCTAGGAACCCTAGCTCATTTGGTTTTCCTATTTTTCCTTCCTATTTTCTTAGGATTTTCGTAGGACTAGCTTGAGAGCTTCATGGTGAGATCTTGTGAGAGGGAAGGATGATCGGGCGGCAAGCTAGACCTTGTATGAACCTCTTTGGTATGTATAGATGATTCGGCGTGGTTCCTCAAGGCTTGGATGTGTCTTTCCCGTTTCTCCTTTTTGGTGATTTTCGGAGCCCTTTCTTGGCGATTTTCTTGGAGCGATTTCGAGGCCTTTCTCTTTGGGATTTGGTGGGGGATGTATGCATGAACCCTTCGTGGTTCTTTACCCTTTGATTCCCCTTCCAAATCCGTGAGCAAAGGGGCTCGATTTTGGGGTTTTCGTGGCTCTAGGGTTAGAGGTGTTCTTGGTGGGATTTCTTCGATTCCTCTTAATTTGACAAGTTTTGGTGGACCAAATCTTGGCTATGGAGTACCCATGAGGTGTTCCTACTATCCCCAAAGTCTTGTGCAAAACCGTGGAGCGGATCGGGAGATCGGGAGTTGGATTTGGAAGAGTTGACTCGCGGGCGCTGTTCATCCCGAGCTACCCAGGCACGACCGGTCTGACCGGTGCTCTTGACCGGACTGACCGGTTCTAGCCCTTGGTGGGTTTTTGTCTCGGGGAACAACCTTGTCCGTGTGGTTTTGTCCCGTGGTCCTACTGTTCAGTTCTTGGCGTGTTTGGAGTTGTTTTGCTAGGATTTGTGAGGGGTTCTTCTTCCTCACAGGTTGTGTTTCGTGGTGGTTTTTGTTCCAGGACCTAGAGGATTCACTGAGGCTTCCTGGAACGTTTGCTGTGCGGCTGCTGTAGCCACCGGCCTGACCGGCTCTGTCCACCGGTCTGACCGGCGCAGGCCATCGGTCTGACCGGTGTAGCACAGGCAGCAAGCCGTGCAAGTTTCCGCTGTGTGGTTTGGTGAGTTTTGGCTCGGAAGGTTGAGTGTTGGTTCCTAGGACCAGTAGCACTCCAGTGGCTGCGTGGTCTTGACCAACTTGGGTAGTTGGGTCGGAGACGTGAGTTGGAAGCCGTGTTCGTCTTGTTGGAGTTCTCATCTCCTTCGAGAAGAATTTTTATCGGCTCCCATTCACTCCCCCCCTCTCTGGTTCGCCTAATCGGTCCTTCACTTTCCACGGGGTCGTACCCGGGATGGAGGCGGTCCCCCTCGGGCAGATCGATCTGCCCGTCACGTTCGGAACTCCGAACAACTTCCGAAAGGAAACCCTCACCTTCGAAGTGGTAGGTTTCCCGGGGACGTATCACGCGATACTCGGAAGGCCAGCTTACGCTAAGTTCATGGCTATCCCCTACTACACGTACCTCAAGCTGAAGATGCCCGGACCGAAGGACGTCATCACAGTGAGTACAACTTTCCAGTACGCGTACGAATGCGATGATGTGTGCTTCCAGTTCGCTGAAGCACTGATCCGGTCTGAGAAGCTCTGCGCTGAGCCCCCCTCCGAGGACCAAGAAATCCCCGAGTCGTCCAAGTGAGCGGCCTGCTCTTTCGAGCCCGCCAAGGGCGCCAAGGAGGTGCCTGTCTCTGACGACGGCCGCACACTCCATATCGGGACGACGCTCGGTTCCGACTAGGAAAGCGCGCTCGTCGACTTCCTCCGCGCGAACCTCGATGTGTTCGCATGGAAGCCCTCCGACATGTCAGGGATTCCAAGGGAGGTCGTCGAGCACAAGCTTAACATTAAGCCCGGCTCGAAGCCAATCAAGCAGCGTCTGTGCCGCTTTAATTCCGACAAGTGCAAGGCTATCAGCGAGGAGATCAAGAAGCTCATTAGTGCAGGATTCATTCGTGAAGTATACCACCCCGAGTGGTTAGCAAACCCTGTACTCGTTAAGAAGAAGAATGGAAATTGAAGGATGTGCGTTGATTACACAAGCCTGAACAAGGCATGTCCAAAGGATCCGTTCCCTTTACCGCGTATGGATCAAGTAGTCGATTCAACAGCTAGGTGCGAAACCCTCTGTTTTCTCGACGCTTATTCGGGATACCATCAGATCGCGATGGATCTAATCGACCAGCTCGCAACCTCATTCATCACCCCGTTTGGCACGTACTGCTACGTTTCCATGCCTTTCGGGTAGAAAAATGCAGGAGCCACATTTTAGAGATGCATGCGACGTGTCTTTGGAGATCTCATCGGACGGCTAATCGAAGCCTATGTAGATGATATTGTGGTCAAGTCGAAGAAGGTGGGCGTCCTGATCCCTGACCTCAGCGCGGTCTTCGAGAAGCTGAGGGAGCACGGCGTGAAGCTGAACCCCGAGAAGTGTGTCTTTGGGGTCCCAGGGGAATGCTACTCGGTTTCGTCGTGTCGGAATGCGGCATCGAAGCCAATCCCGAGAAGATCTCTGCGATCACAAACATGGGGCCCATCAAAAATCTGAAAGGAGTGCAATGCGTCACCGGATGCCTCGTAGCCCTCAGTAGATTCATCGCTCGACTAGGCGAATGCAGCCTGCCACTATACAAGCTCATGAAGAAGTCGAAGCATTTTCAGTGGACGCCTGAAGCGCAGGAGGCACTCGATTCGCTCAAAAAACTACTGGAGAGCCCACCAGTGCTCACCGCGCCAGCGGAGGGAGAGCCAATGCTCCTGTATATCACCGCAACAACCCAGGTCGTGAGCGCAGCGTTAGTAGTCGAGCGAGATGAGCCCGGGAAAACATAGAAAGTGCAGCACCCCGTCTACTTTGTGAGCGAAGTCCTCTCCGACTCAAAGACGCGATACCCGTAAATCCAGAAGTTGATCTATGTTGTCCTCATCACTAAGCGTAAACTCCGGCACTATTTCGACTCACACCACATCACGGTGGTGTCCAAGTACCCGCCCGGCGAAATCATACAAAGCCCGGAGGTGGAAGGAAGAATTGCAAAATGGGCCCTCGAGTTGATGGCCCGCACCGCCATCAAGTCGCAGGCACTGGCTGACTTCGTCGCCGAATGGACGGAGATCCAGACGCCCCCTGCTCCCATCGAACACGAGACGTGGCTCATGTACTTCGACGTGTCCCTTTTGAAGGAAGGAGCTGGTGTCGGACTTGTATTCATCTCGCCTCTGGGCGTGCGAATGGAGTACATGGTCCGACTACACTTTGCGGCCTCCAACAACGTCGCCGAGTACGAGGCACTCATCAACGGTCTCCGGATCGTCCTCGAGTTAGGAATCTGATGCCTCAACATCAGGGGGACTCTGATCTAGTCGTAGGACA
The DNA here is from genome assembly GCA_036936925.1 of Cenchrus fungigraminus. NCBI lineage: Eukaryota > Viridiplantae > Streptophyta > Magnoliopsida > Poales > Poaceae > Cenchrus > Cenchrus fungigraminus. Next base: position 41,597,094 of record CM072769.1, on the reverse strand, counting down.
GGTGATGAAGGAGAAAAACTGCATAAGTCCGAAGATGGTCGCGTACTGCCGGGCGGTGCGAGAACTGGAGGACAAGTTTCATGGGCTCGAGCTCAATCATGTGCTACGTGAGTACAACAAGGCCGCAGATACCCTCGCCAAAGTGGCATAAAATCGGAAGCCTGTCCCACACGGGATATTTGCCAGCGACCAGCACGAGCTGTCCATCCGCCCCGAGGAGGACAAGCCGCTGGAGCCATCGACACAAGAGGTCATGGAAATTGACGAGATACGAGAACCCAACCTCGAAGACCCTGACTGGAGGATTTCAATCCTCGAGTGGATGGTGGAAGGAAAATTGCCGCCCGACAAGGAGACGGCCCGACGGATCGCTCGCATGGCCAAGTCGTACAAACTGATCGACGGCGAGCTCCGTCGGATGGGCACTGAAGGCATATTCATGCGTTGCATCCAGGCCGACCAGGGCAAGGAGCTGCTACAGGAGATTCATGCAGGCACATGCGGACATCACGCCGGCCCAAAGACCATTGTTGGGAAGGCTTTCCAACAAGGCTTTTACTGGCCAACTATGGTTGCCGACGCAACTCGGATCGTGCGCAGTTGCGAAGGCTGCCAGTTTTATGCACGACAAATGCATCTCCCAGCGCAAGCATTACAAACCATCCATATCACCTGGCCCTTTGGGGTCTGGGGGCTAGACATGGTCGGACCACTAAGAAAAACACCTGGGGGCTACGCCCACGTGCTCGTCGCCATCGACAAGTTCTCAAAGTGGATCGAGGCCAAGCCCAAAACAAATGTCCGCTCCGAGGAGGCCGTTGCGTTCTTCACCGACATCATCTACCGTTTTGGGATTCTGAATTCTATCATCACCGACAACGGTACCCAGTTCACCGGCAAGAAATTCCTCAAGTTCTGCAACGACAACAATATCCGCGTGGACTGGGCCGCTGTCAGTCACCCAAGGACCAATGGGCAAGTGGAGAGGGCCAACGGCATGATCTTGCAAGGTCTGAAGCCGCAGATATTCAAGCGTCTCGAGAAGTTTCGAGCAACATGGGCCGCGGAGCTCCCGTCTGTCCTATGGAGCCTACGCACCACACCGAGTCGGGCTACTAGCTGCACGCCTTTCTTTCTTGTCCACGGGTCGGAGGCGATCCTCCCGACGGACATCGACTACGGCAGCCCACGAGTTCAAGCTTACACCGAAGAAGGCAATCAGGTTGCCCTCGAAGATGCCATCGACCAGCTCGACGAGGCACGCAGTGTTGCTCTCCTACACTCGGCACAGTACCAGCAGGCTCTACGTCGCTACCATGAGCGCAACATACGGGAGCGCGAGTTCCAAGTCGGTGACCTCATCCTCCGACGAGTTCAAAGCAACGAGGGGCGACACAAGCTCTCACCACCATGGGAGGGTCCGTTTATCGTCGACCAGGTGCTCCGACCGGGAACTTTCAAGCTCAAATATGAGGACGGTAGGGTCATCTCCAACTCCTGGAACATAGAATAGCTACGCCGTTTTTACCCTTAAGTATTTCACTTTGTTTCGTCTTATGATAATGCAAGAGCTCCGAGCTACTTTCTTTTTCGTGAGATGATATCTTCCTCAAGCTTACGTTTTTACTCGAGTAAAAGGTCTTTATGCTTGTCTCATACCATGGGCTCGGGGGCTACCCGGGGCTACGACACCCCTCCCCTGAGTGTTTCGAAATCTTTTTTCGATCAAAAACCGTCTACGGTTTCTCGTATGATCGTCGCGGTACGCCTGCACCCCTTAAGGGGAGATGAACGACGACTCTAGCGGTTACAAACCTGCGTTCGTCCGGGCCCCGAGTACTTACGTCCTCGCGGCTACGGTACAAAGACCCACGAGCAAAGTTCGTAACCTCAAGTTGTCGATCACTCACCCCCTTGAAAGGCTGCCGGGTAACCGTCTAAGTGAACTCTGAAGAGTTTTCTTGTTTGCAAAAACATACGCACGCATCTATACTTCTCCAAAAGTACTTGGGGGCTGCCCGCCCAAGCAGTAATGCTTCAAAACTAAGCCCGGTCGAGTCGCCAGGTTCCTACGCCCCCGCGGCTATGGAGCAAGACACCGCCAGCGAAGTCTTAAGCTACACCGCTCGGGCTCGCAAACCCCTAACTACTCGCAAGAAGGTTAACGAACAAACGAAATGCTTAACTTGAAGTAAAATTGGGTACTTGACCCACGAGTCCACCACAAGGGCTCGATCCATAATGTTTATTACAAGTTCTCGCCAGCATAACCAAAAGCCTCAGCGAGGCGACTCTGTCTTTTTCTTTCACAGGCCCAGGTCATGGAAGGCATGGTTCATCATGGTCTAGGCGATGTCAACGGCGCCTTTCTCAATGCGATCATACCCATCATTATCATAACCTGGACACCATCCTTGGGCCAGCAGCTCCCTATCCATGTCCGGATAATGCGATAGGAAGATGGCCACCACTTTGCGGACGAGGTCGCGAGCTGTGTCCATCGACTGTTGGCGGGCTGATGCAGCGGCCTGTTCCAAGCGATCCTTGATGTTGCCAGGGGGAACCCCAAGGTCGTCCATCACCTTGATGATGGCCGCCGCCATCCTGTCGTGGATCATCTGCACCCGCGTGAGGTCGGTATTGGTCTCCCCGTGCGACTTCCTTTCCTGTTCAAGCTCAGTCATGACCTCTGAAGGAAAATAAAGAGACCAATGTCAGCAAAAGACATCTTGATTCAAAGAAGGCAAAGCGTGAAGGGAACACGGCTCTTACTGTTGAGTCTCTCATTAGCTTCGCGAGCTAGCTCCACCAGCTTCTGGTTCTCGACGAGGCGGGTGGCTGCGGCACTCTCCTGGGCCGCGACCTTCTTCTCCAAGTCGGTGCAGGCCACGCGGAGAACTGTCCACTCCAAAGAACAAGACGATGTCACGAATGAAGTAACAACACGGAAGAAAAAAGCAAAGGTAACAGGTCGTGAGGTGTTCATCGATGATCTCATCCTCACGTTTTTGGGCAACTTCTTCAAGCCGGCCCTTCTCGGCGGTGACGCTGCCAACCTGGGCCTCAAGTGCTGTCACCCTCTTGCGTGCCGTCTGGAGGTCGGACTTAGCCCGGCCCGTCCCGGCCTCGAGCTCCGTCTTCTCTTGGTGGGCAGCACGGGCAGCGGCCTCGACATTGGAGCGCAGCTCCGCCGCGGCTAGTTTTTCCTCCAGGGCGGCCTTCTCCGCCTGCGCCGTGGCTGCGAGGTCCTCGGCAGCCTTCGCCTTTGCCTCAAGGGTCGCGCGCTCTGATGACCGGTCGACCTCGCTGGCCGCCGCCGCGAGACAGGTCGTGGCCAGTTGCGCTTCCAGCTGGGCCTTCTCTGCGCGGAGCGCCTCGAGGGCCCGAGACTTGTCGTCACAACGCCCGACAAGCTCCTGGACCGCACGTAAGCTTCGCGGTCAAGGAAAACGAGAAAAAGCATGAAAATCAAAGAAGAGGAAAAAGAGGGACTAAGACTCACCCTCGAGGTGGGCTGGATCAGATCCCTGATCGCCCGCTCTGACTGGCGCAGCACCAGCTCGCTCAGGCGCAGGCCGCGCTCCAAGCTGCGACGGGCCGCCAGCTCCACGTCACCATCGACATCCAGGCTGACGGAGGCCTGAACTCATGAAACGGGCACCAGCCAGAATGGCGAAACTTCCATCACCTCCTCGACTGTCGATGAGGTCGGCCCCGGCGCCCTCGAGCTCTCTCCGACCTCTGAGGTCGGAGGCGGCATCTGTTCGTCCGCCGCCACGACCGAAGAAGGCGACTCCAGGATGATGACTACCTCCGCAGGGCTTGGCCGAGGAGCAGCGTCCGATGTAGGGACCGACGAAATCGGGATGGCCTCCTCGGTCACAACAATGACCGCCGCGGCCGGAACCCCCTCGGAGTGAAGGGTGGCTGTCTCCTCTGCAGTACCCCCTGTTCCCGCCAACAACTCAGGGGCTGGGGTCTCGGAGTCCGCCGCTGCATCGGTCGTCCTCTCGAGCGACTCAGGGGCTGGCTGCTCGACGTTTGCGTCGTCGCCCACCCCCATCGATGGCTCGGGGGCTTGCTGCTCAACATCATCTACCCGCGCCTCAGGAGCAGGGTCTTCTAGAATTTGCTCCGAGGGGCCGGACAGGCACCTTGCCAACTCGGCCGCGTGGGCCGAGAGCGCTTCTTCCGTAGGGGCCTCACCCCCCAAACCCAACGTCCCCATCGACAAGTCACTGCGAGCCGGGCTCACAGCTCCCTGTGGGGGACTGTCATCACTTGGGTCCCTGACCCTCCTGTCTCTTCAACCGCCGCCCCCGACTGGAGGGAGGGCGGCGGACCGCTCGACGACGGTGTGTCCCCGACCACCTGGGCCGGGCGGCGCAAGGACTTGACAGGCACCGGCCTCAGGGTATGGCGGTCGGGCACCCTGAAGTGGGAAGAGTGTCACAACGACAGCAAGCAAAACTCACCTCTCTGCGACGCGGTGGGGCCGCTTGGAGCCAAAAGTCGGGTTGCGGGGGGACGCCGCCCTCTTGCTCCCCGCAGACGGAGCAGAGGTCGGAGAAGGCGTCGATCCGTCCCCAGCAACGACGACCGACGCGAGACGTTGCTGGGGCGGGGCCTGTCCCCCGCTCTGGACTGCAGGTGGAGAGGAAGCCACCGGCGCGCTCCGTGGCTCCCGTGACGGGCGCGCCGAGAGCGAGTGAGACCTCCAGTGCGAAGAGTGGTGGCGCGGGTGGCGCGAGGTGTCGCGCCTCGACGTATGAAGGGTGGGGTCGCTGCGCCGCGAAGAATCCCTACTCCACTCGTGGTGGCCCCGCCGCGGGGCATGGCTGCTCGTTCCGGGCTGATCGGCCCGGGAGGACGAGGGCAGCACCTGCTGGCTCGAGCCGGTGCCCGCTGTGGTCAAGGCGGGCATCGACCCGCCTGGTGGCCTTGACGTCACCGCCTCCTCGTCATCAGACCACTCGAACTCGGACTCGGCCTCGTCCGTGTCCGGCACCGCCGATGAAGGGTCCTCGTTCTCGGAGACGTCGGCCTCCCCGGCACGCTGGCGCAAGGCGCGGTCGTCGTTCCTCGACTGCTTCGCGATCTCCTTCTGCTGGTGGGCTCTCCTGCGCTCCCCCCGCCGCTGCTGCCGCGCGATGGTCTCTCGAGTGAGCGTCCGGTCCTCTTCTAGCGGAGAACGTGAGGCGAGGATGCATACGCCTCTCATCTGCGCAAACACAAGAAAATCATTACCCACAGTCACAGAAGACAAATCAGAACGAAGTCAGGAAAAAGCTTACTAGATTCGCGGTGAACGGGGAAGGAAGCATCGGTAATGCGTCCGGCGGCGGCCAGAACAAATGGGTGACCCTAGTGGCCTGGGTCACCCGGCGCTGGACCTCATCCATCGAGGGCAGGGGGTCCGCCGTCACCATCCCCTCGAAGGGAGCTCGGTCCTCCGTCATCTGGCAGAGGCGCAGAGCGCGGCGGCGAAGCGGGACGACCCATCTGGCATGGTAGCCGCCAATCAGGGTGATGAAGTTCACCCCGTTATCGCGGAGGATCTTGAGGGTGCCGAGGGCGTCGTCGAGAAACCGGGGCCGATCTTTCTTCTCCGACCCATAACTCCACTTCGCCGGTGCCCGATCATACCAACGGTTGGTGAACCGGGGGAGCGGGTTCTCGGGATCGTTCTTAAGGTAGAACCAATCCCGGTGCCACCCGCAGTTGGAGCTTGTCAGGCTGGTGGGGATGTACTCATCCATCCTCCCTTGCTTCCCACGGAGCCCGGCGCACCCAATCACCGCCGCGGTGCGATCGTCCTTCACGCAGACAAACTTGTAGAAGTACCGGAACAGGTCCTAATGGGCTCCCTGTCCCAAGTACCCTTCGCACAAAGCTTCGAATGCCACCATCTGCTGGACGCCGTTCGGATTCAGGTTGTGGAGCTCGAGGCCGTACTCCTCGAGGACGGCGCGGATGAACCGCCCCGACGGAACAGAGAAGCCGCGTTCGTGGAAGATCACGAACGAGACCACGTAGTCCTCCGGGGGCTGAGGGCGGCGCTCCGATCCGGGAACCTTCCACTCCTCCACCTCGGCCAGCAGCGGTAGCATGCCGTCGGAGGTGAGACGGTCGAGCTTGGACCAAGTCACTGTTGAGGACTACCAGTTCGACATAGCGTCGACCGTGGTGGCGGCGGCGGAAGGAGCGGGCTTGCGACAGAAAGCGAGAAGAGCTCGGTGGCTTGCGCGCAGAGGGTGCGGGAGCAAAGGCAGTGGCGACGGCGGCAGAGTACGCAAGGAAGCGGAAGGGGAAATTTTGGCTGGCGGTCGCGGTATAAAAAGGGGGGAAATGATTACCCTCCCTTCCCCAGCAGTTAATGCCTGGGCCACCTCGGGCCACGTCCTCCACCCGCCGAAGCATCGCCCCTCAAAAGACGCGCCCACTACTGCCCGCCGCCCACGACCGTGCCGCCACATCATCCAGAGCGGGACCCACAGCTCTCGCAATCGGCGCGAAATCTCCGCCATTCGCCTCACGACGCATATGGCGCGATAAGCGGCAAAATTTCCCAAATCCAGGAGTTCAACATTTCACCCCACACACAAGTCTCTGACTTGTCTGTGGGCTCGGGGGCTACTACCCGCGGGTCCGCTCGCGCGTCCCCGCCGGTGAAAACATGACCAGCTTCCTCGTCTCCGTGGCAATTAAGCCTGGAAGCGAGTCTTCGACTCCCTTACTAGGCTCGGGGGCTACTGACGAGGCCATGGACCAAGACCCATCAAGACCTCTAAAAAACGCAGCACGGACCCATGTACGGTACACTTTGGCGACTAATACAACGAGTATTAGTCCCCCCGAGTACCTGAGGGTCCGTACGACTTGTTTGCGTCATGGGCCTAAAAGCAGGCGGCCCACTGCCACTCGTACCATCTCTTCTGAGTACTTGGCGGCCCGTACGACAAGTATTCACCTCCGCCTCCGACTACTCGCTCGCACGAGTAGTCTCCGCCATCCGTCTACGACTACTCGTTCGCACGAGTAGTTTCCGTCGCCGACCCGCGCAGGCTTCGCAGGGAAGGCGCGGGGCACGTGGGCCCCTCCAGATCGAGATCCCAGGATCTCCGCGCACACCTCCCCACGCGACGCCACGTGTTTGCACCACCGCATCGGTCCGCCCGGGCCCGTCCGATTCGGTGTCAGGGGACGGATTCGTTAAACCCTGCCACGAACGGCACAGTAGCCGTCATACTACTAACGGCGTAAGAAACGTTGGGCAACGCACGGTGCAGTACACGCTACACCCTGAGCATCGGAAGACGTGGCATAGGTTACCTACTCGCACGAGTGGTTTTCCGCCTTCGACCAGTACAAGACTTGACCGCCAAGGCCACAGGTACACGGGCCCTGTTGGTATCCCATGATACCCAGGTACGCGACTCGCCACGTGCTGGCCCCTCCGTGCCGGTTCGCCCTGACTAGGTCGATCTGGTGTCAGAGGGTGGATCCTTCTGCCGCTCCTCAGCGGGGGCAGCACGTATCGTACTACGGATGGCACGGGAAGCACTGTGCCACGAACGGCACAGTGTAAGCCGTCACCTATCCCTTGATCGTCGGGGCACAGACCACTCCGTGTCCACAGTACCCGGAAAAGACAAATCCCTGATCCACTGATGAAGTCAGGATACGAATCCAGATTCCTGTACCCGACTAACTACTCAAAGAAGGGTGCGGGGGCCCCGGGATGGCTACTTGGCTCGCATGACTCAGGAGAGGCCTGCACCGTCACCTGGAGCGCCATAACAGTGCTTCGCCGCTACTGCTGACAGCCGGATGCAGAAGAAGGACGCCCTAGACTGTAGACCAGCTTACACCTTCGATGTAACCCCCCTGAGCCTCTCCCTTGTGACTATAAAAGGGGAGGACAGGGACACTTACCGGACACATTCGTTTCCACCCCCACACGCACTTAGTATCGATATCTCATCTCATACAACCCCACAAACGCTCACACACTCACGTACGCAGACTCCTGCTACAAGAACCACTCGCACACCAGGGACTTGGGCTCGAAACCCTCTCCCGACTTGTTTGTACCCCCTACTACAAACTCCCGAGCATAAAGAACACCCCGTCTCAGACTGGATGTAGGGTATTACTCTCCAGAGGCCCGAACCAGTATAAACCCGAGTGTCTCTTGTGCTACCGTGCGGATCAGTACACGCGTTCTTATAAATTTACTTGCCGGCGGTAACAAACCCCGACACCAAGCATCTAAGGGCAGTCCCAATGGTGGAAACTAACACGGTTTCCATAGCACAAGAAATCATCTATAGAAACTATTCTTCACAATGGTAGTGTCTTCTAGTAATAATTATTTTCTCTTTCTCTCTCCCAATTTCACCAACAGAGAGTGTTGCATTAACTCCATAGAAACTAGTAGTTTCTTCTCAATGGCAAATTCATGATTTCTTATGCATTGGGTCCAGAGTAGACATGGTTTCTCCATGAGGAAACCATTTCTATGATTTGTGCTCTCTTTTCTCATTAATTAGGCTGCCACATCATCATTTTGCTTAGTTGGTAAGCTATTTAATAGGGATAGAAACTACCATTGATACTCCATTGGGAGTGCCCTAAAGGTGTTAGTTTGTTAGATATTGGCCGTGTTTTGATGGTAGATGTTAGTGTTAGTGTTAGTGGTAGTTTTTAACACCTCCAAACTAACACATAAAAAACTAACACCTTGGATGTTTGGATGGAGGTGTTAGTTTGCATTTAAAGTAACTTTTCCAATCATTTGAGGGTCTAGCTATGGGATTTGGGCTGCAAGGGGGTGTTGTAGCCCACTGTGTGGCCAAGTGAAGCCCATGCGCTTCGCTTTGCTTCTGAATTAAAACAAATGGAGATATTTTCAAGTGTGTTGAGCTACCATGCACCGATCAGTTCAGTCTACAAGACTAAGGCATAGCATTTCGACAAAGAAGATAAAGGCGACGTCGCCACCGAGAACAAGTTTCATGTTCAATTAAAATCAGTACAAGCAATTATGACAAAAATATGTCTCAAACAAATATGTCCACACATATCCAACATAATTGTCTCACTCAAACATACAAATATGAAGAGTCTCAAGGAAAAATGACAAATACAATCCATCCACTCAGTGAAACAACGCACTAGCAAGTTCATCACGGAAGGCATTCATGTTGGCATCTTCAACAAGAGGTTCGTCATTTGGCCATGATGGGTCACCGTTGTTAGGCATTGGGACATAATTTGCATCCTCATCACATTCCTGGAAATCCCTATCCCCAATTCTGCTCTCTCTAATGAAATTGTGAAGAGCCATACAAGCAACAATTATTCTAGATCGCTTCCTCTCTAGAAACCTTCGCATGTTCAATAAAATCCTAAATTTCATCTTTAACACTCCAAAAGATCTTTCAATGACATTCCTAACTTGAGCATGTGCATGGTTAAAAGTTTCCTTTATACCTTGTGGAGGATGGCCGTTTTGCCATTGCTCGACATGGTACCGTGTACACCTATATGGTGAAAGGTACCCTGTCTTGTTTGGATACCCCGCATCAACCACGTAGTACTTACCTACAAGGACAACAGACAATTAAACAATTAGAGTTGAATGAACAATTGCAATGTAAACAGATGCATCTACAAATCCAGAAGCTAACCTTGTGGTGGATGAGGGAATTTGTGATGATGAGTAGTCATAACATCTTTGAAAACTCTCATGTCATGTGCTGAACCAGGCCATCCCGCCAAAACAAAGGTAAATCTCATGTCGAAATCACATACAGCCATCACATTCTGACTTGTTTCATTGTGCCTGTTCAAGTGTGCAATCTTGGCGCTATTCGGTACTACCATCTTGATATGGGTTCCATCTATAGCTCCTATGCAGTCATTGAAGTGTGGCCAAAAAGAGGGATTTTCTAAGTGTGGGTGCACCTCTGAAAATGTTGGGTCCTTAGGTACAATTATGTCTTTAGCTAACCTAAGGACACATGTGAGAACTCTATTGAAGGTTCGGCTTATTGTCTCCAAAGACCTTCTAAATCTATCCTCTGCCTGTCTAACAGATTGTGGTGTCCCAACTATCCATAAGAACATAGCTAAAGCCTCTATGGATGACATTTTCTTAGTATCTTTCAACCCATATGACTGGACTAACGTATTATGCAACCTGTTAAATAAATGTCTCTCTACCCGAAACAGATTATAGCAAAAATTATCTCGGGCTAGTGTCCTCATAACCCACTGAATCCCACTATCTCCCTCGATCCTATAGGGTAATTTCCAGAAGTGGTGATCTGAATACATACCCAAAATAGGGACCATCTGGGCAATAACATCCCGGGCATCCTTCAAATTCTTGCAGTACATCAACACAATCTCATCCTCGCTAGATGACGTGCTCCCATCATGATCATCCTCTTCCTCCATCATGTTGCCCTCATCCATCATATCCTGTGAAAATCATAAATATAAAACATGTTAGTAGGCCACAAACCATATAGTGTAACATTCAAAAGGAAATTTGCAAAGTAAGATACAGATAGGTGCAACACACACATAGATAATTCTGATCAAACATAGATAGTTCTGACATCAAACATAGATAATTCAGGACACACATAGATAGTTCAAGACACACATAGATAGTTCAACACACACACATAGATAGTTCAACACACACATATAGATAGTTCTGACTCAAACATAGATAATTGTCCCTGCTTCAAATCAGCCTACACATCCATATTGTTGTCCCTGCACCATTCCTTGAAGTAACTCAGCCTAAGCTCTGGAGTTGGCAAGCCACACAGACTGAAAAAACTTGGACATTGCAAGTACAACTTGTGCGGTTGGCTCAATGCCACACTCCCACCCCAGGTCCTGACAATTCTTCACTGAGAAAGCCTCCTTCTGCTCAACTCTTTTCTTCAGTTGCTTGGTGTTGACATTGACAGCTTCTTTGAATGTATTGGCTATGTCCCTCACATACCAAACCATTGGACTCTTGATTTTCTTGATTGGACTAGCCAAAGTACTTGTAGTGCTGCCTGCAGACCTCTTGCTCCTCTGGCTGCTTGTACTCCAAGGGGTGACAAGTGGCTGGAACCACCGATGTTGATGCCACCATTCCTTTGTGCAGGGGGACGACTCGCACGTCCGTGTTGGCCGCCGCCTCCACGCTGCGAGGTGGTACGGCGACGAGTTGGTGCTGTTGCGGCTGTGTTGACGCGCTGGTGAGCAACGACAGCTACACCCATCGACAACTCGACGCCGTGTCCTCCGCGACCAACTGCCGACAAGGATGAAGCACCGAAGTTGAGATGACGGACGCTCTGTGGCACCCGACCACCCCATCTAGAAGCGCCTCTAGCACGCTGGTTCCGCACACCAAGCGAGCGCGGAGCGCGAAGGGGGGCTGCGGAGGGAGGCCAGAGCCCCTGTCGCGACCGGGTAGTTGGTCGACATCACCCTGCAGCAAGGCCCCATATTCACCGATGTTGGGGAAGCCCTCTGCCGCCTGGGAGTTGAGGTCAAAATCCTCAAATCCGGCGTGCATGGGGGCGCCGCCGCCGTGGCCGCTTGCCGGCGGGTTGGACGACCACGTGTTGCACCATCTAGACTCCTAGGAGAAGAAATCGAAGCCACCCCCGTTCATCTTGCACCACGGATGGGGATGACGGCGCTAGGGGATGGGGCGGCGGCGCTGGTGGCTGGTGCTTGCGGAGCTGCTTCTTGGGGGCGGCGGCGGCGATTGGAAAGGTGGCGGCGCTGGGGAGGTCCTGCGGCGGTGCGAGTGGAGGCCCCCGCACCGGCGGCGCGCGTGGAGGCCTCCGGGCGGCGGCGAATCAGAGCTGTGACGGTGAATCAAGCGGCGGCGCGCAGGAGGTGCGATGCGGGGGAAAGGGGGCAACGCGCTGGGCCTGGGCGGATAGGGTTGCGGGTGGAGGGGATCCGCTGCGGTGGGAGAGAGAGAGAGAGAAAAAAAAAGTTAATTTGAGGTGGGGTCCACCAAACTAACACCAATTCCCACCTCTTGGCCATGTTAGTTTTTTGGGGTGTTAGTTTAAACTAACACCAAACTATGTTTGGGGGCAAAGTGTTAGTTTTACTGTTAGTTTGCTGCAAACTAACACTAACACCCCATCCAAACATGACCATTATTTGAGTGCAAAAAACTATCACTAACACTTAACACTTAACACTAGAGAACCAAGCAAGGTCACATTAGGGCATGTACAACAGTTCAGACGGTTGCCGTCTATTTGACACATACAGACAGCTAAATAGACATATTGTACAATGAGTTGTCTATTTGGCTGACTACAAGACATTTAATTCATCTCTTAGACACATAAATCATGATGATCATGTGCGCATTTGATCTTTGTGACTATTTTGGTACGCAATTGAAATTGTAGCAATTTTTGGTGCTCAATACTATTCTCACTATTTTAATGCATATATATCTATGATCAAGGACCTATACCTGAAATTTGCCTATCTAAAGGACCTATTTCATGTCCAATTTGCCTATCTAAAGGACCTATTCGTGAAAAGCATAACTAGAAAGAGCTGAAATGTAAATGCAATGAGAAATATCTTCTCCCATGAGTCCATGACTGTCAGTTTCAGGCTTCAGCCTTCTCTCCTGTGATTTCTCGATCTTTTCTGTCTCTCTCCCCAGCGCACCTCCCTCTCTCCACCGCCCAGCGTCCCTCTGGCCAGCTCGTTGGAAGCTCCTGCCTCGCCGCCGGCCATCCGATCGATGGAGGTTTGGGCACTAGTGAGCTGCTCCAGGTGAGATCCAGGTGACTGCTCATCGGCCATCCCATCGACGGAGGTCCCGCCGGCAGTGTGATGGGCAGGTCCAGGTGAGCTGCTCGTCGGATCCTCCGTTCCTTTCCCAGATAGTTGGATCCAGCCAACGCTGTACTCCCGCGCCGCCGTTGCGCCTCGGTTCCCCTTCCCCGCGGCGCCTTTCTACTCTGTATCTTCGCCGACGCCGACCCCTCGCGCATGTGTGCCGATGCTGCTCCCTTCCGGTCTCGCACCACAGATGGATCATTTTGGCGCCATATTTCCGCACGGGATCGGCTTGAGCCGTCGACCAGGCGTGCAACGGTGCGGAGGCTCGGCGATAAAGCCTCGGAGCACGAGCCCCCGTCCTTTCGCGAGACGACGGTGTGGTCGTCGCTAGGCGGGGGCGGAGGGTTTTCTGTAAAACCGTCGGCTTGCACGTGGCTCAAAATGGACGTTGTACGTGCCCTTACTACTCCGTAAACATGGCGCCGGTGGGCGTATAGTAAGTTTGACTTTGTGCAAGTTCCGAGGCGTCCTCCTGGCGCCGGCACGTCGTCGCCCCGACCGACTCACGCATGCACGGCCCTCGAGGCTCGCGAAAGGGCCCACGCGCCCAGCATACCTACTCCGTCCACGTTCCGGGGGGTGGGAGGGGCAGAGCCAGACCAGACAGACGACGGGGATCACGGGACGGCGCTTGCACGTCGTCGCCTCGCCTCACCGCGTCACGCGCGGCGGCGCGGGTGGTGCGCGGCACGTCGCCGCGCCGCGCCCCCACGACGCCAACCCCCCCGGCCGGAATCCTGCGCCCGGTCCCCTGCCCCTGCCGCCCCCTCCGCCTCGCCAACGGCCAGGGGCAAGGGACGGCCGCCGTGCCGAGTCGAGGCGCCGGATCTCTTCTCGTCGCCGAGCCGTACGTGCCAGGCTCGTTCGGCATGTACTGTAGAATTTTTGCTTAAAAAACACCACGTCATCGCAGGGGAAGCTAGAGCTAGCTTGCGCGCCGCCGTGGTTGGTGACGGCGTCGTGCCCGCGCACGAACCGGCAGCGATCGAGCAACGCACCGCACTGCACGCACGCACCATTACTCCAAAGATATCAGTACGTGCGCGCGTCCGATCCGATCCGATCTATAATCCGACGGGGATCCCCGGCACGCTCGCCTGCCGGCCGTGCCGGATCCGCCGCCGATTCCCCCACGGCGAGCACCGGCGCCACTCCACCACACCACCTGCTCTGCTTGTCGTCGCCTCCTCTCCGTCCGGTCACGTGATCCGATCACACTCGATCAACAGCGCCATCGGCATCCCGCCATTTAATGCCCGTCACGGCGCGAGCATGGCGCCGCCGCCGATGCGCATGTATTGTGAGCATTTAATGGATCATCATGCATGGCGTCTGCGTCTGCGTGTGGGGCCACACGTGGTCCACCGGGACGGGACATGGTACGGCGTCGCATGATCTTCCCCCTCCCTACTCGCTCCTCGGCTCCTCCGTCGGATCCTGGGCTGGGGGCCTGGTGGGGACGGACGGACGCCGCATTGAACTCGCCGCTCGTCCCACCACCGCGGTAGGGACACAGGGCGGGCGCTCCGGTGCACCGTATACCGAACACGTACCGCTACCAGTACGTGTACGTACGAGCCACCGTACGTCCTGTAAAACATAGATCTCGTTACTGAACGCCATAGATCCCGTTACCTTTCAGTTTTAATTTCATTCTCATATCACCACTGCCCATCACTGGCTACAGTACAGTCAGTTCAATTGTGTACAGTCTCTAGAGTTCACAGCAGCGTTTTCTTTTTCTTTTTTTTTAAAAAAAAAGCCGTCACTGGCTACTTGGTTGTCTTATTGATAGGTTCCATTCGTGCGGACAAATCACGCGGCAGCAGCGAGCTCCAAAAAAAAAACCACGGTCGGCAGCTCGGATTCGGAATATGTACGAAATATTCGAGCTCAACCTAGCTCGATCTTTCGCTTCTCCACCTCTTGTCCGCTTTTATTTCCCGACGTGTGCACGTCGGCTTAACCACAAAAAAAGATCACTCGTTTTGGACGGAACAGCTAGGGGGAACCTCTCCAAAAAGGTCCAAATCCGGCAATATGCCCCGGGGGTTTGTCCTCACCGTCATCGTCTTCGTCCCTCCAATCGAAATTCTGGCCGGCCAACTGCAGGCGGCTGATGAAACGGAGCTTGTTCACTTCAAATTCGACGTATATTCCACCCGCAAAAAAAAAAAACTTCGCACTACATTCCACTTCGGAATTTTAAATTCGAAACCACGACCGATTTTAATTGAATTCGAACGGCGAAAAACTATAAACAAATAAAATAAAGGTGGGCGCTTTGGGAAGGAAGCTCCCCCAGGCAGAAAGGAAAAGATGCCCCGGCCCATGTTTGCCGGTGCTCGTTCCCCGGGTGTGGGTGGGTGGCGGGTGGCGGGCACGCCGGCGCGCAACACGGCCGCTGCCCCGCTGCAGCAGCACGGGGGAGCAAACGAAATGACCGAACCACCCTCGCCGGTCGCCGGCGTGGCGGGGGGCGTTTCCGACCGTCAATGCGCTGCCGCTTTGCTGGCGCCGCGCGCACCAGCGGCGAGACCGGCAGCAGCGGCGGGCCGGCGGCGACCGTATACGACGACGGAAAAGGGCGCGCGGCGGCCGGAGCGCGGGCCCACAGATCCTCCCGAGTCCCGACAGCTAGCGGAACGCTCCCCCACCACTGCTGGGCCCCGCGCGGGACAGCTGCCGTGTTGTACGACGTGGCCGTGGCGTGCCTGCCTGCCGGATTAGCTGTAAAAACAAATTCCTGCCGCTGCTTGCGTGCGGAGCGGTCGTCATGTACGGCCACGCTCCGTTCGAAAATGAAAAGATTTTTGCTACAGTAGTACTGCAGCTAGTATATAAACAACTTTCTCTTCTCAAATGACGTTGCCACTCACATTTGAATTTCAACCCATCCAAATTTTAAAACATACTTTCCTTTCTGTGCGAGATTTTTTAAAATACTTTTAGTGATTTAGGAATATCACCACATTCCTCCAACTGCGTTAGGTTGATCGACATGGTATAACAACACCACCAACAACAACCAGAAATGCCGTCCGGGCTTTTTTTTTCTAAAGGAAAAATGGAAAAAAAAAGTTCATTGAGCCGGACGCAAAGGACGGGAAATGTAGCGAGTGCAAGCCAAGAAACAACCACACACTCCCTCCACGTGGCGACCCACCTGGCTCCGACACGCGAGCCGCTGCTGCGACGCATGTGCCCACGCGGGACCCACCACCCCTCCTCCGGCTCTTAAATTCCAGCACCCCCGTCGATTCCAATTCCACTCCCACCACCACGGCACCACCCCCCGGCCCCGCATCCCAATTCCAAATTCCAGCTCAGTTTCTCAGAGCACCCCAACAAGGCGAGCACAGGGCGGGCAGAGCCAAGACAAGGCCCGGGGGAAACCTCCAAGCCGCGGGCGATTCCGTCGAAGCGCCCCCCTCGTCGCCGTCGTCCTCGTTCCCTTCGTCCGCCCGCACTTTATATACCGCGCCGGGGGTGGCCGGGCTCGGTCCGTGCGCGGAAGCGGCGGCCGAATTCGAAGTTCTTGCGAGGAGGAAGAGGAGGAGATGGAGTGGCTCGACGAGTACGAGAAGCTGGTGATCCGGATGAACACGCCGCGGGTGGTCATCGACAATGCGGTGTGCCGGACGGCGACGCTCGTGCAGGTGGACAGCGCCAGGAAGAGAGGCGTGCTGCTCGAGGCCGTGCAGGTGCTCGCCGACCTCGACCTCTCCATCAACAAGGCATACATCTCGTCGGACGGGCGGTGGTTCATGGACGTCTTCCACGTCACCGACCGACTCGGCCGAAAGCTCACCGACGACAGCGTCATCTCCTACATCGAGCAGGTACGCAGGCTTCGCCGCCGTCCTCGGTCTCGCTCTGTTCTTTCTGCGCCAAGGAGTGGCCTTTCGGGTTGCTTACCGACGATTGCTTGGTTTTGTCGCAGTCGCTGGGGACGTGGAACGGGCCTGCGCAGCCGGCGGCGCTGGAGGGTCTCACGGCGCTGGAGCTGACGGGCGCTGACCGCACGGGGCTGCTCTCCGAGGTCTTCGCCGTGCTGGCGGACATGGAGTGCAGCGTGGTGGAGGCCCGCGCGTGGACGCACCGGGGCCGCCTCGCCTGCGTCGTGTTCCTCCGCGGGGAGGACGCGGACGCGGCCCGCGTGGCGCGCATCCTCGCCCGCCTCGGCCACCTCCTCCGCGGGGACCCCGCGGAGGCCCCTGGCGCCGTGGCCGCCGTCCCCGCCGCGGGCGTCGCGCACGCCGACCGCCGCCTCCACCAGCTCATGGCCGCGGACCTGGACCGGGACCACGAGAACCTCGGCGCGTTCCCGACCCCGGCCGTGTCCGTCGACAGCTGGGCAGAGCGCGGGTACTCCGTGGTCACCGTGCAGTGCCGCGACCGCCCCAAGCTCCTCTTCGACGTGGTGTGCACGCTCCACGACATGGACTACGTCGTGTTCCACGGCACCGTCGACACCGCCGGCGACCAGGCGCGGCAGGAGTTCTACATCCGGCACGCCGACGGGAGCCCCATCCGGTCCGAGGCCGAGCGGGAGAGGGTCAGCCAGCGCCTCCAAGCCGCCATCGAACGGAGATCGCTCGAGGTAATTAACTACAGGATCACTCGATTCAAATGCTGGTTTTCCCCTCAAAATTGCAATCTTTTTGCAATGATGAATGAAATTAGAAACTAAATGTTCTTGATTTTGAAATTTGCAGGGTGTGAGACTGGAGCTGTGCACGCCGGACCGGCCGGGGCTCCTGTCCGACGTGACGCGAACGTTCCGGGAGAACGGGCTGCTGGTAGCTCAGGCGGAGGTGTCGACGAAAGGCGACGTGGCGTCCAACGTGTTCTACGTGACCGACGCCGCCGGCGACGCGGTGGAGCAGTGCGCCATCGACGCCGTCAGGGAGCGGGTCGGCACGGACTGCCTCGTCGTTGGGGAGGAGCCACGGCCGCTGCTCTGCCGGAAGGAAGCGCCGGCCGACAGAGACCACGGCGTCGGCGGCGGCCTTGGGCTTGTCTACCTCGGTAACCTCGTCAGGAGGAACCTCTACAACCTCGGCCTCATCAAGTCGTGCTCGTGAGGTACAGCGGACACCATCGAATCCAAGAACTCCACACGCCTCACTCCGGCCACGAGCTCAGTCAGTGCACATGGAGACCTCTCTTGCTTTATGCCATCGTTGTACATACAAGATTCAGAACGACATGGTGAAAGTTCGAATTCTGAAAGCTGAAGGAGGGTGAAAGCTCGGCCATGTCCCGATTCAGAGGTTCATGAGATCGAGATCCAGGAGGGGCGACACCGACAACGCCATGCCAATGGGAGGAGGAAGCAGGATGATGGTAGATGATAGCAGTAGGAATTCCTGTAGCCATGTACATAGACAAATTCGTTGCTGTCAGTACTAGTACTAGCTGTTAGTAGCGTGTCGTAGCAGTGAGTGTGCATTCATCATGTCTTGGGGGCACAATGGCCGGACGATTTGCTGTAATTCTGTACCCGCGCCGCCGCATCTGTCGAAACAGCATTCTTTGGGTTCGTTTTTTTTGTCTGTCCTTGTTAGCCACTGTCCGACGCCTTTTCCTGATGATCTGATGGATCCATCATGCCCAAATGTGGCTAATCTCACCTTTTTCAGAATAGGATCTGGAAGGAAAATGTGTGTGAGTGGCGGTGCCTGCTTTGCTTCTGATCATCGTACTGTGGGGATTTTGTTGTTCCCTAGCAGTAGTAGGAGTGTAGGACTGAGACCAAATGTGGCTAATCTTGCTTTGGCAATTTAGGATCTGGAAAAGGGAGGGGAGGATGGTGCTTTTGTTCTGGTTTGATTAGGTTTAGCTTGCAAGGTAAACAATGTGCTGTTTGGGCCAGCCGGCCAGGAAGGGAGTAGGAGTAGTAGGTTGGAGCGCCTGTTTCCTCTTGTGGAATGTCTGAGGTTGTTGCAATGCAAGTGATCCATTCACGGCAATAAAGCTGTGGTTATGCTACTTATTAGCAAGTGTGGTGTGGTGGTGGTGCACTAGTGATAAGTCACAGAGCTCAGCTGCTGAGACTGATAAAATGACGAGACAAATACAGTAGGAAAACAGAAGATGAAAAACAGTTGTCCATGCTGAGATAGAGGTCTCAAACACCAAATTCTCACCAGAAATGATCAAATGAACCCAAAAGAAACTGAAAGAGAAATGAACCAAATTTTGCAAGGGTCCTGCCTGCAGATCGTCCCCTATCTTCAGAACTCACTTGCCTTGGAACACACCTCTGACGAGCGCGTCCACGCGCGGCTGGACTCGGTTGATGTCTAGTGCCTTTCTGCACTTCCGATACACAACTCGATCGAGATTTGTTGGCAAACTAATTAAAGCAGCTGGCTTTACTCCGCCTCAAAGTGTACGAAACGTTCTGGCCGGATCGGAGCGGCGTGCCCTGCTGCCAAGTCCCAAAGATTCCACTGGTCAAATTGCTGATGCCGCAAAAAAGCAGGGATTTGGCCTTTTGCCCAGGGACGAGCAGCATGGCATGGTTCGTGCAATCATGCACAGCTACCAGTTTGCTCTGAATAAAGATTCATTCAGGCCGGTTTTGATTTGCCTGGAACTAGAGTCACCAGCTCCAACTGAGAAAACAATGAGTTCAGCAACTGACCGAGATGGTTGGTGATGAGTGAGTGCAGCTGATGTGCATGTCCTGTCCATGTTGGCATGTTGTGGTTTGCAGTTTACTTAATTGCTAGCTTAGGCCTTGTTTGGTTCCCATAAGTCACCTGATTTATAAGTCGCCTGACTTATAAGTCAGTTGGATTTAATTCAGTCCTGTTTGGTTGCAGTAACTTATAAGTTAGTGGGCTTCACACAGGGTAGGAGAGGAAAAAAGTGGAAATAAGTCACTTTAAGTAGGGGTGAAGCTACTTATGTAATTTATAAGTCAGACTATTTAAGTCAGGATTATTTAGTTTCACTAGTAACTTATTTTGCACTTTTTACACTTTAAGTCACCCTACTTATGAGAACGAAACAGTACCTTAAACAAACACCATGGTTCGGCGCTGCAGAATTGTGAGATGGGAGAGGGAGTGGGTGGCGACAAGCGGGAGGAGACGGGCATGTGGCTCCATAGCCTTTTGAGTTTTGAGCCTGCAGCTGCATGGCATGAACCAACGGGGCGGGAGGCAGTTTGGTCGGGTCGAGGAGTCAACGCGCGCCGTGAGGACGATGGCGAAATGGTCGTGCCGACGAGTCGACGACGATGGCGAAATTGCCAACGGATGCGGATCCAAAGCCTTTGCCTCGGCCGCCGCACCGCTTAATTGCCTTTGCCTCGTCCGTGGGCAGTGTCTAGATGGAGTTTGAAAAAAAATTTCACACAACTTTGTTCGTTAATTGAGGGTATTAAATTAAAGTTAATTTACAATACCTTCAGAATCCTATGCTAATTCGCGAGATGAATCTAATAAGATTTTTTATCACATGATTAAAAAATAATTACTGTAGCATTATCTTAGCAAATCATTAAATTAATTATGCTAGTTGGATTCGTCGCGCAAAGTTGCACTCATCTGTGAAAAGATTTTACAAATAAACTTCTTTTAGTACTACATGTATACAAGATTCGTTTTCCAACAAATTTTGAAGAGGGGACTAAACATTACCGCAATTTCTCCTCCTTTTGGCCACTCACAATTTCCCTTTAGAACAGCTTCAGCGTATACATTTTTTTTAGAGACACCCAATGGGTGTACTCATATCTGATTCATATCAAAGAAAACAAATGACAGTACAAAGGAATGACAGCCTGACACACAACGACACAAAGAAAATAAAATTACATTGAAGAGCACTCTGGTCGTCTTCTTCCTTCCAAAGATCGTCGTCCACCGGAGCTTGAAAAATGCACTGGAAAGGTAACAAGGGAAAGGAGCACCTGCAAACGCCATCGCCACACAAGGCTTTGAAGACCGCAAAAACCACCCGCTGCTTACAACGAGATCTAGCAAACGCTGAAAGAACATCGGCTGGGGCAACACCCCAAGCAACGCAGGCTTGCAATCCTTCATCACCAAGCCAGCGGGTTGAAGAAACCGGAACTTGACGAAGAACAGATCGAAGAAAGAGATCAGAACCGCCACAACAAAGGACAGCTAACTGCATCTCCTGACGAACACACCAACTGCAAAGATCTGAAGAGAATCTACAGATCTGGCAGAACCAACTCTCACTGGCCCTTCGTCGGCACCGGAAAGAACGTCGTCGAGGTAAGGAGAGGCTGAGACCTTATTCCATAGCGTCATCTTCATCACCACCTTGTTGATGTCGCTGAAAACTAAACCTAGAAGGAAAAAACTAGACCTGCGAAAGGAACGGGTCCCGTTCCTCTTCCTACCGGCGCCGGCGAGGCCATCAGAGGGTAGAGAAGGGGGACCGACGGGGTGGACGTGGGCGGCGACGGGCGTGGGCGGCGGCGGCTGTTAGGGTTGTTCGTGAGGAAAATGCCGATTTGTTAACTGCTAGGACGCGTATACGTTTCTTGATGGTGCTAAGATGAGGATTTTCAATTTTAGCTCCTTCATGATGTGGCTGTTCCTAGCGCTTAAAAAAAACTAACTAAAGCTGCCCTTAGAGGCTATTGAAAAAGGCAAAAGTCTGAAATGCTGATTTTTTTTAAAGCTAAATGTGTGAGAAATAACTTCTCCGGTACCTCGGATAAAACTAGATTATGCACCCATTAAATTGCGTCGAACTCATGTGCATTTTCACGTACAAGATAGGAGAATGCACAGACGAACATTTTGTGTGTGTGAGGGGGGGGGGGTGTGTGTGGAGGGGTATTGGACTTTTTAACTTCATCAAAGGAAAAAATAACATTATTTATGGTAAGAAATCCAGCTATATAAGTGAAAATGTAATGCAATTGTGACAAACTTTTGTAACTTATTAAAGACTATAAGCAATCGAAGAGATATCCATTGGTAAAAGTAAAACAATGAAGATACTAGTTGCTCTCTTGGGACGTTTTACCTATCAACTACGTACCGCTATTGATACCATTCTGAGTTTTTTATGTTCAAAAAAATTATAACAACTGGATGCTAATGACCATATCGGGCACCACACCAAACCATTCATATCGTTAACTAACACATATGCGTGTACGTTGCTACGGTAAAGGGCGTATGTAATATCACATTGATTATAATGCTAAAAGAGATGTAAATATCTGATATATCACCATATGTGTACTTTTTTAAAAGATCAGACTCAAGTAACTCAAGTAGTGCGCTTGCTCATGATCTCATAACATAGAGCACGTTCGGCTAACTTATCTCGACTTATGTTGATGTGTACGGCTAATTTGTATCTTCATCTAATATCATACAGCCATGGGGCATGCAACCATGTATAGCTGCCATGGAGCATTGCAGGTGCCCCGTGTTAAACAAACTTTACAACAAGATAGTGTGAGTTGTAACCGGCAAGGATATAAGTTGGTGTGCTACATATCTGTAAACATTGGTACCATATGTGAGCTTGTTGGCTCTGATTTGGTGTGTGTTAGAATTTTGCAACCACAATGCAGGGAAAGAAGAGAGTGTGAGAGATCTGAGGATGTTCGTGTCGGAGGTTGAGACGTCCCGCCGCCGGAGGACCCACCCATCAAATAAAGTTTTCTTTTAATAAAGGGCAGGAGCACTGTCATGCATTTAAAGAGAATAGAAGTTCAGATTAAAAACAAAGTTGATATTACATAAATTTAAATACTCAAACTCTAAAAGCGATAACATTAAGATACAAATTCTCTCGACCCCAGCACTGGAGTCCCACATGCCTGCGGGTGCAGCGCAACATCGTCTTGGATCAATCCAAACATCTTGTTGGGTGTCATCAATCTGTTGTCAAAGACCCTCCTGTTCCTTTCCTTCCAAATGTTCTTCCATGTTGTGAACATGAGAAGAGAGGCTACAGATCTTCTTCGTTGGCCTGGTAAAATGGGTCAATGATCTCCTCCACCACTCCTCAACAGTTTCATCTTGCACTATGCTTGGCACCCTAACGTCCTCCCCTGCCCAACATCTCACCATCATCCAATCCTCTCTGGTGAAGAAGCAATGCAGGCAAAGATAGGCTGCAGTTTCTTCCACTTGATTGCATAGTAACAATTCACGGAGCATGGCCAATTTCTAGATAACAATTTATCTGCAGTGAGGATTTTACTTTTGTTGACGTTTCGTAATGTCACTACTAACAGCGCCTATTAGCGTGAGTGTTAAGAACAACTGGGTACACCGACGAGTACGAACGAAAATCTGCAAGCGCACAGATATACCGTTGTAGCATTTCCCCAAGGGAGTAATCCAAGGGTATCGTCATATCCCGTGGAACGATGTGCACTATCTTCTATTCTAGTATAAACGGTTCAAGGACACTAAGCCCAGCTATGGTAGGGAGAAGGTGAAGGAGCTTCCTAAGTGTATCAGATCTAAGGTCGTATCAGTCACACGATATATGGAACTCGCTTCGCGCACCGGTCACCTGGCTCTCAATGGGCTCTAGGTGGTTCCGGCCTGTATGGCTCTACGATGTACCCGAACACGAAGGAGTACGAAGGGTCCAACGGCTGTCACTACCACGGCCTACCTCTATCTATACATGGGGCACAGGGAAAACGAAGAATAACCTGTAGTCTAGACATCACATCTACACCATTGATTACTACTATAGCTGACTACGTCTAAGCCTCCCATAGCTCTGTTATAGCACTCCGTATAAATACAGAGTGACGATCCCGCAAGTATGGACCAGATCGTACCTTGTCGGATCACGATAGGTTAGGAAGAACGAACGCCGACATATTTATGCACTTCAACTAGATCAAACAGGGTGAACCACACAAACAAATATATGGACTTGCGCACCTATGCAACTAGATCAAAGGGTTGTGTTCGTGAAGAACGCAAGCCTCTAATTCAAGAACACACAAAGAAAATAAGAACATATCATCCATGCATGAACACAACTTTAGTCTAATTGAGAAATGCAGGAATACTTACTTTATTCTAAACGAAGAACATGAAGAATACTTTCATCTCACACCTTCACTTCCCTCTCTACCTAGCACTCTACACACACTACACATGGAGGGGTGAGAACTCACCTCTCCAAGGGAGGAATGAGAGGAGAGGGAGCTTGGAATGTGTCTAGAATGGGACCCCTCACCTTCTATTTATAGGCAAGGAGGTGTGGAGCTCCGAGTGCCAAATGACTCCAAAACACACCGAGATGGACTTGGGAACCAATCAAGACACACCACGTGGAAGGTCACGATGAGACGAGCCAGAGGCGGTTCGGCCGATCCCCTAGGGCCACGTCTCGTGGTGTGTTTCCTATGGGTGGCTTCCCTGTGGGCCCCAAGGTTAGTTCCAGGTGCATGTCGTGGTTTGAGTCAGTTTGGGTAGCAAGTGGGCCCTTCAATCCATGTGATGTCCATGTGGCAGCATGTGATTCGTCGGAAGAGTTTCACATGGATTGATGACGTCATTGATCCAGGGGAATCCTATGTGGCATCTTCTCATTGGCTAGAGCCTGAATTGCTTGGATCAAAGGATGTGCTTTTGTTCTCATTTCTTGTGCTAGCATTTGAATAAACACCAACACTTGTGGAATTTTTTAGCTAAAGCCCCTATTCTAGTACTGATGCCCACTTTCTATTTATTTTATGCAGGAGTTGACGTCATAAAAGTAGTACTTAACAACCGTCAACAACTTTGCACTAATAGCCAAGCAAAAAACTTGTGTTTTACCTCAGCATGTGCCTTCCAAATAGAATCAACATCAATTTTTTTTGAGATTAAATCAACATCAATTTGAGTAAGTGACTTGCAACTGTGCTAGGCATGCTGACACTGGCCGTCCACCTCCAAGAGATGTTATCTTCTTGATTTCCCAACTGAATATTTTCTACCATACTCCATAAGGTCACAAATTCTGCTATTTGTTCCACCGTGATCAATTAAAGTTATCAAACCAAAAAGTTGGACAAAAGTGTTTCTTATTTTAGTAATAAATAAGATAAAAATAAGATAGTATGATAACTGAAACAACTCTCTAGATTAAAAAGGGGGCACGTGCCCCTAACTAGTAATTAGTCATCCAACCGTGTGCCACTATTGATAGCCATCTGCTTGTATGACACTAATGAGAAGTTATTACTCGTCACTGATATGCACTTGTGTATGTGTATGGGCGTAGGTTCGTGAGCATGTAGGTATGCACCTAGATGTTGATATGCACTTATGCATTGGGAATTTTGCGCCGTAGTGGTGGCAAGCTCCAGGGAGATCCTGTTAGAATAAATGGGCTTAGAGCCATTTATTATAATAATGATAGAATTAAAGCCTATTTATTTAATGATAGAATTAAAACCTATTTATTTAATGCTAAGGAAAAGTGAGAAATACCAAATGGGTAGTTGAGGAGTCTCCCATCCAACTTATGAGGTAGCCTTTCAGTACACCTCTTGTGAAGTTGAATAAAGGTGATAGGCGTGCCACACGCGTGCGCGCTCGCTCGCCTCGCCAGGCCGTGTCGAGACGAGACGAGACGAGCGGTGCGGTGCGGTGCGGACGGACGTGTTGCGGGGCGGAAGCATCTTTTTGCTGTTGGCTGTTGGAAAGGAATAATGGCGTCTTAACTGCGACCGTTACTGAGCCTTAACCATGGTGCCTTAACCGCGACCGTTACTACCAGAGGCGCCTTAACCGCGACGTCTAGGTTCATCCCCCCACGCCTGCCTTGCCTATATAAGATGTTCCTTCTCCTCCTGCTCGGATTACCAATTCACACTCAGGTACTCATGTTCAGGAGACATCTCCCTCTCTCCCTCTGTTTGCTGCTTCTTTTGCATTCTCATCGCCTGCACCGCGCGCACAGTACCGGCGAGAGTAGAGCCTCCGGAACCTCGTCCTACTGCTGAGATCCTGCTCGGGATAGACGGGCGATAAGGTTTTTGGGGAGCGTCTTCATGCGACTGCTCGCTCCCGTATGACTACTTCCTCTACATCGACTCCGAACGACTACTTCCTCTACAGCCGGGTCTTCACTGCGATCATCTTCCTGCACCGAATTCGTACGACTACATCGACTGAGGTCACTCTACGATCAGTATGACTGATCCGAGTGATATCGGAACTTCGGGTGACTCTGTCACCCGACCTTCCACGAGGTACATTCTTAAACTGGTATTCATGCTTATTAGTTGTATAATCATGAATAGGTTTATGTTTAATTGTTGTTTAAATATGAACATTTGCACATGGATTGTTTCACTCACCGTAATATTGAAATGTCTATTTAATTATGGAATTAAAATATACCAGAATATTGCCTATCATCTAACAATCCAAAAACCTTATTATGTTGATAGGAATATGTTTGGTGTCACTAGCTTTGCAAATGCAATTAAGCCAAAGCCTTTCGATGGTTCCAATTTTAAGAGGTGGTGTGAGTTGGCCACCCTGTGGCTCACCGCCATGAACGTGATGTACGTCATCACCGGAAAGGCTCCTGAGGGTGTCTCGGGGGAAAAGTTTAATTCAGATGATAATCTGTTCCGGGGTGCCGTCATCAGCGTTCTGATTGACAATCTGGTGGATACCTATCTCCATTACAAAACAGGGAAGGACATTTGGGAGGCTCTTGAGGCTCAGTACGGAGCTTCTGACGCCGGCGGTGAGCTGTACGTAATGGAACTGTTCCTAGACTACAGGATGGTTGAAGACCGTCCTGTGGTGGAACAGGCCCATGAAGTACAGGCGCTGGCTAAGGAGCTTGAGAACTACAACAGAGAGGTCCCATGTGTGTTGCCCAAGAAGTTTGTGGCTGGAGCTATTATCGCTAAGCTACCACATTCTTGGAGGGACTTTGCTACCTCTCTAAAACACAAGAGAAAGGAATTCATTTTTGATGACCTTGTTGTGACTCTTGATGTTGAAGAGAAGGCGAGAGCAAAGGACACACGTGGAAAGGTAATAGCCGGCTCCTCAAGCGCAAACTTTGTGCAAAGGGGCAATCCCAAGTTCCAGAACAACCAGAACAAGAGGAAGAAGCCTTCACAGAACCCGCCCAAGGCTAAGCAAGCCGACGGGCCTGATAAGAAGAAGAGAAAGTCGGGGGGTGCTTGCTATACATGTGGCAGTCCGGATCACTTTGCTGCAAAGTGCCCGGATCGCAAAGATCGCAAGGCCCCCAAGACAGCGAACATGGTTGTTAGCGAGGGTGGAGGAATATCGGGGTATGGTAATTTCTTACCTACAGTTCTTTCAGTATGTTCTTCACCGGTGTGGTGGATAGACACCGGTGCTAATATTCATGTATGTGCTGACATTTCTATGTTTTCTTCTTACCAGGTCGGGGGGGCTACATCCTTGTTGATGGGGAACGGTGCCCATGCGCGTGTTCTTGGTGCTGGTACGGTCACTCTGAAGTTCACTTCGGGGAAGACCATACAATTGAAGAATGTGCAGCATGTACCTACCATCAAGAAGAATCTAGTCAGCGGGTCTCTACTGTGTAGAGACGGTTTTAAGTTAGTCTTTGAGTCGAATAAATGTATCATTTCTAAGTTTGGTACCTTTGTTGGAAAAGGCTATGATAGCGGAGGCTTGTTCCGCTTTTCTTTATTGTTCGATGATAATGTCGTGAACCATGTGATGAATGATGAATCAGATGTTTGGCATTCGAGGCTTTGTCATGTTAATTTTGGTTGTATGATGCGCTTAGCTAGTTTGAGTTTAATTCCAAAGTTTACCCCTGTCAAAAATTCTAAGTGCCACGTATGTGTTGAATCAAAACAAACTCGCAAGCCACATAAGGCTGCTGAGGTGAGAAACTTGGCACCTCTAGAATTAGTTCATTCCGATCTGAGCGAAATGAACGGTGTGTTGACAAAGGGTGGTAAAAGATATTTCATGACTTTAAGATCTATAAAGCTGAAGTAGAAAATCAACTTGAGAGAAAGATTAAACACCTAAGGTCTGATCGAGGTGGCGAATACTTCTCTAATACTTTTGATTCATTCTGTGAGGAACACGGTATCGTTCATGAGAGGACACCGCCTTATTCACCCCAATCCAATGGGATTGCTGAAAGAAAGAACCGCACGCTTACTGACTTGGTGAATGCCATGTTAGAAACCGCGGGACTATCTAAGGAATGGTGGGGTGAGGCGATACTGACGGCCTGTCATGTCCTGAACTGTGTGCCTATAAAGAATAAGAAAGTAACACCATTCGAGGAATGGGAGAAGAAGAGGCTAACTCTTTCATATTTACGCACTTGGGGTTGCTTGGCCAAAGTCAGTGTGCCAATTACCAAGAAATGTAAACTTGGACCAAAGACGGTGGACTGTGTCTTTCTGGGGTATGCTTTTCACAGCGTCGGATATAGATTCTTGGTAGTAAGATCTGGAGTGCCTGACTTGCTTGTCGGCACAATTATGGAGTCCAGAGACGCTACATTCTTTGAGAATATTTTTCCAATGAGAGATGAAACAAGTTCATCTAGGCAAGAGTCTGTCGAGAAGGACGACTCCACCAAGCCGATGGAACTCAATGAGCCTACACTTATTGAGCATCCTGAGGAGGATAATGATGAGGCTCCTAGGAGGAGCAAGAGACAAAGGACAAAGAAATCCTTTGGAGATGATTTCATCGCATACCTCGTGGATGACACTCCCAAGACCATTGCAGAGACCTACTCTTCACCTGATGCTGACTATTGGAAGGAAGCAGTGAGAAGTGAAATGGACTCTATCATGTCAAATGGAACTTGGGAGGTTGTTGAGCGTCCTTACGGGTGCAAACCCGTGAGATACAAATGGGTGCTCAAAAAGAAGCTTAGGCCTGATGGTACTATTGATAAGTACAAGGCTAGACTTGTGGCCAAGGGTTACACCCAAAAGGAAGGAGAAGACTTCTTTGATACTTACTCACCAGTCGCTCGATTGACTACCATAAGAGTACTACTTTCTCTGGCAGTCTCTCATGATCTTCTCGTTCATCAGATGGACGTTAAGACATCTTTCCTAAATGGAGAGTTGGAAGAGGAGATCTATATGGATCAGCCGGAAGGATTTGTAGTAAAGGGTCAAGAAAGAATGGTGTGTAAGCAGGTGAAGTCTCTCTATGGCCTCAAGCAAGCACCTAAGCAATGGCATGATAAGTTCGACAGAACTTTGACATCTGTTGGCTTTGTTACAAATGAAGCTGACAAATGTGTGTACTATCGCTATGGTGAGGGCGAAGATGACATACTTATCTTTGGCACGAGACTTGAAGTGATCAAGGAGGTCAAAGACTTTCTATCTCAAAAATTTGAGATGAATTATTTGGGAGAGGCTGATGTTATCCTTAACATAAAGCTGATAAAGGGAGAAAATGGTGGGGTGACTCTGTCACAGACTCACTATGTTGAGAAGATGCTAAGTCGGTTTGGCTACAGCAACTCTAAACCTGCACCAACTCCTTACGACGCCAGCTTGGTTCTAAGGAAGAACCTGAGGATAATGGTGGATCAGCTGAGATACTCCCAGATCATTGGTTCACTGATGTATCTGGCTAGCGCCACGAGACCTGACATTGCATATGCAGTTAGTAAACTGAGCCGGTTTGTTTTAAACCTGGGCAGTGAACACTGGTGTGCTCTCGAGAGGGTAATGCGCTATCTAGTGGGCACAATGAACTATGGCATTCACTATTCCGGAGACCCCAAAGTCTTGGAGGGATATAGTGATGCAAACTGGATTTCTGATGCTGATGAGTTAAAGGCCATAAGTGGATATGTGTTCACACTTGGAGGTGGTGCTGTTTCCTGGAAGTCTTGCAAGCAGACCATTCTAACCAGGTCAACAATGGAAGCAGAACTCGCAGCATTGGATACTGCCACTGTCGAGGCCGAGTGGCTTCGTGAACTCCTAATGGACTTGCCGATAGTTGAAAAACCGATATCGGCAATTCTAATGAACTGTGATAATCAAACTGTGATTGTCAAGGTGAACAGTTCAAAGGACAACATGAAGTCATCCAGGCATGTCAAGAGGCGGTTGAAGTCTGTCAGGAAATTGAGAAACACCGGTGTTATAGCTTTGGATTACATCCATACGTCTAAGAACCTGGCAGATCAATTTACAAAGGGTTTATCACGTATTGTGATAGATAATGCATCTATGGAACTGGGCTTGAGACCCACGTGAGTTTTTCCATAGTGGAAACCTGTCTTATGTGATCGGAGATCCCGTGAATTAAGATGGTGAAACAAGCTATGGTTTGACTGAGAGAAGAGAACCTTTGAGAAGGCTCGGTCCATGAGAAGATGCATTTCTCTTCAAAACTGTATGGCAGGCTGGTATGTATACCTTAATGTGCTCCAAGTGGCTTTCATGAAACAAGGTAGTTGTTTCTCTGAAGCAAAGACATAGTTCTACAGTATGTCTTGAAGGAACACACCTATATGAGTATCGACTACTGGTCATAGTCTATGAGATTTGGGTGATCTCTAGAAAACTCATGAAGAGGCACGAAGTGTGGCCCATAAGCTCCAACCCGCGGGGATGCTATGTGCAGCCAAGTATCAGTAAAGGGCTCTAGCCAAGCTTAGATGCACAAAACTGGCAATTCAAGGCATAGTCCATTGTTCAGTTGTAAATAAGTGTAACTTGAGTTCCTGGTGGTTGTTCAACTGAACAGTCTCCATCGCAGTACTGGTATATCAAAAACAAAAAGGGAAGATGAGAGCATTTCCAATGTGGCTTATAATTCTTGGTGGGGATTGTTAGAATAAATGGGCCTAGAGTCATTTATTACAATAATGAAAGAATTAAAGCCAATTTATTTAATGCTAGGGAAAAGTGAGAAATACCAAATGGGTAGTTGAGGAGTCTCCCATTCAACTTATGAGGTAGTCTTTCGGTACACATCTTGTGAAGTTGAATAAAGGAGATAGACGTGCCACGCGCGCGCGCTCGCTCGCCTCGCCGAGTCGGGCCGAGGCCGTGACGAGTCGAGCGTGCGGTGCGGACGGACGGACGGACGTGATGTGTTGCGGGGCGGAAGCATTTTTTAGTTGTTGGCTGTTGGAAAGGAATAATGGCGCCTTAACCGCGACCGTTACTACCAGAGGCGTCTTAACCGTGACGTCTAGGTTCATCCCCCGCGCCTGCCTCGCCTATATAAGACGCTCCTTCTCCTCCTGCTCGGATTACCAATTCACACTCAGGTACTCCTGTTCAGGAGACCTCTCCCTCTCTCCCTCTGTTTGCTGCTTCTTTTGCATTCCCATCGCCTGCACCGCGCGCACGGTACTAGTGAGAGCAGAGCCTCCAGAACCTCGTCCTGCTGCTGAGATCCTACTCGGGATAGACGGGCGATAAGGTTTTTGGGGAGCGTCTTCACGCGACTGCTCGCTCCCGTACGACTACTTCCTCTACATCGACTCCGAACGACTACTTCCTCTACAGCCGGGTCTTCACTGCGATCATCTTCCTGCACCGAATTCGTACGACTACATCGACTAAGGTCACTCTACGATCAGTATGACTGATCCGAGTGATATCGGAACTTCGGGTGACTCCGTCACCCGACCTTCCACGGGGTACATTCTTAAACTGGTATTCATGCTTATTAGTTGTATAATCATGAATAGATTTATATTTAATTATTGTTTAAACATGAACATTTGCACATGGATTGTTTCACTCACCGTATTATTGAAATGTCTATTTAATTATGGAATCTAACAGATCCAAGATGATGATAGATGATGACGGTAGGATTTCCGTTAGACCAATTCGTTGCCGTCAGTTAATATTACTCCAGCATGTAGTAGCTGCGAGTGTGCATTCAATTCATCATGTCTTTGTCACAGGGGATCAGATCGACGATTTGAGATAAGTAATTATGTACCCGGCCACATGGTGCCACCTCCCGCGAAACAACATTCATTTAGGTTTGTTAAGCTTGGCCACTTTCTTATCTGTCCTTGACTCCTTGTGAGCGACTCATGCTTCTCAGCTGGATTCATCATGCCCCAAAGTGGCCCTAATCTTACCTTTTCAATTTTAGAATTTGAAAGGAAAATGTCTGAATGACTTGATGCTTTTCTGCTGAATGATTCCACTAGGATTTTGTTGTGCCCTAGGATTCAACCCAAATGTGGTTAATCTTGCTTTACCAATTAAGGATATGGAAACTTGGAAAGAGAGTGTGAAGCATTTGTTGTGGTTGATTAGGAGTAGCTTGCAAGGCAAATAAGATGCCGTTGTTTGGTCAGGCGAGACCGCGAGAGTGATTTGCAAGCAGCGCAAGGCTACATATAGAGTGGGGACAGGCAGCTTATTTTTTTTCGAATTACACAGTACAACGCACGCACACTCATCCCTATGAACACACGCGTGCAAACCCTACCCTTAGGAGCATCTTCGAAGACTGGGCCGGCAAATCCTCAAGATTGATGAAGTGGAAATTCGCTCCCACGGGGAGTCGAACCCAGGACCTGAGGTGCTACTGGGGCTCTTGTAACCACTAGGCTACAGGCCCTTTCGTGGGACAGGCAGCTTATTGCTCCTTGAGGTGTGTTTAGAGCCCAAACGTTTGGGTAAAGTTTGACAATTCTGGCCAAAATTAGTGCAAAATACACTGTAACGTCAGATGAATAGTGAGAGGTGATGTGATGAAATGTGATAGATGATGAGATGTTTTTTTTGGAAAAATTTGGACTTCTGAACACACCCTTGGTCTTTTCCTCTTGTGGAATGTCTGAGGTTGTTATGCAAAAGTGATCCATGAACATTCAGGGCAATAAAGTTGTGGTGGTTGTGCTATTTATAGTAAGTTCGTTGGGGAGGAAAAAAAGGGTAGGAGCATTCAGATCGAAGATGAAAAGGAATCGCATGCATATCGAGTCACCTGCTTGGCTGTTTATTTTTTTCAAACTACTAGAGGTCAATTGGATCATGGAACACCGAAATTTCACCAGAGTTTGTTGATGCATTTGGCCGCCAATGTACATATTCCTTTGTCTATGCATGGCCTTGCACAGCTCGCCCCCATTTCTTCAGAGCTTGTTTACTTGCCTTGGAACACACTTCTGACTGACGAGCTGAATGAGGCTGTTGCATGATGTTTACGGAGTACTGGCTTTTCTGCAGTCCTAATAGCAACAGCTCGATCGAGATTTTGGTAAACTTTAAGCTGCCAGTTGGCTTTACTCCGCCTCAAAGTGTACGACGTTCCTGCCGAGATTCCATTAGTCAAATGCTGATGCCGCAAAAAGCAGGGGTTTGGCCTTTTGCCCAGCAGAGACGAGCAGCATGGCATGGTTTCGTGCAGTCATCATGCGACTTGGCCTTTGCTTGCTGTTCTGATGAATAAAAAACCCTGCAGGCCGTTTTGATTTGCCCGGAGCGAGCCCAGCGTCACCGGCTCCAGCAGCAAGAAAACAAAGAACTCATCAGCAACTAGTGCTCAACTAATTGTGAATTGTGGAACGGCCGCCGATGATGGTGAGCTCAGATGATGTGCATGTCCTGTCCCTGTTGTATTTTGGGTTGGGAACCTGTGAATTGTGATCAAATTAAACACCTCTTGACTGAGCAGGGTAAGCACGCGCTGCTGTGTTGTTGGCATATTTAACAAAAAACACCAGTTGGTGATACGGATCGAAGAGGAATTGTAAGATGGGAGTGGGGAGTAGGGTGGCGACAAGCATGACGAGACGGGGCATCTGCAGCCAGCGCAAGGTCCAGGCCGCCTGCACGGCCGGTGGCATCTCCATCACGGCATCACCTCCGCCGGCGCCATGATCTGCGGCGGCGGCGGCTTTTCATGGCACTTGGATCGGATGTGCCCTGGCGTGTGCTGCCTTGGCGCATGCGTGTTGACCGGATCAGACAGGGGCCTGAGCGGCTGCATGCCTGCATGGAGCCATGGACCAACGGGCTTCCAAGCACAAGCAGCCATGTGCATCAGACACTGTATCAGTCAGACGAGACTCGAGAGGGAGGCAGCAGGTTTGGTCTGGTCGAGGAGTCAACGCGCGCCGTGGTGACTGGTGGTGAGTCCGCTCGTGACACTTTCGTGTTTGATCTTTTCAAAAAAAAAAACACTTTCGTGTTTGAAGGCTGTGCACTGGCGCACAACACACATCAAGCTTACAAAAAAAACTTATAATACTTGTAATAAGTATCTCCTAACCAAACATAGTCACGACGACCACATGTTCTTTTTTTTCTTAGATTAAGAAAATAAATCCGGTCTTCACAGTCGGCTGACCGTGTACGACCACAAAGTAACACTATTACAGTGATAAACTTCACGAGTACATGTTCTGAAGTACTAATAATGGCATAATGGATATAGAGTGAGTGAGTGATTCCGGAAATCCATCGCAACACTTTGTTGGGATGCTGCCAATAGAACCATAGAAGGCGACGCAAGAGTTATTTTACAACTATATATAGAACTATAGAAGACATCGATCTTACATGCCGTGCATAAACGGATTTAAAGCTTGCATATACTATCCATCTTCCATTGTTGGAACTTGGAAACATCTAAATGTTGGCTACTTTTTTCTTCCATCGGCATAATGTTTCAACACCAACGCAAGGTTGAGGTAAACCCCCAAACGCTGTTTGAGGAACTCATCGTAAAGTTTCAATCCAAAGCAGAAACCAGAAAAACAAGATGCAAATGCAATAGTGAGCAGCGAAAGGCCGAAGACAGTCGTAGTAGCAGGCACAATAATCAAGCGGCGCCATCTCGTGTTCTTGTTTCTTCTTGCCTTGTACGTGGCCTCTCTGTAAAAATTACAAGACATGGGCAACCATATATGCATAATTGTTATTAGGATCTTTTCGATGTTTGGGGGTTAAATAATGAAAAAAAGGGAATAAATCTTATGTGGTGAAGCCCCTATATATTTACCTTAGGCTCATGGCTTCAGCTTTAATCCCAGCTATCTCTTCGTCAATAATTCTAGTCATCTCTTCATCAATCTCCATTCCTGCGGATTTTAATTTCGCCAACAAAAGATCAACCTCCTCCGTCTTCCTAGGGACATCAACTTCAGCACCACCATGGCCGTGTTCACCCTGCTAGTAGGATTATATTAGAGGAACAAAGCTGAGAGGATAATGCGAGCATAAGAAATAATTTCGTCATATATATATCACGGTGTATTATGTCTGCACTACCAAGAATCGGGGATTTCTAGAAACGGAGAATACTTGTCTCCAAGGAAAAAGCACATAAGATTATCAGAAGAAGTTCATGGTTGCAAGGACCCCGTCAGCCAAAATTATGACTCAGCTACGATTTGAGAAAATATATATTGTTTTTGCAACGGAAACAAATGAGGAAATATAATTTTCACATTCATATTGTTGCGACACTCTGTTCCACACCATCTGATGATTCATCGGATCAAAGAAATAAAAGGATAAAAAAAAATCAAATCTCCCCGTTGAGGGACAGTGTTTCAACAACGATGCCAAGGCTATTCGCGGTGCACTGTATCATGATATCATATATAACCAGTTTGGTGATCGGCGATGGAATACATGCAGTTGGTTGGCTGAGCCAAAGCACTTGGATCTGTTCGTGCATACGAGCCGTCGTTGTACTTATCGTCGTCTATCGTGGATCGATCGAGGGACGAGAGAAGAATGGCCGGCGTACCTGGGAGTTGGGAGGCGGAGAGCCCGCCGGTGGAGTCGCCGGCGGCGACTGTCGGGGCGGCGGGTCCATTGCACCGACTGGTCTCGCAGGCAAGATCCGGATGACGGCCAGGGATTGCTTGCTTCAATTCGTTATTTTCTTTTTCGAGATGGATTTTGTTTTTCGAGATAGATGATTTTATTAAGGATTTTGTAAGGGTGGTAAAGGGTCTAGTCTAGCAAATTTAAAAATCGGACTAAATAAGAGCCGAGTCATATTAGTATATAATTTTGAGCTAGAAAATAGTAGTCTAGTAGGACTTTTTTTAGATCGTTTCTTGAGCAAGACGGTGGTGTACTAGTCTGGGCCTGTGGGGGCCCGGTCCAAGTCCAGCTGCTCTGTTTTCTATTCTTTTCTTTTTGGAAAATTGGGCCGACCTTAACAATCTGGATACAAAAGCTGACAGCCATCGGCCCACGGTCTCACCCTCACCTCATCCACCAGCACCGCGGCCCCTCCTCACCACCACCCCAAGAAGGCAAGAATCAATCCCTCGCACTTCAACTTCGATCGGACACCTGGCACTTGGAACTGCACGACATTAAGCAAATTCACGTCCAGGGGCCTCGGTGGTGCGCCAGACCATGGAGCTACCAGAGTTCAACATGCCTGCCTCATGTTTCAGCTCGGAAACTAGGTGAGTGCTTGCAAGGTGTTTGTTGAAATGCCTCACAGTTACAGCCTCTTGCTTTAGATTTCTGGGGTTAGTTTTGCCATAGAAAAATGAATACTGCTTTTATCTCAAAAACAAAAACAAAAAAAATTTGCATTGTGCGGGCAACAAAACATCAAACTTGATTCCAGTAAGTGAAACCAAAACATTACAATAGTAGCGGATAAATACCAACAATACATTACAACAACAACAATAATACACTAACGTGGTAGACTGGCTGATGATAAAAACTCTCGCTCCAAGCTAGAGCAGTTGTAGCTGTTTTGAGGTGCTGCATTAGCCTCGTTGTTCAATTCGATAGAGAAGGATTGCCGGCGAGAAGCTGCATTTCTTGTTAGCAAAGGCTGGATATCTTGCTCATTTCCTGTGTCAGATTGAGATGAGTTCATCCTTTTTGCTAGTAACAGCTGTAGTGTTACATCCACTTGCTTCATTGTAGGCCTTTCTTCACCCCGCAGCCTCAGGCACATCTGTGCAAGCAATGCAACCTTGTCGATCTCTTCCTCTGTTGCTTCCTCAAGAACTTCAGCAGCTACTATCTGTGTAATCGAACTCTTCTCGATCACTGAAAGGAAGTAGTTACACAGGTTCTGCTTCATTCCTGATTCAGTGGTGAAAACTGGTTGTTTCCTTAGAAGAAGCTCTAGAAGCACCACACCGAAGCTGTAAACATCACTCTTCTCATTTAGCTTCCCAGTTTGGTAATATTCTGGATCTAAGTAACCAAATGTGCCCTGTACATTTGTAACAACATGGGTTTGGTCAATTGGGACAGATCTTGAAGCTCCAAAATCAGAAACTCTGGCAGTATAGTTTCCATCTAGGAGTATGTTTGAGGACTTCACATCCCGATGGAAGATTGATATCAAGGCAGCAGAGTGAAGATAGTATAGGGCTCCTGCAGCTTCAGTGGCAATCCTTAGACAGTCATTCCATGATAACAGGAATCCGCTACTTGAACCAGTGTGAAGAATTTGATATAAAGAACCATGGGTAATGAAATCATATACTAGTAAGGGGACCTCACTTTCGAGACAACATCCGAAGAGTCTCACTATATTTCTGTGGTTTATTTGTGACAGGATTGCAACCTCGTTGATGAAATCGTTGATCTCACCATCCTTGATTGCCTTGGACTTCTTTATAGCTACCACACGTTGGTCAGACAAGATGCCTTTATATACCGTGCCATGCCCTCCATGGCCCAGAATACGTGTGGGGTCGAAATTATTTGTTGCCATTTCTAGCTCTTCTAAGGAGAAGATCTTTGTCTTGTCACTTGCATTTTCGTCGGATGATATTAGTTGTTCCAAGAGAATGCCCTGATTCTTTTGAAAATACTTCCTTCTCAGTTTCTTCTGAGTGTTTCTTTTCCATCTTTGAATGAGCACTAGTGCACTTAAACCAAAAAGGAGAATGCCAAAACCACAGCTAAGCCCAATTATAATACCTACAATTGGAATGCCCCTTAGTTGCGTATATGAAGTTCACCTTTTCTGGTGCAAAATTGACCAGTATGTGATGAGACTCACCTAGGAGG
Source organism: Cenchrus fungigraminus (assembly GCA_036936925.1). Lineage (NCBI taxonomy): Eukaryota > Viridiplantae > Streptophyta > Magnoliopsida > Poales > Poaceae > Cenchrus > Cenchrus fungigraminus. The sequence continues at coordinate 41,559,206 of CM072769.1, read as the reverse complement.
AGATTTCTCTTTGGTGTTGAGGTACACTGCATTGTTGTTGCATCATAAATTGTACGGCCAGGACACTTTATGCAAGTGAAGCTTCCTATAGTATTGTTGCAAAAACCTTTGCAGATGCCCGGTGTTTGCTTACATTCATCAATATCTGCAACCATACTCAGATTAGAGGCCCTACAAAACTTGTGCATGATAAAAGAGGGGAGAGTAAAATACACAAAATGTCTCTAACTTATCATGGGTGTCACCCATATCCTTGAACCCTCAAAATGAGAACTGAGATGAGACCTCAATAGCTCCTCTAACAAGTGATGCCGGCTTGTGGCATGCTGAGTGTGTCACACACCATGTCTCTCCCGTTGTGTGCTGGTCTCACCTCTTTCTTGTGTCGGGACAGCTCCGACGTCGATGAGCATAGTGAAAATGCAAAAATATTATTGGTGGGGGTGGAGGGGGCCAGGGGGGGATTACCTTGACAGCCATCTTGGATGTATGGATTTCCTTCAAAACCAGCTGAGCATATGCATCGGTAGCCAACGTAGCCTTCTGAGGAGCTTAGAACACTTATGCAATTGCTGTGGCTGCTCACACAAGCATATCCGGATGTGTTCTGTTTCGCCAGTTGGCAGGTTAGATTAGCAACAGCCCAACGCATAGAGGTTGATTCCAAAGGGTCAACAAAAAGTTCAGGTTCTTTAGGAGATATCATCATCTTCTGTAGCAAACTGAATTCTCCATCTTCCAGACTTGAGTTGAGTTTGATGCCGAGAAGACCCTTGCTCACGTCTATGTAGGTCACACGAAGGAGGTCATTATATTGGAGGATGGAATGTGCCGGGTCAGAGCAGTTGAGCTGGAAAAGTCTCCTTGCGGAGCAACCTTCTTTGAGACCAAAAGGAAATGGGACAGTAATGTTCCCACACCGGTGAGAACAATTTTTCTTTAGTGATTTTGGATTATACCCTGTTGCCATGCAAATATCAAAATCGCTGAAGTGGTATCCAGGTCCTACGCCGAAGGGGTACTCAAAGCTCACGTTGCCGCAGCTCGTCAACGAGCGTGGCGGCGGAGGGAAGGGCAGTGCCATTGGAAGAGCTCGTGTGGGCTCTAACATCGGCTAGGGATGCAACAAGTATGAGCAAAGCCAGAAAGGTGTTTGAGTAACCCATCTCTGCTCAACTAACGAGAAGTTTGGTAATTTGATGTCTAAAATGTCGTGAGTTGTGTGTAGGTGGAGTATAGATAGTATAAACGCATGCCAATATGCAACCGTGACTCCGGTCATGGGGGTCCTATTTATAGACGGAAGACGGGAAGCCGTTTAGGTGCCGTTCAATCTGTTCCCAGTGCCCACTGTGCTCCCATTAGGTTCAAAGTTCAAACTTTCGATTTTTTTCGATTCATTTTTTATAGATCAGCCGTGGTCTTCTGAACTCCACCTAGAAGTTTAGATAAATTTGTTGCTTCATAGATCATGGTCGCACTAAAAAACATAGCAACCCAGATCAAATATAGGTCTCTTAGATACAATCAAAATCCATAAATTAATGGAATTACACTAGATGCTCCTGTCAAAACGTTAATTTAGCACGCACGCACACTCATATGAGCAAAGCCGCCCTACAAAGCACCTAAGTTGTCTTTTTTTTCGAATAGCACCTAAGTTGTCTATTTCAAAAGATATATCTATAAAAAAAATTAGAACTCAAACATAGATCTACGACACCACAAGAAACTAGCCCAATTGGGCACTATTATTTCAAATATTCAAATACTTTCTGAGTCTTGTGGGAAAGTCTTGCTTGACAAATACTTTTTGAGAGCAACCCACTAAAAACTTTGAGTTTATTATTACAAGCCAAAAATACTTTGAGGACTTTGTCATGCCCGCCACAAAAATTTGTGCCCTCCTGGCAAAACACACAACGTCAATAAAACTGTGATTTTCAGTAAGTGCTGAGAAGTTACCACCAGGGTACCACATAAACTTGTGTAGACAGCACCGTTACACAATTTATGTATTTATTTATTAAAATGGATCGCACAATTAATTTTGCTCGCACCGTCGCACCTCCATCCTATGAGCACCTATGTTGTTCATTGTATAGAATAAGTTTAGGAAAATATGAACACCAATTATGAGCTCAAGGGAACCGAATGAACTAAATTAGCACCATTTCATACGTTCACTCGGAGCCACACCACATAAACAAAATTCATAATATTATACAAAGCAATCGAACCACGGTCATGCAAGGAAAGTCTTGCTCCACAAATACTCTGTGAGGGCAACCCACTAAAACCAAAGCCGATACGCGTTTACAAGCTGATGCACTTTGAGGAATTGTACAACGGGTTACAGATGCTCACCACAAAATTGTGTGGCCTTCTGGCAAAACACAACGTCAGTAAATGGTGATTTTCAGCAAGGTATCTATCTAACCATCTCAATCGCCGAGTAATCCACACCCACGGAAATTTGAGTAGACCGAGTCTTCCACACCCACGGAAATTTGTGTAGACCGAGTCTTCCACCGTGGAAACAAGTGGCTATACGCAACGATAGCAGAATGCCAAGTCGGTATGCTTCTCCAATAGTCCTCAAGTTGATTGGAGAGCCAATTGAGGTGCACGGATCAAAGGTTCCCAGCAAGGTTAGGACTAGGATTGTTCAGTGCAAAGAGGGGATAGCCAGATGCCCGAATAGGTACATCTTCGTCAGACAGCTAGCCTACCTCCAGAGCTTTGCCTCACCAAGTCACCATGCCATAGGGCATTCATTAAGTGACGAAGCATTCAGGATAACTTTCAGTACATACTCCTCACGTGGTGCCACAATGGTCAGAACGACGTGCCCGTCGTCTACGGTAGGGGTGGGCGTTCGGGTTACCCGATTAGTTCGGGTCGGGTAATTCGGGTTTTACGAAATTCGGGTAATGAGAATCATTACCCGATATCAGCTTCTGAAAAACACTACCCGCAAGTTCGGGTACCCGCAAAAATCGGGTTCGGGTTCGGGTTACCCAATTTACCCGAAATATATAATCAAAGTATATACTCAAACACACATAATGTTCCATAGACTAGTAGTTTGTGTTGAATTTCAACTACAAGTTGAGAAGAATAGTATATTATAGTCACTTGTTCAAACTAAGAGAATTATATTGTAATAAAGTGACAATTTCAAGTGTTCAACTAACAACACATGAATAAATACAAAGACAAATGCAAATTTCGGGTAGTTCGGGTACCGGAATGTATTACCCGAATTACCCAAACTAATTTCGGGTAATCACAATCACTATCCGAACTTGGAATCGGGTACCTCGGGTTCGGGTAATTCGGGTTCGGGTTCGGGTAATTCGGGTACGGGTAATGGGTATCGGGTATTTTGCCCAGGCCTAGTCTACGGAGCCCTCGATGACTCCGTCGATCTCACTAAGGACGTGATCTTCAAGCTGTGTGTAGTTGTAGGTCTTAATATGTGCGTAGGGTGTGAGTGTGTGCGTGTGTGTGAGGGGTGCGTGTGTTCGCACATGTTCAGATACTACAGCTGTACTCAGTTAAGAGGCGTCAAAAAAAAAAAGAGCTGAATCGTTGCTCTTTCTCCAGTTTTAGCTCAAGCAAGCTTTTTAGCCCCGCCATGTAAATATTGCACTTTATTTCTTTCTCTACAATAATTGAAGAACTGCAGAGCACCTACCACCTAGTGCTAAAAACAGTACTAGTATGCACTGATGTGTCTTCACTGTGCAGCTGTGAAACAGAGTACAGACAGTTTGACCCTCATAGATAGTTGTGACATAATCTGTAGAAAACCCTGCAATTTCCAAGCTTGATTTCTATCTAATTCCTGTCGAAGTTAAAAACAACTGCATAGCAGTTGCCTCACGTCTCTGAACAGTGCCGCGCCCAATGACAGTGTAACCATCTCACTGTCGTCGTCATCAGCAACAGCAAAGCAAGAATATTCATCAAACCGAGGGTGTGCACAGGATAGGTCAGGCAGGCAGGAACAACCAGCCACGTAACTCAACAGGCGGTGAGCATAGCATAGGTGAGTGAATTATAATCAAAGCACCAACGCTAATACAAGAATCATTAGCATTTTTATCCCCTTAACAACATTGCTTTACCAAAACCAAACCAAATCATTGATGTAACAACCATTTGCCTGATCATTAAAAGCATTCGACAAAGTCGATAAGACTTCATACACCTTTTATACATATACTGCAACAAAGTATTCAACTATTCACAGAAACCAAACAAACGTTAGTCATCAACTCATCATCTTCCATTGTAGCAAGCAAATTTATTTTACTTTTCTGAACTTGAAACATGTTAGCCAAAAGCAGCTGGTATGCAACAGTTAAGAAAAGAAGATGACATGGCCTCGAGTATGAACTGAAACAGTAGCATTGCAAAGTTGCAATTCCACAAACAAGATGTTCGATCACAATCTATTTTATGACTTTGTATTTGTTTGACCCATCATGCTTGGCCAAGGTTCAGCTAGGCGCTAGGCGGAACCTAGGCGCCGACCCACTGCCTAGAGACTAGTCGGGAGTACTCGCGCCTAGGGGTTTTGCTAGGCGGTGAATAATACATGTATAAATATTTAAAGGAAAAGAAAAAAAGGGAGAGGAGTGGTCATGAAAAGGGAGAAAAGGAAAAAGCCCATTTGAAGGCCCAGCTCTCATAACCCTACCTCCTCAGGCATCCTCTGCCTCTCTCGATCTCTCCCCGTCTCCCGCAGCGGCGGCTCCTCTGCCTCTCGCTCGCATGCGCCCGCGCCTGCGCCGCCGCTGCCTCAGGTCCGTCTCCCTGCCTTCTCCCCCTCCTCCGCCGCGCCCAGTCCTCCACCGCTCGTCCCGGTCTCCGCCGCCCGTCCTGGCCTCCGCCGCGCCCGTCCTGGCCTCCGCCGCGGCCACGGCCGCCTAGGGTCCGCCTAGCCCCCTAGTCGAGGCGATGGCCCTCGCCTAGCGCCTAGTCGCGCATAGTCGCCGCCTACTCGCCGCCTAGCGGAACCTTGTGCTTGGCAGAGCATCGATTCAATCGTGGTAGCAGTTTACCAACCAATGGCTCCTAATATTACAATGCCATGGCTATACAACACTGCAATGATACAGCAACAGCCTCCGGTATTTGTTTACACTGCAATGATAAAGCAACAGCTTCCGGTATTTGTTTACACTGCAATGATACAGCAACAGCTTCCCGGTATTTAAAAAGATATTTGTTTCAAACCTAGGATGCCGGATTCCCATTAGTTAAAAAGAATAGGAGAGCTACACAGACACAGCAGACATACACGGGACTATCCCCTTCAGTACCAATTAGGAAGGGCATCTGATTCAGATGTGCAAAAATAGAACAGAGTTATTGACCTGCTATCAGCAACAATACTTCAACCAATAATGGCCCAAGCAAATTTAGCCACTGGACACACAAAGAACAGATGAACTAGGATCATGTAAGTAAGATTTAGGGTCTCCCAATGAATTGTTATTGGTATTTGAGTATATTCTGGAACGGAGGAAAATATCTTCTTGTTCACAAAGTTGGAACAACAAAGGAAATTCCATGCACATGTGCAAAAATAGAACAGAGTTATTGATCTGCTATCAGCAACAATACTTCGAGCAATAATGGCCCAAGCAAATTTAGCCACTGGACACACAAAGAACAGATGAACTAGGATCATGTAAGTAAGATTTAGGGTCTCCCAATGAATTGTTATTAGTATTTGAGTATATTCTGGGACGGAGGAAAATATCTTCTTGTTCACAAAGTTGGAACAACAAAGGAAATTCCATGCATATTGACTAATCATAAAGGCAGCTTTTCCAAAAGTGGTACATGGGTTTGGCCTTGAGAAGGTCAATCCAGACAGGAGAGTCATCATACCTGTGTCTCACAATGCATGTAGTCTGACCAAAACATGATAACATTGCTGAAATTAAGCTTAAACCAAAACAAGCAGGTATCCTTTGGCTCAGTATTTCAAGTCTGCCGCAAAATGTTAGCACAAAAATGAACAGATTTTGACTGTGTACTTATCCAAACAAAAATAATGTTCTTATTGCTAAAAATATTTGTTTCCTAGTTAAGCATGATGGGGCTATGGCTACCTAAGAAAATAGAATTCAGCAAAACAACACTAATGCAAGTTAGATAATGCTTAGAATGGAAATATCCAACATGGAACATCAACAACACGTGATGTTGTAACCCATATAAGCCATCACACCAAAACAACATGTTCTCTTCATAATATCAGCAGCTGCTAAAAAGTTTACTCCCATTTTTACAAGGTCCATCTTAATACAAATTGGCAATTTCCTGCATCCATCATTGTACGAAAAATGGAGTAATGTTAATTATCTGGTCCAGTATCATTGAGGGAGAAGACTGATCAAACATTTTATTCAAATTCAAAAAAATCCTTGCTCATTATCGAATCACCCTCCATAAAATTTCCATTTTCGGACAGACAGACAACAATACATCAATATGTTACAAATGAGAAGCCTCATGATTTAACTGTACCAAACTTATGACAAGACAGATAACAAACGATCGGCTGATAAATAGGATAAACTCAATAACATCATTGAGGGCAAATTACCAATTCAGTGCTCTTCTCTAGTTCATCTTGCGGTCCCTGCTCTTCTCCTCAGAACGCTTTGCTGCCCAATGACCATGTCGCTCGTCCTCATCCAACCCATTGTTCTCTGACCTACGGTGCTTCCTCCTCTTGCCGGAGCGCTTCTTCTCATCTGCGGACTCGCTGCCACCACTGTCACTGTCAGATGCATCCCTCCGGTGATGGCGCCGCTTGTGGTGACGGCGGCGCCTCCTTTCTTCACCTCCAGACACACCCTCCTCATCTGACAGGTCATCACTCCTGCGGTGGCTCCTGCGCCTCTTCCTGTCCTTCCTGCTCTTCCTGTGCCTCTTCTTATCGGAATCACTGTCACTGCTATCCTCATCTGATCTCTCACGCTTTTTCGATCGGCTGGCTCTCTTCTTCTTGTCCCTGCCTCGTGTGCTTTCCTCATCTTCCTCCTCGCTGTCATCACTCTTCCTGCTCCTTGAGTGCTTCGATTTTCTCTTGCTGCTTCTGCTCCTATGGCGGTTGCTCGACTTCTTCTCTTCCTCCCTGGGCCTCCTTCCCCCATTCCTGGCACGCTCGCGCTCAGCTATTATCTTCTCCAACTCAGGGTCGACATCCGAATCAGAGGAATCGCTCTCCTCGTCCTCCTCTTCCTCATCATCAGAAACACCATCCGCGTCCCGGCCCGCAGCAGCCTTCTTCCTAAACTCGTCAAGCTTGGCCTGCGCCGCGGCCTGGGCTTCCGCGTCGTCGACGTCGAGGTCCTTGACGGAGAGGAAGTTGCGGCACTGGAAGGTGAGGTGGCCAACGCGGCCGCACTTCTTGCAGGAGCCGCGGGTCTCGTCGGAGGCGGAGCCGGTGATGCGGGCGAGCGCGAGGAGGCCCTGGAAGCTGGTGTAGGCGTTGCCGTCCGCGGAACCGGATCCGGACGAGGCGGCGGCGGCGGCGCTGGCCGCGGCGTCGTTGGCGGCCGCGGCGGCCGCGTTGGCGGAGACGGAGGAGGAGGGGCGGCCCTGCTGCTGCTGCTTGTTGTTCTCCGGCGCGTAGGGGTCGTAGCCGATGGCGCTCTGCCAGATGCCGTGCGTCTGCAGCGCCGCGCTGCTGTGGACGCGGTTGTTCGCGGGCATGCGGACCCGACCCGCCGTCGCCGGCATCTTGGATCGTCGCGGGTCGCGCTCGCCGGGGGAGGGGTAGGGTTAGGGTTTGGTGGGAGGGGAGAGGAAGGGGAATCGATTTGGGCTCGATTGGGGAACGCGTCGGCCGGTCGTCCGCGGGGAGGGAGGGAAAAGAGAGTGTTGCGGCACATTTGTAATAAACCCCCTGCAAGAAGTGCTCGTTCTGAAGTTGGCCAATCTGACGAAACTGAATAGTGATAGTGAGGGTCTGTTCTTTTCCTCACAAATAAATAGTGAAAAGCACTATTTACCTATCACATCTATCACATCTTCTCTCACAAGAAATACTATTCCAGCACTATTTATTTACAATTTCACTATTCATTTTCACCCAAAAGAACGGGCCCTGAGCATCCAGGTTTCCTGACAGAGATGTTCAATTCAAGAAACGATCTAGTATGCTCAATTCTGATAGGAACATTTCCAAATTCCTCATTTCGAGTCTTGTTTTTTTCTCTAGGATCATACTAGATCGTTTCTGAGTTTTGATTGTTAGATGTACATTGCGGTAGCTGCTTCCTACTGAAATTTCTATGGAATTTCTGGCCCGGAGACGAGGAAGGAGATGCCGTGAGCACGAGCAACAAGGATTCATGCTCATCGATTTCAGGTTAAATATAAATGACGAAAGAAAATTTAAACTGGGTGCTAACTGTGTATAAAACGATGATAAGTAATCGACGAGAGTAAGGAAAATCAAACCGCAAGAGACACGAGATTTAACGTGGAAAACCCTCTCAACACGAGAGGGAAAAACCACGGGCGCCAGCCAGCAAGAACTTCACTATGATCGGAGTCCGGTTACAAACGCCAACGGCGGCGGCGGCTTACAAGAAGACGTGAGAATCTATCTCCAATGGAAAACCCTACGGGGTTATATGACCCGTACCGTACCGCGGGGGGCTTCGCCCCCCCGCCCGGTCGCGATCTGGGCAGAAAGGGGCGCAGCCCATAGGGCCTACTTCTGCCTCCGCTCCGCTCCGTCAGAAGTAGGCGGCCTTCTTTCTTGATATAATTTGGATCATCATTCAACAAACTGTTGTTCGGGTGTATATGTCTTTTTTGGAGCCATATGTCCGTTACTCCGTTTGATCAGGCCAACATTGTGGTGCTGACTTTAACTCACAATTATCGACCGCTGAGCAGAAACTCAATAACTATGCACCTCACTAAGGATCGTAACTTTATTCTTTCAACATGCAAGTTAGTCACATCAACGTCACCTCACCATCCAATAGGACTATCTATTTATGTCTCTTTTCGCTTTTCTATGACTAATAACTCTCATGCAACCAATTTATAAATCTTTACGAGTACTGTCGGTGTTAGGATTAGTCCCGACACTAACTAGTAAGTTACGCTGTGATCAGCTTCTCGATGGTCGGTGCAAATGACAACACAGGGACGCGGGTTTATCCTGGTTCCGACCGTGAAGTCGTACGTCCAGCAGGTTTGCGCGTGCGCGCTGTATTGATCCGCACCAGTGGTGCCTGTAGAGGGGGGCTACAAGCAAGGCGGGAGAGGAGGAGAGGCCTCCAAGTCCCTGCTGAGTGATTGAGGCAAAGTGCCAATATCAGGGAGCGAGTATGCGAATGAGAATGAGTGTAGATGTGTAGTGATGATCTCCCTCCCCCCGGCGGCCGGGCGACCGCCTCCTCCTTTTATAGACCAAGGGGAGGCGGCTCACAAATGTGCCGCACGGGGTTTTACACAGTATCGTGGTACTGGTACACAGCGTTTGCGATTTGATGGTGTCCTGGCGTCTCAACACTTGCCGGTGTCGTGGTGGTTATATGTTGGTCGGGGAATAGCTTCGAGGGTAGCTCGATCGGTGTACACGTCTGACCGCCGTCCATGCACCCGTTTGAGGGTCTTGCTGACGAGGGCACCCGGTGCTGTACAGGGCCCGGCGTGGCGGCGTCCCATCGGAGCATGGCCGCACAGCACCGGGGATGGCAGCATAGCACCCGGGATGGTGCCACAGGGCTAGGGATGTCCGCACAGCGCCGGTGATGATCGCACGGACCCAGGGCCAGTCGCACAGCGCCCGGGATGGCCGGACGGCGCCGGAGCTAGCGGAGGGGACGCGGCGCACGTCGCTCGTACGGCGGCGCCGGTCAGTATGCGCGCCAGGTCGCCGCCCGTGCACCCTTTGAGGATGATCCATGCTCTTTCGTGGGCCTCGATGGCGGGAGCGCTCATGCCGTACAGGGGCCGGCGTGGTGGCGTCCCATCGTGACAGGGCTCCACAGCACCGGGGATGACTCCACAGCGCTGGGGATGGCCGCACCGCACCGGGGATGGCTGCACAGCGCCCGGAGGTGATGGAGGTGACGCGCCCCGCCGGCCTTGCGTCACGGCGTCGTCCCAGGCGGGCGGGGAATTGGTGGCCGTACTCCGTTCGAGGGTGCCGCCGTCCCCTTTCGAGGGGCGCGGCGTGGAGGAGGTACGGGAGTAGGCGGCACAGTGTCACGGAATGACACCGGCCATGCCGCACAGCACCCGCACAGCGCCGGGGATGGCTGCACAGTGCAGGTTGGTCGAACAGCGCCGGGATCTGATTCCCAGGCGGTGTCAGAGGGCCGGCGTGGCGTGGATTCGCCTTTGACCCGGGCGCCCGCGACGCGCCAGAGCTTTTAATGCTCCGGTCGTGGGAGCAGGGGTGGTGTCGCGGATCGGAGGAGGTCTCGAGCGAGGCGGAAACTCGCTCGAGGGGCGTCAAGCCCTCGAGCGAGGCGGACACTCGCCCGAGGGGGCGTCAAGCCCTCGAGCGAGGCGGAAGATTCGCGGAACAGCGCCCGGCCCTCGAGCGAGGCGGGGGTCCGCCCGAGAAGTGCCAAGGCTGGCTATTTTGAGGGGCCGCTGGGGCTTTTTGGGCCATGGGCCCTGCCCTGGGCCGCTGTCGTGCGTGGTGTGGTTTGCTTGTTTGCTTTCGTTATTTTTCGAAAAAGGGGTGATTTCCCCTGTTATTAGGGGACCCTTGTGGCTGTCCCCGACAGTAGCCCCCGAGCCTTTGCAACAGTATCCGTAGGAACTTGCAGAGGCTGGTGCTTTCTGATGGGACTTTCTTCCCGCCTGGGCGTTGTGGCGTTCCGTGGGGGTGCGCTAGCGCACCCGCGGGTGTAGCCCCCGAAGCCTTAGAGGAGTGTGTGCATTCCTGCAAGATTTTTTCGCAGCGTGCGGCCAGCGCGTGAGGTGTTTATTTCAGCCGGCCTCGGCGGTGCCATGCGCGCGTACCGGTATTTGCTTGCGTTCGGGTACGTACAGGAGGTGTAGCCGTGCGTCGAGCCCCCGAGCCTGGGCCCGCTCAAGGCGATCGGGGCGAGCTCTCCGACTTGTCTGTGCGCCCCTTCGCCGCCCCTTCGCGGGGCGGAGGGGTGAGGTGCTCATGACTCCCATCGAACGTGTCGCGAATCATGGGTTCCTCGTCGAGCTGTTAGCGGGTAGTTCAAGTGGACGTCCGTGCCCCGTTCGATAAGGGTCGGCTCGTGGTCCGGAGACACGTCCATAAGAGCGCTTACGCGGGTGTGCTAGGCAGGGCTCGGTCCCGTTCGATTGGGACCGAGGGCGCGGAAGCTCTCCCTCGGTGGGATCCCTCGACTAGCTACCCTCGTTGGCCTTGAACACGAACTATGGGGCGCCCCCGAGCTTGCGAGCTCGGGGTCAGGCTCGAATGCGCGCGCCCTGGTCATCCCTGACTCTGTCAATCTGAGGCGCCTGTTCTAACCCTTCGAGGGTCAGGCTTCGAACCTCTGATTAGTAGGGCCTTTGCGGGGTGGCACTAACATGCCCCCGTCTTGGCTTGATCTGTGGAGCCCGCTGGGCTGTAGTCGAGCCGACCCTTGAGCCACTGATCAGTAAATCCCCGCTCGAGGGGCATCTGCGGCGCCTACCCTCGACGAGCAGGTCTTGGAACCGCTGATCAGTAAAGGCAGCGTTCGAGGGGCCCGGCCCTCGAGTTCGTTCGGTGAGCCGTGGCTCCGCCCGTTTTAGATCGGGGCATCGATCGCACCCGCAAGGGGTCGGTCCTCGAGCTCTTGGCTCTAGTCTCGTGAGGGGGTCATCCTTACTCGGGAAGGAACCCAGCCATTTAATGGGTGCAGATCGTGGACGCCGATCGTGCGAAGCGGGCGCGCCTTTTCAGGCGGCGCACCACAGGCGTCGCGGGTGACGTGGGGGGGCGGACGGGACGGGACGCCGCGCCCCTTCGGTTATTGTGTCGTAATGATAGCGTGCGCGCATGCGCACGACCGTTTCGGCGCGGCGGGGCCCGCTCGTCAGCGACGCGGGGCGCCGGTCGCATTAATCGGCGCTGTGTGCGGAGTTTTCGGGGGCGTTGCTCCCCTAGATCTTATAAATCGCGGGGGGAGGCAGGGGCGAGGTCCCTTACCTTGCCATTCGCATCCATCCCCGCACGCAGCTCGTCTTCCTCTCGGCTGTGCGCTCCGCCGCTTCGGATCTGCTCGCGTTCTTTGCGTTTCCGCCGCCATCCTTTCTTCTCGCTCTCGTCCTCCATGGCCCCTCCGGTTCGAGTGGTGGAGCCTTTCCCGTGGCCCCGGTCGACGGTGACGCCGCTGGCGCTGAACGAGCTGGTGAATGGCGGGCAGTTGATGCCGGCCGGCGACGGCCCATACCCGGCTTGGATGGTCCCGCCGGCGTCGGACAGGGAGCCCAACCCTCCGCACGGCTACGTCGTCAGCTTCGCCCGTCTCCACGAGCGCGGCTTCGCCGCCCCGACGAGCCGATTTATGCGGGGGCTGTGCCACCACTACGGGGTGGAGCTGCACAACTTCGCCCCCAACGCCATCTCGCAGGCGGCTGCCTTTGTCGCCGTCTGCGAGGGATTTCTGGGGATCCCGGCGAACTGGGACCTCTGGGTCCATCTCTTTCGCGGCGAGCTCCACACCCTCGCCACGGCCGAGAAAGGGACGCGCCGGGCGGTTCGCGCCGGCGGCCTTACGCTCGCACTGCGGGACGCGCGCAAGGAGCTGTACCCGTTGTGCACCATGACCTCCAACAACGCGGACTGGGAGAAGGGGTGGTTCTACCTCTGCAACGACGGTGTTGGCTTCCGCCGTACACCGGGAAGGTGCTGATGGGGAAGTCCGACGCCTGATTTCACGGCGTGTCGCCCCCGTCGCGACAACGAAGGTTGGAGTCCCTCACCTCCTCCCTGCGCCAGCTGGCGAACGCCGGGCTGGGGGTGGCTTCGATCATCACCAACTTCCACCACCGGCGGGTCATTCCCCTCATGGAGAGGGAGCTCTGCATCTTCAAGATGAGTGATGCGGCCAACCCCACGTCGCTGGCGCGCTCACGGCTGCTGCAGGAGCCTCTCCCCAAGGGGTATGCGGCCACGCGAGCGAGGCGCGCGATCAACCTCAAGGTGGTGCCGCATACCGACGACGACCTTTGGTCGTTCGCGATGCTCCCCGACGCCGAGCCGGTGAGCACCGTTTTTTCTTCTTTGATTCTTGTTTCGCATTTTTTTCTTCGTCCTGACAATCCCTGCCCACAGCTGGTGACCGTCAATGCCGCCCGATCGGACCCGCCAACGCCCCGGTCTCAGCCGCCGGTCGCGCCGCGCAGTAGCGGGAGCGGGACCGGGCGGCCCTTGCGAAGGAGAGAAGGATCAGGCGGCAGGAGCGCCTTGATCAGTACAACGAGGAGTACCGGCTGCGTGAGCAGCAAGGTCTCTCTCCCCCACCGGTGCTGGAGAACTCGTCCTCGGATGAGGAGGAGAGCGACGGGGAGCGGACCATCTCTGGTAGGTGGGAACCCGCGGCGCCCCCGTCCCCGCGGGCTGAGGGGGCGGCCGCGGAATTGACCCTTGAGGTGGGCACGGTGCCGCCCGTCACCGGGTCGTCGGTGGAGGTGCCAGCGGGCACCGCGGAGGCGCCGGTGGGCGCAGTGGAGGTGCCTCCCCAGCCCTCGAGGAAGAGGAAGCGGGGCTTCTCCAGTTTGAGGTAAGTAGCATCTTTTCCCGTACGCCCTCGATTTCGAGAAACAGCCGCTCATCCCCCTCTTTCATTTCGTTTTCAGGGCGTCGCCGGCCGTCCCCGATCTTGCGCCCGCCAAGGCGCTCAAGTTGAGGACATCTTTGATGACTAGGCGACGCTCGGAGAGGGTGCCATGGGCGGCGGTGAGCACGGCAGCGGCGGGCGAGCCATCACGCACCCCGACCGCAGCCGCAGGGTCGCAGCAGGAGGTGGCGGTGGCGGCCGCGATGCCGCAGCAGGCGCTGGTGCTCCGCGACCCTCATCAAGGGCGCGGGCTGGCTCATTCGGAGAGCCGGTCCATCAGGGGCCGCGAGACGGCCGAGGCCCCTGCTGGTGGTGCCCCCGCGAGGGGCCGGTCGAGGAGGTCGTCCGGGCCAGCCCCCGGGCCTATGACCGAGGTGCTGGTGATGCGGGCTGACGGCTGCGTGATGTCGTAGCGGCCGGCGCACGACGCCGGGGCGTCGACGTCTCGTGCCGCGCCGCCAGCATCTAACGCCGCCGCGTCGCAGTCGGAACAGGGGTTGCGTCGCCCCGGGGTGCCGCGTACCTTGATCGACGAGGCCCAGGCCGAGCAGGCGCTGTGGCAGGAGTTCCGCGAGCACGGCGCCTCCCTCAACGCTGCGCTGGCCGAGGCGCTCCGACTCCACGAAGGCCGGTCGTTCCAGCTCTTCGAGGTGAGCGTCTTTGCTTGGTTGGAGTTCATTTTCTCGTTTGTTTCTCGTTCGAGTGTTTTACATTCCGATTCCTCTCTCCGCCCTTCGGTTGCTGCTCGCAGGAGCTGCAGGGCCAGGCGCACGAGAAGTACAACCGCCTCTCCCAGTTGAGCTCGAGCCTCGACTGGTATCGGGGGCAGTACGAAGCCTTGGACGCCCTGGTGGAGGCCCTGCAGATGGACAACGACTGGCTGGAGTACCGGCTAATGGCCGTGCAGGATGCACTCCTGGACCAGCGTGCTCTGACCGCGGAGGGCGCCACCGCGGTCCACAGAGCGAAGGTCGTGCTCCTAGAGAAGGAGGCGGTGCTGACGACAGCGAACGGCGAGCTGCAGAAAGCGCTTGCTGCTCTGTCCGAGGCGCAGACCTTACTGGCGCAGAAAGAGACTGCCCTCGTCGCGGCGCAGACCCAGCTCCAGCAAGACCGCACCACCCTCGAGGGGGCGAGGTCCTGGCAGGCTCAGGCCGAGCAGAAGGCCCAGGAGGTCGAGAAGCTGAGCGCTGATCTGCAGGAGAAGGTCACGTCGCTCGCCGTGGTGGAGGATCAGCTTCACCAAGAGCGGAGCGCGCGCCAGCAGGCAGAGAGCCAGCTCCAGCAAGAGCGGTGCGCCCTCACGGAGGCTCAGGCCGCCCTCCAGCGCGAGCGCTCGGCTCGGGAGGAAGCGCAAGGCCAGCTCCAGTGGGAGCGCACCACGCTGGGGGAGGTTCAAGCCACGCTCCAGCTCCAGGATTCAGAAGTCATGCGGCTCAGAGGGGAGTTGGTCCAGGAAGCCGTGTCGTTCGAGGAGCTGCGGCAGGCTAGCGAGGAGAAGGACGCCGCTATCCTCGAGCTGCAGCAGGCGGTCGAGACCGCGCGCGCGGCCCTCGAGACAGAGAAGAAGCAGGTCGAGGGTAAGTCGCCTCTCTTGGATTCTTCGTTTGTTGCTTGGGTTCGTCGAGATCCGCTCTCAACTTATTCGTCTTCCGTTTTTCAGGCTTGCGGGCTGCTCTCGGGACATCAGCGACGCAGGCGGAGGTGCTCCAAGCGGCCTACAATTCCTCCCAGCAGGAGTTGGGGGCCCTGCAGGAGGCAGCCCTCGAGGCATGCCAGAGCATCGACGAGGGCGACGGGCAGGCCGGGAGCAGTGTGGCGAGTCGCCTCCGAGCCTTGGGCGGCCACGTTGCCTGGCGTATGCGAGGTGCGCTCCGCCTGGGGATCCAGAAGACCCTTGGCGTGGTGCAATCGCACTACCGGGTTAACCTTGCGGCATTGGCTACGGGCTACATCATCGCTGACGACCTCGACGACGATGGTGCGGAGGCCGAGGCGAGCCGCCTGGACGCGCTTGCCGCTCCTGCCGCCGACATCCTCGCCGACGACTTCGCAGAGATCCTCTTCCCGGAAGCTCCCCCCGCCGGGCCCCTCGAGCCCTGAAAGCAGCTGGGCACTCAGACCTTTAGATTGTAGTTAGGAATCGAGCCTTGTGGCATTATGTAATAAACACAGTTTGTTTAAAGTATTTGTAAGCTTAAGTGCCATTTCGTTTTTTGTGATTGCGCCGTTCCGTCTCTCCCTGTCGGTTAGGCGAATTTCAGCTGGAATCGTTCGTTTTCACGAGTAGCGCTTAGGCAAAGTGGTGAGGGGGAAGGGCCGTATCCTACCGCGAGGCGTAGGCTATCCCCGACTCACCCGTCTTCGCCCGTTGGCCATCCGCGTCCTGCGTCATTTCGCTCAAACTCCCGGGTCGAGACGTACTTGGCACTTTTGAAGTAAAGATTTTTTGCGAAAAAAATGGGACCGTTTAGGGAGGGTGCCCCCGCAGTAGCCCCCGAGGGGGACTTGGTTTTCGGGGAGAAAACCGAGTCGCCCTTGACTTTATCGAAAAGAAAACTTTACATTTGTACAGCCGACTGGGGCGTCGGATATGTGCAAAAAGACTTGGAAATCCTTTCTAAGGGTAGAAGCGACGTAGCTGTTGGATGTTCCAAGCATTGGTGAAGACTTCGCCTTACTCATTCGCCAGCTTGTACGTGCCGGGCTTGAGCACCTTGGCGACGACGTAGGGCCCCTCCCATGGTGGTGACAGCTTGTGGCGGCCTCGGTTGTCCTGGCACAGCCTTAACACTAGGTCTCCCTCGTTGAGGTCTCGGCGCCGGATTTTCTGAGCTTGATACCGTCTCAGCGCCTGCTGGTATCTTGCCGATTGCATCATGGCCACGTCACGGGCTTCGTCTATTTGATCCAGCGAGTCTTCGCGAGCTCGCTGGTTCGAACCTTCATCGTAGCCCTTAATCTTGGGCGATCCGTATTCCAAGTCCGTGGGGAGAACGGCCTTTGCACCATAGACTAGGAAAAACGGCATGAATCCCGTGCCTCTGCTCGGAGTGGTCCTGAGGCTCCAAATGACCGCTGGGAGCTCCTGAAGCCATTTCCGGCCGGACTTGTTCAGTCTGTCGAAGATCCTGGGCTTAAGGCCTTGTAAAATCATGCCATTGGCACGTTCCACTTGGCCATTAGTCTGTGGGTGTGCGACAGCCGCCCAGTCCACGCGGATGTGGTGGTTGTCGCAAAACTCCAGGAATTTCTTACCGGTGAATTGGGAGCCGTTGTCGGTGATGATTGAGTTCGGCACTCTGAACCTGTGGATGATGTCGGTGAAGAATGTTACGGCCTGCTCCGCTCTGAGGTTGGTGATTGGGCGTGCCTCGATCCATTTTGAGAACTTGTCCACGGCAACCAGCAGGTGGGTGTAGCCCCCGGGCGCCTTTCGCAAGGGCCCGACAATGTCTAATCCCCACACGGCGAAGGGCCATGTGACGGGTATGGTCTGTAGGGCGTGAGCTGGGAGAAGGGTCCTACGCGCATAGAACAGGCACCCCTCGCAGGTGCGCACGACCTCGTTGGCGTCGGCAACCGCTGTGGGCCAGTAGAAACCCTGGCGGAACGCGTTTCCCACGAGGGTGCGCGGTGCCGCGTGAAGGCCGCACACGCCTGCGTGGATGTCACGGATGAGTTCCCGGCCGTGGGGAATGGGAATGCACCGCTGCAGGACGTCGGACGTGGCGCGCTTGTACAGCTCGCCATCAATCACGGCGAATGACTTGGCTTTCCTGGCGATGCGCCTAGCCTCGGTCCGATCTGAGGGGAGTTCCCCTCGATCGATCCAGGCGAGGTACTTGGCCCGCCAATCCTCCGCGCGGGGGGTCGGCTCGATTTCCATGGCCTCGGCTTCGTCCGCGCCGTACCCCTCGAGTAGGGAGAGCACGAACGCCTCGTTCGAGGGGTCCTCGTCCATGGGTTCCGCACCTGCTGGACTCGAGGGAGCCCCCGAGGGTTCCTCCTGATTCGAGGGGGCTGGACTGAGGTCGACGGACAGTTTGGCGACGTCTCGCGCGAAAACGTTCGGGGGAACGGTGATTCGCCCCGACGCGATCTTCGCGAGCTCGTCGGCCTCCTCGTTGTACTTGCGGGGGATGTGATTGAGCTCGATGCCGTAGAACTTGTCCTCGAGGGCGCGTACGGTGTTGCAATAAGCTTCCATCTTCTCGTCGTGGCAGCTTGCATTCTTCATGACCTGATCGATTACGAGCTGCGAGTCTCCCCTGATGTCGAGGCGCTTGATGCCGGTCTCGATGGCGATTCGAAGGCCGCAGAGGAGGGCCTCGTATTCCGCCATGTTGTTCGATGCGGGGAAGTGCAAGCGCACTGCGTACCTCATGTGTTCCCCGAGGGGCGAGATGAAGAGCAGGCCCGCACCCGCTCCGGTTTTCATCACCGACCCGTCGAAATAGAGGGTCCAGCATTCGGCCTGGATCTGCAATGGGGGCAGTTGTGTGTCCGTCCACTCGGCGACGAAATCCGCGAGGATATGAGACTTGATTGCCTTGCGCGGCGCGTAGGTGAGCGTCTCGCCCATAAGCTCTACGGACCATTTTGCGATCATGCCCGCAGCGTCCGGGTTACGGATGATCTCTCCCAACGGGAATGATGAGACCACCGTGACCGGATGGGCCTCGAAGTAGTGCCGCAGCTTGCGCCGCGCAAGCACCACTGCGTAGAGCAGCTTCTGGATCTGGGGATACCGCGCCTTGGTCTCGGACAGCACTTCACTGATATAGTACACCGGCCTTTGAACTGGTAGGGCGTGCCCTTCCTCTGCTCGCTCCACGACGATGACCGCGCTGACCACCTGGGTGGTTGCCGCGACGTAGAGGTACAGAGGCTCACCGCCTCGAGGCGGCGTGAGGATTGGTGTGTGTGCGAGCGTCGCCTTGAGCTTGTCGAGTGCCTCCTGGGCCTCGACGGTCCAGGAGAAACGTTCGTGCTTCTTCAGGAGTCGGTAGAGGGGCTGTCCCTTCTCGCCGAGCCGTGAGATGAAACGGCTCAAGGCAGCCAGGCAGCCCAACACCTTCTGCACCCCTTTTAGGTCTCGAATCGGGCCCATTCGGTCGAGGGCGGAGACCTTCTCGGGGTTGGGCTCGATGCCCCGTTGAGAAACAATGTATCCCAACAGCATGCCACGCGGCACCCCGAAGACGCACTTCTCGGGGTTGAGTTTAACCCCGTTTGCCCGCAGGCAATCAAACGCAACGCGCAAATCGGTAACCAGGTCGTCCGCCTTCCTGGTTTTGACGACAATGTCATCTACGTATGCCTCTACGGTTCGCCTGATGTGGTCCCCGAAAACATGCTGCATACATCGCTGGTACGTAGCGCCCGCGTTTCGGAGGCCAAATGGCATTGTTACGTAGCAAAACATGCCGAACGGTGTGATGAAAGAGGTCGCGAGTTGATCGGACTCCTTCATCTTTATTTGGTGGTAACCCGAATAGGCATCAAGGAAACATAAGAGTTCACACCCCGCAGTGGAATCTACAATTTGATCGATTCGTGGCAAAGGAAAAGGAACTTTGGGACATGCTTTATTTAAACCGGTGTAATCTACACACATCCTCCACTTCCCATTCTTTTTCTTAACTAGTACAGGATTAGCTAGCCACGCAGGGTGGAAAACTTCCTTGATGAATCCGGCCTCGAGGAGCTTCCGCAGCTCCACTCCGATCGCGCGGCGCCTTTCTTCATCAAAGCGCCGCAGCCGCTGTTGCACGGCTCTGGAGTGAGGTAGGATGTCAAGGGAGTGCTCGGCGACCTCCCTCGGGATGCCTGGCATGTCCGAGGGGCTCCACGCGAAGATGTCAGCGTTAGCGCGGAGAAAGTCGACGAGCACCACTTCCTATTTCGGGTCGAGGGTGGAACTGACCCTCAACACCTTGCCCTCGGGGGCTGCAGGGTCGAGGGGCACCTCCTTCGTTTGTTCGGCAGCCTCGAAACTGCCCGCGTGCTTGGCGGAGGAGTCGGGGCCCTCGTTGGCCAGCTTCTCCATGTCCGCGACAAGCGTTTCGTCGAGCGCCAGGGCCTCAGCGTGCTCGACACACTCGACGTCACAGTCGAATGCGTGCTCGATCGACGAGCCCACGGTGACGACGCCTTTTGGCCCCGGCATCTTCATCTTGAGGTAAGTGTAGTTCGGGACCGCCATGAACTTGGCGTAGCACGGACGCCCAAGGATGGCATGGTACGCGCCCCGGAACCCCACCACCTCAAAGGTGAGGACCTCCTTGCGGAAGTTGTCCGGGGTGCCGAACCAGACCGGCAGATCGATCTGACCGAGGGGCTGGACGCGCTTGCCCGGCGTGACGCCATGGAACGACGCCGTGCTGGGCCGCAGCTGGTCCAACCCAATCCCCATCAGCCGTAGGGTGTGGGCGTAGAGGATGTTGAGGCTGCTGCCGCCGTCCATCAGCACCTTGGAGAACCGCGCGTTGCCGATGACGGGATCGACGACCAACGGGTACTGGCCCGGGTTGGGGATGCGGTTCGGGTGATCCTCGCGGCTGAAGGTGATGGCGTCCTCCGACCAATCGAGGAAGGAAGGAGGAGCCCTCTCCGCGGCGAGGACCTCGTGCCGCTCTCGCTTGCGTCGGTTGGTGGACATGTCCACCGTCGGTCCCCCGAAGATGAAGAAGACGTTCTCCACCCCGGGGAAGCCATCAGCGTCTCCATCACCTCCGTCTTTCTTGGCCTCGTCGTCCTTCGCGACGACGTGGCGGTAGTATTTCTTGAGCATGTCGCATTGCTTGAGGGTGTGGTTGACTGGGGTCTTGTGGTACGGGCAGGGCATCTTCAACATATCGTCGAATACGCCGGGGCCTCGAGGGGCCCCTCGAGGACCCTTACGGGCAGGGTCAACGGCGAGGGCCTCGTCGTCCTCGCCGCGCCCGTGCACGCGTGCGTCATGGTGGGGCTTCTTGCCCTTCTTGCCCCGCTTCTGCTTTTTCGCGGGCTCCTTGGACTTGCTGCCCTCCGCGGGCGCGTCGTCCAAGCGCTTTCCTTTCTTGCCGTCGAAAATGGCCCCCACTGCCTCCTCTCCGGAGGCGAAGCTGGTGGCGATGTCGAACAGCTCGTTGGAGTCGACCGGCGGGCTCCTCCCGAGCTCGCGCACGAGGTCCCGACAGGTCGTGCCTTCGAGGAAGGCGTGCACGATCTCGGACTGAGCAACGCTCGGGAGTTCAGTACAGCGCTTTGAAAAGCACCGTATGAAGTCCCGGAGCGACTCGCCGGGCTTCTGGGTGCACGCCTGCAGGTCCCAGGAGTTCCCAGGGCGCACGTATGTGCCCTGGAAGTTCCCCCCGAACGTGCGAACCAAGTCGTCCCAGCTGTGGATCTGGCTGGGTGGCAGGTGCTCGAGCCATGTTCGGGCCGAGTCCGCAAGGTGCAGCGGCAGATTGCGGATGATCACCGCATCGGTGGTGGCACCGCCCAGCTGGCAAGCCAGGCGGTAGTCGTTGAGCCACACACGAGGGTCCGTCTCCCCCGTGTACTTGTCGATGGTGGTGGGCTGGCGGAAACGCTGGGGGAAACTCGCCGCACGGATCTCCCGGCTGAACACTCGGGTTCCCGGGGGTTTCGGTGTTGGCGAGCGGTCCTCCCGGCTGTCGTAGCGACCACCTCATCGAGGGTGGTAGCCCGCCGCCGCTCGCGCCTCCGCGTCGCCCCTTCTCTTGGCGTTCAGGACGTTGCGGGCATCGCCGTCGTGGGCCTGGCCGCGCGTGTCAAGGATCCGCTCCTTGACAGGCGTCCTGTCCCGGTTTGCCGGCTGCCCCGCCGCGCCGTCCGCGTGGACGGATGCCTCCTGGTCCTGCGCGCCACCGTCGCCCCGCGCGCTGGACTGGTTGCGCATGCGGGACGCGGAGCTCTCGGCCTGCTGCACGGCCGCCTGCTCGATGAGAGTCTGCGCCTCGCGGCGCAGGTTACGTGCCTCGGGCGTTGATGGCTCGGGCATGGCCCGAAGTAGTGTCGCCGCCGCGATGAGTTTCTGGCTGGCACGAAGTGGCGTGTGTGGGTCGTCCACGTTGAAGTCGGCGTTGATGCGCTCGCAGGCCTGCTTCCCGGCTTCTCGGGCGCGTTCGCCGCGCGCCGAGGCTTCCCCTGCGATGGTTGCACGCAGGAGCCGCACCTGCCGGTACTCTTCCGCGAGCTTTGCCTCGAGCTCGCGCGCCTGGGCTAGCTACGCATTGATATCCGCATTGCCCGCTGGTGGGGCCGGTGGCGGGTTCGGCTCCGGATGCTGGGCCGCGTTCCCGTCGCCCGCTCCGTTCGCGCCGTCAGCATGCTCGTTGGCGGCAACAACGAAGCACTCGCGCGAGGGATCGTAGCTCCCTTCGCTGGAGTCGTCGGAGCAACCGAACCAGTAGTCCACAGCGTCAAGGAACCGTCGAAAGACCACAGGGTCCGGTACGCCGGAGAAGTCCCACTCCGCGTAGCCATGCGAGGTCGAGGGCGGCAGCTCGCTGGGCAAGCCGTGATACGACTCGTCGTTGGTGGTGGCGATGAGGTTCCGAGCTGACAACAGGTGATGGCCCGGGAGATCCTCATATGCAGCCATGTCAGTGCTGACGGATGAGGCGTACGCCGCAGCAGGGTTGCGCATCCCATGGGGGAACTGCGGCCCCGTGGCCGCGTGCTCCCCCGTAGGGTGTGCCATCGTGTCGCTTGGCGGGGGCACGTCGTTCCGGGCCGCCTCGCGTGCTGCCCGGCGTCGCTCCGCGCGCGCCTGACGCGAGCGCTGACCTGGGCGTTTGCGGTGCCGGGACATCGAGGCGCTCGCAGCAGCCGCCTGGGTGGGTGCCGGAGCGTCAGTAGCAGGCGTGGCGGGCATTGGGCCCGGCCCAGTTGACCGCCACGGGTGGAGTTCGTCGCGGTTGGTGAGGCGCATGAGGTAGCCGTTCCCTGTGGCCCGAAAGTTCAGGCTCCCAAACCGGATTTCGAATCCGGTAGGGAGAGGGTCCGAGCTGCCCATGGCGCACCTCTGGGACGTCATCTCGGTGCGAATCACCATCGAGACTGCTGGTGAGGGGTCGATCACAGCGCGAGTTCCCCTGCCTGGCGCGCCAACTGTCGGTGTTAGGATTAGTCCCGACACTAACTAGTAAGTTACGCTGTGATCAGCTTCTCGATGGTCGGTGCAAATGACAACACAGGGACGCGGGTTTATGCTGGTTCCGACCGCGAGGTCGTACGTCCAGCAGGTTTGCGCGTGCGCGCTGTATTGATCCGCACCAGTGGTGCCTATAGAGGGGGGCTACAAGCAAGGCGGGAGAGGAGGAGAGGCCTCCAAGTCCCTGCTGAGTGATTGAGGCAAAGTGCCAATATCAGGGAGCGAGTATGTGAATGAGAATGAGTGTAGGTGTGTAGTGATGATGTCCCTCCTCCCAGCGGCCGGGCGACCGCCTCCTCCTTTTATAGACCAAGGGGAGGCGGCTCACAAATGTGCCGCACGGGGTTTTACACAGTATCGTGGTACTGGTACACAGCGTTTGCGATTTGATGGTGTCCTGGCATCTCAACACTTGCCGGTGTCGTGGTGGCTATATGCTGGTCGGGGAATAGCTTCGAGGGTAGCTCGATCGGCGTACACGTCTGACCGCCGTCCATGCACCTGTTTGAGGGTCTTGCTGACGAGGGCACCCGGTGCTGTACAGGGCCCGGCGTGGCGGCGTCCCATCGGAGCATGGCCGCACAGCACCGGGGATGGCAGCATAGCGCCCGGGATGGTGCCACAGGGCTAGGGATGTCCGCACAGCGCCGGTGATGATCGCACGGACCCTGGGCCAGTCGCACAGCGCCCGGGATGGCCGGACGGCGCCGGAGCTAGCGGAGGGGACGCGGCGCACGTCGCTCGTACGGCGGCGTCGGTCAGTGCGCGTGCCAGGTCGCCGCCCGTGCACCCTTTGAGGATGATCCATGCTCTTTTGTGGGCCTCGATGGCGGGAGCACCCATGCCGTACTGGGGCCGGCGTGGTGGCGTCCCATCGTGACAGGGCTCCACAGCACCGGGGATGACTCCACAGCGCTGGGGATGGCCGCACCGCACCGGGGATGGCTGCACAGCGCCCGGAGGTGATGGAGGTGACGCGCCCCGCCGGCCTTGCGTCACGGCGTCGTCCCAGGCGGGCGGGGAATTGGTGGCCGTACTCCGTTCGAGGGTGTCGCCGTCCCCTTTCGAGGGGCGTGGCGTGGAGGAGGTACGGGAGTAGGCGGCACAGTGTCATGGAATGACACCGGCCATGCCGCACAGCACCCGCACAGCGCCGAGGATGGCTGCACAGTGCGGGTTGGTCGAACAGCGCCGGGATCTGATTCCCAAGCGGTGTCAGAGGGCCGGCGTGGCGTGGATTCGCCTTTGACCCGGGTGCCCGCGATGCGCCAGAGCTTTTAATGCTCCGGTCATGGGAGCAGGGGTGGTGTCGCGGATCGGAGGAGGTCTCGAGCGAGGCGGAAACTCGCTCGAGGGGCGTCAAGCCCTCGAGCGAGGCGGACACTCGCCCGTGGGGGCGTCAAGCCCTCAAGCGAGGCGGAAGATTCGTAGAACAGCGCCCGGCCCTCGAGCGAGGCGGGGGTCCGCCTGAGAAGTGCCGAGGCTGGCTATTTTGAGGGGCCGCTAGGGCTTTTTGGGCCGTGGGCCCTGCCCTGGGCCGCTGTCGTGCGTGGTGTGGTTTGCTTATTTGCTTTCGTTATTTTTCGAAAAAGGGGTGATTTCCCCTGTTATTAGGGGACCCTTGTGGCTGTCCCGACAAGTACCACGCTACAAAAATTTCATAGTGAAATGCAAGAAGGATCAGTAGTTTGAGAGAATTCTTTGTCAATAAAAGAACATGTTCTCATCTATAATATCGCTTGCGAAAGAATGTTGTCTTGCAATCACTCTAATTTTCTACTTTCAAAGTTTACCTTAAAATTTTGCTTAACAAAAATCCTATAGCAACGCGCGGGGTATCATTATTAAACTTAACCTATCCGCGTGTAATACTATCATTGAAAAGTTCTCACCTAGTTCTTATTGGGCGCATGTGTCGCTACCCAAACCAACAAACGGACACGCGTCACAAGATGAATCGTCCCAGGTGCAATCCTATCCGTTCCAACCCCATTGCCCCCCTACTTCAAGACACGCAAGTGCTCTTCCTTCAGGTCCAGACGCGACAAGCAATAGAGGACGGGGTGAAGCTGGCTGTTGCAGGAGGTGGGCGGAGCAGATGGCGGCGGTTGCTATCGGCCGTGGGCGGCGGTGGAGGCTGACGGCGGTAGGGTGGATGAGGATTAGGGTTAGAGATTAGGGTTTCTGGGTTTGGGGGATTCCATGGCAGTGGGTGTGGTCGGAGCAGTGGTGGAGGGCGGTAGAGTGCTTATGGTTTCGAGTCGGGTTGGGTTGGCAAATTTTGGGGTTGTTGAGGAGGGAGCTCCATTACGGTGGACTTAGAGGAGGTGGAGGGGGTGACGTAGGCCTAGTGGTGGTTGCGAGTTGCGGGCGGTGAGGCCAGCAATGGTGGTGCCGTGGACCGGGTGGAGGAGGACCCCCGGTGGACGGTGTCGGCAGCAGAGGTCAGCAACAAACATGGGTTATGGGAGGGCGGGATGACGCGACGGGGGTGGAAGGTGGACGGAGCGGCACAACAGTGTGGCACTGCTGATTGCGGGTGGTGGTGGGAGGCCGGCGGAATGGCAGGTCGTAGTGTTGTGTCCTTGGAAGGAAGAAAGAACAAGGAGGAAGAAGAATAGGGATCCCACCTCTTCGGTCGTCGCAACCTCCTCGCAACGAACGCGTGCTGAGCAATGGCCTCTTAAGCACGCCATCGACTATGACATGATTCTTTTACGAAGTTGCGTCATAAAGTTTTGGCGTGACAAATAGAGTACTTCAAAAGATTGTCAATCTCAATTGCCTTCCGCATCCCCCACAAACTAACCCTCCAATTTTTTCAAAGGGGCATATGCCCCTTCGGTGCACATATAACTTCACTAATTATTTAGCAAAAGTTGATATTATATCATTTGTGATTATAATTAGCGAATCAGCGATAATAATGTATATCTCCTTATGTCAAGAGTGTGAATCAGGGCTAACTCGTCAAGTTCACCAGGGATACTATTGTACTCCCTCCATTTTGGTAAAAGAAGTCGTTTAGGATAGCGACACAGTATCCAAAATACAACTTTGACTTCTCTTTTCTATAAAAATATTTATTAAAAAGGTATATATCTATATTTTATGAAAATGATTTTAAAGACAAATCTATTGATATAATTTTCACATTTCTAAACTCAACGACTTAAAAGTTATTCATCATTTATATTCCCAATGATTAACCTAAATCTTGTCCAAAACGATTTCTTTTACCAAACCGGAGGGAGTATAACTCCAAAGTTTCTATCAAGAGAAATGCTATTGTTTGGTACCATTTTGTGTTTATGTTTAGGTTGCATTTGGTTTTATTTTCCAACCTATTTTTGCAATGGCAGCTTTTGCTCTAATTGAAAGCTAGTCTCTCCTACTTTCAGCTACTTTTGGATCAAATATTTAGCCACCTTCAACTGATTATGATGGATACGGGTTCTTTTTTTCCATTGATCGTGAACAGTTCGTCTTCCTTCTTTCCCTGGGCGTGGCCATCGTCGTTTCTAGGCCGCCGTCGACGAGCAGCAGGCCTTCTTCTCCTCCATGGCGTTGATGAGCACGCACGTTGCCGTCGCCTCCTCCTCCGACGGGCATGCCTTCCCCTCCTCCATGATTGCGACCTCTGTTGCCAGCACCTCCTCTCCCACGCGAGCTCCCATCAAGCACCTCCATCGACTCGTCGCGGGTGGCCTCACACACAGGCACGAGCAGCTCCAGCGAGCTCGAGCATCCCATGGTGACGAGAGGAAGAAAAGAAGATCCAATGTATGTATGACATATGGGACCCACTCGTAAGTGAGACCAGTTATTCAAAAAGTTAGAGTTATTGAACCGAACAAGTTTTTTTTCTTCAAAAATCACAGCTCACATTTAAAATATAGTCTTACAGCAGTGGGATCAGGGTTAAAAAACTGATGGGAACCGGTCGGCTTACCGCGGTAACCGGTCGTACTGGTTCCGGTCGGTTCCCAACCGCCCAAATTCAAAATGTGAATTTGAATTAAAAAAATGAAAAATTCTCAAAAAAATCCCAAAAATACTTCAAGGTGTGTAGAATCTAGTGGTGTCAAAAATTTTCAAAAATTCTTTCATTTAGTATACTTTGCGGGCATTAGAAGTTCAACCAAAAAAGAAAAAGGAGAAAAATTGGCCGGTTCAACTTCTAATGCCCGAAAAAAATACTAAATGCACTAATATTTGAAAATTTTTGACACCATTAGATTCTATACACCTTGAAATATGTTTAGAATTTTTTTCTTTTATTTTCCAATTTTTTAATTCAAATCTGAAGACACGTTAAATTCTTCACTACGTCGGTTTTTTTTTCAAAACCCCGGTAACTGAGCTAACCGGCCGGTAACCGGAGCTAACCGGTTCGAACCGTTTGAACTACGATTTTTGATTTGAAATTCGAACTCAACCGGTTTTTTTCGGTAACGGTCTAACCGGACCGGTTAGCCGGAACCGGTGGCCGGCGGTTTGGTATAACCGGTAGAAAAAAAAACCTTGGGTGGGATGGCTCTCTCCGCACATGCCTATGCCTTTCCCACGCTCCTTCCCTTGCGTTCTGCCAAGTGCTCCGGCACACCCCCGAGACGACCGGGATGCTGTCCGGTCTGCTGCTGCTGACTGTCCCCTACAGCTAGCTAGCTACTAGCTTTTGCTTGCTTCTCTCTTCTCTCCCCGCTGCCTTGTTGCCTTGTCCAGTGCGTAACCACGTGCTCGCCGGCCCGCGCTTGCCTTTGCTGTGCATTACCATATTATTATCGTGTTGATTAATCCGCGAGTGCCCCGCGCTAATCATCACGCCCACACCTGCTTTGCCTCCATGCAGGCGTCCTTTGCATGGATCTTCAGATGCTCATCAGCTCATGCACTCATGCTCGTTTTTTGGTACGTCTTTTGGTTGTCCTCTACTTAGAAAACCTTTGGTGAGTTATGTTTGTTTAGTTCTCTGAAATTTCACCAAAATTCCCACCTAAAGGACCGTGTCAGTTCATTTCTTCTCTATGTGTACGCAATCTAATGTAAAAAATTTCACTCATTTCACCAAAATTTTCATCAACTAAACGGGACCGCTTTCTACAATGGTCACTGTGCACCTAGCTCATAGTATTTTTAAAAAAAATCGAACTTTAGTGACAAACAATGCGAAATGAAGAGACGGGCGTGGAGCGGAGCGCTAGCTCCCTCACGTCCCAAGCTAAGAACTGCCTCTTATTGTTAGAGAAGGTCTAATATATACTCTTATTCATGGGTAAATTATTGATTAAAGATTGTAAAGTTTGAATCTCGTCATATGTACGCGTTTTATAAACAGGAATGGATCTACCAGCGTGAACAAAGCATGTCAACGAGACAGTAGCAGCCACCTGACCTGACGATGTCTCCCGGACTTCCGAGCCCCACTGTCAGCCAGACTGTAACACGAACACCAGCTGTTTCGCTGACAACCTTATGCATAACAAAATTTATGTATCAAAACAATCAAAACGACTTTCATTTTAGAACAGGAGTAAAATCAAAACGACTTTCATTTTGTGAACATATAGACAGTGCAGATCAGCATGATGAGGTCACATTTTAGGAAACTTCACAGATCAACAGCCAGGAGTACTCCCTCCGTCCCAAAATAAGTGTCACTATGGTATTCGCGCCGGTCAAACATTCTCAACTTTGACTACATTTGTATAAAATGTTAGTAATATTTATATCTCTAAATAAGTTTATTATGAAAATAGATTTAAGAATCTATCTAGTGATACTAATTATGTACTATAAATACTAATATATTTTTATCTATAACTGGTCAAAGTTGAACTCGTTTGACTTCTCGGGAAGTGAGAATGACACTTATTTTGGGACGGAGGGAGTATGTAGTAAACAATTTCTACTGCTAATTTAAGGGATCATCCAACATGTAACAAATCCAACACATGCAAGAATTAATAAGGACGCCTAAGGCACGCCCCGCTAGCACACAAACCGTAACTACACACACTCTTCTCTTGATCTCTCTCGAACAAAGGTGTTACAAAAACCGTAAAGGTAGGGTACAACAACTAGTGTCGCGCAGCTACAGCGAAATGCAGTTAGACTCTCCTGCCTGATATAGCCCCAACTAAAACTGCCTGATATAGCCCAATTAAACCTAGTGCGAGATCCGCAGGCACACCTCCTTTTACAAGTCAGGAACGAATGAACCCCATCTATCTTCCACCGCAATGTCAGCAGAGAACTCCACTCCCCGGTCAGTGCACGACTCTGGCAGGACGATTCGGGTTCACGATCCTGAGGCAGTCGTCTTCTGATCACCTGATGGCGTCCTGGACGCCTCGGGTGTCGGCTGGGCCCAGCTCTGGTCCGCTCCGTATGCTGAGGTGACGACAATGTTCGTTGTTCTCTGATGGGCCGCGGAGCTGTGCTGCCCTTGCTCGCCGCTGTGGGTGTCCACGCTTGAGATTGGGATGGCCGGTGGGGTCTGGGGGAGAGTGGGTGCCGGTTCCACCCGAGGCTTCTTGTTCTTCTGCTCCATCTGATAGCTTGGCAGGAAGCTCCCCACAACAATCTGGTAAAGCAAACAAACTTAACTGTCAGCTGAAACCGAAATTTTCACAGCATGCAAAGGCAGATCCATTTGGTGAGCAGTGAGCTCATCACAGACAAATGTTAACCAGACTGTATTTGGAAGGATAGAACAGAATAATTCAGGCCCTTGACCAAGCACGGTATGCAAGTTCAGTTGTAGAATTGAGCTTAGGGAGCTTATAAGCATTCAGATCTCCAATAGGGCAAGCAAGCACATACCTGAACAGGGCTTGCTGCCACCAGGAGCCCGGCAACTCCACCACCAACGACGCGACCGTCTGGGCTAGCGAGAGACACACTCATCCCACCAGATCGACTTCGTGTTCCGCTATTTTCAGTTGGCATAAAGGAGCCAGACAAGGACAGCAACTCAAAGCGTCCCTACAATCAAAATAGGGCATCGGATGGGGTTTAGTAGGACCGCTCAGAATTATTTGTATCCACAGCCATATGAAACCATGCACACAGTAAGCCATGCAGGAAGTACATGAGTTCTGTGTCGCCAACCTCATAAGTCAATGTGCCACCAGAAGAATCAGGCTGACGGAGTGTAACATTTGATATCACGCCATTGGCAGAGAGAATACAGATAGCCCGTG
Organism: Cenchrus fungigraminus; assembly: GCA_036936925.1. NCBI lineage: Eukaryota > Viridiplantae > Streptophyta > Magnoliopsida > Poales > Poaceae > Cenchrus > Cenchrus fungigraminus. The sequence continues at coordinate 41,529,021 of CM072769.1, read as the reverse complement.
GTCCTTGTTGTGAAAACGATATAACCTTCATTGTCACATCCTGAACCAACAGGGAAAATACAAATCACTCTTTCACACAAAGATGCAGATCGCTTTAAGAAAAAGATTATTATAGCTGTAGCTTTGAGAAGAGTACAGGGTCCAGTGAGGAACAAGGGGAAAATAAAGACACATTCATTTCAATCTTTATCGACTTTGATGATGACAAATAAGGCCAGTTCACCTCTCCTTATCTAACTGAATAAACGGAAAATGAAACTAAAACAAGAACATTCTGCAATCATGATTTGCTTTGCCAAACCATGTAAAAACAGAGCATACAAAATCCAATGTGTCCTTATGTGTAGCATAACATTTGATCTATGCACTCATCAGCCATCAGTAATGTAGTTATTATATATAAACTAAAGTGTGCACTAAGCATACATAAAATGATGCAGGCGATTTTAACTAATGATCCATAAAAATTGATATTTCAGGATAGCATATATGATGAAGCCACACATACTGCCCCCATCAGAGTTCAGACATACACAAGTGAAAAAACACCAAGTGAAGTCAACAGCCAGATGCACATTGCACACAAGTAACATCTAGATACATACCTCACCAGGGGCGACAGTAATTATATGTGGAGTGAAATTTGCACCAGCAGAACAAGCCACCATGTCACCTGCCAACAAATGGTGGAGTTAATAAACTGACAGAAACTTAACGAACCAAACTGAAAGATCAATGCGGAACCACCAAATGAAAGGACTGCCGATGTGCTAAATAAGAAATTTACACTACTATGACAGTGATTCCCCCCATTAGTAAACCAAGTTTGCACACCATCGTGAGAAAGATGAAATTCTGAAGCTACAACCACTACATCATCGATACGATCCTCTGACTACCAGTGTCCGCAAATATGTATTCACCATTCATGTTCAGCCCAACTATTCTAACTTCCACTGCAGTGGCAGTGTTCTAATACTGCATGCATTCACTGACTGCCTTGAAAAACAGATGTCTGCGCAACATTTCCATGGTCATCACCCTCAACACATCCATGGTCATCACCCTCAACACGGCGACACCAGAGATGGATGACCAAAAGGCACCATGGTAGAACCAAGCAAGGAGGATCCATGACCACCCTATTTTGTTCCAGAATTCTTGACCAGCACAGCACCACCGTGGCACTGGCACCCCACAACGGCTGAACCCCACCACAGAACACCAAGAAACCTTGGGAGCAACCAACAAGTTGGGGTCAGATTCAGGCAGGATATGCCTCCATCCTGGCCCCCACTTTGCTCACCGGCCGAGCCACGAATCTTGGAACACCACCAACCAGCCTGAGGTCCCTGACCATCAGAACTATCTGATCATGCAGCACGAGATGCGTAGAGCGGAGGAGACAAGAAATATTCGGATAAGAGAGGGACAGACACAGACAGTGTCATGACAAGGAGTGAGCGGTGACGCCACCAGCCAATTACTACTCGTGCCATTGGCCTCCTCCCCCGCCGCCCAACCATTCTCTAATCCAGTAATTCCTCGAGAGAAAAGCGCGAGAGAAATCCAACTTTTTCTCTGAAACAGTGTGGATTATCCCAAAAAAATCGTAGATTTTTGGATTCTGGTTAATCTAGAAAAAAAATTGGGAGAAAGATCGTAAACTGGTACCGATCGAGTCGAAGTGGAAGCCGAACGGCTGCTGCTGCTGGTGGTGTTGGTGATGGTGGAACTGGTGGTGTTGGTGCTGCGTGCCGGCGGCGGCGGCGAAGTCGAGTGGCCGTCCCCTCCCGCGCTTCATGGCGGCGCCGACCGCCGAGGCGGGCGTGTACTGCCCCGCCGCCACGGCCGCCGCCATGGGCGCGGACGCCGAGATCGGCGTGGCGTTGAGCGGCCGGATCAGGCTCCCGTCCGGCCCGTACTTGCGCGGCCTCCCGCGCTTCTTCGGCACCTTCATCGCCACCGGGCCAAGCGCCAGCGCGCCGCCCACTCCCGCCGCCGCCGGCGGCGGCACCACAGCGAGCGGCGGTGGCGGCTGCCCCGTGGCAGGAGGCGACACCAGCACCCCGCTCGAGCTACCCTTCTCCACCGTCGCCGGCGACTGGAAGCTCACCGTCGCCTCCGGTGCCGCCGCCGTAACTACTGGCGCCGCCACCGCCGCCGGCGCCGCCATAGGCGAAGGCGACGGCGCAGCACTGGCTTCCCCCGACTTGGCCTCCATGCACGCAGACGCAGCACCCCACACGCGTCGACCTCCTCTTAGTCTTAGCACTCGCCATTGAAGCTCGCACACGCCAGCCGCCCCATCTCCTACCCTCCCTCCTCCTCGTCCTTAACACACACACCCCTCCAAAAAAACAAAATTTCCCACCAAAAATCCCCCAAAATCCCCAAATATTCCTCCGAAAAATCCCGCTCCACCGGAAATTTTTTTCCAAACTCTCCGCGGCACCAAGCGACGAGCACGGACGAAGCGGAGGTCGCGAGGCGAGGAGAGGGGGAAGCAAGCAAAAGGGGGCGACGGAAATGGGGGCGAAATAAAAAGAAGCCAAAACTAAAAGCAAAAAAGGCGGGGGGTGTTGCGGAGGCCGCCGCGGGGGGGAGAGGAGGAGGAGGAGGAAGCGAATTACGGGATTAAAAAAAGGAAATAAATTAGATTATCGGGGGAATAAAAAACCAATATAATCCCCCCGCCGCCCGCGGCCGCGTTAAGAAATGGGGGCCGAAATTGTCGCGGTTTAAGCGAGCGGGCCGGGGGCCCACACCACATTTTTATTTAATGCGGGGATCGAAAAATGCCCGTTGCTTGGCGCCGTGGTGGCGGGGAAGGGGAGGGGCAAAACCGGAAGCGGGGGAGGCTTTGGCCTCACGCGGTTAATTAAGTGCTGTTAAGGCAGGTGGGGTGGGGGGTTCGGGCGCGGGTTTGTGGTGGAATTACGGTTCTGCCACTGAGAGAGCAGGGGAGGTCGTTGATCGGTCGTCGGCTTGTCGCATGCGGGAAGCTGGCTGGATGCGAGTCCAAGCGTGTCAAAACGAACAGTGACGCGTAGGACAAGGGCACTGTGTGTGCGTGTGTGTGTGGAAACAGCTCATATCCAACAGGGGAAAATTTTGGAATTCTACGAGTAGTCTTGGTGTGAAATGAGACCAATGACATCTTCTGATTTCACAAAGCTTTTCTCTCTTTTTTTTTTGTGTGTTTTGGCCAACCAGGCCTTGTTTTTTCCTCGTGGACCAATTTCACTTGTCGAAATCCATAGATACTAGTATACTTTTGAAGTGGGGTTTTTTTTTGCACTTCCCCAAATATTGTTTATTATTAGAATTTGGTTAGGGGTTTCGAATTTCGGAAGAAGGAGCTAGTTTGGAATAAGAATGTGATAAATGGCTAACTAAAAAAATTGTTGCGAGGATATGTGAACACATTTCTCCCATCAAAATTTCCACCTTGGAAATGTGAAATAGAAAACAAGGAAGTAATGCCACCACTTGCCAGCTTGGTTGGGTCCCCCGGTTCCTTTTCTTTTTAATTGAAGGGCCAGTCTTTTGTGTGAAATGAAACTAAGGTCCTCTTGTGCTTCGGATAAAGCTTTTTTCTGTGTGTGGTTTGGCAGATCAAGGCTTACTTTTTCCTTGGGGCCAATTTCCCATTGTTGGAAACCATAAGTACACACAGTCCCACCCATTATTTATCACAAAATGTATTGTTTTTAGCTAAAATAATCAATCATGCTTACTTTATACATAAAAAACCTCATTTTTTTCTCTCCACAAAAAACTTTTAAATTTCGATATGGCCAACAAAGGTCCATGATAATAATAGCATAAAGCAGGTAGTTAGCAGCACTGAACACATATTTTCCCTTATTAAAAATGCTCTGTGATGATGTTAAATATTTAATACTTTGTTACTTTTCCATTTATAAATACCGCTATATTTGAATCATCAAATTATTAGATCCCCTCCCAACAAAAAAAATATATATATTTATTTAAATAATAGGATATGTCACCTCATTTATTCGAAGAAATGTGTCTTTTCGACTGTATATTCGAAAAAAGAATCCACATTGTACTCTTCGCTGAATATTTTCACTTTGACCAATATGTAATAATAAAAAGAAGAGTTCATGCATGCCACAACTTGATGGGTTAGGCGCAAAATTGAGTATGAACAGAATATGCATGGTAGCTGGAACCACTGCCTTTTTTAAACTTTTTCTTTGCACAATTAGAAAACCAAGCATATCCATCCTATAGCTTACGTCCTATCTCCGAACAGATACAATACCACGGAAAATAAAAATACAAGACAAGCGCCAAACTTCCCACTTACTATACAAAGAAGGCAATGCAATTAATCAGGACCTCAAAACAAGCTAGCTAGTTACAATGAACAATTGTGCCATCCTTATCTCTTTCCACCAAATGGGCATCCATAAACTAGCAATGCAAAAAAGAATGCACAAAACCATGCTGCAAAAGGTAGGAGGAGGAGTATGTAGGGCGGCTGTATACACTATAGTACAGGAGGAAAAACCAACAGCAACAGCAGATGGCTTTTCTTGCTAGCGCCTCCTGTTTTAATTTTTGTACCGTGAGCATGCGTGAGCTGGAGTGGAGTGGCTTTGCGTTTCTTTTTGTGCGTTGGAACGTGTCCAGGTAAAGGTAGGCAGCGGCGCACTGCACATGCTCTCCGTGCATGCATGCAATGCATCGGATACTGTCCTCTGATGAGTGCATGTGTATACCTGTATACGGATTGGGATTGGATTGAGATGGCCTACGCCCGGCCAGGCGGCCAGCTTCCAGCTTTGCAAGCATGTGTACGGAGGCCGGCGTACTCAGCTTTTACGTACTCCTAGCAGAACTGCAACTGCTGGATGGACGACCGCAGGGTCGGTGGTCAAAAGATTCAGACAGCCACAGCCCTTCATGATTGAGATCACTTCACACCATGAGAGAGAGAGAGCATATATAGAAAAGTCAACGGTCTTAGGTGTCCTTGTGCGTGTGAGAGTGAGTGTGTCCAAACGGGACGGGACTGGACGGAACGGAAAGCCTACTGTTGGGTAGTTTAACGTTGAGCGAGCCAGAACTAATGGAAGCTTTTGTCGTGACACTGCCGCTGAATGCTGATCCTGTCGTCCCTGCAGTCCCTGTTCCGGTAGAGAGATGGCAGCGAAAATCTTAGACGACGCGCGCGCCGCAACACACTAGCAGCGAACACGGGTCGCGCTAGGAGAGGTGGAAACCTTATCCATCCAGCGTCGTCTTCCTCAGTTGGGGGCGGGAGAGAAACGGTGGGTTGTGGGCGGCGACCGCCGGCGGGTCACCGCCGGTGGCGGGCAGTGGTGGAGGACGGCGGAGCTTAGAGTTTCGGGGTTGGGGTTGGGGATTTTGGGGGGAGGGGACTCCATTGTTGGCGGCTGTAGAGGAGGGAACCGAGGGTGGCGGCAGGTCCGGCGGTGGTTGCAGGTTGCCGGTGGCGAGGTCGGCGGCGGTGGCGCCGCCGGCCGGGCAAGGGAGGACCCCCGGTGGGCGGGGCCGGCGGCGGGGGCAACGGCGGTAGCGGTTAGGAAGGGTGGGGTCATGCGGCGGGGGTGGGAGGCGGGCGGAGCGGCCCGCCGGCGAGGGCGCCGGCGGCCGCGGGTGGTGGTAGTCGCCGGCGGCGGCGGCACTGGTGCTGTACTGGAAGAACAAGAAGGAAGGAAAGAGGAGGAAGGAAGAAGAAACAATAAAGGAAGGAGAGAAGAGATAGAGACTTACCTCCGTTCGCTGCCACGAGGTCCGGCAAATGCGCGTCCGTTAGGGTCTCCCGGATGGCGGGGATTGCTCGCTTGGACTCCAGCGCTGCCGGCAGCATGCGCGCGGCACGGGTCCGAAGGCACCGGCGGCAGGCCGGCCGGCCGGTTCATCAGGGTCTGTGCCGGCCGGCGGCCGCGCCTTGTGCGACCACCACGTAGGCAGGCACGCGGGCCCACGCTGTCAGTGTCCCGAAAATGGGTGAGGCCAGTAGGGCTTCATGCACCTGACAACCGGGCCCTCTCTGAAAACGACATTCTCGTCTGGGTCGATCTGTGTACTCCTAGTACCTTTGCTTTGCATAGATTCTCCAGTAGATCGTCAAAAGGTGTATAGTAGTACAGTAACAGGCTAACAGTCAGTCTGGCAGCAGGAAGACGACGATCGAGAGCCACGTCAGCGTAGTCCTACGCGTGGCTTTGCTCCTGATGCATGCGTGTTCGTACGGATGTCGTGTCAAACTGTCGGAAACGGTAGTATATATGGTCCAAAAGCTGCGTTTCTTTTAATTTGATTTTCTCTTCTTCAATTTGATTTAGGCATAACATTTAATTTACTTAAGAAAAATTTGGATATAAACTTTTTGAATAAGACAGTCAAACATTGTGATCAAAAGTCAACAAGTAATTTGGAACGGAAAGAGTATATATATAGCAGTTTGGGGTGGAAGGAGGTAGTGATTATCATTACTAGATTCTTGATTAGAGGTTTTCTTTGGTACACAATACGTTCCAACGGTCGTACGGTCGTATTGTCGGGTTCTTCGGTTTTTTCTATAAGGGTAAAATGGTAATTTGGTTGATATATGTTTTAGAAAAAAAAATTCCCCGCTACCCACCCGGTCCACCCGTGCACACCTCCTCCCTACGTTTTTATATATTACAAAAATGACATTTTACATTTCCGATAATAGTCTTCAACTACCAGTACGACCTTTGAATACTACCGTACGACAGCTAAAAAACCGGTCGTATAGAATTAATCTCAACCATCCGATCCTTACATACATATCCTTTTCTGTTACATACGAGTCCTTTTCCAACTGATCGTACAGGTCGTATTGTGTACCGAAGAAAACCTCCGTCAGGCAATGCATGAAACGGCTCTAGATTGATCATTATTCATGTTGAAATTTGAGTGCATTACAAGGGAGCCACACTGAAGGCCGAAAGTAGTAGAGAGCAGTTGGGAATAAATTAAACAAGAGCGAAGTGCGGGGAAAACGATTTACTACTGCTACTTTGTAATCTCAATTCAACAGCCACTACATTAATTATATTTAATTTTTATATCTACACACAATGGCATAAGCGTACATTCAGAAAAAGCCATCCGCAGACAGCTCATCGACCTTCAACAATATTTTGCTTCCTACTTTTTTTTTCTATATAATCTATCAAGCCTTTCATTTTCTTCCAAGACAAGTATGCGAAAGGAGCGAGTTTATTAATCCTGAAAAAACAAAATATTTCGTAGGGATTAGGATGGGAAGAATTTATAATGATGAAACTGATGGTGGCAATCAAGCACAGCACACTGAGGAGTCAATGCCCAACAGTGGATGAAAGCCTAGCAACACATAAGATAATGGGATTAGTTGATTAAGATAGACCTAATGACAAGCTTTACTCCAACCTAGCCCCTCTCTAATCCATCTACCATCTATCTAATAAAATGATAAACAAATGAAAGAAAAAGGAGATGGATGCATGATCATGGGCACTCCACCACCACATATGTGTAAGCAATGTTTACTTGTGGGAGGACAAGCAAACACACACAAGTAATGCAAGCAAAACCTAAAAAGCAAAGCTATGAGGCCATGCAGCATGTTGCTGTACTTAAAGGATGTGATGGGCATGCAAGTGGATATCTTATTCACTTTATCATCGCAGTGAATTAGGAAAATGGGGAAAGTGATTGCAGTTAAGCACCACTACTACTAGTTAGTCATCACAGCAAGTTTAGGTGAAATGCTCCCTAGCTAACTGAGAGGGGACCCTCCATCAGGAAGCCAACAAGTGGCGCAACACGCACAAACTAGGAGCTTTGCACTAGATGCTAGCTCGACACAAGGCAACAAAGGGGCAAAGCCCATCAGCTATTTTGTTGGCTTGCACACACAATTATACAAGCTTCAAGTCTTCAAGATGAGTTGAGATGTGCACGCGTGTGGATCGGATAAGGGAAAACAAATCGCCCCTTTCTTATGCCTGCTTTTGAGTTTGATGCAAGCTAGGCTGTTCGATCCAAATTAAAGATGATCTTTCACATACATACACGTCTCTCTGTTAAAGTGTTAAAACTATATTATCAATGTTACAAGTGTTTAATTATCTACAGTAGTAAGCAACGGATATATTCTTCAGTTCAGTGATTAGACGACGCTTGCACTGCATGCAAGCAAGAAGCAGCAGCTAGCATTTCTAATGCCAAAAAATTAACTAATCTCGCATGCAGCACTAGCTGGTGAGTGAGTGACAGTGGTGTGGTGAGCTTCCACATGCGCTCGCCGTGGTCCAGGCCACTTGATTAACTAAGCACCCAGCCAGCGTGATTATTGAGCTCGAGAAAATAGATTAATTAGCAGTATGTATGATCCACTGCCACTTGCATGATGATGCTTTGCATTGTGCGCCCATCTGCATTTCATGTGTAGTTTAATAGTAAATTAATTTAATTAGGTCTAGTTTTTGGTGCTCCTACGGCCGTGATCCGAGCTTAACTTTGGTGTGGGCATTAGGGCATATTCCACTGCTTTGGTGAAGCTCCCTTTTTTTGGGGCAAGCAAAAGGCAGCTCTCTACACTACTTGACAAGCTTTGAGAGAGAGAGAGAAGAAAAAATAACAGATGGGTTGGTTCATTAGTGGCCTGCAAATCGAGTTCCTGCACGCATGCGTGCTGATGCTGGCGGCATCTCTCTTTGCAGCTGAGGATATATACGCCAAGCAGCTAGCTAGCTGTGCTGCAGGTGCATGACGTGTGTACACTTCTGTGAAGTGAAGCGAATAGTGGTTGGTCAACGCGCGACACGTGTCCCACCTGCCACGTCGATCGCAAGAATACTGTATTGTTCAAAGTGAGGGATACTGATCAGATCAGCAGCAGATTGAGGAGGGAAAGCACAGTTTTACATACAGATACAGTAAAACAGCGCTTCTGAATGCATTTTCAGAGTTTTTTTTTCATTCGCTTGTGCTTTCTGTTCCGATCCTCCCATGTTTGCAGATTGCAAAGATTACCATCAAGATCAGAGTACTTTTTAAAAAAATATATATAGTTGATACTAGTAATTGAGTGAAGAACACACTCCCTCCTAGATTCTAGATACATGCATGTGCAGTGCAGCTGGTGCTAAAAAGCCGGGCCTCGGTATGCCCCGGATCGATGCTCTTTTGCCTCTGATCTTTGCTGCTTTCAGTTTCAGCCTCATGCATTGACTGAATATTGCTCAGCTCAGATAATACATGGAGCGACGACAGGCCATGCCGCCCTGCGAGAATCCACTGCGAATCCACTGCTCCAGCTTTGTATATGGACAGCAGACAGTGGCAGCCATGAGACAGGAGCCTGCGGAGATGCCAACACAAAAGTCATGTTGTACAAAGGCCAGCTAGCAGCTTGCTTGCACGGAAGCGAGCCGGCCGGTGGCATTGCTGCACTGGTATTGTATGGACGACAGCAGACAGACAGCAAGCCTGAATGCAGTTAGCTTTGGGCACTGGGCAGCCAGCAGGCACTACCAGAAATTGCAAGGCTGCCGTGAGCCTTTTAGTTGCCGTGAGCCAAACATCGGGCTCGCGGCATACATGCCTGTTTGCCGTGAGGCTCCGAGGAGGCTCACGACAGACAAGTAACACACGACGCCAAGCCTTTATGCCGTGAGCCGGTTGACTAGGCTCACGGCAGCTAGAAAACACACGGCGAGGGTCGCTCTGTGCCGTGAGCCGGCTGACTGGGCTCACGGCACACACAATACACACGGCGAGGGCTGCTCTTTCCCGTGAGCACACGGCCACGGCTCACGGCACACACAACACACACGTTGACACCATTGCCCGTCACGTCCGTCGGCCGGGCCCGTTAGTTTTGCCGTGAGCCAGGTCCACAGCTCACGGCACAGTGCGGGACACATGGTGCACGTCGCTCATGTGCCGTGAGCACATGGCAGCTCACGGTAACACATCATGAAGCCGAGTGTATTTTGTCTTTGCCGTGAGTTAGTACAACGGCTCACGGCAAACAAGACAAAAAAAAATTGTTTTTTGCCCTCCAAAATTTTCCACCTTTAAACCACATCTCTACAAACTACATATTCAAATTTAGGACAATTATAACTCAGTTTGATATATTTAGTCATTTTTTTCTTTCTTCGTATTTTTTTCACATACGTTGGATTTGAACTGGAAGTGCATAAAATCATAGAATAAAGTTCGTGCAATAATGATATTTCGTGTTCTTCATTCCTTTTTCATACATATACCATGAAATTAGAGAGAATTTCAAACATTTAGACTCGACACATGATTCTGAAAGTTTCGTGCAATAGTATTTTAATTGTATAAAATCCATACAAATTTAAAACATCATGAAATTTGTATGGACATCATGATATCATGTATGGAGGCTATGGTGAAGAATTGAGATGGTTTCGAATTACTCAACTTATACGCTGTTTACAAACTGAAGCATCTCACTGGAAGTTTCTGAGATGTTTACTCATGTGACTAGATTTGGTGGTCTTTGTGATGTTCAGATTCAAATTTGACCTTGGAACTTTCCCTAGGATCATTAAACAACTTTGAGTGACTTATGTTAGTTAATGGCAACATTTTTGTGTAGTTTTATAATTTCGAACATTATCGGACCGCATGAAATGATAGAATTTTAGTTGAAAGTACAACGAAACTAATGTTTTTCATTCATCAAAGTTTAAAATTTATATTGTAGAGTTAGCTTAGCAGGTAAATATCATAATGCACTCAACTTGTTGTTAAGGAAAATCATAAAAAAAATAAGAGGGAAATAAACAAAAGTTGATAACTGACGGTTTACCGTGGGTAGCTCACGGCATACCTGCATTACACACGACTGCCCCTTAGTTGCCGTGAGCCGTTGATCCTGCTCACGGCAACGCGTGCTCTCTGCCGTGAGCTTTAGATCTGGCTCACGGCAAAGCCTTCTCCTGAAACCCTAGGTCTTCGCAGCTGACGTGTGGGACCACCTGATCTTTGCCGTGAGCCCTAGATCTAGCTCACGGCAAAGTTTACATGGGCCCACTCGTCAGCCGCACACACTTCACACACACACAAAACACTTCACACACACGCACCACACACTCAGACACACACACGCGCACACACCGCCGCTGCCGCCGCCTACCTTGCGCCGTCGTCCTCTCCCGCCGTCGTCCCCTCCGCCGGCCGCGCGGTCCCCGCCGCCTTCGTCCTCCCCAACGCCGGCCGCGCGGTCCCCGCCGCGACCGCCCCTGACGCCGCGTCCGTCCGTGGTCCTCGTCGCCGGCCGCCGCCCGTCGCTCCTCCACCTCCTCTCCCCCGGCGTGCCAGATCCGGCCGCGAACACCTCCTCTCCCGACCCGTGCCTCTCCACCACCGCCGCGGCCCGAGGGAGAGGTCGTCCCGTGCCTGCCCACCGCCGTCGGGGGAGAGGCCGGCCCCGGCCGCTTCCCCCTACCGTCGGGTCCCCTCGCCGCCCGTCGCTCCTCCACCTCCTCTTCCCCGGCGTGCACGATCCGGCCGCGGCCCCCTCCTCTCCCGGCCCGTGCCTCCCCACCACCGCCGCGGCCCGGGGGAGAGGCCGGCCCGTGCCTCCCCACCGCCGCCGGGGGAGAGGCTGGCCCCGCCCACCGGCCCCCGCTGCTACCCCTAACCACCGGGACCCCTCGCCGTGAGCCTCGCCGGCCCTAGCTCGCGCCCCTGTTCAGGTGAGGAACATGCACCTCTCCAATTTTTAGTTGCTGAGCATGCATTTAGGAAATTTTAGTTAGTAAATTTTGTTAGGAAATGGATTTAGCTAGTTACTTCTCATATGCCGATGATGATATGAATTGTATCTAGTGTTCTTACTGGGTAACATATGATGACCTTGAGCTTGAGTTGTACCGGTTATATGCTTCTCATGGTTGTCATCAAACCATGGGAGACGTGCATTCCCAAGCAACAACTTGGTTGGGATGGACGTCTCTCACGGTTCCATGGCTGTCATGAACCCTCTTTTGATTATCTATGCTCTAAGTTCAAGGTCCATGCAAGAAAAAAAATATATCTGAGGCAAATTACTATTTTGGACTGTGGTTGTCGGCCATCGTGCCGTTGTTTTGTTGTAGGTTTTGAAAACCTCTCTATGTAGGGGAGGTGCTGTTGAAATTTTGTTTGATTTTAAATTCAACTTTACTCATGCCTATGATAATATCAAAACTTACCCAAATTTCATGTTGGGTAACATATAATGACCTTGAGCTTCTTTTGTTCAATTATATGCTTCTCATGGTTGTCATCAAACCATGTGAGACATCCATGCCCAAGCAACAACTTGGTTGGGTTGGATGTCTCTCACATGGTTCCATGGCTGTCATGAACCCTATTTTGATTATCTATGCTCTAAGTTCAAGGTCCATGCAAGAAAAAAAATATCTGAGGTAATTTTCTGTTTCTATAAATTTGGAATGTGGTTCTGTTGAAATTTTGTTTGATTTTAAATTCAACTTTACTCATGCCTACGATGATATCAAAACTTACCTAAATTTGATGTTGGGTAACATATAATGACCTTGAATTATATGCTTCTCATGGTTGTCATCAAACAATGGGAGACGTCCATGCCCAAGCAACAACTTGGTTGGGCTGGGCGTCTCTCATTGTTCCATGGATGTCATGAACCATCTTTTGATGATCTATGCTCTAAGTTCAAGGTCATATGAAAAGACAAAATATCTGAGGCAAATTTCTGTTTCTATAAATTTTTTTATACTTACTACATCGTACTGTTGTACTTACTACATTAATTATTTTTTATTTAGTACTTGTACTCTTTGCTATCTAATACATGTACTAATACTTGCTTTACTCTTTTTTTTGCAGTTGATTGAACGAAGATGCCTAGGGCATGCGGCAGCAGAGGCGGAGGCGGCCGCGGGGGTCGCGGGGTGACGAAGAACCTCAACGAGTTGTACCCTCATAGCGGCCATGATGGCTCAGAGACGGCTGAGGGCTCCGGGGTAGGTGGTAGGAGGGGTCGCAGGAGGTCACCCACTCTGGAGTGTGCACCTCCGTCTGGAGGAGGAGGAGGAGGGAGGGTTGGTCGCCGGAGGTCACCCTCCCCCCTTGGTTCTTCGCTGTCTGGAGGGAGGGCGGGTCGCAAATCACGTCCCTCTCATATGGTGCCACAGTCTGTGAGGGAGGAGAGTGATAGGGAGGAAAGGGAGGCGGAGAGGCTGAGGCATAGGCAGGAGGATCTGGATCTGGAGAGGGAGAGGGAGAGGGAGAGGGAGAAGGAGAGTGGGAGTGGGAGTGGGAGTGGTGGAGAGGGAGCGGGAGAGGGGGAGGGGGTGGAGGAGGAGGAGGAGGGGGATTGGGAGCAGGGGGCTGGGAAGATCTGGTTGCGAGGCCCTGCGACGCTTCCGACACGTCCCGCACCTCTTGCGGAACGACCGATGATTGCACCTGATGGGAAAAGGTAATTTACCAATGCTTTTTCATTAGTTACTTTGCGATTTCACAACTGAAACTATTAATTTGTCTGAATCAATTTTGCAGGGGGTGGAGGGTAGTCGCTCCAGGTCGTCACTCACGGCTTCCCAATGGCATCCTCGGTATTTTGTGCAAGATTCACTGGCCTGGGTTGGTGGAGGTTGGGGACCGAGAGGACCTAGCAGAGACGTTTGACCACTACGTTAGCGTGACCGATCAAGATGATCGAGACGGCAGGAATTTCAAAACCAAGGCCGGGCGTGTGGTAAACGAACTATGGGTAAGTCTTCCTTGCAAAACATTGCTAATCTCAATAGATCGGTTGTACTTTGCATTTTCATAAAGTATTGACAACACTTGTATATGCAGGATTTCTACAGATGTGAGGAGGGCTCTCTGGAAAGGGCGAATGAGGTGGCGAGGAATGCCTGTCAAAAGCTGGTGCATGATATGATTTACGAGGCGCGTGTGGGCACCGTTGTGTTCTACTTCGCAAAGCACAAGAAACAGAAAATCACCAAAGAGCAGGCAAGAAACGAGAAGCTGCCCAGAGATGAATGGTTGAGGGTAAAGAACATCTCATTGCAATAGTAACTTCTCATCGTTCACGTATGATCAATTTGATATGGCGACGACTGGATGACGTGCAGGTGCCTTCGTGGTGGTGTAGCGGCAATCGGCGGGCTTGGGCAAGGCTGGTGGACAGGTGGCTTGACCCGGAGTGGGACAAGATGCACCTCGAGCGCCGGGAGCGGCGTTTGAAGATGCCAGGTCCGGCACACCATCAAGGCCCCCTAAACCTAAGGCAATATGCGGCTAGATGGGTACGTGAATTTATTTCTTTATTGCAATGCTCACGATTTTGCATTAATTGTGACAATCTTGTTGTTTGTCGCAGTCTCGGGCACACGGTGGCCAGCCTTGCTCCCAGCTCGAGGCATATGCTTTGTCTCACAAGGGCAAGCCGATGTCGGACATCACCTACAACGAGGTAGACCCGCCCGAGGTGTACACCAACCCGACGATCCAGCCCCGCATCGTTCGATACAACACGACGGCAAGGGAGGTCCATGGGCCAGAGTTCGATCCGAGGACGGCACCCCTTGATGGAGAAGTCATAATGAGGATCAGACACGGCAAGCAGCATGGTCGGTACTTTGTGGGCGACAGCATCCTCGACCCGGCCGAGGTTCCCAGTCTCCCTCAGGTGAAAGCTCGGAGCACGAGCTCTGCACCCTCTCCCGACCTGTTTGTACTCCCTGTTGCAAACCCCTGAGCATAAGGAACACCCCTTGTTAGACTGGACATAGGGTATTACTCTCCGGAGGCCCGAACCAGTATAACTCCAAGTGTCTCATGTGCTACCGTGCGGATCAGAACACGCCCCCTCGTATAAATTTACTTGCCGGCGGTAACAAACCCCGATAGCCAGCCCCCGAGTCACTGGAGTGGGAGGCTGCTGCCGCCGCGGGCTTCGAGGCCCCAGCCCCCGAGTCGCTGAGGGGAGCGGGGAGCAGCTCGGCGTCGCTATCGAGGTCCGGGCCTACTGAGGGCTGAACCGGTGACATGGACAGCAGCCAGAGCGGCAGGATTTCCATCACCTCCTCCTCCACCACCGTCGAAGTGGCCGGCCTCCGCTCCCTCGAGCTCTCCCCAATCTCCACGATCGGGGGAGGTAGCTGCTCGCCCACCACCTCAGCGGGAGAGGCGGTCGGTGAAGGTGACGCCGGGATGACGATCACCTCCACGGGGGCGGCGTCCGATGCGGCGACCGACAAAATGGGGACGACCCCCTCCGTCACCTCGATCGCTGTTGCGGCAGAAACATCCGCAGAGGCGCGGTCGCCCGCCTCCACCTCCATCGCGACAACGTTCCCGAGCCCCCCGCCGACTCGGGGGCTCGGGGTTCCATCTCCATCTCCGCCGTGCCGCTCCCCGCTCCCCTCAGCGACTCGGGGGCTGGGGCCTCGAAGCCCGCGGCGGCAGCAGCCTCCCCCTCCAGCGACTCGGGGGCTGGCTGTCCTTCATCGCCCGCCCGCGCCTCGGGAGCAGGGTCCTCCTGGTCCTACTCTGGGGTGCCGGACAGGCACCTCGCCAACTCGACCGCGTGGGCCGAGAGCACTTCTTCAGTGGGGGCTTCACCCCCAAACCCATCGTCCCCATCGACAGGTCGCTGCGAGACGAGCTCGCAGCCCCCTGCGAGGGGACGGTCGTCACCTGGGTCCCGGACCCACTTGCTCCTTCTACCGCCGCCCCTGACTGAAGGGAGGGCGGCGGATTGCTCGCCGTCGGCGCGTCCCCGACTGCCTGAGCAGGGCGGCGTAATGCCTTGATAGGCGCCGACCTCAAGGTGCGGCGGTCGGGTGCCCTGAACCGAGAAGAATGTCACGACAACAAACAGAGATATAAAACAAAAACTAGAAAACCGCAATTCAGAACTCACCCCTCCGCGACGCGACGGGGCCGCTTGGAGCCGGCCGTGGAGTTGCTCGGGGACGCCGTCCTCTTGCTCCCCGCTATCGGAGCCGATGCCGGGGATGAGGTCGGCCCGCCCCTGGTGATGATGATCGACGCGAGGTGCTGCTGGGTCGGCGGCAGCACCCCGCTCTGGGCTGCTGGAGGCGGGGAGGCCGTCGGCACGCTCCTCGGCTCCCGTAGTGGGCGCACGGAGGGCGAGTGAGACCTCCAGCGCGAGGAGTGGTGGCGCGAGGTATCGCACCTCAACTCAGGGCAGCTGGAGTCGCCACGCCACGGGGAGCCCCTACCCCTCTCACGACGATCCCACCGAGGGACACGGCTGCTTGTTCCAAGCTGATCAGCCTGGGAAGAGGAGGGGGGTGCCTGCCCGCTCGAACTGGTGCCGGCGGCGGCTGAGGCGGGTGCCGACCTGCCGCGAGGCCACGATGAGGACGCTGTCTCCTCATCCGTCCACTCGAACGGGGACTCCTCCTCATCCGTGTCTGACGGCACCGGCGAGGGATCCTCGTCATCGAGACGTCCCTCTCCCCATTACGCCGGTGCGCTTGTCGTTTGTCTTCCTCCTCTCGATCTCCTTCTGCTGGTGCGCTCTCTTGCGCTCCCCTTGCCGCTGCTGCCACGCGGCGGTCTCCCGGGTGATCACCCGATCCTCCTCCAGCGGAGGACGAGAGGGGAGGATGCGCACATCCCTCATCTGCGCAAGCACAAGAGTAATTACCACCCGCACCTGCAAAAGACACATCAAAAAGAGGTCGAGAGAAGACATACCAGCTCCACAGTGGCCGCGGCGGGGAGCATCTGCAACACACCTGGTGGCGGCAAGAATATCCAGGTAACCCCGGTGGCCTGGGACACCCGGCGCTGGACCTCGTCCAGCGAAGGCAGCGAACGGGCGGTCACGGTCCCCTCGAAAGGGGCCCGGTCATCCGTCATCTCCCAGAGGTGCAGCGCGCGGCGACAGAGCGGTACGACCCCCCGGGTGTGGTAGGTGCCGATCAGGGTGATGAAGTTCACCCCGTTGTCACGGAGCCTCGTAAGGGCGGTGAGGGCGCTGTCAAGGAACCGGGGGCGATCTTTCTTCTCCGGCCCGTAGCTCCACCTCGCCGGCGCCCGGTCGTACCAACGGTTGGTGTATTCTGGCAGTGGATTCTCGGGGTCGTTCTTGTGGTAGAACCACCCTCGGTGCCACCCGCTGTTGGAAGAAGTCAGGTAGGTGGGGATGTACTCATCCATCCTCCCCTGTTTCGCGCGGAGGCCAGCACACCTGATGGCCGCCGCGCTGTTGTGGTCCTTGACGACGACGAATTTGTAGAAGTACCGGAATAGGTCCCAGTGGGCTCCCAGCTCTAGGTACCCTTCGCACAAGGCCTCGAACGCCGCCATCTGCTGGACGCCGTTCGGGTTGAGGTTCTGCAGCTCCAGGCCGTACTCTTGCAACACGGCGCGGATGAACCGTCCCGCCGGGACGGAGAAGCCCCGTTCGTGGAACAGCACGAACGAGACCACATACCCCGCCGGGGGCTAGGGGCTGCTCTTCGGCCCGAGGACCTTCCACTCCTTCGCTGCGGTCAGCGGCGGCCTCATGCCGTCGGAGGCCAGGCGGTCGAGCTCGGCCCAGGTCACCGACGAGGAAGACCAGTTCAACATCGCGTCAGGCGGCGGCGATGGTGACGGCGGGCGTCTCTGGTCTGCGAAGAGAAGGCGGGGCGAGCTCTGCAGTGGGCGTGGCGAATGCGAAGACGAAGACAAGAAACGGCGGCGGCGGAAAATGCAAGGAAGCAGAAGGGGGGAGAACTGGCCGGCGGCCACGGTATATAAACTGGGGAATGATTACATCTGCCCCGCAGTTAATGCCCGTGTCGCCTCGGGCCATGTCCTCCATTCGCCGAAGCGTCGCCCCTCAAAAGGCGCACCTCACTACTGCTCGCCGCCCACAACCGAGCCGCCACGTCACCAGAAGTGGGACCCGGTGATCTCGCGACCTGCGCGAGATCTCCGCCAGTCACCCCACAACTCGCGCCACGTGGCAAGACACCAGTCTCCGACTTGTTCAAGACTCCAATATTTAACCCCACGCACAAGTCTCCGACTTGTCCGTGGGCTCGGGGAATACCACCCACGGGTCCGCTCGCGTGTCCCCACCGGAGAAAACACAACAACATCTCCTCGTCTCCGTGACAGTTGATCCTGGGAGCGAGTCTCCGACTCCCTCACCAGGCTCGGGGGCTACTGACGAGGCCATGGACCAGAGCCCACCAAGACCCCTGAAAAACGCAGCATGGGCCCACGTACGGCGTGCTCCGGCAGCTGACACAACGAGTGTTACGCTGTCCGGGCACGTGAGGGCTCGTACGACCAGTTTCCGCCATGGGCCGAAAGACAGGCGGCCCACGGCCGCCCGTACCTCTTCCCCGAGTACGTGGCGGCCCGTACGACAAGTTTCCGCCTTCGCTCCCGACTACTCGACTCGTACGAGTAGTTTCCGCCTCACGGTCGCGGGAACTCACTCGCACGAGTAGTCTCCGTCCCGCCGTCGCAACTACTCGCTCGCACGAGTAGTTTCCGTCACCCGCTCGAGCGAGCTTCACAGAGAAGGCATGGGGCACGCGGGCCCCCTAGATCGGGATCTCGGGAACTCCGTGCATGCTCCCCCACGCACCGCCATGCGTCCGCTCCGCCGCAGCGGTCCGCCCGGGCCAGGCCGATTCGGTGTCAGGGGACGGATTCGTCAAACCCTGCCACCATCAGCACAGTGGCCGCTGTACCGTGAACGGCGTAATGGATGCTGAGCGGCGTACGGTACAGTACACACTACACCCTAAGCATTGGGAGACGCGGTGTAGACCGCCTACTCACCCAAGTAGTTTCCCGTCTCCGACCAGTTCAAGACTTGGCCGTCAAGGCCACAGGTACATAGGTCCCGTTGGCGTCCCGTGATACCCCGGTACGCGGTCCGCCATGTGTTAGCCTCCCTGCACGGGTCCGCCCTGACCAGGTCGATCCTGTGTCAGGGGACGGATCCTCCTGCCGCCCCCTAGCTGAGGCGGTACGCATCATACCACGGAGGGCACGGGAAACGCTGTGCCACCAACGGCACAGTGCAAGTCGTCACCTATCCATGGTGCAGACTACTCCGTTCCTACAATATCAAGAAAAGACAAGCCCCTGATCCACTGATGGGGTCAGGGCACGTACACTGCCTCCCGTACCCGACTAACTACTCGGAGGAGGGAACGGGGGGCCCCGGGACAGATGCTTGGGACGCACGGGATCTGCACTGTCACCCAAGGCCCCGTAACAGTGCTTCGCTGCTTCTGTTGTCTGACAACCCGGAGCAGAGAAGGGCGTCTCGCACTATAGATTAGCTCACACACGCTCGATGTAACCGCCTTGGACTCCTCCCTTGCGACTATAAAAGGGAGAGGCACTCTCAAGACACATTCGTCTCCACCCCCACACGCACTTAGCATCGATATCCCATCTCATACAACCACGCACACACGTACGCAGACTCCTGCTCCTTGAACCACTTGCACACCAGGGACTTGGGCTCTGCACCCTCTCCCGACCTATTTGCACTCCCTGTTGCAAACCCCTGAGCATAAGGAACACCCCTTCTTAGACTGGACGTAGGGTATTACTCTCCGGAGGCCCGAACCAGTATAACTTCGAGTGTCTCCTGTGCTACCATGCGGATCAGAACACGCCCCCTCGTATAAATTTACTTGCCGGCGGTAACAAACCCCGACAATAGACTTCTTCATTGATGAAGCCATTTAAGAAGACACTCTTGATATCCATTTGGAACAATTTCATTTTGTGACAAGATGCATAAGCAAGAAGGATACGGATTGCTTCAAGACGTGCAACCAGAGCAAAGGTTTCTCCATAGTCCAAGCCTTCCACTTGAGAGTAGCCCTTGGCGACAAGTCTTGCCTTGTTGTTCACCACAACTCCATGTTCATATTGCTTGTTTCGGTAGACCCACTTGGTGCCAATCACGTTCTTGTTCTTGGGGCGCTCTACAAGGACCCAAACTTCATTTCTTGTGAAGTTGTTAAGCTCTTCTTGCATAGCCAAGATCCAATCCGGGTCCTCAAGAGCTTCCTCTATAGTAGTGGGTTCTAAAAAAACAAACGCATGATGTTTGCAAAATGAAGCATATTATTTGCGGCGAGTACGTGTACCACCCTTGGGATCACCCAAGACAAGATCGATGGGGTGGTTTGATGAAGTCCTTGTACGCCTTTCAAGTGTGGTTGGATCGTCTTGAGGTTGCACTACTTCCGGTTCTTCTTCTCCTTGATCTTGGGTGTCTTGTGATGCCAGGTGGTCCATTTGAGGAAGATGAGCTTTCTTGTCTTGTACGCCTTTGATGGTCATCATTATCATCATCGGAAGAGGATGAGTCTTCATGGTTGTGGGAAGTAGAAGGTGCATTATCATCCTCTTTGGGCTTGATGTCCCCAATAGCCATCTTCTTTATTGCATCTCGGAGATGTTCTTTTCCTACATCATCACAACAATAGCCATCTCCTTGGGAGTCATTAGATTCATCAAACTCCACGTCACATGTTTCTTCAACAGCATGTGTAGTGTTGTTGAATACTCTATATGCCTTGGAGTTTGAAGCATAACCAAGAAACATGCCCTCATCTACCCTACTCTCAAACTTCCCAAGGTGCTTCCTCTTCTTGTAAATGAAACACTTACACCCAAAGACTCGGAAGTAGGAGATGTTGGGCTTCCTCCCAATGAGAAGCTCATAGGGTGTCTTCATGAGTAGTCGATGGAGATACACCCTATTTGAAGCATGACACGCCGTGTTGATAGCTTCCGCCCAAAATTTTTGAGAGATACCATAGTCATCCAACATAGCTCTTGCCAATGTGATGAGAGTCTTGTTCTTCCTTTCTACCACACCATTTTATTGTGGTGTGTAGGTTGAAGAGAATTCATGCTTGATGCCTAGCTCATCACAATACTCTTCCACTTGAGTGTTCCAGAATTCCGATCCATTGTCACTCTGGATCTTCACAATAGGTGACTCAGATTCATTTTGAGCCCTCTTAGCAAAGTTCTTGAAGATCACGAATGTCTTGCTCTTGTCCTCCATAAAGAATGTTCAAGTGTAGCGTGAGTAATCATCAACAATGACAAGACAATAGAGATTACCCCAAGACTCTTGTATGTAGTAGGGCCAAAGAGGTCCATGTGCAAGATTTCCAAAGGTCTTGAGGTAGATACATAAGCCTTCATAGGATGGTGACTTGCTACTTGCTTGCCGGCTTGACACGCTCCACAAAACTTGTCCTTCTCAAATGTGACATCCTTCACACCAAGAACTAAACCTCTTTTGAAAGCCTTCTTAAGTTGACTCATGCCTATATGTGCAATACGACGATGCCATAGCCAACCCTTGGATGTCTTAGTGAAAAGACAAGTAGTCAAGTTTGCTTCATGAGAGGAGAAGTCCACAAGATAGATGTTCCCATGACGAAAACCTTTGAACACAACTTCATTAGATTTCTTGTTAGTAATGATAACTCTCTCATCATCAAACAAGCAAGACAAGCCAAGATCACAAAATTGAGCAATGGAAAGCAAGTTATAACTACAAGAGTCTACAAACAAAATATTGAAAAGAGAGATCTTTTGCAATGGTTATGCCACCCAAACCGGAAACTCTTCCTTTAGAATTATCACCAAAGGTGACTTGCTCATGATTCCCCGCATCATCCACTAGAGAGGTGAACATTTTACTTTGGCCGGTCATGTGTTGAGTACACCCACTATCAAGAACCCAATGACTTCCCCCGGCCTTGTAGTTCACCTACACACAAAGAGATCAAGTTGAAGATTTAGGAACCCAAGCAAGTTTGGGTCCAATCACATGAGTTACTAAAGCTTTGGGAACCCAAATTTGCCTAGGTTGATTCACTTTAGCCTTGGTCCCTATGAACCTTGCTGCCACTTTGCCCTTGCTATTCTTCAACAACAAGAAATGGTTATTGTTGAACATGGAATGATAGTTGCAAGGTAATTTAGGCAAAGGTCATGAAGGTAAAGGACACTCCCTTGTGTGATGACCGGTGATCTTGTAATGTTGGCAATAAGACCCAACTTCCTTCACAAAACACCCATAAAGTTCCTTTGACTTGCGAGTTTCTTTGATGGGTTGAGGGAAGGAGCCAAGTCCCCTAGTGCCATAATCTCTTGCATTGTGATAGAGGATCTCCTTATGCAATGCTTCACCCTTGGCCATTTTCTTCACACAAGATCTTAGGCTTCTTACTTTCTATTCAAGTGCTTTCACCCTATCATGGTTCGTCTTGGAAGAGGAGGCAACATTCTCATCATTTAGCAAGATCTTAGGTTCTTCAATCAAATCATCACAAGAAGTAGAAGCATTTGTCTTAGTGATGTCTCTAGCAATTTCTTACCCACTAGCACAAATAGCCTCATAAGCAAGCTCAATCTCTTGATACTTCATCTCTAAGACCACATGATCTTTCTTAAGCATCTTTTGACTTGACTCAAGAGACTTGTTAAGCACGGTTATATCATCATGTTTGACGATTAGCTCATTGTCCTTATCAAGTAACTTGTTGTGGTCATCTCTAAGTGACTTGTTAGACACTACCAAAGCTTCATGCTCTTTGCTAAGGTCATTGTGTTTCACAAGCAACTCATCATTGGATAGCTTAAGCTTCTCATGGGTCTCTTCAAGAGCCTTGAGCTTACTTTTTTGTTTCTTGATCATGTTGGTGTATTGATCTAGAAGTCCCTTAAGAGCTTGAGGTGAAAGTTCATTATCACTATCTGATGAGTCACTATCTTCACTATCGCTCACCTTGGAGTGTTTAGCCATGAAGCACATAGGTGGTGGAGGAAGAGGAGGTTCTTCATCATCCATGATCACAAGACCGGCAAACTTCTTGTTCTTCTCATCTTCACTTCCGCTTGATTCACTAGAAGTTTCACCATCTGTGATCCACTCATTTGCCAAGAGAGAACGATGACCACCCTTCTTCTTGTTGTAGGCCTTGCTAGAAGACTTCTTCTTGTATGAGTCCTTCTTGGAGTGTTTGTCATCCTTCTCATCATCATCATCATTGTTATTCTTCTTGCTTGAGCTTGCCGCTCGCTTGTCGGGCTTGGGACAATCATATGATAGATGATCATAGCTTTGGCAATTGTAGCACTTCCTCTTGCCACCTTCACCACTTCTTCTTGATGAGCGAAACTTGTTCTTCTTAGGATCATAGTTATAGTCATTCTTGCCAATCTTGGAGAGTAATTTGGTAGTCCTCCTCATGAGGAAAGCAAGTTCACAATCATCTTCATCACTTGAGTCACTCTTGTCTTCACTTTCACTTGAAGAGGGAGGGGGCTTTGCTTTTGACTTTGACTTGGGCTTGGTCTTGTCACTAGCCTTGAGTGCAAGATCCTTCTTAGAGCTTGATGTGGAGGAAGATGACTCCATTTTACCCATCAAGAACATCTCATGAGACCGAATCTTGTTCACAACTTCAGTGATGGTGAGAGTTTCAAAGTCCTTCTCAAAGATGAGTGCCTTCATGATGCTGTACTTGGGCTTGGGAAGCGTTTGAAGAATTTTCCAAATAATTTCCTGCTCGGACACGTTAGCAACATCGAGAGCATTGATATTTTGAATAAGAACACCCATCCTAGAATACATTTCCTCTACACATTCATCATCTTTCATTGTAAACTCATTGAGCTCAACCTTAAGCAACTCATACTTCTCCTCACGGATTTTCTTGTTGCCCACATGGATAGTTTTGAGCTCCATCCAAACCTCATGAGCGGTATCCAAGGCAAACACTCTATCAAACAAATCCTCCTCAAGTGTCTCAAAGATAAAGTTTCTAGCAGATAGTTCCACTTGAGTTCACTTTCGGTGGGTTCATTAGGCATGGGATACATGGTAGTGGTCCATGCATCATGGTGTTGTGCTTGAAGAAAGCTAGCCATTCTATGTGCCCAAAAAGTGAACCGTTTCCCCGCCAACTTGGGAGGGCCATTTCTACTCCCCTTGCCCATCTCTCTAGGTGGTTAAGCCACGAAAAAGAGAGCCTAAGCTCTGATACCACTTGTAGAATCGATGGCCTATAGAAGGGGGGTTGAATATGGGCCTTCTTCAAATTTCTAGAACAAGTAACAAACCTTAACCTAGATCTCTAGTGTTGCCCATCTAAAAAGGTTTTTCACTACCAACTAAGCACACTA
The DNA here is from genome assembly GCA_036936925.1 of Cenchrus fungigraminus. Lineage (NCBI taxonomy): Eukaryota > Viridiplantae > Streptophyta > Magnoliopsida > Poales > Poaceae > Cenchrus > Cenchrus fungigraminus. Next base: position 41,504,772 of record CM072769.1, on the reverse strand, counting down.
GCAATCAAGTTCCTTAGCAAGAAACACACTAACAAGTGTAAAGCACCCTAGTCAAGATATGCAACAACCAAAGCAAACTAGAGGGAACAAAAGCAAAGGAACTTAAGAGCTGAAAGTAAATGCGGAAATAAGTGCAAGAAGGTAGAAAGGGAAGACACGAGACAACCGAATTTTTTCCCGTGGTATCGAGAAGTTGACGCTTCTCCCTAATCCACGTTGGAGTACTCACAAAGAGTTTTGCTCCCCCTCAAGCCACTTAGACTTGAGTGCTCACTAAGAGTACCCGTTCTCCATCTCCGGAATGGTGGGTCTCAATCCATTTACACCAAGAACTTCCCGGGGCTCCCACAATCTCTAAGAGCTCACCAAGAACCCCAAATCACCGAGACCGTCTAGGAGCCGTCAAACTCCAAGAGTAACAAGCTCACAACCTTTCACTTGACCAATGCACTCAGCTATGCCAATGAAAGCACCTTGAAACTCTTGATCACCAAGAAAAAATCCCTCTTGGCTAGGAAGATGAAATCCAAGTGATCAAAACACTAACTCTCCTTCTCCTTGGCTGCAGTAGTAATTCAGAGTGGCAAAGGCAGCTCAAGAGACGCAGGGGGGTCCAATTTATAGGCCTAGCAAGGGAGGCTAGCCGTTACAAAAGTCCTCTGAAAAGTAGTACCGTCGGATGAACCGACGGTTCCCGCTGCGACAGCGTCTGTTCATCTGGTCACTCTGTGTCTCGAATTATAGCCGTTGAACATGAACACTATACCACTTCATCCGACACTCACACCGTTGTAGCGTCGATTTATCCGATGTTGAAGCCTCTTCACTCAAAACGTCTCTGCGTAGAATAAACAGGGTCGCTGGATGAACCGCTGATGATGTCCATGTGTGTCAGTTCATCCAGTGCTGAAGCAGGTTCACTCGGTGTGTCTCTGTGTAAAATATATGTGTGCGCCGGATGAACCGCTGCCTCGACCATTGCTTCATCCAGTGCTTAAGGCCTTGACTTAATTTGTCACTGTTACCAAACCCTAGGTCATCGGATGAACCGATGCTTTTGCTGATACACCGTCGGTTCATCCGGTGCTGTTGAATTCTGCTGAGTCTTTCACATTAATCATCTGGTGCAACTAAAAATGATGGCGTCGGATGATCCGGCGCGCCCTTTTCAATTTCAACTCATCCAATTCAATTTTCTTTGAGTTTTTCTTCAAGTCTTTTGCTTCCAATGTATTTCAATGAGTGTCTTGAGCTGTTTAGTGACCAAGGAGCTTGATAGTGCATGAATATGGCATAACATTTGGCATGGTTAAGCTACTCAAGTGTGGACCCCTCTTAATAGTACGGTCAAACACTACAAACTAGCAAATCCAAGTGTCCTTCATCACCTTGTGACACTTGGAACTAGAAATGTCTTTAGCCTTGTAGTCTTTGTCCATTTGATCATCCTTAAATTCAAATTGAGGGGTCTCTACTTATGACAATAACCCAAGGATAAATCCGCTACAAAACAAAAGTTAGTCACAAGTATATGGTTGTCATTTATCACCGAAATACACTCTTACCAAAGGTACGGTGGGGCCTTGATGCTTACACATGGGCTCAGGTTTATATTAAATGAAACTTGCAAATGCACCATACATGAAAACATGATTGTATGACTTAAAATATGAGAATATGATGCAGGAGGATTTACACTTTTAGTGGTAGCATACTAACCAAGAGTGCATTATCTAGCCGCTTTGCTGCTGTTTGGTGCTGCTTCAGTCTCTCTTCCTGTACCTGTTGAAATAATGATTAGGTAAATTAGTACCATCAGAAAACAATAGAGAGTAAATAGAAGGGGGAAACACAGAATATCAGCCATTCAGCAGAACTGGAAAATTTACCACTAAACTTAACTAATTTTTTTGTCTTATATTCAACATAGAAAATTTTGTTTTATAGCTAGCAACGGGCTTTCTATTCTATACACTAACGCACAAGTATAGTACGGATTGCATTTTAAGATCCAGAAAAATAAGCTGCTGATTTATATTTGGCAGTCTCAGAACACTGGAGGATACATCTTTTCTTTTAGAAAAAATTGTGCAGCACTATCTATATACTGAGACAAACAGGTAGAACAAAAAGTACTTTCCAAGGCAAGTTTTCATCTTTTTGTATATCAGATCATGGGTATGAAAATAAATTGAGCCTATGATCATAACCATCTTCTCAATAAACAAGAAAAATTAGGCATACTACTTCCAGAAAACATGTTCCTTTGTCCAGTCTCTTGACTCTCTTCTGTTATGATATAAAGATTCATGAGCATGCTCTACCTTAATACAGTATAAAACGTAAAACAAATTGCAAACCCAAACAGGAAAAATCAAAAGCCAATCCTGTAGACTTGACATATGCTAAAAGTAACCAGCTTGAAGAGAAATAAACAGTAGATTAAACTAAACTGTTTTCCTAAGAATTTTCATCAACAAGGCAGGTTAGAAAATATTTGTATCCTCTGTGTGACGCACAACCTACCCTAGCATCATCATCTTCCTTCGTGACTTCTTTCACCACCTTCTTTTCGTGTTGGTAAAGCTGATTTCACACAAAAAAATCTAGTGAGGTTGCAATTAAAGTATGAACTGAATTTTAGTGGCAAACTTGAGTAGGAATGGACATAGCGCAATATGTATGCATATAGATGGACAAATTTTATCATATCAAACACTGAATCTCATTTTTTGGCAGCAGCTACCCTAAGAGACATGGTTGCAACGCATTGCAGGACTAGAAGGAAAGAAGCGTACCTTGCGCTGCTCTTGGATGAGTATGGCGAATTTGTCCATGTTTGGGACAGCGAGCTGTTGGATTGATCTCTCTCCACCAGTGGGCCCAACAGCCCATTGGGCCCTGGATCTGCGCCCTGATCGGGGGCGCCCAACCCTAAGGGGTTGGCGGGCCCCTGTCACACTGCGGTATATATTGTAACATCCCGCAATCTTATTACGAAATATTAATTATAAAAATGAGGATTTAAAATTTTCGGTGATTTATTTGAGTGCTTGATAAATAAATTAAGGATGTCTTCTATTTTTCTCTCCTAAATTCCTAGATTTATTTTTGAACTAAATAAAATTTCTAGGAAATATAAAATGTTAGTGTGAGAAACTTGGAGTTCATTTGGTTTTATTTGGAATTTAATTGTGTGGAGTTCAAATTTGAAATCATATTCAAATTTGAACCAAATTTAGAAAAGGGTTTTTAAAGAAAAGAAAAGGGAAGAGGGGAGAACCCTGCTGGGCCTCGAACCCCATGACTAAGTCTGTTCAAGGCCCTCCTTCTCTTTTTCTGGAATCACCGCACACCCCCACACTCCTCACGGTCCAGCCCATCGCGGCCCACGCGAACGCCGGCCCGCGTACCACCAACCACCCCCGCACCGTGTCGCTACCAGGCGGGCCCGACGCGACGTCACGCTCGCGTCACGCCCGACGTCACCTCGTCTTTCTCCTTTACCCCCTTCTGCTTACGTGCGCACGGCCAAAGCACCCGGAGCTCGCCATGGCCGCCCCGGGGATGCCGTCCGCGCGCCTCCTTTGCATCCGCGCCGTCCACGTGCCCCCGCTTCACACCTCGCGCTATAAGTAGGCCGCCGCCGCGCCCCTGGAGCTCCCAACCCTAGCCGCCTTGGGGATTTTCCCCTGACCACACCACCCTGCTCGCCGGAGGAGAAGGAGAAGGGGGGAGAGGAGAAGAAGACCGGAGGCCGTCCGAGGAGGATCACCGACGCCGCTGCGAGGACCGGAGGCTGCCCGTGGAGCTCCTGGTCGCCGTGAAGCCACGAACCGCGACGCCGACTGCCTCCTCTGCTTCCTCCGCCCGGCGCCGCCCGTCTTCTTCACCGCCGACGACCCCGCTCCGACCCTCTTCACCGACGCCTGCGCTTCGACCAGTGGTCACCGAGGTGAGCCCACGTCCTCCCTCTCATCTGTTGAGGTCCCGGCCTTCGAGCCGAGGGGAAACGCCCTTGTCCATGTCGCCGCCGCCGCCACGCACGCTGCTGTGTGAAGCCGGCCATCGAGCCGTGCTGGGATTTTGCAGGTGCCGCCGCCTTCACCACGTGCGCGCGCTCGCCTCCGCCATTTTCCTTGTTCCCTAGCCGCACACGTCACCGTCCCGCCGGTCCGCCGTCTTCTCCGTGCGCCATGGTCGAGCCTGTGATCGCGCGCTCTCGCGGACGCGTACAGGAGGGGAAGGCCCGGTCTTTGGGGCCGCTCGACGATGCACACGCCCGTGCGCGCACCCACACATGCATGCGGCGGATGCTTGCACGCCGGCGCGTCCAACACCGCGCCGTCGCCGTGATGCTCTCGCCGCCGCTCCGCCATGGCCGCCCGGTGATGAGCACACAGGCAAAGGGGCTAAAAGCCCCGGGTTTTGTTTCCTTGCGTCCCCTTGTTGCACGCACACACATTTCTGGGCATCTGGATCACCCGCACACCGTCGCCGGTGCTCGCCGCCATGCGCCCGCGCGACAACGCCGCCGTCGTGCCCTGGTCTCACCACCGACGCGTTTTCCCCGGCCAAAGCCGCCACTTTGTTGCACGTAGATGAGCCACGGGTGCTCCTGGATCTCCCTTGGTCACCTGGAGCCCTGGCCGGACATCTCTCGCCGCCGGCAGGCCCTCGATCGCGCCGCTGTCCCTCAGGGGAATTTCACCGAGCACCTGTGCTCGCCGGTTTAAACCCTTGGGGTTTTGAAACACACAGCCGCCCACATGTTCGAGACCCCGCAAAGGATCCGGCGAGATCAAATGCGGCCGGCCACTCACGACTCTGCCTCACGCCGGACCACACCGCGATCCGCCACAGCCAACCGTCCCGGGATCCCGTGCGCCCTGCCACGCCAGGCGCCCTGTCAGCGCCACGCGGGCAGGAGCTGGCTTAAAGCCACCTGCGTGGCTGCCGCGTCAGCTACTAGAGCTGGTTAGCAGTCGGCTTAAAGACCAGCTTGAGCTAGCTAGAGATAGGCTAGAGCTAGCTAAAAGATTGCTATATTGTGTATGCGTATTTTAATTTCAGAAATCTATTTAATCTTTGAAAATTCATATTAAATCCGTTTTAACTCCGAAAAATACAAAACTTCTTCTGAAAATCTTCTAAAATTCCAAACTCTGCGCTAGGCTAGAGTTTGCCTCTTTTTAGGTCTAATTTGTTCCTCCTCTTGGATTTATTGCATTTAGCCGCCGAGTTTATTTATTTAAATACGATTCTAGGAGCCGCCGGAGCCGGAGAGCTGAACCAGGACTACGACGACGACTTCGGCTACGACGACTACCCGCACCCAGGTTCACGCCCGACCATTCTTTGAATGCCCATTAGGCATGGCTATTAGAACTGCTAGCGCTTTATTTACTGCATAGTGATGGATATGATGAACCCGTGCATAGCCTCTTTTACATACTTGTCCTTGATTGACCTACTACTACTACTGTACTTATGCGTGATGATACATTGAGCTTGCTATGCATGTGTTGGGATTATTGTGGTAGTTTCTCGGCGTGTGTGGGAAAACCGGCAGGAGAAGGTGTTTTGGGATATTTTGGCGGGGGTGAGCTCAAGACAACCCGATCTGGGATCGGGGGCCAGGGATCGTCTTCTCGGACGTTGCCCAGTTTGGTGCCTATGGCGGGTACATTGTTTTAGGAGCACAGGTGTTGGGGTTTTTGTGATGACTTGGAGGATAGGAGCTCGCCCCGGTCTGAACCCGAGTGGGTCGCCTGTTACACGGGACTTTCGTACACACCACCTCGCCGAGAGTGGGGATAGGGCCGTTCGACCCTAGCAAGTGCGATGCCATACCTGCCAGTAGGATAGAGGGTATCAGTGAGAGGGTTAGGGTGAAGTCCCTTCCCTTTGGGCGCTCCCCGTGCGGCCACACGGGGGCATTTTCACAGTTCTGGGGTGGTCCTTTGCGAAGGACCGCAACGAGACCTAGATGCAGGATGGAATCGTAACTCCTAGGTGTTCGTTCGGTAGGGTAGGCTCGGTCGGCCGTACACCATCTGTGTACTATTCCGAGTTGGGTACTGGTGTACACGCTCTGTAGAGTTTAGATCTATATGTATAGCCGCGTCCTCAGTTATGGACATGCCCGTTGTTTCTCTGACTCTTACGTTTTGGGATTTCTACCTCCCCCCTTATAGGATGAGAGTGTATTGGTGAGCCGTGGTTGTATTCGGGGAGAGGAGAGTTGCTCCCTCTGCCTCGTGGATCCGGGTGCAACCATTGAGGTACGAGGAGTGGGAGTTCTCGCACTGACCCTAGATGGAGATAGGAGATGGTGACGGTGATCTAGGTGACCAGGTGTAACCATTTGCGGACGAGAGATATGGGAATTGGTGGGTTTATGGAGATATTATTCTATTTATGATGCTGCTGCTGCATAGGAAACCCAGCTACTACCTTGATCCCTTCTTTACCCTTAGAAGTAGGCCACTTAAAGCTTGCATACAGTTGGTGACGTGGACCTATCCCGATCCTTGGGGATAGCCCCTGAGCTTGCAGGGTACGAGTCAGACTACGACAACAACATCGACGGATGGTACGACTGAGGGGGCACGTTGCTTTGCTCAAAGATGCATGTGGGAGACGAATGAAGATGGAGACACCTTTTGGAAGCTAGCTACCGCTGCGTAGGCTCTTATTTCTGTTATTGCGCCAAGAGGCGTGTATTGTTGTACTCCGATTATTCAGGACATGTAATAATCAGATCAATATTCGTACTCTGATGCTTTATTTTGTTGTGTGACTGTGATATTTATCTGTGATGAATGCCTGTGCGTGATAGCGTCTGATCCAGGGACTATCACGAGACAGAATGCTGGGTTTTTTGTTTTTTGAAAACCCAGGGCGTTACATATATAGAGGGTGGGGACCACAGGCACATGGAACGAGGTTCACCGCCGCCAGTCCAGCCCCACCGTCAAACTCTAAGCCGATCTACAGAGGGTCGCAGTAGTGACGGGAAGCTCCGCCACCACCGACGCCCCGACGATCACTGCACGGACCGTCGCTGCCTTGAGCAGAGCTTCACTGACAGAACCTGAGATGGCCGCCAGCGAAGGTACTCACCTCCCCTTCCCCTTCTCTGCATCCTCTGTCCCTCTCTCTGTCTCAGTGCACACACATGTTCACACACGGTTGAAGGTTTGACCCGACTAGATGTATACCTAGTTGATCACTATAGTCCATCAATGGTACCAGAGCCATGCTAGATCATGGATCTAGTCTCGGGTAAAAGAAGAACATCGATTTCGAATCGAAAAAGACAGAGAAGACGAAACCCTAACCCTAGATCTGAAAAAAAGCAAAGGACGGGGAAGGGATACTGTAACATCCTTGATGTTTGTTTATGCTAATGACCTTAATTAGGGTGGTTAATCATGATTAATTACCTTCTAAGCATGTTTGACATGATCTTGCACACTTTTGCACAAAAAGCCCTTGGTCAAAGTCAAATTCTTGGTCAAACCCCTATAGATCCCAAAAGGCTGATTTGGTTTTCTTGCGTGTTCTCCAAATTTCACTATAGAAGTTCAAAATCGGTCAATATAAAAGTTGTTCCTTATTTCTGGGAACACATTTTTCATAATTGGCGGACATTCCAATTTTGAGTGCAATGCCGCTTAAATTCAAGTTGAACGCGCTGTGAACAGTGTCACGGGGCCGAGATTTTCTGCATTTTCAACGCATTTTTCCCACCAATCTGTTGATCAAAACATATGATGCCCTTTGTGAAAGTTGTAGGTATATAGCTCCTCTACAACTTTTATTTTTGGAGATTTTTGACTTAGTTGTCACTTTTGAGAGTTATGCAATTTTTAACATGGGCTGTTGGAATAGAAACGGGCGTCAACGTCGACGCTGCGGCGTCCAGAGTGCGGGTGCACGCAGCCGATCTCGCCTGTCCACGTGCCGCACACGACTTCCTCTGGCATACGGACTCTCGGCACCTCCGCTGTGGACCCGTGCCCGCACGTGGAGTATCCGCCCGCCTCGGTCTTGTGCGCCGCGTCCACCCGCGCTAGAACGACCTGGCGACATGTGCCGGACGTCGCGGCAGATAGCCAGACGCGTGCGCGTAGTCTTCCACGCCTGGACGGGTTAAAAAGGGGATGAAATGAGTGCACCGTTGTTCCTTTCCTCGTCTGCCTCACCGTCCTCGACGACCTCGCTCTCCTCTGCTCAGTTGCAGGCCGCCACGAGGCGGAGTACCGCCGGCGCCAAAGCAGCTGCGGTGTCGCTGCTCGGCCTCCGGCCGTCCTGCTGCCCTCCCCCCTCGCTGCTGCTTGACTTCTTGGCCACCCAGTGCTGCGTCCGTGCTTCTACCTGTCGCGACCACGACACCGTTCGCCAGAACGGAGCCGCAGCCGAGGCCGCCGGCCACTGCACCGCCACTGGCCAGTCCGGAGTCATACCCGCACCCGTTTGAGCCCAAGAATCGGACCAGTGTAAGCCCCCGAACCTCCCTAGCCGCTTCCCCGACCCAATCCGGCAAGGAATCGCCGCCGGCGAGCTCTCAACCGCCGGCAGGGGCTACATTGCAAGCCTGGAGCTTTGTTTAGGGTGTTTTCTGTGAAGTAGGGGCTGTTTCGTAATTTCCGAAAAATAGTATAAGGGCCTGGCTGTAAATGTGTTTTAGGGTTTCGGCTGTAACTTAGAAAATCCGTGAAAAAATGTAGAAAATTCAGAAAAATATAAATCCAACTATTCTGGAATCCTTGTGAGCAGATCTACAACTTTTACAAAAGTTTTATAGTGTTTTTCTGATTAGTTTTTAAATGTAAATTCAAACTCAGTTTGGGATCTTTTCATTGTAATTCAAAATGTACTCATGCAAATGAAATAAAATTTGGATATGTTATTTTGTGCTCCATGTTCAGATTTGTGACCAAGTTTCACACATTTTTGTGGTGTAGAACTCTAGTTATGATTTTTGGAAGATTTATACTAGTTTAAGGTTGATGCTTTTTATAGTCCCCTCAAGATATAAATTCCTTAAGAACCAATGTACCCTAGGCTTTTTTCATGATGTTAAGCACCTCTAGAAAAATAATGGTGATTTTAGGAGCTTGTTTGAATAGGGTTTAGAATTTATGTTGGTGAAGAATGTAAAATTCATAACTTGAAAAATATGATGAATCCACTTGAATGTGTTGGGTTGGAACTTAGTTTTGGTATATTGGAACTGTAGAAAAAATTTGGGATCAAAAGGACTAGAGAATCTTTTTGTATGATTTAATAAAGTCTATCTAGGCTGAAATTTATCTTTTTTTATTTAAATTAATATATAAAGGATCTGGAGCTGAAAATTTATAATTAAGTTTATTTTGGTCATATGCTACTGTGGTAAACTTTTCAAGCCAGTTGGAGTCTTATTTTATTTATTATGAATTAAGGATGAATGGCTAGTTAATATGGAATAATTTGATTTAGATTTATCTTTTATTTTTGAATGGAAATTACTTAAGTTTAGTTGCTGTATAAAATAATTTTAAGCACACCCCCATGCTGATGGTGAGGTTTATTAGTTTAACTTACTTAGATATGCACACAATCACCATCAAAAGCATAGTTAGTCCCTCATCATCCACCCCTTAATTTTAATGAAGTTTAATAATTTAATTTGTTTATATGTGCACACAATCACCATCAAAATAGATGTTAGTTCACCCTCACCACACCCCCAATACTTTTGTGAGTTTTATTGTTGTTTTGATGAATATGGCCCACAAGAGTTAGGTTAGTGATAAAATCTCTCACTTTCACCCTGTAACTAATGCATGTGCATAAACGTGTAGACTTACCCGACGGGACGTACACGCTCACCCAGGAGGAGGAGTGTCGGTGTTTTAGACCGGCAACCTACTAAGGGGAGTACCCGAAGTAGATGAATGTGGCCTCGCCGAGATCGGTAACTCGAAGGAAGAGACACGTGGCACACAATTTAGACAGGTTCGGGCCGCGGGGTGCGTAATACCCTACGTCCTGTATGCTGCGTGGCTCTGGATTGATTGGGTGCGATTACAAGATGATGCAATCTTAAGCCGTGAGAGAGAGGGGGGTCCCTGCCTCGCCTTATATAGTCCGGGAGGCAGGGTTACAAGTCGGTTCAGGGAGAGAGTACTAGTCGAGTACGTCTAGGATTCCTCTATACAGTGCGGGACATGTACAGCTTCCTATCCGGGTACTTCTCCTCTGTAGCCCTTGTGCTTCACGCCATCAGGTGCCGTGCAGCGCAAGTCGAGTAGTCCCAGGGGCCCACCGAGTAGTCGGTCCTGGTACCCACCGAGGTAGTGGGCCCAGGGAGGTCCATACGACAAGCCCCCGAGTACTTTGTAGTCGAGAAGGATAGCTTCGAGTAGTCTTGACGGCCTTAACGAGTAGTCCTCAAGCGTCCCTGAGCGCTACAAGTCAAAAGTCCTCAAGAGTAGTCGAAGCATCCCGAGGCTGGAATGTACTCCAGCTGATATTTGAGCAATCCTGAAGTCTTCTCGATTAGTCCCAAGCGTCCTCGAGTGCTGCTCTTGAAGGTCTTCAACAATGCCCGTGTTGTCTTGAAGCCGAAACTAGTATGGAAGTGCGATTGCAAAATCGCACTCCATATGGAGTAGCCCCCGAGCCTTAGGTTGAGTTGCAGACTCTGGCTGAGGGTCCATCTGAAGTTTTGGCAAGAATATCCCGTGAAATCCGGAGAAAAAACCGAAGGACACGTGGCACGGAGCCCCCGAGCCTTGAGTTGAGTACTTCCTCTCGAATTGAAGGGTCATCTTGTAGAATGTGTCCTGAGTTGCTCTTGAATCTTATCGCTACCCAGGAAGTTGAGTAGAAGTAGCCGAGCCCCCGAGACGAGGCGTGTCGACTAGTAGAAGTTGGAGAGTCAAGCACCGCCGCTGAGTCAGCCGTGTACAGACTTATCCATCCGGCCGTTGGAGGGGCCGCTGTTGACTTATAAATAGAAGCCGAAACCCTTAGGGTTTTTCACCCCACGCATTCGCAGCCATTCCTAGCAGATCGAGCCAGAAATCACCGCCAGTGCGCACTGCCACCGTTGAGAGGATTGTAGATCCGAACGCGCCGCAGTAGAAAGCCACCGCCGTAGCCCCCGAGCGAATGCGAGTGAAGACACCGTGCACTTGGAGAATGAAGCCCTCACCATCGAAGACCTCGAAGGCTGCCGGTGGGAAGAAAAGGGCTCGCGAGGAGGCCACCGGATCCGCCGCGGGGACATCGCCGCCGGTGTCTCCGCCGCGACCAAATCCGAATCAAGAATGGAAGAAATCCAAGGCCAAGACCGAAGATCTGCTGGCACTTCTCAACAGTGGATTCTTGCGGGAGAAGGAGGTTGACATGTGAAGAGCCGCTGCAGGGGATCCGTACCCCATGGAGAAAAGCCCGGACGAGATCCCTATGTTCACCCGGTTTGCGAAGCGAGGGCTGTCTCTCCCGGCCAGCGACTTCATCAAGGGGCTGCTGGGGTACTACGGCATCGAGTACCTCAACCTCAACCCCAACGGTATCTTCCACACCTCAGTCTTCGTACACTTCTGCGAAGCTTTCTTGGGGATCAAGCCCCATTGGATCCTTTTCCGAAAATTCTTCCGAGTCAAGCCCCAGCCCAGCGCCAACAATCCTCGAGTAGTGGGGGGAGCCGGCATCCAGATGCGAGAAGACGCCGCGGAGCAGTACCTCTCGTACAAGCTTATCGACTCCAACCAAGATTGGAAGTCGAAATGGTTTTACATCACCAACCACCACTCGGAGCTGCCGAAGCCAAGCGGGAAGCAGCCGAAGCACCGGCCATGGTGGAACTCAGAGCCAATAATGCAGGAAGGTATCCAGTTGCCCGAGCTGCTGGCGAAAATCAAGGCTTTGAGAGAAGCCGGGCTGAGGGCCGAACATGTGGCCTTCAGCTTCATGAAGCGAAGGGTGCAGCCGCTGATGGCCCGTGACACCCTAGGGTACCAGTACACCGGCGACGACGACACGTCGCGGATGCCCGGTGATGAAGTCGACGACGACGACATCGTTGATAGGCTGGGCAGGATCTTCAAAGACATGCCGGCGTACACGCCGTGCCCTGTGCCCGAGTACTCCGCCGCCCGCCCGCCAAATGAGGTCGGTAGCCGTACCCATTGTCGAGTACTCATTACGTAAGAGTAGTCGTGCCGACGTATTGTGCTTCTTGCAGGATGACTTGGTGAAGTTCGTCTCCGAGCCGGCGTCGCCTCCTCAACTTGTCGAGGTCCCAGAGGAAGGGAAAGCCAAGGCCAAGGAGCGGCGCGAGGTTGGTGAGGGAGACGACACAGTAGTCGTCGAAGACATGTCCGAAGAGGACGACGATGAGGAGACGCTGCAAGAGCGCTTCCAGCTGCGGTCGAGATTCAGCCGCCCTGGATTGCCTCATATTCCTCTCGTTCAGGATCCGCCGACTAGCCTGGAGGCTAGTTTGCCCGCGCCGCCAAGGAGGCCGCGCAACGTGGCCCGCAAGCGTGTGGCCAAGAAGTTGAAGGTCACGGAGACCACGTCCCAGGAGGTAAGCCGTCTTGAATAGGGTAGTCGAGTACTTATGTCTCGATGTTGTACATTGACGACGAAATTCCCTTGCTTGCAGGAGATGCCGCCTTCCGACCCCGTAGAGCAGGGGGACGAAGGCAACTGGGATACGGTGGAGGAGCCAGCTGGGGGTAGTCGTAGCCCAGCCCCCACCGTAGAGGAGCTCTTGGCGCAGTTGTCGCGCCAGCCCCCAGTTGCTGAGGGGAGCACAGAACCGGCCGCTGCTATTGTTGAAGAAGCGGCGGCTACTGAGGCGCAAGAGGAAACGCCTACCGAAGCTGGACTGGTAGATATTACTAGCATCCTCGGCGCCCCAACCGTGACGGTAGTCCGGTCGAATTTGTAAGTGGTGATCCTTCCCGAGTAGTACATTAGATTTGGTAGTCGTACTGGGTTGACAACCAGCTTGTGCACTCTGCAGGAAATCGACGGACTTGACCTGGGAGGGAGATGAACCCACCACAGCGGTGGCTGGAGAGGAAACCGCGCCGCCCGCTGAGGAGTCCGCTCCCGCCCCTCAGGCAGAATCCGGGGCGCCGGCCGTGGAAGCTACCTTGCCTGAGGCCAGCATCGTAGAGGGTGAGTACTTTGCTCAAGTGCAAGTAATCCCGAAGAGTAGTCGTAACTGCCATGTATGACTGATCCAGTTGTCCTTTTATTGACAGGTGCCGAAGCCGAGGGAAGTGCTATCCCGTCGGCGGTGCCCGTTGAAGATTTGGCACCAGAGACCCAGGGAGCTGCCGAAGGAGCCCCCGAGCAAATGGAGGTGGCGGTTGAAGAAGCCACCGCGACAGCTGGAGGGGGGCGCAACGACGTGCATCCAGAACTGGCTCTGGAAGTAGTCGTTCGCTCGCCAGAGATCCAGGACGCGGAGCCAATCCGCTCAGCGCTAATGTCCGAAACCGCGACGAGTAGTCGTGGCGGGATCGAGCTGCTGGCGGATGACCTAGTCGATCCAGCGACGGTAGCTCGGCACATGGAGGCAATGCGCCAGGCTGAGCAATGGATGAAGGTGAGTAGTCGACACCCTTGAGTAGTCAATCCTTTAGTGTTGAGTACCCATTTGACATGTGTTGTCTGTGGCAGGACGTCGCGGAGCGGTCTCGGCAGAAGTCTGACATGCTTCAAGGGTACGGCGACACGGTGCTCCGGGCCGAGGCCTTAGAAGAACAGCTCGTGAAGGCCCGGAAGCACGCCGCCGTGATGCAGTCGAAGCTGGACACCGCCTTCGCCCAGTATCACAACGAAATCCAAGATATGCAGGCGAAGAGCGACGAGCTGGTGCGGAAGAACAAGTCTCTCCGCAACAAGAATAAAGGTACGTCGTTGCCATGCTGAGTACCCATTGGTAGTGTCTTGGAGGAGTTTGACCCGCTTTGCCTTGTTGATTGCAGAGCTTGAGACCCGCGTCGACCAGCTGAAGGCTTCAGAGACCGACCTGAAGAACCTCTTCTACCGAGAGCAAGAGGCCCGCGAGGTACTGGAGTATGATTATAAGCAGCTTGCTTACGAGTGCGACAAGCACATGGAGCTTCGCATTACGTCGGATCGTGACCTCGTCAACTGCTACAAATCTTTGCAGAAGCTGAACGAGGACTGCGAGAAGCTGCGGGCCCAGCTGAAGGAACTCGAGGAGGCCGCGCTTCCCATCGCGAGGCTACTGGTGCCTCACCCCGGGGGACCGAAGATAGCCCCATTAGTGGACCGGCTGAAGGAAGCCCCGAGCCGCCTGGCGACGTACGTGAAGCACCTGGCGAAGTCGATCCCCAACCAGGTCCTGGCGTATATGAAGTCGTACTTCCCAAAAGCTCCCGTTGACGTAGTCGCCGGCGGACTAGCCGCCAACTGCACGGACGAGCAGTACGCGGAGCTGCTGGAGCAGATGGCGCCCATTGCCGAACAAGTCGCCGAGAAGCTCAACCTCTAGTAGTCCTGTAGGGTTAGCTCGTAGCAGTAGTTGTGTATAAACAAAGATGTAATGAACTTGTTTAAGTATGAATGAAGGAAACTTCCATAAATGAGTACTCGTTATCCCGATCTGTGAGTGCGGAGTCCCATCATGGAGTCGTCACGAGTAATCATACTCGCCAGTAGTCCCGTTGAGGAAAAGGGATAGTAAAGCAGTTGATAGGTAATCAAACTTTATTACTGAAGAAGTACACCTGGATGGCCAGGGCCGTTGTTACAGAGTAGTCGCCAGGACCCGGAGGCCGCCTACGGCTAAGTAGTGCTAGGGCGTATGGCCGCTTACAGCAGTAGATCCGTTAGTAGCCGCATGGGCTGGATCTAGGAGTGCTTGTTCTCTTAGTAGACCGCTGCTGGAGTCCTTTGTCGCTCGTCGCAGCCCAAGATCCGTTAGTAGCCGCGTGGGCTGGATCCTGGAGAGGAGTAGTCCAGAGACTAGGGCCTGGACCTGGAGGCCGCTTATGGCGAAGGGGTCTTTGAGTAGTCGTATAGACTGGAGCCCCCGGTGTAGACTAGGCGTAGAATCGACAGAGTTGGTCGATGTTCCACGAGTTGTTGATGTCTTCGCCTTCAAGCGTCTGGAGGCGGTAGGAGCCCGGTCCGGTCACCTTTGCAATTGTGAAGGGACCTTCCCAGGGCGAGCTGAGCTTGTGTAGTCCTTCCGTGTTCTGGATGCGGCGGAGGACAAGATCACCAACGTTGAAGGAGCGTTCCTTAACGTTGCGATCGTGGTAGCGTCGGATACCCTCTAGGTACCTTGCTGATTGGACGAGGGCGGCACAGTGAGCTTCTTCGAGTCCGTCGATGTCAACTCGTCTGCTGTCTTCAGAGATGCCTTCGTCGTATTGCTCCACTGCTGGTGAATCCCACATGACATCAGCAGGGAGGATTGCTTCGGAGCCGTAGACCAGGAAGTACGGGGATTGTCCCGTTGGCTTGGAAGGTTGAGTACGCAGCCCCCAGAGAGCATTGGGTAGTTCCTTGATCCACTTGCCTCCTTTGGAGTTGGCAGCGTCGTGTAGCCGCTTTTTGAGAGCGTCGAGCACCATCCCATTGGCGCGCTCGACTTGTCCATTGGCCCGAGGATGGGCAACTGAGACATATCGGACGTCGATCCCGCTGTTCTCGCAGTACTCCCAGAACTGGTGATTGTTAAAGTTGGAGCCCAGGTCTGTGATGATGTGGTGGGGTAGTCCGTAGCGATGCACGAGTTCATCCAGGAAGTCGAGTACTCTGTCGGCCTTGGGGCATGTAACCGGCTTGACCTCGATCCACTTGGTGAACTTGTCGATGGCCACCAATACTCGGTTGAATCCACCTGGCGCAGTTGGAAGTGGCCCAATCATGTCGAGCCCCCAGCAGGCGAAAGGCCAGGTTGGCAGTATGGTGACTAGCATGTAGGCCGGGACGTGTTGTTGCTTGGCGAAGTATTGGCACCCTTGGCACCTTCTGACGAGTTCTTCGGCGTCGCCCAGAGCTGTGGGCCAATAGAAAGCCCGTCGGAAGGCCTTGCTGACCAGCGTGCGTGAGGACGCGTGGTTGCCGCAGACGCCTTTAAGGATCTCCTCCAAGATGTCCTTGCCTTCTTGTCTGGGAACGCACTTCATGAGTACTCCGGAAGATGCGCCCCGCCTGTAGAGCTTGTCTCCGACGAGAACGTAGGATTTGGCACGGCGGATGAGTTGCTCGGCCAAGTTCTTGTCCGAGGGAACCTTCTGCTCGCTGAGGTAGTCGATGAAGGGCTGCCTCCAGTCCACGTCGATCATCATGACCTCCTGGCCAGCCGGGGGATGCGCTGGGTCAATGGTCGGTGGCGCCGGCTCCGGGATGGATGGCGCGTGAAGCTCGTGGACGAAGACACCCGCTGGTACTTGAGCGCGAGTAGAACCAAGCTTCGACAGGACGTCCGCTGCAACGTTGTTGTCGCGGACGACGTGGTGGAACTCGAGACCATAGAACTTGTTCTCGAGCTTGCGGACTTCTAGGCAGTAGGCGTCCATGCTCTCCTTGTTGCGATCCCAGGACTTGTTGACTTGGTTGATGACCACTGCGGAGTCGCCGTAGACTAGTAGCCGCTTGATGCCCAGTGAAGCCGCGAGGCGGAGCCCGTGTAGCAGAGCTTCGTACTCGGCTTCGTTGTTTGAGACCTTCCAGAAGATCTGCAGGACGTACTTGAGTTGTTCGCCCGTTGGAGAGATCAAGAGTACTCCTGCACCTGCGCCCTCGAGGTTGAGTGAGCCGTCGAAGTACATCACCCAGTGCTCTGGGCGCTTGGTTGGAGTAGGTAGCTGATTCTCCTGCCACTCCGCCATGAAGTCGACTAGTGCCTGCGACTTGATGGCTATGCGTGGCTTGAAGTCGATGTTGAGGGCGCCGAGTTCGACTGCCCATTTGGAGATTCTTCCAGTAGCATCTTGGTTCCGCAAGATGTCACCGAGCGGGTAGTCGGTGACGACGGAGATCGAGTACTCCTGGAAGTAGAGTCGTAGCTTCCGCGAGGTGATGAGCACTGCGTACAGAAGCTTCTGTACTGGCTGGTAGCGTGCCTTGGATTCTGATAGGACCTCGCTGACGAAGTAGACTGGACGCTGGACTGGATAGGCGTGGCCGTCTTCCTGCCGCTCGACGATGATGGTAGTACTGACCACGTGAGTAGTCGCAGCGAGGTAGAGCAGTAGCTGCTCGCCTTTACGAGGAGCTGTGAGGACTGGTGGCTTCGATAGGAAGTCCTTGAGCTGGGCAAGGGCTTGGTCCGCCTCTGGAGTCCACACGAACTTCTCTTGGTGTTTGAGTAATTTGAAGAAGGGGAGCCCCCGTTCTCCAAGCTTCGAGATGAATCTGTTCAAGGCCGCCATGCACCCGGTCAGCTTCTGCACGTCTTTGATGCACGTGGGAGCTTTCATGCTGGTGATGGCGGAGATCTTCTCGGGATTGGCTTCGATGCCGCGATGGCTGATGATGAAGCCGAGTAGTTTGCCCGACGGCACGCCGAAGACGCACTTGTTCGGGTTGAGCTTCCAGCGGTACTCGCGCAGGGATGCGAAAGTCTCTTCAAGATCGTCGATGAGCATGCTGGAGTTTCTGGTCTTGACGACCACGTCATCCACGTAGGCTTCGACGTTCTTGTTGAGTTGCCTCTTGAAGCAGGCCTGGATAGCTCGTTGGTATGTAGCGCCGGCATTCTTCAACCCGAAGGACATGGTCGTGTAGCAGTACGCACCAAACGGGGTGATGAACGCGGTCTTCTCCTGGTCTTCTTCCTTGATCGCGATCTGGTGGTACCCGGAGTAGCAGTCGAGGAAGCAGAGCAGGTCGCAGCCCGCCGTGGAGTCGATGACTTGGTCAATCCGTGGCAACCCGAAGGGGTCCTGGGGCAGTGCTTGTTGAGGTCGGTGTAGTCGATGCACATCCTCCACTCGTTCGAGTTCTTCTTGCGGACGAGGACGGGGTTGGCGAGCCACTCAGGATGGAAAACTTCTCTGATGAAGCCAGCCGCGAGTAGTTTGGCGAGTTCCTTCTTGATGGTGTCCCGTCTGTCGTCGGCGAAGCGGCGGAGGTGTTGTCGCTTCGGGGTAGCTTTAGGATCGACGTTGAGTGAATGCTCAATCAACTCCCTGGGCACCCCTGGCATGTCCGCTGGTTTCCACGCGAAGATGTCGCGGTTAGCCCGGAGGAAGTTGATGAGCGCGTCTTCCTATTTGGGGTCGAGGCCCGCCCCGATGGTGGTGGTCTTGCTGCTGTCGCCTGTCCCGAGGTCAATTGTCTTGACCAGAACCTCCTCGGCTGGCTGAGGCTTGTTAGCTTTATCCGACTTCTCTGGGATGTCGAGTTCGCTTGGGGCAAGCTTCTTCGACGCAGCGTAGATCTCCATCATTGCATTGGGTACTTGATTTGTGGAGGCGATCTCCACAGCTTCCGTGTCGCAGTCGTGCGATATCTTCAAGTCCCCCTGCAGCGAGAGTACACCTGCTGGACTCGGCATCTTGAGTACTAGGTAGGTGTAGTGGGGTACCGCCATGAACTTGGCGATGGCCGGTCTGCTGAGGATGGCATGGTAGGACGTCTCGAAGTCCGCGACTTCGAACTTGATGTACTCGGTACGATAGTTGTCCCGAGATTCCCCGAAGGTAACTGGCAGGACCACTGAGCCCAGTGGAATAGCCGCGTTTCCGGGGATGATGCCGTAGAAGGGCGAGGTGCTCTTGGTGAGCATGTGGGTGATGTCGAGCTTCATCTTCTTCAAGGTCTTGGTGAAAAGGACGTTAAGCCCGCTTCCACCGTCGATGAGGACCTTGTTGAGCTTGGAGCCCGCGACCACCAGCTTCAGGACGAGTGGGAACCGCCCTGGTTCGGAGAAGCTAGTCCATTGATCCGCGCGGGAGAAGGTAATGGGTACCTCTGACCACCTGAGGGGGGTCGGGACCGCTGGTTCAATGCTCATGACTTCTCGACGGGTAGCCTTTTGGACCCGTCTGCTTGGTAGCCCGCCGAAGAGGACGTTCACCGTCTTGTCGGGTTCCTGGAAGTCGCCATTGCCTTCGTCGTTCTTCTTCTTGCCTTTCTTGTCATGAGGGTGCCGTGGCTCCGGAGTATCCGTGCTCGCCTGAGTTGGTAGCACTGCTCGGTGGTGTGGTTGCCGTCCAGATGCCACGGGCACTTCTCCTTCAGCAAGTCTTTGAAGCCGCCGGAGGTCTTCTTCGAGTTCTCCTTCGCAAGGCGCTGGATAGCCGCGACAGTGTTGTCTGGCTTGCGCTTGCGGTTGGGACCCGAGTAGTTGTTGTTGTTGTGACCGCCTTGGTTCCCGTTGTTGCTGCTGCCGCCGCCTGTGTTCTGCTTGCTCTTGCCACGGATGACGTCGTACTTGGCGTTGGCCTTGTCTTCTTCATCGGCCCAGGACGTGATCATGTCCTTGAGGTGGGTGATGGAGCTTGGGCGGCGACGGCCGAAGTCTTCGAAAGTGCGACGGTGGTAGAGACCGTCTTGGAAGAGGTCGATGACTTCTTTGTCAGAGACATCGACTACTGTGGCGCGCTTGTCGAAGAAACACCGCATGTACTTGCGAAGGGTCTCGCCTTGTTCCTGCTTCACCATAGCTAGGTCCATGCGAGTACCCGAGCGGCCCATAGCGCCCGCGAAGTTGCTGGTGAACTGCTCCTTCAGCTGGTCCCACTTGTCGATCGAGTACTTCTCAAGTGACTCGAGCCATGTAAGCGGTGCCTGGTCCAGACAGAAGGGGAAATATAGGCACTTGGTGTCGTTGTTGCCACCAGCGTTCTCGATGGAGAGGGCGTAGCATCTGAGCCACTGCACAGGATCTTGCTTCGCGTCGTACTTGGTGATTCCCAGAGGCTTGAATTTCTCTGGGAGGAGGAGGTTGCGAAGTCGCGCAGAGAAGGCAGGGAAGCCGTCGTTGTCGCCTGACGTGGAAGCCTTCTTGCGCCGTAGTTCTTCAATCTTCTGGCGGGCGTCGAAGCCGCCCTGAGAGGCTCCGGAGGTGTGGCTATTCGCGTGGCGTCGGCCGCCGCGGTCGCCTCCGCCACCGGCCCTTCTATTGGCCCCATGGTTGGAGCTTCCGCCGTCGCTGCCTCCGCCACCAGGGTCGCGATGAGGGACGATCTCACGATCGCCGCCAGCAGCTGCAGCGCTGTTGCCACCTTGAGAGGGTCCGCCGGCCGTTGCACGAGTACAGTTGGGATTGGCCGGCAGCTCAGCTCGAGTACGGTTACGACCGAGGTCCGCGCTGCGACTTGTGGCTTCGTTATCGCGATTCCTGGCGGGGGGCGGCTGAGCGACCCTGTTGTCAACTCGCATGAAGTAAGCGTCTTCTG
The DNA here is from genome assembly GCA_036936925.1 of Cenchrus fungigraminus. Taxonomy (NCBI): domain Eukaryota; kingdom Viridiplantae; phylum Streptophyta; class Magnoliopsida; order Poales; family Poaceae; genus Cenchrus; species Cenchrus fungigraminus. Next base: position 41,484,370 of record CM072769.1, on the reverse strand, counting down.
CAAGTTTGGCGATGACTTCTCCTGCACGCATCCCCTGAGCTTGGCGTGCGATCGCTGTGATCAACATGAGGCATTGCTCCGGGGTAGTGTGTACCCTACTCTCGACTTGGTCGAGAGCCTCTGCGAGGTTGCGGATGGGGAGGTTGTCTCGAAGACGCCGGCGTCGTTCGTTCCGCTTTCTGTTACGTTCACGTCGAGCGTCCCTGTTGGCGTCAGTCTCATCCGCGGGTGCGTCGGCAGACAGCTCGTCTGCGGAGATGTCTTCGAGGTATCGGTCGCTTGCTGTCCCTGAGGGTCCTGGCGTGTCACCGGCAGCCATGAAGACTTGGCGGTCGGGGTTGCCAAGACTGGAGTCAGAACTCGCCACCTCCGTTGGGGTGTACTCCTCAGCTCGAGCGAGTGGCGTTCCCTCCTGGAAGGGAAGCGAGTCGAGGTAGGCGACGTAGCGTGAGTTCCCGTTCGTCAGGTCAGCGGGCTTGCGGTCTGGCCAGTAGACAAATCTTCCGGCGGGTGTAGATGTTATGACCAAGCCGGCGGCGGGTCCTGACAGGGGTTGCTCTGTGGAGTTGTTCTCGGACTCGGGATCCTCAGGGTCCGACCCGAAGTCGAACTCGTACGCGGAGTCCGAGTAGAAGCCGAAAAGGGGGTTGGAGTCCGAGGCGTGGCCGGGAGCGGTGAAGGAGTCCGAGTCGTACTCGGGTACGGGCTCCTTGCCGGCCCGGCGTGTAGTGGGAGCCTTCGTGTGGGCCCTGCTGACGTTGCGGGGGCCACGCGTGAAGTGCTCGCGGGGTGGGGAGTCCACATGCGATGGCTGAGTTGCCGGCTCGCATACGATAGCCCACGGGGACGTCGAGCCCGAGTTGGAGGCGGATCCAAGCTCGAAGTCGGCGTGTTGGTCGAAAAGCGAAATTTCGCCGAATTTGCCGGCGAGTTCGCCCGTGACTACTCCGGGAAGTGTCACGAGGCCGGTCTCCGGGTTGGGCGGCATGGTGAGGCGGCGTTGGAAAGATCCGGTGCCGTCAGCAGTGCAGACCCAGGCACCGAAGACGAAGGTGTCGCCGCGGTTGAAGGCGACGGTTGGCTTGATGTAGACGGAAGCCATCGAGTTCGCCATGAGATCTTCGGCAAGAGCCCCTACCTGGCGCGCCAGCTGTCGGTGTTTTAGACCGGCAACCTACTAAGGGGAGTACCCGAAGTAGATGAATGTGGCCTCGCCGAGATCGGTAACTCGAAGGAAGAGACACGTGGCACACAATTTAGACAGGTTCGGGCCGCGGGGTGCGTAATACCCTACGTCCTGTATGCTGCGTGGCTCTGGATTGATTGGGTGCGATTACAAGATGATGCAATCTTAAGCCGTGAGAGAGAGGGGGGTCCCTGCCTCGCCTTATATAGTCCGGGAGGCAGGGTTACAAGTCGGTTCAGGGAGAGAGTACTAGTCGAGTACGTCTAGGATTCCTCTATACAGTGCGGGACATGTACAGCTTCCTATCCGGGTACTTCTCCTCTGTAGCCCTTGTGCTTCACGCCATCAGGTGCCGTGCAGCGCAAGTCGAGTAGTCCCAGGGGCCCACCGAGTAGTCGATCCTGGTACCCACCGAGGTAGTGGGCCCAAGGAGGTCCATACGACAAGGAGGGATCTGCTAGTGGGGAGCTGAACCAAGTGAGTGGGTAGCAAGACTTGGACCAAAGTCCAGAAGAGCCCAAGGCTAGTGTTGAGTCAGAGGAAGGCAAGCACCGGATGCATATAACCTTTTTGAACAAAATCTCACTCTACCTTTATTTTTCAGTATTTATGCTTTACTTTGTGCATTTAAGTTTCAGGAGTTGCTTTGAAACCTAGATGCATGATCCTTAGGACTCTTATGCTCTTTTACTAGTATGTTAGGAATGCTAGTGCCATGCTCTAAGGATACGGTACAAGTCGAGTAATGACTCATTACTCGCGAGATATATGATGCTTATGTTGGAATCATAAGTTGGTTCAATTGACTCGCTCATGTGGTAAGAGCAATGGGTTCGGTCTCGACCGAGTAGCATGGTGCTGGTCTAAGCTATTGAACGTACCAAGTGCTTGTCGGGAATGGGACCGGTAAGCCTAGTACCTAATGAACCAGTGCGGGGACTTTATCGCTACTAATCTTGAGATGCGTCTCCCGGTTTGATTCCGGTAGTGCAAGTGTGAGTCTGGGCGTGCCGTGTGAGGGCGTCCCAGTAACCTTGTACTTAGGACTATGGCATCTGTCCTTAATCTGGGGAGTGACGGGAACCGCCTAGTCGGGTAGACCCCGCATTTGTTTTTCTTTGGATTCTTTTGGGGTCTACCTTCTTCTGTGTATCTTGGGTTTACCTTGCAAGGATATAAATCGATCGATCGTCGGTCACTCGCCGTTATCTGAGTCGGCTTGACCACTGGCTACCCCATGTTTATTTATGAAACATTTTGGATTAATATTGTTGTCTGATTAATCTTGTTTTGTACAACAATGCTTGTTTAGCTAGGTGCTTACCTAGAATGGTTAACATACTAGAACTTGAGCTAAAATTTGAAAGTAAGGATCAACTCTTAGTTGCTTTCGGCAAAACAAACCCACCAGCCAAAAAGCCTTGTATGTCTAGCTGTGTCTTTATTTTTGACGGGTCAGTCTTGCTGAGTATTAGAATACTCAGCCTTGCTTAATTTGTTGTTTTTAGGTAATCCTATCTGGCCTGGTGTTATTCCAGATGGATGGGAGATTGAATGGGAAAATGACGATGAAGAGTGATATGCATGGATGGCCTCCTATGTGTATCATGCGTTTAGTTTAGTTTCCGCTGTTTAACTCTGAACCATGTTTACTTTTATGTACTCAAAACCTAGTTTGTAATATTAAGTACTTATGGACTTTTATGTAATGTAATGATGTACTCTGGTCCCGCCTTCGTGTGGGCTTAGCGCATATCTCGATCCTGTGTAAGTGATTTACCGGGCATGACCCAGCAGAGGCGACAAAATAGCTCTTGGTTATCGCTTATGAGCCAAGTGGACCGGCTTAAGTGATAATTCGGATTTATTTTGGGTGGTTCTATCACAGATACCTACCAGGGACTCTACCTCGTCGTCGTACACGCCACCGGCGTCGTCCTTGGGACGCGCGCAGGTGGACAGACCAGGGCGAGCCGAGCTCGCCACACCTCTGTCGTCTTCACGACGCGAGGGACGGGACTGCGAGCGCCGTCAATGAGCCGCTCGATGGCGGTGTGCTCACCCTCGGGTGAACGCGCGCGCCGGCGAGAGGGCCGGTGGCGGCGCTGGCCATCTTCATCCTCTCCGGCCGACATGGTCGCTCTCTCTCGGGTGCGTCTCTGGCTCGGGTGAAGGAGAGGTTGAAGGATAGATAAGAGAGAGGAGGGAACCGGCGGCTTTTGCGCCGACGGGGCTCGACCTCGCCGTCGCCGGGCGTGCTCACCGGCCACGGGAAAGGCCTCACCGGTCGCCGCTGAAGTACGCGCTGGACGCGGGGAAAAGAACAGAAGAGAAGGGAAGGGGAGATAGCCGGAGGCCACGGGCCGGCGGTGCTCTTTCTCTGCCATCGCCAGCGAGCTCGCCGGTCGTGGGCTCCACTCCGCTGTTGCCGCTCTTGTGTGCGGGAGAACCGGGGGGAAAGAAAGGAAATGAGCTAGGGTTTTGGGGGTCACAGGCGGAATTGGGGTTCTGATCTCGCGAAGCACGCGCAGGACCGTCGGATCGCCGATCTGAGGATCGGACGGCTCCGGGTGCATGCACATTTCATGGTGAGAGACATGGGTGCCCATGGGTCCCCACCGGCCAGGGTCCCAGAGGCCCCTGACAAGTGGGCCTGACCTTCCAGAAGACTCGTCGACCTAACAAGTGGGCCCAGCGACCTAATCAAGCTCCCGGAAGACCCGGGAAGCCTTGGCGTGCAAGACAAGACACGGTGACCTGGCGCGCCGCCGCCTATAGCTCCGAGAATCAAAGGATACTCCTTGTAATCTGGGAGATAAGCTTCCCACAATTGTAACCGACCCCGACACGGGTCAACCGACCTGCGCATGCAAACCCTAGCCCGTCCCCCCATATAAGGCGGCCTAGGGCTCCATGCACAGGACATCTCATCTTCATCCTCGCATAATCCACCACAACTGGACCTAGGGTTTTACTCTCCGGAGGCATGAACCAGTATAAACCCTTGTCTCCCTGTTCTTCGCCGCCATACTCGCCTAGCTCCGTGTGCACCACGTGCATAACCACCTACGCTCTTAGGTCCTGATCCTCCATTAACCTGCAAACCACTAGGGCAACCCCTAGCGGATCTGTCCAGGTCTCACCCCCTGACACATGGGCCAGATCAAGCCCAGGCGGGCGACACGCGCAGGCCGCAGCGGCCTGCCCGTCGGTTTTTGGGCCTAAGGCCCAGGCTGACGTGGGGAGGCTGGCCACGGGCCATTTTTTCCTCCCACGGCCGCAGATTATATATTCTGGTGAATTTCAGAAGTAATTATTTGTTGAATATTTGTACAGTTTTTTTATCTACTCATTTTTTGAACCAACGAGATAAATTTGTTTAGATAAAAATAAAGTAAAGTAAACAGAGATATTGCTTCTGAACAGAATGTTTTTTTCATGAATTTATTCATGTATCCGCTGCGAATTGTTTAAAGAAATACTTATTGTTTAAATTTAATTGGAACCAACGGGGAAAATTAAATTTAAAAGGAGCATCTTAAAGTACTTTTTCTGGTAATTATGGTGCTGTTATTTACTGACCAACGTTGTTAATAATATCATCATGATTAAAAAGGTTGTATATGTGCTTTTATTTCTATTTTCTGCCCAACGGTGATATAGATTTAATTGCATAAAACATTTGTATGTGTTAATTTTGACCAACGTTGGATTAATACATGCAATTGTTGTTACGAATTTCCATTCATTGTGATTTTCAGGAGGGTACCACTTGATGGATTGCATCAAGGTTGTACCAATCCTGAAAGGTTGTAACTACACTAAATGGAGAAGGATGATTGACTTGGCTTTTGTGAATGCCGAGGTTGACTGGGTGATTGACACGATGCAGCCCATGAGTCCACCACAATTGGTGAGAAATGCTAAAGATGATGATGATGCATGGGCCAAAAAGAAGGAGTATTATGCTTCTTTAGAGTTATCATATTCTATTGAGAATAAAAGGTGGGTTAATGCAAACAAAAAGTGCATGACTCTCATAAAGAACACGGTTGAGAATGATATTTTGGACTCAACCAAAGATTGTGCATCTGCGGGGGAATATCTTGAACAGATAAAGATACAGTTCACTAGCTCTTCAAGAGTTAATGTTATTAAGTCGTGTCAACATTGAAAAAAGATGGGACATTTCAAGAAAGACTGCCCCATTTGGCTAAAGGAGCTCATGGGAGTTAAAGGTAAAGAACATAGTTTCTTTTGTAAGTGAATCCTTGTATACACAGTTTTTTAAAATCTACTTTGTGGATTGACAGGTGCAACTGTTCATGTTGCAAAATTCATTACAGGGATTCGGTTCGACCCGGACTTCGTTAAGAAGTGAAAGAAGTATTGAGGTGACAAGTGGAATCCAAGTAGAAGTTGAAGTTGTTGGCGACGTCTCCCTGGAGCTAGCTGATGGATTCGTCTTTCTACTTAGGGATGTTCTTAATGTTTTTCACTTTACATAGAAATTTTGATTAGCATGTCATTTTGGACAAAGACAATTTTGGATGTCATTTTGGACATGGCAAATGTGCCAATTGGTGTAATAAAGCTTGTGTTGGTGTTGCATACCTTCATAATAAGTTTTAATTACTATCATTATGTGAAAAGTAAATTCCGTGTTGATTTGAATGAAAAGTATCTGAGTCGAACAATATGCAAAGAAAAGAAAGAGAACTCAAGAGTCATCGAAATTATGGCACTATCGTTTAGGTCATATTTCGAGGGGGAGAAATAGAGCCTCGTTAAAAATAAAAGTCTTTCTCCATTAGAGTCTCTGACTTAGAGTAATACATTTAATGCGTTAAAGGAAAGTATGTAAACAAAATTAAAAGGAAGTTGCAAAACGAAGCACAAGAACTTTAGAGATAATTCACACTGACTTTTGTGGACTATTTCTTGTAAAAAGTGTGGATGGCTATGACTCGTTCATAACATTCACAGATGATTACTCCCGTTATGGTTAAATTTATCCAATTAATTAAAGAAAGATCGGAAGCAATGGGTAAATTTAAGACACTCAAAGCTGAAGTTGTAAATCAACTCTAAAATAGTAAGATTTGACCGTGGGGGGAGTACTACGGTCGGCTCACCCCATTTGGCCAAATTCCTGGACCTTTTGCAAGGTTCTTACAGGAGAATGGCACAGTCGCCTAGTATTTGATGCCGGGCAAACCTCAGCAAAATGGAGTAGCTGAAAGGCATAACCAGCAGTGATGTATATGGTGCGCAGTATGATGAGTTACTTCACCTTGTCATTGGGATTGTGGATGGAGGCATTAAAAACACTATTCACATTATCAATAGAGTACCAAGCAAGTCGGTGCCAAAAACACTGTACGAGTTGTGGATGGGAAAAGTACCCTCTCTACACCACTTGCGTGTGTGGGGGGGAGCCCAGCTGAGGGCAAAGTAATTGACCCAAACATTGCAAAAGTTAGATTCCAAAAGAGTCGGTTGTTATTTCATTTGAGTATACAGAAAAGTCAAAAAGTTTTCGTTTCTACTGTCCAGACAGATATACAAAGTTTGTAGAAACGAGACATGTTGTTTTCTTAGAGGATGACATGATGAGGGGGAGCACGGTAGTGCTGAAAATTGATCTTGAGGAGAAGCGGGTGTATGTACCCAATCCGATGATCCAAGAGTTATTTTCCTCACTACCTTCCTACCTATTATGTTTGCACCTACAGTTCCTGAGGTTGTGGTGCAAGCGCCTATAGTGACTCCACCTATGGCAACAATGAGTGAAAATTCGAAACCTGTCCTTCAGGAGACGATTGAACCCATTGTTGCACATGAGGATGAGGAGCAGCAGTCACGTCTTGTTGATGTGCCACATGTTGAGGCACATGATGTGCCAACAGTAGAGACCCCTAGAAGGTCTCAAAGAGTTAAAACATCAGCTATTCCTGATGGTTATAAAGTTTACAATACAGAAATAGCTCATAAATGAAGGTGATTTCATCTCATTTGGAGAAGCCATGAAAGGTGTTCATTCATCCTTCATGGAAGATGTCATGAGACCTAGAAGTTTCAAACTTATTTTGGAACATAGTATAAATTCCTAAAGGAGCCAACACAGTAGGCTATAATAGGTCTACAAGATTAAACGTGACTCCAGAGAGAATATAAAAGCAATCAAACGTGTCTTGTGGCAAAGGGCTTTATGCAAAGAAAGGACATATTAAAATGAGATTTATTTTCCTGCAGTCTCATGAAAGGATTCTTTAGAATCATAATGATCTTGGTGGTATGCTACCACTATATATATAGAGTTGCATCATATGGATGTATAAGCAATAATCTCCTAATAGAGATTCGTGCAAGAAAGAATATACATGACACAACCAAAAGTTTTTGTTGTGAAAGAAAAAGAACATATGAGATGTTGTCTAATGAAATTCATTTATGGATTAAAGCAAGCATCCAGATAGTGGAATCTAAAGTTTGATGATACAATTAATAGATTTGGGTTTTTGAACCTAATGTAGAGGACAATTGTGTTTATGCAAAGTTTAAAATGGGAAATATGTTTTCCTAATCTTGTATGTGGATGATATCTTGCTTGCTAGCAACGATGTTAGTCCACTACGGGAAACAAAAATGTTTCTGTCCTCAAACTTTGATATGAAAGATCTTGGTGAAACCTCATATGTCTTAGGCATAGAAATTCACTGAGATAGAAAGAATGGAGTTTTAAGATTATCGCAAAATGCATATTTGGAAAAGATTTTAAAGAAGTACAGTATGCATGCGAGTAAAACATCACCTGCTCCTATAGTAAAGGGCGATAGTTTTGAAGAATTTCAATGTCCCAAGAATAAATATGAGCTCAATCAAATGAAAGCGGTACCATATGCTTCAGCTGTTGGAAGCTTACAGTATGCACAAGTGTGCACTCGCCCTGACCTAGCGTTTATCACCGGAGTACTCGGTAGATATAAAGATAATCTAGGCATGGAGCACTGGAAGATGGTAAAGAAAGCATTGCGTTATGCGCAAGGCACAAAGCATTTCATGCTAACATACAGAAAGTCTGATAGCCTAGAGATAAAAGGGTATTCAGATGCAGACTATGCGGGAGATAGAGATGATAGAAAATCCACGTCTGGATATATATTCACTCTCGCCGGGGGAGCTATCTCGTGGAGAAACTCCAAACAAAAGTTAGTTGCATCATCGATGATGCATGCAGAGTTTATAGCATGTCATGATGCCATTGGACAGGTGATATGGTTAAAGAAATTAGTACCCGACTTGAAAGTGGAAGATCGCATTGATAAACCACTAAAGATGTACTGCAACAATCAGCCAGCAGTATGCTATGCTCACAACAACAAGTCGAGTAATGCTTCCAAACCAATTGTGGTAAAATTTTATGTTGTGAAGGATAAAATCCGGGATATAACCATAAGTCTCGAGCATATAGGGACAAATGACATGGTTGCGGATCCGCTCACGAAAGGCTTACCACCCAATGTGTTCATAGAGAACACATAGCCGGCATGGGTTTTAAGGGAAAGCCTACAATTCATGGATTATGTAGTGGCCCAAAAGGAACAGTATTTATTCCAAAATGGAGAAGTATGTTGTAGCTGCTTTTATCTATCGGCAATCGAGCTGTGACGATGAAGCATGCTCTATGTGCTAATCTGTGATGGAACGAATAAAGTGAAAATGAAAAAGTTAAAAGTATGTGATGAGATCAAGGGGGAGAATGTTGGATTGATCTCTCTCCACCAGTGGGCCCAACCCTAAGGGGTTGGCAGGCCCCTGTCACACTACGGTATATATAGAGGGTGGGGACCACAGGCACATGGAACGAGGTTCACCGCCGCCAGTCCAGCCCTACCGTCAAACCCTAAGCCGATCTACAGAGGGTCGCAGTAGTGACGGGAAACTCCGCCACCACCGACGCCCCGACGACCACTGCACGACCCGTCGCTGCCTTGAGCAGAGCTTCACCGACAGAACCTGAGATGGCCGCCGGCGAAGGTACTCACCTCCCCTTCCCCTTCTCTGCATCCCTCTGTCCCTCTCTCTGTCTCAGTGCACACACACATGTTCACACACGGTTGAAGGTTTAACCTGACTAGATGTATACTTAGTTGATCACTGTAGTCCATCACGAGCATCTTTGGCATAAGGTGGTTGCGGAAATGGCCAGGCGCCACCTTGACCACCTCCCCTGCATTCCCCAGCTTATCAATTGTCTGCAGCACAGCAGGAAGGAATGAAAGACATCAAATAATTTCCTTCCCCGGATATCCAATCGTTTGTTACAGAGGAGGTAACAAGGAGTTACATACATTTTCATGGCACAGTACTGATCAAATGGGCATTACTTGCTCCAATAAATCAAATGAAATGGGTTAAAACAAATTCAGTATTTTTTGGGTAATCCATCCTCTCAGCGACACTGCCATTTAAATTGCGCATCTCCCCACTGGATCAGAACATCTCGCTAGAATTGAGATAAAGAGATCGCTGCTTCGCTAGGCGCTAGCACACCACACTGTTGTACAAAAAAAATAAGGAACAATTTTGCAAAGTTGGAATGAATGGATAGGTGTGGAGCCGTTACCGTAGTGAGGATGACCTCGAGCTTGCGGTAGCGGAGGCCATGGCCGGAGAAGAGGTACGGGTTCGCCGCGGCTGCGCCGAGGCACTGGCGCCGCAGGTGGAGGGCGGCGCGGGCGGAGGCCGTGGCGAGCGGGGGTTCCTATATGACTTCCGGAAGATGCCTAAGCAATGAAACTTCCAGCCCACCACCCACCTTCTTCTTCCTCCCTCACCTCTTCTTCTCCACGACCGGCCGGCCACCACCCCCGCCGCCTCCTCCACCACCCCGGCCGGCGGCTGCCACGCCGCCGCGCCACCCACCCGCCGTCCACCCCCGCCGGCGACCCTGCCCTTCCTAACCCGGCGCGCCTTGCCGCCGGTCACCGGCCCACCGGCCGTCCAGCCCCGCCCGGCCGGCGGCGCTACCGCGCCGCCTCGCCTCCGCCGCCGGCCACACCGCTGCCACCGCTGGTCCTCCGGCTCCCCCCCGACCTCCCCCTTTCTAGGTCCGCCGGCCATGGAGGCCCCAGACCCCAAACCCGAACCCCGGAAACCCTAACCCTAAGGCTGCCGCTTCGACCACCGCCCCCGGCCGGCGGCAACGCGCCGCCGACCGCCACCGCCCACCTCCCACCCGCTTCCCACGCGATGGAGACGGCGGCGGCAGCATGGAGACGGTGTCGAGCTTAGGAAGAAGAAGCACATCCTACGGCTCTTATGACGTGCACGAATCTTGAAGCAATTAAAGGTAACTTCGTTTCTTCCTTCCGGAAGATGTATAGGTTTCCCGGTGGCGAGCTGCCCGGTGCCCAAACTAGCTCAAGCCGCGCAGGTGATGGTGGCTGTGGGCTTACCGTTAGTGGGCCAACACATTCTGACGACATAGGGCCAAATGGGCCAATAGGCCGTCACCCACGCACCAGGACTGGCCCAATAGGCTCAAAAGGCCTTCTGGAATCCTCTCTCTCCCTCTTCCAGTTCCTTGCTCTGACACGGAAGGATCGTGGAGCAAACAGAAACAGCAGAGGAGGAACTCATTTTTCCCCCGCCCCGGCGCCCCGTCGTCTCGCCCTCACCCTAGCCCAATCGGAGCTCTCCCCTGGCATCCGCCGTTCCCAGGGCTGAGAGCTAGCGTCCGATCGATCGATCGATCCTTCCCACCGCATGCCGCGCGCCCAGCCCTCTGAGATTTCAGGTATGGTGCTCTCCTCCGGCCCTCCTCCGCGATCTGCGCGCCCTCACTTTGGTCTAGGGTTTCGGTTTCGATTGCTTGTTCGTGCTATGTGCGACGGTTCTAGTACGACTTCTCATCCGTTTCGAGTCCGGTGTAGTAACGCTGGGCCCGTTTCCCCATCATTTTCTCTGGCTCTGGGGTCCATTTTGAGGTTTTTTTTCCCCTGAATAATAATAGGAAAAATCAATTGTGTTCCGTTGGTTAGTGCTGTCCCGCGGGAAGCAGAGGATGATCGTGCTCGATAGTTGATACTATTTCCTTTGTCTTTAGATGTCTGATTTGCTATGATGAGTGACAACACCGGTAGTACATCTGGAGAAATTAATTTAGTTATGCTGTGATTTTGTTTGCTTTTCTTCACCGTCACTTGATTGAACGAGGGGGAACACTTTCGCCTGTCCAGATGGTCTGCTTGCTCGTATAAATTAATCGATAGCTGTCACACTTATGCTTTGTGTCATTACTCATCACTACTAGCTTACTGGTTATGTAATTGTAGAACTAATGCCATTGTTGTCATTTTGGACACCATTTTTTATCCACTAATTGATGTTAGTGTCCAAGGTTCTGTCTTGGGGTGAGGAGTGTCTGGACTCCACTTGATTGTGTGACGTTGCAGTTTCAGTTACATTATGGTTTGCTGTTTATTTACGTATTAAGTATTAACCATGCTGCCATGTGTTCATGTGAATTGATGATTACGGACTGGAGCTCAGGGTGCAACTATGTGACTATTTACTAGCTAAACTACACAAAATGACACAATCATTTACGTTTTGCCTGTATTTTGAACCAGGTAAGGTGCTGTAACAGAAGATGCAAGGGGGGAGAGGTGGGAGGCATGGATTATTCGGTTTTGGGGACCCTTTCGCTGGTTTTGGTGGCTTTGGACTACCAGGGAGCCTTCCGTCCAGTTTCTTCGGTGGTGCAAATCCGTTTGACGACACTTTCTTCACAAACCCCTTTGGTAGCATGATGCAACGTGGCTTCCCAACCCCTTTCAGTGGCATGATGCAGCCTAGCTTTATGGACCCCTTTGCTAGCATGATGCGACCTAGCTTGCTTGGACCAAGTATGTTTGGTCCCCATAGCAATCTCAATGGAGGCATGTTTGGAAGCCAGACAAATCTAAATCAAGACCTGAGCAACACCGGTGGCTTCAGTCAGCAGGCCCCTGAACCAAGCAGGCCTAAAGGGCCAATTATCAAAGAGCTGTCTTCAGATGATGAGGATGATGCACATGACGATAAAGAAGATGATAAGAAGAAAGTTAACTTCAGGAAGCATCCAAGGGAAAGCAAAGGGCTGTATGTGGAGGACCCTGATGAAGAAGTAGAAGGTCAGTTCATTTGCCTTATTGGGCATGTTAATGTTCCTGTTTGTATTACACAAGTATTTGAATTAACAATGCTGGTCTCTTGAACCCTATATCACTTTTTTCCCTTCTGTAACTCAGGGATTGAAATGTTTTCTAAGAATTTTTGGAAGATCCATTTAGTAAATAAACATTTTTTTAGAGTCGGTAAATATAATTGGAACTCGTGCGTCGTAAATAACTAGTCGACTTCATTGTTCATAAAAAAACCTATATCACATTTTACATGCGTTCAATATGATCTTACCTCGCAGTATTGCTAGGCATGCTGTATCACAATTGATATTCAGTCTTTCAGGTGGCAGGCTAGTATTAAAATGATATATTTTTTTATTTAGCAGACCTTTCTTTTAGAATATTTGATTAGTGTATGTTTTAAAGGATTCACATTACAAGTGGAGGTTACTATTCTGTACATGTCCTTTAGCAGATAACAAAAGACCTAAGCATGGACATTTTGGGAGGGAGTTCAACGGGGCTAGCACATCACATTCACAGCCTCAGACATTTATCTTTCAGAGCTCAACTGTTTCATATGGTGGTCCAAATGGAGCCTGTTATACATCTTCAACGACTAGGAGGAGTGGTACGGATGGAGTAAGTGTTTCTCATGAATGTTGTTTCCTTCATCTGTGTACCTGTAGGGTTCAAAGTTATAGTGGTAATTATTTTTCAATGCATTATAGATTACATTGGAAGAAAGCAAGGAGGCTGACACAACTACTGGTAAAGCCACTCACAGGATTTCACGTGGCATTGGCAGTAAGGTACCTCGTTTTTCTTGCAGATCTCTTCATTTTTCTCTTCCAATGGCACCAACATTATAATTGGAGCTACTGACTTGAAACCTGAATTCTCTACCTGGTTGTTGGCTCACTGCAGGGTCACTCATTAACAAGAAACCTGAATTCTGATGGACATGTTAACACCCTTCAAACTTTGTACAACTTAAATGAAGGTTATTATTTTTTATATTCCAGTTTACCTTATTATTTTTCTGTCAAACTGAATCTAATGCCATTCTTCCTTCTCCATTCAGATGAGCTTACTACATTTGAGGAATCATGGCGAAGAAATGCCAGGGACAATTTGCCTGGCTGGGATCCCAGAATGAACATGCTTGGCAATGGTACAGCGCCCCCTCCCCTCTCATTATCTTGTTCATGCAGTCCTTAACTTTTTTTTTATCGCATCACGGAGAAGAGAACGAGTTATAGAGGCAGATATCTTTTTTGCGAAGTTAGGGCTTTGACCATAACATTTCTTTCTTTGTATTGCACTGTAATGGTAACTTGATGGAAATGCTCTGCAATAGTAATCCAATCCCCTACAACACTGCCTATGTGCTGCCACTGTGGAGGGAGTGATTATTGGTTTGGATAGTGGTTTAGATGTCCCATGGAAATGGTAATGTTTCCAAACTGCGATAATCACATACAAAGTTCTGTCATAAATAAGATCTCTGGACTGTTATAACATTTTTTACAACATAAAGCTTAATGGTATTATAGGCAGAACCGCAGAACCGTGGGGAATGGATCACTTGTATGTCAATCTGCATCTACTACCTACACCACAATTTTCATTGAGATATGCACCAAAGTTTTGGCATATGTTCCCCATCCACCCCTCGGCACACAAATCTATAGTGTATATAGTACATGTGGTATAACAGGTTAACTACAAATGGCAAAACAGTAAACCGCAACATTAGTTTGATCATCACACAAATCTTCCTTTAGGCAGTGGTGCAGATGTAGAAGGGTATGTAGTTTAACCCTATATTCTTATTTCTAGTGGATGCCTTAGGTTGCCTTTTAAGATCTTGGATGATATTGATGTTAATTACACTGTTCTCTTTAATAACTTTGTTGTGCTCGCCTGATTCACTTATTCAAGCTTGATTCCTAGGAGTTTTGAGATCTTTCCCGTTGCAAATTATGCAGGAAATGCACACCCTGACTTCCGAGATGCAAATCAAATGCCTGCACTCCCTGCTCCTGGTCAATCCCAGGGCACCAATTCCTCAAGGAACTCTCGGAATGGTTCTTCCATGGGTCGTGCTCGCTGCACGTGAATTCCTCTGTAGTACGTGCAGAGGATCACGGTGCCGCATACGGGTGACTTCCACTATTTTGCAGAAAACTAATGTCTGAGTTCTCTTGGGAAGACTACTGTAACTTGTGACGGTCCAGTCAGGAGCTTGAAGCCAGATAACTGAAACCTTTGTTATGACACTTTTGTCCCAGTGCTCAGTCACTGTACCTTAGAAGTTTAGAATCTGGTGCCTGCTGTCTGATGTACAACTAAAATCTTTTGGGACGGGGCAGATTTCATCGGAAACTCTACTGATTTTGGTGAAATCCGAAGAAAAGAAATGTGTTTTCCATCTCCATGAATTTGATTCGCATGTGAAATTGCATACCTTGGTGTAGTTTGTAATCCTTGTATGGAGCTGTGAGTCGTATATTCTGATTCTTGTTTGAATGCATTCTAGGCTAGAATTTCTAGCTGCCAAGATGCTACACACAGACAGTACATTGATAGCGGTTTACAAGTTACAACTAGAGAAAAAAGCTAAACAAAGTTGCTCAGATCTTTTTCAAACGTGGCCGTCAGATTCCGGTTGCTTCTCCGCGATTTTGTCCGGCGACCGGCTGATCTCGCCGGCGGCGGCCCTGGTCTGCTGCTGCACCACCAACGTCGACACGCGGCACCCGAAGTCCGTCGACGTGAGCAGATCCCCGAGGACGCCAAGTTCCAGGTGCTCGCTCCAGTCCGATATGCCGGCCGTTAGCGGCGACTCGGGGCTGTCCGCTCGCCGGCCGACGATCAGCAGGTCGGACGACGGGATCGCCTTCTGGATGACAGTGACCATCTCGTCGGAGTTACTGACCACGTGCTCGCTGTACACGAGCCGTTGGTCGTCGACCCACCGCTGGACATACTCCTGCACTGCCTCGTCGTCGAGCTGGTCCTCGTCGGCGTCGCCGCCTTTGCGCCACTCCGGCGGCAGCAGGAACCGGAACACGGTGAGTCCGATCTGCGCATCCTCGGCCATGTACGTCGCCAGCGCCAGCGCCTCCCGGTCATCCGGGCCGCCGAGGAAGTAGAGCGCGACGCGGTGAGGGAACCCGTCGCCGTCGGCCGCGGAGCTCGCGACGACGGAGAGGCTGCCCCGGTCGACGAGGATGGCGACGGAGCAGGGGGAGTAGGTGAGCACGTTCAAGTTGGCGGCCTGGACGGCGCTGGCGTTGGCCGTGGTGGTCTCGACGGAGCCGTCGATGGCGAGGCGCTTGTGGAACGGCACGACGATGAGGGTGGCGCGCTTCTCGAGCGCGATGGCGCAGACGTCGTCGTGCATGGTGGCGTAGGGCGCGATGCAGACGTAGGGCAGCAGCGACGCCGATCCCAGCGGCCGGTGCTGCACGAAGAGCTGGAACGCGTTGACGATGCGCTCCGTGTGGGTGCCGCCCGACGGCACGCAGTTGCGGTCGCCGTGCTTGAAGGAGCGGAGCACGGAGGTGGTGAGCCCGGCGAGCGGCGACAGGTGGAGGAGGTAGACGGCGACCGGCGACACCGGCGTCGGGCTGGACACGTCGAGCAGCCCCAGCATGGGCTCCACGTCCGCCTGCGAGTGCACGCACGCCAGCACCCGCAGCTCCTCGCCGAGCTTCTTGTGCTGCACCGTCCGCCGCTGGTACGCCACGTACTTCTCCTCCGGGTGGTAGATCCGCTTCACCATGGACGCCGTCACCGCGCCCACCAGCAGCACGTTGATCATGAACGCCGCGTACACTTGGGTATCGAACACCTACGACGACACACCATTCTCACCACCATCAGAGATCGAACAAAAATGGCGTGGTTGCCGGAAACACCAAGCCATGCCGGCGGCCGTACCTTGGCGTCCATGAATCCAGAGGCGTAGACGACATCGGTGATGCCTTTGAAGTTCATCATGAGGCCAATGGTGACTGCCTCTCGGTACGACATCCCGCAGCAGAGGCATGGCACCGTGCACGAGACGAACTTGGCGACAGCGCCGACGATGAGGAGTGCCTCGAGGAGGAGGCACTTCGAGGTGTCCATCAACGTGTAGATGTCCAGCCTCATGCCTCCCTGCGCGAACATGAGCGGCAGGAGCACGCCGGCGATGAGCCGGTCCAGCCGCTCCGCCAGGGTGACCCCGAGCGGCGCGCCGCCGGGGAGCATGAGCCCCAGCATGAAGGGGCCATACGTGGCGTGGAGGCCGAGGATCTCGCTGGCGTAGCTGCAGATGGTGGTGATGAGCAGCACGGCGACGAGGCGCGCCTCGCAGAGGAGCGCGCCCTCCGGCACGTCGCGCATGAGGCGGAGGATGGTCGGGCGCGCCACGAACACCATGAACCCAATGAACATGAGGAAGGTGGTGATGGACAGGAAGCCGATCCGCTGGATCTTCTCGGAAGGGCTCGACGCGAGGAGGATGGACGTGACGGTGGCGACGAAGAAGTTGTTGGCGAAGTCGCCTATGAGGGCGGCGGACATGGCGAGGCGGCCGAGCTTGGAGGAGAGGAGGTTGAGGTCGTCGAGCGTGCAGCAGATGACGATGAACGCCGAGAGCGACCAGGAGGAGCTGAGGCCGGTGATCATGAACGTGGCGTTCCAAGCCGCCGGCATGCGCGCCCTGAGCGCGGCGCCGGCGGCGTGCATGGCGAAGTTGGGCGCGGCGGTGCCGAAGATGGCGATGGCGATGGCCTTCTTGCCGGACTTGGCGAACACGCTGAGGTCCGTCTTGACGCCGATGATGAAGATCTGCAGCATGAACGCGTACCCGCCGACCGTGTTGATCTGCACCCATCCTTCCGGCGTGGCGAAGAAATCCTTGATGCGCGGGAGCACCTGGCCAAGGCACGATGGCCCCAGCACCGCGCCGGCCTACAGACATGCAGCAGCTCTGTGCATTTAGTCAGTCGATCAAATGATGCAGCTTAATTGGATGGAATCAATCAGGGATGCATCCTGCAGGATATGGAACATGCATACAATGATCTGGGAGATGACGATGGGAATGTTGGCGCGGCGGAGGACGGCGTGGATGGCGCGGGAGACCGCGAAGACGATGCAGACATTGACGAGGAGCTGCGGGAAGTAGAACTTGAGCGGGTCGTCGCCGGCGAACACGCCGGAGGAGGTGGCGGCGGAGTTGTTGGGCGGGAAGCAGAAGGGGGGCCTCATGTCGGTTGCCGGCACAACCAGCGCCATCGGCCGGCGAGGATTGGGGACGAGGAGACTGCGCGGGTGGAGGAGGCTGGGAATGGAGAACCCGGGAGGAATGGGGAATTCTCCATGGCTTGCGGTGACTGCATGCAAGATGCCAAGATGCCATGGCAAGGACTCTATCACTGACGATGGCTAAGCGATAAACATGGGGGCGCCGATAATTGTTTATGCCCCTTTGGTTGCATGCTCTCTCTTTTTTGCTGAAATATATCATGCATGTCCGTATCCATTTATGCATAGTATTTCATCTAGAGTAGTAGTTGTGTGGCACAAATTGGGAGGTGGGAGCTATGATCAATCTCATCTTACCAAAATACACAAATTAAGCGTACTACCAAAAAAGCCTAATAATTTTGAGGAGCAGCTTGTGATTATGAAGATACATTTTCATTCTTAACAAACTTCAAGTCGGCACTGTTAATTCTTAGAGATGATCATCATCAATGGGTGAACTTCTTTGACAGTGATGACTATCATGGTGATTGACAACTTGACCGAGAGAAACTTGGAGGAAGAGAGAGAGGATAGAGAGATACCGTGGGTTGTGAAAGTAGAGGATGGCGTTCGTCGTTGTAGATGGAATCCACCGACGCAGTGTAGTGCGGTGACAACCGGCAGTGAGGCGCAGTAACGTCTGGAACGGCGGTGCTTCCCCCGCCGCTCACAACACTTCCCAATCGTTGGTTAGGACAGGTGGCCGAGTGGGGCACCTCGTGTCTTGGCCACGCGTCCCCTTAGTGACCCCAAGGGCGAAGCTACCGTGTCGGGGGGGGGGGAGGTTGCAAATGCCCCAAAAAAAAGTTCTAAAATCTAAAATTTCACCATATCAGAATTAAATTTTATGCATCCACAAGGTAAATGCACCTCCTTCAATCACTCAAGCTTCGCCACTGTGTGACCCCTATCCCCATATATGATGCTGCATAGCGAGGGCTCACAACTTTGATGGGTTGGGCTCCCCCAATCAGAGAGTTGAGTCATAGTCGACTCGGTCATTGGATCGAGTCGGCGGGTGGATCAATCCAACATGCACTTCCAATTCAGTATGTTTTTTTAATCTTTGTAGCTATTAGTGCATGCGCAGAGGATAGTTATCCAATCATTTTATTTCAGCTAGTATGCTTTGAGAAAGGAAATGGTTTTGGATCATTAATTCAATATTTGTGATTTTTGGTGGTTGAGTGATAACTTGGTTAGTGGAAACTCTGTAGGAGTTTTAGGTTCCAGAATTTATTATATACCATCCGAATTGTAGTAAAAAAAAGCGTGAAAAATAAACATTGGGCATTCACCGAATCAGTGGGTGTGTGTCTGTATAACTTATATAGATGCACCCCATTAAGGATCAAGGATCATTTGTATTTATCTCAACATGCAAACTACCACCTCATGTAGGAACTCATCACATCACACGCTATGTCACCATCCACTGGGATCATTTATTTATAATTTCTGTCGATCTTCTGTGACTAATAGCATCCATACATGTATTTTATTAGTCTTTACAAGTACCAACTACAAATTTTTTAAAAAAACATGAATGATTACTCATTTAATAGCCGATCTCTCTCAATAAAGTGGACATATTTTCAAATTTCAAAGAATGTTATAATGCAATTATCTTAATATTTCTACTGTTAATTTTTACCTTAAAATTTAGTTTAAAAATTCGCATAGCAACGCGTGGAGTGTCACCCAGTAGTAGCTATATGGAGAGAAATCAAATAGGTTTGGTGTTTCCCTAGAGCACTATAGATGTCCATCCGGGGCGCCCATCCCGGCCCTGGCCCGGGGTGGCCTGCTAAACTTCGTGCCGTGCCTAGCCCGGCCCTACTCCCACCGTGCCGTGCCGAGGCAGCCCACGGGCTGCGCTGCCGGCCCAAGCCCGGGCCCGCGGGCCTGTTTCGTGCCGGGCCAGCACGGATAACCCGGCCCTGCTCGCGCACACGGGCGGCCCAAAGCCCGCGTCACAGAGCCGCCGGATCTCAGCCGCTCCGACGGTGACTGACGAGGGAGGGGGAGCGGTGCGCGCAGTGCAGGTGGTGGAGCGCAGGAGGGGCGGTGCCGCCGCGCTGTGGTGGAGACCAGAGGGGCGCCGCCGCCGCCCTGGTGGTGGACCGCCCCGGCGGTGGAGAGGAGATGGGGGAGGCGGGTCGTGGGGAGCGCAGGCGGCCGCGTCGGCCGGTTCTGTGGGGACGGGCAGGCCTTTGCACCGCCGTTGATCCCTGCCCCCATGGCGTTGCGCCGCTGCCACCGGCGACCGGAGATGCGGAGGAAGGGGGCCGCTGGTGAGCTGCGCTGCAGCGCTGTGGTGACAGAGTGAGAGCAGGCGTTGGAGAGGGAGGCAGAGAGGTGGAGGCAGTAGGATAGGAGGGACTGACCGACTGAGAAACAAGAGAGCTAGGGTTTTGCTTCAGCTTTTATATTGGGGCGGTGGTTAACGGGCCGTTAGCGGGCCAATTTTTAAAATCGGGCCATGCCCGTGCCGCCCGGCGTGCCAAGGAAGCGACCCACGCACGGCACGTTGTACCGGGCCGGGCCAGCACGGGCCCGGAGGCTACCGTGCCGGGCCGTGCTCGGACCGGGCTAAAAAAGCGGGCTCTCGGGCGGGCTACCGCGCTGCGGGCCATCTGGACATCTATATGGAGCACATCACCAAACCAGTGTGTCATTATGCGACCACCACGAGTCCACGAACAAACACATCGTTTAAATTTAACTGGGAAAATCACGTCAAACATTTGGCAAAGTAATATTGGAAAGGACACAAAGGTTTACTCCCTCTGTCCCATAAAAGAGTGCAATTTCAGTTTTTTAGGACAGATTAGTGGAGGAATGAAAAGACTCTAATACTCTCATTTATTTGCCAAATGCAGTAAGTTTTACCATGCAAATCAGATCTGACCACTTAATTAAGAAGGTAATTAGATCTATTTTCTAGAATTGCATTTTTTGTAGGATTTTTTTTCAAAATCTAGGATTGCACTTTTTATGGACGGAGAGAGTAGACATGAAGACCACTAGAAGGCATGCCACCCATGTGGATCCATTCCCCTAGCTAGGAGATGAACAATAGCGGGTGAGGTGGATGGATGGTCGGATCGTGAAGGTATATTACTCCCTCCGTTCTTTTTGATAGGTTATTATTTTAAAATCTGAAAAATTATGTTTTGATAGTTTTTATTTTAATCCAACTACCCATCCTTTTAATTATTATCTCGAATTTAATAAGTGATCCTTCATTCTTCCATACGAGATTTGCTACATGGGCCTCGATCAAGAAATGTGAATAATAATGAATTGCTTTCACGAGAAATAACTAATTGCATGTTTAAATGTATGATAACTAGAATTATTTATCTTTGATTATTGTGCGCAGATGAAATAGGACTATCAAAGGAGAATGGAGTAAGTAGCTAATATAACGAAGTAAGGTCGCACATTTTTTTATCCGTCTGGTAGTGTGTTGTAGTGTGGCACACGCGTCTAATCTCCATAGGTATATTTAGAAAAGTCAAATGAATAATAAATTATTTGGAATGAAGAAAGTACAAAGTTATTGACAAGTGCATAATCAATGGTAGGAAAGTAAGTTTAGCTTTAATGAAGTTTCATAAAGAATTTTGTGCACTAAATTTTGCTGATGTTACATGAGAGAATGATGAAGTCGCAATGAAACCGCTGGACATGGACATGCACAGATGCATTGATGATTATTATCTCTATGCATGTTAGATAGTGAAGGTGTAAAATGGACTTTATTTAGCCAACGATAATCTATACTATAAGAAACAAAAATAATTGAAAACGTTTCTCACTCAATTCAGACCCGCCTACCCCTCATGCCGGACCCACTCGTCATCTAATTGGAGGACCAAATAGGAGGTAGAATCATAATAAAAATTATAATTTGGAGAGCGTTTCTGTCAAAAACTAAATAGTTTTGTTACTTGACCTTACTCGCCCGCCATGCCCGCGGCTGCGGGCCCCCTCCTCCTGTTTTTCCTTGGTCCGGATTCCGGAGTCCCGTCTCCCCGCGATCGTCCTCTTCCCCGTTATATTTTTCGAACCGCCTTCGCACAAAACACACCCTGTCGCCTCCTCCCACGTGGCCGCGGAGGAGGGTGGCGCGGCTGTGGAGGAGGGCAGCAAGGCCCCGTCGGCTTCCTGTTCGACCACGGAGGATGGCTCCGGGAGCCCGACGGGCGGTGCGAGGTCAGTGCGTGCGGCTCAGGGCCACACTAGCAGCAGGGATGCGCCTGCTGCCGGCGGCGCGAGGCCGGGGGCAGGCAGGGTGGAGCTTATGGCACGTCAGCAGCTGGCGCAGCTCGAGGGTAGGTCCCTTCTCGTCGGGCCCTCACCCAGCTCCGGCCGACCTCTGGCTGCGTCGGCAGCCGCGACAGGGTCGCCACCGACCGTCAGTGCGCTCCATGGCAGCTGCGTAGGCCTGCGCCCAAGAGGAGACGCCCCTGTTGGTCTTCTTCCCAGGTGCGTTCTTTCACTCTTTTCATGCTTCTATTTGTTAGTTTTTTATCTGAATACATATATAATGTTGCGAGTGTTCAACATTGACACTGGATTCATAGGATTGTTCAACTCTGGTATAGTGACCTTATGCTTGCAAATTCTTCTGCATAATTTTAGATGGCATGCGACAAGAGAAAATAATCTGATTCAGGGGAAGACTATGATCGGTGAGTGTTTTGTTTCTCTGTCCACATGTTGTTGCCTAATGTTTCTCTATCTAGGTGTTTTGATTGTCTTGTTTTAGTGTTTGCCCATTAAATATCTCCATCAAAGTGCATTTTCAAATATCTGTATTTCCTCATGTATCCTTAATTTTCTAACCTACTCCTATTTTAACTTTGAATCTCTAATGCAAATATATCATTTTCTTATGTCTTTTAGACATACTACGTATTATTCGTCTGTCCATTCAAGGAACACCAGTAGCATGTGATTGGTGATTCATCACCAAGGTAGAAGGTGATATTGCAATGGATGATAGGGCTGAATTTGATTATTATTTTTTTTTGCTTCATGGAATCTTTTTTTGGAGGCTGAGAGGAATGTGCCACAATTCTTTCTGGTTTGGTTTGGAACAGAGAATTAATTGGGAAGCTTCCCACTTTTCTTTTATCCATAATAAAAATTGTTGTGATGCTTTGCTCTTCTAATCATGGACCTTGCTCAACTGTGCTGGCATCATCTCATGAGCCACAGATTGTGGCTCGAAGCTCCAATTTGATTGATGCCTATAGGTTTGTTTGATCTACTAACACACCAGCATGCCATCATACATTTATCAAAAACTTCAAATGCTTAGTGGATACACATTGCAGAGAATTTTGTTCGAAGTTGTACTTATGTGGGCATAAGGAACAATTTTATTGAAGCCAAATTTGGATAATATAAGAATCAGGTAAACATATTATTGCAAATTAGGCTTTCTTCTTATAATGCAGAAATATAACGTGAAATTTTCTATATGTAACCATAACTGTATTGAGAACATTCTTCCTGCACATGCTAATTTCTTCCACATCCATCTCACCATGTACACTGAGGGGAGTATAGGTGACACCTGAGCTTGCAAGTGTGGACTGGTTGGAGTAGTATGTGTTGCTATCTAGCACCAATGGTAGCGTTGTATCGACGTATCGTCATGAGTACATGTTGTACGTTGTAACCCATGTTAGCTCTAGGATAATCTCAATGGTGAGTTTTTCTCCATCAAGCTTATCTTTACCAAATAGCAATTTTCCTAATAATTTACTAGAATTGTTAAGGCAAAGCTTACAGCCTGCCAAGTGCCAATCCTTACTTTCAATTGTGCCCTATCACTAATTATCCAGCCTGGGACTACATTTATAACTTTCATTGCTCATGCTGTGAGTCATTACATGTGTAGCTTCCAGCCCATTGGATAGTTTTCTCAATGTCAGTGTTTGATAAAAAAAAATTGCGCATATGGTACTCAAATTTGAAAAGCATACAATACATTCACAATCTATTATGTTTCCAAAGTTCTCCTTTCATGTGAAAACTGAATCAATTTTGAATGTGTGCATTTTCATTAAACCTAGATATTTCCTTTTGGTCTTCTGTTAATGACAGATAGTCACTTGTGCAGTGCCGGCCCTAGGATTTTGAAGGGCCTCTGGCGAATTCTTCACGACGGGCCCTCCTTTATATAAAAAAAATTATACACAATATTTTTTAAATTGAAAACAAATATATCAATATATTTTAATTTAACATGTTTGATAATTATCGAGCAACAATCAACATATTTGTACTTTTAGATTAATATGATGCAACTTCAGCCGAAGTTACAACCACATGTACAATGATGAAGATTCGATCGATAGGCAATCGAAATATTTGGATAGCAATGTGTAGCCATAACAAACTTCATAATCTCAAACACTGACATCAAATAGACAGGTTTGGGCTCAATGATCAGATAGACCGACTAGTCTGTGTACATATACATACTTGGGAGTGAGCGGTAGCTCGCTTGGTCAGTGACTCCCACAGGGAGCTCGGCCACCCGGGTTCGAGAGCCCGTGCCCACGAATTTCCGCTCAGCGAGTCGCGAGTGGGAATGGGGACACTGCACCCCAATTCAAAAAAAATATATATATATACATACTTGGGTTTGGGCCCTCTCGTGGCTTGGGCCATCGGCGGTCGCACATGCCCGCCCACCCCTAGGGCTGGCACTGCACTTGTGCGAGACAAAGCTACATCTATTTGTGTTTTTTCATTGCAATTAAACCTAGATAGTTCCTTATCATCTTCTGTCAATGACAGATAGTTACTTTTATAAATAGCAGTCATCACTCATTAGCCAAAAGAAAACTGGGATGATGTGGCATGTTAACTGCCAGAATTTTGGTTTATAAAATTTCTGCTACAAAAACACTATAATACTATTATGGATGCTAGGACGTCTGCTATGTTTCTCATATTTTAATTAGTACTAGCCGTGCCATTTCGATTCATCACTAATTTGCACAAATTGTTTCAAAATTCAGTACATTGCATATATGGTTAATACTTTCAGTTCACTGCATACACACACAAGTGAACTACAAGTTCAGTACGTTGGACAATCACTCGATATTTTCAGTTAGTTGAACTGTAATATGCATACACACCATATTGTTTGTAGTGTTGTGGGTGTTTATATAGCTGATGATTTATCTTACCACAGATTTTCAAGTGGATAGCTTATTCTGCGGTACATGGTCAAGTGGGAAAGTTCTCAAAATGAACATGGACATGTGTACGGTGAGTAAATATACTTTGTTGAATGTTACTTTTTGTGATCTCACAATATGCGATAAGAGTTTGCCAAGTTAAAACTAACAAACTCTCTAAGAATGCAATAATAATAAATGAAAGGTACTAAATTCATGGAAGTAATTCACAATGTATGCAATGGTTATGGAGATATGTGAAATATAATTTTTTTTTATTTCTGCATGAAAGAATTGAATAGCACCTTAAAAATTGATACATGTTTTTTCGTGTAATTTTGAAACAATATATGTTTCAAAAATTACTTCATAAATTTGTTATAAAGGTAACCTTTGAAAGCTAAATCATAGGAGAATAGGAGAAGAGCAACATGTATCACTTTCTTATGAGTATGCGGTCTCCAGGAGTGGTGTAATAGATCTAAAATGTCTAATAATTTGTCAAAACATGTGAGTGTCGCACGTGCATTTTACTAGTTTATTAAAGAACATAAAATCAAAATAGAGCAGATATGACAGGTGTGTGGCCGCTCGGGCGGAGCCAAGGGGGGGCGGGCAGGGGCCTGGCCCCCCTAATGCTCCCATAAACATTAAATTACCATTATGAAAATCAAAAAATTAGTACAAAATCAGTAAAATTAGTCTATTTTGACTTAAAAATTGGTTATTTGGCCCCCCTTATGGGTAATTGACCCCCCAATGTTTGAATCCTGGCTACGCCCCTGTGTGGGGTGCGGTTATATATTGCA
Organism: Cenchrus fungigraminus; assembly: GCA_036936925.1. Taxonomy (NCBI): domain Eukaryota; kingdom Viridiplantae; phylum Streptophyta; class Magnoliopsida; order Poales; family Poaceae; genus Cenchrus; species Cenchrus fungigraminus. The sequence continues at coordinate 41,458,689 of CM072769.1, read as the reverse complement.
GGCGCGATGGATTCCCAACCATCGCGCCAGCATAGGAGCGCGGGGCGCGAACGTGCGCATGAGGGTGGGAGGTGGGGACCACAGAGGAGTTAATCTAATCTAAAATTTTAAAAAGTTATAAATCATAACCCGTGCATCTAAATTAAAATCCGATTTCAAAAATGGATTTCTTACGTCGAGATCTTCAAAATAAGACCCCACTTGACTATATTTTGATGAAAATTTTAAAAATATTTTTTAAATACCAAAAATTAAATAGGTTGTTCCTCAGATCAATCATGTGTGTTTGTAGGAACAAGTTAGGTTGTTCATCAGAACAAGCGTATATGTTTATACGAACAAGATTAACATTGTTTAAGACAAAGTGAATTTTCATGAAACAAAATGATGAAGCTGAAGAACAAGTAGAGTTTTTCAATAGAACAAGCATATATGTTTGTACGAAAAAGTTAATTTGTTCATCAGAGTAAGCATCTACAAGTTAAGGAATCAAGTTGTTCCTCAGAACAATAATGTCTGTTTGTAGGAACAAGTTAGCTTGTTCATCAGAACAAACGTATATGTTTGTAGGAACAAGTTAGCTTGTTCATCAGAACAAGCGTATATATTTGTAGGAACAAGTTAGCTTGTTCATAAGAACAAGCGTGTTCATCAGAACAAGCGTATATGTTTGTAGGAACAAGTTAGAGTAAAATGCACCACCGGTCCTTAAACTTTTTATGGAGTGTCATCCCGGTCCACGAACTTTTAAAGCGTGCCATTGCCATCTCTAAACTTAGTTCGGGTCTCTAATCAGCCCGCTAACAGGTCTAACCCGCGACAGACGAACCCATTAGGTGCACCAATGTTGTAGGTTTGCAATTAGACCCTTGACGATTCAGCTCCCTGTCGATTCAGTTCCCTCCCGAGTCCTACACGTCGTCCTGCATCACCCTGCATCACGCTGTTCCTACGCGCGACGGACTCACGCGTGGCGCGCGTCATCCCGCGGCGGCCGGCAATCAGGGGGCGCGACTCCCTCGTGACAGCGGACGGCGATCGATCGAGCTAGCTAGCGCTGGTCACAACGACGCAAGGGCAGAAGGGCGACGGCACGAGGGCATGGCGCGACGATAGAAAAAGAATCAAGAAATAAAAACGATCTAAAAGAGGAAGATGAAAAATGAATTGACAAAAGAAATAGGGTTCCAGTTGTAAATATGCAACAACCGTTCGACGTCGTAAACCCGTTAGCGGGCTAAATAGAGACCCGAACTAATTTTATGGATGGCAATGACACACTTTGAAAGTTCGTGGACCGGAATGACACACCATAGAAAGTTTAAGGACCGGTGGTGCACTTTACTCGAACAAGTTAGTTTGTTCATCAGAACAAACGTATATGTTTGTACGAACAAATTAAATTTTTAAACTTAATTTGTTGATCACAGCAATTTAATCTTACTAACTAGAACAAATAGATTTGTTCGGCCTCATATATTTTTGTTCGTCCAAGTGCATATTTGTTCCATCTTAGTGAATATTACTTTTTATTTCTCTTTATATTATTATACTTTTATAGGCCGAATAAAAATTTACCAGGCCGAACAAAAATTTACCGGGCCGAACAAAAATCACTTAGGCCGAACAAAAATTCACTTGGGCCGAACAAAAAATTCACTTGGGACGAACAAATATTCACCGGGGCCGAACAAAAATTTACTTGGGTCGAACAAAAATATATTGAGGCCGAACAAAAATTCAATTAGGCCGAACAAAAAATCACTTGGGCCGAACAAAAATTCTCTTGGGACGAATAAATATTCACGGGGACGAACAAAAATTCACTTTGTATATTTAATAACACGGAACATAAATGTATAGAAATCATAAATGAATAAATATAAAAAGAAAAGAAATAAGAAATAAAACAGAAAAATCTGAAAACAAAAAATAGAAATAAGAAAAGAAGAAATAAAAAATAAACAAGAAAATAAAAGGAAAAAATAGAAAAGAAAATGAAAAAAAAACAAAAGGAAAGAATTAGAAAAATAAAAATGAAAAAGTGAAAATAGAAAATGTGAATAATAAAAAATAAGGAAACAAGAAATAAAAAGGAAACAAGAAAATAAAATAAAAAAGTAAAAAGAAAGTAAAAAAGAATAGAATTGAAAAATAAAAAGAAACAAAAAAAGAAATTAAAAAGAAACAAAAAATTAAAAAGGAAATAGAAAGTAAAATAAAAAATATATATAAAGAATAAAACAGAATAATAAAAAGAAACAAAAAGAAAAAGAAAAAAAAAACAACCGCCCCATCCCGTCCCATGCCCCTTCCTCACGTGCAGCTGCCCCGCGTCCAATCACGAGTCTGCGATGGATTGCTATCCATCGCAGACGTGATGTATAATGGTCCCGCGTGGCCGGTGCTCCACGTTTATCGCTTTAGCCGTTGTCCCGGCCGGCCCCGAGGAGCTAGAGTCCTTGCCGTAGCCGTACCACACCTTTTGCATGCAGTCTCACCGCGCGGCCATGGTCCCATGGACGATCCCCCATTCTTCCCGGCGCTTCATTCCCTGCTGCCCCCTCCACCGTCGCCGCCGTTCTCATCATCATCCCCGAGCCCCGGCGGCCGCCGCCGATGTCGCTGGAGGACACGTCCACCGGCCCGCACGGGGAGGCCACCGTCGACAAGAGCCTCTTCTGCTTCGCTCCCAACAACTCCGCCGTCACCGCCACCTCCTGCGGCGTCTTCGCCGGCGACAACCCGCTCAAGTTCTACTTCCCGCTCCTCCTCCACCATGCCTGCATCGTCTTCGCGCTCTCTCGCGCCGTCCACGCCCTTCTCCGTCGCGCCAATGTCCCCCTCGTCATCTCCCAGATCCTCGTACGTCTCCCTGAGCTTGCATATATTGGGTTTTTGTTCACGATCAATTCACATCCGAGCATTTCATGGAGATCAACTAAACTAATTGCACAGATGTGCATATATGCATACAGGCCGGCGCGCTGCTGGGGCCGTCGTTCCTCGGTAAGGTGCTGCCGCGCGCCGGCGAGCTCTTCGCGACGCCGGAGGGGTGGGTGCAGATGAACACGGTGGGAGGTTACGCCTTCATGCTGCAGATCTTCGTCGTCGGCGTGAAGACGGACCTCGGCATGATCGCCAAGTCCGGCAGGAAGGCCGCCGCCGTCGCCTTCTTCGGCACCGCCGCGCCGCACCTCGCCATGTACGCCGCCGGCGCCGCGCTCGGGGCGCGCGTGCCGGCGGAATGGAAGGCCAACTTCATGCTCACCAACCTCAACTCGTGGTGGTCGCTCTCCGCATTCGTCGTCGTCTGCTGCACGCTGGACGACCTCAACCTCCTCTCCTCCAAGCTCGGTCGCCTCGCCATGTCTGCCGCCCTCATCGGCGACTTCGCCAACACCTTCTCCATCGCCGGCGTCACGTCCTACCTCCTCGCGTCCAACCCCTCGGAGAAGATCCAGCGGATCGGCTTCCTTTCCTTCATCACCTTCTCCGTCTTCATCGGGCTCATGGCGTTCGTGGCGCGTCCGGTCATCCTCCGCCTCATGCGCGACGTGCCGGAGGGCGCCCTCCTCAGCGAGGCGCGCCTAATCGCCGTGCTACTCATCACCATCACCATCAGCTACGCCGGCGAGATCCTTGGACTCCATGCCACGTACGGGCCCTTCATGCTGGGGCTCATGCTCCCCGGCGGCGCGCCGCTCGGGGTCACCCTGGCGGAGCGGCTGGACCGGCTCGTCGCCGGGGTGCTCATGCCGCTGCTCTTCGCGCAGGGCGGCATGAGGCTGGACGTCTTCAAGCTCTCGGACGCTTCAACGTGCCTCCTCCTCGAGGTGTTCCTCGTCGTCGGCGCCGTCGCCAAGTTCGTCTCGTGCATGCTGCCGTGCATATGTTCCGGGATGTCGCGCCGGGAGGCCTTCATCGTCGGCCTCATAATGAACTTCAAAGGCATCACTGAGGTCGTATACGCCTCCGCATTCATGGACGCTAAGGTGTTCGACGAACAAGTGTACGCGACGTTCATGATCAACGTGCTGGTGGTGGGCGCGGCGACGGCGTCGGTGGTGAAGCACATGTACCACCCGGAGGAGAAGTACGTGGCGTACCGGCGGCGGACGGTGCAGCACAAGAAGCTCGGCGAGGAGCTGCGGGTGCTGGCGTGCGTGCACTCGCAGGCGGATGTGGAGCCCATGCTGGCGCTGCTCGACGCGTCAAGCCCGACGCCGGTGACGCCGGTCGCCGTCTACCTCCTCCACCTGGCGCCGCTCGCCGGGCTCACCACCTCCGTGCTCCGCTCGTTCAAGCACGGCGACCGCAACTGCGTGCCGTCGGGCGGCACCCACTCGGAGCACATCGTCAACGCGTTCCAGCTCTTCGTGGAGCAGCGGCCGCTGGGTTCGGCGTCGCTGCTCCCCTACGTCTGCATCGCGCCCTACGCCACCATGCACGACGACGTCTGCGCCGTCGCGCTCGAGAAAGGCGCCACGCTCATCGTCGTGCCGTTCCACAAGCGCCTCGCCATCGACGGGTCCGCCGAGAACACCACGGCCAACGCCGGCGCTGTCCAGGACGCCAACGCCAACGTGCTCACCTACTCCCCCTGCTCCGTCGCCATCCTCGTCGACCGGGGCAGCCTCTCCGTCGTGAGCGGCGCCGGCCCCGCGGCCGACGCCGACGGGTTCCCGCACCGCATCGCGCTCTACTTCCTCGGCGGGCCGGACGACCGGGAGGCGCTGGCGCTGGCGGCGTACATGGCCGAGGAAGCGCCGATCGGGCTCATCGTGTTCCGGTTCCTGCTGCCGCCGGAGTGGCGCAAGGGCGGCGACGCCGAGGAGGACCGGCTCGACGAGGAGGCCGTGCAGGAGTACGTCCGTCGATGGGTCGACGACCAGCGGGTCGTGTACAGCGAGCACGTGGTCAGTGGCTCCGACGAGATGCTCGCTGTCATCCGGGCGGCGTGCCCGGCGTGCGACCTGCTGATTGTCGGCCGGCGAGCGGACAGCCCTGAGTCACCGCTGACGGCCGGCATATCGGACTGGAGCGAGCACCTGGAGCTCGGCGTGCTCGGGGATCTGCTCACGTCGACGGACTTCGGGTGCCCGGTGTCGACGTTGGTGGTGCAGCAGCAGACCAGAGCCGCCGCCGGAGAAATTAGCATGTTGCCGAAGAAGAACACGGAGCAGCGGCCTGAATCTGACGGCCACGTTTGAAAAAGAACTGTGCAAAACTTTGTTTAGCTTTGTCTCTAGTTGTAATTTGTAAACCGTAATCAATGTAGTGTGTGTAGCATCTTGGTAGCTAGAATGCACTTGAAAGAGACAGAGAAAATTAGAAACATACGACTAGCATGCAGCTCCATACAAAGATTACGAATGAGAGCACCAAGGTTTAACCGACATTCCTTAAGATTTTAATTCACCGTATTCCAAAATTCTATTTCATAAGTTAAAAAAATTCTAATTCACCTGCCTCGGCCTGTGGTATTGACGAGGCCAACGAACTGCAGGCATTTGATTCGCATCTTCGAAATTACGGTGAAGGTTTCCTACGAAATTGTAAGAAGAAAGATCTCAAAACTCTAGGAATCAAGTTTGAACGAGGAAGGGGTAACGTATCATCCAAGATCTTGAAAACCAACCGATTGAATTCCCTTAAAATTAGACGGTATAGGGCCGGGTCAAATTACAAACCCAATGACTTGTTAACAGCCGGCTGTAATCAGACTATACGTACAGCGCGTGCACACGTGCGCCCGCGGCCACCGAACCCCCCCACTTGCCACTCACTCACGCGCGGGCCCCACAGGCAGAACACCCACTCGCGCGCGGGGCCCACCAGCCAGGTGACTGTTCAAACATTGGGTCTCGCGCTCGCTCGGTTCCCATTCCCATTCCTCCCGTTCTTCTCTAGGGTTCCCCCTGCCTCTCCCCATTCCGGCGATTTCGAGGTGATTCTCCGCTTCTCCAGCGCCGCCGCGGATCCCTGGTGCCGACGGCGACCGGGCGCGCACGGAGGTGAGTTCACGCTGCCGCCATGGCGTTGTCTGCTATGCCGCGGAACGCACGGATGATGATTTTTTTCGTTCGTTTGTTTTGACAGGAGCGCCTCGACGGGGAGGGAACCGCGAGGTGGGGCTTCAGGATCCCGGCGGCGGAGGCGAACCGCGAGGTGGGCGGTTTCAGGATCCCAGCGGCGGAGGCGAACCGCGAGGTGGGGCGGCTTCAGGATCTCGGCGACGGAGGCGAACCGCGAGGTGCGGCAGCTTCAGGATCCAGTAGCGGGAGGTGAACCGTGAGGGGGGGCGCCGACGGCGAATCCGCGCTGCAACGAATCGAAGGAGGTTAGTCCAGTTCATCTCGTCATGCGTTGATTGCATTTCTACATGCATTTCTACACAGAGAAGCATGGTGGGGATTCGTACTGGGCTTCGACCGGGGGGGGGGCATTTTCGTTTGATTTGTGGATTAGTTGGCAGGGGGGGTAAATCGAAGACATGTGCAATCTCTGTTAGGTTTTCTAGGTGGGGTTTGGTGGGATTTTTATGCTTTCGTCTGATCAAACGCTGAAAATTGGTCCGATTAGTTCTCTGTTTGTTGTGAAATATGTGGGAAAATTGTTTCTCTGTTAGGGTTTCTAGGTGTGATTATGTTTGTCTGAAATTACCAAGGAGCGAGAGCGTGCAACAGCCTTTTTGGTGTTATGAAGTGTTGTCAGTTTTGTTAGAGATAGACAGTGTTCATTTCAGATAAATTCGCCCCTATTTCAATAACTCGCTGCTGGCATGTAAGGAACCCATTGATGAACAGAAGAACTTGAAACCCTAGGCTAAGTACCTTGGTAGTAGAACCTCTAGCCTCCTTTGGCGGCTATCTGTAGAAATTTTTCCCCAAAATTTATCTGATTCAGCAACTACTGCTGTTGGTTATCCAAAGCCCCTTTTTTAGTTACTTCTCACCTTCTGAGTTACTATCTTAATTGTATTCTTTCTGCTCAGTCCATTTTTTACATCAGACTGCCTAGCTAATTCATTTGTTTCTGCTTCAGCATATTATGCACCCCATGCTATTAAGTCCATATGCAATGCAAGTACCGCAACTGATAAATGGGTTCATTCTGCAGGTTGAGTGTCTAAGAAGCCTGACGAATCAAGCAGGAGAGATAGGGGGGTAGCAGGAGGTTGGCAAGAGGGTGCATTATTTCGAGGAGCGATTCAACTCGCAATCTGGTGAGCTTCAACATTTTTGCCCATACAGTGTGCTGGTTAAGGTTTTACTTTTCATGTGTATATGTGGTTTTATAAATTGGATCATACCATTTTTTATATGTTTTAAGCAAGTCACTATACTTATATAAGCAAATAACTGTTAGTAGTCAGCCAAAGTATTGTTGTTAGTCAGGCAAAGTACTGCTGTTAGTCAGGAATTTTCACTTTTAGCACTTTTTTATCAGAGCAAATTAACTTGTTCATTAGTTCATGATGTATCACATCATTTTGCTTTTTTTATGAGCTCTAGGCTTAATTAGTGCTAAAAATGAACTGTAGATGTCAGATTACGTCCCATGTTTTTTTTGATATGCAGATGCTCAAAAAATGAATTGAAATCGTTGTATATACAAAATTTAGCAAGCTATAGAACACCATCACCGCACTGAATTTCATGCTTTGCATATACAAATTTTAGCAAGCTTTAGGCTATATTCAGTTGTTGTGCCCATAGCTTTTTTCTTCATCACTAGTTTTTTAACATCGGCTCCAGTTGTCATTAGTTGATCATTTTTTGTCCTTTCTCTTTTCTAACAGTAGATTACATTACATGTCAATGGAGTTCTTTTTGCATGCGTGTCCTGTGTTAGATTATAATCATTTTTTTCGCATTACACATGTTTTTTTGCAGAGAGAATTTGTTGCTGTTGAAGGGTGCGAGGGAGGGGGGAGACTTGGACGCCCTAAGGTGAGACATGCATCCATTTTTCCTTTTTTTAATCACCCGGCTTTGTCTTGATTGTGTGTACTCAATTGCCTGCTTTCAACCAATAAAATTGATGGCTAATTACTATTAAGCTGCATACTGAATAAGTTTAAGTTGCAGTTTTTTTTGCTTCACAAAGCATAGAACAATTGACTTGTTTATTATGAATTTTGGTATCCTGCTTCACATTGCATAGAAACAACCATTTTTTACATTGATTACAACATCTAAAGTAGGGTCTACCGATTTCTTCTTCCAAAACTGGTTGTTCTTTTTTTTTAGCTGAACTGTGCCATCTGTTTTTATTTTTATGTTCCTTGGCCTAATGATTAGGTCGAAACCATGTAAGCATAGCCAACAAAAATCCACCAGAGTGGATTGGGCAGAGCGATTTTTTTCCGTATCGCTTGTGCGCTGTAACCCCGGTGTGGTGGCACTACATGGTTGACTTAATCATCAGGCTTAGGAAATCTCTATATTTTTACTTTTCTTTTGTTTATTCACAATCTTAGTTTGACTCTAATCCAAATTTTTTTTCGCGCATGACACATGTACCTCTACACAAAATTTGTTGCTGCTGAAGGGTTTTCTTCGAGGATCAACAGAGGAGGGAGCGAGGGGGAGGGGGGAGGAGACCTGAACACGCGCTAAGGTGAGACATGCATCAACAGTTTTTGATTTGGTTGTACCCATTTGCCTGCTTCAACCAGTAAAATCGGTGGCCAATCAATGTTAAATTGCACACTGAATAAGGTTAAATTGTTGTACATGTCCATTTGCCTGCTTCAACCAGTAAAATCGGTGGCCAATCAATGTTAAATTGCACACTGAATAAGATTAAATTGATGTACATGTGTATCATCAGTTTTTTTGCTGCTAGTATCAGTATGTCAGTTTTGAATTTATTTTGTGCTGCTAGTAGTTTTTGTTTTAACAAACGCATAGAACAACCGATTTTATTTTACTATGCAGTAGCACTCGCTTCACGCTGAATAGAACAACCTTTTTTTGCATTGTCCATTTTTCTCCCACTCTGGCCTAATGACCGCTGCGAACTGTGTAAGCATGGCCAACAAAAATCCACCAGAGTGGATTGGGCAGAGCGATTTTTTTCCATATCGCTTGTGCGCTGTAACCCCGGTGTGGTGGCACTACACGGTTCAAACTGTCATTAGGCCAGAGATTTATTTGTAGCTTATATAGATTTTTTTCACACACACACCCCCCTGCAACAATCATATACTAACTGGGTGTGTTTTTTCCACTACCATTTTTTGTTGCATGCACACATGTTTGCCGCATATTATTTTTTTATCGGGGGCAGTTTGAAGTTGAGAAAGAAAGCAATCCTGGTGCAATGCCTAGAAGAAAGAAGAATGCTCCAGGACGCCCACCAAGGACAAATGCGGTAAGCTCACTCACACAAAATGGTGCAGCACAAAGCACAATACTTGCTTTTTTTTCTCACAAACTGATTTATTTGATTATGGTACTTTTTTTTGTGTGCCCCTCTCCCCCTTCTTTTCTTTGTAGGGTCTGAGGAATAGGGCATCACCTTCCAGACTTGTTAAGCTCTACGAGCACATGTCAGTGAAGCAGTGGGAGATGGTCGAAGATGTTAATTTTGGAGGGCTTCTTCAGATTGCATGCCACACCATCCCTGCAGATTTCGCAAAATGGCTTATCAAGGATTGTTTTCAGCCTGATACTATGGAGCTGGTGCTACCTGGGAGGGGCAGGATTGCAGTGACTGAGCAGTCTGTCTCACATGCATTGGGTTTGACTAACAGCGGGGAGGAAGTCAAGTATGAACTTCAAGCTGAAGCAATCAAATTCATCCATGACAAGTACAACATTGTGTTTGGAACAGCTCCAAGGATAGAAGCCATATGCGAAAGGGTCAGGGAAAACAAGGAAGCAAATGAAGATTTCTTGAGGTCTTTTCTGATGATCGCTATATCAACATTCCTATGCCCTCCAACGAGCCTGGGAATAAGCCCGAGATGCTACCCAGAATTAGTAGATTTGTCACGTGTTAAACATCTCAACTGGTCACAATTCGTCGTACGTCAGCTGAAGGATGCTGCTTCAAAGATCAACAAGAAAGCATCTGTCAGGGGATGCATCCTCGTCCTTGTTGTAAGTACCTTCTGCTTCCCATACATTTTTTTCTGCAATTCAAATTAAAAATGCAATGGTTTTTTAGTTCAGAAGTCACTCATATAGTCATAGTTTACTAAATTAAAAATGCAATTGTTTTTTTGGTTGGACAGCAACTTAGCACTGTTGGCACTCCAATTATACTCATTTTCAGCCCTTTAATTTGACTGTTATGGAAAACCAACTTACTAGCGCGCGCACACACACAGCCCTATTATCTGTTAATTTTGATGTGAAGGGATCTGTTACTATTGCCTCTGTTACTATTTGATGTTTTCTTTAAGTTGGGGCGTGTGATTTTTTGCAAAATGGCCTCCCCCCTCTGACCCCCACTCCCCTTCTATATTCATGTATCATTACTATCTTGTATCTGAGGCATGGAGGTGGGAGGATCTTCTAGCCCCTATATAGCTCACTTGCATGGCATATATATTTCATGCAATTCACTTGCTTTGTTGGCGTTTTGAAGCCGTTGTTTGTATTTTATAAAACAATCATGCGTGCCTTTTTTGCCAGCACCAGCCATAAACTAAAGGTGCTATTTTTTGTGTGGCAACTTGCAGCAAGCCACACAATATACACTTATCATAGTATATACATAGTAGAATGCTAAGGCACCTAGTGTTTTTCTAATGTGCTCTTAGTAGAAAGAAATTTGGGAGTGTCTCCTCTCCTGCCGGGGGGGGGAGAAGGGGTTTTTGGTTCTTGTGTTTCTGTGTCATGTCCCAGATATGCTGGCAAGCTGTCTTTTTTGGAGGCATGGCAGTGGCATGATCCCATGCATCAATGCCGACCCTAATCCCTGTACACTTCATTAAACTAGGCTACATAGAGTAGCTAGTTAGCCAGACATCAACTTAGATTTTGTCAGGCAGCAACTTATCATTGCTTATAATCCAAGTAGGATCATGTTAGTCTCCAATTTAGTTGTTTTTGAAAAAACCAGCTCTCAACACACAACTTTTTTTTCATCGGTTCTTACTGTGGTTTTCCCCTTTTCTCTTCTTTCTTCTGCCCCCACAGATACTATACGCGGATGCACTGGACGCTCCCAGATTGAAAATACCAGATATAACCCCTAGAGTAGCAGCATGGTCGCTGAAACTGTTGGATGAGCTTATTAAGCTAGACACTAACAATGATGGATCATTTGAGAAACTTAAGGTATGGAGCAGCAACGCAAACGTTATCTTTCTCCCGGTTTTCCTTTTTTGCCAACAAACACCAGCCCTGATTATGATTTCTTTTTTTGTTCTTCCGCCTTTTCAGCTCAAGCAGTTACCAAATACAATGGTCCAGGAGTCACTATTTAGGCCGGAAGATATTCTTCAATTTGTGGCTTCAAAAGTACCCGAAGGAATGCCAGCCCAGGTAAACTTGGCTGTGTTTTTTTTCATGTGCAGCACCATCCTGCATGCCCGGCGGATTGCCCATGATTTTTTTCTCGGTTACCTCATGCAGGATACGAGGAACATTTCTGATGCTATAGGCAAAATGCTGTGTGGAATGACAGTTTTGCTGGGCTCTTTTGTCAAGGAAGTTGGTGCAGCGCGAATGCAGTCACAAGATACAAGTGGTCCTAGTTTAAGGAGATCAAAGAGGCAAAGGTCCATCCGAATCGAAGAACTAGAAGACGAGGAAGAGTCTGATCAGGACCACGAATCGGATGATGAAGAAGAAGATGAATGGGAAGATATAGACACCGAAGAGGATGAAGAAGATGATGGAGGAGAGGAAGATGGGCAGGTAGATGGAGAAGATGGAGAAGAAGAGGAAAATGACGAAGAAGAAGCAAGAACAAACAAGCAAAGTTCCAGCGATGCACAAGCCAACAAGCCATCTTCAAAGCGCTGCAGGTCGCTGAATAGTGACAGGAATAGGGAGGAAGGTCCCCGTGAAGGCCATCATGCGATGCACACAGCAGATGGAGATTCAAAGGACGACGACGAAGATGATCACATCCCGCTGATTAAAAGGCTACGGACGCTCAAGTAAGTGATTGAGCCAGTCCCTTTAGAGACAATCCGACCACCCCTAGCCAAGGACAGAAGGTCGAGGTTAAAGCTGCCTGAAACTTCAATAGTTCATCCCATTGATCCCAGATCAGCAGCAAATCAGCTAGTGAGTGCAGCGACAAGAGGAGCATGTCAGCTGACGATGCATGCAAAAGAGAAGCGCAGGCACTGCCGATTGCAAGGAGTAATTCCCTAGACTTCACACCACCTGAAATCAACTTGATGAAGTTTATTGATGAACAAGATCCAACCCCACCGGAAGAATAGCCCTCAAAATCAAAACTACCTGTAGGACAGACCCCATAGCAAACTCCAGCTGCAGGACAACCCTCAAACCAAAACCCATCCCCCTCAAATGCCTTTTGGCTCAACGAGCCAGGGTCTGTGTGGTGCTTGGATGAGCTGACAGAAGAGGCATTAATGGAAATAGAAGAAAATGACATACAACAGCTCAAGATGAAGAACGCCCAAGATACACAGAATGCCCAATCAAGTGAGCCCAACTCAAGCCACAAGGATTCAGTGTTAAGAAGCAGTGAGCAGTCAGTAGAAATAATAGATGACAAAAGGGCAACACCTATAGACGCAGCAGCAGTAGCGGCAAAAGGAAAGGAACCATTATCAGCAAACTCATCGGTGACACCAGCATTCAAACCAGCACCCACGAGGAGGCCGAGGAAGGCTGCTGTGCTGAAGTCACCGTACGCTGATAATGCAACCAAAAAGAAATTTCACTGCAGCAAGGAAGTATGCCAGCTCTATGACTCAATTTTGCAAACACATGCACACCCGGACAGATCAAGTGACCTAAAGAGCGAGGAGTATGTGCTCTTTCTTTTCATCTTCCCCATCGACCAGATTTCCTAATGCTCCAGTTTATGTAACCTAACTTTTTTTCTGATCTCTTCCTTGTTTGCCACCACAGGATTATAATCATCAATTTCTGGCCCACCCACATTTTCCTGAATGAGCTTGCAAATTCAGTGAAGCCCGGCGGAGATCTAATCAACACAGTTGCAGAGATTGGTATATATGCAATCAACCCCCTAAGGGCAGGGGTGCTGTGAAACGGATCATGCCGCTACGCATTGCCGTGAGTGCTCCTTGTCTACATGCATACATTTTTTTAGTTTGTTTCAGAACCATATAATATTTAACAGTTTTTGCACATATAACAACATAATTTTTTTCCAACTAATCTGTACAGGGATACCTATTGAAAGGCAATCTAGAGAAGGCAGGAATCAAACATTTATTTAACAAAGGCACAAATCATCTTGACCACAGGCACATGGTATGTGGTCTATTTTTTTTCTACAACAATCTGAGCTGTTTTTTAGCAGAAACTGCCAGATTATCACAGCACATAAAAATCGCTACACATGAAACACATAACTGGCAGACAAAAACAAGTATTGTGCTTGCTGATTTGATTAAAATTGGTTACAATCAGAAATCACGATGGGTAAACTAAGGCTACAGATTTGGTCCTGCACTTTCTTTTGCTAAACGAGGTGCACACAAGCAAGTCAAAAACACCTGCTTTCTTTTTCTTGCATTACATGAACTTTTTTCTTTTCCAGTATACAAAAACCCGCTGCACTTTTTTTATTTTTTAGTATTATGTGTATACGGAACACTTGCTTTTTTTCATCTAAAAACAGCAGCAAATAATGCAAGTCATGTTCCCTGTACTTCAAGTCATCAAGGTAAAAGATCTTAGTGATGTTGGGCATTACTTTCTCTTGGTGCTCAACATACGAAACGCCCGATTTGAAGTGCTCGACTCCATGAGAACACTTGAAGACACCAACCTAAGGACTTGCTGCGACAAACTACTGGAATCAATCAAGAAGCTTTGGAGCGAACACTACTCAGATTCAAAAGTGCAGATCCAAAATTATGAAGCTATCTCCATCACTGTCCCACATCAGAAGAACAAGTACAAATACTCCTTCCACTTCTTTTTTTTATGCATTAGCAAAACCTGTACTAGACTAGGAACAAGCATAGCAGATCTGTTAACTTTTTTTGTTTTTGCAGCCATGATTGCGGCTTCCATATGCTGATGCATGCTGAACATTGGGATGGACATACAGTTTGCAATTTCAGCCACAAAGATATGCCCAACATCAGAAAGCTTCTCACACACAAGTGGTTTACGCACGAAGAAAATGAGACGCAGTGGCGGCATAAATTTTTGCCTAGACAGTGAGGTATGTATGCAATCCCACCCAACAGCAACTTAGCACACAAATCACTGAAATTTATGTTAATTTCGCACACCAGCTTATATGAGTGTAACAAGCAACTCCAGTTATAGCATATATACTGCATGTGTGTGTGTATAATTCGCTGTCGCAGCATATTTTCGACTGCTGATGCAGCTACTTTTTTTTAGGTACACTATTTTTGTTTAGTCAACTTAAACTTAACACATTCCAACTCTTGTACCCCGAGCGACCAACTTAATTTAAAATTAGCGACCAACCATGTGGGTCTGGTACAGCAACTATACATTATCCAGAACCAATTTTCGCTCCACCACTACTTTTTTTTTACACAACTAAGCAGGAACTAGGCCCAAGTCAAGCCCTCCCTCCTCTACTTTCTTCGGGCAACGTGTAATATTATGTTCTGTAGACTTGCACCTGCTGCATCTATTTTTCCTCTTATTAGACTGCGCATTCATCCCTTTCTTCATCCTCTTCTCCTTCTTGCACCCTTTAACTCTTGATCTTGGCGGGTTATCCACCTGTACTGGCAAGCCACCCTCCATATCAACAGCACCTACATCACAAATCATTTTTAAGACATCTATTACAACTATCAAGCCCATATCAGAACCTGCACTTTTTATACATATATAAGCAATTAGTATGATCAACACAGCTACCTTCTTGGGCAGGGGCATCAGCAGCTGCCCCCGATCCCCCAACCTGTGCATCAACAGCTGGGGTAGAGGTAGACGGTGCGATGCTGGCACCGCCCCACTGCTCACTTGTTTACGAGCCTTTCTTTTCTTCTTTAGCTCATTTAGCTTAGACCGCATAATCTTTATGTGATCCTGCATGGCCTTATATGCTTCAATAGACATACAACCATCTGCTGCCAAACCTGCAAAAGCTTTAGACAGATTTGTGAACCACAGAGTCCTTCGCCCACTCAAAGGCATGCCACGGGCTACTAAGTCCGGCTGAACAAGCATATTAGCAGCATCTCCACCCTCCGTTGTGGCCACAAGCGGCTCCTGAGCCCACCTCTCAAGTATATAGTTATCTGGAATGATTTTAATTCCTAATGTGATGAACACCTTCAGAATGTGGCAACAAAGAATACCATCCCTATCAAACTTGCAGCATTCACAGTAGTAACTTTGCTCATCAACAATTGCTGTCACAATATATTCTCTCCTGCCATAGCCATAGACACGTGTGTTGTTAGGTACCAACCTGTAGTGGACCTCGCTCTCTTGATTCACATCATATTCTGCATGTTTTTCAAACTCTTTCGAAAACCTGTAGAATAGCTTCTTCGTGTAGATAGTAGCAGCATGACGCTCTATAGGAAATCTCGACCATCTCCTCCTGTCTTTATCATCTGTTTTAAATTCCTCCCCATCCTCAGCAACATGGATTTTGTCTTGGATCTTCTGGTATTGCTCGACAAAATGTAGTATTGACATATTTGGGTTCACATATGTCTTCAACACTGCATTGAATCCCTCACTGTGCTGAGTTGATTGTAGGAATGGAAAAAATGAATGCATGAAGAATGCTGGGGCAAAAGTGCTCCTAAGGGCATACAGGTGCTGAAAATGTTCATTGCCCTGCAAACCGTACTTGTCCAGCATAGCAGCCCATTTTGCCTCAAATTCAGTCAGAGTAACCGTGTGGTTCATGCATTCTTTGAAATCATCTTCCAACTCTTCATCTTGATCAAGGAGCGGACCTATAGTCCCTGAAAATTTGTCCATAATGTGGAAGCGGCAGTTTCTGTGTGTAGAGTTAGGGAACACTAGCGCAATGGCATATCTCATAGCAGCGTCCTGATCTGTTATAATATTCATGGGAGTCTTTCCCTTCATAGCATCCAAGAATGCTTGAAATAGCCACACATAGCTAGGTTTTTTCTCATCCCTCAAAAATGCACACCCCAACTGAATTGATTGCCCGTGCTTGTTGATTCCAATGAATGGAGCAAATGGCATATCATACATGTTGGTCATGTAGGTAGCATCAAAAGACACACAGTCATGGTACAGATCAATGTAAGCCTGCCTTGCCGCACTATCAACCCAAAAAATACTCTCCACCCTGTCCCTGTCATCCAATTTTACTTTGCAGTAGAAATTTGGATCCTCTGCTTGTATCTCCCTGAATCGGTCTATGGCTTGCTGCATGTCTTTATACCTGTCTGTCCTCGAATATTTGACCTAAAGTTGCTGATGTCTTTTCCTCCATATGGCACAATCTGTGCAGATCCATACATTTCATTCATAAGTTGCATGATGCGTCCAGAGGTCAAGTTGCACCCATGCAATAGGGTAATAAACTCCTTCTCTGCTTGCGGGATCCCTTTGTGAGATCTTAGGAACTTTTTTAGAGAAGGTTTGACAACCACATCATGGTTGTGGTCAGCCAAAAAATAGGTCACATGCTACCTATTCTCTATGAGATTAACAATCATCCTTGCTTTGCATCCTGTGTGCAACATCTTTTCTCTCTTCCTCTTTTTTCTACCATCAAGCTTCTTCTTCTTAACCTCTTCTCCGTCAACATCATCTTCAGAGTCAGACTCAGTCCCAGTAGAGCTGTCATCATCCGCTTCTTCCTTAGCTTTTCTACCATGACCCTCCTTATTGCACACATATATCACTTTGCGCTGCTGCCTTGATGAAGTCGAGAGCCGTGTAGCACTTATGCGAATTGAGAAACCAATTCTCTTTGCATAAGCATTGTAGTAAGATTTTGCTTTCTCTTTAGTACCAAAAGTCTGCCCAGTATGTGGGACAGGGGGTGTGCACCACACCTCTTCAGCAATATCATCAGGATCTTCATCACCTTCTGCTATACCATGCAAGCTTTTTTCTTCAGCAAACAAGGTAGTTGGAGCAACGTACTGACTGTCACCAGGATTAGAGATATCGCCCACCTGTGCGTGCACAGCAGCGACGTCAAGCTTGTTGCTGGCACAAGGACCCTGCAGCTGATCATTGGATCCCCAAACAGCAACTGCCGACTCCTTTTGTGTAAAAAATGCTGGTTCCACAGCTTCCAAATCAATGAAGTCAAGATCAAATTCAGGTGGCAATTGGTTCAAGTCCATTTGTACCTTGATATAACCAACCAACATAAGTCAGTTAAACAGCCAGGGAAATAAAAACAAAGAGGCATGTTCGCATAGTAGTCTAGCCAACTATGTGGCGGTGTTCATAGATATATGTTTATTTCCCCCTTTCAGCTCAGTTAAACAGCCAAAAGAACAAAAAAATCCAGACATGCTATCATACCAAGCTGAACAACTATGTTATCACTAGAACTGCTCTATATAGTGTCATGCAATTTAATTCATTTTTGGCAGCCAGTTTAAAAAAAGCATAGAGCCATGTCAGTGTACTAATCTAGGCAACTACACTAATCTTGTATAGTTAGTATAGTGATGTCAACAACCATATCCTGCACCAGTTTCTTGCAGCACTTGTGTACTATTCTAGACAGCAGCATTATGCTCACTAACTATACCTCCCTTTTTCCTGTGTTTTTTTTTTGCAGATGGACAACTGAACAATATGCAGATGGCCTGGAGAGATAAGTTGGACATATACAGATGATGTACATAGCAAAAGCAGGACTCAACTACAGCAATTCCCAATCATGACAGGCAAACCAAAAACCCAAATTGCGTGCGACGCGAGTATGCACCAGGTTCTTCAACCACATCCCATCATTTTTTATGGGAAAAACATGCTAAAACATGCTGAATCGTCTTTTACCTGGATGGTCGTCCCCTACTTTTGGGAATTTTCGTTTGCGTGGTGAAAATTGAATGAAGAAATTGTTTGGATTTTGTTGTGGATCTGGAATCGATTTTTTGCCCAACTTTGGGGATATTTTTGCCCGGATTTCCGCCCTGCCGATCTAGTGAACTGCTGAAAGATGCTCGAACGTACCTGGATGTCGATTTCGCCCTGGCGCTTGATTTTTCTGTTGCACTTTTTTGGTTGCCTGGGGGATTGAAAATCGTCGATCCTGTTCCGGTGACCCCTGTTTCGCGCCGCCACCCAGCGACGCGACAGCGCCTCCAGGACCGCGAAATCCCCTAGGGTTACGAGCCACCCGCGCGCTGTGTATTTTTGCCACCAAAAAAACGTTGGGCCCAGTAGCGCCAAAATCTAGGACGGGGGTACACGGCCGTGCTATTTTTGGAAAGAAAGACCCATGAAAAGTGCAACTAGGAGGAAAGTACAGCCGGCTGTATCCTAACCCAAATTACAGCCGGTTGTATTTTAGCCGCGTCCAATTACAAAACTTGGGATTGATCTCAATACAATTTGTGTGGAATTTAGGGTCGTCGTCGGCGAGGTACGTGTACGTCCGGCCACCTGCCATGGACTGGACCGACGGCGTGTCCTGTGCTCTGTCCCTGTATTCAAATCCGCCCCCGTGTTCTTCAATGCCGGACCTGAACCGCCGTCACTGCTCGCCCCTCCAGAGATTCAGGATCCTGCAGACCTGCAAGGCTGCAACTGCAAGTGCCATGGAATTCCATTCCTCCAATCCAACGACAAGGGACCACGCTGCTTCGTCGCAAGTCGCAACGGCACTCACCACCCAAACCCAGCCAATGATGACACCAACAACCAAACTGCCGCCTCCTAAATGCCCAGCACGCGCCAAGCATGCGCTTCCCACTGCAGGCATTCAAATTCCATCAGCAGCACAACACGAGTACGGCGATCAGGGCGGACGGAAACGGAAGGTGTCAATCTCTGAACCTGCACTTCCATTCCAGATTTTCAGTCGTCTCTGCAAGTGTCTGAATCCTGAAATTTGGCAATTTTCCTATCAAGAATGATCATTGAACTGCATGTTCTAGTTTTTTTCCATGAAATTCATTCGTTACAAGAAGTGAGTACATTCGAAAGGTACATTAGATTGAAGAACAAGCATGCGTTCACAGCAGTGAGTAGTGACCAGAGCCAGAGAGGTCGTCACACAACATCAGTGCCATGAGGCAGTAGTTATTAGGTGCTAACTGCTGGCAGATTGTGAGATCAACTGCTGCTCCTAACTATTTCTACAGGTAAACCAACAGCTTAATTACTACTAGCAATGCAAGCTCCTGAGGAAGGAGCTGGAACTCAAACAAGAAACAATGGCGGCGGCTACCGAGCTAGTAGCTAACCGAGATCACTGGCTGTTACTCCAACCAACACTAGTAACAGCAGGCCAGCAGAAGGCGGTCTCTGAAGCTAAAAGCAGCACACGCTGATCACCGGGTGGTGCCGAGCTGCTGCAGCACGGCGGCCATGGCCGGGCGCTGGGCGGGCTCCTCGGCGGTGCACAGGAGCGCGACGCCGGCCAGCTGTGCGGCCTCGGGCCGCGAGAACCGGCCGCCGAGGCGCGGATCCACGAGGTCGTCCAGCCTTCC
Organism: Cenchrus fungigraminus; assembly: GCA_036936925.1. Lineage (NCBI taxonomy): Eukaryota > Viridiplantae > Streptophyta > Magnoliopsida > Poales > Poaceae > Cenchrus > Cenchrus fungigraminus. The sequence goes on along the minus strand of CM072769.1, from coordinate 41,438,888 downwards.
CCCGGGCTCGGCGGCGGCGCCCAGCCGGAGGTGCGCCGACACGGCGCGCCGCCCCGTCAGGACCTGGAGCACCACCACGCCGAACGCGTACACGTCGCCCTTGTCGGTGGACCGCCCCGTCGTCGTGTACTCCGGGGCCAGGTAACCCATGGCCGCGCTGTCCTTGAGCGTCGAGAACACCACGTCGTCGGCCAAGAGCTTGTGCACGCCGGCGCCGGTGAGGTGGGGGACGAACAGGTGGTCGATCAGGACCTTGTCTGCCGAGATGCTCTGGTGCACGAGAGCGGGCTTGTTTGGTTTGCTGCTGTGGAGGTAGTCGATGCCTGAATGAACAATTCAAATGAAGTTTAGTTCAGAAAGCCTAGTAAGTCTGAACATAAGCATCTCTGATGAATGCTGATGCCACAACAGAAAATAAAATGGAGGTGCTGAATTATACCTTTGGCAATGCCCTTGATGATGGAGACCCGCGTAGCCCAGTCGAGGACGGTCGCATCCGTGTCGCCATCCTTGACATCGAGATACCGCGAAAGGCTCCCATTCGCCATGAATTCGTAGATGAGGAAGCATTCCCCTCTTGCCCGGGAACGGCAGAAGCCCCTCAGGCCGACAAGGTTCTCGTGCCGCAGCGACGTGAGCATGCGGAGGCCTTTCAAGAAGTCGGCCTCCTCTGACTTGCAGCTGCTCTTGTTGATGCTCTTGACTGCGACGACCGAGCCATCCCGCATGATCCCCTTATACGTCGCTGCGAAATTGCTCTTGCCAAGTAAGTTCACATCCGAGAAGTACTGCGTTGCGCACTCCACCTCTTCGAGATTGAACCTCACACTTGGGGAGCCCTCAGAGGACAGCCTCACTCCATGCTGTGACCCCTCAGATGAAGTGTCCCAGCCACTAGAGTACTCAACATTGATCAGTGAGGAGGCACTTCTCTGACATGTGTCCTTTGACTGGTCCAGGCTAAGCCGGCCTTCCAAATGCTCAACAGAACTGCCAACCTTCTGCTTCTGGCGACGGTGCCATGAGAACACGGACAGGCCACAGGCTGCTGCTCCGGCTACAATGATGATTGTTCCAGCAATAACGGCCCCTGCGGAGAGTGTCGAAGCTTTTGAACAACCTCCATTGTCACAATTTCTCTTGGGGTCAGCTGTCTTTTGAATTTGTTGGGGCTTGACAGAGGTTGATTCGGGTTTATGGGGCATTTTGCCATCGTCATTGCCATCATCAGGACAGGGTTTCAAAGAATCAAACTGTGCTCCACATAGCTCTGAATTGTTGTCATATCGAAACCCCTCATGCAACTTCTTCAGACCTACATCATCAGATATTCAGATTTTTTTCAGATAACAAAGAAATTGGACAGTGACATCAAGTAACAACGTCATTGCTGAGTTGTACTAATTACCAGATGGCACACTTCCTGAAAGCGTGTTGTTCCGGAGGTTCAGTGTTGACAGCTGAGGTATCTCGGCAAGCTTGGAAGGGATGGAGCCAAATAGCTGATTGGAGCTCAAGTCCAGCCGTGTCAGTGCCGGCAAGTCCCCGAGGCATGCCGGTATTGCGCCAGTGAGCTGGTTGGACTGAAGGGCAAGAACAGTGAGCTTCTTTAGCTGACCCAGCTGAGTTGGAATGCTCCCTGACAACTGGTTGTAGCCGAGCTGCAGTACTGCGCAAAGAAAGGAACCATTTTTGAGCTATCTACCATTAGAGGTGGACATTATTGCTGCAAATTAACTTTGGTAGGTTGATCTACTCAATTTTGGGCAGGCCAGTTTGATCCTGAAGCAGACAGAGAAGTGATGCCAATTATGAACTGTAGAACAACAGGAGGAAAACTGTAGGTGCAGTGTAATTACAGAACACTGACGAAATCCAACACACTAATGGAATTTTGGGCAGAATCCAAGCTTCTTTTGTGTCAGTAACCAACTTTAACCCACGCAAAAGAAGGCATATCATGACACACAGTACATCAAGGTAGCCGTACAATCAAATCCGCAAAGGCCAAATTGTACTGACAGAAAAAAACAAGCTTTGTGTCGTTTCATTCATGTGTGGATGTCCTGAGTTCTTGTAGCCTCTACCCTCTAGGCCAAATGGAAGAAGCACAAGAATGAGAAAGGACAAAACCAATTCCGGCTTCCCATTCCGTTTCCTAAAAATGGGTGGTTGTGTTTGTTCACTAGCCCAAATTCAAAATTCAAATTGCCATCATTTTTTAAGCTTATGAGAAGAAGCACCTGAGATGAATTAATTGACCATTCACGCGCACGAATGCACACCTGGAACTCCAAAACTACTCAGCATTTGAAATAAACCATTTCATATTGACATATTGTACCGTTAAGCTACCAATAATCGATGGAAGAAGTGGGTACCTTGGAGGCTGGCGAGTCTGCCGAGCTCGACGGGGATGTCCCCGGACAGGTTGTTGACGCCGAGGTAGAGCTCGGCGAGGTCCGGGAGCCCGCCGAGCTCCCTTGGGATGGCGCCGCCGAGGTCGTTGTAGTGGAGGTAGAGTCCGGTGAGGCCCGGGAGCATGGCGACGGCGGGCGGGACGGTGCCACCGAGCCCCTTCCCCTGGAGAGAGATGGTGGCGACCCTCCCGCGCGCGTCGCAGGTGACGCCCTCGAAGTAGTCCCCGCGGCCGCAGGGGTCGCCGCCGCGCGCCCACGAGGCGAGCGCACGCCCCGACGGGTCCAGTGACTCCTTGAGGTCCATGAGCGCGTCCACCTCGGCGTTCCGGGAGGTCGGGGAGGAGGACGACGTCGCGGTGGCGGAGAGGAGGAGGAGAAGGACGAGGAGGTGGAGGAGGCGGCGGGGGAGCGAGCTCCGGCACGCCATGGCGGAGTGGCAGAGAGTGGACAGTGGACAGTGGACAGTGGAGTGAGGTCTTGGGCGGTGTGTGGAGGTGTGGGAATCCTGAGGTTTATAGGGGGGTGACGGTAAAAAAAGTTGGAGGACTCGAAAGGCGTTTGGATGGGGTAGTAAAAAAAGGTGAAAAGGGGAGGGGGTTTATCGGGATTGTAGTTTTTAACCATGATTGTGTCGCTGCTGCAAAAATACAAAAAGGTTGGGGTGGTGAGGTGTACTACTAGACGCTGGTGTAAACGACGGATCAGATACTGTATCAGTTGTGGAAGTACACTGCTCAAGATCAGTACTCTTGTGTTGTGTCATGGACTCGTATGGGTCAAATTTAGAATGGGACATGGGCCAGGTGTCATGGGTCAAAATGATTCGGCAAGCTAAAAAATTTGGTGTCATTTTTTCTTTTGAAAATTTGGCGTCATTTGTCGAGCTCTTTTTTTTTTCCAACAACTTCGGGGGAAGATCCCCACCTACTTGATTTCATTGATCGAATGAAGACGGCATAATACAAGTCAAATCTCTGGCATACCAGGGGGGATTACATAAGATCTCAACCATGTGGCGAGAGGCAAGGAGAAGTTTACAGAAGGGAAACCAGGAGAGAACTCCAGTCACTGCTACAAAGCCATAAAAGCCAAAAGGCAACAGAAAAAATATGAAGAAGCTACAAAGCATTCTACCAAAAGTCCGTGCGAGAACTACCAAACACCTTGCTTGCTAGGTCCATCGTAGCCGACTTGCCACCACAACACCCCTCGCAGCTACGCCGCTCTGTGACCACCCTCCAACGATTTCAGAGAGTTTGCCACTAGAATGGGAGCTAAGGCGGGGGAGAAAAACTAACCAAAATATCACCAGAAACAACGATCTCCCTTCGAGCTGAGGGGAACACCAGTAGATGTGCATCCAGGTGCTACATGCCGCGCATCCAATGCCCTTTGGGGGGAGGAAGCCCCGAAGGAGGGATGGCCAACAAAGCAACATCCGGCATATGATTCTGACATCCCGTCAACAAGGAGAGCGCCGACGAAGTAGAGGCGTCACCAGCAAACACTCACGAAACCTCAGTGGAAACCAAGTAGCATTAAAAGTCTTCTAAATTGCTGCAAACACGAAGGAGGCAGTGGTTATCCATAAAAGCCACTACCAAGCAACTTACTTGCCAAGGACAGTAGAAACATGTGGCCGAGATATTTGTAAGGCCTTGTTTAGCCGTGAAGAATTTTGTCAAAATAAATGTCACATTAAATTTACCGATACTAATTAAGACAATTAAATATTACCTAATTCTGGCTTCCCATTCCGTGCACTCTTGCGTCGTGTCGTGGACTCATATGGGTCAAATATAGGAATGGGACACAGGCAATGGTGTTACCAGGATTTTGACATATAGGGAGCCATGTGAACAACATAGGAGTGTCTAACTTCAAATTAAACATGAGCGAGGTGTCATGGGTCCAAAATTTTGCAAGCTAAAAAAATTTGGTGTCATTTAGCAAGCTCTGCTGAGGGATAGTAGAAAAGACGTCCCCCAGATAGAATCAATGGAGTTGTTTCTGAGGTTGTTGAGTTGGTGAAATGTGGTGGAAATAAATAGTAAGTGAATTGTTTGGGAAAAAAGTGGTTGGGCCGTGTGCTGTGAGATGGTGAATAGTGAAAAAATTATTGTGGTGTTTAGTTTGGAAAAAGTGCTGGAGATGTGATGGAATGAATAGTAAATTAGAGAAGAAATTTGGTGAACTAAACAGCCTACCACTTTTTCCAAAACTAGACACCCCAACTCCAACTTTTCATTATTCACTGACTATTCATTCACACCACTTTTCACTGACTAAACAACCATTAAGACGTTTTTTCGTATACCGTGTGTATGATGTTTCCTCACGCCGGTTTACTCTTGGCTTCACACTCACCACAGAAGCCGCTTAATAAAGAGGAGCCGGAGCCGGATGGGAGCAGTGGAAGCCATGCACAATCTTTAGCATGACATTTGCAATTAATTAACAGTGATGTTAAAGCCAATCCACTGCAAATGCTTACTCCCTCCGTCCCATAAAAAGTGTAATCCTAACTTTTGAAAAAAATCCCACAAAGAATACAATTCTAGAAAATAAATCTAATTATCTTCCTAATTAAGTAGTCAGATCTGATTTGCATGGCAAAACTTACTACATTTGGCAAATAAATGAGGGTATTAGAGCATGTCCAAGAGTTTGCCAAATTTTACTTGGCAAATCTTGTGTTTTGCCAACTTCTAAAAAGATATGTCAAGTAAAAAAAGAGTTCATCTCCAATAGTTTGGCATAACTCACTTGCCAGATCAAGATCTAACTTACATCAGAAACCCTGAAAGAGAAATAAAAATTATGTTATGCCCTTCCACCTCTTGAAAACTTAAATCAGGAACCTTTTTTATCCTTTATTTCTTTTTTCACCCTCCCACCTCTCTCCACCCACAGAAGAAACGCCGATGCCAAGTTGTCGCCGCGCGCGCATATATACGCGTTGGAGGCTAGTTTTTGCCAAGTTGACAAAGATGCCAACCTGATTTGTCAAACTGTTGGAGGAGTATTTTCAATGTTTTTGCCAAAAATCAAAGATGCCAACCTGATTTGCCAAACTGTTGGAGTTGCTCTTAGAGTCTTTGCATTCCTCTACTAATTTGTCCTAAAAAATTAAAATTGCACTCTTTTATGAGACAGAGGGAGTATATAAAAAAATGAGAGATATTTCTAAAAATTGGAAATAAACTGTTTCCCTAAACCATTAAGGAAGAAATAAAATGAAAAGCAGTCGAGAAAGTAGAGATTTGTATTTGCGGCTACGGCGGGCGATGCGTGCGGATGGTGAGATTCGGGATGGTATATGCGTGAGAACGTGGTGCTCGTGAAGTCGTGAGTAGAGAGCGATGTACTCCAAGCTACAGGCCAACACAGTGTACAAGAAAATGACCACCGTGCCGCCGTGTCGCCAAGCGAATACCGCCATACACGGCCGTGGTGAAAACTACTGCGTAGTACTGCCAGCACGAGAGAATAACCTAGCCAATCATTTGCAGGTTTACTATACAAACGCCGTTAAACAAAACACAAACTTTAGCAATGGCCAATGCGTGTGCGCGGCGCACGTGGCCCCCTCGCACGTACGGCGATCTCACCGGAAAGGGAAAGGCAATGCCCAATTGCTGCCATGCATCACCGGATGAAACTGTAGCGAGACATCGCTTGATTTGTTGATCTGCATCTCCACTCGTGTCGTGATCTGGACGCGAATTCCTGTGCCGCAAGCCTGCAATGCAAGCCGCTGGAGATTCAAAATTTGAATTAGGAGCGTCCTCAGGGCGTGAGCGCATTAAATTAAGCGCACCGACGCGTGGCGCCGCATCCACCGCGTAAGTAATGTTCTTTGATGCTCCTCGGGTCAAACCCCGTCAAACGAAAGGGCCCCACCCTCCAGCGACCGACCGAGGGAGAATTTAGACCTGAGCATTCCACGGACCGGGTTCGGGCCGAGCCGAAAAAAAATTCGGGTTTTCCGGGCCGAGAAAATCCTGTCCATGACCGTCCCATGGGACGTGTCGGGCCTCAGTTTTCGGGCCGGACTCGGGCCGGGTCCGGGCTTGGGCGGGCCGCCCGTGCATTTTATAGTGTAAAGTAACTAAAAACAGCATTTCGGGCCGGGCTCGGGCCAAAAAAATTTTTCGCGGGCTTCAAAATCTCTGCCCACGCCCGTCCAGCAAGGTCTATGGGTCGGGCCGGGCCAAAAATGCTCAGGTACAGAGAGAATCCCCTAGTGGCTAGTGGGCCCGCATCTCGGGCCCAGCGGCGCGGCTGGGCTGGTTGGCTGATTTCATTCATTCAGTCCCTTGGGCTACGTTAGGCCCACAGCTCACATTTCACCCACTATATAGCCCACTTGCGTCTCATCAGACACATGGCCGCATCCAATCCTACAATGGGCCGGAAGCGCACGTGCTCACAGCCCAACGGCCCATGTCAATTGATCCAGTCACCCTCCGAGTTCCCACCCAACCAAGCCCACACGCCGACCGACCGCACGGCACTGCACCACGAGCGAGCCACACACACTAGCTAGCCCCACACCTCGCCATTCCGATTCCCCACCACCACCGACCGCCCAATCAATCGCACACCCCAACACGCCTCTCCTCCTCCTCCCCTCCCCCGCGCCGCGAGATCTCCGATCCCTCCCTCCCCGGCGGCGCGATGGGCGGCGGCAAGGACCTCACGGAGGACCAGATCGCCTCGATGCGGGAGGCCTTCTCGCTCTTCGACACGGACGGGGACGGCCGGATCGCCCCTTCCGAGCTCGGCGTCCTGATGCGGTCCCTGGGCGGGAACCCGACGCAGGCGCAGCTCCGCGACATCGCGGCGCAGGAGAAGCTCACGTCCCCCTTCGACTTCCCGCGGTTCCTCGACCTCATGCGCGCGCACCTCAGGCCCGAGCCCTTCGACCGCCCGCTCCGCGACGCCTTCCGCGTCCTCGACAAGGACGCGTCGGGGACCGTCTCCGTCGCCGACCTCCGCCACGTCCTCACCTCCATCGGCGAGAAGCTCGAGCCCCACGAGTTCGACGAGTGGATCCGCGAGGTTGATGTCGCGCCTGATGGTACCATCCGCTACGACGACTTTATCCGCCGCATCGTCGCCAAATGATTTCCCACCCTTCCTTCCTTCGACTTCGCCGCCGCTCCCACTTGCTTCGTGTGTAATGACCTCGTCTCCCCGTGATTTGATTCGGTTTGGTTTCCTGTAATCTGATCCTTTTGTCTTGTTGGAGTTGAATTTGGCCATCACTTCTCTTCTCTTCTGCTTTTCATTTCGGAACTACTGCCTAGGGTTTGGATAAATGGATAATGGTGTGTGATTATGGACCGATCAATTAATTAATGGATCTGGCTGATGTTGATTTCCTTAGCTATTTACCTGTAATCTAATACTTTTGCAATGTGTAAAGTGTGGATCTGTTTCTTTGATCACTGTTTGTGTATGTTTGCTTATATTATGGTATCGTTGTTGGAACAGTCGATCCAACCATGATTGCTTGCCTAAATTGGGTGCTATATGAAACACCTGTTTATGTATTGTTGCTGATCTATTTGTACTTCTGTTTACATCATACAGTTTCTTTTGGGTCATCGATGGTATAGGAATCTGAAAATGTTATGGGGCCCTAGGACTTCTGCGTTGCATATTGTGTAGGCTGCCACTCTTCCAATTGATTCATTAATTCATATAATGGGATTGTCGACAAAACGGTCATAAATGTGATCTCACTGGGCTGTCTTATAACTAAATTCTCACTTCTCAATGATTGTTGGAATTCACCCTTTTATAGTTAGCAACATTGCAGTAATAACCGACACTAAATCTATATGGCATCTTTTCAGTTTCTGGCTATAATTGTTTTGGTCCTGTCACTAATACCGTCAAGCTGTTCCCGTACATAGCATGTTTTGCTGATAAGCGTACACTTCCATATACTCAGAATTGCTGTCATTTGTTTAGATTTTGCTCAAAAGCCTTTCTTATCAGTCAATACTCCCTCCGTCCTTAAATATATGACGTTTAGGACAACAAAATTAGTTCATTTTGAACTACATTTCTTGTCCTAAACGTCATATATTTAAGGACGGAGGGAGTAGTTATCAAGGTCTTTCATATACTTGGAATTTATGCGTACAGTATCTCAAGTCTTTTGTTATCTTCCGTTTGGATCATATATCTTTGTGCAGCTTTGGTTTGATATAAGCTCAATTAATATTTGTGATGCATGCATTGAAACGCCTTCTGGTAGAAGCTATATGAATTTCATTCTCTTAACTTTGTACAACACTAATTTCATTCTCTTCATTCTGATAGTAAGTACAGCAAGCACTGTCTACATAGTGATGCTTTTTTCTAATTTCTTGTTATAGTGACTTGGTCCCATGCTACTATTGCTGTTAACTTGTTCCTTTTTTAGACGCTCAGAGCATGCATAACTGGGGTCTTTACATATGCATATATAAGTTCCGTCATTCGTTTAGATCTTCCCTCAGCTTCTTCAATCTTCATGCCTGTCAAGTTTGTTATTTGAATTGATGTAAGCACAATTTACTTTCTTGATTGGCAGTTTAAAACGGCTCTAGAAAATCTATATACTGTTACACTGGTACTATACAGTGCTACCAGTGGAGTAAACTTTATATTGGTTATGTGATTGCACGTAGTTGTGATCTTTTGCATGCTAATCAAGGAATTCAGGAGTGGTAGGGTTTAGCTCTGCTTGATGAAGTTAAATACATAGCTTTTGTATCCTCACTAAGGTTATCATTAACATCATTAGTAATGTATGAAGGATTGAAGGTGTTAAAAAAAGGGTACTGATGTATGGAAACCATGTGTCTCCATAGTCAGATAGGGTTTTCCTATGCTCAACAAAGTTGGAAGAAAAGTTGGTAAGTTGTAAAAAGCTTGTGTGCTATCACAGAAATAATCACCAACAACCTCAATGAACATTAACTAAAAAGAAATTTCTTTTCACGTCCAATGGTATTCGATTCATGTAAGCTTTTACATCACATTGGTTCAAGATACCTTTTGAAGTATGTCGTTACCTGTTACATTGATCTTTCGGAAATGCAAAATGCTGTATGCAATCATTTTGCCCACAGAGGGAAGTTTCCCTGTTCGCCTTTTTCCTGCTACAATTGTATTTGTGGTGGTAAATCTGTGATGTTTCCGATAAAATTCTTGGTTCTTGCTGGTAAATCAAAGGAATTCATGAATTTTTTCAACTCCCCTCACCTTCAGAAAGTTGGAGAGATAAGTGAAAGGATTCAGCTGAGCTTGTAAATGACATATTTGTTAGACATCTACCTGTAGCGTTATCTGCCTGTAATCCTAGCAGTAGCAGGTGCCGAGCTCCTGTACATACCTTGCTGGATCATTCTTAGCTGCTGACCGGGTAGCTGGCTCTGAATCTGTTCCTCGCGATGACCTGATGCGCTTCAGTTTAAATCAATTTCGACATCACCATCTAGCAGGAAATGTTTATTTGCATCTTCTGTGTTGTTCAGGATCAGAAATTCAGAATGCGGAACAGCGAGTTTCTCTCCTGGACTTGACCTGGTAAATCTTCACGCCTAATAAGATCCAGACCAAGATGGTCAGTTGTTGCGAGAAATGGAGGCTCGCGGGCTCATGCCGCCTTCACCATCTAGTTTATGTAGGAATTCCATTCCAAGGTGAATTGTAAATAATTTATGTTCGATCATCAGATCGGTGCCAGGAAGAAAACTGTACGCAAGCAGTGTGGAGTCCAAGTTAATAATTACTTTGGCGGCAACCAAGACCCTTTGAGGATTGCTACTTACATTGTGTACACTTATTCCTCGCCAAAAAGATACCGGAGGCGACTACATGAAGAGGCCTCTTCATTTAGTCATACATGGAGAGTCCTTTCAGGTTACTTCCTGCGACACAACATTACTTTTCTCGACAGAAAGAAACACATAGGAGGAAGTAACTTTTAGTCATACATAGAAAACCCTTACATGTTACTTCCTGTGACACAAAATTACTTTCTGCGAAAGATATTACCTCGTCAAGGAAGATAATGTCGTGGTCTTCCCGTTATTGGAACATATGACTAGTGAATCATAAGATAGGGTACGTTTTGACGGTCGTTGCACGGCGAGTTTGAATGGTGACTGGTGAGTGTCCAGTCATCACGGGCTGTAGTGGTTCTCTAGTGCATCATTCGTGCGCTTCGCCGGACGCACGGCACAACCATCGATTACAATGATTTTACGGCCATTATCAACCACGACAACACGCTTATAGTTCTTTTCCAAGTTTGTGCTTGCTTTCCTGCTTGGTTCATCTCGCAAACAAATGTTTGCTTTTCTGCTTGGTTCATACAAATGCTTGTATCTCCATTTAGTGGCGAAGTCAGGATTGGAGGTTAGAGGGGGCTCTCCTTCCTTCTCTTCTTACATCTTCGATCTTCTTCCTCCTCTGTGCCACTGTCTCCATCCACCCTCTCTATTTTTCTTTTTTTTTGTCAGAAATTTGCTACTCCAATTCCTATGCTTCGTGGTAGATAGACCGCCGATCGGTTGAGCCATTCGTTCATATTATACTGCCATATGGCCTCGGTTGCAAGCAGCCGCGCGCAGCACATCCTGCTCTTCCTCCTCATTTCCACTTGCTTTCTCCTACCCTCACCCCTACATGCTCACAAAACCAACTCGCCACCTCCGCAATTCTCCTTCAGCTTCGACTTCTCCAACACCTCCAGCTACGAGGCCGGCGACTTACGGCTCGAGGGCAACGCGACGGCGCCGCCGCTGCGGGCCAACAAGGTCGTCGATCTCACCTGCGACGACTCCCGCGGCGCGGGCACCAGCTACTGCGCGGGGCGCATGTCGTACAACCTGTTAGATGATAGGTAATATTCTGGTATATTTTAATTCCATTATTAAATAGACATTTCAATATTGCTGTGAGTGAGACAATCCATGTGCAAATGTTCATGTTTAAACAATAATTAAACATAAACCTATTCATGATTATACAACTAATAATCATGAATACTAGTTTGAGAATGTACCCCGTGGAAGGTCGGGTGACAGCGTCACCCGAAGTTCCGCTATCACTTAGACCAGTCATACTGATCGTAGAGTGACCTCAGTCGATGTAGCCGTACTAATTCGGTGCAGGAAGGTGTTCGCAGTGAAGACACGGCTGTAGAGGAAGTAGTCGTTCGAAGTTGACGTAGAGGATGTAGTCGTACGGAGTCGACGTAGAGGAAGTAGTCGTACGGGAGTGAGCAGTCGCGTGAAGACGCTCCCCAAAAAGCTTATCGCCTGCCTATCCCGAGCAGGATCTCAGCAGCAGGACGAGGTTCCGGAGGTTCTGCTCTCGCCGGTACCGTGCGCGCGGTGCAGACGATGGGAATGCAAAAGCAAAGCAGCAAACAGAGAGGGAGAATGGAGAGGTCTCCTAAGCAGGAGTACCTGAGTTGTGACTTGGTAAGTTGAGGAGGAGGAGGAGGGCCTCCTTATATAGGCGAGCAGACACAGAGGGAGGATGAACCTAGACGTACTGAGTAGTAACGGTCACGGTTAACTCCTCTGGTAACTGTCGCGGTTAAGGCTCTTCTGGTAAAGGCTCAGTAACGGTCACAATTAAGGAGCCATTATTCTTTTCCAACAGCCACCAGCAACAGTCAACAGCAAAAAGATGCTCCCGCCCCAACTCATCACGTGGCTCTAGGCCCATTTACTCTAACAATCCCCACCAAGAATTATAAGCCACATTGGAAATGCTCTCATTTTCCCTTTTTGTTTTCGATATACCAGCACTGCGATGGAGACTGTTAAGCTGAACATCCACCAGGAACTCAAGTTACACTTATTTGCAACTGAACAATGGACTATGCCTTGAATTGTCAGTTTTGTGCATTTAAACTTGGCTAGAGCCCTTTACTGATACTTGGCTGCACATAGCATCCCCGCGGGTTGGAGCTTATGGGTCACACTCCGTACCTCTTCATGAGTTTTCTAGAGACCACCCAAATCTCATAGACTATGACCAGTAGTCAATACTCATATAGGTGTGTTCCTTCAAGACATACTGTAGAACTATGTCTTTGCTTCAGAGAAACAACTACCTTGTTTCATGAAAGCCACTTGGAGCACATTAAGGTATATATACCAGCCTGCCATACAGTTTTGAAGAGAAATGCACCTTTCATGGACCGAGCCTTCTCAAAGGTTCTCTTCTCTCAGTCAGACCATAGCTTGTTTCACCATCTTAATTCACGGGATCTCCGATCACATAAGATAGGTTTCCACTACGGAAAAACTCACGTGGGTCTCAAGTCCAGTTCCATAGATGCATTATCTATCACAATACGTGATAGACCCTTTGTAAATTGATCTGCCAGGTTCTTAGATATATGGATGTAATCCAAAGCTATAACACCGGTGTTTCTCAATTTCCTGACAGACTTCAATCGCCTCTTGACATGCCTGGATGACTTCATATTGTCCTTTGAACTGTTCACTTTGACAATCACAGTTTGATTATCACAGTTCATTAGAATTGCCGGTATCGGTTTTTCAACTATCGGCAAGTCCATTAGGAGTTCACGAAGCCACTCGGCCTCGACAGTGGCAGTATCCAATGCTATGAGTTCTGCTTCTATTGTTCACCTGGTTAGAATGATCTGCTTGCAAGACTTCCAGGAAACAGTGCCACCTCCAAGTGTGAACACATATCCACTTGTAACTTTTAACTCATCAGCATCAGAAATCCAGTTTGCATCACTATATCCCTCCAAGACTTTTGGGTCTCTGGAATAGTGAATGCCATAGTTCATTGTGCCCACTAGATAGCGCATTACCCTCTCGAGAGCACGCCAGTGTTCACTGCCCGGGTTTGAAACAAACCGGCTCAGTTTACTAACTGGATATGCAATGTCAGGTCTCATGGCGCTAGCCAGATACATCAATGAACCAATGATCTGGGAGCATCTCAGCTGATCCACCATTATACTCAGGTTCTTCCTTAGAACCAAGCTAGCGTCGTAAGGAGTTGGTGCGAGTTTAGAGTTGCTGTAGCCAAACCGACTAAGCGTCTTCTCAACATAGTGAGTCTGTGATAGAGTCACCCCACTATTTTCTCCCTTTATCAGCTTTATGTTAAGGATAACATCAGCCTCTCCCAAATCCTTCATCTCAAACTTTTGAGACAGAAAGTCTTTGACCTCCTTGATCACTTCAAGGCTCGTGCCAAAGATAAGTATGTCATCTACATATAGACACAAAATCACTTCTTCGCCCCCACCATAGTGATAGTACACACATTTGTCAGCTTCATTTGTAACAAAGCCAACAGATGTCAAAGTTCTGTCGAACTTATCATGCCATTGCTTAGGTGCTTGCTTGAGGCCATAAAGAGACTTCACCAGCTTACACACCATTCTTTCTTGACTCTTTACTACAAATCCTTTCGGGTGATCCATATAGATCTCCTCTTCCAAATCTCCATTTAGGAAAACTGTCTTAACGTCCATCTGATGAACGAGAAGACCATGAGAGGCTGCCAGAGAAAGTAGTACTCTTATGGTGGTCAATCGAGCGACTGGTGAGTAAGTATCAAAGAAGTCTTCTCCTTCCTTTGGGGTGTAACCCTTGGCCACAAGTCTAGCCTTGTACTTATCAATAGTACCATCAGGCCTAAGCTTCTTTTTTAGCACTCATTTGCATCCCATAGGTTTGCACCCGTAAGGACGCCAACAACCTCCCAAATTCCATTTGACATGATAGAGTCCATTTCACTCCTCACTGCTTTCTTCCAATAGTCAGCATCAGGTGAATAGTAGGCCTCTGCAATGGTCTTGGGAGTATCATCCACGAGGTATACGATGAAATCATCTCCAAAGGATTTCTCTGTCCTTTGTCTCTTGCTCCTCCTAGGAGCCTCATCATTATCCTCCTCAGGATGCTCAATAAGTGTAGGCTCATTGAGTTCCATCGGCTTGGTGGAGTCGTCCTTCTCGACAGACTCTTACCTAGATGAACTTGTTTCATCTCTCATTAGAAAAATATTCTCAAAGAATGTAGCGTCACTGGACTTCATAATTGTCCCGACAAGCAAGTCAGGCACTCCAGATCTTACTACCAGGAATCTATAACCGACGCTGTGAAACGCATACCCCAGAAAGACACAGTCCACCGTCTTTGGTCCAAGTTTACGTTTCTTGGTGATTGGCACACTGACTTTGGCCAAGCAACCCCAAGTGCGTAAATATGAAAGAGTTAGCCTCTTCTTCTCCCATTCCTCGAATGGTGTTACTTCCTTATTCTTCATAGGCACACGGTTCAGGACATGACAGGCCGTCAGTATCGCTTCACCCCATCATTCCTTAGATAGTCCCGCGATTTCTAACATGACATTCACCAAGTCAGTCAGCGTGCGGTTCTTTCTTTCGGCAATCCCATTGGATTAGGGTGAATAAGGCGGTGTCCTCTCATGAACGATACTGTGTTCCTCACAGAATGAATCAAAAGTATTAGAGAAGTATTCGCCACCTCGATCAGACCTTAGGTGTTTAATCTTTCTCTCAAATTGATTTTCTACTTCAGCTTTATAGATCTTAAAGTAATGTAACGCTTCATCTTTTGATTTTAACAAGTAGATGTAACAAAATCTAGTGCTATGGTCTATCAAAGTCATGAAATATCTTTTACCACCCTTTGTCAACACACCGTTCATTTCGCTCAGATCGGAATGAACTAATTCTAGAGGTGCCAAGTTTCTCGCCTCGGCTGCCTTATGTGGCTTGCGAGTTTGTTTTGACTCAACACATACGTTGCACTTAGAATTTTTGACAGAGGTAAACTTTGGAATTAAACTCAAACTAGCTAAGCGCATCATACAACCAAAATTAACATGACAAAGCCTCGAATGCCAAACATCTGATTCATCATTCATCACATGATTCACAACATTATTATCAAACTATAAAGAAAAGCGGAACAAGCCTCCGCTATCATAGCCTTTTCCAACAAAGGTACCAAACTTAGAAATGATACATTTATTTGACTCAAAGACTAATTTAAACCCGTCTCTACACAGTAGAGACCCGCTGACTAGATTCTTCTTGATGGTAGGTACATGCTGCACATTCTTCAATTGTATGGTCTTCCCCGAAGTGAACTTCAGAGTGACCGTACCAGCACCAAGAACACGCGCATGGGCACCGTTCCCCATCAACAAGGATGTAGTCCCCCCGACCTGGTAAGAAGAAAATATAGAAATGTCAGCACATACATGAATATTAGCGCCGGTGTCTATCCACCACTCTGGTGAAGAACATACTGAAAGAACTGTAGGTAAGAAATTACCGTACCCCGATGTTCCTCCACCCTCGCTAACAACCATGTTCGCTGTCTTAGGGGCCTTGCGATCTTTGCGATCCGGGCACTTTACAGCAAAGTGATCCGGACTGCCACATGTGTAGCAAGCACCCCCTGGCTTTCTCTTCTTCTTATCAGGCCCGTCGGCTTGCTTAGTCTTGGGCGGGTTCTGTGAAGGCTTCTTCCTCTTGTTCTGGTTGTTCTAGAATTTGGGATTGCCCCTCTGCACAAAGTTTGCGCTTGAGGAGCCGGCTATTACCTTTCCACGTGTGTCCTTTGCTCTCGCCTTCTCTTCAACATCAAGAGTCGCAACATGGTCATCAAAAGTGAATTCCTTTATCTTGTGTTTTAGAGAGGTAGCAAAGTCCCTCCAAGAATGTGGCAGCTTAGCGATAATAGCCCCAGCCACAAACTTTTCGGGCAACACACATGGGACCTCTCTGCTGTAGTTCTCAAGCTCCTTAGCCAGTGCCTGTAATTCATGGGCCTGTTCCACCACAGGATGGTCTTCAACCATCTTGTAGTCTAGGAACAGTTCCATTACGTACAGCTCACCGCCGGCGTCAGAAGCTCCGTACTGAGCCTCAAGAGCCTCCCAAATTTCCTTCCCCGTTTTGTAACAGAGATATGTATCCACCAGATTATCAATCAGAACACTGATCACGACACCCCGGAACAGATTATCATCTGAATTGAACTTTTCCCCCGAGACACTCTCGGGACCTTTTCCGGTGATGACGTACATCACGTTCATGGCAGTGAGCCACATGGTGGCCAACTCACGCCACCTCTTAAAGTTGGAACCATCAAAAGGCTTTGGTTTAATTGCATTTGCAAAGCTAGTGACACCAAACATATTCCTATCAACATTATAAGGTTTTTGGATTGTTAGATGATAGGCAATATTCTGGTATATTTTAATTCCATTATTAAATAGACATTTCAATATTGCTGTGAGTGAGACAATCCATGTGCAAATGTTCATGTTTAAATAACAATTAAACATAAATCTATTCATGATTATACAACTAATAAGCATGAATACTAGTTTGAGAATGTACCCCGTGGAAGGTCGGGCTGAAGTTCCGCTATCACTTGGACCAGTCATACTGATCGTAGAGTGACCTCAGTCGATGTAGCCGTACTAATTCGGTGCAGGAAGGTGTTCGCAGTGAAGACCCGGCTGTAGAGGAAGTAGTCATTCGAAGTTGACGTAGAGGATGTAGTCGTACGGAGTCGACGTAGAGGAAGTAGTCGTACGGGAGTGAGCAGTCGCGTGAAGACGCTCCCCAAAAACCTTATCGCCCGCCTATCCCGAGCAGGATCTCAGCAGCAGGACGAGGTTCCGGAGGCTCTGCTCTCGCCGGTACCGTGCGCGCGGTGCAGGCGATGGGAATGCAAAAGTAAAGCAGCAAACAGAGAGGGAGAAGGGAGAGGTCTCCTAAGCAGGAGTACCTGAGTTGTGACTTGGTAAGTTGAGGAGGAGGAGGAGGGCCTCCTTATATAGGCGAGTAGACACGGAGGGAGGATGAACCTGGACGTACTGAGTAGTAACGGTCGCTGTTTAAATCCTGAGTAGTAACGGTCATGGTTAAATCTCTCCTGGTAAAGGCTCAGTAACGATCACAATTAAAGAGCCATTATTCTTTTCCAACAGCCACCAGCAACAGTCAACAGCAAAAAGATGCTCCCGCCCCAACTCCTCACGTCCGCTCGACTCGACTCGACTCGACACGTCCACGGCCTCGGCCCGGCTCGGCGAGGCGAGTGAGCGCGCGCGTGGCACGCCTATCTCCTTTATTCAACTTCACAAAAGGTGTACCGAAAGGCTACCTTATAAGTTGGATGGGAGACTCCTCTAATACCCATTTGGTATTTATCACTTTTCCCTAACATTAAGTAAACGAGCTTTTAATTCTTTCATTATTAGAATAAATGGCTCTAGGCCCATTTACTCTAACACAACCACCCGGTGCCGTTCTACGACGGCACGACGTTGGCGAGCTTCCGCACGAACTTCACCTTCGCGATCAAACCCGACGCCGACACGATGCCGGGGGACGGCATGGCGTTCTTCCTCTCCGGTTACCCGTCGAGGATGATGCCGGTGTACTACGACGGGGGAACCTCGGCCTCCTCAGCGAGACCGCCGCCGGCCACGGCAGCTACGTCGCCGTCGAGTTCGACACGTTCGAGAACTCTTGGGATCCCAGCGGCAACCATATAGGCGTCGACATCAACTCTGTCGTCTCGTCCAACACCACGGACTTGGAGACCAAAGGCTTGCCATCCCTGAACGGCACCATGACGGCCACAGTCACTTTTGACAACATCACCAGGATGCTGGTTGCATCCCTTTTGTTCCATGACCATCCCTCCGTTGAACCCGTTGTGGTCAGTTATTTGTTGCAAGATCCAAAGTCGTTGCTTCCGCGGCAAGTGGCGGTGGGGTTTTCAGCGGCCACCGGCAGATTAACCTAGCGGCCATCAGATAAGAGGTTTTCTTCGGTACACAATACGACCTGTACGACCAGTTGGAAAAGGACTTGTATGTAACAGGAAAGGACCTATATGTAAGGATCGGACGGTTGAGATTAATTCTATACGACCGGTTTTTTAGCTGTGGTACGATAGTATTCAATGGTCGTACTGGTAGTTAAAGGGTATTATTGGAAATGTAAAATGTCATTTTTGTAATATATAAAAAACAGAGGGAGGAGGTGTGCACGGGTGGACCGGGTAGGTAGTGGGGAATTTTCTTTCTAAAACACATATCAACCAAATTACCATTTTACCCATTAGAGAAAAAACCGAAGAAACCGACAATACGACCGTACGACCGTTGGAACGTATTGTGTACCGAAGAAAACCTCTCAGATAATGGCATGGTCCTTCAACTCCACTCTTGCTGTTGTTGCTCCGCCTCCAACTCCAGTACTACCCGTCCGGTACCAACTCAAGGTATGCGCACTGCATGCACTCCTCTCCTTAAGGAAACACCAAATAATGCTAGGCTATTATATGATACTAGGTGATACCTCGTGCGCTGCTGCGAGAAATTTAAACAAAGTTGTAAAGTGAAAATTTAAAAGTGTAAGGTCATTGTTATGCAACATTCTTTTACAAATGACATTATATATGAAAATATGTTCATTTTGTTGAGAAAAAACAGTTGTTAAATGATTAATCTTTCATGTATTTCCATTGTTGGAATTTTGGAGCATGATACTCGCAAAGATGGATATATAATCACATAAAATCGGTGGAAGACATAAATTGATGATCTAGTGAATGATGATGTGGCATGTGAGATGGATGACTTACATGTTGAGAGAAATAGTTAATGCTTCTTAGTGAGTTCCATCTATATAGGTTATATATAGATAGATAGATTTGAGATTTTTCAAGTGGTTCTTTAATAGCTAGCTAGATAGGGTAGTTGTAATTTTTTATATGTTCCCCTTAATTTATCACCAATGGTTGCATCCTTGTCCTTAAATTTCATACTCATCACAAGGATACTTGTTTACCACTTTACCGTGACTTACTAAAAAGCAAAAATTGAGAAAAATGTCAGAGATGATCGGGCCCAAGGCAATAAAAGCAGAAGTGCAGTGCCTGCTTGACAAAATTACTTGAATTATTGTAATTGATACACATATTTCTTGTAGTGTCACCACCGCCGGATGCTGTGGCCAATGGCAACAAACATAAGAGTAAGTAAAGAAACAATTTGTTTTGTTCCACACTACTTCCAATGCAGAATAGAATACTCCGTATCACTCTAGCGAGCAGTCTCTTCCTCTCGCAAACTTTGATGTACTTAACAGCTGCCCAAATGGTCGAACTCTCTAATCAATTAACCAATAGCTTTTGTCGTTGTGATTTGCGAATTATCTGTTAGGACGCAAGAGCATAGTCATGGTCATCGCCGTGGTTGCTCCTATAGTTGCATTGTTTATCTGCGGCATTGTTTCCTTCAAATTCATCAAATGGCACAGAAAAGGTCAGCAGTCTATCAAAAACTCTATTAAAATGTTTCTCTATCATGACAAGAGCTCCTGTTTTGTTCGTATGCTATAGCATCATCAAGTACTTTAACTGAAAGCATCACACCCAACACTGATTCTAGGTAAAGGTTCAGAAGATAAAGGTAAGATGGATGAAGCACTAGGATGAGTGGTAGGAAGGAATTCTGAATTCATTGTTTATGACTTCGTGGAAGTATTGGAGGCTACAGATAATTTCTCAGAAGAAAATAAACTTGGGAAAGGAGGATTTGGTCCAGTATACAAGGTAAGAGAAAAAAAAAGCATATGCATGAGTACACAAAACGAGATAGAAAATAAACCAAGTCTTAGGACATTTTTGGGACGAAAGGGAGGTTTTCCCTGATACATTTTCTCTTATTAATCTAAAAAATTCAGATTCCAAACAGGGTTTTACTAGCAGTTTACTGTACTTTTCCTTTCTGTCTTCGTCAGCAGGTTAATTAATTGTGAAAAGACAGCTGAACTCAAAGATGTATCATTAACAAAACTCTTTTGCACTTCTCTTCTAGGGCCAATTTCATGATGGATTGGAGATAGCCGTTAAGAGGCTAGCTTCACATTCAGGCCAAGGGTTCAGAGAGTTCAAAAATGAAATTGAACTCATAGCCAAGCTCCAGCACACAAATCTGGTTAAGCTCTTGGGATGTTGCTCTCAGGGAGATGAGAGATTACTAACCTACGAGTATATGCCAAATAAGAGTTTGGACTTCTATATTTTTGGTAGTACTTCACAAACATATAACATATTGTTTAGTGCTAACAGCTAATAAAGGCTTTTAGCTAATAATTTCTATGCTTAACTGATTTGCAGATGAAATACAAAGAGTTTTACTAGATTGGAATAAACGTTTGGCCATAATAGAAGGGATAGCACAAGGAATTCTGTACCTGCATAAGCACTCTCGGTTACGTGTCATCCATAGAGATCTTAAAGCAAGCAACATACTCCTAGACAGTGAAATGAATCCTAAAATTTCAGATTTCGGGCTTGCAAAAATATTTAGCTTGAATGATACAGAAGGAAACACAAAAAGGATCGTTGGGACATAGTAAGTGTTCTTACAAATCACTCCATCCTAGCTTAAAAGTCTAGTATGTACAACAGCTTGCATCAGAGTTTTTTTTTATATCTACATATGCTTCCTTCCGGTGGTTATATGGCTCCTGAATATGCTTCCGAGGGCCTCTTCTCAATCAAATCCGATGTATTTAGCTTTGGGGTATTGACTCTTGAAATCATCAGTGGGAAAAGAACCTCAAGTTTCCATCAATATGGGGAGTTCATCAACCTTCTCGGACATGTGAGTTTTTTTTTCTTTCAATATTTGAATACCACATGTGAAGTATTGAGGATAGCCTTGGTTTTTAACCACCATCTACACCAATAACTTTCCTCCATGTTATGAATTAGCTATTCCCTTATTTTGCAATAGCACAAAAGCTCTAGCAATCAATTTTTTCTTATTTGTTAATTAAATTAATGTTGGTTGCATCCCAGTTGGATGGCAGAGATTTACCTCATTTTTTATCTAAAAAAAGGACAAAGCTAATTTACAGCCGGCTGTAAATTAGACTAACAGCCGGCTGCTTTTTAGGTGGGAAGGCCAATCCAAATAGCCCACCTTTTCCCAGCCGTTCTTTTTTTTGGAAAACAAATTACATCTGAAGCCCCCAATTCTATTTACAAGACGTGCATGTGCTGTGCGTGTTCATGTTCAGTGCGGCTATTCATATCTTCAGAAATGTTCCAGTTGCAACTTGCAAAAATCAAAACAATTGCAACGACTTTCCAATCAATACATGTACATTCATAATAGAGAGTACCACATGAGCGTGATAAAAGCATGCAGGGGATAGCCTGTTCTTTCTACTCTGAGTCAGATTGCTCCTGTGAACCCCTCGACAGAATCAGATTGCTCCTCTGAACCCTCATCAGGATCAGATTTCTCTAGCTGCAGGATAACATTGAACCCGAACACTGAACCCGGCTTGAACGTCGACTCCGTCTCGCTTTCGATCTGCTGGTACAAAAAGGAAAACGAACCAAGTCAGTTAGCATGTAACACAGTAATAAAAAGCTCAAACAACCAAAAAAAATAAGTTGGATGAATTGGAAAGCTAGTTTGTATACCATGATAATCAACTGGAGCACCCAAAAACATCACTATATAGTTGGCCACATTACTATACTAACATGCCTTCATGTTTTTATTTTTATGGCTGGTAAACTGAATTAAGTTTCATGACATTGTATACAGTAGCTCATGTTCTTTATGGTCACATAGTTGGCCAGATTAATATACTAACATGCTCTTGTGTTTTTATTCTTTTGGCTGTTAAAATGCATTAAGTTTCATGACACTAAGTTGGCCAGATTTGTATATTAGCATGTCATCATGTTCTTATTCTTTTGGCTGATAAACTGAATTAAGTTGGCACTGGGTGCACCTCCTTATGCTACCGCAGTGCTGAAAAATAAAAAAAGGAGGATACTGTGATTATTCAAATGTTGCCATTCACTTGATTGCTTTGTGTACTAGATACAAACTTAACATGTAAATCATGTAAACCTAACATGTAAAAGGTTCGAAAGTCGCGCGGCCTAAACATTTCGAGCAAAAAACGGTTGCCTAGTTTCTAGCAAGATGTTGGATAGAAATTGTAACAAAAATGTTGCCTATATTCTAACAAATTGTAGAATGTAGAGAAAAATAGAACACATAAAGATTGTGTACTACTACAAAAAAAAAGCATAAAGAGCTGTTGAGACAATATGCAGGAGCATACAGATTGCTATGTCATTGCCTAATATACTATTGGTTGTTGCCTAAATTCTAGCAAAATTGTTGACTAGATTCTAACAAGAGGTTGCCAACATTCTAACTAAATATTGACTAAAATGAATCAGCATCTGAAAAATGCTCTACAGAAGCATAAGGAGCATACAGATTGCTAGAATGTTGATATGCTTATACTGCATGAGCAAAAAATAATTTCACTATGACCCACCTATGCATCCAGATTACGATATATTGGATGAAAAATGAAAATTGCAAAACAAAATGACTCATCAGTGATGGTGCTGAATTAAACTTAGGATCATCCATAACATTTCTTAGTTTATGGCCACACCTACACTATGACACGGGATCATTCCAACTTCACATCCACTGTAACTTCACATCCAACTTCGCCTAAAATCGTTCCCGTGTCAACACCAGCTAATCCCCCTTTGGCTGCTGGTCTCAGCAGTGGAAACGCACACGGAACCACCAAATGCATGCAAAGGTAACTGTCCATGTAGCGATTATGCAGACACACGTAATATTGAAAACAAAGGGCTTCTAAACTTAACCCAACTAGTAGAATAAACTCTCAAACTCACTCAAACTGGAAGAAGAAAAACAGTAAGGAAAGCATCCATGTTCCTTCAGATCAAATTCCATGAGCACTGCATTTCTACAGGATAACAGGAACCATAATCTCGGAAAAAAATAGCAGCTCATATATAGATGCAGCGGAACACTATCTGTGCACAACATGCAGTGTAACTAAGAGTTGGTTTTTGCACTGATATAAACTGGATTGTAAAAAGCATACAATTTCATTGGTATGTGTGCTAAGTTGGTGTTGATTCAAAATTGCATGCATACTTCTTTCCCAGGTAAGAATTTACTCTTCCACTTGGTGTCATTAACTACCTTAATTTAGTGATGAGTGTTCATCAATGGAGAGAGATCCTACTCAAACCCTACTAAGTACAGGTTTAGGGATGCAAACTTTTTCACACTCAAACACAGACCACGACTTCTTGAAAATGAGCTACCTTAATACCTTAATTATGTTGCCTAATTATATTGCCTAAGTTGCTTATTGGGAACCATATTATTGATTATCAAGAATAATAAGATTGCCTAATTAGAAAGAACCATATTATTATAAAATTAGAATGCATACCATTTGCATGTGGTCAAGGTCGTTTGTGCCTTTGTTGAATAGACGCTTGATCTCTGCCCTGACCAGATCGCCTGACAAAAGGTATCGCTGTATAGTACAAGATTTAGATGGAAAAAATGTTATTTACATGGAAAATATAATGCCACAACTGAATCTAGCCTAGAGCATATAGAGGTTGCTTTAAAAAAATACTGAGCATGAAATTCAGTGAGGTGATGGTGTAATGATAATTCAGTATATGAAGTTCTCTTGAATTTCAAGCAAAGCTCTCTCGAATTTCAATCAAACTTTGCTAAGAACTTACATGGCAAAGAAGTTCTACATTAAAGTTGCTGCTGATTTGAGAGAAAAAATGAATATGTATACTGAAGTAACGAGTGATGGGACAAAAAAGTCTGAAATTGATATCAGACTCACCTTCTCAGGACTGAACTTCAGCTAATAGACAGGCTGTGTGACAGTCCCAAGCTTATCCTACCAAGTTCTTGTGCACCCAGCTCTGTGAGCTAATTTCTCAGCCCTCTCTCATCAGCTCCATCACAACACTATTGTGAAGGCGATCAGTTTTCTGCATGAGCACAACAATACTGTAAGAAGGGCTAGTCACTCTACAAATAGATTGAAAAAAATGAGGAACACTACCGACCACCTTTTCCCTTTATAGCATTTCCAAGCGTATAATCAGCAACATCTAATGTTTCACTCTCACAGTGCTTCTGCAAGATTTTGTATCATGAAAATAGTAGTTCATTGACAGAGAGAGATGGGACAAAGAATAGATGTATTCTCTAGGCACCATCAGCAGCATACCGCAAAAAGAGGAGGAAGCACTCGGCCAGTGCCAGGGCAGCTGCAATGGAGGCGAGTATACGTGGCAGGGGCGCAGGGCAGTGCTGGGGAGCACTGGATCTAAAAAACATGTACTGGATCTTCTAGTTGTGGCCTGCACGCGTCCGAGGATCACAAGCGCAGCATCATAAAAATCGGTGGATCCAATGCAGCATGACTATGGGCGGCAGCACCGTTTGCATGTTTTTTTTACTACTGGGAGCAAGGTACAGGCCAAAACTCAAACAATGGACAATGGCAAGGTGCCGAGCAATAACACTAGCACAGACGACAAATACATCATTTATAGCATTATATAGATCATTTAAGAAGCTAGAAAAATGTGACAGGCAATTACTGTAAACTGTATCAAGTAGGAGCAGTGTGGCAAAGCACATGTATGCTATAACCTACGAGCGACGGTATTGCATTGCTAAGACAGTTATCATATTTCAGATCCAAAAATGCCCAAATCAGATCATCGAAGACCAAATCAAGCAGAGAGAGGGTGGAAGAGAAATAAATTCCATGCATATTACGGAAGAATTACCTAATGGTAGGAATGTAGGATGTCTGAAGAGTGGGTTGTCATGGTGACGGTGGAAGGACATATGCGACGCGGCTGGAAGCCTGAAAGGGAAGGTTGGCTGCCGGCGGCGGCTTCTCATTCCCTCGCATCCGCTGGTGACCCCAAGGAGGAATCGAGACGCCCGGCGGTAACATAAGGAATCGAGGTGCTCGGTGGCAACCCAAGGCCGCTGCTCGGAGGCCACCTCTAGCCGGGGGATGTCGCGCCGCTCCCTCGCTAAGGTCGCCACGGGCGCCGTCGCCGGAAGCCACCGCAGCGGGCACCCTAGATCGGGAACACTGCTCCCTCATGGGGGCCACTCTCGCTTGGGAACGCCGCGCCGCTCCCTCGCCTGAGGTGCGGCGTGCGCCCTTGCGCCGCGCCGCTTCCTCATCGGGGACGCAGTGAGCGCCCTCGTCGGAGGCCGCCGCGAGCACCCTCGTCGGAGGTCGCCATAGCCGCACAGCTCCCTCCTGTGCGGAAGATACAGAGCGGGGAGAAGATAAGAATGAGGGTGCTGACGATGTCGGCATGTTGTGGGCCCACGCATAGGATAGATCACTGGACTGGCGAACACGATAGTCCTCCGATGCCACGTGGACGGCAGATTGAGGTGGCTGTGTAGTTAGATAATATTACAGCTGCTTGGTAAGAAGTCATTAACCTAAAAAAACTCGACCTTCATGTATTCTTTCGCCTTTTTTTATCTAAAAAATAACCTTTATGTATTCCAGGCATGGCAGTTGTGGAAAGACGGATTATGGCTTGGATTGGTAGATACATCATTAGATGCTGAGTGCCATAAACTACAAATGATGAGATGTATCAAAATCGCATTGCTATGTGTGCAAGAGAATGCGGTCGATAGACCCACCATGTCCGAAGTGGTAGCGATGTTATGTACTGATAGTTTGGTCCTGCCTGAACCTAAGCACTCAGCATATTTCAATGTAAGAGTGGGGATTGAAGAAGGGTCGTCGTCCACTGCGGTTGAGCCATCTAGTCTCTACTCCTAAAAAGAATGAAAGTAAGACTAAAACTTCGTCCGCGCTTTTTTCCTCCGCTCCCGCGGGTCAGCCCCCTGCCATGGTATGCTTTCCGCGTCGCCCCCACGGCCCCGCGCGCCTCACCGGTCCCACCCGCTTCAACGCCGAAACAACCGCAGCCTTCCCAACTACGCGCATGCAGACTATTCCTCAGTGGCCGCGCGGTTCGGATCAACACCGCCACGCACGTCCCTCCACGCCGGCGTCCTCACCTCGCCTCCAGGTTCGGCGCCCGCCCCTCACCTCCACAACAATGTCGCCGCCGCCGCTCAGATCAACGCCGCCACGCAACTCCCTCCACGCCAGCTCCTCACCACGCCTCCAGGATTGGCGCCCGCCCCACACCTTCAACAACGCCGCCGCGCCCTCGAGTGGCCCCTCCCCTGCACATCTACTCAGTTCGACCGCGATTCTGCCCACGATTCCGGACGGTCTGCACCATCCCCCCGTCTCCGCCTCCGCCGCCTCCAGCGAATCCATCTAGGCGCCACCGTCCTCCGCCACAACCACCGTCCGGGACCGACTGCATCTTGCCATCGAGGCCGCAGGCGAGATCAAGGCCGCCGACGCCGTTGCCACCGGCACCGACCCTCTACATCGACGACAACCGCCCCCTGGTGTTGGTGTCATCGAGTCCGCCAAAACCGTCGTCCGCTGCAGCCGCCGTCCGGGAGCAACTGCATCTTGAACAAGGCCGCATGCGAGATCGAGGCTGCAGGGGCTCCATCATAGCAGCGGTGGCGGGATCTCTCTCGGGCATGTTCAACTCGATCTGGGGAGGTAAGCTATCGATTCCTTGGTTTTTGGTTGCCATTAATCTCCCAGCAATCCACCATTCGTAATGGAATCTTGATTTCAGTGCTTCGCTGATGATTCAGGTCGCAAGATGAGCAGGTGTGTGTATCGACAGTTGCAATTGATTAACACTCCTAATGTACGCCACTTGTGTTGTGAAGTGCTTGTGTTTGTATGTTTTTCGCTGACCTTTTTCATTAACAACATGCTGAATCGGCAAGAAAAATATCTCCATTGGTGTTGATATTATCTTCTTTTGTATAAAATTGATTTAATAATTGGAGTGGACACCAAGTTGTATAAATTTTCTGTATATTTTCTGCGCACATTGATAATCTCGCTTTGCATCATCCAACGCAAGAAACTGAAGTATGCACTATAAGGTGAACCTCCAATTTCTCTAAAGTATGCATTATGTCAGTTTTCCTTATGAATTTTAAAACAATTATACTCTTACTTTGCTTTCATTTGGTGCATATCAATGTACACAACAACCATTATTATAGGACTAGGCAGTTGGGGCTGAATTTGATTTTTTTTTTGCTTCATGAAATCTTTTTTGTAGGCTGAGAGGAATGCACCACAATTCCTTCTGCTTTGGTTTGGAAGAGAGAAATAATTGGGAGGCTTCCCACTTTTCTTTTATCCATAATAATAAAAATTGTTGTGATGCTTTGCTCTCTCACCAGGGACCTTGCTTGGGGCTGTTCTTGGTCAGGGCATCCTCTCCAGAGCTGCAGGTTGTGGCTTGAAGCTCCAATTTTGACTGCTGCATGCAGGTTTGTTTGATCTACTAACACACTAGCATACCATAATACATTTGTCAAAAACTTAAAATGCTTAGTGGATACACATTGCAGGGAATTTTATTCGAAGTTGTACTTATGTGGGCATAAGGAACAATTTTCTTGGAGCCAAGTTTAGATAGTACAAGAATCAGGTAAACATATTATTACAGATTAGGCTTTCCTCTTATAATGCATGCAGAAATATAACTTGAAATTTTATATATGTAACCATAACTGTATTGAGAACATTTTTCCTGCATGTGCTTTAATTTCTCCCACATCCATCTCACTGTGTAACATTGAGAATTTTATATATGTAACCATAACTGTATCGAGAACATTTTTCCTGCATGTGCTTTAATTTCTCCCACATCCATCTCACTGTGTAACATTGAGGGGAGTATAGATGACTCCTGAGCTTGCAAGTGTTGAACTGGTTGAAGTAGTCTTGGTCGAAGTAGTCTGTGTTGCTATCTAGCACCAATGGCAGCGCTGGCTCGTCATGAGTCTGTTGCAACCCATGTTAGCTCTAGGAAAATCTCAATGATAATTAGTAATGACTCAATGGTGAGTTTTTCTCCATCTTCAGCTTATCTTTACCAAAGAGCAATTTTTCTTACAGCATGCCAATCATGACTTTGCATTGTGTCCTACCTATCACTAATTATCTAGCCTGGGACTACATTTCTAACTTTCATTGCTCATGTTGTGAGTCATTACATGTGTAACTTTCAGCCCATTGGAAAGTTTTCTCAATGTCAGTGTTTGATAAAAAAAATGCACATATGGTACTCAAAATTTGAAAAGCATACAATATATTCACAATCTGATTATGTTTCCAAAGTTCTTTCATGTGAAAACTGAATCAATTTTGGATGTGTGCATTTTTCATTAAACCTAGATAGTTCCCTTTGGTCTTCTACTCTTCTGTTAATGACAGATAATCACTTGTGCAAGACAACACTGCATCTTTTTGTGTCTTTTAATCATAGTTAAACCTAGATAGTTCCTTATGATCTTCTGTTAATGACAGATGGTTTGCTTTTATAAATAGCAGTCATCAGCCAAAAGAAAGCTAGGATGATATGGCATGTTAATTGCCAGAATTTTGGTTTATAAAATTTGTACTACAAGAACACTATAATATTGTTATGGATTCTAGGACTTCTGCTGTGTTTCAGTTATTTTAATTAGTACCAGCTGTGGCACTTCGATACATCACTGATTTGCACAAATGGTTTAAAAGTTTAGTACATTGCATATATGGTTAATACTTTCAGTTCACTGCATACACACACAAATGAACTACAAGTTCACTACATTGGACCAGTACTCGATATTTTCGGTTAGTTGAATTGCATTATGCATACTAGCTCACCATAGTCTCCAGAAAAAATGTTCTTATTGCAGCTATGGTTATATTGGTGATTGGTGAGCAATATGCTTACCCACACAACTCCTACATGCCTTGATATTCAGACACATTTTCTTTGTTGCTGGAACTGATACTCTGATGTTGTGTTTGCCAGGAAAGTTCAGAAGAACTAGCAATTCTAGACCTTCTACTTGGAATTGCACTAAAAAAATTGCTAATGCAGCCTTGAAATCCTGGCGATCTTCACTACTCGGGAATGAGAACCTGGTCAATATAAGAAGAAGAAAGCAAAAAAGAAGGCTAAGTAGACTAATAGAAGCTACTAAGAGCAACTCCAAGAGTTTGTCAAATTTTACTTGGCAAATCTTGTGTTTTGCCAACTCCTAAAAAGATATGTCAAATAAAAAAAAGAGTTCATCTCCAACAGTTTGGCATAATTCACTTGCCAAACTCAGATCTAACTTACATCAGGAATCCTAAGAGAAATGAAATTATGTTTGTGCCCTTCCACCTCTTGAAAACTTACATCAGGAATCCTTCTCTATTTTTTATTTCTTTTTTCACCCTCCCACCTACAGGGAAACGACGATGGCAACCACGATCCGCACGCGCATATATGAGCGCGGAGAGGTGAGTTTTGCCAAGTTTCTATTTTTGCCAAGTTGGTTTGCCAAACTGTTGGAGGTCATTTTTTTTGTTTTGCCAAAATTAGATGAATGCCAAGTTGATTTGCCAAACTGTTGGAGTTGCTCTAACTGGAATCAGAAGCTTTTTCTTAATTTCATTGTCAATGAGTTTGTAATATTTGTTGTACTCAGACTGATATACTCATGGTCTTTTCAGTTTTGTCACAATGTTAATTTGCAATTTCTATATGAGATGCTGCACACAATGGTGATGCGAACACATATCTAAGGTAATATATGTTCTCCATATAGTTGATGAAATGCTTCAATTGATTAGCAGACTCTTATTTCCAAAGCTATTGTCTCCAATTACACATCCTTATTTCAAGTTCCTTTTTGCTTAATTGTTTTGAAAAATTGTAGTTACGATAAATTTGCTAAGTACACTTAAGCACCAAGTTTGTAGGCAGGATTATGTGGCCCGGAGTCCATAGATGTCAGCAGTGGGAGGTGGCAGATAGGATGCTGTGGGGTGGCGAAAAGTTGAGGGTCGACGAAGCCAATGAATTTGCAACTTTCCTTGCTTAATCAACTGGTGGAAAGATCCTACTTCAAAATTCATTTTATCTTACAGTGAAGGTTGTGTTGCTTGTTCTAGTGAAATATATTTGAAATGTGACCCTCTCATAAGCTCCCGTCTTTGTACAAAATACAATTTGTAGTTCTATGTGAAGGCAAAGTGAGTGCTTTATGACATGTCAAATATTTCATATGATGAAAATAATGCTCATAGAGGTAATTTATTTTTGTCCGTAGCAACGCACGGACACGAACCTAGTGTTAATGATGTTACAATATCTGCCTTGCGTGGAAGGTAGTTTAATTTTCGAATCTCATTCTAGATCACGTTGAGATAAGTTTTAGAAATTTTTGTCCATTCAATTCAAGGGATTTGTTGGCTCTCAACATCGAATTAATACTTTTAAGTAACGGTGACGAGCAACTGTTGTAGAATGCCTTTTTTAAAGCTAGACGGCTGGGATTCAAAGACGAAACCCGCGAAATATCTGTGCTTGCTTCAGGTCAGGAGAGTTTGATCATTCAGCAACGCACAGCATAAGGCATAACACCTGTGGAATTTCTGTAGTTCCATACTTCCAATTGATTAGTTCATCTGTGGATGGACATCATGGTACATTGCTCGGTGTATGAGAGAGAGATGGTGTCGGTGACGCAGGGTTCATCAGCAGGAGGATGGATATCGATATCGATCCATTCATCCATCCTCTGCATCGCCCATCACGTACGAAGAAGCGTAAAGCTGAAATAAGCCCAAAAGACGTTTTCTTAGACGGTTTACGGACAAGGAGAATCCCATCAAATATGCGCACGCCCTTCCCTGGGCCGAAAAGTTATGGGTACTCGAACGAAGCCCATCACACGGCCCAGCCCAAACCGGGGAGCCCTAGCAGCGAAACCCTCAGCGCCGCCGCTCACTATAAGTAGCCCCCCAAACCCTAACCCCGTCCCCTCTCCTAACGCCGCTCGCGCCCCCTCTCGCCCTCGCGCCGCCGCTGCTGCCGCAGCAACTCCCTCCCCGTCGTCGCCGGTGACAAACTCCCAGCCGCCGCCATGGGGCGTATGCACAGCCGCGGGTAAGCTTCCGCCCTCCCTCCCTTCATCCACTCGTGGAGCCATCGCTCTCCTTGCGTTCTATCCTAGTGATGAATTCCGTGCGTGTGCTGATGGCGGGTGTGTGTCGCTCCGTAGGAAGGGTATCTCGTCGTCGGCGCTGCCGTACAAGAGGACTCCCCCGACCTGGCTCAAGACGGCCACCGCCGATGTGAGTGCTTTCGCCCCCTCTCATTCCTTGTTCGATTCGTGCTCCGTTTGCTACCTTCTCTGTTGCGATTTGTTGACGGGGTCGTTCGATGCGGGTTCGTAGGTGGAGGAGATGATCACCAAGGCCGCGAAGAAGGGTCAGATGCCGTCGCAGATCGGCGTCCTTCTGCGTGACCAGCACGGTATCCCCCTTGTCAAGACCGTCACTGGTAGCAAGATCCTCCGTATCCTCAAGGCCCATGGTGAGAACCGAAACCTACGTATCTGTTGTTCGATTTGTAAGTATTTGATTGCGTGCTGTCTCTAATGCGTGGATGTGCCTTCGTAGGGCTTGCACCGGAGATCCCCGAGGACCTGTACTTCCTGATTAAGAAGGCGGTGGCTATTAGGAAGCATCTTGAGAGGAACAGGAAGGATAAGGACTCCAAATTCAGGCTCATTCTTGTTGAGAGCAGGATCCACCGCCTTGCCCGCTACTACAAGCGCACCAAGAAGCTCCCGCCTACCTGGAAGTAGTAAGTCATTTGAGCTCATTATATCTTCAATTGTTGTCTGTTTAGTAACCCACTTAATGCCTTTTATGTCTGCTGTGGTTCTCAGTGCGTGCAGTGCTAGTTAAATTTGTAATCATGTCTTAGCTGTGGGTTATGCGTGCTGGTAGCTACTAATTAGTTATTGTTGTTTCTATGTCTTCAATTATATGAGTTATTAGATGTGCTAGGCAAGCAATTGTCTGATATTCTAATCCTTCTAGCTAGCTAGAGATGTTGTGTCACTAAACTCTTGTGTGGGATATGGTGTGCTGTCAAGGACACTGGTATTATTCACAAATTGACTTTAGTTGAAATATAACTCTTGATCTGTAGCCAAAATTTGGTTGTTGCTCTTGAACATAATTAATGGGGGCCAGTCAGTTTTGTAGTAGTGGCATTGACTTAATATTGATGTTAATTAAAGTGATAATGCTAGTGACATTTGCAGAGGCACGTTTCTGTTGTAGCTTATGCTCATGTTAGCTTGTATGTTTTGAAGCTGTGGTTATTCAGATGCATAGATTCTTTCTGTTTAAGCTCTGCTAGTCTTGTTCTGTTGCTTATTGTAGCACATGCTACAAGAGATCAAACTTAAATGCGTTCTCTATTTGTATAGTATGCTTATGAACCTGTATTCTTTTGTCTGATCATTGGCATTCTATTGTTTTTGTGCAGCGAGTCGACCACGGCCAGCACTCTGGTGGCCTAAGTGAGATCTCTTCAGATGGTGTGGTCATTAGCCTTTTCGATATCGGCTTGTTCTAGATATGAATTTATGTAATCCTTAATGAGTCTGGAGCGGGTTAGATGGACATGGAACCTCAACTTTTCTATGTTTACTCGGAGAATCCCATAAACCATTTTTGGTTTTTCAATTGTCTGTTAAGCGTAATATGCACCAATGTTTTGTCGCTGAAAGTTCGTCTTACAGTATCAGATGGTGATGCTGCTTGTCTGTGTGTTCTGGTGCTTGTTTTGCTACCCTTTATGTTTGTTTGTCCTATGAAAAAATGCTGCTTATCAACTACTTGCCACAACTATTCGGAGTGTGAAAAACTTAAAACGATGCTGATATTTTGAAATAGTTAGGTGCCTTGTTGGAAGATACCGCCATTTTCCTTGTCAACTAGACGACTTTGTGTTAATTTTGCTTAGGTTTGAAACAAACTGTCATAGCGTGATTGTGAATTGCGTCGGTTATGATCAGTTAACTATTATCAGAACTTATTAGGTGCGTGTATATTCATAGTGTTCAAGCGTTTATCATGGCAAATTTGTTTCCATGGACGCACAGTTTGGTCTGTTTGTGCTCTGACACAATGGCAATCTAAATGCTTTGGTGTTACGATCATCTATCTGTGGCCGTAAGCACCGAACACAAACAGCAGCACTCCTGTCAAATCTTAGCTCTTTGGCTCAGTACTGAAACATCTCGCTTGCAAATTGCAAAGCACGCAGCAAGAAAACAGAACAGGGTCAAGCTTCGCTACTCCTCGCCTCAACAGAGACCACCGCTCGGATGCTTCCCCTGCAGGTTGCCTTGGACAGTTGGGCACACCAAGTGAAACCGTATCGTCATCGGCGATCGTTGGGTAGTCCGCAGCAACGATGCGGACGCGCATCTGTAAAAACACCCATATGCAGCAGGACAGAGAAAGAAAACACCCTCAAAAAAATCGTGTGTTCCAGCAACATCGTGCAACTCTCTCCCTCATCCCAACGACCCCCACCGCGCACGCCTCCCCTGGTGCCGCTTCCTCCCCCGACCGCCGCCTCCGCCTCCTCCTCCTCCTCCTCCTCGTCGGCGCAGATCGACGGGCGGCGCAGGAGCAGAGCTCGCGGGCGCAGGTGGTGGCGGGTGGAGCAGGCCTCGCGGCGCAGGAGTAGGTGGCGGCGGGTGGAGCAGAGATCCGAGATCCAGTCCCCTCATCCCCGGGCGGTGGCGCAGGAGCAGAGCTCGCCAGCGTAGGTGGCGACGGGTGGAGCAAACCGCGCGGCGCAGGAGCAGGTGGCGATGGGTGGAGCAGACTGCGCGGCGCAGGAGCAGGTGGCGGCGGGTGGAGCAGAGCTCCGAGATCCGGCCTCCTCATCCTCCTTGGGAGCTCCGCCTCTCCCGGCGGCGCGAGCTCCTGCCTCCTGCTCTCCGGTGGCCGCGCGGCGGTGGCAGATGCGGCGGCCTCCTCCCTCCCGAGATGCGGCCGGCTCCTCCCCGGGCCGAGATCCGACTTCGGGCCGGCGGCGAGGTCCTCGCGAGCTCCACCGGCACTCATAGCTCGGCCTCCGCCGGGGTTGACTCCCTCCTCGCTAGCGCCCTTCTCACCTCGTCCCTTCCTCCTCCTTCCCTGGGATGGCGTGAGGGGAAGAGGTCGTTGTCTTCCCAGATGCAGCAAGGAGAGAGTATCCCGAGTTTGAGCGACGGGACGGCTGCGTCTGCATGCTGCAGAACGGGATGCGATGATTGCTGGAGCTGCTACAGTGCAGAATCCTTCCTCATTTTGAAGATGCAGTCGCGGATGCAGCATCCGCTGGAGATGAGCCATGCTCACGTATCGCGAGGGTAAGCCATGCTCACGTATCGCGAGAGGACAACGACGACAAGGCAGCAGGTGGAGGTGGAGCTCGAACGTGGTTTTCCTGGATGTTGAGATGACAGATGAATTTCTTTTGTTTGTTTTCGCGGGCGTGGGAGTTTAGGTGGGACCGGAACCGGAAGGGAAGTTTAGAGGCCAGCTGCAAAATGTCGTGCAGAATTGTTTTACGTAAAATTTCCTTCGGTGACGAATGCTCGGCAACGGAACGTACGCGCCCATGGCATCGTCGAGATCGTAAGTGAGCTTCTGCACCACGCGTGGCGATTGGCGAAGAAATGGCAGTTCAGTTATGCTCTGAACCGACAAGCAACACCAAATGGATTTTCATTCAGAAATCGTTACTGCAGAAACAGAGGTAATTAATGAAACCAGGAGATCGTCATAGGCCTAATTTCAAAAAAAAAGAAAAAAAGAGATCACTGTCAATGATAGATGAAGAAGTCGTTGCCATGGTCAAGTTGCTTGCTGCATGCATGGCAAGAGCTCATACTGTCTGCACTGGGTGCGGTACCGGCCTCTTGAAGATAACGCAAAAGGGAAAAGCTCTGCAGCGGGGGACGCAAAAGCTTCCGCGACGCAACCCGCACGTCCCATTTCCACTGGAATGGTGTGCTCCCCGAAAACACAAAGGCAAGCTCAAGTGGGTCCCACCTGGCCTCCCGCCGCACCCAGCTCCAACCACCGCCCCTTCGCGCTGGAACCGGAGGTGGAGAGGAGGGAGCCGCAACAGCTTGTCCCCCCCGCATCCGTCCGTCGAGCCACCTCATCACCGTCACCGGAGGCCCGGAGCAACCGTCGGCGGGGCCCTTCTTTCGCCGCAGCCCATGCTCCGCCTGCCGCGGCTCGACGGTGGAGAAGGAGGGTGGGAGCTCCGCCGCCGTGCAGATCAACCACGGCTTGGCCGAATCCAGCGTCGGCGCTTCCTCCTCTGATGGAGCTGCAGCTCGCCGCCGCAGAGGAGAGGGAGCCGGGACGCTGCCGCCGCCACCATGAGAGAGAAAGGACCGGGCCCGCCGCTGCCGCATGGAGCAGAGGAGAGGGAGGTGCCGCTGCATCCCCATTGCCGGCTGGCCTCCACGTGTTGCCTGCCTTCTCCCGTCACAGGGGCAGAGCAGGATGTAGGGGAGGGAGGGAGGGCGCCACCGGATCCGGCCATGGAAGGGGAGGGAGCAGGGTCCCCTGCTCGCTACGAGGAGATGACCGTCGACAGCGGCAGCGGAGGTGGAGGTGGAGGGAAGGTGGCCGACGACGGAGGGGAGGCCCGCCACCGCTACTTGTAAGTGCAATCAATCCCCTAAGTGGGTTTGATGATGTTGACCACACAATTAAAGGACTAATGAGTTTTTAAGGTTAAGTGACAGGTGATCATTACATCATGGGCGCAAAAGAGAAAGAGGAGACCCCTCATTTAAAAGGAAAGGCTTCCTATGACTCAAGATGAAGATTAATTCATTTTCTATCTTGAAATTGAGTATATGACAAGCCGTACTATCAAGAGGAATACTAATGGTGGTTTGGGTGAAACAAGTGCATGAAATACATCTCAAACAAACTCCAACCCAGTCACAAAAAGCCTTAGCAGATTGCTATCTTGCTACGAGTTTTCTGTTGTTCCCGGAAGCTTCGAGTTTTTCCCTGGAGGTTCCGGACTTCTCTCTGACAGCTTGCTGTGTCTTCCAGATTGCAGAAGCTTCAGGAATTTTTCCGGACGTTCCGGGATTTCAAATCCGACCGTTACAGATCTAGATCTGAGGGTATTCATTCTCCACTCCTCCCCAACGGTCACTCTCTCTTCTGCCACAGTTCAGACACCATCCATAGCTCTTCTCTCACCTAAGCATTGACTCCCACCCACTTTCCTCCAAATCCAATCCTTGCATTCAAGATGTGGGTGATTTCTTGTGAGATTGAGCTAAGAACTTCTCCCTCTTGTGTTCTTGTGCACTTGGTGAAACCCTAGCTGACTTGGTATTACTCTTGGAGCCTTACTCCTAGACGGGTAGAGGTTGCTTGGGAGCTTCTAATCTTCATGTGGCAGCACCAAGAAGTTTGTATTACCCTCTTTGTGCTAGTGGAACCCTCCATCTATCACTTTGGTGATATGTGTGAGAGAGGACTGGATTGAAAGAGATCTCAAAGTCTCTGTGGCTTACCTCAACAACGTGGATGTAGGCCAGCCTTTGTGGCGAGCTGAACCACGAGATAAACCTGTGTCTCTTGTGCTTTACATTCATATATACCTTGCTTTCCAGTTCTTGGTTGCTTGTCACTAGATCTATTAGGGTTTGCTTTAATTCTCTTGTTCCAAGTGCTTCTAAGGTTTGTTAGTGTGAAGTTCTTCAATTCATAGTCTTGCTAACCTATCTCTTGCTCTAGATCTACTCTTTACCTTGTTATCCGCTCTAGATCTTGTGCAGGTGCTATTCCCGCAGGTTCCAGGGTCTGACAGTGTTTTGGTAAGAAAAGTTTAAAATTGTTTTGCAAGCCTATTCACCCCTCCTCTATGCCACTTATCTTGATCCTTTCACTTCTGCCCTGCACTGGTCCGCCACTGGAGCTCCTCCGGCCTGCTGCCGCCGCTGCCCTGCGCCGGCCTGCCACTTGAGCTCCACGCCCGCGCTAGACATTTTTGTTGCTTCTCCGCGGCTGCTGGGCAGGAACGGAGCAGGACCGAGCGCGCACCCGCACGCATGGTTCTCCGACGTCCGCCGCGCTCCGGCCGTGGGGCCGCGCAGCCAGAGAGGGAGCTCGGGCCGCTCGCCAGCAGAGGAGAGCAAGGGAGAGGGAGGGCCATCACCGGCGGCTAGCGCGAGGAGGGAGGGCAGCGGGTGCGCCACCGGATGGCATAGAGAGGGGATGGGGGCGGAGAAACATAGGACGGGGAGGAGACGCTCGACGGGTGGAGAATGGGAGGAAAAAAGGAAAAAGGAGGGGGGGAGAGAGAGAGAGATAGGAGGGTAGTTGGAGATAGTGGAATAAAATATAAGATAGTTGGGATAGAGTGGGAGATATTGAAAGGGTCTTGATGTCGCCTAAAGGTGGGGTGTGAATAGGCAAATCTGCACTTATTTAAAACTTCAGCGCACTGTTAGTACCAACCGGTCAGACCGGTTTGGCAAACTGGTCAGACCGGTTTGTCTCTGAGAAAACCAACAATGGAGAGAAAACCCCTCTATGAGTTCTAGCACAAACCAAACTTGGTGTGAGACTTCCACATGTGTTTCCAAGAGTGTCAATGAAGTCCCTGCACACAACATTAGCACACTAAAGTAGATCGAAGTGGAAGCACAAATAATGTGCTAGAAAACACAAGGTAAAGCAAGAAAGATATGAATGAAGTAAATGCACAAGAGACACATGATTTATCCTATGGTTCAGCTCGCCACAAAGGCTGGCCTATGTCAACGTTGTTGAGGTAAGCCACGAGGGCTTTGAGACCTCTTTCAATCCTCACCTCTCTCACACCTATCACCAAAGTGATAGATGGAAGGTTCCACTATCTCCGATCTGTAGTTACAAACTTCTTGGAGCTGCCACACAATGATTGGGAGCTTCCAAGCGACTTCTAGCCGTCTAGGAGCAAAAGCTCCAAGAGTAACAAATGCTTCAGAAGATGTTTAACACGATCAGCAAGTGCTCAAGTATAGGGTTGCTCACAAATCTCACACACAAGTCACTTTCTCAACCCAACTCAAGGATAAGGCACTAGAGGTTTGAATCTCACTAAGAGAGGTTGGGGAGAGCTTAGCTGGAGGCTATGAAGGTGTTGGAGTCGTGGTGAACCAGCAGCCCCTCAAAGAGGAGCTCATGGGTATAAATACCCAACACACCAAAACTAGTTGTTACTCTGTCAGACAAAACTGGTCAGATCGGTTTGGCAAACCAACTAGCCGTTGGACCTGTCAGCGCTCAAAACCGGTCAGACCGGCTTGAGCAAGGGACCCCCACTAGGTTTGATCTCACACAGTTAATCTCTCATGGGTGTACTTGAGCACCTTTTGATTTATGTTGTCCAACTAATGTTGCATCCCTCTTAATAGTATGACATGCCTAAACTCAAGCCAAAAGATAAAACACAAATTAATCCACTTGAGTTTGTTCAATGATGATCATGCCGGTACTTAATTCTTTCACAACTTGAGGGCTTCCAACACTACGGTGGGTGTACTTGAGCACTTTTTGATTTATGTTGTCCAACTAATGTTGCATCCCTCATAATAGTACGGCATGCCTAAACTCAAGCCAAAAGATAAAACACGAATTAATCCACTTGAATTTGTTCAACGATGATCATTCCAGTACTTAATTCTTTCACAACTTGAGGGCTTCCAACACTGCATGCCACTGAACACAAATGCTGAATATATAGCCCGAGCATATCCCTGTTGAGCTAGTAACTTAAGATTCTTCCATAAGGCATGGTTGTGAATACTTGAATCCTTAAGTCACTCCATTTTTTCAACTTTACTAAATGGATGCAATTCATTGCTTCCCTCGGTAGGCTTGGATATGATTTTTTGAAATCTACGGATACTAGTAACTTCACTTTAGCAACTCGCTCATGGTCGCTATCCATAGCTTTTGCTTGGTCCCTCATTCTAGTCATCTTGATTTCTTCTTCACTTATCCTTGACATATTGAGTTTGGCTTTGCATCACTAATCTTGAGTCTTCATTTGATCACCATCCAAATGCTTGTTCTTGATAGACAAAGAATAACCATGATTTGCAATCTTCCATTTGTAGGTCCATCATCTTGGAGATAAGCATATGATCTTTCACAATACTCTCTTGAAGCTTTGCAAAATCCTCTTGTAAAAATGACCATCTTCTTATAATAATCGAGATTGAAATCCACCTGTGATCATAACTTTTTTTGACACAAATGTCCATTTGTTCACAACAAGCTTTGCTTTGCAACTAGAGACCATCAATAAATCCAATACACTCATGCCTCTTTCTTTGCTTTTATTTTCTTGTTGTATGTCTCATTTATGTGCCATGAAAATGTACATCTAACTCATCATGACATTCATCTTTAATATGCTTGCATACTTTCATGTACTATGTCATGAGTCACACTTGTTTTCTTTGCTATATGAGCCATAAGCATAATCTTTCTCATAAAGATTATTCATCAAAGAGTTCGCACCTGCTCATATGCTTGACAAGAATATTAGACACTTATTCAAGTTGTCATTCAACTCACCAAAACCCACTTAGGGCTTGATTGCACTTACAATCTCCCTCTTTTTGGTGATTAATGACAACCTTGATTAAAGCTTACAAAAGATATAACCATGAAGCTCTTGAGGACTGAGTTTTAGATAAAGCTCCTCCTTAATGTGGGCAATGAATGGAATTCATCAATTTTGGCCTAAAATACTAATTTGCACATATTCGAGACGACCATGGAGCTCCCCCTAAATCTTAGCAATTGTGGGGTGCAAAAGAGTGCGAGACAATAAAAACAGCACCGTGATGCATATGACATAAAGAATTTCACAACAAGAAATGGAAACAAGTGTGTGTGTTGCCTGGGCCAAACCGGTCCGACCGGTTTGGGAAACTGGTCAGACCGGTTTCACCCAGTCAGCCCACACAACAGCAAACTGACCCTCAAACATGCATCACATACTACCAAAGAGACACTTAGGATAAACATACTACATTTTCACACAAGTAGCACACATTACAAATGTTCTCAGGACCAACACATAGATAAGGTTCAAATAGAATTTATTACAATCCACAATGCATGTTTCTCTCAACTTAGATATAATACAAGATATCCAATCCTCTCTACTTAGTCTGCACAAGATAAAGCTTTAATCATCCATTCTTCTCCCCCTTTGTCATCTATCATAAAAAAACTTGGAGAAGAGATGCTTTTGGACTTTCCATCAATATGGACCTTCACCGGGAACACTACCGGATGGCATGCAAGAGCCTATGAATATAGAGAGTAAGCATGGGAAAAGGTGGTAGATATCAAGAGATATATTTGGAGGAGTGTCATATCATACCATCTAGATTTCCCCAAGAATCAAAGGCTTGAGTCACAATATCATTACCACTTGTAGAAGGACCAGTAGGAGGTAGAGGCACATCATATCCATAGTGATGAGCATATTGCTGAAAATATCCTTCTGAATTAAGTTGAGCAACCATGTCATCAACTGATGGTATTTCTCCTTCTACTGG
The DNA here is from genome assembly GCA_036936925.1 of Cenchrus fungigraminus. NCBI lineage: Eukaryota > Viridiplantae > Streptophyta > Magnoliopsida > Poales > Poaceae > Cenchrus > Cenchrus fungigraminus. The sequence continues at coordinate 41,397,879 of CM072769.1, read as the reverse complement.
TTCAGGAGAGATGGGAGATCTAGGAGGTTGAAGACCTTGATTATTGTGCATCATTTTGATTGTCTTGCATTTTCTTACTCGCTCTCCTAGCCCTTTGCTGCTCAACCATAATGTCCCTCTAACTCTTGCGCATAGAGGTAAAGATGTTCACAAGATTGCGTAGAGGAGAGGGTGGCTTGTCCCTTGGTTGAGTATTGCCTGATGCAAACCGGTCAGACCGGTTTGGTCCTGTCTAGTGGTTGCTGCTGCTGCTCGCCCCTTTCTCCTTGCTCAACTTGTATCTCATCATATCTTCCAGGTGAGGGGCCCTGATTTTCTTGGGTGCATTGATTCTAAAAGGTTCATGCTTTGTATCATTGAGAAACTTCTTCTTTTCCACCTTTTCAATAATATGCATGATGTAAGGTGCATAGCCACATAGTGTCGGGGTTTGTTACCGCCGGCAAGTAAATTTATAAGAACGCGTGTACTGATCCGCACGGTGGCACAAGAGACACTCGAGATTATACTGGTTCGGGCCTCCGGAGAGTAATACCCTACGTCCAGTCTGAGAAGGGGTGTTCTTTATGCTCTGGGGTTTGTAGTTGGGATACAAACAAGTCGGGAGAGGGTTTCGAGCCCAAGTCCCTGGAGTGTGAGTGGTTCTTGTAGCAGGGTTGCGTACGTGAGTGTGTGAGCGTCTATGTGGGTGTATGAGATGAGATATCGATACTAAGTGCGTGTGGGGGTGGAAACAAATGTGTCTTGCAAGTGCCCTTGTCCTCCCCTTTTATAGTCACAAGGGAGAGGCTCAGGGGGGTTACATCAGGGATGTGAGCTAGTCTACAGCGTAGGGCGTCCTTCTCCTGCACCGGGCTGTCAGGCGGAGCGGCAAAGAACTGTTACGGTGCCTCAGGTGACGGTGTAGGTCTTCCTTGAGTCGTGCGTCCCAAGTAGCCGTTCCTGGGGCGTCCTGCACCCTTCTCCGAGTAGTTAGTCGGGTGCGGGAAGTAGGATTCGTATCCTACTCCTGTTAGCGTATCAGGGATTTGTCTTTTCCGGGTACTGTGGAAATGGAGTGGCCTATGCCACGACGATCGAGGGATAGGTGGGTGGTGTACACTGTGCCGTTCGTGGCGTAGAGCTTCCCGTGCCGTACGTAGTACGACTCGTGCTGCCCCTTTTGCGAAGTTGCAGGCGGATCCGCCCTCTGATACCAGATCGACCTGGTTAGGGCGGGCCGGCACGTGGTGGTGCGCGGGTGGTCACACCCGGATATTACGGGATCTGGACGGGGCCCGTGTACCTGCAGCCTTGACGGTGAAGTCTTGAACTAGTCGGAGGCGGAAAACTACTCGTGCGAGCAGGCGGTCTATGCCGCGTCTTCCGATGCTTAGGGCGTAGCGGGTACTGTGCCGTTCGTTGCTCAGCACTCCCCACGCTGCCCGTAGTATGATAACTACTGTGCCGTTCGTGACAGGGTTTGACAGATCCGTCCCCTGACACCAAATCGGCCAGGGCCGGGCGGACCGATGCGGTGGAGCGGACACGTGGCGGTGCGCGGTGGAGTGCACGCGGAGATCCCGGGATCTCGATCAAGAGGGGCCCATGCACCCCTTGCCTTCTGTACGAAACCCATGCGGGGCGGTGATGGAAACTACTCATGCGAGCGAGTAGTTGGGAACGGGAGGCGGAGACTACTCGTGCGAGCAAGTAGTCGGAGGCGGAAGTGAAGACTTGTCGTACGGGCCGCCATGTACTCGGAGGAGAGGATGCTGGTGGTCGTGGGCCTCCTGCCTTCCGGCCCATGACGGAAACAGGTCGTACGGGCCCTCGGGTACTTGGGGGGCCTAATACTCGTTGTATTAGCTACCAAAGTGTACCGTACATGGGTCCGTACTGCGTTTTTTAGAGGTCCTGGTGGGCCCTGGTCCATGGCCTCGTCACATAGCCTCTGTGGGCACTCAGTGATATTCTTGATCTATTCCCATAGAAAATCTCCAACACAAAACTTATCTCTGGGAGGCTTTGTATGAGCCAGCAAGTCTTTGGCATAATTTGATATATCCGATGGATTACTGTCTCTAGGTGTGAGTGTCATCCGAAACAGACAGTTAAGAATGCTATAATAGGTGTAGAGACCTATTACAAACCCAACACTACCTTGCTTGTTCCTTGGGTACATGAATCTTATTTCTTAAGCATATAGAGGACGAGTGCCATTGTGTATGCAATGAAAAGTACTATCTGCGGGACTAAGGCCAAGCAACTTGGTGAAATTTCCAAAAGAGATATTGTACCTTGTGCCCGCAGTCATCCAATACATCCTTCTAGTATTCTCATTTTCCTCGAAGGCAACTGTTGCAAAGAATTGGGCAATGATTTCTATGTTCCAACTATTCTTGAACCATGAAGCCCTTGATCCTCAACTTAGTGCAAACATTTATGATTTCCGTGAACACACCATTGTTTGCATTTACCATGTAGGTCCAATCTATCTACCTAGCCTCTGCAATCACACCCTTCTTATTGGCGGTAACGGCTGTGGTGTAAAAGTCCTTCTGAAAGGAAGTATGAAATCTATAATCTGAAGTAGGCTTTGGATCATCATAAAGCCACTCTCTTCTTTTCTTCCTTGCAACCTCTGTCATCCCCATCCCAAGGAAATTCACAAGCTTATGTGAGCCTGGATTGACGGGCTTCCTGATCTCAAGCAAGGTGGGCTCATCATCCTCATCAATGTCCTCTGCCACCTGCTACACTCTTTCTCTGCCACCAAGGTCATCTTCCTCATCAACCTCATCATCTGCTGCTGGTCCCTTTCCTGGATGAAACTCCATTCTATAATTGTCATCCTCCTCATTATCATCACCACTAGAGGTGTCACCACCCTCTTCCACTATTTCATCCATAGGAGTTGCCCTTGCTGACCTGGGCATCCTCGACCTCAAGACATGGCCACTAGAGGCCTCTGAAGGCTCAATAGGATCCAGATTATTTTCTGAGTCATCAACCTTTTTCTTCTTCCTTGTTCTATAATAGGCCTTTGTGGGTTCTGACATTCTCACGAATTCCCTGACCACAATTATGTCACAAAACAGATATTAGGTCTAGGAAATTTATTTGAGACCCCACAAGATAAACATGGAAGATATTTGACATAGAGGGATGGCACAACCCAAAACCGGTCAAACCGGTTTCAGAAACCGATCAGGCTGATTTCGGTGGTTGAACCCTAGATTGATGAAACTTAAAATGTAGCCCTCCAATTTGATTCAACTTTTAGGGATAGCTTCCTGGACATACTAGATGATGTTTGCTTAAAGGAATCTGAGATATATTCATGGAGCGAAGAGATCGGGCAATGGGAGCAAAATATACCATGACAGAAGAGGAGAAGATGATTCAAAGCTCAAAAATGGTCTCCAATCCGATCAGGCTGATGATAGTCACTCCAAAGCTTCAATCCCCAAAGGGTCAACCCTTTTTCTTGGGCAAAACCTAGGGATCCATGGATGGAAGCTCGGTTTGGAAGAGGGGACGTGAGGGAGAGACAGGAGAGGCGGCCTGGTGATGTGGGAGTGAATGGAGGAGAGAGAGAGAGAGAGAAAGATTGTTGAGTTATGATCCAAATTATTTTCTGTCTCCCAAGAGAGGGCCGACTTCTGATGGAGTGAAGCGGAGGGCCGTCGCCGGGAGGCTTGGGGAAGAGATGCGGCAGGGGGGCAATGCCTCCCGTAGTACGATACATGTCACATATCCCCGTTAGGTTTTCCCACAGAGGGTTATTCCATCATATTCTTGTAAGTTGTCACCATTGGTGTTGTAACCTGACTCCCGTCATAGTGAAGTTCTTGCTGGTTAGCGCCCGTGGTTTTTTTCCTCTCGTGTTGGGAGGGTTTTCCATGTTAAATCTCGTGTCTCCTTTGCAGTTTGATTCTCTTGCTTTTCTTCATTGATTCACCATCGTTTATAACAAAGATCCCCACGTGAGGACACTTAATGGTATGGCTCGAGGAAAACCGGTCAGACCGGTTTCCATCAGGAAACCAGATCAGGTGAGGCACATGTCCTTTTGAATCCTTGTTTCATGATATAGTACAATATATTTTCTCAAGAGATGTCCAGGTACTAGATATTCCTTTGTCTCAGATTAGCAGCTCCAAAAATATCCATGCTCTTTGATTCTTCCAAAGTGTATGGGTGAAGTAGAAGAGATATACAGAGATTAAGCTTCTTTACTTAAAAGATTGATTTGGTGACTAGATCAATTTTAGTGAAACCCCAAAACTCCAGAGAACTCTCATAAGAAGAGATTTGGACTTACGAAAATTTCACCATTTGTGACTAGCCATCAAACAAGTAATGTTAACTATAGTCACAAATAGATCAATTGAGTCTTCAGGACCAAAAACCATTTTTTTTCAAAAATCACACTTCCTATCATGCTAGTTAAAATTTTCAAAATCTATCATATGTCACACAAGCATGTAACCAATCAAGTTTTAGGACCGTATTGAGATATTTAGTTCATACCTTACACAATTAAAGAACATTTGACGTTAAACCAATTTCACCACTTTGGATTCATACTTAGAGAGGGAGAGAGAGAGAGAGACTCATTTTTGATACTACAAATTCACTAAACGGAAGTGTTAGTCTTAAAGACACAATAATATCATGTTATCATATTTGGTTCGCTAGTATTCCGTGCCCTCTTACTCCTACTCCATTTCTCACAAAACAAGTAGAACTTTGTATCTTTATATTGCTATAATATAGGAACAAATAAGGATGTAGAATCATAACAGGTTATGTAGATGTATATCATAACTCCTTCTACAATTATGAGATGTGAATCATGGAATGAACATGTTCATTATTCTCTAATAAGTGACATCTTTCTAAATGATACAATGTGCTTGCTCATTAAAATTTGCTTGCATCAACACCATTACAAAAAGTAATATGTGACTAATCAAATAATAGTTTTACAAGATTTTTTTCATGAAAAAACATTGATCAAGGTAATGAAGCAATAAGATTTATTTATGTGAACAAAAAGTTTATCAAGAGAGCGAGCAGACTCTCAATTGCAAAGTCATTTATTTATGTGTACTGCAGAGGAGCCCCGTCCACACAACTCCTTCCGGCGTGCCTCGGGTGCGTGCTACTAAAATAGAAATCAATTGCTAAAATATTACGAAAAACACTTCAGCCTACATAATAATTAATACCTGACTTATGCTACAATTTTGGTGGTAAATATATTATGGAGCATCTAAAGCCTACACATCATCAAATCTTATTAATCTTATTAGATATGCCTTTAGCAACACTAACTGTAGTTGTTCTGATGGATCTTTAAACCATTTGTAGTCAATCTGAAATAATAAGTTAGATATCGAAAAACATCGACAACAATCTTTAATGGAGGAAGTCCTGGACAACATTGGGTTAGAGTATACTTTAGCATGAATCTTACAGCAACTCAACACTTGTCAAGATGCATATTAGTTTCCTTCTATTTACGTCAAGCGATACATAAAATAGGCAGGGACAAGGTGGAAGGTCTGGTTGTGAGAAACATTCTTCATGCAATTTGTACAATAGTAATGGTATGTCTACAATATTTTGCCAACATAAGATTTGGAGAAAAACACTTGATGCTATTCAAAAGACATTTGCAGTTTTGCTTTCACATAGACCATATGCACCTTGTTACACTATGTTAGAATTCACTCGGGTTCATTTCACTATAGTTTAAGCAAACTTTAAGAATTACACATGTTACAAACTCTCCCCCTTTATTCACTCTTAGCCTCCTCCAAAAAAATATGTCTCGTCATCGTTTGGACGATCACCGTCAACAACAAGTTACAGCAGTCATTCACAACAGTCTTATTGGACAATTGTTGTAGTAAATGTTGAAATGTTATTTTGTTTCTCTGCATATAATACTATGCTTATAGCCTGTCTGAAGTAAGTTTTGTAGAGTCATGTGAATTTTTTCCTTTCCCTTCCTTTCCATTTTTTTAGAGATGGGGTGGGGGTACTTAAATTTTGGGTTGAATGTGCTGAGTGTCCAATTTTTCAAAATGACATATTTGTTTATGCCTCATTAGCTAATTAGTATTTGATAGTCTAATAATCTGCCATTTCACTAAGTGATACCTTACCGAAGTTGGTGTTTTGTTTTTGAAACCTTGCTTGCTATGCTAAAACACTACGTGAAAAACAGACATTGGTAACAGGCGCGGATGGCTATTGGTAATGGGCAAAACGCCCGTTAACTATCAAGCGTTACAAATAAGCCAACAAAGGTAACGGGCCGATGCCGGTTACTGATGACACGTAATTGTAATGGGCGTCGAACAAAGACCGTTACCACAACTACTTACCGGTCACCTGAAATGGTTGTTTCTCCGGGCCCATCGGAGCCTTTGGTAACGGGCGCAGACACTGAGTCCGTTACTCATAACACGTATTAGTAACGGGTGTCTAACAAAGACCGTTACCGAAACTAGTTACCGGTCACCTGAAATGTCTGTTTCTCTGGGCCCACATGGACCTTTGGTAACGGGTACAGAAACCGAGCCCGTTACATGAACTCAATATCGGAGACGTTTGCTGTGGGCACGCGTCTCCACGAAAGGAGACGCATTTTTTGTACGCGTGTCTCCTCTGTCTGGACGAAAGGAGACGCGTGCTCTGGACGCGCGTCTCCTCTGTATCGACGAAAGCATCAACTTCTAGGGCCCACCGGTCAGTATTAGTAACGGGCCTTTATGCGGCCCGTTACAGTTTTGTCATACTTGTAACGAGCGTTCCAAGTGAAGCGTGTTACTCACAGATCATTTTTTGTAACGTGCCTTACTTAACGCCCGTGACCGATACGTAGGGCACCTACAGTAACCTACTCGTTTTCTGGCTGCATCCCGGAACCAGCCAGGATTTGGCAGCCACCAGATCAGGGGCTGCATCCTGGAAACAGCCAGGATTTGGCAGCCACCACAACAATGCAAGAAGACATCACAAATACATTCTCATCACACATATATACACAAGCAAGAGCACATATATATATACACAATGCGAGATCACATCAAGTTCCTCATCAGATCGACATGCATGCTAAAGTTTCAAGTTCGTCATCGGTTCTTTGTTTGGATGGAGTCCTGAGAAAACTGCCTAAACCAGGCAACATCTGACCCCAGCCAAGCTGGTTTCTCTGGCAGTACTAAACTAGCCTGAATGCAGCAAGTTTCAAGTTTGTCAGGCAGTACAATGAACTCACGATGCACTATTATAGAGGTTGCCGTTTCGGTCGAGGATCTCCTTAACAATGTACTCGCACAGCATCTCCCGGACCGGCTTTAGATCTTCTGTAGAAACATTTAGGACAGGTTTGAAATCCTGCAAAATAAAATAATTATGAGAATACAAGTATAAATCAATTTCTAAAATCAAATGGAGAATATGAGCAGAGACAAGGGTGAGAGCATTATCTACTTACAACAACCTTCTTGATGTGAGGTATGTCTTCGAGTGGTTTGAACATTTTGAATGCCACATGGAATCCATGCAAAAGGGACCCCGATGGCTGCTAAGCACACTGCGCATCGAGATACCAAAATGACAAGTTAATGCAGTACCAAATTGGTATAAAGGGATCATAAAAAAAACCTCGGTCTTACAGTGGTATTTGGCTTGTGCTTGAATGTCTGATTGGATTTTAGCTTTTTCTTCTTTCCTCTGCAATGGTGAGTGAGTTTTTCATTTCATACTTGAGTTTGTGCCCGAGAAACTAATGATGTCAAATGCTGCACTGCTTTGAATTAAGCTATTTGTTTTTATGCTGCCTTATGTTACCTGAATATCTCTCTGTTTTATTGATGATTCTTTGAACCACATGTCATTTAGTTATTCCAAGTAAAGAATGGAAGCCAAAACCTGCTTCCCTAGCAATAGTGGCCCTGGACACTATTTCCCAATCATCTTCCAAAACAGTTGTGGTTGGCACAATTGAATCTGATATCCAAAGTGGGGTGGGAGGATTCATGTTATCCAAAGCGAAGTGAATATGATATAGTACCAAGCAAGTAATATACTATATGTTTTATTAAAGTTGTTCTGTGAAAAATCTAAATACTCACTTGATTCTCATATACTTTGGAAATGGTCATGGTCCTACTCCCAGGACCTTTCATCATTACTTTTATAGTTATACAAAATGCATGGCAACAAAATGTACTAGAACAATGATATGAAATAAGCTTGATGACACATTTTCTGGTATAGTTTGTTTACGATGAATGTAAACAATTTCATGCATCAATGATCAAAATTTTCGGGGTCAATTGACATACCCCTTATTGAGATGTCTGATTTCCATTTGCTCCTTGCTCATGAAACTAAATTGTCCGTCATTTATGGCCAATTGCTCCACTGCTCCTATTTTTTTAATATAGGCCCCTACTTTGATTTGCATTTCTGCCCCGTCTTTCAAAAAGAGGGGGCAATTCATAGGCTTCAATTTGGTAAAGCATGTGTACTGGCACAAAAGTGATTTTTGGTGACGGCGAACAGACAATTAATGACAGAACTAGGGGCAGTGGCATCAGTGACGCAAAATTAAACATTTGAATGTACGTATGAAAGTTGAGGTGGCATTATGACAAATAGATAATTTTTCCCATAAGAGATATTTAATACCCACATGGCACTACAATTGTCTGGGATCACAATTTTATGGATGCGTATCCTCTACTACCACTACCGGAAACGGTCTCGCTGCCGTGAGCAACGGCTTTGCCGTGAGCCGAACAAGCATGTTTGCCGTGAGCATCCGAGCTGGCTCACGACAAAGATAACGCACACGGTGCACAGGATGTTTGCCGTGAGCCGGTCCACGGAGCTCACGGCAACCTAATAACACACGGTGTCTATAGATTTTTGCCGTGAGTCTGTTGACCAGGCTCACGGCAAAGGCAACGCCACACGGTGACGTTCCTCACCGTGACGGCCGGTGGCCTAGACTGTTACCTTTGCCGTGAGCCTGACGGCTAGCTCACGGCAAAGAAGTCCACACACGGCCACGTTGGTCCTTTGCCGTGAGCTGGACGCGCGGCTCACGGCAAACGTGTGGCAGCCGCGTGGGAGCCACACGGGCAGCACACGACACGGCCTCACACCATTTTGCCGTGAGCCAGGCGAGGCTCACGGCAACGTGTCTTGTTGCCGTGTATCTCTCAGCTTTGCCGTGAGCTTCCTTTCTTGCTCACGACAAAGTTTAGAAAAAAAATTGTCCTTCCCACTTCAAATTTTTTCCTCCTATGAAACACATCTCTACAAACAACATATTCAAACTTGGGACAATTATAGCTCAATTTGCTATATTTAACAATTTTATTTCTTTCTATGTGTTTTTCTCGTATACGTCCGATTTGAACTGTAAGTGCATAAAATCATAGACTAAAGTTAGTGTTTTAATGATATTTCATGTTCTTCATTCATTTCTCATACATATACCATGAAAGGAGATTATATTTCAACCATTTGGTTCTAGACACATGATTAAGAAGGTTTCGTCCAATAGTGTTTTAATTGTATAAAATCCATACAAATTTAAAACATCATGAAATTGGTATGGACATCATGATATCATGTATGGAGGTTGTGGTGAAGAGTTGAGATGGTTTCGAATTACTCGACATGTACGTTGTGTAGAAACTGAAGCATCTCACTGGAAGTTTCTGAGAGGTTGACTCATGTGACCAGAGTTTGTGGTCTTCATGAAGTTTAGATTCAAATTTGACCTTGGAACTTTGCCTATGATCATTACACAACTTAGAGTGTCTTATGTTGGTTCTTGGCACAATTTTGGTGTAGTTTTGTAATTTTGATCATTATCGGACCACATGAAATGATAGAATTAGAGTAGAAAGTACAATGAAACTAATGTCTTTAATTCATCAAAGTGCAAAATTTGACATTGTAGAGTTAGCTTAGCAAGTAAGTGTCATAATGCACTCAAAAAAAGTTTAAAGAAAATAACTAAAAAAACTAGTGGAAAATTAACAAAATCTGTAAAATGCACTTTGGCGTGTGTAGCTCACGGGAAATAAGGTACACACACGGCAACAATGCCTCATTACCGTGAGCAGGGCTTGGCTCACGGCAAAGCTGCGCCCGGGCCACGTGGCGCACAGGCCCACATGGAAGCGGTTGTGGGCAGCTTTTTGCCGTGAGCTTTAGATCTGGCTCACGGCAACCCAGTTATGTTTGCCGTGAGCTTCGGATCTGGCTCACGACAAACAATGCCTCAGGGAACCCTAGGGCGGGTGCGGTTAACCGGTGGGCCCGTCGCTCCTTTGCTGTGAGTCGGATCTGTGGCTCACGGCAAAGGGGAGACGGGCCCACCAATCAGCCACACCCGCCCCACTCTACTCCACACCACACACACACGCACACAACACAGACCACACAACACACACATGCCACCGCAACTGCCCCTGCCGCGTCGCTCGCCGTCCCTGCCCGCGCCGGTCGTCGTCCCCGCCAGCGCCGGTGTCCCGGGCCGTCGTCCCCGCCCGCGCCGGCCCTCATCCCCGCCCGTCCCCGGCCACACCGGTGTCCCGGGTGTCCTCCACGCCGCCGCAGACGCGGCCGTCGTCGACCCCGCGCGTCCTCCCCGCCGCTGCGCCCGTCACCGACCCCGCGCGGTCCCTCCTTGTCCTCGCCACCGCGCCCGTCGCCGACCCCGCGCTCAAAGACGGACAAACTCGTTTCGAGGGCTACAGTGTGCAACATGCATGGACTCAGCAGTCGGGCTTGTGGAGGCTACCCTATATGCAGGATCTTCTTCTTCCACATAACATTGACGTGATGCACACTGAGAAGAATTGGGGCGAGGCACTTTTGGGTACAATGATGGAATGGGCAGATAAGTCAAAGGACAACGTTAAGGCTAGAGTCGATCAAGAAGCGTTATGCGCCAGGCCAAAGCTAGCCATCCTGAAACCTGTAGCGGGCAAGAAATGGAAACGGCCTAAGGCTGATTTCGTCCTGAACAGGGATCAAAGGAAGGAAGTACTAGAATGGTTCAAAATGTTAATGTTCCCTGATGGGTATGCTGCGAATCTGAGGAGGGGGTGAACTTAGATACTTTGCGAATACACTGGCTGAAGTGTCATGACTACCACATATGGATCGAGCGGCTTCTTCCGGTGATGGTTCGAGGCTATGTACCCGAACATGTGTGGCAAGCGCTGGCAGAGTTGAGCAATTTCTTCCGTCTGCTTTGTGCTAAGGAGTTGTCTGTTGACGTGATTGAAAAACTGGAAAGAAATGCGCCTGTGTTGCTATGTAAGTTGGAGAAGATCTTACCACCCGGCTTCTTCAATCCGATGCAGCATATGCTTTTGCACCTCCCTGCAGAGGCACGATTGGGGGCCCGTGCAGAACCGTTGGTGCTATCCAATTGAGAGATGTCTAAAGTTTCTTCGATACAAAACTGACAACAAAAACAAAATTGAAGCTTCCATTGCAGAGGCATACATTCTTGAGGAGGTGTCAAACTTCACAACTAAATATTATGCTGAGAACCTTCCCAGTGTGCATAACCCACCTCCTCGTTACAATGTTGGCGAAGATCAATCGACTCTCAACCTTTTTCGAGGACAACTTGGAAGTGCAAGTCTTGGGAGGGCCAAGATCTTGCTTCATGAAGAGTGGCACACTATCATGATATATGTGTTGCGCAACCTTACCGAAGTAAAGCCGTACATAGAGTAAGTTCTCAAGAAACCTCATTTTTTTCCTTTCCCGTAAGATCTCGCATCTTGGCTCTTCTGCATCCAACCTCTTCTTTTTTTTTGGGTGCAGTGAATTCTTTGCGCAATTCTGGCGTGGTGAAACTCCACCTACCGAGGAGGAAGAAGATATCCTTCTTAGTGAGGGTCGTCAGGGTGTCCCCGATTTCATATCTTGGTTCGAAAAGAAGGTAATTTTTAGAAAGACACCTTCTTTGGAAGATCGTACTTAGCATGCCATGTATGATAACGAGCTATCCTGCCTGGTCTTGCAGGGGCAAATCGATTCGTCTATGAGTCCCGACTTGAGACAGGTTGCCGATGGTTGCTTGCATAGGGTCAAGTCATTTGGCGCTTATGTGAATGGATATCGCTTTCACACAAAAAGTCACGAGGAGAGTCGGCCCAATCGAAGAACCACAAATTCTGGAGTTTGTATGACAACAGTCGATGGGTCCGAGTACTATGGAAGACTTGAAGAAATATACGAACTTGAGTTTCATGGTTCCAAACCTCTGAAACCTGTCATATTCAAGTGCCATTGGTTTGATGAAAAGGCTACGAGGCAGAACCCGAATCTTGGGCTAGTCGAAATTCGACAGTCAACTGTGTATGAAGGAGACGATGTCTATATTATGGCTCAATATACCACACAAGTTTATTATCTATCATACCCTTGCAAAAAATACAAGCGTCTCCAGAGTTGGGATGTTATGTACAAGGTTTCGCCGCATAGTAAACTACCTGCCCCAAGCAACGAAGATTACAACCTACTAGACCCAAACACATATGCTGGCGAGTTCTTTCAAGAAGATGGGCTAGAATGGAGCTTTGAGATAAACTTAACCGAAGTGATCGGAATGGAAGTAGATATGGACGATGCTGGAGAAGAAGTTCATGATGAGAATGACTTAAAATTACTTGAGCGATTAGGATTGGGAAGTGATAATGATGATGACGTCGTTCCTCCTTTGGAGTACGGTGTTGAGGATATGGAAATGCGTGATAGTGACGATGAGACATATGATCCAGCTAATACGGATCATGACGAGTATTTCTAAAACATGTAAGATACGTACCAATTATGACATTAATTTAATAGTTGTACTTACTACATTAATTATGTTTTTATTTAGTACTTGTACTCTTTGCATTTGGACTAGTGTTTGCTTATGTTGCATTTGTGTACTATGTTGATACTTAAACTATCTGTGATGCTTATGTGGACTATGTGATGGTTATGTGATGCTTATGTGGATATTTGAACTACCTGTGATGGCTATGTGATATATAAACTGTCTGTGATGGTTATGGTGACATATCAACTGCCTGTGATGGTTATGTAATATATAAACTACCTGTGATGCATTTGAAATGGTTGTTGAATCTGAGGGGCCATATAAGGTTCTGGAAAAAAACAAAAAAATAAAAAAAAGGAAACTTTGCCGTGAGCCAAAACCAAAGCTCACGACAAAGGTGGCCTCTTTGCCGTGAGCTGTGGCCGTAGCTAACGGCAATGAGGAGGCACCTGGCAGCCGGTCAGAGGCTCTTTGTCGTGAGCTGGCAGAGAGGCTCACGGCAAAGGGCAAGCTCTTTGCCTTGAGTTGTTCGTCTGGCTCACGGCAAAGACTTGCGCGTTGCCGTGAGCTACTAGCTGGCTCACGGCACAGATGGTGCGACGTGGCAGCCACATGTAGCACCTTTGCCGTGAGCCCGGCGTGAGGCTCACGGCAAAGAGCGCCGTCAAGTGGGCTTCCGTGACGTCCCGTTACTCTTGTTTGCCGTGAGCTTAGTCCCACTCACGGCACACGTTTGCCGTGAGTCATAGGTCTGGCTCACGGCAAATAACCTGTTTGCCAGCAAAACTTTGCCGTGAGGGCTTTGCCGGCGGCAACTCACGGCAAAGGCTTCGCCGTGAGTGGACTGGCCTTTGCCGTAAGGAGCCGGCTCACGGCAAAAATGCTGTTTCTCGTAGTGTACTAAATTGCAGAGACAACTTCTCCAGAAACTTCAGTATTGTGTCTATTTATAACGGTTTTGCTGTTGTGTAGAACAATTGCTGCACATAAAATGTGACAAAATTCAGTTTTGTTATCCATCTACAGCTAGAAGCCCCAAGACTTGTACTGAATTCACACAAAAGAGTGCATGGTCATCCTAAATTAAGTAACACTAAGTTGCTACTTCACAGTCTTATAGTTTGGCAGTTTGGTCATTCAGACCATCCTAAGTCCTAACACAGCACTATGATACCCATATGCTGCATTTGGATAGCAATGGCCTGAACAACATTTCTTGGATGTGTAAAATCTGCCACTAAATTGAAGAAAAGTGTTGGTGTTCACTAAACTTGCATCCACTCAAATGTGCAGTCTAGATTCTGACAGCATCCAATCAGTGCCTAATTAAATGAGTATGTGATATTGTTATAAGAACAATCAGTTTTACTGTTTATTGATTAAAAAAATCTGCTGGCCCCAATGCAACAAAGTTCATTTTTAGTTTTCCAAGTATCACTACGGGAAACGGTCACTTTGCCGTGAGCCGTTCCTCACGACAAAGCACTATTTACTCACGACAAAAGCTTTGCCGTGAGTAACCGCCGGCAAAGCACTCACGGCAAAATTCTGCTGGCTAAGGGTTGTTTGTCGTGAGTCATTCCTCGGGCTCATGGCAAACATTTGCTGTGCGTAATATTTGACTCTCGGCAAACATTTTTGGAAAGAATAAACAAAAATAAAAAAATCTGCCCGGGGCCCCACCAGCCGGTCCCTGTTGTCCCCTTCCTGGAGATGGGCTCCAGCACCGTCGCCGTCGCGCCTCGCCCCGCACGCCGCCGCCACCACCACCACCAGGCACTCCCCTTGACCACCACCAGCTCCACCACCATCGCTGCCGTGTCACGCGCCCGCTCCCGTAGAGGAGCTCCACCACCACCACGCTGCCGCCACCGCCACCACTTGGAAAAAAATAGGGAGGAGGGAGATGAGATTGACAGAGAGAGAGGAGGGGGAGAAAACCTGGATGGAGAGGTGGGCGGCGAATGGAGAGGTGGGCCACGGCCACCGGATGGAGAGGTGGGCGGCGGATCTGAGGGCCCCGTCTGCCACTGCTGCCCTGCACACTCAGCCATCGCGGATGGAGAGGATGTCGAGGTCGAGAGTCGGGGAAGATCTCCGCTGTCGAGGTCGAGAGCCGAGGATGCCCTGCCCTGCACACTCAGCCTCCGCCGTAGATCTCGGAGCCGGGGAAGAAGCTCGCCGCAGATCCGTTCACGCCCGCCGTCGTGGAGGCCATCAGCGCCCCGCCGACACCAGGGGAGAGGAGGCCGAGCTCCTCATGCACCGCCGCCGCACCTCGCCCCGCCACTACTCCTCACCGTCGGTGAGGGGCGAGTGGAGGGGGAGGCGAGGGGAGGCAGAGGAGGGGAACGACGGCGTCCGGGGAGAGGAGCGGGTTGGCGGCTGTGGAGTAGAGGAGGAGGTGGTGGTGGTCGGAGGAGAGGTGGAGGTAGCCGGAGGAGAGGAGATCCGAGGGAGGGAGCCGGGGAGGAGCTCCCATGCCTCCCTACCCTTGAAGCCCCTCACCCTCACCGGAGCCTTGCCGGAGGATCACCGAAGATCGTCGGTAATCATCTCCCCTTCACCTCCTCCCTTTGGTTTCGAAGTTGAAGCCTCTCCAATGGTTTTCCCCTCCATCTCAAGGTCTCAAGTCAAGGAATCAAGCCCGATCTACTCCGAGGCCGCTCTCCATCAAGTTCTAGCACCTCACCGGAGTGCTACCCTTCACCGGTGAGCTATCTCCTCCCTCGAATCGTTCTCTAACCTCTTTTAATTTTTGGATCAAGGAAACCTAGGGTTTCAAGCACCCTTGATGAGTTCGAGCTTCTAAAACTTGTTCCTCTCGAATCCATTGCTTGAATCATCTTGATATACTCCTAGGAACCTCCTAGAACAAAAACTCCACCCAAAACCATCGCCGGCGAACTTGATCCCGGAGTCTCCGCACTTTTTTTCGGTGTCTCCGAACTTTTCCGGAGTTTCCGTACTTTTTCCGGAATATCCGGAGTTACTGTTCACAGCACATGTGCCCTCTTGCAAAATTCATATAAATTTGCATATAGCTTAGAAAAATGTAAAACAAATTTTGTTGGTTTCCTAATTATGTCTAAAACCGGTTAAAAATAAGTTTTATCACAAAATAGTTAGTTAATTTTCTGAATTAATTATATGAGTGTTAATCTTGTTAATTGCATAGTTCTTTCTCCTCTATTCCAAAAATCATAAAACCAATTTTGTCAAATCATGTTTGAGCATACCTTTTCTCATGTCATTGCACTCTTTCATGGTATATTTATTTATTATGTATCATTGCATTCGTGTAGAGACCGAAGCGCCGGAGTAAGAGGTCAGCGAGTCCCAGCAAGACCCCATCGCCGACGACGCCTCAGCGGACACCCAAGGCAGACACCTAAGCATCTTTTGAACCTTATTTTGGATCAAATTTGTATATGAGTCTTGTTTGTGCATTAGTCAATAATTATGTACATGTTTGCTTAGCTCCTAATTTTGATGCATTATCCATCCTTGACCTAGAATAACCCACTCTAGATGAGTATATTTGTTTATGTGTCACGATTTAATTCTTGCTTAGCTATGCTTAGCTTCGGTAGAAGTCGAGAGGTGGCAAGGTCACCACCACTCGCGAGTTATAGATCATGCTTGTTTAATAATATTTGGATAGTTGAATGGTTTAAAATTTTAGCTATGATAATCATGATTCGAGACTTGAGCAAGTGTGCTAGGGTCATTTGAGATTGGAGCTCACTTGGCATAGACTTGCTCAAAGTTGATTAAGGCCCGATGTTATCGCTTTGATACTGAGCACTTTTCCGTACAAACCACTTGCTGATTATGGGTAAGGTAAGCCAAGTAGCATAAGTCGCACCGTTCCTTGACCGGATTCGGCGCGGGGTGGGATGAGGTGTGATCAGGCTGCGTCCGGTGCACCTATACACTCTCGGCCGTTCGTTCATAGTGGGGTGCGGGTATGTGAAAGGTTGAGGGCATAAATCAACACTTATCCTGTGCACAAGGTTATGGTCGTTGGTCTTGCGCCTCTTGTGGGAAAAGTTGTACACCCCTACAGGGTTATAATCTATTGCAATAGCCTCGCTCCAGGGTTAAGGAGCACGCTCATGTACTTCGACTTTAACATAGAGTTACCATTGGGAGTTCATGAAAGATTGAGCTCATACACTTTGATCACCTTTACTATATGTTTTTACTTGATGATTGGCTTAGAGAGCATAGACTGCTAGGTCTTTACTTGTTTACTCATCATAGAATTTTATTAAATGCTTTTATGCAAATGATTTACCTTTTACCTTCCTTGCTACTAAACCAAATGCATTCTCCTTGAGAGTCGGGCAAGTATATACCCATATTATTGGATAAGACCTGTTGAGTACCTTTTGTACTCGCGGTGCTGCCGATAAGTTGTTGCAGGTGACCAGCAGCCGGAGACAGTCTTTGGCTACTTCTACCCCACGGACGGAGGTGCGGGTAGGGAGTGAAGCCTAGCTTGGAGGAAGGCACTATCTCCATATAGTGTCAACCTTCTTTTGTGGTGATCGTGAGTGTCATGTTTAAAACTTTCCGCTGTAAACACTCTGAATTTGTTGTAAATTAAGTTGAACCTTTTTATGTAAAGTGATGGTTATGTTGGATTGCTATATGGTTGTGGTGTTAATTGTTGTGCTTAGTGAGGTGTGTATAAATCCTGGGCAATTCTCATGACACATCTCAAGGACTACCGGGGTTACTCCTTTTTAATTGGGTTGATCAGTGGTGATGACTCGATTAAACGGGATTAACTTGGACGGTTCCTCACAATCTGGGAGGTCCAACGCCCGGGCGACCGCTTGCCGGCGGTGTAGCGGTAGAGGTGAAGCTCGAACGTGGTTTTCCTGGAGAGGAGGATCTTGAGACCGGCCATGACGAACCCGTCGTCTCCGCAGCTCAGTATGGCGATCTCGTCATCGACAAATCTCGCGGGGCTTGGGTTCGGGAGCAGGCCCAGCTTCGGGCGGCGCTGAGGGCACATCCTGTAGACGAAGTAATCGCTGTGACACTTGTTCCACCTGGCGTACGGATGGAGAGGGACGCGAAGGAGGACGAGGTCGCCGTCTGAGCTGTCGACTTTGGGCGCCAGGGATACTGCGGCGAGGTCCAGGCCGGGGCTGTAGACGAACAAGTGTGAGAGGAACGGCGGTCGGGCGATGCAGAAGGAGACCGAGATGGGGACGCCGGTGCTCGTCTTGGACCAAGCGGTGGTGGCGTTGGAGCAGTCGGCGATGTAGCCCTGCAGGTCGAGCAAGATGCAGCTTGGAGTGTCGCGGTGGCGCGTGCCATCGGGATTTGCCGAGGAGGTGGCGATAGCCATGCTGTATGGCGTCCGATCGATCAATCGGAGAAGAACCGAGATTATTTGGGAATTGGGATCTTGCGTTTGGTGGTGATAGGGACGGCAGGGTCATGAGCCGGCGGCGCGGAGGACTCCGCTTCTCTCTCATCTTCTTCCTCTTTATCCTCATGCGAATTACCTATTCTACCCTTTGCCCTAGTCCTTTTATTTATTTTTACAAATACCACATATATTATATTAAAGCAGCAAGATTACATCTAGGCTTTTGAAAAAAAAGCCAATTACAACCAAGACCCTAGTTCTAGATCTATAGTCACCGCCAGAGAGCAGGACGCCGGTGAGCTGTAGCAGAGGCGTCGGAGACACATGGTTGCAGTGGTGTGGAAGAGCCTCGCCAAGCGTAGGCTTGAAGTGGTTGAAGACGCCATCATGAGGAGCATCGCAGACGGCCCAAAGATGAAGATGAAGCTGGCGTCTGCGAGTAGGAGGTCGTCGTCTTCAGAGCCGGTGGGTGGCTCACTGCCAAGCCGATGATCACCCTAGCCCTTGACGTGGGGAAACTGTGCTTTCGGTGCTCTTTCGGCCTGCCACGCGAGGTAAGTTTTGGGCTCATTTTACTTATTTTTCTATTTTCTATTCTCTTTTGTGCTGCTTGCATGGTAATTTTCAGAAAAAAATAAAATAGTTTTGTTAACGTAAAAAGGGCAGAGATTGCCGACTTTGTATTGTTTAACAAAGTCTAAGCTCAAAGTAATAAAGAGCACACGGTACAATTACTTTTCAAAATTAATGATGGCTCCCAAATGTTTGCTCCTGCTAGCCACCAGCATCTGGCTTCCTCCTTTATCTTTTTGCTTGGTTGGAAAAAGATAGCGCGCGACAGATTCAGGTCGCGGCGCTTGTTGTCCAAAGCTTGACTCATAGCTCGCTTCGGCCAGTCCACGGCGGAGGACAGACGGGCGGGCTATGCACACAAGGAGACCGAGAAGGGAAGGCCAATCGATGCTCATCAAGTCTTTTGTTTTGGTTTATTTATCAGTCAGTATTTTTTTTTACAATAGATCAACATCAATCACCAACTACCAGCCAGACAACGGTATTATTCTCTCACAACGAAATAGTACCATTCATCAACCACCAGACAAACCAACATGCTGCTGTTGGAGCACCCTCTCTCCCCACGTCGTTGTCGGCATCAGGCCGTGGCGGGGTCGAGGCTGGCCACCACACGCTCCCCCTGTCTCCTTTGAGTAGTAGGAGCTCGGCCCTGTGGTCCATGCTCCTCCCTACCGGCGCTTGTGAGCTTCTCCTCTTCCACCCGCGCAAACTACTTATAAAATCCAGTATTTATGTAACGTTGAAGCCGTGTTCATTACAATATTGATGTCTATGTGTGTGGTGTTTGATTCATCCGGTTCCAGTGTTTTGGATGTGACCTTTTTGACTAGTGTTTGGTTGGGAAGAGCATACCTTTCCCCTCTCTCTCTCTTTGGTCTTAGGACTTAGAGGGATTAGGGCACTCCCAACTCAGACTCTACCATAGAGTCTAAGTCTATTTATTATCTTCATATTTATTGCATTTTGCTTATGTGACGCTTATGTGGCAGCATATTTATGGAAGAGAGAGGGAGAAAAACTAAGGGGGTGTTTGGATCTCACTTGACTAGAGACTAATTTTAGTCACCTTAGGGGACTAAACCTCCAAACACCCCTGACTAAAGAGTGACTAAAACTAGTCTAGTCCTTAGTCAGGGGTACCCCAAATTTTGGTGACTAAAACTCTCTCTTTGCATTTATTGAGAGAGAAAGGGAGAGGAGAGGAGAGAGAAGGAGGAGGGAGGGAGAGAGAACCATTTAATACTGACTATTTTTAGTCCCTCTCCAAATAGGGGGTGACTAAAATTTTTTAGTCTGACTAAACTTTAGTCAGGTGACTAAAGGGATTCAAACACCCTTTAAGACTCCAAGTCTTATTTAGACTCCAAGTCTATGATAGCTTCGAGGTAATAAATGCTCTTAGACTCTACGTAGAGTCTGCACTGTGAGTACCTTTAAAATCGTGAACCATGTCATCATTGATCCCTACTCATCTTATACTCCGTATGTTTTTCACCGGTGGACGGTGGCCATCTTCTTCCTTTGCCCATAATTGCCATCTTCTTCCTCTATTTGCTTCGCCGATCCCCTTTTGCACAGTATGCAAAAATATGCTTGGTGAGGAGAGAGAAAAATTAAGAATGGGTTTAAGGGCATGTACAATTACAACAGCAATTATTGCATCATCTATTAGCGGTTAGTTATGAGGCGACGGCCTTGGCCCGTTGCCCGAGCCAAAGCGACGGCTCGGTGTCCCGCTGTAGCAGCAGCTGCGAGTGGACGACGGTGACAACGGATCCCTTGCGAAGCTGATCCTGCCCACGCCCGCGACGCCTTGCCGCGCAGGACGGGGTGCCGTGCCAATAATTCTGGCCTCCGCGCTGAGCCGGCCGGCGGCCGCGCTGAGCTTCGTCGGTCGCGCCAAGCTTGCGGACAGCTGCTCCACTCGCTGTTGCCTGCTGCTCGCACGCCGAGCCGGCCAGAGATGGCCTCCATGCCTCTCCACCACTGCGCGCTTCGTGAGTCAACGACGAGAGAGATGAGACCGGATGAGAACGAGAGAGCTCTAGGGGATGAGATAAGTCGAATGATATAACGTTGGGCCGTCATGGGCTCCTAGGTACAGCAGGGTTTTTTTAAGAGCAACTCAGTTCTCATCCTAAGTTGCTATTATTTTTTTGGCAAAAATAGAAAAAATCTTCTCTAGTAGTTCTCCATCTCAGGTTGTCATTTATCCTAAGTTGTATAAAAAACAACCTCCGTGCGCATATATGTGCGCAGCTATCCGCGGTGCATCCTTAAGAGGTGGAAGAGTATAAAAATAATTTTATTTTTTCTCATGATTTCTGATTTAAGTTTTCAAAAGGTGAAATGGTAGAAACATAATTTTGTTTCTCTCTCAGGGGTTCCTGATGTAAGTTAGATCTGGATTTGGCAAGTGAATTATGCCAAACTGTTGGAGATGATTTTTTTTTTACTTGTCATATCTTTTAGAAGTTAGCAAAGTACAAGATTTGTCAATTAAATTTTGACAAACTATTGAAGATGCTCTTAGTTTTCAAGCTTCATGTTCATCTTGTTTTGATTGATCTCAATTGTTTCGAAGAAGCAAGAAAAAGACATACAAAGATCTTATTTAAGCTATATCATAGATACAAATATTTGTTAATTAGTTTAACGACAACCAAATAGACAATCTATTCTACAAATTGTCTATTTGTTGTCTGTGTACGCTCTTCAATGTAATTACTGATGGCAACTGTCTATACCATTGTACATGCACTAAGGACATACTAGTGCTACACGCTTCAGCTTGATGCTTGTTATATTTGAATTGTGAACTACTGAACTTGTTGGTTGAGATGGGAAGCGTCGTTTTGGAGGCCGTGTGCCCCGGCACCCGTGTTGGTGGCAAGTGAGATTGGATGCACGAAATTCAAGAGTAGATGTTTAATTGTATTCAAACACTAATATCTTCTTAGTGATTTAACTAAATAAAAATTTGATTGCATGTTAATATTTTTGGCATTTAAATCTACGAAACAAGATACCACTTGATCATATTTCGTCACAAAATAAAAATATCATATAAATTTCACATGTCATACTAACAAATTTAATTTGCGGCCTAATCAATCATGCTAAATTTTGATCATGATCAAATTATGAGCACGATCAAAATCATAAAAATCATGAACAAAGTTATGTTTGGATTGTAACATTACCAATTTTTGTCAAATCTATCGAACATATTAATTAGTATGACACGTGAAATTTATATGTTATTTTTATTTGTGACGAAATATGATGAAGTGATATCTTATTTCGTAGATTTAATTGTAAGAAATATTAATATGCAATCAGATTCTTATTTACTTAAATCATTAAGAAGATATTAGTATTTGAATATAATTAATCATCTATTCGAATTCTTGGTATCCAATCTCACCATGCCCCATCACCTCCGCCGCAGCACACCTGGGCCAAACTAAATTTCCCGTTGAGATCTTGATTGCTTCAAACATTTGCTGGTTGCGTGTTGTTGATGGACTGGTGGTTGAACTTGTGCTCAAAGCCTGATTAGCTGACAACACCTGAACCCGAACCTGCTATTGGGGTTCCGAGCTAACTCCAATAGTTTGTTGTTTTAGTTTAACATCTATCTAATTTTGACAAAATATAAAAATTTAATCTCCAACAGTTTGACAAAACAACTTGGTATTGATTGACATTCCTCCTCTTGGTGGGCGCATATATGCGCGCAGCTATCCGCGGCGCATCCTTCCGTATCAGAAGATGTGTAAGGGTATAAAAATAATTTTGTTCTACTTACTTGAAACATGAAGTTATTGGTGCTGCTTATTCTGCCTTTTCTTTTTTTTTCTCAAGATTTCTGCTTTAAGTTTTCAAAAGGTAGAAGGGTAGAAATATAATTTTGTTTCTCTCTCATGGTTCCTGATGTAAGATAGATCTGAATTTGACAAGTGAATTATACCAGATTGTTGGAGATGAGCTCTTTTTTACTTGTCATATCTTTTTTGAAGTTGACAAAACACAAGATTGAGCATCTCCAATAGTTTGCCAAATTTTACTTGGTAAATCTGGTGTTTTGTCAACTTCTAAAAAGATATGTCAAGTAAAAAAAGAGTTTATCTCCGACAGTTTGACATAATTCACTTGTCAAATCTTGATTTAACTTACATCAGGAACCCTGAGAGAGAAACAAATATATATTTCTACCATTCCACCTCTTAAAACTTAAATCAGGAACCTGAGAAAAAACAAAATTATTTTTATATCCTTCCACCTCTTCTATTACGGAAGGATGTGCTGCGGATAGTTGCGCGCATATATAGGCACGGGGAGGGGAGGGATGCCAAGTTGCTATTGATGCCAAGTTATTTTGTCAAACTGTTGGAGGCTAATTTTTCATATTTTGTCAAAATTAGATAGATGTCAAACTAAGATAGCAAACTGTTGGAGTTGCTCTTACCAAGTAAAATTTAGCAAACTGTTGGAGATGTTAAATTGAGCATGTGAACTTTTTTGCCAGTAGTAATAGGGTATATGTCGAGGACCCAAATGTAAATTCGCTCACATAAGCCAGAAGCATCCCAGACCCTAATCCGTCCTCCTCTTCTTGCACTCGCGCCCCCTTTCGCCCCGCCGCCGCCGCCGCCGCCGGAAGCACCACCCCTCTTGCCGTCGCCCGAGCCAAACAACCAACGCCGCCATGGGGCGTATGCACAGCCACGGGTATCCCTTCTTTTCCTCATAGCCTGGTGCTATATTGCCCTCGTCTAGTGAATCTGTGTGTTGTGCTAATGGCGGCTTCGTGGCTCCGTGACGCAGGAAGGGTATCTCGTCGTCGGCGCTGCCGTACAAGAGGACTCCGCCGACCTGGGTCAAGACCGCTGCCTCCGATGTGAGCGCCTTCTCTTCTCCCTGGTTGCATCCCATTCGGGCGTCGTCTGCTTCCGTTATTGGTGGGATTGCTGATTTGGTTGGATGGTTGGTTGATATGTATGTTGATTCTTATCTAGGTGGAGGAGATGATCACGAAGGCGGCGAAGAAGGGTCAGATGCCGTCGCAGATCGGCGTCTTGCTCCGTGACCAGCACGGTATCCCCCTTGTCAAGAGCGTCACGGGCAGCAAGATCCTCCGCATCCTCAAGGCCCATGGTGAGGGATTAGATCCCCATTTGTCGATTTACTTGTTGGTATCTTGTGATTTGTGGTGTATTCATGTTTTTGATGTGCTTGTGTAGGGCTGGCTCCGGAAATCCCAGAGGACCTGTACTTCCTCATCAAGAAGGCGGTGGCGATTAGGAAGCATCTGGAGAGGAACAGGAAGGACAAGGACTCCAAATTCAGGCTTATCCTTGTTGAGAGCAGGATCCACCGCCTCGCTCGCTACTACAAGCGCACCAAGAAGCTCCCACCAACCTGGAAGTAGTAAGTAGTTTGAGCTCATGATATCTTCAGTTGTTTCTTGTTAGTAATTTCTAATTCCAGATATATGCAGACTAGTTTAGTCAACTTCATAATTGTTGTGTGCCTTTTAATAATTAACTGTGTCTTGCCAATTACTGTATAGGAGCTTTCAGTACATAATTTTCTTCATGATGAGTATTTTTATATGGTGTGCATAAGCCAAAAGAAACATGTTATTATGATATAGATGTAGCTTGTTAAGCTTGACCTTATATAATGGTAGAGGTACTTTGGGCACCTTGTTGCATGAAACTGTGAAGCAGCTAGACTTGTCTTGTGCCCAGTGCCCACTCTTTACTCTTTAGTTTCGAACGGCTGTGGACACGGGAAGTTCGAATAAGATCAGAATATTCTTATTTTGAGTGCATCTGTGAGTATTGTTCAGTGCTCACAAACTAGCTGAAGGCTGAAGCCTGAAGCATTCCATTTTGACATTTTCTTAGGTCAAGTTAATTCATTCACATTTTAGTTTGTTGTGTTATGTTTTGTAACCACAGTAGTAACAAGGAAATATGCTTGAACTGATTTTGGGCAAATTGTCATGTACCATTAGTCACTGTTTAATTTAGGGCAGGGCATGGTACTTGAACTGATTTTGTGTTAACCTTGAATGACATGTGTGGCTCTCATACATTATACTGTTAGGATATTATATGCTTATGGTGTAGCTGACACAATTCTTGCTCTGCTGCAGTGAGTCCACCACCGCAAGCACTCTGGTGGCCTAAGTGAGGAGCGAGCTCAGCATCAGAGACACCCTAAGCTGCTTGAAGCTGGCCCCAGTTCTTGGGATCATTTTTATGTATCGCTTGATAACTTTAGAGCCAACTAGGAATCATGAATTTTCAGTGGAGGATGTAAACCCTTTTTGGTTCCGTGGATCTGCCCGTTGTTAACTTTTGGTCTTTTGCTACTCTGCATCCAGATTTTGTCAGCTACATGATTTACATTACATTGTTTGCCCATAACTGTGTTGTTGCCTTTGCCTTGGTCGGTATTCCGGTGACAATGCTGGTGAGTGTGGTTTGCCCATAACTGTTTGTGGTTGCCTTTGCCTTTGTTAGTCCGTATTCTGGTGACAATGCTGGTGAGTGTGTGTGACCTGGGGTTTGGTAGATCGAATGGTTTGTTTGGAACATGTTTCTCTGTTTTGAGATGTGTATCCTCTTTCAGTCATTGTCAATCGGGAGCTAAAACTGAGAATGCGGTTCATTATTCAATGGTGGGGGCTGAAATACAAAACATCCTGCCATGTACATGTGTGAGCCACAACTCACAAGATATTATTCATAATAAGGTTAACGCACATGGGTCACTTGTGTGCTTAACGCTTAAGAGTACAAACAAAATCAGTTTTCAGTTCGTCCTATATTTTTTCATGATGGTGTTAACAAAATTACAACAGTCATACTCCACTCCTCTCCCACAAAAATGCATAAATGAGCCTGTGCTTGGATTGCTTCGTACATACTCCTACATAAGGGGTCATGTTTGTTAGCTGTATGGCCTGTGCCTAGAGCTCGAACTAAAATCAGCCAATAAACCAGACAAATGCTGAAGTTCTGAAGTGTAATCCTCAACAGCTCAAGGTGACTGACGCTCACGCTCCACGTGAGCTGATTTGACCACGATATCCCGTCCGAAAAAAACCTGTCATGGAAGCAAAAATTGATGTAAGGTGCTTATGGACACAGGAGCAATATCATTGCGTATGACAAGTACAAGACTAGCAGCAGGTGTTCAAAGTTTAAAAGGAACTTAGTGCTGCTAAATAGGGCTAGAATTTGGCCAATTTTTTAATGTGAGAATTTCACAGGAATCAGCACAAATTCTCCAAAATTCATATGATGACCCCACTAGGTATGCTGAATAATAGCAGGAGCCAAAGTTGTTGCCGAGCAATTTCAGAGAGGAAAAACAAGCTACTGGAAAGACTCAAATAAGTAACAAAACACAAATCTTGAGCCTTACCGTTCTGTCAAGCTTTAGGGCAGCCTCAAGCTCTTCAGCTGAAGAAAACGACAGGAACCCATAAACACGGTTTCTCCCCCCTTTGCGATCCGTGAGCAGCCTTGTACTAACAACAGTTCCACAAGGGGTAAAGAGCTCTCTCAAGTCTTGAGGCTGAACAGACCAGGCAAGATTGCCAACATATATCTTGTGTGGACTTTCGAAGATGTGGTCCTTTGTGGGCGTTATATGAGTCAGGTTTACATTTTTCCTGTTGGAAATGACATCAGATGCTAGTTTTACAAAAATTTCACGCCCATCTAAGTCCTACAAGAGAGAAACAAATGCAAGTACAGGTTAGTGATTCATAGGAGGGATTAGTGCATGTGACAAAAAATAAATTTGCTGACAATGCGGGAATGGAGTAGCTCCATTTTAGATAAAAGGGAAAGGAACAGCAACTGAAGCTGTGGTTTAGAGTGACTCACAAGTCCATCCAGGGCATTAATGGCTGTTTTTGCTTCAGCTAAAGAACGCATTGTGACAAAAGCAGTTCCTCGGCTAATTCCCGTCTCGGCATCACGCGAAACCTGCATGTCATAAACAAAGCATCAAAGTGCACGTTAAAAAGTCCTGGTAAAGAGCTATGATATACAGTACAATCGAAGATTTAACAACATCATTTGCATGCCAACAAGATACGAAATGTAGGTCATTATCCAAAACAAATCTAGCTCAATGACTCCAAGTTCAGTTTCCCTGACATAAACAGTAGCATCTAATATAGTGTCGATGTGAAGCTCTGGTTATTTTAAATTCCACCCGATTTGTTCATCAACTAGTTCTTCATTTAGATACATTGAAGAGGAAATCGGTACAGTAGAAGCAGTATTAGGAGACAACCAGTAGAGATTCTAGATGTCTGGAACAGAAATGGCCATATTCGCACAAACAAACTATCCAAGCCAAATGAAGCTGTTTCAGAACAAATATACTGAATTCTAAGCCTTGCTGATGCATTGTTGGGCAAGCCACTTGTACAATTTATGTTCAAGGGTTGTGTGCATTGTCCAATCAGTTCCTAGTAAATTACCGCGGCGCCTAACATCAGGCCAGCACCAGTTCAACTCCAACCAAGAGCAATCAATCCATCCAGGTCCGTGGGGTAAAATAATTCTATTCAGAGCAAAACATTCAGGAATCAGGAATTCTAAGCCTTCGTTGCATTGTCCTGTGAGCTACCTGTACACGAGTTCAAGTGGCGTGCCCAAGCTGATTCCTACTAGTGAACGTAACCAGAGCGGCAGGTGCAGAGGGTACCTCGACGGAGAGGACGGTGCCGTGGGGCCTGAAGAGCTGGAGCAGGTCCTCGACGTCGCAGCGGCGCGGGAGGTTGCACACGAAGAGCTCCCGCGGGCGGGGCCACTGCCGCGTCCAGCCACTCAGGTCCTCGCCGGCGTCCACGCCCAGGTCCTCCCCGCGCGCCGCGCCGTTGCCGCCCGCCCACTCCTGCTCATCCTCCTCCTCCACACCGTCACTGAACTCCGCCTCATCCGACCACCCACGCTCCTCCTCCTCCTCCTCCATCTCTTCCTCCTCAACCACCGTCTCGAAAACCGGCGGCGGTCCCGAGCTCGCCCTCGCCCTGGAGCCGGAACGGGCGGCCCCGGGCTGGACAGCCGCGGCGAGGGAGAGCGAGAGCTCCAGGCAGTGGGTTGGAGGAGGGGGGATGCAGCGGAAATGGGTCGGCCGGGGAAGGTGGAGGAGGGTGTTGCAACAGTAGACGGCCGCCGAGGCGGTAGTAGCGGTGGCCATGACGGAGGCGTGGATAGGAAGGAACAGGGAGGGGGATTGGGGCGGGAGGAAGAGGAAGCAGCGGCCGGAGATGGGCTTTCGCGGTAGGGAGGAGACGAACGGTCAGATGCGAAGCCACGTCGGCAACCTGCCGAGTAGAAGGCCCTGGGTGAGCATTGCAGAGCAAAACCGAGCATACAGACACAGTGCAACTCCTCACTGTGAAGATGAAATTGGAGAACAAAAAAAAACACAGAAAATCTTCAAAAGCAACCAGACATTTCCAGCACAAGAATTTCACATGAGAAAAATCTGATATGCAAATAAATCAACTGTTTTCGAGCTATTTCAAACAGGTTGATCCTACAAGTATTCACCATGATCTGTCCTGCAAGTGCACCACCAATTGTTCCATGTTTTGTGCTTCAAATGCATGACATGGTTCATTCGCTAACTCCTCACATATGAATACGTGATGGGTTCAGATACACGGGGCATTGGGTACTTGGCTCTAGTCGTCAGTCTGGTACGAACCCAAACGGCCGGAGCAGGGGTGCCGGCACGAAATCAAGCAGGGTACGGCCCCGGGCTTCTGCTCCAGCAGCTGCTGCAGCAGCAGCAAGCTGGGCCTTACCGGTGATCTCCCGCGCGACGTCGAGGTCACGCCTCAGCTTCTCGTTCTCGTCAGTTAGCTGCATAGTGTAGTGAGAATTAGCACATTGGAGTCTGGACAACCGGGTAAATTTGCACGGCAACAGCAAGGACGGATGGAGGTTTGAATGAACAGGTGCAGATACCTCTTCCACGGTTCCTTTGAGCTCTTCCACGGCTTGCATCAGCAACGAGATCTCCTCACTCGCAGTATCCTGGCAGGCGGAGTCGACGTCCGTGATGGAGCTGGGGTCGAAGATGATGCCTTCTAGCAGGAACAGTTCCTCCAGGAGGTCTACATCTTCCTCCTTCAGGCTCAACCTTAGCTGAACAGGAGATTTGGTTCAGAGCAAGATGTTGCCATTGGAAAATACAATCTAAACTAATCACCTCGGCTTGATTGGTACAGACCTTCCTCAGTATCCTATCACGCAGATTGTCTTGATCGTGGGTCCCAAGGATGGGCTTCTTGACATTGTCCACCACCTCGGGAATAGATTTGGGAGAAGCCTTTATGAGCTTTGTCCTGAAAGGGTATTTACCATAGAGAACAATGAATCACAGTGGTACAGTAAAGATGTGAGGTTGTGGCATGCCATGTTCATGGGACATACCTGGTTCCGAAGCGAAGTGTGGACAGACTCTCTGGTGCATTTGATGGGCTGGGAGAACAGCAGCACAGCAATGCTGCTCTTGAGTTGCCACCCTGAATATAGTAGCGTTTAGACAAACCGCGTGATCTTATAATCTTAATGATACTTCTCCCAAAAACATAATGCTGGATAAACTTTTGACAAACCAATGCATCTTGGAGAATGCGTGTAAGCTTTGAGTCACGGAAAGGCACATGGTTCTGTTTACCTGAAGGTTAAAAAATCAGACAGGTCAAGACAATCACAAACACATGGTGGGCTAACTTTTTTCTTGAGTCTGTTTCTTCCACAGATGATCTTTTTATCCTTACCAGTTGTTAGGGCATTGATGACATTTCCTAGAGCTGAGAGGGATTTGTTGATTGTTTTTGCCTCATCAAGAACCCGTCCTTCAGCACCAGTTTTCTCAACTTTCTCAGAACCAGCCAAGTCGACAAGAATGATCTTCCCCACTTTTACCCTGTAAGGTTAAACGGTAGACACTAACTGCACGCAGCAGAATGACTCTCTTCATGACTGCAGTAATATATATCTCAGAAACTATGTTTGCATAGCACAACCAGATTCAATCATGTGAGCAAAAAGAAATCAGGCATTTGGGTACTATTTCATTCTCCACTATACAGCACAAGAAAGAAGAATTGCATCACAGAAATCATTGCATATTTAGCAAGAATGGAGATTTGCTTAACAGAGATTTTATTAACGGCATTCAAATTTCAAAAATTCAAGGAAACATGGTCTTAAAAATACTATGATACGGGAATCAACCTGAAGTTCTGATCATCTATCCAATATTATAAAGGTTACAAACTGTCTATAAGAATCATCTAACCATGATGCAGAAAGAAGCCTAAATATTCTCCTTTCCCCAACTAAATGCACAACCATTTACTAGTGATGTTCGGCATACCTCTCATCTGAAGTGGATCCATGTTGTACTGAGAAAATGTACAAGCAGTGACTTCTACTGCTAGCCAGATTCATTTCTGTTAATATTAAGGATGGCATACCATATCAATTCAGTGTTTAGAATAACTGTTTCAGGACTCTAGATTAACAGATGGAGGATACGTGTTTCTCCAACAGCTCTGTTGGCGATTCCTTGCTGTAATTTAGACAAATAAACGAAACTAAATTCATATCTGCTTAGAGAAACGCATTCCAAGTAAAACTCAAGAAAACTTACAGAGAGGTTCTCTAATGCATCCGAACTGTTCACAATAGATATCTGCAGGGATAACAGATACAAGATATCAAAAGCAAATTATGGAGGTCCTGATGCTTAATACTTTTTTCTGGACAAAAATAAAAGAAAAATAAAATAGAAGGGCAATGCCATGTACTTTGTTCTGACCTCTGTGGCACCAGCAATGTATATCCCTTCGGTTTTACTCTCCTTGATCTGTAGGTTGTCTTTGGACAAGTCAAGAAGGTCCCTGCGATATGACGAGGTAAAAAGGTGATCTTCTCCATAGCAGCAGTTCACAAAATATTCTCTGTAGAGGAATCATGAGAAATTCTCTACCAAACGCTCACCTCACTTTTTCCAAATATATCTCCACCTGGGAAATGGTAAATCAACTTGTGTTACTATAGATCAGCTAACCTAACAACTTAAGCGAAAAGTATACCAAAGCAAATTTAAATCAGCATGAAGGTGGCATGTTACCATTGACAACTTCACAGTCCACGTGCTTGCTGATGATCTTAAACATACAAATACCTCATCCACAACTCGCTGCACTAGTCCAGTTTTCTGCTCATTGCAGTGCAAGATGCTTGGCCCCTATGTTACATTACAAATTAAATAGATGTGTAAGGTCAAAACTGAAGCGACACAATCAGTATTTATCCCAAATTAATGACCAAGGACGTTCACTTTACCTCCATGCTATATGTCTTTCCAGCCCCAGTCTAGACAATGAAACAGAACATCAGTATGACAAAAACAAATGATCATTCAGATGTGTATAATAGGCGCACCACAACCACAAAAGGCACAAATGATGGCTGTTTACTGCAAACTAGAAATTAACAATACGACAGGCATTGCTCTAAGAAAAAAAAGTGGTTTCACATATACATCATGTGCACCAAAACGAAGTCTACAAAGCAATACATACCTGACCATAAGTAATTATCGTCCCATTTATTCCGTTGATGGCATCTGTTTCCAGAAAATATAAAATGGCTATCAAACAGTCCAGACATGAGAAAAGTAAAGCAATACGAAACAACTTTGACTGTCTTGAAGAACAAATCTAGAGAAACAGAAAAGCTCAAACCTGAAACAATGGGCACTGCAAGGAAGTTGTAGACATCAGATTGTTGCGCATCTTCATAGAACACCTTGTCAAAGCTGAATACAACATCTTCTTCCCTTTCATCCTAACTCAAAGTGTTTGACAGCACATTAGAAGCAGAAGCATTAACTCAACACGAGGAGACTGAAAAGTCACACCAACAAGATCAAAGGGATGATGATCGATGACAATGAAGGTGTGTTTCATTCTCAATTCACTAGTTATTGATTCTACTCTGGCTCATAGCACCCATTGCATAATTGTGTAGGGTTATGCTTAAGCAGGTTAATGTTCAGAAGGCGTGTGGTCATGATAAAAGTCGATCTATTCAGTAAATTATAATATTGAGATCCGTTGTATAAAACAATAACATAACAGTGAATCCCAAAAGAAACAGCACAGGAACATTCACCGTATATGTGTTTATATCTAATAAGGAAGCTAAAGTCAGCAGACTGAAGAGGCACCAAACCTTGAAGACAAATGACTCGGAGTCCAGTTTCCTGAAGCAGACATTTTCAGCATTAGCCTTCCTCTCCTTGTGACTCAGCGGTCTGAACCGCACGCACACGGTCACATTCGACATCCTGGCACCTGGCAGTCCAGCGCGTGTTGAATCGGTCAGAATTTGAAGGAATCAATATATAATGGATCCAAACAGGAAAGCAAAGCCTCCATGTTAGATCGACATTTCCAAACTTTCGAACCCTGCCTCAACACTGATGATGCAGGCTACAATTACACGGCCAGAAATAGTACTAAAACCTTCAGGATTCAGGAATCGAATTTCCAAAACTTCAGGCTCTTTCAGCAAAGCAAAGCGGAGGAATCAAACCTTGCTTCAGTTGGAACCCCAATTGTTCCTCAGAAATTCAGAACCTGGGCAAGGGGAGGGAGGGAGGACAGAGATTGCTTACCTCTGCGAGAAGAGGAACCGAATGGGGATCGGAACGGGGATGGGGATGGGGACGACGAGCCGCTGCTGTTCCGCGGGCTCTAGGGATTCGAGCGACACGAGCGTTGGGGCGGCGGGCGGGACGGGGAGAGCCGGGAGCGGGGAGCGGCAGCGGCGAGTGATCTGTAGCGCTCTCTATACTGATGACATGAACGACGAAGAGATATGGCATTTGGGCCTGTGAACATGGGATGGCCCAGATCTCAAGGCCCAAATGTGCCCCGAGCGAGAATTTTTTTGTAAAATATATTTATTTTTTCACAATTTTACAAAAATATATAGCGGATCCAAAAATTTGCAAAAGTAATCTCGAACCGCTGTGGTAAACAGAAACAGCGGGAGGATTACTGTAGCACCTCTAATGACAATTCAACAGGCGGTTGCTACAGTAACCTACCGTGGGTTCTGCAGCGGGTTCCTGCCGCTGTCCCGTAGCGGCAGTGATAGCTTTTCTTCGAAAAATCATAACTTTTTGATATGAACTCGGATGAGGTTAAAATTTATATGAAAATTGTAGCTTTCAACGAGATCTACAACTTTGTAGTTCAAACTTTTTTCATTTGAAGTCATCTTAGGACTCAAAAAATCGATATACTATCCAGATCTCGATAACTGAGATCTGGATAGTATATCGATTTTTTAGTCCAAAGATGACTTCAAATGAAAAAAGTTTGAACTACAAAGTTGTAGATCTCGTCGAAAGCTACAATTTTCGTATAAATTTTATCCTCATCCGAGTTCATACCAAAAAGTTATGATTTTTCGAAGAGAAGCTGTCCCTGCCGGGAAACGGCGGCAGGAACCCACTACAGTACCCGCGGCGGGTTACTGTAGCATCCAACAATTGAAATGGCGGTAGGAATGCTAAGTACTCCTACCGCTGTTCCCGGTGGCGGTAGGTCCCTGCCGCCGTTTACCATGGTGTTCGAGGCTACTTTTGCAAATTTTTGAATTCGCTATTTATTTTCGAAAAATCGTGAAAAAATTAATATAAAAAATTCCTCGAGCGAGCACGAAAATCCTATATTCTTATTTTCCCTTCTACATTTTGAGATCCATGCAACATTACATGAACCGTTGAGATTGCATCTATTTTTAAAAATCAATACTTTTAGATGAACTATCTCAATATTTTTCACTAAAAATATTGGTGAATGTAAAAAAAATTGAGCCCAAAAATGTTGGTGAATGGAAAAAAACTGTTGCATGTAGAAAATTATTGAGCAGTAATGTTGCTGAGTGTAAAAAAAAGGCCAAGTAGAAATGTCAGTATATATAAATAATGTTGATAAGGTAGATTTTTAAAAATATTTTTTTAATGAATGTAAATAAATGTTGATGGATGTACATAGGCCTAATATAGGTTTTAAATATGATCTTTTATCTAGGAAGACATATAGGAGCTCATGAGATATTGTTTTTTAAGGTGGTGATGTGGTTTGGTAGAAAATTTAACTCATTTAGCGTGCAGCTAATTTCGTGTTATGAGAAAAGAAAGAGATAGCAGAGGTAGGTGCAACATTTTCCTTCCAAGTTCCAACCACTTCCTAAACTCATGGGCTAAAAAAGAAGGCAATCATCAGCAATCATGCCGTCACTTGGCATCGCCACATGCCCATGTGCAAATGCAAATGCAAATGCGATGCATTAGCTTGCTTGGTTCCCTAACGCACAAAAGGGGAGCAACAATCAAAGGGCTAGCATTGAAAAATGATCATGCGGGCAACTATTGAACGTTGCCCATCATTGGATACATCCTTTCGGTGATAGGAAAAAGTGATAGTCCTTTTATCTCATCTTTGTTTCTTGGAGGGAGGACACAATCGCAATGCTACACACTACTCTACCAACCACTTTTAGTAGGAGTACCTGCCTCTAGATTGCTAACCAGCTCGATTAGTTGTTAATAATAATCACCATGCGAATGAAGCTCACTTATCTTGGATGAGGCCTCTTTTATTTTTCTTTAGATTGCGAGGGAAATGCTCGTGTTATTAACCCCGAGGGACCAACCAGCTTAGTTTTCTAGAACGCTAGCCAGCTTTACTCAATTACCATGCCAAGCTCACTTAACTTTAATGTTTGCTTTTGAAAACTTTTTTTACTACTTCTTGAGAGCTGAGAGGGGAATGGTTGACAGTACTAAGATAATACCAACCCTCTTGGACCTTCTTAGCAATACACTACTAAAATAATACTAATCCTCTTGGATCTTCTTACCAATACTTTTTGTATGCTAGTTTGATTATCTTGGGAAGCTCACTTACTTTTGATGAATGTTCAAGGAAAGTCGAGGAGTAGAGTGAGGACGGAGTGGACGTTGTCAATGTATAATGTGACTCGGCAGCTCAAGAATCAACTCAATTAAAATTTCGTTTCACCGGCTTTGTATAATGTAAGAGTTCGCTTAGCTGATCCTAACAACTATATTACCTAACTATAATAAATAATGTTGTATTTGTTTAGGTTATCAAATTGGGTACAAATTGAGTGCTGAAGTAGTGTACTGAACCGTGTGTTGTGAGAGAAGTTGCGACTCGATATTACGGGTGAACATAAAATTGGGAGGTGGAATTGATCAATCTTTTTTGAAGGAAAAGAATTGATCAATCTAAACAAAGCTATTTTACCCGAGAAAATCCACAGTAATCATCAGGTGCGCTAGCAAACAGCCATCAATGACAGTGGGCCCGCGAAAAGGAGCCTTCAACACTATTGGCCGCCGTGCACCGTGCACGCCGCTGGCCTGGCCCGTGGCCCGCGCGGATTCGTGGTACGACGGCGACGACCTTTTTTTTTTGCGGGGGAAACGTTCCACCACCAGCAGCCATGGTCCGTGGACGGTGGACCACCAACACCCAGCGCTGGCAGCTTGTGGCCGCGTGTCTCTTTGCGGAGTCGGTGATGAGTCGCCGCACATGCGGTCTACCAGGACCGGGTCCAGCCAGCGTGACGAGAGAGAGGGGGAGAGAGAGGACATGGCCGCTTCGTGCTCCGCGTACAAACACCCAGGTGGGCTACAGCGCCGATTAATGCCCGCCTGTCCGCGAGCTGACGCGAGTGTGGTTGGTGGACCTGGTCCACGGCAAGGCTCTAAATTTGTTGCCGCAAGGAAAAGACAATGTACACAACCGTACTACCGGTTTGAATTGGTGCTGGCTGCCTGGCTCTACCTTGCTTGCAGGATTTCTGTTGCTTAGCATTAAAAGCATATTTTTTAGTGTTAAACAAGGAAAAAGGGGAAAAGGGAAAGGAGAGATCAAGACAGAAATGGTACACGGGATGTGTAATAAAAGCACTCACAGTGCAGACTCTACATAGAGTCCAGTGGCGTAGCCAGGAAAAAAAATGAGCTGGGGCGAACTTCTAATGACCGACTAAACCGAAATAAAAAACATTGCAATTCCGATTGTAATTCCGATCGCATTAATGCATTCATATATTGCAATCATATAATTTTCATGCCAAGTTGATACAATACCTCAAATTTGAAGAATAAATTGATAGTTCTTGCACCAATACACCATACATGGTAAAATGCAAAAATAGAAATAATAAATAGATGAACACGTAAATTGGATAAAGACATCAATTCGTCAATTCTGCACAAAATTTTCTCAATTTGATGAACTATATTCAAGCATTACGCAATGGACAGACACACAGGCACACAGCAATTACCTTTTTTTTGTCGTCTTCATGCTGCTGATGCGTTCTTGAGCACGGTCTTGCCACTCCCTCTCCCTCTCCCTCAGCCAACTCTCACCGCAGCTGCCCTCACCACCAGCCTTGATTCCGCCGGAGCCGGAGACGCTCCGATTCCGCGGCCAACACCAAAGCTGCGGCCGCCGCAGCCATGCTTAGCCTCGGCAACAGCCGGCGGCGGTGCAATCCCGCCGTCCGCCTCCTCCATGAGTTGCCGCCTGCCGCCACAGCACGGAGCAGCCGCACACTGTTTCCCGAAACCGCCGGCCGCCGCTGACGTCTGACGCCCGCCGGCCACCGCACGCCGGCGACCTAGGGTTGCGACGTTGCGCCGTGCCGTGCGCCCATGCGGAGGAAGGGGAATTTTTTTGTCGTGGCTGCTGGCTGGCCTCTTGGCTATTGCGTGCGGTGGTGTGGTGTGGGTCAACAACAACGTTGCCTGTTGGGCCTGTGCATTGCCTGTTCGGTCAGCAGTGGGCTGAAACGAGCCTAAGGCCCAGTTGTCCGATGGTTGCCTCTTCTTCTTCCTCCGTCGCAAAAACACACGCTCGACGGCGGCCGCCATAGCTGTTGCCGATTCCCGACCGTCGGAGCTCAAAAACTCACCGGAGAAGAAGGGTATATATACTTGTGCACTCCCAACTTTAGCTGGGGCAGCCGCCCTAGCTCGCCCCAACATAGCTCCGCCCCTGATAGAGTCTAAGAGCATTTATTATCTCGAAATTATCATAGACTTGGAGTCTAAATAAGATTTGGAATTTTGGTTTTTCTCCCTCTCTATTCCATAAATATACTATCACATAAACGTCACATCAGCAAAATGTAATAAATATGAAGATAATAAATAGACTTAGACTCTATTAGAGTCTGGGTTGAGAGTGCCCTAATCATCACTTTAAGTTATGCCAGTCTCCTTTCATAAATGTTTGAGAACGAGCTGTAGCTCGGTTGGTAGGCGTTGCAGATGGGCACGCCGCCGGCCTGGGTTCGAATCCCATCGAACACAGGTTTATCTCAGCGGGGATTTATTCCCGAAAAAAAATCCCCTTGCTAGTGAAGCCGGGGTTCAGGGGTTTTCTAAGCCGCGAGGAGGCTTTTTTTCTCTTAATGAAAACCATGGGGGCGATCTTACCCCCACCGGTTTAGTTTTTTTTTCTTTCATAAAGGTTTATTCAACCAATGTAATTTCATCTTTGCATCTAAATGCTGCAACAAATAATATAATTTAGCTTTGATAATATTACTTCCTTGTGATAGAGTTTTTTTTTAATAAAACGTGTGATAGTGAATGTGAGTTGCTAAATTATTGGAGACGGTCGATAAAGACACTGAACCGTACATTTTTTAGGAATCGTACCTAATAAAGAGCACGCCACGCATCTTAAGTTACCGTGAAAGAAATACTTGATTTTTTATCACGCTAAACTATATTTTGGTTTAATTTACTCCTAAACTAAGTTATTTGGTTCAACTTAGCCCATAACACAAATTATCATTTTTGTTTCTCCACACACAAGTTGAATTTTAATTTGAGATTTTGCAAGATGGTAGTGGACATCATAATCTATATAAAAAAATATTTTATGAATATTTCGTCATTAGTTTTTATATAATTTTGTATCCCAATGATAATATTTATAATTAAATATACATAGCGATGAAAAAAATCATGATATATATTTTAACGTGGTTTATGTTGTCTGCTATCATCTGTCAAGATTTGAATTTAAGACTCCGCTTGTCCATGAAAAAAAAGATAAATTGTGTTAAGAGATAAGTTTAACCGAATGATATAGTTGAGGGTGAACTAAACCACAAAACACCCTTTTCCTAAAAAAAAAACCCACAAAACACCTTAGGAGGTTATCCAGATTTAGGTTATACTTATTTAGGCGTTTAGCATCTCTTAAAAGTTGCACAACATCATGACAATTCTGAATGGCGTGTGCAAGTACAACTTTTACCAAAATGTAAAAGATGAATAAAGCTTAAAATTCACGGGGAAAAACCAGGGTATATAAGCATGGACCAAGTCCACGGACCACTGAGGCGCACTCCGTTGGCACGCAGCATTGCAGCAACCAGCAAGCAGGCAGAGCTCTCGGCCTCTCACAACGCGGACGCGGCGCCGGAACAGAGCCCCTTCCCTTTCCCTCTCCTCCCTTTCGAAACGGAGGGGCATCCGAGGTGGCCGACCGGAGGCGGGCGCCATGAAGTCGGCGGCGGCGCTGAGACCGCACAAGGCGCCGCCGGCGCGCGTGCCCACGCGTTGCGTCGCCGCGCTCTGCGCCGCATGCTTCCTCCTCGGCCTCTGCGTCGTCAACAGGTGCGTCCGCCTTCGCCTTCGCCTCCCCCAAATCCGGCGTCCTTTCTGGTGGAGTCCCCGCTTCCCCTCCACTCCTTCGGTCCTCTGGTTTCTCCGTTCATCAATCTGCCCTCCTCGCCGCTGATTGAGACAATGCCCATCCATTTTGAGGCCGGAAATGGTGATAATTGGTGTACATTTGTGTGCTTCTTGCAGGTACTGGGCAGTTCCTGAGCATACCGGTTGCCCAGACAAGGTGATGCATATTTTGTTTTCAGATTTCTTCTCCTCTCCCTTTCATCTTCATGTGGATGCGCATTGACATTTGGTCTCCAATTTCCCAGGCAACCTCTGACCACTCGAGGGCCGCGTTAAACCAAGTGTCACAGACTCGTGAAGTCATCATGTAATGCCACAGACAACTTCAGTAAACTTCATTTTTTTTCAAAACAAAACCAAAAAGAAAAAACTGCAGTGAACTTCCTCAGTTCTCAATTTACCTGAACCAAGTGTGGAATTGTTATGGTGTATTTGTATTTTGATTCCAGGGCTTTGGATAAGACGATATCTGACATTGAGATGCGCCTGGCTGCTGCTAGAGCCGCCCAGGCGATGAGCCAGGGCATGTCGCCCAGTGATTCGGAGGAGGACCAGGGAAGCATGCGGCATAGGATGTCTTTTGTCATGGGTGTTTTCACCACTTTTGCTAACCGTAAGAGGAGGGACTCAATAAGGCAGACATGGATGCCGCAAGGTAGATGCATCATCTTTCTTCTTTTTTTTCACTGCAGAGCCTTTGTTTCATATATGAAAATGTTGAACGTTTGTAGGTGATCAGCTACGGAGATTGGAAGAGAAGGGCGTTATTATCCGTTTTGTAATTGGACGCAGGTATGGCCCTGTTTGGAGTTGGGGATAAAAACAAACAATGAGTGAGAATGTTCTTCTGTTATATATTGCTGAAAGTGGCGATTCTTTCTTGTAGTGAAAATCCAAATCCTGACAACGAGGTGGACCGTGCAATTGACGCAGAAGATAAAGAATACAATGATATTTTGAGACTTGTATGTTCAGTTGATATCAACTTTTGTTTTTCTTTCTTCAGCGACCCACACCACTGATGTGTTTGCAACATTGATCATCCTTTACAGAATCATGTGGAAGGCGATGGAGGACTCCCTATGAAGATTCAGATGTTCCTGTCAACTGCCCTTACCATGTGGGATGCTGATTTCTATGTAAAAGCTGATGATAATGTTCATGTCAACATTGGTATGCAACATGAGAATCTTTCAATTTTTAACAATCTGGTATAGCACCAGTGCACTGCTCTGAGATTGGGGGATTCTTTCAATGCAGGTATCACCAGATCGATTTTGGCACGACACAGGATGAAACCTCGGGTGTACATTGGCTGCATGAAATCCGGACCTGTTGTTACTAAAAAGTAACTTTCCATAAATCCAGTCTCTTTTTTCACATTTTAATATTTTATGGAATTTGCAAACATGGTCCATCTCCATACCGATTGAACAATCGAGATCACACTTTTTTCACATTTACTCATTATAAGGACATTTCTAATTTCTTGCTAGATACTCCCTAACAGATAGGTTCATCTTACCGAGATTTGCTCTAAAAAA
This sequence comes from Cenchrus fungigraminus, assembly GCA_036936925.1. NCBI lineage: Eukaryota > Viridiplantae > Streptophyta > Magnoliopsida > Poales > Poaceae > Cenchrus > Cenchrus fungigraminus. The sequence goes on along the minus strand of CM072769.1, from coordinate 41,357,609 downwards.
TGGCATAACAAAGTGCCTGTTTAATGTTAACAGTGACTCCAAGTATTACGAACCAGATCATTGGAAGTTTGGGACTGAGGGTAACAACTATTTCAGGCATGCAACGCGGCAGCTGTATGCTGTTACCAGGGATTTAGCAACCTACATATCAGCAAACCGGTAAGTTGTAATGACCGTGTGCAATACTATACACCAGATTAACTAAATGTTTAATTCATTTTTTCGACGCCACTTTCAGGCATATCCTTCACAAGTATTCAAATGAAGATGTATCATTTGGCTCTTGGTTGATTGGGTTGGAAGTCGAGCATGTTGATGAGAGAAGCCTTTGCTGTGGTACTCCCCCAGGTTGGCACCTGCATCTTACACTCAAAAATTTTCATGCTTCTTTGGTAATTTACTCCTGCCGCGACTAGTTAGCTATTTCATGCTCATTGGGTAACTGACACGATTTTTCTAACCTGGGAGTTAGTTGCTTTACTGTACTAGTTAGTTGAGTTTTTTTTTTTTTTTGAAGTTTCTAGTAAGCAAGGGATGATATGAACGCGTAACAACCACACCACTGGCCAGCATCCATCTTCACTAGTCAAAACATGCTTTCTCCAGCTTTCTGTCCTCCACTTACCAGCAATGTCCTCTGCTTACCAGCAACACTGCAACAGCACCATATTTTAGCCAAACATGTCCATAGGCCATAGCTGACAAATTGGTTTTTCAACAACAATCACACCAATACAATATAAGACCCCTGATCATTTGTCACTGGCCCTAGGCACCAGGCGGTGGGCAGACCAGCACCTAATCCAGTGATGTGATGTTAGAGCCTAGCACCTCAGCTTCGCTTAGGCGCTCTAGGCCACCTTGGGCAACAGTGGAACCTGAAATTTAATTAATTCATTTGAACACTACTAACATTGAGCAGTAGATGTAGATGATTTTCCTGCCATTGTTTGCAAGTGTACTTTGGGACATCTGTGGCAATAAGCTCTTGTCTGTCAGGTTCTTGGTTGGCATGTTTCTATCTTTTCCACGTTCAGTGCTTCTGTAATCGCCTAATCGGTACTATTCCTTGTCTTTGGAATTAATGTGTTCCGTGTACCTGGCCAATCATTATGGCATGCTTTCAGTTGCACCTAAAGGGTATCTTTAGTTTATGGAATGAACACGAGGATCAAGCATCTATTTACCTGTCATGTTTGCAAACCTTTTCAGGTCACTGTTCATATTGCAGTGTGTTACCTCTCATAAAGTCTTACTATACCCCTGTACATGTTTCATGTATCTCTGATGATCTTGCAGACTGTGAATGGAAAGCACAGGCCGGAAACCCGTGCGCGGCGTCCTTCGACTGGAACTGCACGGGCATCTGCAACCCGGTGGAGAGGATGACAGAGGTGCACCGGCGATGCTGGGAAGGCAGCGGCGGAGCTGAAGGGCATGCACATTTTTGACAGCCAGGAGACACGACATTGGTGTACCATTTCTTCTGTAGGGCTCTGTAATTAGTCACGAAACGTTCTTGGTATGCAATGGTCTGGTTTTTTACAGATGTGCAGCAACATATGCCATCTTTTCCTAGCCAGTTGCATCCTTGCATGTGGAAGGTGGGAGAGGGTGAAAGATGAGGACCATGGAGCACTGACGAGACCTCACTGGATGCTTGCCGTGATATTGGTAGAGGTTTTCTTCGGTACACAATACGTTCCAACGGTTGCACGGTCGTATTGTCGGTTTCTTCGGTTTTTTCTTTAAGGGTAAAATGGTAATTTGGTTGATATATGTTTTAGAAAAAAAAATTCCCTCTACCCACCCGGTCCACCGTGCACACCTCCTCTCTCCGTTTTTATATATTACAAAAATGATATTTTACATTTTCGATAATACCTTTTAACTACCAGTACGACCTTTGAATACTACCGTACGACAGCTAAAAAACCGGTCGTATAGAATTAATCTCAACCATCCGATCCTTACATATAGGTCTTTCTCTGTTACATACAAGTCTTTTTCCAACTGGTCGTACAGGTCGTATTGTGTACCGAAGAAAACCTCTATTGGTAGACTTATCCCTGAAGAATTCGTATGTGAGTTTTCTGTAGATCTGCCCTTAAACTCCAATGGAACGAACATTGAGGCCCCTAAACGCTCGGACCTCATTGCAACGGGAGGTTCCATGTGTTTAAATACTGAGTGTAACAACAAATGCTCAAGTTAAAAATGGCATATCATGAACTCTCTAAGAAAATCACTACATAAAGTGAATAGGCCTCTAGCCTAGTGGTTAGAGCACGCATCTCGCAGATCAGGATTCGACTCCATGTGGGATTGAATTAAACGGGATTGAAATAAAATTTATATAAAAAAATAGGTAGAGGTTTCTCGGTCAAAACAATCATCATATGAAATATGTGAGCAGACAACCAAATAACCATATAAAAATACAAAAATGAATGCTTTGATTGACAAAATAATGAAACAGCGTAAACATTGTGCCATTTTTTAGTGCACAACCTGACACAACAAACCATAAAAGTTGTACCACAATTTGACACAACACACCATAATAAAAGTTGTAAATCTATACCATAGAGTTACATCCACTACTAGGGAATTGACCTTTTTACCATTGCCCTGTACTGATTCGTTTTTGATCCGGTACTAATGTCTCCCCTCCCCGACCCCACCGCGCCCTATGACGCTCTTTTAGTACCGGGTGAAGACTTCACTCGGTACTAATGGTGAGTTTTTAGTACTGGGTGCCACCCAGTACAAATTCTCCTCCCTCCGCTGGCTCAAGGTGCCCCCTCTCTTCCTCTCCCACACATGAGAAATATCTCATCCACAACCTTATCTCTTCCTCTCACTTATCCTCTCCTTTTATCTTTGCCGCATGACTCCCATGCGGCGAGGATGCGGGGCGCTGGTGCTGCCCTGCTCAGGGCGGAAGCCACTGGTGCGGCCTGGCTTTGGCGTGTGGCAGAGGCTGCCGGTGCGGCCTGGCTCAAGAGCGAGGGCTGGGGTTGGAAACGCGGACCTCTCTGGTTGGCGCTGGCTGGCTTAGGCGTGGGGAGGAGGTAGCTGGTGTGGTCAGGCTCCTGCACGAGGCTGAGGTCTGGCTTAGGCACAACCTCCCAACGAGGAGGGCACGACCGCGTGGTGTTCTTCGTTATGTTGTTCTTCATTTGTGAGATGAATCCCATTTTTGTGATAACGATTCTTGTGAGACGTGTGATAGTGATTCCGTAATTGTGAATGTTTTGTGATTTTTGTGAATATGTGATTGCAATTCCTACTATGAATCTGTTTTTTGACTTGTGAAAATGTGATTGTGATTCTTGGAGAAGCAGCGGGGAAAAGAAAAAAAAGAAAAGGATGAAAACAAGAAAAAGAAAAGGGACGAGAGAGGAGGGGACGAAGATGGGATGTGGTGGGATGGTGCTATATAACCGGTACTAAAGGATCTCCCTTTAGTATCGAAGTCCAAGTACAATCGGTATTAAAAGGGGGTTTGGACCCAGTACTAAAGGACGTTTCCCCAGTAGTGATCCCTGATCTCACCTAAACATTACCACAAACAACATAAAAGTAACAAATGTGGTAGACAACGTGCAAAAGGAATGTTGTTAGGACCAAAGAAATTTCTACAGAACTTTGGCAAACACACCTGGAACACATTGTATGTCCTGAACATTTTGTCCTTTGTTCAATAATGACAGAAATGCAAAAGCTAATTGACAAAAATATGAAAAACAATCACAACCTTGGGCTAGAACTCTGATAAGTTTGATAGGCAGAATGGATTTGAGTACAGTAGCAACTAATAAGATGAATTGACTAGGGATTGCAAGAAGAAACCAGCTAGTCGCTCAACCAATCAGCGGGACTCCGTTAGTTCAATTTTGAACTAATTAGAGTGGATATAAAACTTTTCCACATATGGTTTGATAATTTAGACCAAAATTAGATCTAAATTGTGATATCTTTCAAGGGGTGTGAGTGACTTTGTCTATGGGTACTTTGTCTTTTCTTATCAGAATCTCATTCTAGGTTGTACTTTAGGCTCGAGTAGAAAGAAGTGTCGTCCCAGTCCAAAGCAACGGAGTCAGAAGGGATGGTATAGTCATTAAGTGTGATTTTGTATCCGTGCACATAATGGTTCAGAGTCGTACTGGTTTTTTTGCACCAAAAACTAGGATTATAGCGTGTTTTGTAGGAGGAATATAACTATGCTTTTTTCTAGTGGTGTTCAATAATCTACAATAAGGGTCCGTTTGGATGTAGATATTGGAGAGTGCGGTATTGAATTGGGTTCAATATCAAAGTAGACTTGGTATTGGAAATGTGTTACAATATCAAATATGTTGTTTGGATGTAATAGAATTGCCACATGGAATCGAACAAGGGGACGAATAGCAATTTACGTTGTATGCGGTGAAATTGGAATTCCATCTTCTCCTTCCTCCGTCCAGCAGAGCAAGAAGGGGATCCGACGTGTGGGGCGGGCTTCTACACCATCGCCGTCGGCCACTGCTTCAACAAGCGTCATCGCAGGACCTCGCCGACGGTCGCTGCTCCGCCCAGGTCTGCGTGCGCATCTACCGTTCTCTCCGCCGGTTGCCGTCATCTGCTTGGCCCCACTGCTGAGAGAAGGGAGGGGCGGGCCTCCACGCCGCCGCAGCCGGCGGCTGCTTCGACGAGCAACGCATGAGACGAGCCACGAGGAAGAGGAGGGGTGCTGGCCGCTTGGACTGGAGGAGGAGCGCCAGATGCGAGGAAGAGGTGAGGAAGGTCGTCGGGAAGATGGAGGAGGGCCACGGGCCACCTGGAGAAAGATGGAGGGCCCCGGCCGCGACCTGCGAGGAGGAGGAGGCCGTCGGACGAGAGGACAAGGAGGAGGGACACCGGACGGGAGGGGGTTCTCGGGGCGGCGGTAGGCGGTGAAGTTCAGGCCGGCGACGCGGGGACGAAAGGGACTAGACGACGATTGACAATGCCTCACAATACCAAAGGTCCAGGCTCCGATTTGCTCGAGGGCGTGGGTAAGTGAAGCGAATGCCGCACAATATTATCTGTCATTTCCAATTCCTAATTCCAGTGACATCCAAACAGTGGTATTGGTGCTAGTCAATTCCAATTCCTGATTCCAGGCTCCAATATCAACTTCCAAACGCTACCTAACATGAATTGGAGGCATTTGAGTTTTATGATGGGAATCTTGAAGACTGTCAAGAAGTTTTTGCCTACATTATTTGTTGGGAGTTCTGTGCAATCAACCTGTGAATTATCATGTATGGACAACTTATATCAATCAACTTCACGCTTCAATTTTTGTTGATGCATCTGAAATTTTCCATTGTTTTGTTACTAGGTCATTCTTCATTCTATGAATGATATTCTTTCAGTGCTATGAAACCAATTTTTCCTTATAGCAGGTTGTGAAACCAATGAACATGTATTTGTGCTCAAACTTCCATTATCACGTAGCAGGTTATATGATTTATATCATGCACTGCTTGTATCATATTTTCAGCCTTTTTTGTGGAATTATATATAGTCCACATTGGCGTGTAGAATATGACAGTCTAGACACGGTGTATGAGCTCAACTTCTATCCCCACATATGAAAATAGAGAAGAGTTACAAGACGGTGGATACATGCTCAACATCCCATTCCTTTGTTGTTCTAGGAAAAAACATTCTATTCCTTTGCGCTTTCCTTTTCTATGATGAAATTCGTTTTCAGAAAGGTTAATAAGACTACAAATTTAATATAAGAAGGTTCTCAAAAAATTGGAAAGAATGCATGAACCATAGTTGCTAGGCTACATGGTGAAGTGTAGAATATTCTAAAACTAGATATTTTAACATGGTAGAAATATAAGAAACTAGATAAGGATGAGGAGGGAATCACCTAATTGTAGGAGGTGTGAAGTAGGAGAGGGCAATATTAACATGTAGTGTAGTGGTGTCACGGTAGGGTAGCCATATAAAGAGTGTAAGAGTGAGTTTTGTATCAAGTTGTATGGGTAGTAAATAAAGGTCTGAGTTCACTTGTAGATAGTTGGTCTCCCATGTTGGTGTGAAGGTGTCCTCGAAGTAGTGTGGGTAAGGGTCCACAGAAGAAGTGGTATCACAGTACTTTAGTGCCACTTCTAGAAAGTCAGTGCTAAGTGCATGGCATCGATTTCTCAGCAAAGTATAACATGTCTTTGAAAAAACACAGTAGTAAACACCAAATAATTGTCATTGAACTCAGGGGGGAGGCTGATACTGACCAACACATCCTTGAGCAGCATGCCTATCTATATGATGAGCCTTTTTCAGTTACACGAGAGCACCCACCAACAGATGGACACTGTCAGGTCAAAATTTTCTGGGGGAGCGATGGAGAAAAACACAAATATCACATGGTCAAATGGGGGGACACATGCCTACCAAAGGACTTCCGGGGGGGGGGGGGGCTGACATCATTAACACTAGGATTCTTAATGTAGCCCTACTACTTAAATGGGTCTGGAGGCTGTATGAGGGGGGAGAGAAGACACGTGCTGTGAGCTTCTAAGAAATAAATATCTGCGGAAGAATCCCATACTAAGGCAAAAAAGGAGGGGGGCTCGCAATTCTGGCAAGGGATAAATAGGGTAAAACACAAGATAAACTGGGGGGGTTCACCTTCATTGTGAATAACGGCCAAAAAACCAAGTTTTGGGAGGATGTGTGGGTAGGAGAGGTGTCGTTAAGGGTGTGTTTAGTTCCCTGAATTAGGATGCAAAATTCTGGATTTTGCACGGATTTTAGGCTGAAAAGCACTGTAGCACTTTTCGTTTGTTTGTGGTAAATATTGTCCTACCATGGCCTAACTAGGCTCAAAAGATTCGTCTCGCAAAGTACATCCAAACTGTGTAATTAGTTTTTGATTTCATCTACATTTAGTACTCCATGCATGTATCGGCATTTTTGATGTGATGTTTGATGTGATGGGGAATCTTCTTTTTGCATAGTGAATTTTGGGGGAAGTTGGGCTTCTAAACACACCCTAAAACTAACTTTCCCAAAGTTGTATGAATACTGTGGGGAGAAAAGCTGCCTGGTAAGCGAGTGTTGGGTGAACGGTGAGTGGGTAATGGACTTCCAACGGCCGCTCTCGCACATCGAAGCAGGCCAATGGGATTCCTTACTTCTATTAATCAAAGACACACACCTGAACAACTCAGATGACCAAGTGAGGTGGGTGTTCGAGAAATCAGGGGTGTACTCCACTAAATCCATGTATAGGCAGATGCTTCACAGGGGGGTGGTGAACAGACGTATGAGAAACTTATGGAAGTGTAAGCTGCCTATGAAACTAAAAGTTTTCATGTGGCTCGCTAGCCAGGGGAGGATCCCGGCGGGGGAGGTGCTGGGGGGATGAAATGGAAGGGAGATAAGAGATGTGTTGTGTGCGGTGTTTTAGAAACGGTAGACCACATTCTTTTCGCTTGTCCCGTGGCTAAGCTAACCTGGGCAGGAATCAGAGAAGCCATGGGCTGGAATAGGTTACCCTCGGGGCTGCAAGATTTTCAAAATAAGTGGTTGCCGTTGGGGTGCGCCAACTCCAATATTAAACTGTTCGCTCTGGTTGTGATTCTGTGGACGTTATGGAATACCCGTAATAAAATGGTTATGGAGGGGGAGTTCCTACGGAGGCCAACTGACATTTTCCACAAATCCCTGGCGTGTGTGCAGAAGTGGCGGCCGCGGCTGAAGCCTGGTGATCAAGGAAAGCTAGATCGGTGGACTGCCTTGCTGTGAGGATGGATGGAAGATCTGGAGAATAAAATCAAACTCAAAGCCCGGGAAGAGGAGTTCATGTAGCTCCTAGCTATGTTTGTGGGTCTTTTGTTCTTGTTACTTTAGCCTTTTGCGACTGTAAGTCTGTCTGAGTTGGGCCTGGTGGCCGGTGCCTGGTCCTGTGGAGCTGGTAACCCCGGCGTGGTTGTAAAAAACAAACTTATATGCTTTCTATAAAAGCAGGGTTAAGCCTTCCTAAAAAAATTGTCATTGAAGAAACTTTGTTAATTGGTCTAGAGTTACTTGTTTTTAATGAAATACTCTAAAATATTTATTGCATTTATAGAATCATTGTTACTACAAAATTCCAAAAAGATTATCTTGATTTTTTAATTGACAAAAAACCTAGAAACATGTCGTCGCGGTTCATAGAAACCTATAGTCTGGGTCATAGAAATCCGCCGTCTTTGGTCTTACAAACCTTCCCTCCGGGTCATACAAACCTGCAGTCCGGATCATACAAACTCGCATTCATACAAACATGAAGTCCATACGAACCTATCGTCCGAGTATATATGGTCATGTAAAATTTTGAATTCAAAAAATATATATTCACAATAGATCTCAAATTGTGCATAAAAATGTCACGAATCTTATGGTAAAAACCGTTTTTGAATTAGATTCTCGTGTGAAGAATTATCGTGAAAAAAACTAAAAATGGTGAGTTTTGATGCATGCATGTGTGATGTGGCAGGGATGGGAAGGTGGGTCACGTGGCTAGTTGGAGGTGGAAGGTGGCTGCTACATCTGCCATTGGATCCATCTACCGTTGTCATGTAGTCGGTGGTGTTTAGAAGTTTAACATCTGCTCCCTATAGTGCATACCTGCAGCACCATTCAGACATGGTCTCCCATCCGGGAGTACTCCCTCCGTCCCGCAAAGACTGTTCATATAGCTTTCAAAATTTGTCCCACAAAGAGTGTTCTTTTTGCTCGTATTAAATGCTCTTCTCATTAACTAACACCAAGTACCAAGAAAATATTGCATTGAGAAACACATGGAGCCAATGAAATGCTTATTTGATGCCTCTTTTCAAGTTCTAATGCATGATTAATTAGGGGCAATAAGGTCATTTGTCACAACTACTAGCATGTCCTAAATTTTCTAAACGAACGGTCTTTGTGGGACGGAGGGAGTATGCAAGAAAGACCACTCGCTCTCCCCGTCCGGTCAGTAGAGCCGGTTAGACCACCCGCACTGGTGTCCGGGATCCTCTCCTAGAGGAGATGGATCCCTTTTTTGCGCCGCAGCGGGGACGGGAAAAGAGACACTATTTTCCTGTCACACCGTCCGTTCCTCGATTCCCAGAGGAGGTGCAGGAGCTCCTCTAGCTGCCATGCTGGTGAGCCTCTGCCCTTGCGCCCGTGCTCGAAAACCGTCCACGCGGAGGAGCAAAACAGAGCAGGGGAGTAGTCCGCTGCCAGCCATGGACTCCGCACATCCGTTGAAAAGGAAGAGCAGGAGAGCCGTCGTCGCCGCTTCACGCGGGAAGGATGGTGGTGCCGCCGGCCAAGAGCTCAGTGGAGGAAGGATGGGCGCGCCGGTGAGGGAGGGCGAACACAGGGCCCGCAGCGTCGCTGTTGTGCCGTCATGCTAGAGGAGCTCCGGGCGGGGAGCTCGCGCCGAATCGATTCCCGGAGAGGGAAGCACTCCCTCGACGTCCAGCTGTCCCGCTCCCTTGACGCCACCGCAGGGGTCCCCTGCTCCTACTCTGCTGCTGCTGCCACGCGCCGTGAGGCCCTGCACAAAGCAGAGGAGATAGGGAGATGGGGAGATAGGGAGCAGAGGCAAGCAAAAAGGGATGAGGGGCACAGCCGGCACATGACCGAGGACTCGCCTGCGGCCTCCGAGCTCCTCTGCGGATGGGAGTAGAGGAGGGGCCGCGCGCCTTCCACCCAGCTACTCGAGCTCGCCGGTGGATGAGAGCAGAGGAGGGGCCGCGCGCCGATGGCCTCGCTCCACTCCTACCTCAAATTGCGGGATCCGGTAGCCAGGGAGCTTGCCACTACTCCTAAGTGGGACCCGCCGTGCCGCCCCTCCGCGGAGGTGGATCCGACGCCAGAGCGCTAGGAGGCAGGAGCTCGGGGCGGCCGGAGCAGGTGGAGAGAGGGAGGGAGGGAAGGGGTTGGCCGCGGGACCGCCGCTGCACCGCCACAAAGAGAGAGGGGCCGCCCGAAGTAGGGGTGGAGGGAGCACCGCTCGTCTCTAGTTCGACTCCGCCGATGGTGCTCGAGGAGGAGGGGCCGCCGTCGTCGTCGAGCCGCCACCCTCCAAGATCCCCACGCCCTCCTCGCCCTGCTCCTCTGTGGTGGAGACGAAGCAGAGGGGCGGATGTTCATGCTGGCGCAGTCGGTCCTCCGCCCTGGCGAACCGGAGAGGCGAGCGCCCCGAGGATGGAGGTGTCAGTGTTTTGGCCACTGAGCCTACCAAGAGGGTACCCGAGGTAGTAGATTGTGCGGTGGAGGATTGCCAGACCTAGAACTCAAAGGTATGCATGAGGACACAGGACACATATTTATACAGGTTCGGGCTGCCAGAGTAGCGGACCCTACGTCCTGTTTGGAGTATCATGTATGGCGCCCTGCGCTTGGGTGTTCCCCAGAGGGGGCATGTCCTCCTAGGTACTCGGCCCTCCTTTATATAGTCCAGGAGGCGGGTTCCTAGTCGGTTACAAGATAGGAGTCCTAGCAGAATTACATGGTACGAGTCGTAGTAGGATTACCAGGATTTATGGTATGAGTTCGTATTCTTCCATGTCTAGGTACCCGGGGTGTATGGTCGACAAGCTCCCGAGCACTTTGTAGTCTTGAGCAGCGAGTTCAAGTATTCTTGAAGTTTCGTCGAGTAGTTTCTGATCGTCTCGAGTACTGCTAGCCGAAGTCTTCAATAGTACTTGAATTTCTGAAAGAGTGGAATGTGCTCTAGTTTATCTATGAGTACTTTTGAATCCTCCCCGAGTAGTTCCCAGGCGTCCCCGAGTTCTAACCCAGGAAGTCTCCAAAAATTACCCATCTTGTCTTGAAATCTTGATCTATATGAAGGTGCGATTTGCAAAAATTGCACTCCATATGGAGTGTAGCCCCGAGCCTGAGGTTGAATCAAAGAATCAAGCTGAGGGTCAATCTTGAAATCTTGATCTATATGGAGGTGCGATTTGCAAAAATCGCACTCCATATGGAGTGTAGCCCCCGAGCCTAAGGTTGAATCGAAGAATCAAGCTGAGGGTCAATCTGGAATCTGCATCTTCCGTCTTGAAAAAAGAGGTTGATGGTTGTAGCATAGTAGCCCCCGAGCCTTGAAGTGATTAGATGATCAATCCAAGGGTCTTCAGTTGGCAAAAGTCATCATCCGAGTACTCTTGTAGCGTCCAGCCCCTGAGATTATGAGCAAAGTGAGCCACATCGAGTAGTAATTAGAGTTGAGCCCCCGAGCTGAAGCGGAGCATGCTGAAGTTGTCTCTGAGTAGTAATTTGGCGTCAAGCCGTTGTGCTTGAGAAGTAGACGAGACTACTCGAATTGTCTCGAGTAGTAATGTTGCTGTCAGAGCAGATGTTGGATGCGACCGGAGTCGACTTTATGCCGTCAGAGTGGACTTTAGAATGCGACTGAAGAAGTCGACTTTAGATTGCCACGCGGAGCGGACTTTAGAATGCGTCTGAAGAAGTTGACTTTAGATTGCCACGCGGAGCAGACTTTAGAATGCGACTGAAGAAGTCGACTTTAGATTGCCGCGCGGAGCGAACTTTGTAAATGCAACTGAAGAAGTCAACTTTAGATTGTGCGGAGCGGACTTTAGATGTGACCGAATTCGACTTTGTGCCGCGCGGAGCGGACTTTAGAATGTGACTGAAGAAGTCGACTTTAGATTGGCGCACGGAGCGGACTTTAGAATGCGACTTTAGAAGTCAACTTTGTGATGCGACTAGAGTAGTCAACTTTGTGTCGTGCGGGGCGGACTTTATAAATGCGATTTTAGAAATCAACTTTGTGCCGCGCGGAGCGTACTTTGTAAATGCGATTTTAGAAATCAGCTTTGTGACGCACGGAACGGACTTTGTAAATGCGATTTTAGAAATCGACTTTGTGCCGTGCGGAGTGGACTTTAGATGCGACCGAAGTAGTCAACTTTAAGTACTTTGAGCCAAGTATGAAACCCGAAACACAAAGCTGAAAAGCCAAGAATGAAAAGCACGTTCCGGAAGGCAAAAAGCGAATTAAAAATCAGAAAAACAAATTGTTTTGCCCCCGGAGTCATCTGGAAAAATATTTTACATTGCGTCGAGTAAATGTCTGGATACACTGTCGAGATACAGTGTCTTAAGTACTACTGAGGCATAGAGCCTAGGAGATAGTACTCGCAAGGATGTTTTGAGAAACGAGTAAGACCGTAGGGGACAATGTGATGAACTCTTCTCGCTGCAGTAACAACTTGTGTTAGAGCTCCACTGAGACCCTACCAGGAAAAGGTGTTACTCCTAGGTCGCAGCCTCTAATTGGGGAGGGCAAGGACAGCATGTGCCACTTACTACCCCATACGGCGCAGAGCCGTCTGGAAAGGGTTATTGTGACCCCCGGTCTTGGACCGTCAGGAAGGTAGTCGCGAAGACTAGAACACAGCCGGAGCCGCGCTGGAGAGGGTTGTCATGACCCCCGAAGTAGTCGCAACCAAAGCCACCTGGAGAGGGTTATCGTGACCCCCGAAGTAGTCGCGAGGACCACGGGTAGAACCGCCGCTGGAGCGAGCTTGGATGGTAATGTAGCTCAGACCTGAAAATCTCATACAACTGAGTAGTCGCCTGAACCCAAAAATCGTTTACAGCTAGTTAGTTGCCTGGACCTGAGAATCACTTACAGCCTAAGGTCGGCATAGAAGCAAGAACCTGGTGTAAGGATCGGCATGGTAGCAGGGAGACCCAGGGTAATGATCGGTACGGTAGCAGGGAGACCCAGGGTAACTGTAGTATGGGTGGAGCGCGAGAGTACTTAGGGTACTTGGACCCATGGTATGGAGCTCGACCGAAGTCGATGGTGCCGCCGTAGCGGACTTTGAGATTGCGACTTGAGTAAGTCGACTTTTTGCCGTGTGGAGCGGACTTTAGAATGCGACCAGAGTCGTCCTGGTGCCGCCGAAGCGGACTTGGTGCCGCGCAGAGCGGATTTTAAATTGCGACCGAAGAAGTCGACTTTAAGCCATTTAGAATGGACTTTAGAAGTTACCTCCTTGGGATAGCCCCCGAGTTGATGGAGTAAGCTCGTGGTGACTTGTCGATATACCCCAAGAGTAATTGGTATAGTGTAACTCTCGTGAAAAATCCGTTGAGAAACGTACACCAATGAGTAGTCCTTGGTGTGATGTCTTACATGCGCAAAACAAGCCAAAGAAAAAAGTAATCATTAAAATAAATGACTTACTAATGCCGCAGGAGCAGACTGTAGATGCGACCGAAGTCGGCTTGTACCGCCGGAGCAGATTTGAAAGAGCTCGCGGACGAGTGTTGATGAAGTCAACTAGTCGGAGGCAGGTTCGACTAGTTGTGGGGGACGTAGAATCTGTTCTCGACTAGTTTTCTGGTAGAAACTAGTCTGGAAGAATAGCCAAAGTAGTCGACGATGAGTTGGTGCGGCCGCGAGACGATGTCGCGGCGGCGCACGACGTAGTCGTAATAAAGTCGGTGCGGCCGCGAGACGATGTCGTGGCGGCGCACAGCATTGTCGAAGTAGAGTCGGTGCAGCCGCAAGACGATGTTGCGGCGGCACACGACGTAGTCGATGACGAGGTGGCATTACCGAGCGTCGATGTAGTTCTACTCGAGTAGTTGAAGTAGTCGACGGCGAGCGGATGTAAGCGTAGTAGTGCTCACGTACGTCATTATTGTGCCCCAAGAAAAGATCTTGAAGCCTTCTGTTAGCTTGTTTGTGTGCGAGTAGGAAAGAACCAATTGCTCCATGTCTTCACGTGCATGTGCCGTGAGAATTAGGAGATTGACTTTTCTTTTTACCCATGCGAGGCAGCGGCTTGGAATCGGAGAGTAGTTCTGGACAGAAACAGCCAGGCTACTGTGCCGCTGTGCGGTGCCCTTCTCCCCACACGGATGCAGATCGGACAGGACAACGGCTTCAACAGGGACTCGACAAGTTGCTTCTGCTTCGGCCTTGATGATCTGTCTCGGATTCGATGTGCGGCAGCTTTGGCTTGATGGACCCGCAGGAGCTTTGACTTCGATGCGGACTCGGCCTTTGTCGTCGAATTGTGACTCGATCTCGGTGAGTTGTGCTCACTTGCCGACAGGGGCACGAAAGTTGCTTCCTGACTATAGGAATACGTCGAGTAGCTTGGAATTGAAACTCGGCGACTTCTTTGCTTGGAGTAGATTAACGTTGACGATGAAGGTTTTTCGAATTCGCCCGATGATCTTGACGATCACCCCTACCTGGCGTGTCAACTGTTAATGTTTTGGCTACTGAGCCTACCAAGGGGTACCCGAGGTAGTAGATTGTCGGTGGAGGATCGCCAGACCTGAAACTTGAAGGTATGCGCGAGGACACGGGACACAAATTTATACAGGTTCGGGCCGCCGGAGTAGCGGACCCTACTTCCTGTTTGGAGTATCATGTATGGCGCCCTGCGCTTGGGTGTTCCCCGGAGAGGTTGGGCATGTCCTCCTAGGTACTCGGCCCTCCTTTATATAGTACAGGGGGCGGGTTTCTAGTCGGCTACAAGATAGGAGTCCTAGTAGGATTACATGGTACGAGTCCTAATAGGATTATAAGGATTTATGGTATGAGTTCGTATTCTTCCATGTCTAGGTACCCGGGGTGTATGGTCGACAGGAGGGGAGGGAGGGGGCGGCGTGCCGGTGGAGACCCTGGGTGCTCACGGTCGAGGTGGGGAAGAAGCAGAGGAAGAGATAGGAACGAGGGAGGGAGGTGGAAGAAAAAGAGAGAGAGAGAGAGCGGGAGAGAATGACGTGTGGGGTCATCATGGGTAGTTGGGATAGATAAGGAATATAAATGTGTGATAAGTGCAGGAGAAATAGATATAAAAGAAAGAATCTCGCTGACCAGAGTAGGAATATTGTGTTTTGAAGGATGATGAGTGTGGATGATTTTATTACCTGGCAACCTCTTCGACTCTTCTGACCCTTGACCCCACGCTCAGTGGCGGATCCACCACCGGGTCGGCCGGGGCTCGAGCCCCTCCTACCGCCAGAAATGCTGTGAAGCCCCCCTGAGCTCCTCCTATAGATTTTGAGCAAAAGAATGAAGGAAGAAGAGCCGGAGGTGGAAGAAGCACAGAAGAGACCCCTAGGACTTAATCCTGGCTTCGCCACTACCCACGCTTCATGGCATGGTGTTCGGCAGTGGGTTTTGATTTGTTTTGGGTTGACAATTTCGGGATTGCAAAACGTAATTAACCTAAAGAATGTAAAAAAATCTATTTAGGGGTCAATAAAAATGGTATTGTGACGGGAACACATGATGAACGTAAAAAAAATTGCATGTAGGGGAGATGAAAACGTGTTTGGGAGTATTATTTATGGGGGCCCTTTAACGTCTTGGGAAAGATGTTTCTTAATCGCGAATTTGGGAACAATGCTGGGCCGATTGGGCCTGATAATGGTAACGTACGCAAACAAAGGAATCTTCTTAGAAGCCCATATTGGATTCTGAACTGGCCCATTCACATAGTGGGCTTGCTCTATTCGGAGGATTCCCGCGCATTCAAAAAAAAACTACAACTCAGGTCCTGTTTAGTTCCTGAAATTCTCACTAAAATTTTCACTTAGAAGATCGTGTCAGTTCATTTTTTTATACACGCAACTCAATGAAAAAAATTTCACTTATTTCACCAACATTTTAACTAACTAAACGGGACTCAGTCGACTGGTGTGCATGTTGGATTTCGCCTAGTCCACCCAGACGGTGACTGTCAGCTCCTACTGCACGAATAAGTGCAGCTACAAAAATGACAGCTCACTGTTGACGGCTGTTAAGTGCCTACTTTAGCCGTCAAATACTCATGAACAAAGGAGCATAAGGCATTTCTTACACGTATTTAGTTAAGAATAATGTAGTTCCACTTGTCCTTGAAGATAATTTGATAGCAGGAAAATAAGTAAGAAAAGAGTGGCAAACTCACCTTCTATGATCCATGCCACATCACTTCATCCTAGGAGGGCTGCCAACAAGGATGCCATGCATGCAAAGCTACCAACAAGGGCGCCATGCAAGCAATCCAAGTGAAGCACACTCCGACGAATCAGGGCGTGACACGTGGACGTCACATGGATTCATGAGCCCACAAAGCATGCAAACCGCGCCAAAACAGGGTGGACACCGGAAACCGACCTAAGGACCCACAGGACAGTCACATGGAGAAAGCACAGGCCAGGGGGCCCACCAGGGGGTCAGCCGACCCCACAGGTCGGCCGAACCGACCTTGGCTCGGCCTGTCCTGACCCTCCACGTAGTGCTTCCCTATTGGTCCTAGAGGCCACTCTCGGAGTGTTTGCATCCATTCCTCGCCGGTGCTCGAGCGTATAAATAGAATGAGAGGGGGCTCATTCTTGAACATCGTTCACACTTGCAACACCTCTCTCACTTTTAGTCTCAAGGCTAGGAGGTAGGCTAGAGTAGTTCTAATTCAGGTTCCAAGTCTACTTTGGGATCTAGGTATGAGTTCTCTTGTATCTTATTTCATTTGTATGACTTTGATCTACTTAGATGACATGGTTTAACAAACCTTGCTTAGCTCCTCATTTGATTCTCTCAGGTCGCTCAATGTGTATATGTCCTCACCGAGGCATTAGATTGCCTTTCTTCACCCTACTTCTAATGATGGCTATATGTGGAGCTCAGGGTAGGATAAAGGATAAGGCATACTTGTATCACATATATTGCAAAGTCAAAGAATAGATTCACAGAGAAAATCAATTCATACGATCAGATCAAGATGTGCACGTATATGGGTATGATGGGTACGGTAAGGTGTATACTTGGCCCGGAATGGGTTCTAGATATTACCATACTATGATAATGTTATGGTGATGGTAAGGTGGACACTAGCCCTGGAATAGTTACTAGTTATTACCATCTAAGTTATGGAACTCCTTTTTGCATGATTTTCTCCGCTCTCCTTTTTGAAATTTTTGAGATATGGGCTATCTCTCTTTTCTCTTTTTTTTTCTTTTTTTAGATCATGCTTTTTGAGCATGTCTTTCTCTCTATCTCTTTTTTTATATAGCCCAATCTCTTTTAGAGATATTTGGAGAGGGATAAATCATGGAACCATGCATGGAGCTTTATTTTGTGGAATGGATGAATGAGACAATGCTAACTTCCAATGTAGAAGCATAGCAAGGGGGAAATAGTGGAGTGTACATGAATCTTGATCATCAAAGCATAAAAAGACTTCTCGTAAGGGTCACAGAATTTGACAAAGCTCAATGCAATGACAAGCAGCATATGAGTATAAGGTTTTCAACTGGTAGCATCATATGGCTTTGGTAGGACTGTGGCATATCAAAGAGGAGCTTTGCAAAGGGTTTTATGATTTTTCAAATAAAATTCCCAAGCACTTAAACACTCAGAGAGAAGATCATATCATTGTTGACGGTCAATATTTGCCATTTTCAAGACCGTCAACTCCTGCAAATCTAAGCATGAATTGAACATCCACACTAGAATAGGTGCTTAAACTCATACTTTCCACCAGTGTCGATGTCTATTTGAATGCAGGTATTTAGCATAAGAAATGAGAGGAATTCATGCACTTTCACTCCACTCCAATCCAAGGCACTCAAATGATGGCCAATCAGGGGCTGCCACATGGATTCTCCTGGATCCATGATGTCACCAATCCATGTGAAGGACTTTCGACGAATCATACGCTGCCACGTCAGCATCACATGGATCCATGGGCCCACATTACCAACTAAACCGCCAGGAAACATGCCATGCACAGAGGAGGGGCATCAGGGCCCACATGGAAGTGAGCCAGAGGAAGCTCACCCCAAATGGAGGGGAGAAGGTGTCGGCCGACCCTAGGATCGGCCGAACCGACCTAGGGTCGGTTGATCCTCCCCCTCCACTTGTCACTTGCTCATTGGCTCCCTGCTGCAGTCCCGGGTGTTTAGGGGCACTTTGAGCCCCGAAACAAGCCTCCTCCTTGTCTATAAATAGGAGGGGAGGGGCTCCATTTCACACACACCACCTAGCTCTCAAGTTTCACTTTCTCTTGTGTAGCTCTCTCTCCCTCTCTCCAATTCTACCGATGAGAGGTGATTCTCACCTCTTTGTGGTAGAATGGTGATGAGGAGGGATCTAGATTAGGATTGGTGTGAGGTAGAGGAGGGGTAAGAAGTGAGTTGATGTCCTCGTGGATGCTTGTTCTTCATTTAGATCAAAGTGAGTATTTCAGTATTTCTTATTTAGACTATAGTGGACATCATGCATGGTTGCTTTTTTCTTGTGTTCTTGGCTCGTTCATAAGTTAGAGGCTTGTGTTCTTCGTGACACAAGGCTTCGATCCTTTAGAGCTAGAACTATAGTTCATTTACTTGTTTAGCATGCTCTGATCCTGTTTAGTTAAGTAAGTTTGCTGTATCTCGTTCAGCTGCATTTATAGCTTCCTTTCTGCTCCCAGTTCAATGATATGATCTGATTCGGATCTTTCCCTTGTTCGTGGGATCGTATTTATACGGTTGCTATAGTGTAGTTAGCGGGCTAGCATACGCCGCACTATAGTGTTTATCTGGGGTACAGACGTGGTGTCTGGGCCTTGGGTTTCCTACGGAGACCACGTACGATCGTAGCGTAGGGGTAGGCCGTAGTGGTGACAGCCTGTTGGACCCTTTGCAACCCTCTACGTCGCGTACCGAGTTGGGCTCGCAGGACAGCACCTCTGAGTGTTGTCGCCCCGCGGGGACGACTGAGATCTGACAGGAATACATCTTGAGAGCTAAGTCCCTTAAGGAAGTGCTTCTTGTATCCCGACCTATCCCAGCAAAAGCTGGTGTCCTTGGATAGACCCTCTCTGGTTACTCTCCGTCCTAGGAACGAAACCCGACGGGAATACTCATTCTCCTAGGGAGAAGTGCTACAGCGGTGTATCCGTGCGCTTGCGGATTCGTTCGCACTCGTTAGTGTACCCGGGAGTTTCTTACATGCTCACGCTACCACGGCGCCTAGTTTTGAGATTAAGAAACGCCAAGAAGCATTTCTGGCGCCGTTGCCGGGGACGACTGTTGTTAACCTTCGAGCCCGTCTATCCTCGTATTTATCTTTTTCCCTTTTATTCTACCTTCACCCCCATTACCCTTTTTGAAATACCCCTTTTGTTTTCTTTCTACCTCTACCCCCGCTACCCATGGAAGGTTATCCTCGTAAACACCTTCCGCCTTCGAGGAGTGAACCCTCAGAGTCATCTTCGTCAAGATCCACTCTTACATCTGGCTGTAGGATTCACCCCTCTCTCATGAAGCTAATTCAGGACCTATCCTTCTCGGGGTTAAGTCATGAGAACCCTTTTGATCATGTGAGAGACTACGAGCGTCTGATTGAAACTCAGGGTAAAACCGGAGAATCACCGGATGCTCGGAAAAGAGAGTGTTTCCCGCTATCCCTCTCTGGGGAGGCTCGGGATTGGCACCGTTGTTTTGGTAGGGATTACCTTACTTGGGAAAGGTTGAGAGCAGCTTTTTGCTCCCGCTTCTTCCCAGTACGACGTGTCATCTCGTTAAGGGCAAAGATTCTCTGTTTCAAGCAATGTGAGGAGGAATCACTAGGAATGGCATGGAATCGTTTCGCCTCCGCGGTGGAAGATTGCCCAGTCCTCCGTATTCCCGATTGGATGTTGCTTCAGCACTTCTGGTTTGGATTGCGGAAGAATGATGCCATGAGGCTTAATGCTCTCTCCGGAGGATCCTTCGTGCACCTAGATGCTCTCCAGGGAAGAGAGATCCTGGATAATCTCCGAGATTTCAGCTCCCCTTGCATCCCGGTCAACGAGGTACCCACCAGAGGAAAAGTTGAGCCACCTAAATCCATCGTCAGCCGAGTCCGAGACTTCATATCCACTCTTTCTGAGCTCTGGCTGAAGATGTCATTCCTGAATAGCAGGAGTCTAAGGGAAAGGTTTCAGGGCACGAGATCTACCCTTGGGTTCCCCTCTCGTGCATCTTCTTAGACCTTCTCCCCGAGACTTTGTCTCGTGGGAGGACGGAGAAAGTAGTTCAGAAAGAACGACCATTCCCGGCCAGGATGACTTGTTCGATCCTCACTACTATCTCCTGAGGAGGGTATGAGAGGCCCATCGTGTTTCTACGTCGAGGTTTGAGCTAAAGTGCTTTGCACTGAAGTTTCGTATAAACCGAGACATCGGTCTCTGCTTTATAATCCATTGGATTCATCCATCAGACTGAAGGATCACGATCATTTACCGATCGAATGGAGTGCACTCACTTTCCATCTCAAGCACATCGATCGATACCGATCAATCAGGAGAAGCTTGCACTATGTATCCTATGCCTGATTTGATCGATGCCCAACGGGAGGTGTGCTTTTCAGTTTATCCAAAACCCCCCATTGGAAGCTTCGGCCAGACTTGGGAATGTTTTCGTCACTTTGATGGGAACATCGAACCCTCTGCCTAAGGTAAGAGCGAGTAAATCTTGTTTTTCGTCCGAACTCTAGTTCCTGATCGTACACCGGCCTCTGGAAGTCCACGCTTCATCCTTTTGAGAGCCGGGTGTCCCTCTGAGCTTGAGTTCACTCAGAGATCGGTACCTATTGGTGAAGCACTAGCCTCAGTGCTCGATCTTTTCATCTCCGAGTTCCACGACCCCAGTGCTATAGTCCTCGAGTCTCATGACCACCTCAGGAAAGGCCTCAGCCTCTCTGGGATGATCATGCTTGCTCTCAGCCTCGATATACCTTTTTGGGCTCGAGTTCGTATACGCACTACCCTTGCAGAGCAGAGCTTATCGTCATATCAACATCATCTGCAAGGAGACGGTCATAAGTTGAGACAGGAGATCACAAGACACCCACACCCTGAGTACTCCGGGGACTCGACTCGTCTCGTTTCCCCCGGACGAATTATCCTTCGGATATCTTGTGGACCGTGGTCATGCTGGAGAAGGATATTGCCAAGATTAAGAGGAGAAGGCAAGGGTCCACGGGAAGGCAGCACCTTTGTGGTGACACGGACACTTCATGACTACCGCCGGAAGTGCTTACACTTCTGACGAACCTAGTGTGTCGCCAAGGTGATTTTCCCTAGATTCTTTTGGACATATCATGGTTTGGCCAAGGTTGGTATAAAGTTGAAGGTGAAATTTTCAACCTCAACCTTATCTTAGCCTTAAGCCTAAGCCAATCCTTCCATCTCGGGGAATCCACCTGGGCCGTCGATCCTGAGACCTGCTTGAGCCCACACGAGAAGGGGAGGACCAGAGGGGCCCACAGGGGGCCGGCCGAACCCAGGTTCGGCCGAAACCCTAGTGTCACCTCTCCCCTTCTTCTTTCGCGTGTGCATTTCATTCTCCTCCAGAACCCTTCTCTCTACCGCCCGACGAGTTTTCGCATTGCGAAACCCATCTCCTCCACCTCAACTCCTCAGCATCGTTGCATCCATGGCCGACCACGGTTTCGCTCGGCTCCGTAGGGAAGCCTCGCCCCTCACTTCAGGGGGAGGGAGCCCCTCTCATCTCATCGACCTCAGCAACTTGGATGAGGTGATGGGGTCGCCGGAGGCCATGACCCCCGAGAGAGGCAGGAGTGTGGAAAGCACTCGCAGGATGCGCACCGACTCTCCGGTGCAGTCGTCTCGGCGAGGCTCCTCCTCCCTGCCTTCGTTCCCGGCCAGGATGGCCACCATGGGGGACAAGACCGCTGCCAAGCGCGCCTTGTTCGATGATCCCCCTGGGCCACCCTTGAATCTAGGCGAGCGCTACATCGGGTCTGACTTCAACAGCTACGGAGAAGCCTTCTGCCATACTTATGAGCAGGATGTGTGGGACGAGTTCCTGCTTCTGCAGACCCAGTGCAAGATCTTCGGGGTGAAGACAGCCACTGGAGGCTATGGTACACCCTACCATAAGCCCCCTCAGTCGGAGCGGATCCTCGTTAAGATCATTGCAGACATCCGGGCGAATGGCACCAAGAAGACCCCGGCTCTAGCAAAGCTGGCAGACAGACTAGCTGAACTGTTCTTAGAACATGAGAAGCTAGTTGAGGAGCTGGCTAAGCAAAGGGACGAGTACCATGAGCTTAGGCTTGAGTACCGCCAGCTGGAGGAGGACATGACCCAGAAGCTGCAGAGGTTGGCAGTTGCTGAGGGAGAGGAGCAGATCCTCTCCGAGTAGTGGGGATTAGCCCCAGCTTTAGTTCATTAGGCGCTAGTCTAGGTCTAGGTTGATTTCCCTTTGTTTCCCTTTATTTCATTTATTTCTTCTGCATGTGTGTAAGCGCCTAATCATTTGGTTTAAAACATTTGGATTTGAATAAAGTGGCTCACCGGTCATGTAACCCGGTTTAGCCACCCTTTGTGTCGTTACTTTGGTCTTTGTGATTTAGAAGACATCTAGGTTCGAGACAGTGTGGGGGAAGAGCCACGACTCTCCCAATGCAAGAGCGACGTTTTCGTACGTACCCACTGCGAGCACTCCGCGCTAGCCGATCGATCACCTACCGAGAACCTGAATGGGACCCGCACGAGTTCACTCCTGTGGAGAGCATCTCACGGTTCATTTTCTATGCATAGCGCCGGTTTGCATCTCGACAACTCACTCTCTTTCATTCCTGAGTTTTATAAGCTATCTCTATCTCTCTCTAAGCTAAAACTCGAATGATGATGCTAAATATCACCCAGCTCATTTGTACCTGAGTAGACTTACATATGTTTTATGCCTTGCTTTCTGCCTGATGCTTGTGAACCAAAATCTTCTTAAGGACAAGCATGTTCACCTAAGTAATTGATTAGTATGATATGACTGGATGATATGATCTTTTGCTCTGATGACTAACTCTCTTGGGGAATTTATTTTTGAAAACTCAAAACCTCTTGGAAAGGCTCCTCTTTGATATGCCTCCGTCCCATTAGAGCCATATGATCTCTGTAGGTAAAAACCTTTGATTCATATGCTGCTTGTCATTACTTTGAGCTTTGTTAAATTCTGTGACCCTCGTGAGAATTCTTTTCACCACTTTCATGATCAAGATTTATGTGCACCCCACCTATTTCCCCTTGCTATGCTTCTACACTGGAAGTTAGCATTGTATCATTTATCCATTCCATAAAAAAACTCCATATGTGGTGTGACATCTCTCTCCAAAGTGTCCTTCAAGAAGAGACATGGGCTATAAAAAAAAGAGAAAGAATAGCCCATGTCCAAAATAAAGGAGGAATAGGGGAGAGATAGATCATGCAAAAAGGAGTTCCATATCATAGATGGTAATAACTAGTGTCCATTCCGGGGCTAGTGTCCACCTTACCATCAACCCACATTTTCACCATATATATGTATGGTAATATCTAGCACCCATTCCGGGCCTAGTATCCACCTTACCATACACACCATAGCCATACCGGTGCACATCTTGATCTGATGGTATGATTTGATTTTCTCTGTGGATCTAGTCTTTGACTTTGCAAAATATGTGATGCAAGTATGCTTTCTCTTTATCCTACCCTGAGCTCCACATATAGCCATCATTAGAAGTAGAATGAAGAAAGGCAAAATGCCTTAGTGAGGACATATACACGTTGAGCGATTTGAGAGAATCAAATGAGGAAGCCACCAAGAGTTTTGTTTATGAAAATCTTGCAAAAACCCCAAGGTGTTTATCATCAGGTGCATAAGTGACTTGATCCACAGCTGTTCTACTTTTCAATCACCCAAGGGAACATGATAGCCACTACACAGAGGTTCACGGGAGTAAGGCATGGCTTGGAATATCCCTTCTGTCTGTCTTACCTTTTCGGTATTTATGACCCGCTTGGCTTTGTTTCCCCTTCACTCGGGACGAGCAAAGATCAAGTGTGGGGGTGTTGTTGATGGTCAATATTTGCCATTTTCAAGACCGTCAACTCCTGCAAATCTAAGCATGAATTGAACATCCACACTAGAATAGGTGCTTAAACTCATACTTTCCACCAGTGTCGATGTCTATTTGAATGCAGGTATTTAGCATAAGAAATGAGAGGAATTCATGCACTTTCACTCCACTCCAATCCAAGGCACTCAAATGATGGCCAATCAGGGGCTGCCACATGGATTCTCCTGGATCCATGATATCACCAATTCATGTGAAGGACTTTCGACGAATCATACACTGTCACGTCAGCATCACATGGATCCATGGGCCCATATTACCAACTAAACCGCCAGGAAATGTGCCATGCACGAAGGAGGGGCATCAGGGCCCACATGGAAGTGAGCCAGAGGAAGCTCACCCCAAATGGAGGGGAGAAGGTGTCGGCCGACCCTAGGATCGGCCGAACCGACCTAGGGTCGGTTGATCCTCCCCCTCCACTTGTCACTTGCTCATTGGCTCCCTGCTGCAGTCCCGGGTGTTTAGGGGCACTTTGAGCCCCGAAGCAAGCCTCCTCCTTGTCTATAAATAGGAGGGGAGGGGCTCCATTTCACACACACCACCTAGCTCTCAAGTTTCACTTTCTCTTGTGTAGCTCTCTCTCCCTCTCTCCAATTCTGCCCATGAGAGGTGATTCTCACCTCTTTGTGGTAGAATGGTGATGAGGAGGGATCTAGATTAGGATTAGTGTGAGGTAGAGGAGGGGTAAGGAGTGAGTTGATGTCCTCGTGGATGCTTGTTCTTCATTTAGATCAAAGTGAGTATTTCAGCATTTCTTATTTAGACTATAGTGGACATCATGCATGGTTGCTTTGTTCTTGTGTTCTTGGCTTGTTCATAAGTTAGAGGCTTGTGTTCTTCGTGACACAAGGCTTCGATCCTTTAGAGCTAGAACCATAGTTCATTTACTTGTTTAGCATGCTCTGATCCTGTTTAGTTAATTAAGTTTGCTGTATCTTGTTCAGCTGCATCCATAGCTTCCTTTCTGCTCCCAGTTCAATGATATGATCTGATTCGGATCTTTCCCTTGTTCGTGGGACCATATTTATACGGTTGCTATAGTGTAGTTAGCGGGCTAGCATACGCCGCACTATAGTGTTTATCTGGGGTACAGACGTGGTGTCTGGGCCTTGGGTTTCCTACGGAGACCACGTACGATCGTAGCGTAGGGGTAGGCCGCAGTGGTGACAGCCTGTTGGACCCTTTGCAACCCTCTATGTCGCGTACCGAGTTGGGCTCGCAAGACAGCACCTCTGAGTGTTGTCACCCCGTGGGGACGACTGAGATCTGACAGGAATACATCTTGCGAGCTAAGTCCCTTAAGGAAGTGCTTCTTGTATCCCGACCTATCCCAGCGAAAGCTGGTGTCCTTGGATAGACCCTCTCTGGTTACTCTCCGTCCTAGGAATGAAACCTGATGGGAATACTCATTCTCCTAGGGAGAAGTGCTACAGTGGTGTATCCATGCGCTTGTGGATTCGTTCGCACTCGTCAGTGTACCCGGGAGTTTCTTACACTCTCACGCTACCACGGCGCCTAGTGTTGAGATTAAGAAACGCCAACAATCATCAAACCATATCTTCAAACGCCAACTACTTAGATAAGCATGAGTTCCCTAATGATATTTGTTCACAAGCATCAAGATAATAAGTAAGGAATAAAACATATGCAAGCCAACCACAGGAATCATAGAGAGCAAACAAAACACCGATATTTGAGTTTGATTTACTAGATAAGAATTTAAGATCATTCAAACTCATAGGTAGAGAGTGAGATGAAGGGTGCACATACCATTGCTCCTGAAGGATATGAGGAACAAGGAAGACTAGTGGTGATTTGGCTGACCCGTGGGGTAGCCAGCTCACTCTAGTTTACTTGTCCTTGTCATGAAGGCATAGTCGATGTCGTGCAGCCCTTTGTGTGGGAGTTCTCAAGTGTATATGTTGATGATGACCTTGAGAGAACTCCCCCACACTGGTGCTTATATCGGTGCTGTTCTTCAAACAAGTGAGAGCAAAAGATGGACTCTACTGGTTCGAGAATCATAGAGCCTTTATTAAAATTCAAATATTTTTGTTGTTTTTATTTTATTTTATTGTCACCATGTCATTTACTCAAGCAGGGTTAGACCAACATTACACTTCATACACAAAGGGGAATATACTTACCTTGGACCTTTCGTGAGGTCATATGTTCCTCCTTTGTATGTTGTGCAACATAAATCTGACACCCTAACTTACCTTCCCATATGAATCTAGCTTAATGACTTACCCATTTGGAATTGATGATTTCCTGCAAGGGTTAGTCCGCATACATGCAACCAAGATCTATGAAAATATGACTCTAAGGTTCATCAATCAAATCTCGACACCATGTCTTATTTTGACTGAAGAAGACAGTTTTAACCTAAGCACCATGCTTAATTTAAAACAATCTATGGATGTGCGTCGATCGAACATACATTCCAACCAGAGCATGCGAACAAAGATAAAGGAAGCATGAAAGCATGATCAAGCTATCATCAAGAAGGGACATAAGCATGAGCATAAGACGGTGAACCTCGGGAACCTCCCGGAAGGGCTTTGTTTAATGTCAAAAGCAGGACTTACCTAGCTAGTGGGCAAGATGCAAGAGCTGACATCATCACACCAGGATAAGATTTGGTAGAGGAGGAACTGTACTCAGGATGCTCACATGCCTCCCCCACACTTGAAGTTTGCATTGCTAGGCAACAAAACTCAAGTGTGTGGTGATCAAGCTTCCTTTGTAAATGTTCCCTCACCAAAGTGTATCTAGGTGTTGTAAATGATGTGCCTCACATGTTCGTAGGCATCATCTGTCCATCTTTCTTTTCAATCTACACCTGAAAGGTTAGTGACCAAAAATACCCGAAGGACGACTTATCCTAAAACCATGTTCTTGCTTTTATTCGAAAAGGGAAATAAAACCTAACCTAATCCAGGCTATCTCCTGGTAGTGCTTTGTTTATTTAAGGTCATAAGCTCGACCATGGGAACTTCAACTTGCAGCTATCATTGGTGGTGTCATTCCCGTCTCACCACCAATCCTTGATGTATCAGTGAGCTTCAGCTGCAAGGTTAGTGCCACAGTGCACACGTGAAATCTGATATGCTTATGATAGACATATACGTCTACAACCAACCTTCTGAGCTTTCTACAAAAGAGGACCATAAGGTGATCATAGCCCTCGAGCGTGCTCAGCGCACTAAGCATGGCCGGCTCTGGATAGGCATGATGCAAGCATGGTTCATGTGGTGTATCAAGAATGAAACTACCATGCTTATCTGTGTAACCTTTGCCCAAGAATTCCAGAGTAGGTGCCTCACAAGATTCCATGGCCCATGAGTTCTCTATCTCAAGAGATGCATCGTGGAGGCTCGATGTTGACTCTCGACCATGATCGAAAGCAACATGATACAGGCCAGCGGGAAGAGGTTGAAACTCGGTCGAGAATGGTGACGATCGTTCGCCTTCACAAAGGTGAAGAGAGTCTCCCAAGTCACACTCATAAGGAGCAGAAAATTCTACACCCTCAACGAGAACAAGCTTGGATGACACGAACGGAGATATACACGTCATCTTCTCAAGCGGGTTTTGCTGGGGAAGAGGCTTCGCCATAGGATATCCCAGATAAGGGGTAGTAATGGCGGAAATAGCATCCCTAAGCTTACCATCTAGGCTCCCTAAGGATATATCAAAGAACTGCTGTAAAGAGGAGCCTAGGAGAAGATCGAGATCAGGGACATCGGAGATGTGAAAGTCTAAGCTAGCCTCGATCCCGTCTATGATCAGCAGCATGGCACTTGCGATCCCCCGACATTCAAGAACATGTCCAATGGGACAAGTCTTGATGAGCATGTCGGATGGTGCTGGCAGAACTTTGCCCAAAAGAGTTTCCGCTAAGTGCCATGGCAAAATGTTAACCTCCATGATGGGGTTACAATGGGCCTCTACGACAGTGCCTCTACTAGAGCAAGAAACAACCAGAGAAGGTGAACTATTCCAAGCTACCTCGGAAAATCGTGTCACTCCCTCTGACCATTCCTCCCTTATGGCCTCCCCAGGGTATGCTTTGTCAGGAGGATCAGGAGGTAGAGGAGGCACCGCAGGCCTAAGGGAAGATTCTGTCAAATGATTTCTAGAATGATCGGTGTGGACAGAATAAGGTTCCTCCCCTGATTGGGCATCAAAAGAATTTGAGGTATCTAAAAGATTTTCAAATGGGTCATCCTCGAATTTGCGAGTGAACACCAATGGTTGAATTTCTTCTTCCTTTGGCATTCAGGGTTTAGGAGAGGGCTCAACAGACAAGTCTTGAGATTCGGAAGATGAAGACTCTAACTTGGATGTTGAGGGACCCTCATGGCTCGAATCGGATTCTTGGTTGGGTTTGTTGTGATCAATAGGGACAGAAGAGTTTTCTAAGAGGGAATCTAAGATCTCTCTTCCTTCCATTGGAGTTTTTTCCACAAACAAACCTCCAGCAATAACGTCTAGATCGAGGGCAGAATCCATGTCTAGACCCATACAAAAGATGTACAATGACACATCGATGGGTAAAGACGGACCAGGTGTCGACACCAAAAGGTGTAGGAACCTAGCCCATGCCGCTCCTAGGGACTCCTCCTCTAATTTCTCGAAATCGAGGATACTTATTAGAAGAGAAGCTACACGAGTGTACCATTGCTCTGTCCTTTCCATGAGAGAGAACTGTCACACCCGAATTTACGGACAAATTCGAATGCTCATATTATATGTGCGCCAGGATCAAAGTTCACACATATAACGACTCAGTTATAACCAAAACACAATACCATAATGTAAAAGAGAGTATTATAACCATTACATGACCGAATGTCTCATAAACGTATTATTAGAGCGAACAACTAACAGCGGATCTTCAGATGGTAACTCCACAGGCAGCTGACTGGTGGCACATACGCCTAGTACTTCTCGTCAATCTTCAAGTCTGAGCAGCAATCCGGGTTGTGTCGTTGCAATAATAAAACAAGCGTGAGCACATGCCGTACTCAGCAAGCGGAAACATAACATAACATGCAAGGCTTTATAGTGGAGGCTGATAGGTTAAGCATTCAACATTTTAGTTGGTCAACTTTTATTAGCATCATAATTACTAGCAAGTGTAAGTTTATACCAAACCCACCATTAGCATAATAGAGTAAACAACATAAATAAAGATGGATGCATCAAGTTAATCATTGACTTCCGTAGATTAATCATGTGAGGGTCCAGGCCGCTCTTGACCGTGAGCACGGCTAATCGATTAGTTTTACACTCTGCAGAGGTTGTACACTTTCACCACAAGTTGCGTAAAAGTTCTAGGAACTTTAAACCCAACCACGTGATGCTAGCTAGGCATCATACCACACTACTGAGGTGTGATCGCATAGGGACACTACGAGGCCTTTACAAAGTTTCCCCAGTGTGAAGCAACCCACGAAGGTTCTGAGCCGCCGCAAAGCATAAAGTCCCCTAGTAGGCGCCGTGTCTTAGCAAAGCACACTCCCTACTAGAGCGAGTCTATACCTCAACTAACGCTCCCCCTTGCCCTTATCAGGTAAGATCACCCCAACACTAGAATCACTAATTAATTGGCCAAGGCAGAGCCATGTACCCTTGTGGTTGCACTGTTATCCTGGGTGGTCGCTCCATGTTCCAATTAAACAAGGTGATCTTGTATTAATGAAGGTATAGCATAAATGAATCAAGTTTCATAAAGTTCATTAATACCATCCACCAAGTTAAGCATAGCGTGAGCTACCCAACAATAAATTAAATACCCAGGTTGATCAAGGTAAAGGGGTGAAAATAATCTAGTCATGTCCTTTAAAAAGGGTCCCATCAATTTAATGCAAGCAAAAGTAAGAACAGTGAATTTAATGCATATTGTATAGGTAAACGGGTATGCATCAAGGTAGACTTGCCTTCAACAGATCCCTGTTGCTGTTCAGACACTTGAGCTTCTTGGCCTTCAAATCCTTCAGCCCAAACGTTCTCTACGCATCACATCAAGTACATACAAGCAAACAATGGGATAAAATAAGAAACAATCACCAAACAGTATGATCAAAGCAAAACAGGGGTGAAAAGCTATTCTACTCTTCGATACGATTATTTGGACATAAAGAACGCTAAAAACGGAGTTAAAACGAAGAAGTTATGGCTCAATGAAGGTGCAGGGGCATATCTATGAGAAAACTGAGGTTCCAGGGACCTATCAGCAAGAAACTGAGGGCTATTACGTAATTAAACGTATAAACCAAAGGGCTTAAGTGGAAAAACTTAACTCTGGATCTCGGCTACTAAAACTAAAAACCTCAGGGTCTAGAACGTGAAGAAAAGGACTTATGTGCAAGGGTCTTTGAACGGTGGAAGGACCGGCTTGTGATTTTAGAAAGCACAAGGGTTTTTCTGCAAAAACACACGGCCACGCGGGATATAAGCCGGTTTGACCGGTATTGACCTAGGTCGGATTAGATCTGGACCTTTGATCTCAGATCCGGCGGTCCAGGACGCGTGCAGGCGCGAGACGACGGCGTTGCAGCGGCGAGCGGCGGCGCTGCGCTGAAATTCCGGCGAGCTCACCCGGTTTCGAGCTAGGGTGCTCGACTGGCGATGCTGAGTGGCCAGGAAGGCTACTGGCGCGACGGCGAGCAAGGCTGGGGCAACAGGGAGGCGAAGGAGGTGACGTCGACGGCGCGTGGCGTGGCGAAGCGGACAACGGCGGAAGAGCTGTCTCCGGCGAGCTCGTGTGCGTGCTGCGGGGCACCTGGACGCAAACATGCGGCACCGTGGCGTTCCTCACCTCCATGCGAAGCTCTTGGGCAACCTCTTGATGACGGGGAGATGGTGGGGCGGCGAATCGACGGCGGCGGTCCCGGCTAGGGTTTGCGCGGCGCGGCACGGGAGCTCAAGGCGACGGCGGACAAGGATTGGGAGGAGGCGGCGCGGCTTGCACTTTATAAGCCAGGCGGGAAAAGCACTGGCGTGGCTCGCAAGGCGACGTGGAGATGGGACGGGGCAGGACTCGGGCGCGGCCGCGGTGGAGTCCAGGTCGAGGACGCGCGGAGGTAAGGGATGACCGGTGGCCCCCACATGACCTGGGCCGAGGAGGATTGGTGGGCCGCGGGAGCTGCTGACGAGCTGGGATGGAACGTGACCACGGGCCAAAAGAGGGAAAAGAGAGGGAGGGAAAGAAAGAGAGTTTGAACACTTTGAAAAAGGAATTCAAACCAAAGTTTTTCAAACTTAAATCAAACAATTGAATTCAAACCTGAGTTTAATTTCAAACAACCAAAATAATGCACCAGCATGAATACCACAATAAACTCCTATATTTATAAATTTAATTTTTTTAAAAAATATGTTAAATGCTTAAAAATTCAAATACACCTTATGATCCTTAAACACATACTCTTGTTTTCTATTCAAATTTTATTAAAACAAATTTTTGCTAAAATTAGGGTGTTACAAGAACGAGTGGCAAAAGTTATCTCGGAGTTCTCCCCAATCACCGTTCACACTTTCTATAGTGTGGGCGTACCATTGTTCTGCCTCTCCTATGAGAGAGAAAGGAAACAACTTCCACCTCACGGTGTCCTATGTCATGCCTGGCATAGGCAAACTAGAGCACAGTTCCTCAAATTCCTCCAAATGGAGGTAGGGGTCTTCATTGACTGCACCAAAGAATGGTCGATCCTGAACCATGGCTAAAAAGCTAGGGGGAGTTCATAGCTAGATGATGAAGATGATGATGGCTCTTCGAACTCACCCCTTGAGGTAAAGAAGCTTTGACAGGAAGGCATCTCAAAGGGTAACGGGGGTAAAGGTAGAACAAAAAGGAAAAACAAAAGATACGAGGACCACTAGGTTCAAAGATAGATACAACAACCGTTCCCCGGCAACGGTACCAGAAATGCTTGTTGGCGTTTCTTAACGTCACCACTAGTTGTACACCTAGAGAGAACGTATAAGAGCAACCAGGTATACCGCAAGCGCACGGAAATACCGCTGTAGCACTTCCCCAAAGGAGTATTCCAAAGGGTATCAAATCCAAGGAACGGTGTGCACTACCTTCTATCCTAAACAAATGGTCCAAGGACACCAAGCCCCTAGCTAAGGTTGAGAGATGATGAGGTGCTTCCTAAGAATACTGATCCCAGAGGAGAAGAGCAGGCAATTATACTCGATTCGGACACCGGCCCCTCCTGGCTATAACAGTTGGTTCACGGCAAATGTTGCCTACACGCTGTATCCGAACGTGGGGGATTTCATAGGGTCCAACGGCTGTCACTACCGCGGCCTACCCCAAGACAAACCGTGGGATACAGGGCATTCGAAGGATAACCCGTAGTCTAGACACCACATCTACACCACCGATTACTACTAGAGCACGGCTACGTCTAATATCCTGTAGAAACACTATAGCACTCCGTATAAATACAGAGCGACGAACCCACGAGCTTCGAGCTAATCTCACTTACCACAGGATCACACGGATGATAGGAAGAACGAATGCCAGCGTATTAATGTACTCCAACAAGATCTAACGGGATAATTTACACAAACGGAATGCAAACTTATGCACTTGTAACAAAAGATCAAAGGGGTCATGTTCGTGAAGAACACGAGCCTCTAACTTATGAACAAACACAAAAGCGTGAGTAACTTGTTCGTCAACTAGATCGAGGAAGCGCGTTCATGAAGAACACGAGCCTCTAAATGATGAACGAACGAAGAACTCAAGAACATGTCACTCATGCATGAATAACACTTTAGTCTAATTGGAAAATACAAGAATACTTACTTTGCTCTAATTGAAGAACATGACACCCTCACCAACACCACACTCTACCTAGCACCTACTCTCACCTACATGGATCAACTCATTTGATCCATGAGAGATCACATGAGAGAGGAAATAAGTGTTTCTAAAGAGGAGGAGGAGAATGGGATGTGTCTCTATTCTAGCCCCCTCTCCTCATATTTATAGGCCAAGGGGGGTAGGAGGAGCTCCCTTGGCTGCCTTGGGTGCCACCAATAGGGCGGTGACATGTGGCAAAGAGGAGTAAGGGCCAAGTTGATGTATCTTCCTTGAGAAGGAGCTGCAGGATCCCGGGAGAATATTCGGGCAAACACCAGGCACCGCCTATGGTTCATCACGACAAGCCGACACGTGGAAGGGCGACACGAGGGGCCGCAAAATGGGGTCGGGCGACCTGGGGGGTCGGCTGACCCCCAGGCACCGCCTTTCGTCTAGGTGACTGCTAGGTGGGTCCCAAGGTGGGTATGGGGGTGCATGCAGTATTTTTAGCCATTTATCTCGTGGTGCTGGGCCCTTGGATCCGCGTACTGGCTCCTGATTGGTCGAGAGTGTGTTTCTTTGGATCGATGATGTGTCATGGACACGTGGACTCCTGTGTGACAGCACGTCGCCATGTGGCTTGGTGTGGGTCCCACTGGGCCCACATGTTATCTTGTGCATATCTCTTTCATCCGAACTCCAAAGTAGGCAAATGATATATCCATTTCGATCGTCTCGACGAGCCCATCGCAGTGGTGTAGACCAATTTGGCATTTGTGATTGGTTATGATGATGCCATATCTATGCCATTGGTGCACTTGCTCTCAACTGTGTCATTTAACACGTATTTCGGTGCGCCCTGCAACAAAAGCCAGAAACACCAACACTTGTGGAAATCATTAGTATCAAGCCCTATTCTAGTGTTGATGATCCTTTTATGTTTATTTTATGCAGGTATTGACGGTGTAAAAGTAGCTCTTAACAGCCGTCAACAATGGATATATGTAGTAAAGGGTCAAGAAGGAATGGTGTGTAAGCTGGTGAAGTCTCTCTATGGCCTCAAGCAAAGCACCTAAGCAATAGCATGATAAGTTCGACAGAACTTTGACATTTGTTGGCTTTGTTGCAAACGAAGCTGACAAATGTGTGTACTATCACTATGGTGGGAGCGAAGGAGTGATTTTGTATTTGTATGTAGATGACATACTTATCTTTGGCACAAGCCTTGATGTGATCAAGGAAGTCAAAGACTTTCTATCTCAAAAGTTTGAGATGAAGGACTTGGGAGAGGCTGATGTTATCCTTAATATAAAGCTAATCAAGGGAGAAAATGGTGGGGTGACTCTATCACAGACTCACTATGTTGAGAAGATGTTGAGTCGGTTTGGCTACAACAATGCTAAACCCGCCTCAACTCCCTATGACGCTAGCTTGGTTCTAAAGAAGAACTTAAGGATAATGGTGGATCAGCTGAGATACTCCCAGATCATTGGTTCGTTGATGTATCTGGCTAGCGCCATGACACCCGACAGTGCATATGCTGTTAGTAAACTAAGCCGGTTTGTTTCAAACCCGGGCAGTGAACACTGACGTGCTATTGAGAGGATAATGCGCTATCTAGTAGGAACAATGAGCTATGGAATTCACTATTCCGGAGACCCCAAAATCTTGGAGGGATATAGTAATGTAAATTGGATTTCTGATGCGGATGAGTTAAAGGCCACAAGTGGATATGTGTTCACACTTGGAGGTGGCGCTATTCCCTGGAAGTTTTGCAAGCAGACCATTCTAACCAGGTCAACGATGGAAGCAGAACTTGCAGCATTGAATACTACCACTATCGAGGCTGAGTGGCTTCGTGAGTTCCTAATGGACTTGTCGATAGTTGAAAAATTGATACCGGTAATTCTAATGAACTGTGATAATCAAACTATGATTGTCAAGGTGAACATTTCAAAAGACAACATGAAGTCATCTAGGCATATCAAGAGGCGGTTGAAATCTGTCAGGAAATTGAGAAACACCGGTGTTATAGCTCTGGATTACATCCATACAGCTAAAAACCTGGCAGATCAATTTACAAAGGGTCTGTCACGTATTGTGATAGGTAATGCATCTAGGGAACTAGGATTGAGACCCACGTGTGTCTTTCCGTAGTGGTAACCTGTCCTATGTGATCGGAGATCCCGTGAATTAGGATGGTGAAACAAGCTATGGTTCGACTAAGAGAAGAGAACCTTTGCAGAGGCTCGGTCCCTGGATAGATGCATTTCTCTTCAACACTGTATGGCAGGCTGGTATGTATACCTTAATGTGTTCCAAGTGGCTCTCATGAAAGAAGGTAGTTGTTTCTTTGAAGTAAAGACATAGTCCTATAGTATGTCTTGGAGGAGCACACCTATATGAGTCAGACTACTGGTCATAGTCTATGAGATTTGGGTGATCTCTAGAAAACTCATGAAGAGGCACGGAGTATGACCCATAAGCTCCAACCCGGGGGTGTGATATGTGCAACCTAGTATCAGTAATGGGCTCTAGCCAAGCTTAGATGCACAAAACATGCAATTTAAGGCATAGTCTATTGTTCAGTTGCAAATAAGTGTAACATGAGTTCCTGGTGGATGTTCAACTTAACAGTCCCCACCGTAGTACTAGTATATCAAAACAGAAAGGGAAAATGAGAGTATTTCCAATGTGATTTATAATTCTTGGTGGGGATTGTTAGAATAAATGGGCCTAGAGCCATTTATTTCAATAATTAAAGAATTAAAACCCATTGTTTTAATGCTAGGGAAAAGTGAGAAATACCGTACGGGTAATTGAGGAGTCTTTTATTCGACTTATGAGGTAGACTTTCGGTACATCTCTTGTGAAGTTGAATAAAGGAGAAAGGCGGGACACACGCGCACGCGCGCTCGCTCGCCTCGCCAAGCCGGGCCGAGGCCGTGGGCGTGACGTGATGTGGCGTGACGTGGCGTGACGAGTCGAGTCGAGTCGAGACGAGACCGTCCAGGTTCAACCCACTGCGTCCTCTCTGCGTCCCAGATCTGGATCTGGGCGGACACGGATCTGGGCGCACCCCTCTCCGTGTCCGCCCGCCCATATAAGGCGCCCCTCCTCCTCCCTATCAACTCGCCCCATTCACAACCAGGTACTCCTGGTTAGGAGACCTCTCCCTTCTCCCTCTCTGTCTGCTGCCTTTTGCTTTCCCATCGCTTGCACCGCGCGCACGGTTTTGGCGAGAGCAGAGCCTCCGGAACCTTGTCCTGCTGCTGAGATCCTGCACGAGGTAGGCGGGCGATAAGGTTTTTGGGGAGCATCTTGACGTGACTGCTCGCTCCCTGTACAACTACTTCATCTTCTTCCCAGCGACCGTTCGACTCCACTGCGATCATCTTCCTGCACCGACTTTGATCGACTACATCAACCAAGGTCACATGGCTGAGCCAAGTGATAACAGGACACCGGGTGCCTCCGGCACCCGTCCTCCCATTGGGTACATTCTAAAACCTATATTCATGTTTATTTGTTGTATAATCATGAATATGTTTATGTTTGATCGTTGTTTAAATATGAACACTAGCGCATGGATTGTTTCACTCACCATATTGGAATATCACTTTATTCATGAAATTAAAATATACCGGAATATTGCCTATCTTCTAACACTTGCGTGCATGGATGAACTGCATGACGTCCTTGGCTGCTCTTTTCAAAAATTGGTCTGTGCAGTATGGCAGTCAAACGTGTTGGGCTATCCCTCCACATGGAGGATGATTTGGAGCCCAGCAACTAAAGAAAACAACCCACAAGCCCAAGTGCTTGTGCACCATTGATCTAGTGCTTGAATCAATTGTTGAGATTGCTCCTTGAGAGGGAGTGCAAGCTAGAAAACCCTAGCCCTCATCTTTCCCAGGTGCTGGATGCCACTTGAGAGAGTGAGAGGGAGCAGCGCACACACAACACAACCAAGAGAAGAGAGGAAGAAGAAAGAGAAGCAAATCTGTCCAGATTTGGTGGCTCCGGGCAGATCTGACTCAAGCCTGTGATCGGAGGCTCAAACGTGCTTGGATTTGTGCAAAACTTGGTGAGCTCATTCTACACTTAGAGTACTTCAATCTGGTCAGTTGGTTTGAGGTTTGGTTCAGCAGAGCATCAGATTTGGGGTCGGTTTTGTCAGTTCGGGTGACTGCAGTTTCAGCACAGAGCAGTTTCGGTAGATGATCTGTTTGGGTGGTCAAACGGTGTCCGATTGAGCTGAAATTTTGTCAGTGGTCTGAGGACTCGTGGAATCACAATCCTACCAAAATTTGTGCACAGGGGATCTGTAGTCTGTGAGATACGAACTGATTACCAAAGGGGACAGAATCTGTGTATTCTCTGTTTCAGAGTAGTTCCTCTTGCTAAGTGGTTGTTATTGTTGTTTCAAATGCCTAGTTACATTATGGTGAATGTGTTGCTGCTGGTGTAATCCTCTAGAGGTCCTAGAGAAGATTCCTTGTAACCATTTGTTGATTATAGTGGAAGCTTGGAGTGGTCCGTCCCGTGGGTTTGACTCCTCACCTTGAGGAGGTTTCCCACGTAAATCTTTGTGTCTTTGTGCATGTGATTTATCTTATTCCGCTGCATATCTGTTGGTAGATATTATCCTCATTGGTCATCACAAGATGAGGGATTAATTGGTATATTGCTGCTGCCATTTATCCCATCAGAGTGGTATCAAGAGCATTTGGTTCAGTTTAATTTCAGCTTGTATTCAACTTGATTAACTTGCTGATTTGTCTTGTGTTGAAGATGGAAATAAATACCAACAGAATGATCTCATTGAATGGTACAAATTACCAAGCTTGGAAGGGCAAGATGGAGGATTTACTCTATGCCAAGGAGTATTGGAAGCCAGTGTTTATAGAGGCAAAACCAGATGATAAATCTGAAGATGAATGGCAGGTTCTTCATCGTCAAGCTTGTGGGTTCATTCGACAATGGGTTGATGATAATGTTTTGAACCATATCAGTGAGGAGACACATGCACGTACCTTATGGCAAAAATTAGAGGAGTTGTATGTCTGAAAAGAAGGTACTAACAAGATGTTCTTGATCAAGCAATTGATGAATCTGAGGTACCGAGAGGGTGCTCCTGTGGCTGATCATGTGAATGCATTTCAAGGCATTATTAATCAGCTATCTTCCATGGGAATCACATTTGAGGATGAGGTTCGAGCCTTGCTGCTACTTGGCTCATTGCCGGACACTTGGGAGACTTTGAAAGTCACTTTGTGCAATTCAGCTCCTAATGGTATTGTTACTTGGAATCTTGTCAAGACAAAAGTGTTAAATGAAGAAACCAGAAGGATTGCTGAAAAGGGAACTTGCTCCTCTCATTCTGAGGTGCTAGTCACTGAGTCACGGGGGAGAAGCAAGAGCCGAGGTCCGAAGAAAGGTGCAGCTAAAAGTAGAAGCAAGTCGAGGGGAAGAAACACCAAAATTGTGTGTTATTACTGCCATGATAAGGGACACAAAAAGTGGCAACGCCGCAAATGGAAAAAAGAGAAGGGTAAGAAAAAGAAGGAAGCTCAGAAGCAAGATAGTGACAGTGACAGTGATGCTGGCCGTATTACTTCAGCAGTTGAGGAGATGATGATTGTCATTGCTGCTGAAAATGAAGGTAATGAGGGTTGTTCTTATTCCACTGGTGAGCAGATAACTATAGCTTCTGATGATGCAGCCATCAATCATGTGAATGGTGATCAGATAATTTGGATACCGGACAGCGGTGCTACCATACATGCTACATCTCACAGGGAGGACTTCACAAACTATACAGCAGGTGATTTTGGTGTTGTGAAGATGGGCAACAATGACAGGGCAGCCATCATTGGAAAGGGAGATGTGCATTTGGAGACTGCAAATGGTACCAAATTGGTCCTCAAGTCGGTGAGGCATGTTGAGGCACTTCGGCTCAACATTTTTTCAGTTGGATTGCTTGATGAAGATGGGTATTCTAGCAGATTTGGAGATGGACAGTACAATGTCACACCTATTTTTCCAAAGAAAACCAAGTGCAATCCTATATGCATGCCAGGATCAAGTTTCATGCATATAGTTGACATAAGTGAATAACAGTACAGTATCACGTAAAGAAAGAGAAAGATTATCAGAGTATTACGCTTAAATCCTGGAAACGAAGGCTCCAACCATCACAGGCAGTCGACTAGGGGTTGCGTACGCCTAGCACCAGCAATATCTTCACAACGACTTCATAGCAGCTTCCGTTTTCTGAGCAACATTGTTTATAGCAAGGATGAGCACATGTCGTACTCAGCAAGTGTGGGAAAGTATGAATGCAAAGGCTTATCAAGAAAAGGCTGACAGGTTGACTGCATTAAGCACTTTTAGTTGGTCAAATTTTATTAGCACCTGATTACTAATTAAGTATAAATATATAACAACCCACATTAACATATAGAGATACGCCATAAGCATATGGCTAACATAACCATAACAACGATTTAAGTTCATCTTCAAGTTCAATTATCATGTGAGGGTCCAGGCCGCTCATGACCATGAGCACGGCTGATCGATCAGTTTATACACTCTGCAGAGGTGGCACATCTTTACCCACAAGTCGTGTTTTCCATGTCGCCCGGGTTTGCAAAGCCCTTAAACACTTCCTTTGGTGAGTGGCTAGGGATTCACTACGAGGCTTTTACAAAGTTTCCCCAGTGTGAAACAACCCGCGAAGGTTCCGAGCCGCCGTAAGGTATAAAGTCCCCTAGTAGGTACCGTGTCTTAGCCAAGCCCAACTCCCTACTAGAGCGAGTCTATACCCCAACTAACGCTCCCCCTTGCCCTTATCAGGTAAGGTCACCCCAACACTAGAGTCCCTAATTAATTAGCCAAGGCAGAGCCATATGCCTTGTGGTTGCACTGTTGTCCTGGGTGGTCGCTCCATGTTCCGATTAAACATTGTGATCTTGTATTAACCAGAGATATCATAAAAGTAAAGCATGTTCATCATTATTGTTGTTCATTAGAACCACCATAACCCAAAGTATAGCAACTAAGCAGAGCTACCCGACAGAAAGGTAAACCCAGGTTGGCAAGGAATGATAATAAAGACTAGGGTAAACCTTAATAGGACCCATCAATATTAATGCAAG
Source organism: Cenchrus fungigraminus (assembly GCA_036936925.1). Lineage (NCBI taxonomy): Eukaryota > Viridiplantae > Streptophyta > Magnoliopsida > Poales > Poaceae > Cenchrus > Cenchrus fungigraminus. The sequence continues at coordinate 41,317,678 of CM072769.1, read as the reverse complement.
CATATGCAATGGTGATTAAATAGTTATTGGGACAAAAGATCAAGGACACACTTGCCTTTAACCGGTGTAACCGTGTCGCTCAGAATTCTTCACCTTCACGCTCTTCAAAACTCTCGAACGACGTTTATTCATGCTTTATGTGCAGATTTGCATGGCTGCTGGTGAACAGCTTTGCAAGGAACCAAGTCGATATGTGTCTCCGCAAGACAGCAGAAGGGCAGCAGCTGCGGCCTGCGGATGCACAGATGGCAGCTGATCGATGGTGGCAGATCATCGTGACCCCTGATGAAGCTCTTCGAGACGCCGATCGTTGGCTGAGGCGGCGGCATGGTTGATCAGACCGATCCACGGCGACGTACGTGCTGCGGACGGCTCCCTGGTGCCACGTACGGGTGTTGCCGCAGGCGGTGGCGACGGAACTGCTCGCCTGGATGGTGCACCGCAGCAGCCCGCGCTAGGGCATGAGCAGCGACGGCTTCAAGCAGGCAAAGGCGGCGCATAGCGCTACGGCATGGAGGAGAGATTGACCGACGCCGGTGGCGGCTTCATCCTCGACAATGACGGCACGCGGCGGGTGCTAGGGCTGCGGCTGCGAAGTTGTTGCACAAGGAAAAGAAAGAGTCTCGACCGGCAACCAGGGTGTACTTATACGTGGGCAGGATCGTCTGGACTTTGGCCATGCGTCTCAAATAAAAAAAACGGTGCCTGTGTTGACGTGTTGTGCTGGAGTTCGGGATCGGCACGAGTTCTTTTGGTGAGTCTACATGCAAGCCGACCAAGATACAGAAGGAAACGTTGGTAGCATGCAGCTCCATCAAGTATGCACGTACCGTATACAGGTAGCCAGAATATGCACTACTCGATGCTTACTTGCATGAAGGCTTGCATATTATGGTTGTGGGACAGATACGATTGGATCCAAGTAATGTTGAAGGGAAAAACGAATTAGTACTCAAGTATATATGATGTAATCATGACATGACAAGGATACTTAATCGTTAAAATAATGTGGCAAAAGAATTAAAAGGAAGATCATCTTCGATGGAAGAAAAAAAAACAGAGAGGATCTAAGCTGAGCTTGACGGTGTCGTCGTTTCTCGGCAGAGACATGAAGAACTGCTTGGATCAGGGAACCAGATTAATCAATGTCATGGTGCCGGTGCAGCTTCTATTTATCAGCTCCAGAGAGACGTGATAAGTCTTCTTTGAGTAAAATTGAGCGACGGTACCCAAACTTGCGCGACCGTGTCATCCAGGTCCCTAACTCAGGAAAATGAATATTTAGGTACACTAATTTGCACCGAGTCCCATCACTGGTCCAAACGGGTGTGAACCCGACCCGGAATCTGATGTGGTGTGCCAACTAGGCTGACACCTGGATCGTGCGCTATTGCTTGTCTTATTTGCAAAAAAACCCTTGTATTAATGCATTTCAGATTTTTTTATATTTAATTAGTGTCCCAAATTTGAAGACTATACACCGTACTCTCATTTCTGAGTCATAAGCTTGCCAGGGTGGAACCCTAGCCTTGCCCTTGACTGACAAAATGTTGCGCTTTAATGAAAAATTGACAGGTACTGAAATAAAATGACGTGCTGAAATAAAATGGTATTTATTGAAATCTAGAGAAAATAATCTATTGAACGAAATGTGCATTATAATGGCATCCGGATATAACATTGTCACGTTCCACGACATTCAGTCTACTTCTTGTCATTGACATTTGTACAGGTATTATATTATTAGTCACCAAATAACAAAAAATTACAAGATGATAACTACAGTGAAACTATTGTAGCCCATCAGGCCTTCTTCCTTTTTCCAGTCTTGCTTCCAGCAGCACTTCCATCATTTGTAGGTGGACCTTTCCTCTTTCTTGCCTTAGCCTTGCCATGTTTGGTCGCAGTTGTCAAGGGTTCTGGCCTTGGCAATGGTATGTTGGAGTTAATGAAAGCAGAATCTGGAAGTGGTCCTGGAGCCTGAGGTGCAAAGGGTACCTGTGATCCCTGAGTTGTCATAGTGGAGTATGTCAGTTTACAAGTTGTGAAACTATAGTAATGTAACATGTGAAAGTGTGATACAGAACCTGCTCCATCATTTGCAATAACATTGTTGAGCTCATATGAGACATGAGTGGTGAGTAGAAGGGTTGCTCCACATCTTGGGTAAGTTCTTGGGTACTGGGAGGAGCATTTTGGGTAAGTTCTTGCGAACTTGTAGGATCTTGCTGGAGTAATTGAAATAGTAAGAATTAGAGAATAAAGTAGAATGGTGTGCTGAACAAAATTAAATTTGCACCACTACCTGGTTAGTATCATCTTGCACAGGTGGTTCCATTCCATCCGTACCAGGCACCTCATCTTCTGGTCTTAGACCCATCTTCTTGCGGACGCAACCCTTAGCATTGTGGTTCTCTCTTTTACAGTAACCACAAGTAATGATGACTCCATGTTTAGACAACCTAGTGCCATACTTGCCTTGGACTTCATGAGGTTGTTTTCTTCTTGTCTTTGGTGGTCTTCCAACTTTCTTCTCATATACTGGTGGAAGCACTTGTAGGCCATTGACCTTCTCCCAAGTTTTCATGTCTTTGCATGGCAATATGTTGGTTCCATATGCTCTACGAAATGTCTCAATTCAGTAGCAGTCATGCACTACACTTTCTGGTGCTACCCTTTCATGCCTTAAGCATGAAATGGCATGGTTACAAGGTATTCCTGTCAAATTCCACCTCCTACATTCACATGTCTTGCCAACAATGTCCACTATGTATTGAAACTCTCTCTCATGAACTTGAAATATACCATAATCCCACAGCTGGTTATATTGCTCACTCTCATCTCCATAGATCCTTTTCATTGCCAACCTTCTTGCTCTAGCTAGTTTGCTCCTAGAAGAGGTCAGGTTCCATTCTTTTTGCACAGTTCTAGCAAAGTTGGTCAACGACATCTTGTCATCAGCTCTAAAGGAGTCTATGTACTTCTCAGCCAACCATGTAGCAGTACATTTTTTCAAAACCCATTCCTTTTGGCAGTTGTGAGTTCCATTGTATGTTTTAACCATGAAAGCCTTAGCTCTACTGTCATCTGAGGCATACAAACTCCAAGGGCACCCTTCAGCACAATGTGCCCTCACCCTCCTTCTATCATTTCTTGGCATGTGAATTACTACCCTATTTTTTAGTGAGTATTCAGTAATAGCTTTCCTTAGAGTAATAACTGAGTCAAATACCATACCAATTTTGAAGGTTGGATTGTTCAAGTCCTCTGCTGTGAATGGAGTGAACTTTAGGTTCAACTCTTGATCATCTTCATGTGGCTTGTTCATAGCTTCATCATCAGTGGAGACCTCTTCTCCATGCTCAGTGCATAATGTAGCTGCATCTACCTTCATTCTGCTTCCTCTGGCCTTCTTTCCCTTGTCAATTTTCTTCCCTTTTGCTATCCCCTCATCAACTACATCTGCATCTACATGGTCTACAAATAGGTCATCGTCTCCTTCTTGTACCTCATTATCAGAGTCCATAAAGTCTTCATCCTCGCTACTATCTGGTTCACTGCCATTGCCAAACTCTACATCTATAACCTGAGTTGACACGGTGTCACCATGATCAAAGTAGACTACAAAGTTGTTAACCTTTCCTACAATAGAACACATGGCATTTGTGTCTGCATCAGTAACAATAATTCTCAACCCATGATCAAGTTGTTTTCCTGGCAACAACCAATACAACTTCAGGTCTGCTGTATTTGTGTATCCAAGCTGCTCAACGAAATCGTCAAACCATAACGGTGACCATGTGTCAACATCACAATAATCAAACCAGCTTATTTTCCCATCTACATATGACCTCATGTGACCATAACCCACAAAGAAACCACCATGGCGAATTTCAACAGAAAATTCCTCAACACTGCCGCCTAAAGATAAAAATTAATGCCTCATATTTGTCAGAAAACCTTAAAATATATATACGGTAGATTCGAATTAGCAAAATAATGAGTTCAGAGAAGGCTTGTCGATTGAAAACTGTATCCCTATAGAAATGATGGAAACTGTGTGCACGAGACTTTGTTACAACATTGATGTCCTTACAAACAATGCAGTTACACAGGTAAGATCACTAGCATGACAGAACGGCAAGCTGAAGCGAAACACGTCTGAATCTGTTGGACTGGGTTTTATTTTTCTGGAAGAAACTCTTGCCACCAGTACCGAGCTCACGTTGCACTGATAATTTTGGTGATCTAATTCTTCTGGTAGCTTATGTTCTAGCGTTCAACTGACACAAGGATTGCAGAATATACGGGCAGAGATTGACCAATCCTAGTCACTCGTGGCCAGCAGTAAAAAGCACTATGACTACGAGACTTGCTGCTGCATCAATCAATGATTAAAACAACAGGACAAGATTCCTAGATGCAAACACGTGTCCAGATTTATATTGGAAAGGATAATCAACACTATACACTAGTAATCTAGCTGTAATTCCTTCTCAATCTATCCAATTTCTAACAAAATTTCAGAATCCTAGTGCAATCCAAACAATTTCATAAAAATTTCCTTCTCAATTCAATTGAAATACAGGGCCAATTTTACCTCTTTAATCTTTACCATGTTCTCCTTGCCAATGGGAGCACACAGTACAGGAGCATCACGCCGCCCCGACCCGTCCCCTCCTTCATCCCACCTCCCGCGGCCAGTGGCGGCGGTCAGGGATCCGCCGGCCGTCGACGTCCCGCGCGAGGGGATGCAATGCGCACGCATGCGCCGCTACGCGGAGGTCGGAGCCACGGAGGGTTGTGGCCGGCCGGCGGCGGTGACGTGGTGCTAGCAGCTAGGGTTCCACCTCCATGGCCGGGACTGGACGGCGCGGGCACGGGAGGAACGACGGACGCTACTCTACGCGACGGGGATTGGCGCAGGGGGTAGGCGGACAGTGCGACAGGGACTCCAGCTGGGCCATGGGCCAAAGTAATTTAATTGGGAAAAAGTGTTTTTTGACGTCCTCTAACTATCATCGAAATCTGGTTTTCGTCCCCCATTCGAAAAACCGGGTATGTGACATCCTCCAACTATCTAATCCGTTCACTTTTAGTCCCTCAGCTGTTTTGACCTGGTCCACGTGGATAAATATTTACTCATAGCCTCTTGAAATTCTTTTATTATTACACATCGTCCTCATCTTCTTCTACCTTCCACCCATGCTCCACCGACAAGCTCCGTCGAGCTTGGTGCCGTGGCCGTTGGTCGCGCTAAGCTTGGCGCCGGGGCCGCGCTAGCCGAGCTGGGCACCGAGGTGCCGGTCGCACGGGCCGGGGTCGATCCTCGCGCGCCGCTCTGGCTCGCGCCGGCCTCTGGTCTGCTCCTGCGCGGACACCCCCTTCCAATGCCGACCGCGGTGAGCCAAGCCAGGCCGTCGACGCGCCCCAGTCGCCGCGGCCAAGCCAGGTCGCACCCTCTCTCTCTCGGTCTCTCTCCCAATCGGTCGGCCGCGTGCGCGCTCATGCCTCCGGCGACGGCGGAGCGTCCATTGCGGCGCGGGGACGACGCGGGACCGTCTCCGCAGCAGGAGAGGGCGGAGCTCCGCGGCGGCACGTGAGAACGAGGCGGAGCTCCGCCGCCATCCTAGCTCGATGCATCGCCGCCACCGGAGCCCTCGTTCGTCGGATCCAGGGGAGGCTCGGCCCCACCTGCGTCGCGGTGTCCTCCTCCACCCTGGCGCCGCCGCAGCCTACGGCCTCCCCGTGCTCCTCCAGCCGCACGCTGCTCGCCGCGAACGCCGCCGTCGCGCACCCCCGCGGGCTGCTGGGGCAGTGTAGGGTGGCCGCCGGGAAGGCCGATGTAGGGAGGTCACCGGTGCTGGGGGAGAAGAAAGGCAACAGGACCCATCCTGACACGTGGGGCCTACGGCCACGTCATCCAAACCACTGTCAAAACCAGTGAGGGACCAAAAGTGAACGGATTAGATAGTTGAAGGACGCAACATACCCGGTTTTTTGGACGGGGGACGGAAGTCAGACTCGGATGATAGTTAGGGGACGTCAAAAACACTTTTTCCATTTAATTGAGCCCTCTACTAGAGTGTTGCACCGGCCCACTACGGCCTTTCTTCCACCTCCAGAACATCAGAGCACCAGACGCCGCCGCAAGCTCGCCGGCAATCTCCGAAACGAATCTACGACAACCTAAAAAACTTCATGGGGTGGGGATCTAGTCCGGGTGGTAGCTGAGGCAGTGGGTAGGTCCACTTTCTCAAATAATGTTGTGGCCATCCATCCGCTACCTCAACGAAGCAATCGCCAAATACAATTGTAGTCACAACGTCAATCAGATTGACTCACAGTATTCAGGCGCAAGATCGGTCGTGCTCCGTAATCTCGGCGCCATCGTCGATCGCTGTGGTCGACGACCTTGCCACCAACACTCGCTGCTTTCACCTCCGTCGTACTCGTTCCGCCGGCATCCACACCACGTCCGTGATCTCCTCCGCGAGAACTACCACCGCGACAAGATAGTCGAACAAAAGAGCGTAATCAAGTAGTAGATGGGAAATGGCTGAAGAGGTCAAGAAGACCTACAAGGGACAAGGGGGGTTTGTGCAAAAAAGACAAGGGTACGCGATTTGGGTATCAGCCTAGCTAGTTGGCATGCCACGTCGGATTCCGGGTCGGGTTTGCGCTCGTTTGGACCGATGATGAGACCCAACGCAAGTTGCTGTACCCAAGTCTTCATTTTCCTGGGTTTGGGACCTGGTTGACACAGCTATGCAAATTCGGGGACTGCCAATGAATTTCACTCGTCTTCTTTAGACAATGAACTGCAGTGAGATATCACACTGTGTAGCGATGCGAGGCAGCAACTCGGCATGTCGTTGCAACAGTAGAGCACAACGGTCTGTGGTGGCTTCAGATGGAGGTGACAGGTGGCTCAAAGATAGTTTCGGACACGATAAATCCAAACGAAACATTTGGACCTCGTGAGAAGCCATCTAGAGACTTCGAAATAAAAGGATTGAGCTTTAGGAGAATGAGAATAAATTCCAGAGAGGATTGGAAAATTATCGAAGAACCTAAATATGACCTAGATGTCTTTTAAAACATTTGCACTCAAGGAACACTAGATGCGTCGACATGAATGCAACACACACTAAACCAATTATTTAATTTAGAAAAACAAACAAAGGCTTTTCCCTATACTATATTTCCTATAAAAAATAAATGTTGGACAATTTTAAAATTGAGTGAAAATCGTTGTTTAATTTATTCTTTCTATTCACATCCTGAAATTTAGAATTTCAGGGTGTGACATACAAGCTCACCAAGGGCAGCATGGTAGTTGCAAAAGGTAACCGAATTTCACTTTTGTACCATGTTTCTGCTAACCTCTCTAGTGTTTCTGTAAATGCATTAGAGAAAGAAGACACTTGTAATCTATGGCACAAGAGACTTGGGCACATGAGTGAGAAGGGGTTGACTGTGCTAGTGAAGAAAAATCTCTTGAAAGGGATGAAAGATGTACATTTGAAGAAGTGTACAGATTGCCTAGCTGGGAAGCAGCACAGGGTTGCTTTCAAGGGTCTACCTCCTCACAAGAAGCCAGAGTTACTGGACTTGGTGCATTATGATGTTTGCCAAATGTCGGTAAGGTCAATTGGTGGTGCTAAGTACTTTGTCACTTTCATTGATGATTTCTCCAGAAAAGTTTGGGCTTTTCCCTTGAAGACCAAAGATCAGGTGTAGGTGTATTCAAGCAATTCCAAGCCTCAGTTGAGAGAGAAACTGAGAAGAAGATCAAGTGGATTCGCACTGATAATGGAGGCGAGTATATTGGGCCATTTGATGCATATTGCAAAGAGCAAGGGATTAGGCACCAATTCACACCTCCAAAGACACCACAGCTGAATGGTATTGCTGAGAGGATGAACAGGACAATTGTGGAGAGAGTGAGATGCATGCTATCACATGCAAAGCTACCTAAGAATTATTGGGGTGAGGCTTTAATGACCGCAGTTTATCTTATTAACCTCTCACCATCTTATCCTTTGCAGGGAGATGTTCCTAACAGGGTTTGGTATAACAAAGACGTCTCTTATGATCACCTAAAAGTGTTTGGGTGCAAGGCCTTTGTTCATATTCCTCAAGATGAAAGGTTGAAACTTGATGCTAAGACACGACAGTGTATCTTCCTTGGCTATGGATTGGATGAGTTTGGCTATAAACTATTTGATCCAATTGCAAAGAAGATTGTGAGAAGTCGTGATGTTGTGTTTGTTGAAGATCAAACAATTGAGGATATTATGAAGACAAAGGTGCAGGTCTCTCAGCAAGATCCATTAGTTGATTTAGACCCAGTTTCTGCAGCTCCTGCTCCAGTACATGCAGAAAATGATGTTGCAGATGATGCACAAGATGATATGCATGGTACAGGTGATGAAAATGCTCCCCAACAGCAAGATTTTGATGCTAAAATTGATGATTTGGATCAGCAGCCACCAGTACCAGAAGATCCACCAACACCTCCACTCAGAAGATCTAGTAGAGATTGAGTTCCTTCCACCAGGTATCCTTCAGATCAGTATGTGGTGTTGCTATCTGACGGTTCAGAACTTGAGTGTTTTGCAGATGTAATGGAAGATGAGCACAAGAAGGAGTGGATGAAAGCTATGCAAGAAGAAATGGATTCATTGCATAAGAATCATACTTATGAGTTGGTGAAGTTGCCTAAGGGCAAGAGAGCTTTGAAAAATAAGTGGGTCTACAGAATCAAGCAAGAAGAGCACACGCCACATCCAAGGTACAAGGCTAGATTTGTTGTGAAAGGATTCAGTCAGAAGAAAGGTGTTGATTTCGGTGAAATCTTTTCTCCTGTGGTGAAAATGACATCAATTAGAGTGACCTTGGCTTGGCAGCTAGCCTCAACTTGGAGGTTGAACAAATGGATGTGAAGACAGCTTTCCTTCATGGTGATTTGGAGGAAGAGATCTACATGGAGCAGCCTGAGGGGTTTCTTGTGAAAGGCAAAGAAGACTATGTGTGCAAACTGAAAAAGAGTCTTTATGGCCTTAAACAAGCACCAAGATAATGGTATTTGAAATTTGATTCAGTTATGGGGGAGCAAGGCTACAATAAGAGTAGCTCAGACCATTGTGTTTTCTATCAAAGATTCTCAAGTGATGATTTTATCATATTGTTGCTCTATGTTGATGATATCTTGATTGTTGGCAGGAATGTCTCTAAGATTGCAGCGCTGAAGAAACAGTTGAGCAAGTCTTTTGCCATGAAAGACTTGGGGCCAGCAAAGCAAATTCTCGAGATGAGAATTGAGAGAGACAGAAACTCCAACAAGTTGTACTTGTCTCAAGAGAAGTATATTGAGAAAGTACTTTGCAAATTCAAGATGGACAATGCAAAAGCTGTGAGCTGTCCACTTGTAGCTCATTTCAAGTTAAGCAAGAAGCAATGCCCAACTACTGGTGAGAAGAAGAAGGAAATGCAGCATGTTCCTTATGCATCAGCAGTTGGAAGTTTGATGTATTCCATGGTGTGTACAAGGCCTGACATTGCTCATGCAGTTAGTACTGTGAGTAGATTTATGTCTAATCCAGGAAGACCGCATTGGGAAGCCGTGAAGTGGATTTTGAGGTATCTCCGGGGCAGCACTAATCTGAAACTTTATTTTGGGAGAAGTGAGCCTGTGTTGGTCGCATACACAGATGCAGATTTGGCCGGGGATGTTGACAGCAGGAAGTCTACTTCAGGGTATTTGGTTACCTATGCAGGGGGAGCTGTGTCATGGCAAAGCAAGTTGCAAAAATGTGTTGCATTGTCTACAACTGAAGCTGAATTCATTGCAGCAACAGAGGCAAGCAAAGAGCTGTTGTGGTTGAAAAAGTTCGTCTGTGAACTTGGATTTCATCAAGGCAAGTATGTGTTGTTTTGTGACAATCAAAGTGCTATACACTTGAGTAAGAATTCAAGTTTTCATGCAAGGTCAAAGCATATTGATGTGCGTTATCATTGGATTCGAGATGTGTTGAATTCTAAGCAAATGCAGCTTGAGAAAGTCCACACTAATGATAATGGGGCTGATATGTTGACCAAGGTGGTGACGAAGCAAAAGCTTAAAGTTTGCTGCCAGATTGCTGGCATGGCTGCCGGAAGGCAGTGAGACCCTCCATGATGTCGGGAGGGGGAGTTTGTTGGGCTATCCCTCCACATGGAGGATGATTTGGAGCCCAGCAACTAAAAAAAACAGCCCACAAGCCCAAGTGCTTGTGCACCATTGATCTAGTGCTTGAATCAATGGGTTGAGATTGCTCCTTGAGAGGGAGTGCAAGCTAGAAAATCCTAGCCCTCATCTTTCCTAGGTGCTGGACGCCACTTGAGAGAGTGAGAGGGAGCAGCGCACACACAACACAACCAAGAGAAGAGAGGAAGAAGAAAGAGAAGCAAATATGTTCAGATTTGGTAGCTCCGGGCAGATCTGACTCAAGCCTGTGATCGGAGGCTCAAACGTGCTTGGATTCGTGCCAAACCTGGTGAGCTTGTTCTACACTTAGAGTACTTCGATCTGGTCAGTTGGTTTGAGGTTTGGTTCAGCAGAGCATCAGATTTTGGGTCGGTTTTGTCAGTTCGGGTGACTACAGTTTCAGCACAGAGCAGTTTCGATAGATGATCTGTTTGGGTGGTCAAACGGTGTCCGATTGAGCTGAAATTTTGTCAGTGGTCTGAGGACTCGTGGAATCACAATCCTACCAAAATTTGTGCATAGGGGATCTGTAGTCTGTGAGATACGAACTGATTACCGAAGGGGACAGAATCTGTGTATTCTCTGTTTCAGAGTAGTTCCTCTTGCTAAGTGGTTGTTGTTGTTGTTACAAATGCCTAGTTGCATTATGGTGAATGTGTTGCTGTTGGTGTAATCCTCTAGAGGTCTTAGAGAAGACTCCTTATAACCATTTGTTGATTATAGTGGAAGCTTGGAGTGGTCCGTCCCGTGGGTTTTACTCCTCACCTTGAGGAGGTTTCCCACGTAAATTTTTGTGTCTTTGTTCATGTGATTTATCTTATTCCGCTGCATATTTGTTGGTAGATGTTATCCTCATTAGTCATCACAAGATGAGGGATTAATTGGTATATTGCTGCTGCCATTTATCCCATCAAAACGAGCTGTATGTTGCGTGCAAATTTTGTTTGTCATGCTGCCGGCGAGGCATCATTAAGGTCCTGTTTAGTTAAGTGAAAAGAGGTGGAAGTTTTTGTATTGAACTGCGTGTGCAGAGAGAAGAAATGAAACATGATTCTGTAGGTGAGAAATTTTGGTGAAACTTTTGAAAGTTAAACAAGGCCTGCATTGCACAGTATGCGAAACAGCTCCATCTTCCCGCCAACATGTAAAAGGATTTCTTTTTTCCCGCGCGCACGAATTGGTACGAGCGGCCTATAAATATACGAAACCCTTTTTATTCACGCCCTCACCTCCTACAAGCCAGCTCCCAACGTACTCCCCCCCCCCAAATCATCCCACCACGCTTCAATCTTTGCTTCCGTTCTCGACTCGTTTAGAGGGGATTGGAGAGGGAACTTTCTCCAATGCAAGATGGCCATCAGGTATGTCTTGTGACATCAAATTTACCATACTTGCACAACGGGAAAGACTGCCTTTGCCGTGCGTTTCGAGCGCACGGCAAGATCTAAAAACGCACGGCAAACCCTTTTGCCGTGCGTTTTTCTTCAAAACGCACGGCAAAGGGCGCACGGCAGCGTTTGGCACGGCAAAGGGCCTTTGCCGTGCGCTTTTAATCGCACGCACGGCTAAGGACCTTTGCCGTGCGTCAAACACGACGCACGGCAAAGAAAAGGTGCCTGACGGCACGCCCGTTTGGGACGGCGGCCGCCAGCTTTGCCGTGCGCCTGTCTCGAAGACGCACGGCAAAGAGTGAGGTTTGCCGTGCGCCTCGTGCTGCAGACGCACGGCAAAACCTAATCTTTGCCGTGCGCCTCACTGTGGCACGCATGGCAAATGTCATTAAAACAAGAAAAAAAAACAAAATTATGCGCCGTCGGGGACGTCGCCCGCCTGGCCACCGCCGGATCCGGCCTTGCCGCCCGCGCCTTCCACTTCCACGCCTGCGCTCCGGCCGGCGTCCGCGACTCCTTGGCGCGCTTGTTGCTGCTGCTGCTGTCGACGGGGAGGCTGCAGAACTCCTGCAGCAGCTGCTGCACCGGGGCGAGGACCCTGGAGCTGCACGGGTGCCACGCGCTCGCGTGCTGCTGCGGCGTCGGCGCGGAGTAGTCGTGCTGCGGCTGCTGCTGCATCCACGCGACGCCGCGGGCTGCTGGTGCCGGGACGCAGCAGCGCCTGCAGGCAAAAATCAGAAGCAGAAGAATTTGTTAGCTAATACTTTTTGATCAGAGACGGGGGAACGAACAACCGACAAGAGGATTTGGTAGGTACTATTCGATCAAAGACCGGACTCGATCGATTGCTACTGCCAGCAATCGACAGCGTTTGATCAGCAACGCCGCAGCATCGAGGAACCGGGTAGCAGGCTCGATCGGAGGATGAAGGGACACGCACCTAGGAGGAAGACGAGGAGGAAGCGGTGGCGGAGCGATCGGCCTCCGGAGGCGCGCGCGGATCTTGTGAACCGGGTAGCAGGCTCGATCGGAGGCTGCTGCTGCTGCTCGCCGTCGTGGAGGCGCGCGCGGATCTTGTGGATCCGGCCGCGGGCCTTCTCGACGCAGCGGCGCCTGGCTCGGGGTGCGGGGTGCGGCTGCGGGGTGAGGCAGTGGGGAGGGGAGGGGAGGAGAGGGTGCTTTTATACTTAGGGTTGGGTTGGGTGGGGGGAGGGGGGGCGACGCCAGGCTGATGGGCCAGCCGGCCTGGTGGGCTTCTTGGCCGGCTGGCCCATTTCGGGTTTGCCGTGCGCCTTTTGTTTTTTCTTTTTTTTCCTTTTTTCTTTTTCTTGTCTCTTTATTTCTATTTTATTTTTATTTCTCTATTCTTTTATTTTTATTATTGATTCTTCTTCTCTTTTACTTATTTTTTATTTTCATCCCTTCTACTCTTAAAAATGTACTAAATTTTATGTCTTTTTACACTTTATAAATAGAGTTAATATACTAACCTTTGCCGTGCGTTATACCGAAAACGCACGGCAAAGGCGCTCTTTGCCGTGCGTTTTTTCAAAAACGCACGGCAAAAGTTTTATTAGGCAAATCTAAATTTTACATAGAAAAAGCACTAAAATTATCAAATGATTCAAAAAAACACCAAAATTTTACATAGAACAACTTATATTGTCTATTGCTTATAGAAATAAATTTGAATTCAAATTCAAATTTGATCGTCGTTTTTCATTCAAATCTAACCATCTACTTCTCAACTCTCTGAAACTTCTTCGGAGATGTTTCGATTTGTAAGCACCGTACATGACAAAATGTTTAAAACTTGTTCAAATTTTTACTATAACCTCTACGTATGATATCATGAGCCCTTGACGAATCTTATAATTTTTAGACTTCATTTGCATTTTTTAGAATTTTTAAATCATTTTGACACACGATCATGGTCGTCTTTCCTAGTCAAAATGTTCAAAATTTCTTTTGATTTCATGGAGGAGGTCTTAAATTGTGCTAAATAATGTGAATATTATTTTTTCATTCATTTTATTCTATTATTTGAATCACTTGTAGTTCAAATTTGGCTTCTTTGAAAAAATTGCTTGAAATGTAATTAATTAGTTAAATATAGCAAATTAATACAAAAATCTACCAAATTTTACCATGAAGTATCACATGTTGTACGTATAGAGTAGAAAAAATTTCAAAGTGAGGAGAATTAATTTTGAGAGGTTATTGGATTTGGGGCTTAGGAGGACATATATATGAGAAAAAAAACTTTGCCGTGCGTTTCCCAGAGATGCACGGCAAAGAGGTATCTTTGCCGTGCGCCGGACTGAAAAACGCACGGCAAAGAGGGCACAAAAAAAAATTCCCCCCCCCTTACTAACGGTGGGTAAAGACCGGTGGGAAAAAAAATATTTGCCGTGCGTCGGAGGGAAACGCACGGCAAAAGAAATGTCTTTGCTGTGCGCCACGAAACAAAACGCACGACAAAGACTCTTTGCCGTGCGTTTAGTTTCCGGCGCACGGCAAAGGGAGATCTTTGCCGTGCGCTCGATAGAAAGCGCACGGCAAAGATTGTAACGCACGGCAAACATCGATTTTCCCGTAGTGTTGTCTCTATTAGCTTGATTAGCAGAGAAGTTTGACATCACAGAAAATGAATTCGCAGCCGTGTCCGCCTGTCTGGATGTCGGTAGCATGGAACTATGGAGCAGTGGAGCGTGCTTTCAGGGATGCTGCTGGGAGGGGCGGAGGGAGGATCTTCGAACCTGTAGCTGGCAAGAAATTTGAATCCGTGCAGGAAGCTTTCAAGTTCTACAATCTTTATTCCTGGGAGACAGGCTTCGGCATTCGTCTAGGCCGTTCGAGGGAAAATAAGAGCGGAAAACGTAGCATGCAAGACGTACATAGTGTGCGCATGCGAGGTAAAAAAAACAAACCATACTGTGCTAAGTTTGTGCTTTTTAGTAAATTATGATTCTATCATTTATTGATGACTTATTTGTTGCTCGGATGGAATGGATGCCATGTCTGCAGGGGAGGAGGAGGTCTAGCCTCTTGGACGTAGCAGGCGGTCTGTACGCAGTCTGTGCGGTAGGCTTGCTCAGGAGTCGATTGAGGGGGATATGATGAAGACTGTTGCCGCCTTCGAGGAGATTAGGGCTGCAGATCCAAAATTTTGCGTTAAGATTGATTCTGTGGGGTAGGGTGAAGCCTATGTTTTGGGCGCACGGTAGCCGCAGTCGAGTTAGCTACAAGTGTTTCAGTGATGTGGTGACATTTGACCAAACCTTTATAACGTTCCGCCTATTTGTTGGTGTGAACCATCATTATCAGTCCACTGTCTTTGGGGCTGTTTTGCTAACCGAGGAAACCACAGAAGCTTTTAGATAGGCCTTCCGCACTTTCTCGTAGATATCATGGGTGCACATCCGAAGACCATCCTGACCGGTACTGTCCTCAGCTTATGTTCAACATTTGATTTGAGTCCTAGTTATTACGCTCGTGGCAGGCGTAACGTTGTGCACGTCTGTGATTATATGCTTTACGAATCACGTTGCGGATCAGTGCCAGGCCATCACAACGGGAAACAGGGTGTTTGCCGTGCGTCCCGAACGCACGGCAAACTCTTTGCCGTGCGTTTTTCATCGGAGCGCACGGCAGCATTTGGCATGGTAAAGACCTTTTGCCGTCCGCCTTTAAAAAACACGCATGACAAAGAATTATTGCCGTGCGTTTTTTTGAGCGCACGGCAAACAAAAGCAATTGACGGCACCCCGGTTTAAACGGTGTGGAAACATCATTACCGTGCGCCTGCAAAAAAAACGCACGGCAAAGATGCGCCCATTGCCGTGCGCCAGGGAGGAAAACGCACGGCAATCAGCTAACCTTTGCCGTGCGTCGGGAGGAAAACGCACGGCAAACAATGATCGTATTGCCGTGCGCCTGCAAGAAACGCACGACAATGAATGGTTACATTGCCGTGCGCCTGCAGAAACGCACGGCAAAGGACCTGTTCCTGCCTGCAGTTTAGGTCACTTTGCCATGCGCCTCCTGTGTGGCGCACGACAAAGTGACCTATATTTTTCTTTTTTTTATTTTTCACGTATAAAAATCTCCAAAAATCACAGACAGAATATATATTTAATATTATTCATCACAGGCATAATATATATCGCAACAACCATCACACGCATCATATATATCACAATAAGCATCAAGTACATGCACACGTCCACAGTTTATCACACATGTCCACAAAGTCCACAAATTCTTCATCAACATGTCCACAAAGTCCATAACATGTCCACAAAGTCCACAAATACATGCACACATCCACAATTTATTGACAAAAGTCCACAAGGACATGCACACGTCCACAGTTCATCGATAAGCATAATCAAATAAAATAAAGAGGTGCGGCTCACTGAGAAGGAGGTGGCCGTGAGCCCAGTGGTGGGAACAGCTGTTGTGGGGCCATCAGCGGGGACATGCCCGGGAACTCATGTAGATTATTCGATGCCGCCGATTGATTCTTTCAAGAAAAAGGTTAAATTGCAAGTGAGATAAGGATTATGAAGTTATTACTCAAATTCTTTGTATGTCCATTTAAAATACTTAATTAGAGTTAATATACTAAAATTATCAAATGGATGCTAAAAATTACCATAAACTAACTAGAGACAATGTATGTTCTATGTTCACTAGAGAAAAAGTTTTCAAGTCAAATAAGAATCAAGTTCTCTAAGTCTCTACTTTCCCTAGGTTTCTAAGTGAGTCTACGTCTATGTTCTCTAAGTCTCTAATAATTGAAATGAAACAGCAAAGATGTCTAGTAACTCACAGCAGGAGTCTGAGGAGCTGCACCCGTAGTCGGAAGGAGTATGACCGAAGGCATCACCACGGGCATCACGGGCATCGGGGAAATCACGGGCATCGGGGGCATCGATTGACCATTCTGGACAGCTAGCATGCAAGCTTGCATGTGCTCGGCCATCATCTGCTGATGCAACGCCACCCACCGCTACATCTCCACCTGCTGTGCGGCCAACAATTGTTGTTGCTGGTTCATTTGCAACTGCTGCTGGGTCATCTGCTGCTCAACCGCGGATAAGGCCGTCTGCAATTGTTCATCCAAATGTTACAATGCAAAAGACACATATATAGAAATTCATTAACGATGAATAAAACAAGAATAACCTGAAGTCGCCCCACGTGGGCTAGTGCCGCAGCCGGCCGTGGGAGTATGGAAGGGGCATTGCCCGTGTCCCTTGCTTTTAGCATCGCGAGAGTGGGAGTAGTGGCCGTGTCCAAAATGTTGTCGCCCATATAGTAATGGCCATGCTTCTTTCCCTGTCCCATCCTCATGACCGTCTCTCCATCAAACGGCGCACGGATCGGATCCCACTCTGGCCCATGGATCTGCCTTCCCGTCTCCGTGTAGACATTGATTTTGGAGTGGATGGAGGGATCGCTATACGCCTCCGGTGGGTCGTCGGGGTTGTAGGTGGTCTCGGACGCGGTTGCCTTGCCCTTCTTGGACAAGATCCATCCCATCACCTCGCTGCACTCAGCGCCTCCATGTGACCGAGACTGCAAAAAAAAAACAAGTGCATTAGAAATTATGCAGAATTGAGCTTTACAACAAAGAAATGGATCTTCATACCCATCTAGCCCTGTATTGTGAGTTGGAAAGGTTGCCTTGATGGTGTGTTGCAAATGGCATCAACAAACGCTTCTGTCGGCCAATGTCGTGCTTCTCAATCCACTCCGGTGTGAACCACTTGTCCACTATGAGTTTCCAGCACTCAGAATTGTTACGACACCACCACACAGGCATCTACAAGTGATCAAGTGAAAGACATGTAAGAATACGATATTAAGCATTTTTCTTAAAGGTGAAATACAATTGTACCTCATCGTACTGCTCCCGGGCCAGCTTATAGATTCTTGCTTCGCTTTTTGGCATCGCCTTTCCAAACTTTGAAGTGGAGTAGTTTATGACGCACTGAATTTGGGCCTCGTAATGCATGTCCAGCACAAGCTTCTTGCATACCGTCTCCTGCACCTTATTTGCCTTCTCCTCATTCCCACCCACCAACCTATAGAAATCCTGCATATAAACCACATAATCTACAATCAATATTGCAAAAATGTCCAATGAATATGATGAATTCAGCAGTGTATGCGAGAAAGACTTACCCACAGCTCGGCCTTCACTCGCTCTGCCTTATTCTGGAAGCATCTGTCATCCCTATCGATAGTGTCGGTGGCTTTTTTGTAGTGTGCCCACGTCCAGGCCGGCTCGTACCTGGTAGCATCACACTGACCCATCCGAACTATGCCTGGGAAGTGCAACCTGCACAAAAGGCCCAGGATGTCGTTGACCAGGCGGTTGTGACCAACCGGTTCGATGACTTTCCAAGTCCTGCCAAAAGTGAAAAAGATGAAATATTAGTCTTCATTGTGATTTCAAGTTCTCAAAGGACAAAATATTGACAACATCTAAAATTACTAACCGTGGGCCCTCGGGTTTAATCAGTGGGTGTAGGGAAATAGGTATTGGCCTATCCGGGAGTCGCGAGCGACCTCGCTGCCAAACGCTAACACTAGAGTCACCACCTGTCGTGTCATCCTCCTCCTCACCCTCCTCCTCCTCCTCAGCCGACGGCGGCACATACTCCTCCTCCTGGGGCTGCTCCTCCTCCTCCAGGGGCTGCTCCTCCTCCTCTTGGGGCTGCTCCTCCTCCCATCGCCCTCTCTTGGACCTTTTACCCTTCTTTTGGCCACCCTTCTTGGGGCAACCCTTCCCACGACCCTTGCCTTTGGTGCCCGGTGCCAACGGCGGTGGTACGTCGACGACTCTTCTGAAGGTAGACGAGCACGTACGCTGAAGGGAGCCGCCCACCATCTTTGTTCTATCACCTGAAATTAAAACAGTAAACCAGTCAGTACGGACAAACACATAACGAAGACATAATAAATAAAATGAACATGATATTGCAAAAGAGAAATAAGACATAATTAAAAAAACATGATTTTGCAAATATTAATAAAATAAGTACGGAGCATACATGTATTAGTAATAAACATCTTCATGTAGAATATCAGGATCATAAGTCTCATCATCACTATCACGCATGTCCAGATATTCCTCCGATGGAGGAGCGTCTACATGAAGCCCGACTGCAACTTTCTCAAGTAATTCTACGTCCCTCTCATCATCAACCTCATCTCCAACGTCATCTTCTACTTCCATTATTTCGAATGCTTCGGTTAAGTCTATCACAAAATTCCCAGGTAGCCCATCTTCTTGGAAGAACTCTCCCTCATATGTATTTGGGTCTATGTTGTAATCTTCATTGTTTGGGACAGGTAGTCTACCGTGTGGTGATACCTTGTACACAACGTCCCAACCCTGGAGACGTTCATCGGTTTTGCACGGGTATGAGAGATAATACACTTGCGTGGCTTGTTGAGCCACAATGTAGACATCGTCTTCTGCATAGACTGATGACTGTCGAATTTCGACTAGTCCAATATCCCGGGTCTCTTGTGTTTCTTCCGGATCAAACCAATGACATTTGAATACGACAGGTTTCAGACGTTTGCAACCAGGAAACGCGAGTTGATACATTTCTTCAATTATTCCATAATAGTCTTTTCCATCATTGCCTGTCGTACAAACTCCGGTGTTTGTGGTTCTGTGGTTGGGCCGATTATGCTCGTGCCTTTTTGTGTGAAAGCGGTACCCATTCACGTCATAGCCACCATATGACTCGATCCTATCCTCGTTAGTGCCACATGACTACCATCATTTCATTAAAGCCGTCTCAACTGATGCCAAATTTACACTTTAGGGCCATTAAGCGTCCTATGGCATCAAGTTGAGACACATTGGTATGCTCGTGAAGTGGTTTCTGTGCAGAAGACAACATGTCGTAATAAGCCTTCGCGGTTGCCTCTGGAGCTTCCTCCATAATATGGTCAGGCCCTTCATTGAAGTTTGCTTGATGAAAGTCTTCTAACATGTCTCCGCACCCGGCTTCAGCATCAAAAGCCTCGATGCGTTGCCTCAAGACCTCGTCTCTCGCACGATGTGCTTCACCATGGTAGATCCACCGGGTATAGTTTGCCACAAACCCATATGTGATAATGTGTTTACCCATGGTGAGTTTAGTTTGGTCTGACTGATTTTCACACTTAATACAGGGACACAGCGCTTTATGTTGTCCTTTGTCAAATGCCTTATTACAGAAATCATCGACGTTGCGCCCGAATTCAGAGGAGAAGTCACGCTTATTCCTCCAGCCCGTGTACATCCACTCACAGTTATCCATCCTTTAACCAGTGATATCAAGACATAACAAGGTGGTGCAAGAAACATAACTCTTAGAAGATTTGATAAGATCGATTGCATCTACACGATGTCTATCATGCTATGGTAGGTAAAGATAGGTCCTAATCCCACCTGAGGATGTGTAGACAAGTTTAGTTTCCATGCTCTACTCCTATCCGAGACAGAATTTCGGCAGCACCTCCCCGCTGTTCTCCAAATACACATCCTGGAAAGGAGATTGTGTACCCGGAGAACAACGGGAAGGTGATGCCGAAACTCTGTTCCAGATCGGAGCAGACCATGGAAACTAAACCCATCTACACATCCTCAGGCTGTCCAAAAACGTGGACAATTCGAAACGGATACGGTCATAGATATGCAATCATATGCATATTTCCAACCGTATCCCTTTCGAACGGGAGACGCCTAACTAGGTTACATGACCTAGGTACATGAATTGGAAACATGGGGCATCTACACATGATCACCTAGTAACTCGAAGAGGCCGAAGACGGGGGCGGGCGGCAAGACGAAGCCCGAAGAGGCCTCCGAGGAAACAGCAATGTGGCCTCCTCCTCCTACTCCTTGGACGGTGGATGCGGCGACGGGAGCTTTCCTGCAAAAATAGATCAATGCTTAGCGTTAGATCAAAATTTCGGCAGCACCTCCCCTGTGCGGTGAGGTTTCCAAACCTGCAAGAAAACACCACGACACGAAGGCCGGGCCACAAAACCAATGCTCTTCCCACGGCTCGATGGCCGGACACATGAAGTAGTGACTTGCAATTCTTTTGACCTTCCACTTGAGCATAGGCAACATATAGGTAGTACTCAATTTTTATTTTTTTAGTTCAAGCTACTCATCACATATTTAATCTAACATAGGTCATCACATAGTTATGCATCACTACTAATTTATCTAACTACTGGAAAATGATAGGTCATCATACTAATTTCATCTAAAAATCCAAGAGAGGTTGAGAGAGTGCTCACCGAGAGGATGGAGTACGGTGTGGAGACGGCGTGGTGCAAGAGCACGGCCGGAGCACACCCCTCCTCCCTCTTCACCCTCGGCCTCCTCCTTCGTCTTCCTTTCCTCCTTCTCCCCCTCGACCTCCTCCTTCCTCCCCCGGTCTTTTCCTCTCCTCCCTGTCCTTCCCTTCCTCTCCTCCTCCTCCTCCTTCGACGGTGGATGCGGTGACAGGAGCTTTCCTGCAAAAATAGATCAATGCTTAGCGTCTTTTAAAAATTTCGACAGCACCTCCCCTATGCGGTGAGGTTTACAAAACCTGTAATAAAAATCCACGACATGAAGGCCGGACATTTTACCATTTTTTGACCTTCCACTTGAGCATAAGCAACATATAGGTAGTACTCAAATTTTGTTGTTTTATTACAACCAACTCATCACAAATTTTATGTAACATAGTTTTAAATCACAACTAGTTATGGATCACTAATTTCAGAGATAGGAAGTACTCAAATTTCCTAGTAGCTGCCTATTTCAGAGAGGATATTGTGATTTAAAACTTTTGTATTTATTAGTTGAAACTTCAAGTTTACTCAAAAGCTCCTGAAGCTACCGCCTAAAAAGTTCCTGAGATAACCTAGTACCTATTTGAGTACTACCTATATCTCTCACAAGTTTTAAATCACAACTAGTTATGGATCACTAATTTTAACTACATTTCATACTCATTTGACCTAACTACTAGGAAATGATAGGTCATCACACTAATTTGATCTAAAAATTAGAAAGAGCTTGAGAGATTCCTCACCGATCGGATGGAGTACGGTGTCGAGCCGGCTAGGTGCAAGAGCACGGCTGCAGCAACACCCTCCTCCCTCTCTTCAACCTCGGCCGCCTCCCTCTCCTCCTTCTTCTCTTCCTCCCTCTCTCCTTCTTCACCCTCGGTGCGGGAGGGTAGGGAAGGTGGCGGCCTGGTGGCGGGTGCTGCCGGGGACGGGGCCGCCGGATCTGGCCCAGGCGCTGGCAGACCGGGCGGATCCCGGGCGCCTGGGGCCGGCCGCTGGACGGGGCGGCGCCGGACGGGGCGGGGCCGGCCGAATCCGGGGACGGCCGCGACGGCCGGCGCCGGATAGGGATGTCAATGGGTACCCGCCACCCGTTTACCCGCGGGTAAAAACCCTATTAGGGTGTGGGTATGGGGGGATTTCTTCCCCGACGGGTGACTTAGTGGGTATGTTCGAAATTTCAAGTAATTTTATGGGTAAAGTCTTAAAAAGAACTCAACTACACGAATATTATTTTTCTTCAAACTTTACTCAATTATTTTAGGTACTTGTAGTTCAAATTTGATTTATGCGAAAAAATCATTTCAATGAAACAAAATTGTTAAAAATAACAAAAAGATCGAGATGATTACCAAATTGAAATATATAGTACAAAGTAATGTATTTGCTGAGAACAAATTTTAAAAAAGGTAAGAAATCACGATTTTTTAAAAATCTTTGCCGTGGGCCGACCCAAACGCACGGCAAAGATTCACCTTTGCCGTGCGTCCTACCTCTGGCGCACGGCAAAGATTCACCTTTGCCGTGCGTCGTAGATAAGGCGCACGGCAAAGAGCCGCACGTGCCTATCACGCGCACCGCCCGGTTGACGACCGTTCCCCTCCGTCCGCGGTGGCACGAGAGACGCACATGTTATAGCTCTTTGCCGTGCGTCACGGAAAAACGCACGGCAAAGATTTGTGTTTGCCGTGCGTCTCTTGAGAAACGCATGGCAAAGATTTGTGTTTGCCGTGCGCCCACGGCAATCGTCGGTTTTCCCGTAGTGCATGCGCAATGCTTTGGCTGAAGAACTACCTGAGACCCGTCACAGATGGTGCAAGTGGCACGTTCTGAAGAAGGCGAAGGAGAGTTTGGGGTCCGTGTACACCAAAAGCTCCCAATTCAAAAAGAAGCCCCACGAGCTACTTGATGAAGTTGTACTGGTGGGCTGCCCTAGTGTCAGAATTCAGATTGGAGAATAATGAATTCATGACAAGGGCTTATGCTAACCGAGCTATGTGGGCGAAGCCATATTTTCGTGACACTTTTTGCACCGGAACGACTAGCACACACAGGATCGAGAGTGCTAACCATATGCTAAAGACTTATGTTGCGAGGGCTGCTCCAATTCACTTGTTTGTGAAGCAGTACAGCCGGCTTGTGGCTGACCGTGAGGAGGAGGGACGGGAGGAACACTCTACCAAGCAGGTTAGTCTGTGTCTGTATCGAAAGCTGAAACATGACGTACTATTTCTTATGCATTTTGTTGACTGGGTTTTCAGATGGTGATTTAGGTTGGTAACTTGTGATGTTTGCTTTCTGCTGGTTACTTGTAGGTCAACCCTTCTTTGAGATTCCGCTCGCCACTCGAAGCTCATGCTGCCGCGATCTATACGCGTAACATTTACCAGAGATTCCTCAAGGAAATGTTCATGGCCAGATCATTTGGTTGCCATCAGGTGGATGGTAGCGGTGATTTTCAGGTGTATCTGTTACACGTGGAAGGAAGCAACACCGAATTTTCAGAGTTCAATGTCACTAAGTCAAGTGGCCAGGGGGTTTACGCTTGCGATTGCAAGATGTTTGAGCACACGGGCATTCCCTGCAGGCATATCGTCAAGGTCTGTGTAATGCTTTAATTTACATGTCCCAAATGTCTTACCGGCCATTGTTGACTAACCTTTGTTCAATCTTTTTCAACTTGTCGCCCGCCCCCCCACCCCCCCCCCCCCCCCAACCAGGTGTTAATGCAACTTGGTGTGCAAGAGATTCCCGCTGGTTTGGTTATGAACCGTTGGACTATTCATGCAAGATCTGGGTCTGGTTGTGAGCTACCGGCGATCGAGAGTATAGATCTGCCAGATGCCGGTGCCCTGCACGCAGTTCTGTACACTGCATGCATAGAGTTGCTTAGCCCTTGGCCGCACATCTCGCCAGGCTTTTGAAATTGCGCTCGGCCATGTTAGCAGGGCCAAAGCTGAAATCTCGAACATGAAGGTTGTGACCGGGAAAAAGGATGGTGATGCAGAAGAAGAAGAAGAAGGCGTCATGGATATGGATGCAGATGCTGATTGTGATGGTCTCACCGATGCGCAAGCACCACCAAGAGTGAGGTCTAGGGTAGGGATGCAAGCGGCGCGGGTTTTGCCGCCAACCCGCCGGGTAAGCCCGCGCCGCAAACCCACATAACCACCACCGCAAGCCCGCATAGCTGGAGCGGACAACACAGGTACGCCGCGTGCTGCCCAGCGGCGCCGCAAACCCGCCGCTCACGGACACCATCGACGGCTCGCCCGATTCCCTCGCCCGATCGAGAGGCTGCAAACTGGAAGGAAGGAGAAGGAGATCCGCCGGGCTTGCCGTTGCCGCTGCTTGAGGACGCCGCCCTCGCGGAAATCCCCAACCGCCTCCCGCCTCGCGGTGAGTGTGCAAGGCATGGCACTCAATCATCGATGCCCGAAGGCTGCTGCTACTGGAATTCTTGCCGCATTTGATGCGCAGGATCTCGATTACCCGGTCTTTCTCGCTCACCCCTCCATGGGTCCTGTCTTGAGCAGGGAAAAAAATTTCGGCAAAATTTTGGCGAAAAATCCGAAATATCACTGTTATCGGCGAGTCCCGAAAAAAATTACATATCGCTCAAATTTTTCAGCCGAATTTGGACTACGCGCCCGATCGCGTGCCAAAAGACCCAAGACCGTCCATTCCCGCCATGTAGCCCGAAATATACCCCCGATAGCCCCCACGAAACCCTAAGTCCACTCATTTTCCCCCAAATCGACCGCAGCTCAGAGCACTAGTGCGCCGCCACCCTCACGACTGCGCCGCGCGGGCACGTTCCACGCGTCACCAGCATCTTCCCTGCAGCCCCGCTGCGTGCCGCTACCCGCCACCCTCTCCCCATCGCCGGCGTCTCACTGCTCCTCGCGTCTCCAATTTTGAATATATTTTGGGAAGTATTTAAACATGTAATTTTGGGCACTTCATTTATTTGCAATGCCATGGACACATAATATTGGGACTTTCCATGTCTGCAATTAGGTGCAATATTTGGTACGGTTAACTATACTATTTGGGACAGACTACTTAATATTTGGGACCTTGCATTATCATGAAGTACGGTGTTGTGCTATAGATATATGATATATATCAATTGTGTTGTAAGTTTGTAACTTGTTATAAGTTATTTTTGTTCATTAGGGATAGTTTCACTGAAGTTCTGTCAATTTTTTTTAAAAAAATTGAATTTGTTTAAATTTTGTCTGAAATTTCCGAAATTTCGCATTTCTCGGTGAGTGCCGATATTTTTTTTCTACCGATAAAAAAAACCCTGGTCCTGAGATCTTCGTCGAGCTCGCTTTCCATCATGACCCCGACCGCTAGGCGCTAGAGCAGGAGCACTGCCTCCGTCCTGGGTAGGCTCATAGCTTGCCACGGCACTACGGCAGCCTGCAGCACAAGATGAACTAGCAGCAGCAAACCGCAGGACGCAAGAGACTCGGGGCGACGGGGTAGCATATGCGGCCATGCGAGTTGACGCGGAGGCCCGCAAAAAACTGGCGGGCGCTTGCGGACTGCCGCTTGAGCCCGCGTGTTCAATTTCGGGACGTGAGGATGCGGGGCGGGCAGCCGCAATCCGCCCCGCTTGCATCCGTAGTCTAGGGGTAGGCCTAGGCAGTCCCGTTTCAAGTCTCCCGTTGAAAGCCTTGGAGCAACTGCGTACAAGTCTCCCGTGCTGTGATGGTCTCATCCTTTGCATTGGTTCCCAGAAAAAAATAATCGTCTCGGTCTTAGGTTTCATGATTAGGTCTGATGGTTCTTATTATGTGTGTTTGGTTCATTGTGTCTAGTTTGTGTCTTGTGTCTTCATGGTTTCGTCGTCACACAAATAAATGATGTAACTAACCTTTATGGTATGGCTGTTAAGTATCTAAACATTTTCTACTTATTGCCATAAGTTGGACCTATTGAAACGGTATTTGTTTCGTATTGTTTCGATTGCCCTGCATCTTGACGAAGTGCCCGTTGCCAACGGTCGGGAAAACAGTTGTAGTGTCCGTTGGAGTCCTTTCGTTTCCTTTCAATTTTCCTGGCCTATATAAACGCTGCCAAGGCATGTGTGCATTGTTGCCATAGCTCACCTTGCGGAAAAATAGAGGGACTACCACCCTGGAAATCCAGTATGTCTACCACCTCTCGTGCTAGCAGTGTGGAGGTCGTTTCCTCGGCCTTTGCAGCCAACCCTGCCATTGCGGTAATGATGCGGCTGCGTGCAGTGGCTGGCCGGGACACCTGCCAATAACGAGCGTGTGTTCTTGAAGTGTGCAGCTGAAAGGGTGAGACATGCTCATTCCGATTTTTCCTTGATACATCACTTGTTTTCCATCCTTAGTTCGCGGTCTATGTCGTTATCTTACTTGGGCTGTGTAAAGTTGTTTGTTTTGGTCATTTTGTGTAGTGTGGGTATTCACTACCGGAAAACTCGAGTTTTGCCGTGCGTTAAAATCTTTACCGTGCGCAAAATATCAGGCGCATGGCAAAGAGCTTCTTTGCCGTGCGTTCGCACGACAAAGAAAAAACGCACGACAAACTCGAGTTTGCCGTGCGCTTTTTGGACGCACGGCAAGCATATGAGTTTGTCGTGCGTTTTTTATCGCGCACGGCAAACTATTTTTTTCCAACATTTGTTACAACCGTTAGCACCGAGGGGGAAAGTAATTTTTTTGTTCTCTTTGCCGTGCGTATTTGGTGCGGCGCACGACAAAGCATGTGTTTGCCGTGCGCCGAGAACCCCTGGCGCACGGTAAAGTTTTTTTTCTCAATATATATGTCCTATTAGGTCCCAAATCTAATTGCTCCTAAAAAAATTTCTCCTCCTCACCTTGAAATTTTCCTGCTATATATATACAACATGTCATACTTCATGATAAAATTTGGATATTTTTTGTATTGATTTGCTATATATAACTAATTAATTTCATTTTCAGTAATTTTTTTTGAAAAAAGTCAAATTTGAACTACAAATGATTCAAATAATAGAATAAAATAAGTAAAAAAAATAATATTCATGTTATTTATCCCAATTTAAGATCTTTTCCATGAAATCAAAAGAAAGTTTGAACATCTTGGCTAGGAAACACGACCATGATCATGTGTCCAAATGATTTAAAAATTCTAAAAAATGCAAATGTAGTCTGAAAATTATAAGATTGGTAAATATCTCATGATATCATACGTTGAGGTTGTAGTAAAAATTTGAACAAGTTTTGAACATTTTGTTATGTACGATTCTTACAAATCAAAACATCTCCGAAGGAGTTAAAGAGAGTTGAGAAGTATATAGTTAGATTTGAATTAAATGCAACGATCAAATTTTAATTTAAATTCAAAATATTTTCTATAGGCAATAGATAATAAAAGTTGTTCTATGTAAATTTTTTGTGTTTTTTCGAAACCATTTGATAATTTTAGTGTTTTTTCATGTAAAATTTGGACTTTATTAAAAAAAGCTTTTGCCGTGCGTTTTTGGTTCGGCGCAAAGGCAATTACTGTGTGTTTTTATTTTGGCTCACGGCAAAGTTTTTTCTCAATATATATATCCTCCTAAGTCCCAAATTCAATTACTCCTCAAAACAATTTCTCCTCACCTTCAAATTTTATCTACTATATACATACACTTCATGGTAAAATATTGATGATTTTTGTATTGATTTGCTATATTCAACTAATTAATTTCATTTCTAGCAATTTTTTGAAAAAAGTCAAATTTGAACTACAAGTGATTCAAATAATAGAATAAAATAAGTAAAAAATGATATTCATGTTATTTAGCCCAATTTAAGATCTTTTCCATGAAATAAAAAGAAATTTTGAACATCTTGAAGAAACACGACCATGATCGTGTGTCCAAATGATTTAAAAATTC
Organism: Cenchrus fungigraminus; assembly: GCA_036936925.1. NCBI lineage: Eukaryota > Viridiplantae > Streptophyta > Magnoliopsida > Poales > Poaceae > Cenchrus > Cenchrus fungigraminus. Next base: position 41,289,768 of record CM072769.1, on the reverse strand, counting down.
TAGAAAGTGTAAATAAAATTTGAAAATTATGAGATTTGTCTATATCTCATAATATCATGTGTGAAGGCTATGGTAAAAATTTGAATGAATTTTGAATATTTTGTCATGTACGATGCTTACAAATCGAAACATTTTTGATGAAGTTTCATAGAGTTGAGAAGGATGCAGTTAGGTTTGAATGAAAAGCGATGATCAAATTTGAATTTGAATTCAAAAAAAAATTTATAAGTAATAGATAACATAATTTGTTTTATGTAAAAGTTTGGTGTTTTTTGAAGTTATTTGATAATTTTAGCATTTTTCTAATAAAAATTGGGAGTTTATTAGAAAATCCGTTGGAGTGTTTTTTCTTCAGCGCAAGGCAAAGAGGGACCTTTGCTCTGCGTCGGACTGGGACGCACGACAAAAAAAAACCTTTGTCGTGCATCGATATGAGCACACACGATGAACTAAACATCGGTCCACCAGGACCGCGGCCCACCAACACCCGGCCGCTGGGAGCTGTTGATCTTGCGATCTGATGGTCGACAATCGACAACAACTTTGTATATATAACACCCACCACCCACCCTAACCCTAATCCATCCACTCCTCCTCCAGAAGCTCGCCACCCCCTCTTCTCCACTCCTCCTCCCACGGCGCGCCCTCCTCCCACGGCGGCGCGTGACCTCAGGAAGGACGGCGGCGCACGACCTCGGCCACCATCTCACTCTCCAGCGCCGCTGCCGTCTTCTCTCCAGCGCCGCTGCCGTCTTCTCTCCGCCTAACCAGCCGCGCGGCGGTGGCTCCCCCTGGCGGGCGTCCCTCTCCCTCTCTCCTCCTCTCCCAGGCACGCGGCGGCGGCTCCCCTAAGGGCGCGGGCGACGGCTCCCCCAGGCGCGCAGGCGGCGGCTTCGAGAAGCTGGCTCCCCCAGACGCGCGGGAGGATGACGCCCGGCCGGCGAACTCCATCGCTGCTGTGCAACTCCACCAGATCCGGCACGGGGGCACCTGTCGGCGCTCCCTCTCCAAGATCTGCGGCTGACGGCGGTGTGGACTCGGTGAGCTAGTCCCCAGGGTGGCCACGAAGGAGCTCCGCCTCGCCGTCTAGATCCGGGCAGCGACCTCGAGCTCGAGCGAACTCCAGTCCCTCCCTAGTGACCCTGTGCGGCTGCGGTGGTGGGAGACCACGAGTGGCCGCGGAGGAGCTCCCTCCCTCCCTCCTTGGCCGGCTCCCTCCTCTCAGGTGTGGCCGATGAAGACCCACCTCTCTTCCCCTGTCTCTCTGACATCTCCCTCTATGTGACAGGTGGTAGCGGCGGTGACGGTGGCGGTCTGGAGGCAGGCAGGGCGCGGCGTCCGGACACCGCGGCGGGCTGCTATTTTTTTTTCTTTTTTTCTTTTTGTTTGCTGTGCGTGACGCACGTCAATCTTTTTTGTTTTGCCTAGCGTCAGCGCACGACAAAAATTATCTAGCGCCGTCTATTTCAGCTGTCTCCTCCCTTCTTCTCCGTCCATCTTTTTTTTGCTGTGCATCAAAAAAAAACTCACAGCAAAGAAGTTAGCCGTGCGCTCCGATAAACGGCGCACGACGAAAATCTGTTTGCCGAGAAAAATACTACCGAACGGCCTTTGCCGTGCGCCGGGGAAAACGCATGGCAAAGCGAATGTCGTGCGTTTTTTTAGCTCTTAGCCGTGCGTGTTCGGCGCACGGCAAAGTGGCGATCTCCGGTAGTGATTGGCGATGGATGGACACCATGTCTGTTCCGCCGTACATAAGGAGGTCACCTGGATCGGCGCCCTTTCGTGATGGAGTGGCCGCACCGTCCAACCTTAGAAGTACTAGTGACATGGCACAAGAAAGAAACCAGACCGTAATTCAAAGGTTGGAGGCTATAGATCACAGGCTTTGGCTGCTTCTTTTGATTGCATTGGTGCATGTTGCACTGACATGCATATGGTTCCTTTGTAGCTACTTTGGTTAGTCACCCATCTGGCATGCCTGTCGTGTGGGTAATCTACTTCTAGTTGAATGTCGTGTAATAGTGTATCGGTTCTCTCTCGGAAAATCAGTAAGAAAATAAAGGGGATATGTTGTGGACATACAAGGTTCAGCTGTCATCCATTATTACAATTTTAAATTCCGCGTGGTGGCGTGCGAATAGTTGAAGTGAAACTAAGAAAATAGTTTAGCTTGATGCTAAAACATGCATCGAAACTTTAGTTTCAGGGCGCTCCGGAAAAAGTAGTACTATCTTCTTTTGCGCGCTCATCAGGCTTAGACTGCTGATATCAGTTGTTAAGCCCCACCTGACATGGTGTTGCTTCCCTCACCTTCTTCGCGCGACGGTGCTTGGAAGAACTCTTGCACTGATGTCCTTGGTCTGGAGCTCTGGAGGACCTCAGAGCAAAACGGAGAACAGGTGTAGTAGCCGCGTTGGTTTCCATCGATATTAGCTGTAGGGCCAGGTCTTTCCTTGTGTTTATAGCCAATCGCTGGTGCAACAAGTGAAAACTGCGTGTGTTAGCATCTACTAGATTGAAATAGAGTGAAGAAAATGAAGTTAGTTTGGAGGATATGATTGGTGATGACTTACATCTTTTGGTGGGGTGCAGACGCTGTTACCATTGTACCACCTCATGCAATTGATGGCTGCGATGCCGGAATTTGTCCTGCCATTAATTGTTAACATGGTGTTAGTTAACCTTGGAGTGTGTTAATAAATCGTCAGGACAAAAAAGAAGACATATATGGTATGAACAGAGGTTGATGGGTCGGACTCAAAAGCGGAACGTACGTCGTGTGGGTGCGCCGGCCATGGCCAATCAGCAGTTTTGGCGTCCAGATTGCTCTTCCTCCAATTGTAATGTTGCCAGTTACCATGCGCATGCAAAACACCACATGTGTCAATAGCCTCCCAGTGAATTCAGTGTGCAGCTGGATCTTCTCTTGCTCCACAGGATGGCGGATGTTGGGGTCCATGATGGATACTACACAACGATTAAAATCGAATGCATAGCATGACCATTCACCATTGTGGCATATAAGTGTTAGAACCTGTGAAATTTATTAGCAAGATACGGGAGTGTTAACTAGTTCCGTAGCATCATCGTATCTATGTGCAGGAAAAAATGAAGAAAATGTTAAGTAGTTTCAAGCTTACAATAGAGCATCTCTTGATGTCGTAGCGTGGTGTAGGAAACATGAACCGAGAGAGGGATGAGGTCATGCATGTTGTCCCTTGGGCGACGTTTATCTGAAAAGGGATCAAAATAAGGTTTCGGATTAAAATAAGGCTGAATGAGATAATCATCTACCGGCATTATTCTTGCTATATGTAGCAGTACTTACCCCCCAAACTGGGCTTGCAAAGTGTCTGCCAGGATAAGCATCCCTGACAAATAGAGTCTGGGCTTCATGTTCTCTTAGCATACGAACTAGAGCATCAGCCATGGTGAGGTCAAGTGCGCTGTTCGACAGTAGTTTGTCACGGATATCATAACCAGTCAGCTTGATTTCTTCACCTCCTTGCAGATGGACCCATACCCTATTATAAGGTGGCATAGCACGGAACAAAATCATTGTGGCAATCTTGTTAGTGAATTTCAAAATTGCTTGGTACTTTCTTATTGAATGAGGAAGTCTTCAGTCAGGCTTACATTGGCAGCAAGTCTTCTGCTTCAGTGCTTAAGATCCATTGGCCGATTCTATCAGCATCAGCTCTAACGGTCACCTTGTGTCTCCTCGTCGCACAAGAGCTGTTTTCACATATCTTGCGCTTGGTTCCTGACACTATTCCGTCGCCTAATTCTCCGAACCGGCCAGATAACGGTGTGTAGTTGCCGCAACTAGCTCCGATCGTGTTTTTTAAAACCTCGAGCACTTGAGTTTGGGGAGTCTCGAGGCGATCGGTACTTTTCATCATAGTAGGATCACTCAAGGTCCGTTGGTAGCTGTAAAAATTAAGTATTGGAATAGATATCAACGTAACTAGATTGTGCCACTGAGAAAAGGAAAAAACTAGGTAAGCTAATGTTGGCAAGTTGGCCCTGGACCTCATGCAAATAATTGAACCAAGAACAGTTTTATCCTGGGTGGTGATGTCTGAATTACATATGTTCCCCTGCCGTTAGGAACACATTCACTTGTTAATTGGACTTTTTTTTGTAACCCAATTGTGCTTAAAATTTTGTGATTTCATAGTCCTGCGCGGCAACTAATATTTACCGCTGGCCACATTCATAAAAGTGTGCTTCTTTTCGGCGTATAGAAGGTTAGTTGGCAAATTAAGCCTAGCGCGTCAAGAAAATAAATAGCTGTACTCTGTACGGTACATGCGCTTCAGATGGCGTCAAGAAAATAAATAGCTGTACTCTGTACGGTACATGCGCTTCAGATGGGCTGGTATCGAACACGGTCTTACGCGCGTTACACTAACGAATCATATAAAAAAATACATTCTACATCGAGGGGGCGCAAGCCAGATATAAAAATAATATTGTATAGATATCAAAACAAACGTTATTTTTCTTTTTTGAAAGGGAAATGAAAACAAGAATTATACTGCTTGGAACATGTAGATGATTGGGCACCTGTGTTTTGAAGGCAGCGGGTAATCAGTGTGTAGAGGCTTCAGTCCTTTGTATTTCTCGACATAATCAGCTTGGACTGCCGCCGTTATTGGAAAAAAACGAATGAACATCAGCGAATAAACCCATCCAGGGGCAGCGCTAGTTTAAAAGTAGGTGTTAAAATTTCTAAATTCATTGCAGAGATTTAAAAAAAAGGCACTGCTAGCTATCTTGTAGCGGTAGCAGGTGAAAAAGGAGGATCACCTTGGAGGCGGCGTACACCGTCTATAGATGTCCAACGGGCCGGCCCGGTCCGCCCGTGGCCCGCTCGGGCCGGACCGGGCCAGCCCGCTGCGGGCCGCGCTGGGCCACGGGCCGCGCCGGGCCGGACCACACCGGGCTACGGGCCGCGACCTCGGCCCATGGCCCGGTCCGTGGGCCATTTTGACAGGCCACGGGCCAGTCGGGCCGGCTTTTCACCGGGCCGGGCCACAGCCCATTGCCAGCCGGATTCCTAAAAAAAACTTAGCAGGCCTTTACTTAGCAGGCCACAGCCCATTGCCAGAACTTAGCAGGCCTTTACTTCAAAAAAAGAACTTAGCAGGCCACAGCCCATTGCCAGAACTTAGCAGGCCTTTACTTCAAAAACAGGCCAATTCCTAAAAAAAAACTAAGCAGGCCAAATCGACGGGCCACCACCGGGCCAACCGGGCCATCGGACCGGACCGCCACCGGGCCACGGGCTGAGGGGACGGCCCATGGCCCGCCCGGCCACCGGGCCGGGCCGCCCGTAGCCCGCAAAGTGCGGACCGGGCCGGCCCAGGTACCGGGCCGTTTTGACGGGCCATGGATCGGGCCACGGATCACGGGCCAAATGGCCAACTATAACACCGTCGACGAAGCGAGCAGACAAGATGCTGTTCGTGAACCCACCATTCCAACTAGAAATTATGTTATGGTACACTGATTCGATCCTCCGGTATCCTTCCTCAAAGTTTTCAAGATCTCCGTCACGCACAAGAGCATCCTGCGGCGTATGCAAAGGGCCATGCAGCCAGTTATTATGCAAAACTGATGTGGTATATATATAATCGGTGCTGAAACATGCAGATTTAAAATCTCGACAGAATTCGGATGATTCCTGGGCTACCAAAGCAGGTGTACACTACTCGAGAAAAAAAAGGGAATTGAAAGGGGAACTTACCTCTTGGTTAACTTGAATCCTTTGGCTGCTTCCATGGTTACTTTCGTTGCCTTGCAGCGGATGGAGGCCAAGACCAAGAGCTGCCGCCTCGAACTCCATCTGTTGCCACTAGTGATTGTTACGGTATGTGTCGTGATCTTGCTAGAAGAACTGCATTAAATAATAAGAACGTGGGATATCTTGCCTGATGCAAGTGTAGTGATCCTGCTCCTGTGCCGAACCCAGTTTCCTTCCCTTGCCCCGCCTGGAGACCAAGACCTAGTGCAGCCTCTCCCTCCTGCATCTGTTCGCAAAAACCGAAAGCTTATTTACTCCCTGATGAATTATATTAGGCTGGTGGGAGAAGGGTATACTTGCCTGACGTGATTGTTGCAAACTCTGCGTGCTCCCCTCCATAGTTTCCTTTCCTTGCACCGCATCTAGGCCAATCCCAAGATCTGCCGCTCCATCATCCTGCATCTGTTGAGAAAAAATTGATTCTTAGTCCTTGAATCGTAGATGATAAACTTGATTGATTGACCTATAGAACCAGAAGCATGGAGAGCAATTGGGGTTTGCGAAAATCACCTCTACTGCTTCTTTCTGAATTGAGAAAGGGGGGAGGAAATTAAGGTTTGATGGTCTCAGGTAGTAAGAGGATGATATAGATTTCAGCTGGGTGGAGCTTCTGGCTTTTGCCGATGGTTTCAGTTCAAAGGCTGTGAGGCCGGTCATGAAGTGTCCTGGTACAAGCACACAGCTGAGTGAGGTGACAACTGAGACCGCAGTGAAATGTATTGTCGTGAGCGTGCAGGATTTGACTGTCAGAGCACCGTGTTGACAAAAAAAAATCGAGGCGCCATAGACCAACAGTTTGTTGCAGGACTAGGATAGTACCCATCGCAATGCTCCCTTGTACTGCCATGCAATGTCTGCGAGCAACTGTTGGGCGTTCTCCATCAGTGCCTGAATCCTCTGCCGTGTAGTAGGGGCTTCGAAGACCTTTTGGTAGGCAACCTGCGCCCCCCTAGGGCGGCTCATCGGTCCATAGCAGTGGGCAGATCGTAGGCCTGCAAAGGATCATGCTCGAGTACGATGCGCGTTTTCTCTCGGGTTGGATCCCGAGATCTAAGGTTTTGTGGCGTAACTATGGGGTTTTCTAAACCCCTTCACACTTTGGGTCCTTGCGTCTTAAAAATAGCCTGGCAAACTGTGGCAAAGTGGGAGACTTTGCTAGATTGTGACAATTGGGGAGAAAAATCGAAAGAAATCTCGTAGATGATAATTTTTTTATTACATAACAGCAATGGTTTTTTTATAATAAAAAACAAAAATTGGCTAGTACAAACAGGTTCTGGTGCCACCCATCTCGTGCACCCATTCAGCCGGACGTGGCCTGGTCAGGTATGTCTATGGCCTCTAGTACACAACCATCTATCTTTATCTTAATATACTTCAGTGTTAAAAGAAACTACCACGTTCGCCGAATGAGTCTAGAAATTCTCACGTTAATCGAAAAGAAAAATTTGTACCGTTGGATTTTATGAAGATCTAGCGGCTTATACTACTCAAGAAGAGTTCTTATAAAAAGCATCTAATGATTTCCCACGTTAATAAGAGAGAGAAAACTAGAACCTGAGACGGACTCATGATTTACCACGTTAATAAAAGAGAGAAAAAAACTAGCACCTCATACGGACTCCATGTATAAGGTGCAAATTAGGTAAGTTTATCCTTTAGCGTACTTTTCTCTTTTTTAGTAATCATACCGATCCATGTCAATAGTTTTTTAAGCCAGCAAAAAGATATGAGCTTCGGGTACCCGTGGTACTTCTCTTTTATACTTAGCTAATTTATGTATTTTATTTACTCTTTTGCTAGGAATACCTATATAGGATATGACTTCACCTATCATCTACTTCGCTTTTATGCAATTTGTACCAATTTTGTAATTTTATCTTTATATACTAGCATTTTAAATTTTAAAACAAAATGTATTTTTAAAAACAAAAACTCACATATACTTACTAACACTCACCCTTTAATATATACGCATATAACACTACCTCTGTTGGAGTGTTAGGGAGTAGGGACTCCAAGAGACTGAACCAGTAGATTTTGAGATTGACAAAGTCAGCACTCGCTCGCTCCTGCCATCGACGATCACATCATCTATGTCTAAAAAGAATAGAGGAGTTAATTAGTATAATAAATGCAGGAGAATGTAAACACCCTCGTTGAGATGAGAACATAAACACGGGTAGATAGAAACCTAATGAACGAAGTTATGCCACCTACCATATACAATTAGTTACTATCTGGTAGGCTCACGTACGTCCCCCGGTTGCAAGCACAAACCAAATGACGTGACATAATATGGGAAGTAGTAGCAAATTTCTAGATTGAGTAGCTAGCAAACCCCAATGCAATGTAAACCCAATGCAATGTCTTCCGATCTGAAGGTACCAGCAGCAATGTGGGTCATACACTAAATAAAATTTTGCCTTCCTCCTTTCAATTCTACGTCGTCGCGGTCTTTACAAATCAGTGTATTTGTCCTCCCACACATGACCCACCAGCCAATCCAACACCACCCATGGATGCAACTTTATCCATGTCGAAATGGGATATAAGGAATGTGAAATGATTTAAAAGTTGTCGGTAGTAGTGTGAACATAGTGTGGTTCCTCATCAAGTAGAACCAACAAAAGAAAGCAACAATGGATGTGGAGATCTCGGCAAAACACGTTTGCTGAGTGTTTTGTATTTGCCAAGTGTTTTTGTGCCGGCGCTCGGCCAAGATCATGTTTGCCAAGTGCCACGAAAGAAACCTCTCAGCAAAGGATTTGACACTTGGCAAACAGAGCTTTTCTGGTAGTGAGAATGATTACGCAGATATGTAGTTCATCACTTTGGGACACCTCACATCAATAACGACACCACAAATCGACAACAGACAATTGGTCGGCTCAATGGGGGAGTTGTAGGCTCTGGACGACATCCATGGCTCAAGCAGATAGGACAACAACACCATGTAGCAAAGGCCTAGCCAGATTGCATATGTAGCCACCAGCCCAAGATTATTCGTTGGGGGTGGCAACACTAGCCGCGTCATGCAACTAAATGAGCATCGATCACCATCACAACACTGTGCTACGAGAGAGCAAGGAACAAAGAGATAGGAATACTGGAATGTGAATCAACAACAGAGGCATGCATGGGTACATGGAGACTTAGAGGAAGAGCAGAAGAGATCCTGGTGGAACTTCAATTCTGCTGCCAAAGCTAGAGAAAAACCATAGTAGTAGATGATGTTGTGTAGCTTCCTCGAACTCGAATGCAAGGGAGCCATTAGGCAAATTTTGCGCATGCATCGTCAATGGGTCATGGCACATATAACTATATAAGTCATCTCATTGCACACTGAGTTCATTATTGCCAATGACTTCCTCTGTCCTAAACTAAAAGTCGTTCTAGCTTTTCTATTGACAAAATGATGTACACATTGGTGAATGTACATTTTGTGCCACACGATATGATGATAAAAAAGGTTAATATATATCTTGATCTAACTATGTAGAGAAAATAATAATAAGAATTAAAAAACAACATAAGATCATTTGAATAAATTCACATCAAGTCAATCAAAAGAAAATTTTTAGTTTGAAGAAACTAGATACCCGCGCTATTTGCGCGGGACACCTTCCTAATTTTACAAACGCCAATGCTTTATTGTCAAATAATTCCTGGCATCTTCCTAGTCGCTTGATTTGAAGTGGTCATCGTCGACAGTGTTTATAAACTTCGCCTACTGCTTGAAGCCCCATGAGCTCCTTCCGTCCTGCGAGAGGTTTCACGGTGCAGAAAATTCTCCACTCATGCTAATAGTATATAGATAGGCATATATAAATACCTAATTAACCTACAGAAATAAGGCCTTGTTTAGTTCGTGGGAAATTTTGTCTTTTCAACGTTTTGAACTCCTGTAGCACACTGTAGCACTTTCGTTTGTTTGTGGTAAATATTATCCTACCATGGCCTAACTAGGCTCAAAAGATTCGTGTCGCGAAGTACATCAAAACTGTGTAATTAATTATTTTTTTACCTATATTTAATACTCCGAACTTATGTCTTTTGGCGTATTTAATGTGATGTGATGGAGAGAGTGTGGAGAAAACGTTAGAATTTTTAGCAAACTAAACAAGGCCTAAGTAGTGTATATAACGTGTGCCACCTTAGCGAATCCACAGTTCTTCCGGTAATTTTGGAGAGTTCATCGATGCTGACTCCAGTCAAACCAAATCTGTACAAAATTAATCACGTTTGAGACTTTTGGGACTGCGCATCGGGGTCCACACGACGTACAGTCAGTACCTGTTGCCATTTTCGCGTACAGTATTTACCAAGCCTATGGCGGGAGCAGCAGTGAAGGGGTGGGGTACGTCTCGGGGCGCGCCGGTGAAATAGTGTCCTGAAATTCCACCAAAAAAAATGTTTACTCACTGCAGGTTTTAGTTAAGTTGACAAAAATAATTAACCGAAAAAATGAATTTATATAGGACAAAATTATTGATAATGTACATACGTTTCTGGTGGTTGCTCGTGTTGTGTGCGTCCCTTAAGCTCCAGATACGTGTGGATGGCAAGAAGAAAGTGGTATGTTACATCGTTGTAGTCATTACTTTCCTAACTTGGGGAAAAAATATCGACCATATCAGTTGGTAAATCCATGCATCACACGAGTGGAGTGTTGGAGATATGTCTTAGAGTCAACTGTATTAGATCTATTAGTGGGTTCAGATGGATTTGATCCATTGGGTTGTAAAAGTCATAATGGGCCACAATTGTTGTAAAGCTCATTAGCGTTGGAAAGGATGTACACCATCTATCAGTCTCGTATTGCTAATGGACGATGGTGTGGGGGATTTTCCCCTCATAAATATGGACCATACCCCCTGACTTGAATGACTCTTGAGCAACAGCCGCGCCGCCGTGCCGCCCACTCCTCGTCGCGCCCGCGGACCTAGCAGTTCGGTGTGCGACACTTCCTTCCCGCACGTGTGGATACCTTGAAGGTGCTGCATCTGGAGCACTCGGACGAGCCACACCCGAAGGACGTGACGTGAGCAACTACACGTCACTGCTACCCTCGACGCGTTCGTCTACATCGAGACGGTTCCGCTGCAACTGCGCGTCTAGTGGTAATCCCGTGATCTATAACTGCATTAGATCTTGTTTGCGGGGAATTTTGTTTTGTGCTAGCGTAGCCTCCCCGTATCCCTTCAGTGGTACCAGAGCCATAGCTACTAAGTTTTGGATTCGGGATGTGTGCATATGGTGATATGCGTGGACGTAGATAAAAAATTGTGATTGGTTTCGTGTTCTTGTCGTGTAACGAATTACTCCTACAGGTCGGAATTCCGCCATCGAAGTTAAGTGATACACGTAAACCCAGTCATGACGAGGAGGAGATCAATTGGATTGATAGAATCGAAACTAGGTCAAATGTCATGCGCATGGGATGCGCGGCGGCGGCGGATTAGATCCGCTACCGTAGCGGCCCCGAGAAAATCAGAAAACATGCTGTTCGGTCAAACAGCTGTAACTTTCTGTGGTTAACTCGGATGGAGACGTTTTCTATATGAAAATTGATCTACAAAAAATTTTACACATGAGATTAACTAGCTATGCTAGTCTTCGCAAAATTAGATTTCCCGAAATCGTCTTGTAAGATGGGGTTTTCGACGGTTTAAGTTTAGACGTCGGAAGTACGATAATCTATTTTGCAAGTTTTGTGATCGGTATGGCCCATATGTGTATGTGATGCATGTGTGTAATTTATTCGTGACCTGCGTGTCACGCGTACGGTAGTATGGCTGGAGCCACATGTATTATCAAAATTGATGTAATGGTCTGCGTACCAATTTGTGATGATCTAATGCGCAATTGTGTAACTTAGTGTACTATCACGCATTAGATAGTTCTTGGAGGACTCATCACATGAAGGATGGCACACACAGATCATGGAGATGGAGATCAACATGATGTACATGTCAATGGAGATGGAGATCACCATGTTATAATGGGCCATACCATGTTACAACTGTGTGAATGTCGTTCTTATCGTTCTACTTTTACATGCGATAATAGTTATTTTCTTGCGTGTGATGTTACTAGTAGAACGATCCCTTTGAAATTTTAAGTTTACATGCCCTCCCAACACTTGCCACTGTCCCACGTCTATAAAATTAGGGTGCCACTAGTTTTACTTGACTAGACGGGTTTGTATCGGATACTTACACGCATAAGTGTTGGTTTGCTTATCAAAGTCATCTTAACAGTTAAGAACTTTGGGGCATAAAGGTTGGGAGCCGAGACATAGAGATGTCACCCAATAACAGGAGTCATATGTGATATGATTAGCAAAGAGTTACTTACCGATCTACCTTGTTTGCTAGCGGTGATGCAAAAGCTCACTAATAGATTTGTTAGTTGTGGATTCTGAATCACTAAGTATCAACACAGGGATATTGATTTTAGTGGGAGTAAATTATTTTATTTTACTTAGTTATGGATATTTTGTCTTAGTATTTTGCATTATTATTTTGTTGTAGTTCATTGGCACCAAGCAACACCACCTTGTTTTCTTTACGTACGGTCCTTGAGAAGGACAAATTGAATGGAACGAACTATATGAATTGGATCCGTAACTTGAGAATTGTTCTCAGGGCAGAGAAAAAGGAAGAGGTTCTAGACACCCCATTACCAGATGAGCCTGCTGATGATGCAACATCTGCTGAAAAGAACGCTTACAAGAAGGCATGTGATGCTAATCTTGAAGTGAGTTGCCTTATGCTTGCTTGAATGGAGCCTGAGCTGCAGATGCAATTTGAGACTAACCATGAGGCGTACGATATGATCGTGGCACTCAAAGACATGTTCGCTACACAGGCTAGGACTGAAAGGTTCAATGTCTCTAAGTCCTTTGCGGAGAGCAAGTTGGTAGAAGGCGCAGCAGTTGGGCCACATGTGATCAAGATGGTTGGTTACACTCAAAGGTTGGAGAAGCTGGGCTTCCCACTTGGCCAAGAGTTGGCCACTGATTTCATTCTTTCATCTTCTTCCGCCTAGTTATGAGAACTTCATCTCAAACTACCATATGCATGGGTGGAGAAGGGTTTGAATGAGCTGTGTGGCATGCTTAAGATAGCATAGAGTGACATCAAGAAAAGCGCTGGCAGCAGCCATGTGATGACGATTCAAAACAAGCCGACCTTTAAGAGGAAGGGCAAATCTTGGAAGAAGAAAGGCAAAGCCAAGGATACGATCCTCACGCCAAACCAGACGCCCAAGGCTAGTCCAACTGCTAAGGCTGAGTGTTTTCACTGTAAGGAAATTGGTCACTAGAAAAGAAACTGCAAGCTGTACCTAGCTTCTTTGAAGAATAAGGGAAGTAAGGGTACTTCCACTTCAGGTACACTTCATGTTTATGTTACAGATCATATTTTCCTCGCTGACACAGTTATCAATTCTTGGGTATTTGATACCGGATCGATTGCTCATATTTGCAATTCGATGCAGGGAATGATAAGAAGTAGAAGCGTGGAAAGAGGAGAAGTTGATTTCCGCGTGGGCAATAATGCAAGAGTTGATGCGTTGACCGTCGGGACGATGCAACTCCACCTCCCATCAGGATTTATTATGGAGTTGAATAATTGTTATTTTGTTCCTAGTTTGAGTTGAAACATTTTATCTCCTTCATGTTTGATGAAGGATGGTTATTCATTTGCGAGTGAAAATAATGGTTGTGTGATCTCTAAGAATAATATGTTTGTGGCTTGTGCATCCATTGTGAATGGCTTATTTGTTTTAAATCTTGATGATTCACCTGTTTGTAACATAAGTGATAAAAGGTCTCGACCTAATGATTTGAGTCCTACCTACATGTGGCATTGTCGTTTAGGTCATATAAGTGAAAAGCGCATGAAGAAGCTCCATATTGATAGACTTTTAACTTCGTTTGATTTTGAATCTTACGAGACACGTGAGGCTTGTTTGCTCGGCAAGATGACCAAGATGCCTTTCTCAGGTTTTCCTGAGAGAGCTTCAGACTTGTTGGAAATCATACATACGGATGTGTGCGGACCAATGAGTACAACAGCTAGAGGTGGATAAAAATACTTCATAACGTTCACTGATGATCTAAGTAGATATGGCTATGTCTACCTAATGAGGCACAAGTCTGAAACATTTGAAAAGTTCAAAGAATTTCAGAATGAAGTAGAAAATCAGTGTGGCAAGAAAATTAAGGCCTTACGATCTGATCGTGGAGGCGAGTATTTGAGTCACGAGTTTAGCAGTCATCTGAAGAGTTGCGGAATTGTTCCACATCTTTCGACACTTGGAACACCTCAGAGAAATGGTGTATCCGAATGACGTAATCGAACTTTGTTGGACATGGTTCGATCAATGATGAGCCAGTTAGATCTACCATTATCATTTTGGGGTTACACTCTAGAAACCGCAGCTTTCACATTAAATAGGGTACCATCTAAGTCCGTAGATAAGACACCATATGCGATATGGACTGGTAAGACTCCTAGTTTGTCTTTTCTTAAAATTTGGAGTTTTGAAGTCTTTGTCAAGCGACTTCAGTCAGACAAGCTTACATCCAAGTCGGACAAGTGCATATTCGTGGGATATCCTAAGGAGACTTTAGGGTATTATTTCTACAACCCCTCAGAGGGCAAAGTGTTTGTCGCTCGGAATGGTGTTTTCTTAGAGAAAGAGTTTCTCAAACGAGAGAAAAGTGGACAAAAGGTGTATTTTGAAGAAGTTCAAGATGAGCCGCTCGGACAAGAGTTCACAAATGATGCTAATGTAGCTGAACGAGTTGAGATGCGTGTGGCAAGAGAAACACCATCGCAACCACGAAGGTCTGAAAGGGCACGTCGCGCAACTAATAAGCTCAATCTCATGATTGCGGGAGAGCATGACATATTGTTGTTGGACAATGATGAGCCTATGACATATACGGAAGCAATGATGGACCCAGATTCTGAGAAATGGCAAAGTGCCATGAGATCCGAGATAGATTCCATGGGTGACAATCAAGTTTGGAACTTGGTTGACCCACCAGATGGTATTAGACCAATAGAGTGCAAATGGATCTATAAAAGGAAGAGAGATATGGATGGAAATGTTCATATCTATAAAGCTCGACTTGTTGCAAAAGGTTTTCGACAAGTTCAAGGGGTTGACTACGATGAGACATTCTCGGCCGTAGCGATGCTTAAATCTATTCGGATTATTCTAGCTATAGCTGCATATTTCGATTATGAGATATGGCAGATGGATGTCAAGATAACTTTTCTAAATGAGAATCTGACTGAGGATGTGTATATGACACAGCCTGAGGGATTTGTCGATCCGACCAATGCTGGAAAGGTATGCAAACTTCAGAAGTCCATTTATGGATTGAAACAAGCATCTCGGAGTTGGAACCTTCGCTTTGATGAAGTGGTCAAAGGGTTTGGCTTCATTCAAAGTGAAGAAGAACCTTGTGTTTACAAGAAGGCAAGTGGGAGCGTTGTAGTATTTCTAATCTTATATGTGGATGACATATTGCTGATTGGAAATAACATTCCTATGCTTGAGGCCTCTAAGACCTGATTGAAAAAAAGTTTTTCGATGAAGGACTTAGGTGAGGCAGCATACATTTTGGGCATCAAAATCTATAGAGATAGATCAAAAAGACTTATAGGATTAAGCCAAGACACTTACATTGACAAAGTGTTGAAACAGTTCAATATGGAGGAGGCGAAGAAAGGGTTCTTACCTATGTCACATGGCATACATCTTAGCAAGACTCAGTGTCCTTCGACTGCTGATGAGCGGGAACGAATGAGTAGAATACCGTATGCTTCGGCTATCGGATCTATTATGTATGCAATGATATGTACACGTCCAGATATTTCGTATGCGCAGTGTTACAAGTAGATACCAATCTAATCCAGGTGAGCGCCACTGGACAGCGGTTAAAAATGTTTTTAAGTACTTAAGAAGGACTTAAGACATGTTCCTAGTCTATGGTGGTGAGGAGGAGCTCGTTGTAACGGGTTACACCGATGCTAGTTTCCAAACTGACCAAGACAATTCAAAGTCGCAATCAGGATACGTATTTACGATAAACGGTGGTGCTGTGAGCTGGAAGAGTTCCAAGCAGGAGACAGTGGTTGATTCTACAACAGAAGCCGAGTACATCGCAGCTTCGGAAGCTGCAAAGAAGGGTGTTTGGATAAGGAAGTTCATTACTGAACTTGGTGTGTTTCCGAATGTCTGCAGCCAATTGGATCTCTACTGTGACAACAATAGGGCTATTGCGCAAGCAAAGGAGACTAGGAATCATCAAAAGAACAAACATGTACTATGGAAATTTCATCTGATACGAGAGATCGTTAGACGAGGTGATATCAAAATATGCAAAGTACACACGGATTTGAATGTTGCAGATCCTTTGACAAAACTCCTTCCACAGCCTAAGCATGAGGCGCACATGAGAGCTATGGGTATCAGATACATTCTAAATTAGCTCAAGTGCAAGTGGAAGAATGTTAGAAATATGTCCTAGTTGGAATCATAGAGATGATTATATTTCATTGTATCCATGACACATTATTCTCTTATTGAATATCCACAAAGGCGACTTGTATTTGATTGGCAATTATGTGAATTGTTTGTGAAACTCTTTTACTTGTATGGTTATTCAAAAGTTGTCCCTAGTATAAGTTAATGACTAGCACATTTATTAGTTGATGACTATGTTTCAAAAGTCATGAACATGGAGATGTATAACTAATAATGTGGGCACATGTATGACATGGGGCTGGACTGACCCAATTTGAGATTTTGTTACATAGTTATCTCTTTACACAACGTGTACACTATGTCCTTAGACTTGAGATTGTCACATGTACTCAAGATGTGAATTGACCTACTTAGAGGCTATCAACCGCTACTCCGTAACTAAGTAGTATAAAGGTGGCTTTCGGGTTTGTCAGGAAGCATGTTGTGAGGCATGGTCAATTAAGATGGAATTTGCCCCTCTCTACTTGAGACAGGTATCTTTGGGCCCCTCGAGTGATCGGATCAAGAAATGCATGATCGTGCTGGGTTAAGTGTTAACCTATGAAAGGATCCGAATCACGGTATCGAGAAAGAGAGGTCAGCTTGGAGCTAGACCAAATATTGTGAGGCAAAGGGAATAACATGTATGCTACGATGTGATGGTTCGTCTGATATGATCTTTACGTATGCATAGGAGTTGACACGTCTTGCTAGAGGCAGCTATCAACTATTAGTCGAGTAGGAGTACTCGAGCCATGTCTATGTATACGTGAACCCGTAGGGTCACACACTTAAGGGATTGGAAGTCGAATGAGGATGTACTTGCATAATTGACTCTAGTGCAAGTGGGAGACTGTTGGAGATATGCCCTAGAGCCAACTGGATTAGATCCATTAGTGGATTCAAATGGATTTGATCCATTGAGTTGTAAAAGTCATAATGGGCCACAATTATTGTAAAACCCAATAGCGTTGGAAAGGGGTACACCATCTATTAGTCCCGTATTGCTAATAGACGATGGTATGGGGGGATTTTCCCCTCATAAATATGGATCATACCCCCGTGACTTGGATGATTCTTGAGCAACAGCCGCGCCGCCGTGCCGCCCACTCCTCGTCGCGCCCACAGACCTAGCAGTCTGGTGTGTGACACTTCCTTCCCGTACGTGTGGATACCTTGGAGGTGCTGCATCTGGAGCACTCGGACGAGCCACACCCGAAGGACGTGGCGTGAGCAACTGCACGGCACTGCTACCCTCGACACGTCCGTCTACATCGAGACGGTTCCGCTGCAACTGCGCGTCTAGTGGTAATTCCGTGATCTATAACTGCAGTAGATCTTGTTTACGGGGAATTTTGTTTTGCGCTAGCGTAGCCTCTCCGTATCCTTTATGGAGGCTGGAGCCAAAAATAGAGAAGCGGCTTGACCTGACGCTGTAGCACTGGATTGTGGTTCCAACTGTACTGTTCGCTACTTACCATGCGCTACTACGTACTGCCCCTTCGCTGTGAGAATCGATAAAATATCAGAAACCTAGTGATTATATACGCGTGAATTTCGCAAAAAAAATTACCTTATACTCCAGTATCACTGTGGCTTGATCGGGGCGTCCTACTTGTATGGCAAAGCGCCAGCTGGCAGCCCCCATGTTCAGCAGATCTAGCTTGTAGTGGTGTGTGCGGGTACTGACCTCGACCGAGTGGGTTAGACTATCCGCACTGGGTACGGGATAGCCTCACGCTATCCCTTTCCCGTTCGTTTTTTCAGTAAAAACCGCCGCAGCGGCCTACGGGAACGCTCCCGCTACGCTCCGCACTCGTCCCGTTTCCTGGCAATCGAGCGGAGGTAGCGGCCGTCCGCGATGTCTGACATGGCGTGGGGCCCGCGGGATGGACGCTGCTCCGCGCCGGCAGCTGGAAGGAAGAAAGAGAAGAGGAGTCGTCGGAGAGCAGGGACCGGCCGGAGGAGCATCGCCGCCACTAGGCCGGCACCGGCGAGATGCAATCCGAGGAAGGGGCATCGCCGCCGCCAGGCTCGCCTCCGTCGCGCCGCTGGGACCCTCTGCACGGTGGGGAACTCCACCGAGGCTGCGCCGCTGGGAGCTCGAGCTGCTCCACCGCCTCCACGCTGCCACCACCAGACGCGCCGCGAGCTTGCCGACGGAGGAGAAGCAGGGCAGCTGGCACAGAGCTCGTCGGCGTCCGCACGGAGATTGGGGAGGGAGGGCGCCGCCGGCCACCATGAGAGGAGCAGCAGCACCTTCTCCTTCGTCGCCGCGCCGCAACCCCTTCTTCTCCACCTCCAACCGAGCTCCGAATCGGGGAAGAAGGTGGTGGTGGTGGGAAGAGTCGAGCGAGGCGCCATGGCCGCGCAGCTCACCGCCCCCGGCGGCGAGGATGAGCTCATGGAGTCGATGAAGGGCGAGGACAATGCTCCGGCCAAGATCTCGCACGCCAGCCGCCCCTGCGCTGGGAGAGAAGGGAAAGGGGGGGAGGGGGAGCGACTTGCAGGTGCTCCGGCCTCTGCTCCTTCGCCGCGGGTCCTCCGTCGAGCGCCGAATCGACGGTGCCGTGCCGCGGAAGTCGTGCTCGGCGGAGATCGAGCTCCGCCACGTCTCGTTCCTGCCTCCGTGCGGGCCCGCGAGCAAGGTGTTGTCGTCGTCGGCCGCCGTGCACAGATCGAGGCCGCCGCGAAGCTGCCCCGCCAGCGCAGCAGCTGCTCGCCTGCTCCCCGGCCGGCCTCCGCATCCGCCGCGGCCTCCTCCTTGAGCGGCAACGCGAGCTAGGAGACGTGCAGTGGCCCACCGGCTGCTGCTACCGTCGTGCAGCAGGGCTCCTCGCCGCCGTCCATGTGGCCCCACCCGTGCGCCTCCCCACCCACGGCCGTCCATGCGGCGGAGGAGCAGAGGAAAGAAGGGAGGGAGAGAGAGAGAAAGGGGAAGGAGGGAGTAAAATAGAGAGGAGAGACTGACGTGTGGGGTCCACTGTTGGTAGTTGGTATAGAGTAGGAGATATAAAGGATGACGAGTGCGGGAGAAAGTTGTATAAAGGAGAGAATCTCGCTGACTAGGTAAGAATATTCTGTTTTCGAGGAGAATATGAAGTATGACGAGTGCGGATAGTCTAATAATTTTGCACTGCGCTGTTGGCTCGCCGTGCCCAGAGGTGACAAGCCTCACCGCCTTTGGAGATCCTCACTGCGCAGGGCTCCTCGCCGCCTTCCATGGAGCCGGTCAGTCCGGCGGCTCCTACCAAGTACTAGCTACCTACAACCAACGATAGACTTTGGAAAAAATGGCCTACACTGGAAGTTTTTTTTTTTGAGATTGCCTACACTGGAAGGTTGTGGCGCTGCCGATAGTCGCCGGGGGGGCTGTCTCAAAAAAAATTAGTACAAAATCAGTAAAATTAGACTATTTTAACTTAAAAATTGATTATTTGATATCTTTTATGGCTAATTGGCTCCTCCTAATGTTTGAATCCGACTACGTCCATGCCGATGGTACCCCTCAGGCTTTGTTTAGTTCTCCGAATTTATTCTCACCTATAGAACTGTGTAAGTTTATTTCTTCTCTCTGCACACGTGATCTAATGAAAAAAATTTCACTCACTTTTCACTAACTAAACGTCTGGATGTAACAACTTCCATCTGTTCATCATAACATTTGATCGTTTCTTTTTGCTCGGCGGTGCAAACAAAAAGGTAGTAGGACGTAAGGACGTACCCAGTGCCGTAGGCTCCCGCAATGTGTGGGGTCTGGGGGAGGTTATTAGCGGGAGGTCTTTCCCACACATCGTGCAATGTGTAGAGGCCACCACTCGAACCTGTGACCTCTTGATTCACAGACGGCAAGCACTACCACTACCACATCGTGCAAACAAAAAGGCAGTGCATAATATAAAATAGAAATAGGAGTACATCAGGGCAGGTGGCCCCAGACCCATTTTGAACACCTGCTGTCCCAGAACTTCGCAGGTACAAGTACACGAACTACATATGGCACAAGACTGACTTCAACAGAGATAGGCAAAACCAGTTTTGCCTCTCCAATCCCTACAGTTCAGGGAGGTATACGCTCCAACAAGAACATGCAAACCAACGGCCTCGCTCCCCCTCACCTACATCTCGCCTTCTGCCGCCTCCTAGATTTGGACGGGGGCAACTGCCGAACGACGAAGGCCCCTCCCGTGTCGCCTCTCCCGCAGGCGGCCCGGGAGGCAAACCCTAGATCCGCCGCCTCCCAGCCTCCCCTCCCCTCCCCTCCTCCACCTCGCCGCCGCCCGAGGAGTCGCCGCCGGCCAACCGTGCGGGCTCCAAGGAAGGTGGCGGCGGGGCTCTCCCCCCTCCGCTCCGGCAAGCTCGCGCGGGTTCGGTGAGCCTTGCCGGCCGGGCGGCGCCGCTGGTTAGGCGTGGCGGCGGCGGCCGGGGCCCAGCACGTCAGAGTCGGGCTTGGGACGCATGTTCGTCCGGGGCGAGTGGATGGCTGCGGCGGCTTCGGCGTTCTTCTTCACCGGGCTGGACGGCGGCGGCGGCGACCTGGCCCCTCTGGGCTGGACGGCGACGGCGGCGGTCTGGCCCTGCGGGCTGGGCTTGTGGCGGCGACTCCCCCGGATCTGGGAGGTGGAGGTGGCTCGCCGCGGCGGCCCCTCCTGGGGCTAGGCGGCGGCTCGCCGGCCCTCCCGGATCTGGGAGCGGAGGCGGCTTGCCGACTGACCCCGCCGGGGCTGGGCGACTTGACCCCTCTCGGCCCGGCCTGCTTCCCCCTCGGCCTCCTCTGGGAGGTGCGGCGGTGCTGGCCTGCCCCCTCCCTGGGCGGCAGTCTAGCACCCTCTTCCTCAACGGCTGTGCAGGATCGACATCATCATGGTGGTGGAGTCAGGAGGTCTGCGCTGGTGTCTCCTGCGGCGTCATGGTGGCGTTCTTGGCTTCACCAGACTTCTTCCCTGCAAGGCTGTTGCGGAGGTGGTGGGGGTGTGCTGCGGTCATCGGTCGAGTGTGTTGCAGATCTAGGTTCCTCCGGGCGAAAGCCTTCACCGACACTCTTGTTGGTGGCAATGGTGACGGCGCTCCTGAACGTCGTTTTCCCCGTTGGGGGCACCTTTGCGGAGTTCCCTCCTCCGCAACACAGGGTTCTCGGGGTGAAAACCTACCCAGTTTGGGTGAGCGACGGCGGCGCCACTGGCGTCGCGCCCTCGTTGGAGGCGTCGTCTGTTGAGACCCGCATCGGCTTGTGACAGTGGCGATGGTGGAGATGTGCTTGTTTTGAGTCGGTGGCTCTGTGCTGAGGATGCATGGGTGCTGGTTTGTCTTGGGCTGGCGTGCAGGTTGCAGTGGTGAGCTCGGTGTTGGCTGGGCGGAGGTGAAGCTCTCATTGAGGTCTTAGATATCTGAGTCTTTGGCAGAGGAGTGAGGCGGTGGATGCGGCGAGGCCCCCACGCAGAGAGGCCAGGATCAGTGGTTGCCCTTGGTGCTGAGATGAGAGTGTTTGCTGAAGCTTCACTGGTTCAGAGGGATCGACAAACGTGTTTGTACAGCCTGAGGTGACAGTCTCATGGTGGAGGAGTTCTGGGGGCCGTTTGGGCCTGCAGCGGGTTGCGGCTTCGGCGTGGCCCAGCGTTGGCAACGACGGCGCAGGTTCCAGCGGCTTGTTTCGATCTTCTCTCCCATCGGGTTGAGGATGGTGGTGTGCCTGTTGGGTGTGTTTTGTTTCTGTTCAGGGTTTGTTTGTGTGGTGGTGTTCGCTTCGGTGTGTTATGTAACTTTGCTGCCTCTTCTTATATGACAGCAGTGCTCCTGCTTTTATTTCAAAAAAAAAACATGCAAACCAGAAGACAAATTGCAGTGGAAATTTGCACTCCCTCTCTCCTCGAACGCATATGCGTCCGCGGGGCTAGGCGAGCAGGAGCGGTCAGCGGGGCCAGGCGGCGGCGGTAGCGGGTCGAGGTCCGACGGTAGCAGAGGAGCAGGGGACGCGGCTGCGGCCGTCTCCCGAGTAGGGATGACAATTCTACCAGCGGACACAGATATCCGCGATTATCCGACCTGATGGGTAAGGGTATGGGCAGCAATTCTCGTCCGCGGGCACGGGCACGGGCAGCAATTCTCGCCCGCGGGCACGCCACGGGCAGAAAGCTTTGCCTGCGGGTGCTACCCGTTACCCGTATACAATTACAAGACCCATCAAAATTGTGTCTATCTGAAGGTCCAATATCAACAATTGGCCCAAGCCCAAAAAAATACTAGACCCCCACCGTCCCAACCCTCGTTCCTTACCATGTGTTTGGTTGGAGAGCGGCGGGAGCGGAGCGGAGCCGACCCTCGTTTTGGGGACGGCTCCAACCCTTCTCATGTTTGGTTGGAAATGTTGGGTTGGAGTGGCTTCGACCCTCTTTTTTGTTTGGTTGGAGGAATAAGACATGGAATGGATGTTAGTTTTCACACCGTTAGTGGGTCCCACATGTCATAGGGTTTAGGGTTCAGTGGGTCCCACATGTCATACATGCCTCTTCTTCATCCTCATCCCCGAACGGATGCCTGTCGCCGCTGGATCCGTGCGGAGCGCCGCCGCACAGCTCAGCGTGGCGGGCGCGCCGCGGGCCAGCTCCGCCGCGAGCTCCTCCCTGGTGCGCGCCACCGTGAGCTTCCGCTGCTGCTGATCCTCCTTTGCTCGTGGTGGACGGCGGTGCACCCGCCCGCCCGCCCGAGCCCCTCCCTGACGGCGGCAGATGGGCGCGATGGCGCCGGCCCTGCCTTGGCCCCGTGCCGTCTCTGTCTCGTCCTCTGCCGGCGGCACGGGAGAGAAGCAAGGGCATGGTGGGTCGGCGTGCGGGGGAAAGTAGGGGCCCTGCGGTGTCGGGAGGAGAAGGTAGGGGCGCCATGGCCTCCGACGCGTCGGGGAGGAGGAGGTAGGGCGCCATGGCCTCTGGCGGCGTTGAGAAGAGGACCGCCATGGCCTCCGACGCGCTCGTCTGCATGCGCTGCAGTGGGAGAGCGACAGGAGAGAGGGAAACGGGAGGGAGACAAGAGAGAGAGACGGGAGAGAAAAACGGGAGCGGAGCGGCTCCGTCTGTCGAATTTCAAAGGACTGAGCGAACCCGCATCTGGAGGGTATATTCTCCCTGGAGCCGCTCCGCTCCCGCCGCTCCCCATCTAAACAGCCGCGGGAGCGGGTCGGCTCCGCTCCGCTCCCGCCGCTCTCCAACCAAACACACGGTTATCCATCCTTCTTCCCGTCGCTCACCGCCCCCTCGTTCTTCTTCATTTTTTCACGGCGCTAGCAGCTCCTAGTTTCCTATCGCCTACCGGCGACAGAACCAGTCGGTCAGCGGTTCCCAAGCGGCGGCGACGGCGCAGCGGCATAGCCTCGAGCCAGTGGTGACGAGAGAGCGGAGGCACATCTGCTCCACGGAAGGCGGCGTCACATCTGCTCCATCGCCGGCCCTCGCCCCTCATCTGTTCGTCGCCCTCAGCCTACTCCAGAGAGGGGAGGGGTCCTCCGCCGGCTCTCGGTGTAGCTGAAGTCTGAAGTGGAAGTCGAAGGGGAGGTCCTCCAACGTGGACGGCGAGCGGTAGGGACTGAGATCGAGATCACGGCTTTCGCATCCTACCCCGACGCCTTCCCCCTGCTTGCGCACAGATCCTGCAGGCCCAGGCGGCGGTGGTGCGACACAACTGCACGTGAAGCTCCAGCAAGCAAGAAGCTCCGGCCATGATCGACCAATGCTCGCCCGCGGATGCCCGATACCCGGCGGATATCCATCGGGCATGGGCACGGGCACAGTTTTTGACCCGCGGGCAAGCTCGCGGGCGGGCAAAGGTCGGGCAGGCGGGCAAGCTCGCAGGTGGGTAAATGTCTTACCCGCACTTGCCCGACCCGCTGCCATCCCTACTCCCGAGCGACGGCGAGCAGGAGATCCGGCGGGGCAGGCAGTGACGGCAGCGGGTCGAAGTCCGACGGCAGCGGGAGCGCGCAGAGGAGCGGGGATGCTGCTATGGCCGTCTCTCGAGCGACAGCGAGCAGGAGGTCCGGCGGGGCCAAGCGGCCGGCGGCGGCGGGAGCACACGGAGGAGCAGGGGATGCTGCTACGGTTACTTCCTGAGCGACGGCGAGCAAAAAGTCCGGCGGTGCCAAATGGCGGTGGCGGCAGCGGGTCCACTCCCCCACGGATTTGCTTGTGCGCTGTTGGAGAGATGAAGTTTTGCCTCCACACACACACGCGAGGCAATCTTCAATTTGCCTATCAGAATTGCCTCTCTATTGTTGGGGACAGCCTAACCTACTAGTTATAGAGCAAATGATATATCATCTGGTATATCGTCTGGTATGGCCAACCCTGTATAGAGGAATACGGTGGGGCTTAAGCCCAGGAAAGGGGGTCCTAAACTAATTCTTGTACGAACTGGATCGGTAGCTTGCCGCATTTGTCGGTGACATGCATAATACAGTATCATACAGCAACTCCTGCCGCTACTTGCTTGCGTAGGCGTCCGATGCGATGACGTCGTGACTTGCGCCGTCAAATGTACGGCAGAACTGGGCTGCTATAAGACGCCGCTACCTGAAAGCCTGAAAGTGGACACGAAACCGAGTTCATTAAAAAAAGTTTTCCAACGTGGTCCCGTTTAGTTCTGTGAAATTTTGATGAAAATGGTGAAATTTTTGCATTGGTAAGCGTGTTCTGTGGGAAGTGACACGGTCTGCGATGCGAAAATTTTGAAGGCTACCATCTTAATAATTATAAGCGTGAAATCGCAATGTCTAGGCTACATGCAAGCTTACTTGATGGGATCTTCCCCACCGGCATTCTCGTTTGGGGCTTTGGGCAACCCAGGAAGACGAAGGTCCAATTTTCCCAATCTGGATCGCAGCCTACAAAACATTTAGGCCACCAAGATCCGTTTTTGGGAAAAAAACAAAACACGCGACACACGACTTGATTTGTTCAGAATAACAAACATGACATAACAGAGTGTTTGTGGATTACGCAAACGCGATTAGTACCTTGTTCTTGCGCCTCTAAGCCTTGGCGCTGTTGGCCGCGCGCGCACGGTCGTGATGCGCCTGCACGGCTGCACCGCCTGATTGCTAGTCTCCAACCCTGCCTAACTTGCGCTCGCGAGCAAGAGCGGGGCTGGTGAGGATGTAGCCCGCCTGCGTCTTGTGCTTCGGGCCTTTCAGGCCATTGCCTTTGGTAGCCAAGCCGATCGATGGAGTGGTTGAGCAGCTCCAGTTCCGCGCCGTCCTGCCGCGGCAGAAGGTACATCTGTAGTACCCTCTTACGGCGTGGACTTTGTGGATCCCAGCAGCAAAGTCGTTGGATATCTCCTTGACCTTCTTTTCGAAGGTAGTGTTTAGTTTCTCAAAAGTTTTCAAAATTTTCGTATTGCAGATTTTATTATCTCTCACA
This sequence comes from Cenchrus fungigraminus, assembly GCA_036936925.1. Taxonomy (NCBI): domain Eukaryota; kingdom Viridiplantae; phylum Streptophyta; class Magnoliopsida; order Poales; family Poaceae; genus Cenchrus; species Cenchrus fungigraminus. The sequence goes on along the minus strand of CM072769.1, from coordinate 41,264,001 downwards.
TAACATGTTTCTTAATGTAAAAATTTCATTACTTTCACCAAAAAATTTATCAACTAAACGGAGCCGAAGTCATCCTCGCCGGAGTAGCTGTCTGTAGTACTTTGTGGTGGCTGTGGGAGAGCTCGTTTGACAACTATGGTGAGGAAGGAATGCGTTGTGGCATAGGTGGATATATAGGGGTGATCTGCGTGCGTAGCGTTTTCACAAAGGGGTGAGGAAGGAATGCGTTGTGGCATAGGTGGATATATAGGGGTGATCTGTGTGCCTAGCGTAAGGAATGCGAACGCTGAGCGGGGAGCGGTGCACGCTTCGGCTTCTGCACGCTTCGCTGCGCCCACCGGATTCACACCATGGTAAAAAAAAACTTTCCCCCCTGGTAAAAAAGAGTTGCGCCCACTGGGAAGTGGGAATCTATAATAACTACTATATAGGAGCTCCCTACTAGGGAGTTCTCTCAACATACAAGCATGACACCTCAACAGCCTCACTAAGACCATGACATCCAGTGGTGGGTCCCATTGTTTGAACTAGCTAAAAAATGTTATAACTCAAAAATCAAAAAACCAAATTAAATTCTGATTACACCATTGGATTCCTTTTAATAAATCCTTCAAAACAAGATCTCATTGGATATATTTTGATAAAATGACAAATAGGCTCCATCGATGGTAGTTGGTATAGAGTAAAGTGAACAATAAAAAAAGAATGAAAAAAAGGAAAAGGAAAAGGAAAAGGAAAAAGAAGAAAGAAAAAGAATAGGAGGGTGATAGTAATATTCTAACTCATAGATTTCTCCTACATACTCGCGGTAACGCGCAGGGAATTGAGGAATATAAAGGAATAGCAGCGTAGATAGTCCTAGCAGAAACATAACGATCGGATCTTTTTTCATTTGACATCATGAAATATATCCATTTTTATACTAAATAGCTATTCAACACGTGAGTAGGCCCGGCACCACCCCTAAAGTACGCTTAAAAAAGTGTAAGTTATGGTTTCTAAAGTTCCTTTTGGACGCTGACAATCTGTGAAAGGGAAATGTTATCGTAAGAGAGATGTTATTGTAAGAGAAATCGTGCAAACTGCAAATAAAGTTAGATGAATTTTGGTGAAATACCACCGTGACTTTAGTATGTCATCATGCTAACACACGGTAACACCGATTACTCTAGGGTTTAGGGCCGCAGCAACGCGCATGGTGTTCAAACCTAGATCAAACATAGATCAAAGAATTATCAACGGCGGCGACGAGGTTGCCGAGGTCGCCGAAATTCTCTCTTATGATCAGACGCGTGAGGTTGCTGAAATTCTCTCTTACGATCATTGCATTTTTCTTAATTCCTGCAGTAACACGCGGGTGAGATTCCCCTAGTTCTTATGATGCCTGTGCCTTTCCCCAGCAGTGCTACATGGGCTGTCGGGCGTATCATGCAGTAGGTCCACCGGGCCCCTAGCTTAGGCCTACCGGGTTGATCCTGGGCCTTTGAACCAGCCGATGAGGAGCTGTCTACTGGGCTTACTCCAAAATACGTAGGGAGTGTGCGGTACTAATTATTTCGAAATGCGAATGAGCTTGTAGTCTAATGGTAGGACGGTCCAGTAGCTACCCACAAGAGTTCAAATTCTGATGTTCGCACCTTTTCTTGGATTTATTCCGGGATTTTCCGGCATTATGCATTAAGTGGTAAGCGACGTTTCCGTCGACGACGAGGCGTCAGTGGTGACTTCAGAGAATCTCCAGATGTGCCGGTGCTCAGTCCTTCTGAGGTGCTCATAGGGGTAGGGTTTGCGTACGTGTATTCATAGGGGTGAGTGTGCGTGCGTGTTGTGAGCGTCTGCGCTGTTCTGTGTAATTCTCAAAAAAACTAATTATTTCGAAATTTTCCGGCGTTAGGCATTAAGTGGTAAGCGACGTTCTCGTCCACGACGAGACGCCAGTGATGACTTCGGGAATCTCCAGATCAGCCGGTGCTCAGTCCTTCAGAAGTGCTAATTGGGGTAGGATATGCGTACGTGTGTTCATAGAGGTGAGTGTGCGTGCGTGTTATAAACGTCTGTGTTGTAGTGTGTAATTCTAAAAAGAAAAACCTAGTCATTTAGCAACGTGAAGCAAAAAACTTGTGATTGATAAAAAAATTTCGACCATGCCAAACCTGCAATCTCGATCGTGACGGTTGTCCGCTTCAGGTCCCAAAACCGTAGCACGTGATGGTGAAGATACAGTGCTCTGGAATTATTATCCGGTTGACAGGAGTTCTACCGATTGTCTACCAGTAGTTGTCCGAGACATGCTGGTAAGTAGATGCCGACAACCCGTTTGACCAACACACCCCCGACCCGCGACCTCTAGGCGCCCCTCGCACCCCCGTCAACCCGCCGCCGCCGCCCCTGATCCCTCCCACCTCCGGCCGTTCCCGCCAAGCCGGGAGCGGATCCGGCCTCCCGCCGCTCTCCTCTCCACGCTGGTCCTCGCTGCAGCTCCTCTCGTGTCGTGTGCATGGAGATCGGGTCGCGACCGCCCTTCCCGTCCCTGCCGGCGACGCCGCCAGCGGCGGCCGGTGGTGTCCCGCCCTCCTTCGGTCTCCGGCCCCTCCCTGCGCCCGCCTTCTGCTCCGCGCTGTGCTCCGGCCGTCGCCGGCTGACGGTCGCCGCGGCTCCCCCTGGCCCCCGGCCGCCGGTTCGCCGGCCGCCCGAAGCCATGTGTCTCCTGGAGCTGCCCGACGAGGGGCCTGCCGGGACCGTGCAGGGGCCTCCCGGGGCCGAGCAGCTCCCTGCGCCGGCCGCTCTGATCCCCCGACCAGCTGCTCCGCCCGGACCCCATGCCGCTGCTACTATGCATGTCGCCGCCGTCGCTGGCTTCCCGAGCCCGGCCGCTGCGGACCGCTTCGACGAGCTCGATGACGGGTTGGACGTCGTCTGCGCCTCGGCCTCCCCGTCCCTGCCGCTCCCGCCGGCCCTCTCCTCGGCCAGCTCCGGTCGGCCGGGCTCGGCGCTGCCGGCGGCCTGCGGCCTGGACGTGGCCAGCTGTGGCCTGGCCGCCCTGGCGGCGGTGGCTGGCCGCGCCGCCCTGCCGGCTGCCCCGGCCTCCCTCTCCCCCTCGCAGGCTCACCTCCCGGTCGCTGCTCTCCCCGGCCAGCTGGCTGTTGGTGCCCCGCCGCCTCCCCTCTTCCCGGCGGTGGCGTCTGTGTGCGCGGGGGACGCCCTCGCTGCCGTCCCAGACCTCTCCTCCGACACGGCTGCCGCGCTCGCCGCCGCCAGGCCGGCTGCGGTTGCCTCCGCCCTCCGTGTGCTGGAGGTGTGCGCGGGGCACGGCAGCGGCACATTGCCGCTCTCCACCTCCACCCCCTCTGCCTGGCCGCGTCCTCTCCGTGAGCTGGAGACGTGCGCGGGGCTCGTCGGCGGCAAGGCGCCGCCCCCTCCCGCCACCCCCGCTGCCTGGTCGCGTCCCCTGGAGGCAGCGGGCACCGACCGCTTGCCGCTTGTCTCTACTGCAGGTGCTGGGGCGCGTTCTGCTGGGCAGGGGGAGGGCAGCTCCTCGGGCCACCGTCTGCCTCCGGTCGCGCCGGTGGGGAGGTTGGAGCTAGGCTCCGCGGAGCCCGGCCCCTCCATTCCCTCCTCTAGGGAGCTCTGGGACCTTGAGGCTTCGGGCTCCTCCGCCTCGGGCTCCTACTCCCCGGTGCCGCCCGGTCGCTCCCCCTCCCCCACCTTCTCGGAGCAGGTGCGGGCGGCCGGCATCCCGGTGCCCAGGCGCACCCCCTCCCCGCCTCTGCACCCGTCTCGGTCGCTCCTCCGTGCTCCCTCCGCCGCTGCCAAGTTTTCGTCGACGACCGCGCCGCGGCCCGTGGCCGCTTCCGCCAAGGGGATCCTGGGCAAGCGTCCACTGTCCCCTCCTCCACTGCCTCCGCCCCCTCCCAGTCGGCGCGCCAAGGTGGGGGGCGGCTGTGCTGGCCGTCTCGCTGTGCTGCCCGTGGCTGTGCCTCACCGTGCAAGGGGGGGCTGCCGTGGGGCCGCCACCGCCACCCAGCGGCCACGCGCGGGGGCCCCGGCTGGACGCCGACGGCTTCGTCGAGGTCCGGTCGCGCAAGCAGCTGCGTGCTGAGCGGTCGCCACCGCCTTCGCCGCCTCCACACCCGTCCTCCGTCCCCCCAGATCTGGTGGGGAAATGCTTCAACTGCTTTGGGGAGGACCACATTGCCGCCTCCTGCCCTCACGCACCGCGCTGCTTCCGGTGCCACCAGCTCGGCCACCACCAGAGCTCGTGTGGGCGCCCGAAGGTTTGCCTGGTGACGGTGGAGGGCGCCCGTCCTCGTCCGGGAGGTCGCACTCCCTTCCCACCCCTGGTCGCTTCGCGCCCGGCCAGCCGCTCCCCTCCCCCACCTCTAGCTACGCAGGGGAGGGGAGCCCGACCGCCTCCGCCCCTGCTGCAGAGGCGGGAGCCGCGGCCATCGCCGCCCCCGGAGCCCCGTCGCCGCCCTACTACGGTGGCCCGCGACCCTCCGCCGCCTCCTCAGCCGGAGGGGCGTCGTCGCCCCCCTCCGGCGGCTCGTGACGCCCGGCCTCCGCCGCCGCAGGTGGCCCGCGGGCGTGCCCCCCTCCACGGTGCGCCACGACGCGGCGCCTCGGGTGGGGGCGCCACCGCCGCCTCGTCGTGCCGCGGACAGGGCGGACGAGGTGGCCTGGGGGGTGCCGCCCCCTCCTCCACTTCCTGTGGGGTCCTCCGCTGTGGCTCCTGGGCCGCGGCTCCCTCCCCCGCTGCCCGCGGGGGCCTCCGCTGCGGTCCCCGCACTCGGCGCCGCGGACCGTCGTCCCCCGCCTCCGCCCCCTACCCCACCAGCGCCCCTGGGGCACCCCTCACGTCGCCCGCAGCTGGAGTCGTGCATCGTAGCACGCATCCCCGACGTCGAGGCCAACGAGGTTGCTTTGGAGCGCACTCTGGTCGCTATGGTCGCGGGCATTCGTCCGTCAGCCTCTACAACGGACGTGGTCGCCTACCTCACCGGTCGCTTGGGCGTCCAGACTGGGACGTTCATGTCCTACCCCTTCCACCCCGAGGACTTCCTCATCGTCTTCCAGGACTCCTCTGAGATGTTGCGGGTTCTTCAGGCGCCCACCCTGGACGGGCTCTTTCGCCTCACCTTCCGCCGGTGGCGGCGAGCGAACTGGGCGGTCGACATGGCGCTGCGCTACCAGGTACGGGTGGGCATCAAGGGCGTGCCTCCGCACATGTGGCTGCGTACGACGGCTCAGGATGTCCTCGGCTCCTCCTGTGTGGTTATCACTCTGGCCCCTGAGTCCGAGTCGAAGGCCAACCTCAAGGAGCTCATCGTCCAGGCCGGCTGCATCGACTCGGACTTGATCCCGGTGCAGAAGGATATGCTGGCTCCGATCAAGTTCCCCGGGGTGGGTGCTGCCCAGCCCTGCCTGCGCTACCAGGCGACGATCGACATCGTCTAGATCTTCGACACTCTGGCTCCCCCGGCTGAGGGTGCCTCCCAGTCGGGAGGGTCGGATGGTGGCCCTTCGGGTACTTCTGGTCGCTCTTTTGCCCCTCCGTAGCCGGGGCCCTCGGCCATCGGAGGCGCTGCCGCGTCGTCACAGGCCCCGTGGGGGGGGCCTCCACCCGCGTCTGACGGGTAGTCTGGTCGTGCCGCGGGGGGGGGGGGAGAGGGTGCGTCGAACCGCCTGCTAGGGTGCCCCCACCTCTGCTCTTTCGCTGGTCCCCTCGGCTCCCTCCTAGCCCTACTGGGCGCTGCAAGGTATTCACCGTCCGCCAGTCGTCTCGCCTCTCCGTCGCTACTACGCCGTTCGTCGTTCCTGCTGCCCCTCCTCTGCTCGGGCGGCCGAGGCACGTGCACCGCCGGTGGCGGCCCCGCTATCTTGGGCCTCCTCTGCCTCCTCTTCAGTTCCGGTCGCCCGGCGCCTCTGCTGTGACGAGTGCCCGCGGCCGGGGCATCTCCCTCCTCTTCGCGAGTTGACGCCACCCAGGAGCTTCACCGACGACCCGATGCATCTTGAGGCGGCGCTCCCGGTCGCCTCCCCTGCTTCGCCTTCTCGCGCCGTGGGCGCCGCCGACGTTGCCGGCCACGGCCTGGACGCCGCAGCCCTGGTCGCCGCCGGCCACGTTCCGGTCGCTGCCGGCCAGGGGCCGGCCGCTGCCGGGTGTGGCCCAGCCGCTGTTAGCCGTCGCCCGACCACGACTGGCCGCAGCCTGGCCGCTGCCAGTCACGGCCTGGCCGCAGCCGGCCGCCGCCCGGACCCCGCTGGCCATCGCCCGGCAGCCGCTGGCTGTAGCCTGGCTACTGCCAGCCGCTGTCTGGCAGCTGCCAGCCGCAGCCTGGTCGCTGCACGGGACAGCTTGGACGCTGCCGGACGCGGCCCGGCCCACGACTCGGCCGTGCCTGACGTCGGGCTAGCCTCCACGCCACCTGCGCCACCCCCACCTGCCACAATGTTGACGGGGGTGTTGTGACAGCCTCCGCACGTGGAGGGGAGAGCTCTGCCCCCTACATGTGGTGTCGGTGGCCGACATCTTCCGCGGGCTGCTCCCCCCCTGACGACCCGCCGGCTCACGTTGCCCGAGGACTCCTTGCTCGGTCCTTCCCCCGTGGTCGCCCCGCCTCTGCTCCGGTCGCCTTCTACTTCCTCGGCCCCCGCCGAGTCGTGTCTCTCTACCCCGCGCCACTCGCCGGACGTCTCTCCGGTGGCCACGGAGCTTTCTACTCCCTCCCAGGTTCTCAGGTCGCACTCCCCACCCCCTGTTGCGACTGAGGGACCCTCTCAGGGAGACCTCGAGTCGTTGGTGGCAGACTTCTGCGCCTCTCTGCAGCGGCCACCTCCGCCTCCGGTTCTGGGGGCTCCGCGCTGTCGCCGTGCGAAGGTCTGCCTGCCACTCGCCACATTCCGCCGCAGCAGTCATCTCGCCGCGGTTTCCAGGGCCCGTGGCCCGAACCCGATCACCGCGGGGAAGAACCTGCTGATGCGGAAGCTGGGGGTCGTTGGGCCGCGCGAGGCTCCCGACGCTGCCGCGTTCCAGCGCTACACCAGGCTCTTCGCTGTAGGCCTGTCAGAGGAGCACTACAGAGCTATCCGTGAGCTCTTCGGCGCCCAGGTCGAGGGGTCCTTCCAGTGCTCCGTGCTGGAGGACGACGAGTTTCAGGCAGCAGTTCGTGAGCTCTTCCCTGAGGAGCAGCTGGTCGTCGACGCGCAGGCCTGAGTCTGCGTTAGTCGCGTGGTCGTTCTTGTTTGTGTTTAAATGGATGTAAACATAGCTGTTTGGAACGTCCGTGGACTTAACCAATGTGCTAGACGCTCGGCAGTTCGTGAGTTAGTAGCTTCCGAGCGTGTCTCTCTTCTCTGTCTGCAAGAGACTAAGCTCGCGGTTGTACCCCCTTCCTTCATGCTTGATATGTTAGGCATCAACTTTGACTATGTTGCGTTGCCGGCTGTGGGTTCCCGCGGTGGCATTCTGGTCACTTGGCGCAAAGACATTTGGCTCGTCTCCTCCCCCTCTACTGGCCTGCACCACGTTACGGTGAAGGTCACGCTGCTCTCCGCACCCTCTCAGCCCTGGTGGCTCTCAACCGTTTACGGCCCGCAGTCCGATGCGGATAAAGTCTCCTTCCTCGCTGAGATCCGCACCCTACGCCCAACGCTTTCTGGGCCCTGGGTTCTTTATGAGGACTTTAACCTAATCTACCAGGCGGCCAACAAGAACAATGGCCGCCTTTCGTGCAGAATGATGGGTCGCTTCTGTCGTTTCCTTAACGACCTTGAACTTCTAGAACTGCATCTTCAGGGCCGTCTCTTCACCTGGAGCAACGAGAGGTCGCATCCTACTCTGGAGCGTATTGACAGAGTTTTTGTCTCCCAGGACTGGGAGTTTCTTTTCCCATCCTCCGCTCTACATGTTGTCTCTTCCCGGTGTTCCGATCATGCCCCCCTCCTCCTTCTTCTTGACTGTGGGGTGCTCTCCAAGAAATGCTTCACCTTCCAGGCCTTTTGGCCTAAGGTCGGAGGCTTCTTGGACACTGTCAAGGCGGTCTGGTCGGGGCCGCGTCCTGATGCTGACCCGCTCCGTATGATCGACCACCTCCTCCGTGAGACAGCAAAGGTGTTGGTAAAATGGAGCTCCAAGGCGATCGGTAGCATTCGCCTACAGATTCAAATTGCCAAGGAGGTCATTTTCCATCTTGAGGTCGCACAGGATTCCCAGTCGCTCTCTCCTGAGGAGATCTCCCTGCGCCGTTTCCTCAAGCTACGCTACTTAGGCCTGACTTCGCTGCAGCGAATGATCGCTCGGCAAAAGTCGAGCCTCAGATGGCTTCGTGAGGGGGACACCAACACTAAACTTTTCCACCTCCATGCCAACCACCGCAGAAGGAAAAATTTCATCCCCTCCCTTTTGCTCGAGGGGTCCTTCCACGGCTCACCATATATTCTCATCCTATAAGGGGGAAGGTAGAAATCCCAAAACGTAAGAGTCGGAGTAAACAACGGGTATGTCCATAACCGAGGACACGGCTATACGTATAGATCTAAACTCTGCAGAGCGTGTACACTAGTACCCAACTCGGAATAGCACCCGGACGGTGTACGACCGACCGAGCCTACCCAACCGAACGAACACCTATGAGTTATGACTCCATCCTGCATCTGGGCCTCGATGCGGTCCTTCGCAAAGGACCACCCCAGAACTGTGAACATGCCCCGTGTGGCCGCACGGGGAGCACCCAATAGGGAAGGGACTTCACCCTAACCCTCTCACTAATACCCTCTATCCTACTGGTAGGTATGGCATCGCACTTGCTAGGGTCGAACGGCCCTACCCCCACTCTCGACGAGGTGGTGTGTACGAAAGTCCTGTGTAACAAAGCGACCCACTCGGTTTCAGACCGGGGCGAGCTCCTATTCTCCAAGTCATCACAAAATCCCCAACACCTGTGCTCCTAAAACAGTGTACCCGCCATAGGTACCAAACTGGGCATCGCCCGAGAAGACGATCCCTGGCCCCCGATCCCGGATCGGGTTGTCTTGAGCTCACCCCCGCCAAGTATCCCAAAAACACCTTCTCCTGCCGGTTTTTCCCCACACACGCCAAGAAAACTACCACAATATCCCAACACATGCACAGCAAGCTTAGCGTATCAACACGTGTAAATAAAGTAGTAGTAGTAGGTCAATCGAGGACAAGGTAGTAAAAAGGGCAGTGCAAGGGTTTCATCATAATCATCATCATCCATAAGTAAGGCGCTAGCAGTTCTAGAGCAATGCCTAATGGGCATTCAAAGTAGGTCAGGCGTGAACCTGGGTGCGAGTAGTCGTCGTAGCTGAGGTCGTCGTCGTAGTCCTGGTTCAGCTCTCCGGCTCCTAGAATCATAATTAAATGAATAAACTAGGTTGCTATGCAAATAAATCCAAGAGGAAGAATAAATAAGACCCAAAAAGAGGCAAACTCTAGCCTAACACGGAGTTTGGGATTTTAGAAGATTTCCAGAAAAGATTTTGTATTTTTCGGAGTTAAAATGGATTTAATATGAATTTCCAAAGAGAAAATAGATTTCTGAAAATCAAATACGCATATCCAATATTGCATACTTTAGGCTAGCTTTTACCTAACTCCACCTGACTCTACCAGGGCTATAAGCCAGCTGCAGGGCAGCTCAAACCGCACACGTGGCTGCCACGGCGCGGCTTAAAGCCAGCGCCTGCGCACGTGGCGGCCTGCGTGGCTGCGCGCGTGGCACTGTGCAGCGGATCCCAGAGCGGATCCCTGCGGCACGGCGCGGTGTGTGTGCGTGTGTGGCTTGGCTGGGGTTGGCCAGCCGCACGGGATCCCGGCGGATCCTCTGTGGTGTCGTGTGTGTGTGTGCGCCGGTGTGCTTCTAAACCCCAGGGTTTAAGGGGGCGGCGCCAGCACGTGTTCGTGGAAATGCCGCAGAGGCATCTCCGGCACGGCGAAGCTCGCCGGCGGTGAGGTGTGCAGGGGGTTGGACAGCAAGCGGCAGGGCGCGACTCAAGGAACCCTTGCGCACACAGCCATGCCAAGAAAGGCGGCTCCTTTGGCCGGAGATAGGTTCGACGGCGGCAGCGCAAGGACGGGCGCGGCGGTGCGGCGACGGCCGGCGAGGGCACGCAGGTGCGTCCAGGTGCCGGGGGCGTAGGTGCGTGCATCAGGCGCAACGAACACAAGCCAAAAACCAGGGCTTTGCCCCTTGCCGATACGCACCGGGCCGGCTCGGCCATGGCGGCGCCCTGGCTAGCGCGTGCGACAGCGACGAGCAGCGCACCGCGGCGAGGCGGAGGCATGCGTGCATGTGCGGCTGCGTCGGCGGCGTGGTGTGCACGATGAACCCCCAAAGGCAGGGCCTTTTCTTCCCTTCCTCGCTCGTGCGTGCACGGATGCAAAACGGCAGCATTGGCCACGACGACGCAGCGAGCAAGGCAGCGGGGTTCACCAGCGATCGAACAGACAAGGGAGCAAGGCCAAGCGGTGAGCGCGCGCGCGTAGGTGAAGCACCGGCACCTGCAGGCGTAAGGCACGGCTCGATGGCCGGCGACACAAGCGACGTCGGTCAGCTGCGGCGGCACGGCGCGGCGAGGTCGAACACGAGGTCAAGGTGGGGTCTTTCTCCCCCTCGGCACGAAGGCCGGCTCAACAGATGAGAGGAGGGCGATGGCACTCACCTGATGACCACAGGTTGACGTGCAGGGCGGTGGTGAAGAGGGATGAAGCGGGACGGCGGTGCGGCGAGCTGGAGCAGAGGAAGCAGAGCGGACGGCGCGGTATGGGGCTTCACGGCGGACGGGTGCTCCACGGGCGGCCTCCGGCTTCACGGCGTCGACGGCGATCCCACGGACGGCCTCCCCGCCCCCTTCTTCTCCCCCTTCTCCTTCTTCTTCAGGTGCGGCGGCGGAACAGGGGAATACCCCAGGGCGGATTAGGTTAAGGGGGCGCGGCCGCGGCGGGTCTTATAGGCAGGCGCGCGGTGTGTGAGCGCTTGGATGGGACGCAGCTAAGGTGTCGTGCATCCACGGCTCCGCCACGGCGAGTACGGCGAGCTATGCCGAGGTGGCGGGCGCGGGATTGGTCGCGACGCGGCGCAGAGAGGAAAAGGGGAAAAAGCGAGGAGGAAGAAGACATCACCGTGGAGCCTGTCAAGCGGGCCCCGGCTGTCGGCGAGAGAAAGAGAGGGAAGGCGCGCGCGGGCTTGCTGGGCCGCGGTGCTTGCTGGGCCGGGGAAGTGCAGGGTGTGTTGTTGGGCACGGGAAAAGAAACGAGGGGCCTCCGGCGGACTTCCTTAGCTGGACCAGAGGCCCAAGCCTGGGTTGTTTCCCCTCCCCTTTTTCTTTTATCTCTAACCCTTTTCTATTTTGATTCAAATTTGAATTATGAGTTCAAATTTGAATCCCACACAAATAAATCCAAATTAAATCCAAATAAACTCCAAGGTTCTCACACTAGCATTTTATATTTCCTAGAAATTTTTTATTAGCTCAAAAATAAATCTAGGAATTTAGGAGATTATTTAGAAGACATCATTAATTAAATTATCAAGCACTCAAATAATTCACCAAAAATTTTTAAATCCTTATTTTTACTATTAACATTTTGTAATAGAATTGCGGGATGTTACAGTCACCTCCTCTTCGGTTTACTCCCACCCCCCCCCCCCTCAGCGACATCCTTGTGCAGAAGGGAAATGTGGGAGCGATGCAGGACAGGATGGGCGATACCGCTAGAAAGCTTCCTTTTTTGTGTGACGAGATTCTTCTCTCTCATGTCCGCATACGGGTTATTTGCGTTTAGAGATGGGTATGCTTGTTGCGGTCAGTCTTACGGGGGAGACGTTGGCACATGCAATAGGCGAGCTGGCAAGGATGGAGGAGCAGCGCTGCCAGCCAAGTCTGGTGCAGGCGCCAACCGTGTGAGAGAGAGGGGGAGCATGTGGATGATGATGGAGCGGTTGACCGGAGTTGGGGAAAAGGAAAAGGGAAGGGAGTTGGGGAACTTTTTTAATTACATTGTCATGGTTTAGAATAATCATTGAAATGACTGTGTTATGAAGAAATGTGTTTGTTCAAATGAGTTGGTAGTTGATGATGGTTGAATAAAATATATGGTAGTTGATGCACAGATGTCCAAAAGCATGCAACCCGATATCCTGCTCAAGAACTCGATTTTTCAGCCCGGCCCAGCCTTTGTCGTGCCCATGCTTGCCCGACCCGCTAACTTGTGCCGAGCGTGGGCCGCCACCCAACACACAGGGTGGCAAGAGCCCGACGCGATTAGAAGAGGCGGCCCGTTATCTTTCGACCCCATATAAAAACATCAAACAAACCCTAGACAGAGTACTTGGGGTGCGGGTAAGTTTTGATAGACTACACATCAAGTACTGATCATTCCTGAAAGAGAAGAATGACAACAGAAACGGGCAACCTGAAGGGGGGAGGGAGGACTACGGGCCTGTTTGGCTCCCTGCCACAGCCTGCCACGGCACTGTGCGGCGGACGGTTCACCCGCCACACAAAATATTGTTCCGTGGTGGGAACATGCATGACGAGGCGGAGTGTGGCCAGGAGCCAAACATGCCCTATATCCATTACTGGAAGGACAACATTGATTAATTCTAGCCTCTCAAACACTTTTATACCATATGTCCATGTCTCTTCTTCTCAAAACCATAACAAAAGAACTGGACAAGCAACGGAGGTCCTTCTGGCAGAGGTGGTCAGAAGAGGAAGTACCATCATATTAAATGGGAAACAATTTCCAAGAACAAAAAGAACGGAGGGCTAGGCATAAAAGATATTAAGAAAATGAATACAGCTTGAGCTTGATCACTTAGACAGAAATGGATAAGATCGTCTCATGATAATCAACTTGAGCTGGAAATGGATGCTGCTCGTGCGGCTGCTGGGCTGCTAGATTACAGGGCTCTTCAGTTGCCAGATTTAAAGCCCGTTTGCAACAACTTCTTTATATTTACTATTTTAGATTAAAACTTAGATTTTACAAAAATAAATATGAGGATGAAGAATTGGCAAATCTATACCCCTGCAGCCGGATAAAACGGTTATAACTAGTTCATCCGGCGGTACATGCCACGTGGCCTAGGACTGCAGGTCTACCGCAGGGTGAAATGATTGTAGTCGTTAAATGGGCGGCATGTCTTCCATGCCCAAATCAATTCGTGCGCACCACAAAACGTACACGGATGTTTATCTGGAGCACTTCCTTGTATCCAAAAATCCCTCGTAAATACTACTATCTCTGTTCCAAAATGTAAGTCATTCCAATATTTTTGGAAAGTCAAACCATTCTAAGTTTGACCAAAATTATAGAGAATTATGAAGATTTATAACACCAGAGAGGTTTACTATGAAATCAAGTGCTCTTATCAAAAAAAATTTTGTTGAAGGCAATGTGCCAAATACATGGTCCCACAGAGTCTTTTTTTTAGATCAAAGAAAGAATTGCATTATATCAAAGCTAAGTACATCATCAAGTTACAAATAACACTCTTAAACTACTCACACTCTAAGCACCTCCAAATCTCAATTCCAAACATGTGTAAAAAAAATCAAATAGAAAGTCGCACGTGCATACGCTCAGCAAGCAGGCTGAGAACAAGCGCCCAAAGAACGACGACCAACATTCCTGTAGGCTGGAACGAGCACAATCTCGTCCTTCTTGCGTCTTTCTTCTTCCTCTTTCTACCACCGATGGAGAAGAGAGACTGATCCCAATCTATCCGAAGACAACTTATTCTCACAAGCCTTTCACCGTGGTTGGATCTGACCACGCCAAAACGGAGAAGTGGCCAGAGAAAATTATTCCATGATGACGGCACCATCCCCGCTTCAGTGTCGCCGCCCGAAAACCTAATTCTCCATGTCATCACCCCCAAAAAAGTTGTTGATGTCATAGATGCTGCCACCACCTCCTTCATCGAAGCTGCCATGAAGAGACCTAAGCCTCCCTATCTCATCGCCGCTGCCGGAGAGAAGATGGAGGAAACAAATCTCACATACCACAAAACGCAGCACGGAGAAACTTTAACCCTAATCTAATCTGGATCTAGATTATTGAGAGAGATGGACCCCCTCGCTTCTTCCTCCGATGAGATGCCAGAGGTGAGAAGGGAAGTGGACCAACGAAGGAGGAAGGGAACCAGCGGCGCCGGCGGCAGGGGCGCCGCCCGTGTCGCCCTTGGGGCGACGACGAGGGCGACGGCGCTGGCGGTTTCTTTTTTGCGGCACGTACCACCAGTAGTTGGTCCCACGAAGTTGAAGTTACCCAAAGCTCTAGAACCGTGTGTGATTGGGCATGATGCTTCACCGGCTCCCCATTCATTTTGGTCACCAGAGAGCAAATGTCTCTGTGTTACAATGAATAAGGAGTGTATGAACAGTAGTGACCGAAGGAGTCGGAGATCTTCCAAAGGAAGCATCACTCAGTTAGGGATAAGATCGAGGGCGCGTTTGGCACGTCTCCGGCTGTGGCTGTGCTGGTGGAGCGGATTCTTTGGTGAAGCTGAATCCGTTTTGGATATCGTTTGGCAAAACAACTTCTCATGTATTTGTTGGAATAATGTAAGAGGTAAAATGTCCTAGATGCCCTTGGTCATGTGGGTTGTTTGAGTTAAGGTTGTGATGTCATGTATTAAGAATTGTGGCTAACGTCATAATGCAAGTTAATTTAAGTTAATTAACAATAATAAAAATAGGCATAATATGTTCATTACATTGTCTCGTACAAGCTAACTGACATGCTCAAGATGATCTAGAAATATAGATGGCTCTAGCAAGGTCATCTCGGAATTCATCCATCATTCGATCATCAGCTTCCGCACCCGATGTATCTCAAAGAACTTGGAGAAATACGGTACCTTTTATATCTTTTAAGTATAGAGGATATATAATCAGGATTCCATTTCAGAAAATGTTTATCCTCTGCATGATTCTCACGAAAATGGCGGCATATGACCTTGGATATGGCCTATAGGGAGACGCCGGGGCTCACTGAACTCTTGTACTAGGAGTCTACTGATCCACATGCATGAGCTGGAGAGTAGTAGTATAATGTTAATCCGATCCAGATCAAGCAATAAAATCACAAGTGATAGCTGCCAATTAATGGACCCAGCGATCGATCTTGATTTGACTTGGCCGCCCATGATGGAGACGCGTAAACAAATGGCCGCCAGCTAGCCGAACTCCGATCCAGGGTATATGCATATGGCAAGCGGATCTGACCACGTGAACAGATCCCTCATCCCTCTACATACCCTGCCGATCGATATCATCTACTCTATAAATTTGAAGGCGAGAGGTGGAGCTCCGATCCACCACCAGCCACGCACAATCCCAAGCAAATCAAGCAAACCTAGCTGAGAGCTACCGTGATCTCGAGCCATGGAGTTTGCGACCGTGGGCCTGGGCACCATGCTTCCCAAGCTCGCCCAGCTGCTGCAGGGTGAGTACGACCTGCAGAAGGGCACCAAGAAGGGCATCCAGTTCCTGTACGAGGAGCTCGAGAGGACGCAAGCCGCCCTCCGTGAAGTTGGCGAGGTGCCACTGGAGCAGCTCAGCGAGCTGGTAAGGCTCTGGGCCCGCGATGTAAGGGAGGTGTCCTACGACATGGAGGACATCGTCGACACCTTCATGGTTCGCGTCCAGGGCCTTGATGATCGCCCCAGCAAAAGAAGCGCCAAAGAGTTCATCAATAAGATGTTCAATCTAGTAGACGTAGTCACCAAGGTCAAGACACGCCATCATGTCGCCAAAGAGATCAAGGAAATCAAGGAGCGTGTCACGGAGGTGGCCGAGCGACTTAACAGGTTAGCTAGCTACGGATTTGTAATCATCATATCATCAAGAAGATGATTGAAGTTTCTGAAATCAATTTATTTTTCTCCCTTGATAATTACATAACAGCTAGCCTTATTGCATATTGTTGGTGTCGCAATATTTGTGTTTCCTCGGACTGCAGGTACAAGATCTATCGTAGTACTCCCAACAGAACCCTTGTTGACCCTCGCATAGGAGCACTGTACACCAAGGTGACTGATCTTGTCGGCATTGGTGAGGCAAAGGCAGACGTAATCAGGAGGTTGACAAAGGGAGATGCTGCTGACCAACAGGAGAGGATAGTAGTCTCTATTGCTGGTTTTGGAGGACTCGGCAAGACAACACTTGCCAAAGCAGTGTACGACCAGATTAAAAAATATTTTGATTGCACGGCTTTTGTTTCAGTGTCTCGCAATCCAGATGCAAAGAAACTTCTTAAGGACATGCTGTATGAACTTGACAAGAAAAGACATCCTGGTGCTGATTTGGATAGCGTAAATCATCTCATTGGTCTTGTTCGTGAAATCCTCCAAAACAAGAGGTACGTAAATGCCATCTCAACATTTGTATGTGTCCAAGTTCCTTGTATACACATGCCCGGCAATGTATATTTTAAACTCTCGCAGACTGGTATATACTCCTATATAAGAAATAACTATTTGGAACTGCGGTAAAAGACACGTTAGATAGCCGGTGAGTAAATTAAATGTGACATAGGTGATCATATACGATGGTGAGGCATGATTGCAGCTGCAGGTGCACTTGCACTTGCACTTTGGCCGGCTTGTTTGACAAAGCTCCAACTCCTACAAAATAGATCTAGGTGTGGCCCTTTTGAATCCATTTTGAAAACGTTTGGCAAAATAGCTTTATCCATCTTTTATGAATTTAAATTTCAGATCTAAAGCTTGTGTCCATTATTTGGGCACCAAGATGTCTTCAAATAAAAAAAATTGAACTAAAAGGTTGTAGATCTCGTCGAGGTCTAGAACTTTGATATAAAGTTTATCTCCATCCAAGTTCATATGAATTAGTTATGTTGTCCGGTGTTCAGATCTGAAATGTGCATTTTAAATCTGAAACTTGTGTTGATTATTTGGGTACCAAGATGACACCAAATTAAAAAAACTTCAAACTTTATCTACAACTTTGATATAAATTTTACCCGAGTTCATATGAATTAGTTATGGTTTTTAAAAAGTGTGGTGTTCAGAGGAGGAAAATGTCACTATTTGATACGGCGATTAGAATAGAAAAAAAAATTAAATCACCATTTGAAATAGCGTTTAGAGGAAAATGCCAATTTAAATGACGACAGAGAACTATTTTTGCAAAGTTTTAAAACCAAAAAGTATTTTTGGAAGATCATAATAAAAATAAAATTAAAAAAATTAGGTACACCTTGGGCTTGCCGTGTGCACGATACAGTGCTTGATCTCATTATGTCCTTGTCAAAAGAAGAATGTTTCATCACCACTAAATTAGGTGATGAGATGAAAAGCAAGGTTCGCAGGTTATCTCTACATAATAGTACTACTACTTGGTCTACCATGCAGATGCCAAAACTGAGGTCACTTACCATCTTCGAACCTTCTAGGGAAGTGATTGATTCGATGCCCTCCCTTTCACATTATCTTCTCTTGCGTGTACTGGATATACGAGATTTCTTCCTTAAGGATCTCACAAGCCTAGGTTTTGTCGGAAGCTTATCTCACTTACGGTATCTAGGTCTGTCAAGTAATTCCAGGAGGTTCCGGTATGACCGTGAACGCTATACTCCTGATAAGCTTCCAGTAGAGATAGGGAGGCTGCAGTTTCTACAGACGCTAGATTTAGAAGGAACCAGAGTAGAAGAACTACCATCAAGTGTTATTATGGGTCTAGGACAATTGATGTGTCTGCGTGGTCCATTCGATTTGGACGCAGACCTTCCACCAGATGGGTTGAAGAAGCTGACCTCCCTTGAAGTGTTAGAGTCGGTAACCATAACATCTAAATGCATTGCTGAAGAGCTTGGCCTTCTGACCAAACTAAGGGTACTTGATGTCAAGGTCAGATTAGATACAAGAGGGACTTATAATAATAATAAAGAAGAAGAATGGTGGGTGGTTGGTGAAGCTCTGGTGGAATCCATAGGCAAGTTGAAGAAAGTTGAATCTCTATGCATTGGTGGAAGAAAATGTGATACAGTTCATGTCAACGGCTCAATGGAGGAGCCACTACACAATCTGTGTCATCTTTGCATTTATAGAGCCAGACTTTTGCCGACATGGATTGGGCCTGCATCGCTCCCCATCCTCTCGTACCTGGAGTTAGATGTGTTTCACGAGCGAAATGAGGACATCCAAGTACTCGGCAGCACGCCGTGCCTTCGTCATCTCCGATTCAGAGTGTCTCATTCTCGTTGGTTCGATTGCGTGGTTGGGCCTGAAGCTTTCCCACGTGCAGAATTGTGTGAATTTTATGTAGCGGATGGCATGCTCCCATGTGTGTTCCCACAAGGCGCTATGCTCAAACTCCGAGATCTTACCTTTGATATCGAAAGTGTGGAATACTGGAGCCGTGGTGGATCAACCCTTGACGACCTGGGCCTAGCCCACCTTCGGTCCCTTCAGAGAGTGGCTGTTTTTGGCCTTGATGATTACAAGCGCAACAAGGATGCAGATGTATTCACGAGAGTGGAGCGGAAGCTTAAGCACGAGGCAGCTGTCCACGCCAACCATCCTCGACTTGAACTTCAGAGCTCTATCGGGTACGTACAATTTATCGGATCCCCAACTCTCTATCTTCTCTCTACGTACTACTTCGTAGTAATTACTACTCCGTATATACACTATGTAGGTACAGCTGGCGAGACGAGCGACTCTTCTTCCGGGAACGTGGAGTAAGATTAGGGCTGAACCGTGAGCCAGAAACTCGTGAGCTAGCTCGACTTGTGCATAGCTCAGCTCGACTCGGCTCGACTCAATCAATTTTTTAACGAGTTGAGCAACTATTTTTGCTCATTTTGTTAACGAGCTGGCTTGAGCCAGCTCGCAAGCTGCTCGCGAGCCAAACGAGTTAGAAAATTCTAATTTGAATATAGAAAACCGAGCTATCAAAGTTGAGTCGAGCTATTGAAGTTATGTCAAACCTTTCTAAGTGCTCCATGTGTAACTAATTTTATCATTTATAACTTTATAATTATTATTTTTAAAAACTTTACATATGCTCAGAGGTTAATTTCAAATTTACATACAGCTCGTAAGCCTAACGAGCTGGCTCGAGCTACTAACAAGTCAAATCGAGCCAGCCTTTTTCTCGTTTGGTTAACGAGCCAAGCCGAGCTGGCTCGTTATCTAGCCAGACCGAGCCAAGCCGAGCTGGTTCGGCGTCCAGCCCTAAGTAAGATTATTGTAGTATAAATGAAGTCACCCCTGGATCTGACAGTGGCCGGTGATTTTCAGCGAACATGTCGTGGCACGTGAGGGTAGACGGGGTTGGTGATGAAGAAGCCAGCTGTCCGCCCCAACCAACACAATATGGTGCTCACTGCTCAGGTCTGTTTATCCTAGCTACTCATCTGATTCTTGTCACATCAGCTGTGTTTTTCCCCTCCTCTTTGCACTATTCTTTATTTAAAACGTACTGTATCTGTACAAAATCTGATACTACAACCAATCTCACTCCTCATATCTTGTCTCTCTTATCCTCGATTTCCTCTCGTCTCGGAAAAAATTGGATTTTTAATTACCCCCTTCAAACGTTGGGCTTCACAAAATTACCATTGCATTTCGTAAATTTGACACTTGAATCGTTCTCTACTTGATTTTCTTGCTATTATACAGTACCTCTTTTAGTGTTTATTATTAATTCCTTTTCCATTTTTCAGGACAGTGAAAAGGACGGGAATGCCCTTGGCTACAAGGACGCAAACTCATCCTCTCGTTCAGTCGCCGGACTCCGGCATTTCCCACGCGACGACGCCGCCAGCCAGACCGCCGCCGCATCTCCACGCGCAGGCCCCTGTTACGCCGGCGTCCGCTTCTCCACGCGCGCGGCGCGCCGCCTCCATCTCCTCTCGCCGCCGCCCGCCTCTCCCCTCCACACCTGCCTTTCGACGCGCCGCAGTCACCACCACCCGCGGCAGAGCAGCTACGGTGGAGCACCTGCTAGAGCCGTCCCCCTGAGAGGCAGTTGGTGTGTGTCCGCCGAGTAGCACCTGCCGGAGCCCTGGAGCAGTCACCCGGATGCGGCGGCCGTGTGGGAGCCTGGGAGGCCCTACCTGTCAACAGAGCGTGTGCCTGTATATTTTTTTCTAGATGGTAGCATCCTTTCAAGGTCAAATAGTTTTTTAATGAAGCATATATAACAAGAATATCTTTTTTCGAACAAATTCGGACGATGACCCATCTATGTTTTTATTGATCGAAAGATGACAACTCGTCTGGCATAACAGGATGAAATTACATGAGGAGCTAACTGAGAGCAAAGAGAAGAATTAAAGGAGGGAGGCTACAAAACCTATCCAAGCATACAGGTGCGCAGAGTGAAGAAAAAAAAGGTCCTCTAGTTAAGAATTTTAGTGGAACTTAAGAGAAACTCCAAGCTTCCAATCATAAGACATTTACAAAAGAGCTCGCCTTGTCGTCGAAAATCCTCCTGTTGGGTGCCTTCCAAACATTTCACAAGAATATTTATTGATGTTTGTTTTTGTCTGTTTTAAAACTGATGGTTGAGCACGAGTAATGAATAAGCAAAAGTGCCTGCAAAGTGGGAGACCGGCTCGTTGAATCTGTTTTAAAGTTAAATGTGTTCATAGAGCTTGTCGAATCTAATGCATAATTTCATATATGACCTTTTTTAGGCATCTAGATAAGTGTTCATCGGTGTTTTTTTTTCTCGTAACAACACACGAGCACGATCTTAGTAATACAAATAGATATAGCGTTCACTTTGTAGACTACAAATGAGACATCAGTGATCCTCCAATCACAAATCAAATGCTCAAAACTAACATTTCAAAAAAAAATGCTCAAAACTACCCTATTGCATATAGGAAACAGTCTATTTTTGACCATCTAATTTTTGTCTCAGTTTGATTTTAGCCATCAAACTCCAAAACTGGGTATCTTTGACCATTCAACTCTTAAAACCGTTCACAATTGGCCATCGAGCGGTTTTGATGAGTGGTTTTAACTTTTTTTTTATTTACAACTTCGTCATTAAATCTTAAAATGATTATTACTTTTTTCTCGTACTTCCGATTTAGGTGACTCTTGCGGTCACACGTTCATAACAGTGAGCTTTATCTTCTAACATGATCTTTATACTATTTTATCACTATTTTTTGTATTATTCTTATATTGTTGTGTAAAAACAACAATATAAGAAAAGTAAAATAAACAATTACAAAATAATATGAACACATTTTAAAAGATAAAGCTCATTATTTTGAACATATGACCACAAGAATGACTTAAATCGGAGATACGAGAAAAAATAGTAATCATTTTAAGATCCAAGGACTAAACTGTAAATAAAATGATTAAAAATAATCCTTGAAACTTAAAATGATTACTATTTTTTTATCTCCGATTTAAGTGATTCTTGCAACGAGCTTTATCCTTTAATATGTTGCTCACATTATTTTGTAACCGTTTGTTTTACTTTTCTTATATTGTTGTTTTTACATAAAAATATTAGAATAATATAACAAATAGTGATAAAGTAGTATAAAGAACATTTTAAAAGATAAAGCTCACCGTTATGAATGCGTGACCACAAGAATCACTTAAATCGGAGGTACGAGGAAAAAATAATGATCATTTCAAGTTCGAAGGACTAAATTGTAAACGATTTTAAGATTTGGATGGTCAAAGATACCGGGTTTTGAAGTTTGATGACCAAAACCAAACTGAGAAAAAAGTTGCATAGTCAAAAATGGACTTTTCCCTCGAATATATAGCGCTACATCACTTAAAAGTCATGTGCTGGAAAAACTATCCTATTGAAGCATTCGTTCGGACCGCCCTGAAACACCAAAATAATATAGTAATTTGCATGAGGGCCATGTGACTTGTCCGCCCAAGCAATATCGATCGATGGTGGCGGGGATACGAAATTGCTATAGAAAATTTTCCACCTGTGCAACGAGCTGATAATAAACGATTTCCTTCGTAATTGGGTTGTGCTAGCTGAATATCTCGCTGGCTCCTGCTGCCTTGTTGTTAATAAACCAATAATGACCCAGAAGTCAACTATCTTTTTTTTTAAGACGTGCAAAGCACATTTTTCATTAAGACAGGAGAAAACGTTACAACGAGACGCTAATGGGAGGAACCCCAGGCGCTCAGAACAAAGAACAACAGAGAAAGGAAGGAAGGAAAAATCTAAACAACCTGAAAGAAAAGAACTACGGTAACCAACACCACAACACCGAGCGACAAACTAGAGCCGACACCCAGCCTGCAAGAGGGAACACCCCAGACACCCGCTCATCACCGGCAAGTAGATAATCCAAACCCGACGAAGGGCGAACTAAGATGCTAAGCGGAACGAAGCCACCACGGAGGGAACGACGTGAACACCGCCATCGTCCGTCTGCACGAGAAGGGGCAGACCAGGTTTTCACCCGGCAGCCAAATGGACTTGAGGCCGCCAAGACAACACCTCCAGCGAGGTAACTACACCGACAGGTGCAGCCGTTGTCGGCACGGACCGGAGTCGTGCGAGGCTTTCGCCGAGCCCTAAGAACAACTCTTAGCAGCCGATCTTCGAAGCTTGGACAGTGAGCAGGCCGGTGGAAAGGTTGCAGGTGAGCTGAGGCGAACACGCCTTGAAGCGCAGCAGGCCGGCGGGCACAGAGGGTAGGAGACCGGCGACGGGAGGAGACGAGGCAGCGACGAGAGGCGGAGACGAGAGACCGCAGGCGGATAGGGGGTGGGCGCCGGCGCCCGCGGGGAGGGTGGGGGCGTCGCGTGGCCGCCGCTGGGGCGAGCCGGCCGTGTCCGCCACCGAGGAAGCAGCGTCCGTCGAAGCGTCAAGGAGGAGGGGCGACGACGGCCGGAGACTTCCGAGGCTTACAGGCAGCCGGCCGTCACCACAGGACCGCCACCGGGCCCAACGCCGAGGGAGCTTCGGCCGTCGAAACGTCAAGGAGAAGGGGCACCGACAGCCGTTGGTCCCCGCGGCCAGGCACGCCAGCCAGCCGGCAAGAGGGCGGCAGCGCCCGAGGCATCCCGGCGAGGCCGCTACGGTCGGCGTCGAAGAAGTCGCGGCCGTCGAAGCGTCGAGGAGGAGGGACGCAGACGGCTGGGGACCACCGAGGCCAGCCAGAGGCAGCCGCCCAACAGGAGAGGGAGGTGGCGGCGGCGACAAAGGTAGCAAGCGGCGGCCCCAGATCCGGAGGTAGGGTTGGAAGTGGCCCCAGCGACGACGGCGCAAAGAGAGGGACCAGCGCCACCGGGCCCACCCATCCCGCGCTCCAGAGTGAGGCGGCCCCGTCGGCCACCGATGCACAGGTGGGCCCCCGGCCGCACCTGGGAGGGAAGGTGGCGGCGGCGGCCACGGCGTCTGCCCGGGCCCAGATCTGAAAGAGGAGTAGGGCCGGGCGGGGCGGCAGGGGACGAACTGGTGGGGGGAGGTGGCGTCCTGGGCGGGGGGTCATGGCCGTGCCATGCGGCGGCCACTGCTGGCCTGGTCACCACCAACGCAGCAAGAACGCAGAGGAATCGCTCACCCCGTGGGCGACGCAGGGCTGCTGCGAGGTCATGACGGCCAGCTGCTGTCCACGCCGGCGACGGGGTAGAAGGCCGCGGCTGGGGCGAGGCCCGGCGACGGAGCCGGCGGCGGACGGAGGGCCGGCCGCCGACCAGAGGGCCACAGCCGCCGTCGGGGGCCGCCGCACCCATGGACTGTAGCAGCAGTCCGGCCCGGACACGGAGTAGTTCTCGTTCTGGAACGCGGCGGGCAGCGGCGCAAAGGGCGGCTCGACGGGCTCCCCCGGCGAGGCTGAGGCCGAAGGGCAGCTCCGGGGAGGGCGGCACGCCGCCGTGCGGGCAGAAGGGGACCTCGTCGTGGAAGCCGCAGCTGGAGAAGAAGTAGGAGTCCATCTGCATTTCCAGTGTCACTGCAGCTCCAGTAGCTCGATCACTCGGCTTCCCTGGCACAGCGGCGGCGGTGGGGTCACCACGCGCCTGGCCGCCGCCGCCGCCTAGGACCCAGATCTAGGGTTGGGGGGGGCGACGGCGACAAGGGAAGGCGGGGCGCGCCGGTAGGGGCGTCGAGAAGCCGGCATGAGCAGGGGCGGGGAAGGTCCGGCCGGCGGCGACTAGGGACCGGACGGTGCTGTGGTGTGGAGAGAAGGGAGGAGAGGGGAAGCGGGAGGGGAGGAAGAGGGAGAGAGGGGGGAGGGGGCCGCCGCCGCCGGCGGAGGTGGCGACGGCGGCCCGAGGGCGCGGCGGCGGGGGACCCCCGGGTCGCCCCCCAGGGGGAGAGCGACGCGAGGGATGCAATGATAGGTAGAAGTCAGCGATCCATCCAGTTAGTAGAGTAAGATGTTTATATTACTCCGATCACAGGAATAAAAACAAATATTACTACTATATACACAATCAAGCGAGCTAATTAATGATCGTCCAGATCTGGCCATAAGATCGCGGAAGACGTGGTGGTGGCCAACTGGCCATTGACCCCGATCCGCAAGTAGCGCCCAAAATAATATCTTCGAATGTACATTACTCTTCTCGTTCCAAAATGTAATTTATTTCAACTTTTTTTTAGAAAATCAAAGCATTCTAAGGGTGTGTTTGGTTAGATTGTGGTTGTGAAAAAAAAAGCTAATGTGAGTTGTGGTTGTGAAAAAAGTTGTTGCGGGATCAAATCGGTACACCACTTGAGAGTAGCAGTTACCCGAAAAAAAAAGAGTAGCAGTCGGGTGTGAACTTCCTGCTACGAACAAGCCGGCTGTGAACCAAAGCTGCTGCCTTCCTAGGGGTCTTTGTTCAACTTCCAACTTTTTTTTAGAGGCCACAGCCTCAAAAAGTTGAACCATGCAAAGGCAAGAATAACAAAAATTTATGACATTAAAGAGATTTAGTATGAAAATATATTTAACCTAGAATATAATGATATATATTTGGTTTCACAAGTATGGATACTTTATTATGTAAATGCGGTCAAATTTTAGAAGCTTGACTTTGCAAGAATATTGGAATGACTTACATTTTGAAACGGAGAGGGTATGACTTTGGATAGCGTACAAGGTCGGCACCCCTGACTGAACTACTATATAAATCTCTCTCTACCTAATAGTATTAAAGGAGATTGGTGATCTTGCCCCTGCTATGAAGTTTGATGATGATTTTGGTCAATTTTTAGAACTTTATGATTTTGCCCCTTCTTTTCTCAGATGAAGCCTCCATCTGCCCTCATTTCTAACTCCCCTTGGAAAAAATAAAAGAAATTGAAAAAAAAGACTAAATACTATGGAAATAGACATAACTACGATGAAATCGTAGCTAGGGCCGGCGCCGGCGATTGCAGGCCATCTAGGCGTGCGGACGGACCTGCGCAGCCCCGACAACAGCGGGAGGAGGCGCGGCCCCGGCCGCACGAGTTGAAGCCCTGATGTCGGGTACAGGTCAAGCGCTCCTCTTCCATCTCCGGCGGCCAGCTAACTCCCTTTGTTCTGGGAGATTGAAGGACCGAATAGGCGATCAGAGAGGGCGGGAGTGAATGGGAGACGATAAAAATTCTTCTCCAAAGAGAGAACTCGGCCTATACCTCGATTGTCACTCCGATCACTCGCACACACCAAAGAAACTCTAGACTAGGCACACACAAGCCGACAAGTCCTAAAGACAAGCCACGAAACAAAGAGCGGAAGCACTAGACAAGAATCAAGGCACTTAGCCAAATCTGCGAAGGCCAGGCGCGGACTGTCCGTGCTGTACGGGCGGACCATCCGCAGCACCAGGGCGGACTGTCCGCACGGACCACGCAGACTGTCCGAAAAATCTAACAGAGCCTTCAGAGACGCACTCGAAAAATCTGACCGTCCGGACGAGTCACACAGACTGTCCGTCAGTGTCGCGGACCGTCCATGTAGGACCTGCGGACCGTCCGGCCAAAGCTCCAGCAAAACTCCACTCAAACTCGCCCACGCGGACAATCCGTCATTGACCAGCGGACTGTCCGCAAAACCGCCTGCAACAAAAACCTAAGCACTCGAAGGATCGAAACACGAGCACGCATGAACGAGCGACGAATAGCGACGAACCCTAGGCGCACAGACTGTCTGAGGCTACGAGGCGGACTGTCCGTAAGCCTCAAACAGAAGCAGAACCAGGGCGCTTCGCGAAGTCAACTCCCCAAAGCCATCACCGGATCTCCCAAACCACTTGAGCTCTTGAGACAAGATTTAGAGGAGATGTGAAGTGTCACTAAGTGAAGCTATGCCCAAAAAATCTCGACATCTAACTCACTAAACATACAGGAATCGCGGATCACATGAAACCTCCTCTATGAACTCGGGTTCCTCCAAGAACTCACAAATCGAAGGGTTTTCCGGGCGTTTGAGGGGTTAAGATCATACCCAAAGATGCACAAGACATTCACTCATGATACTCTCAAAGAAATCCGAGGAAAAATGTTCTCAAATCGACAAATCAAACGAAGAACAAAAGCACCCAAAAATAGCTCTGAAAAAGACATGAAAATCACAAAGAGCTAAGAGAGGGAAGGAATCACAACGCTGAATGCTTCCTTACATCCAGAGGTCAGAGTATATACGAGAATCTAGACTAAGGAAAATACTGGAAAAAGAAGCAGTCCGGGAGGATCAACGCTAGCCATCCTCCTCTACCTTCTATTTATACTTAGGCTCCTGGAGGTGACCAATGGCCCAACTACCCCTAGTGCATAAATGTAAGATACACACCCCTCAGGGGCATTTTGGTCCAAGTCAAGCATATTCTCATCGAGTGGACACGCTTCTACTGCGGACTCGCTTAGCCTCGACGCAAGCCCCGCGATCACGCCACGTGCCCCCCGCCTCGAAGCTTCTCGACGCTCCCGGATCACATCTCCATCGCGTTGGGCCTTCGGTCTTGGTTTTGAGGCCAAAACAAGAAACCGTCCATCGATGGTGTTGTGGGCAAACCACCAAACCCCGCGTGCAAGCTTCGGTCTCGAGCCGCAACCTTGCACTGGCCCATGTTTATGACTTCAACTTTCTCCTCTTACACCGCACGGCTCGCACTTGACCCCATCGGCCACTATGTCCATCGAACTAAGCCTACTTGCCTCTCTCCATCACCCGGAGGCCTCCACGGCATAGGTACGTCTTTCACGCTTGTTCTTCACCTGCACCAAACGAGTCAAGATGCAACCTGTACCTGCACACTGAGCTATAACACCCTAAATTTACTCTTTTGCATTTTACTAAAATTTATTAGAATTTATAGAATTTATTTTGAGCTTGTTAAGGATTTAAGGATTTTTCTAAGGTTTAATGTGATTTTTAGGCATTTAAATGTTTTCCCAAAAAATTAATTAATGAATTATAGGAGTTTATTGTGGCATTCATGCTGAAGCATTATTTTTGATTGTTTGAATTCAAATTCAAATTTGAATTCAATTGTTTGATCTTTTTAAAATTCCAAAAGCTTATCATTTTTCCCTCCTTTTCTTTCCCTACTTCCGGCCCAACCTTGCTTGAAGCCCAGTGACCAAAAGTCCAGGGATACCCCCTGTTTCCCCCGCCCCGTGCGCTCGTCACCCTCGTCTCTCAGCCCATCTTCGCTTGCGGCCCAACAGCTGGCCCAACAGCCTCCCTCCTCTCTCCTCTCACCGATACGCGGGACCCGGGGGTCATCCTCCTCCTCCCGCCAGGTCCCGAGCCGGACACGAGTCCGACCGAGCCACCCCGGCCGCGCGCTGCGCCCTCCTGGTCCCGGGCCCGCATGTCGAGACCACCCCCGCGCCCTTATAAACCCTGCACCGCCTCTCCGCCCTAGCTTTCGCTCCATCTACATGCAACCGCGCCGCCCCGAGCTCCAAACCCTAGACTGCTTCCGCCGCTGTCGATCCGCTCGGCCGCCACCGCCCCGTTGGCCCGAGTGCCCTCTGGAGATTCGCAAGGAGGTGAGGGAGCCGTGTGTGTCGCTTGTGGACGTCCTCGTGCCCTGCGGTGTTCGCACGAGCTCGCCGGAGTGCGAAGCTCCGCCGCCGTCCGCCCCTCTCCGCGGTGAGCCGTCGTCATCGCCCGAACCGCCACATGAACCTCTGGTCCAAGTTCACGAGCTCCACAGCTAGGCCCAGAGCCAAACCCCGTCTTGTTTCGTGGCCGGAAGTTCAAAAATGAGCAGCTCCGGCGAGGTCACCGCCGCCGGCCGCCGCGCGCTGCCGATGCTCGCCGTCGCATTCGGTCAGGGGTGCGCCCAGCCGTCCACCCTATGATCAACGGCCCGGATCTAACCTAGATCGAGTCAAACGAGTGCATACCGGTCAGCCGTGCTGTTTTGCTAAAGAGACCCTAGATTTTTTCAGATTAGCAAGCCGGTCCTTCCGCCTATAAAAAGGCTTACGTTTAGGTCCTGTTTTTCTTTGTTTTAGCCCCTGAGTTTTCTAGATTTCACGCCCGAGGTCCGGCCTTGTAGTTTTACACCTTAGACCCTAGGTTTTTACGTGTATTTATGTTTTAGGCCCTAGTTTCTTGCAGATAAACCCCTAGAAGTTTAGTTTTCCTGCAGAAAAGCCTCTAAACCTTGTATAGCTCATATCTTTTGCGTTTAGCTCCGTTTTCAATGTTCTTTATGTCCACGGGTTCATATCGACGAGTAGAATAGTTTAGTGCAGCTTTTGCTCCTGTTTGCAATGATTGGTAAATTGTTTCTTATTGTATTGTATTGCTCCCTTGCATGTGAATGTGTGATGCGTAGAGAACGAGCTATTCGTGGAATTTTCTGAAGGAGAAGACTTTGAAGACTCTGAGCAGTTCCGGATCTTGTGGAAGGCAAGTGTCCTTGATCGTTCCCGCTATGTCCTATTTAAACATGCATTTAATCACTGTATTTATTTTATTGCTTTGCATTAGTTTTGATGGATTCCTATTAAGGACAATGACTAGTATCTTTTGACCATTGCCTTGTAACCGGGTTGAATAATTAATTTTGATGGTAGATGCTACTTAGTTTGCTCAACTAGGATGGTAATGAACAACATGGATACTACTTTTATACTCTATGTTCCTTAATGATGATTTAATTTGAAAGACCATACTTTTAATTGGAACATGGAGCGACCACCCAGGACAACAGTGCAACCACAAGGCTATATGGCTCTGGCTTGGATAATTAATTAGGGACTCTAGTGTTGGGGTGACCTTATCGAAAGGGCAATGGGGAGCGTTAGTTGGGGTATAAACTCGCTCTACTAGGGACCTTCGCGGGTTGTTTCACACTAGGGAAACTTTGTAAAGGTCTCGTAGCGTCCCTATGCAATCACACCTCGGTAGTGTGGTATGATGCCTGATCAGCATCGCGTGGTTGGGTTTAAAGTTCCTAGAACTTTTACACGACTTGTGGTGAAAGTGTACAACCTCTGCAGAGTGTAAAACTAACCGGTTAGCCGTGCTCACAGTCAAGAGCGGCCTGGACCCTCACATGATTAATATATGGAAGTTGAAATTAAATTACTGAGTATACTTTATATTGATGAGGCTCTTCATTAATTGAGGGATGGTATACACTTATAGTCGATAGTAAATAGTTGCTAATAAAATTTGACCAACTAAAATGCTAAAGTGCTTAAACCCTTTGGCCGTCTACATATACAACCTTGCATGTTTATTATGTTATTCTTCCCTTGCTGAGTACGGCATGTGCTCACACTTGTTTTATTATTGCAACTACACAACCCGGATTGTTGCTCAGACTTGAAGATTTTCGAGGAGTACTAGGCATACGTACCACCAGTCAGCTGCCTGTGGAGTTTCCTCTTGAAGATCCGCTGCTAGTTGTTCGCTCTGATGATATGTTTATGAGATATTCGATCATGGAATGGTTATAATACTCTCTTTTACGCTTTGGCACTGTATTTGGTATTTACTGAGTCATTACATGTGTGTAACTTGATCCTGGCGCACATGTAATTTAAGCATCCGGTTTTAACATATAAAACTGGGTGTGACATGAGCCAAGTATCAATCCACACAACGTTGTCAATCACTCATCACTGAGGAGCGACACCCCACTGGTCTTCGTACGCTCCTGGTCCTCAGAGATGCGGTGGTGGGCGCTCGTAGATCCAGTGGCCGTCCTCCCCACTCCGTAGGAGCACAAAATTCGTCGGCGCGTGGGAGCACGAGCTCCACCGGCGCGACACTCCACCTGCCCGGGCCAAGCAACCATGTACAGGACGACCTCTAGCTAGGCGGGCATGGCGCAGGCAAGTTTAATCTGGGAGGCCATGGTTGGGGTAAGCTCGAGCTCCTCTCCATCTTGGGATTGAGTTTGGGGGGCGAGATTGGGATGGAGAGGGAGGACGAGATGGGGCTGCGGCATGGCCGCGTAAGAGTTGAGCATCAGAGATTGCAGTTCATCTAAGTTCGTCGGTCATCCAACACAACAAAAAAGAAGCTCTCCGTCGTTAAAAAAAAAGAACCATCTGTAAAAAGAAAAGCATAGAGAATGATAAGTGGGCTCCTATTTCTAATCTTTGTCATCTGAAGTGCAAGTAAAACTAGAAGTGTGCAACTGCAACAGAAACAGCAAAACAGGGGGTAAAATCACAAAGAAGACAAAATGGTAAGGGAAAATCCATAAGGGCAGTCTTGTCTTTTCTTAACAATTTTGGCACCGTTAAGTGCTCTTCACAGAACAGGGGTAGAAGCTCTCTTCGTTTTGAAATAGCAAGGGAAAATCGCAAAGTTCAAAAAATAGGATCAAAATCACTATTAGACTTCATAGCAAGAGCAAGATCACCAATATCCCTAATAGTAAAGCAACAATTGCTTCTGCCTGGTTTTTTTTTATGCTAATGACCGAGTCAAAGTTATGGAATCGGACTTTGATGTTGAAAATAAGAAGAAGAAAACAGTCAGCTATCCGTCCCGCCAACGAACCCGACAAAATCCCCCAAAAATATGATGGCGGGGGAGATTCGAAACCCGACATCCAACGTGCCAAGAAGAAATCCAACCACTTCAGCTATGTTTCGTTTATCATTTATCAGTAGGATACCCACTATAGTATCATATCGTAAAGAGAGGAAACCGACAGCTATTACCACCTATCATATCTGGCATGGATTATACTATATTCCTTTTGATATTATAGTAAAAAATATATTATTGCAAACATCATCCATACATAAGGTCATATTTTTAAAATTTCTAACTGACCATTTAGTTTTTGAGCTATTTGTTACTCAAAAAGAACATGACATTTATGATGAGTCCAATACGTGCTAGATTGAAAAATTATCACATATTGAACAATGGCAGCGTGGAGTGGCTGCACGATGCTTGCTATCTGTGCTGAGAACGAATCCAAGTACAATCGAAAATGTGGTCAAATTATTGTTGTAGTTGTACTATGCCTATTTATTTTTCTCCAGCAATTCTTGCTTAAATTAAAAGTTAGAAATGTAATGAGTATTTTAATTGAAGAAAATATAATAAACTAAAATTTTGTTGATTTTCTAGCAAATTTGTAGACATCCAACAAGCGTAATAAAATTGTAGTGATAAAAATAAAAAACAACTAATATTGAATCATAGCAACGCACAGACGCTTTGCTAATGCAAGCTCATAAGGAAATAATAAATAATCATAAAATAATAGACTTTAAGTCCCTAAAACTCACACGGGACGAAAGAGGAGAGACAAAAGCCCCCCCTCCCCCCTTTGTCACCGGGTGGGCAACCGGGAATAAAGGGGGGCCTTTATTCCCGTGTGGTAGCCCCGCCCCGGACAAAAGGGGAGGGCACACCAGCGCCTGTGCGCCACCTACCACCCGGGACTAAAGACCCCGCTGTGATTTTTTTTGTTTCAATTCCAATTGTTCTAATAATGTTATACGTGTATATTCTCACGTATATGGGTGTAATTTACGTGTATGTATAAATGTTTGCACTAATTATACGTGTCTACTATACATACTATATCAAGAGAATAAACTTATAAATAAATATATACACACATTATATTACATCGAAAGCATAGATAGTATTTTCTGAAAGTTGTATATATATACATCAAAATATCGTTTCATTCTAATTCTAGTCTAAAGTTCCACCGGAGGTGCTAATTAAACTTTATGAATTGGATGATCGTCATAGTGATTTCTGCCTTGTGGATTAATCACCTGGTACATCATGAATCCGCAGAGACTTTCTTGAATCACCAACAGTCGGTCCTTCTCAATGATTGCGTCCCTAATCATATTGTTCTGTAATGTGCAAATAAGTTAATATATTACACACAAGAATTAAATATATAAGCAGTTAGAAAATAATGTATTTTTAATTGGTTTAAAATAATACTTACAGTATAATCTGACGGGTCTGCCTCGCAGAAATTGTGGATGAACTCACACACATAGTATGCACATAAATGTGTCCCTTGTTCCTGTCTCATACACTAAATTGAAGAAGATAATTATGAAAAATTAGTGTTATACATTTTTAATTTGCTCAAGCTGAAGTTGTTATTTGGTTTACGTACCGGAAAATCTGTAGAGAAGTTTATTCTAGGTCTCCATGTTTCGGGGTTGACAGCAATGAATTTTTCCCAAGCTCTGGCAGAAAATAATAAAAGTTAGAGCTAGATAGTGTTAGTAAACGCACACTATTGCATAAAAGGGAACGTATTGGATAGAATTATTACTCTTGAAACATATCTTGAAGGTCCAAGTATTTGTTCGGATCTCTTCTCAACGAATCAAAGACAAGGACGTTGCTGAGAAGAATCCAGTGGAAACTGTATATACATGGAAGCTCAAAAGATTAGAACTAAATAATGTTAAGTAAGATAATTAGAAATGCGAACCCTTAGTAATTAAGATGGTAATCACACTTACTCGAAGTTGTAAGGTAGAAGTATCAAATCCTTGTAATGCAAATTACACGAGGTCCTTAGGATTGTTTTGAATGTTGTTTTTGGTTGGAGCTTTACTTGATCTTGATTAACTAAAGATGGGTCCATGAAACCTATTCATTGGTAACCATTCTTCCGCATGTTATGCATTTCCAGGCTACAGAAAATGAAAGACAAAGTTAATAATTAGAGTATGCATTAATTTGTTAATTAGGGTATATATTGCACCGTCACTTACAGGCACCAGGCCATGACAAGATCGGTATTCAGGGAGTCAAGATGGTAAATTTCATAAATATCCTTGAATCGCAGCCAGACCAACTTCTCGCCTTCACCAGCAAAATCTCCCGGTTTAACAAGCATGCCAATCATCTCCAGGCCCGCCTTAGACGTCTTCATGTAGAAGTTATGCAATTTGCGCATCTAAGTAGGGAGTGACGAGGCCATGGACCAGGGCCCACCAAGACCCCTGAAAAACGCAGCATGGGCCTACGTACGGCATGCTTCGGCAGCTAACACAATGCGTGTTACGCTGCCCGAGCACGTGAAGGCTCGTACGACCAGCTTCCGCCCTGGGCCAGAAGACAGGCGGCCCACGGTCGCCCATACCCTCTTCCCCGAGTACATGACGGCCCATACGACAAGTTTCCGCCTCCGCTCCCGACTACTCGCTCGCACGAGTAGTTTCCGTCTCACGGCCACGGCTACTCGCTCGCACGAGTAGTTTTCCGTCCCGTCGCTACGACTACTTGTGACACCCCAGGTTTTTGATTAATGCTAATGATTGGTCAAACTAGTTGACTTTGGTCAAATCATGGTCAACCTGGGTCGTCATCTCGAAAATCTAGCCAACAATCACACATGAACACCTTAAGCAAGTCAACATCATCTACCATGGTCAAAACCCTAGCCAAAGTGGTCAAACCCCTTGATGTCAACACCTTGTCTTAGAACTTTGGCCACATTCTCCAAATTTTTTCTAAATACTCAAATTTCTGCCAATATAAAAGTTGTGCAGAATTTAGTGGGACACATTTCATCTTTAGGTTGGCATTTCAAATTTTGAGTGGAAGGGGTTCAAACTTGCAAGTCAAACCTCATTTTACTATTCACCCGAGCCATGAAATTCTTCGAGTTGGCATCCAAATTTCTTCCTCGTTTCAAATTCAAATCAAGTTCGGCTTGTGCCATAGTTTAGGGGGTTAACACTTCTGCAAGTGTCCCATCTACAGTTTTTGAAGTTTGAATTCAAAATCTTTTTCTACACGCAGCCAAACATGGCCACTTGGGCTGGCACTGTGGCAGAGCGCGCGCGCCGGCGTGATGTCACGCGCGTGTGGGCGCCACGCGTCGCCGCCGTGCGCCGCCGTACCAGGGCCCGGCCGGGGCTACTATGCGCGCCCGGCGCTGGCGTCAGCCGCCCGCCCGCGCCCCAAGCCGGCGCCTCGGCCGGGGGAGCCGCGCAGGCCGCGTGGCGCGCAAGCGCGCCTGCCGAGCCGGACCCCTCCCTGCTGCCGCGCACGCCCGCCGAGGAGAGCCGCCGTGGCCACGGTATATTCGCCGGATCCCTTAGCCGCGAAGCCTCCTACACCCCCATGCACGTCCCGGCTATAAAAGGCCATCCCCGCCGCAGCTCACGTGCACACACGCTCCGCTAGTCCGCCATTGCCGCCGCCGCGGTGAACTCGCCCCTCCGCCAGCTCCCGCCGCCGGCCAAGCACTCCGAGCTCCTCCCTAGACCCCAGTAGAGCCCCCACAGCCATTTGTCGCCCGGCATTGCCTTCGCACTCGCCGGAATTCGGTGGACCGCGGCGCCGCTCGCCGGAGCCATCTCCGGCCACGCCGTCGCCACCAATCCGTCCCTGGTGAGCCCAATTGCGCGTTTGTGTCATTTGTTGCCCACCTCCGGCCCCACATCACCGGCAGCGACCTCACCCCGCCGCCGAGGGCACGGATGTGAAAACCCAGGGGCATACATGCAAAGCAAGGACTAGTTTGCGACGGTCTTGATCTTAGTTTTCTTACAGTTTAGTCCAGCCACTTAGAAAAATCATAGAAAACTGTAGAAAATTCAGAAAAATACAAACTCAATTTTGTTGGTCTCAGTGAGATTAGATCTACAACTTCTACAAAGCATGACCATATTTTTTGACTTATAGAATTTGAATGAAAATTCAAACTCAGTTTGGCATACTTTTGTTGTAGTTCAAAATCTAGAAAAGTTATGGATCTGAATTTTGGATATGTTGTGTTACGTCATGCCTAGCTTCTGTACCAAAAATTGCACAAAGTTATTGTGTAGATCTTTTATTATGAATTGTTTTGTATTTAAGCTGAATCTGTTTAAATGATTTTTGTAGCTAAAAATAATTAGATTTTTGTGCTCAACTTGTGGCTATGCTCATGATATGACTAGATTCAACTTTCCTGCATTGACCATGATTTTATCTCTGCCGGAAATAATTAATCTTGTTTTATGCTTAGATTTACATTTCAATGCATAGTTCAAATTTCAAATGTGATTTTGATGTGCATGCTGGGTTCCTAGGCTTGTGTTAGGTCAGAGATGTTGTAGGAATGAGTTGGGCTGCAGAGAAGCCTTATTTATTTATTTATGCTTTTCTCATATTTCTAGTAGCTAGGAAATGTCTTTGTTGATAAATAAGTTTTATGGCTCTTTTAAAAATAAATCTTGGACCAGTAGCTTGTTTGGGTCATTAGGGCCTGCAGTGCACCCTTTCCCTGTTTTTATGAGTTGTTTTGTAATTAAAAGTTTGGAATCCATATAGGCTTCATATTAGGTTTAATTAGGAAAAATCATTCCTACTTCCTTAATGACCTTGTTAAAATGTTGTTTAGCTTAATTAGGGGCTATGGACCCACCCTTGCTGGTTTGTGTAATTAAATAGCTTTAATTGCTTAAATGTGTACACAGTCATTATTAAAAAGGTTGAATAATAAACCTCCACATGTAATTACCTTAATGGGAAGAAATATTAATTACATGTTTGTCAAGGTGAATATGGCCAACAAGAGTTGGATGTGATCACTAAAACCTCACTCCACACCATAACCCTGCTTGTGCATGCCGTGTAGAACTCCCCGACGGTAACTACACGCTCGTGCCGGAAGCCGAGGAAGGAGGAGCTGACGCGGAGCTGCAGTACGTGGAAGTGAACGAGGATACCGAGGACCCTCAGGCTAACTTTGCTGACGAAGGCAAGCCCCGGTGCATTAACCTAAGTGTTTTTGGAAATTTATGCAACTATCTATGGATGTTTGTGCATTTACGTTCAGGAGTTGAGATGAAACCCTAGATGCATTGATCCCTAGGTACCTATGTCTTTTACTAGTATGCTAGGTCAATAGCTGCTATGCTATAGGACCGTTACAAGTCGAGTGATACTTGTCACTCGCGAGAATAGGTTCTTATGTTGGAATCATAAGATCTTTATAAATGGATTGCTCATGTGGTAAGAGCATGGGATGTGGGCTCCGGTCCAATGGCTTTCGTGGGTTAAGTGTTTGAACGTACTAAACACTTGTCGGAAATGGGCACGGTAAGCCTAGTACCTAAATGAGGCGGTGCGGGAACTTTGCGCTACTAATCTTAGGGTTGCGGCCTCAGGCTCGCCACCTGAGTACATGCGTGAGACTGGGCGACCTTGGTGGCGTAACCCAGTAAACCTTGTACTTAAGACTGTAACATCTGATCCCAATCCTAGGAATGACGGGAACCGCCTGGTTGGTGAACTCGTAGTGAGGGCGCCTCCCGTGTGTTTAGGTCTACCTTGCAAGGTTTAAATCAATCGGTTGTCGGCCTCTCACCGTTATCTGAGACTACTTATCCGACTGGCCATGGTATCCCTAATGATGGAACTTTGTGAATATTTTTGCTTGATTAATTGTATTTGCACAACTTATGCTTGCAATAGCTTGCTCATTTAGAAAAGAGTAATCAACTAGAATCTGTGCTAAAATCTTGAAAGTAAGGACATACTCTTTGTTGCTTTTCAGCAAAAGAACCCCACTGGCCAGAAAGCCTTTCATGTCTAGAGTTGGTGATGTAGTTGTCACCGACGGGTAAGTCTTGCTGAGTATTAGTATACTCAGCCTTGCTGTAATCTGTCGATTTCAGGTGCTGCTTTTAGTGATGTGTGGCCTGGAGAGATCCCGCCTGGCTGGGAGCTGGAGTGGGTGGAAGACGATGAATGAAGGCATCATGGCAGGCCTCCTGTGATGCTCCTCGCGCCGTTTAGTTTAATTCCGCTGTTTTCGAAACTCTGAACTTGGTTGTCATGTCAAGTACTTTGGTTTGTAATAATTAAACCCTTCGGGGCAGATTTGGATGTTAATCCTGTGTTGTACTCTGGACTTGCCTTCGTGTGAGTTTCAATGCATATTTGTCGGTCCTTGTTGCCATGTAAGTGATTTCACCGGGCGTTAACCCGGCAACTAACGACAGGATGATACTTTATTATTGCTTAATGACCAAAGTGGATTGGATTAGGCGATAGTACGGTATTTTCCTGGGCGGGTTGTCACACTACTCGTTCGCACGAGTAGTTTCCGTCACCGGCTCGAGCAGGCTTCGCGGAGAAGGCACGGGACGCGTGGCCCCACTGGATCGGGATCCTAGGGACCCCGCGCATGCTCCCACATGCGACGCCACGTGTCCTCTCTGCTGCAGCGGTCCGCCCGGGCCAGGCCGATTCGGTGTCAGGGGACAGATTCGTCAAACCCTGCCACGAACGGCACAGTGGCCATCGTACCGCGGACAGCGTAATGGGCGTTGGGTGATGTACGGAATGGTACACTCTACGCCCTAAGCATCGGGAGACGCGGCGTAGATCGCCTACTCACACGAGTAGTTTCCCGTCTCTGACCAGTTCAAGACTTGGCCGTCAAGGCTGTAGGAACACAGGCCCCGTTGGCGTCCCGTGATACCCCGGTACGCGGTCCGCCACGTGTTAGCCCTCCTACGTGGGTCCGCCCTGACCAGATCGATCCTGTGTCAGAAGAAGACGGATCCTCCTGCCGCTCCCCAGCAGGAGTGGTACGCATCGTACCACGGAGGGCACGGAGAACGCTGTGACACCAACGGCACAGTGCAAGCCGTCACCTATCCATCGATCACCATGGTGCAGACTACATTCTCACAGTATCAAGAAAAGACAAGCCCCTGATCCACTGATGGGATCAGGGCACGTACACTGCCTCCTGTACCCAACTAACTACTCGGAGGGGGTGCGGGGGGCCCCGGGACGGCTACTTGGGACGCACGGGATCTGGACCGTCACCCAAGGCCCCGTAACAGTGTTTCGCCGCTGCTGCTACCTGACAGCCCGACGCAGAGAAGGACGTCTCACACTGTAGACTAGCTCACATACTCGATGTAACCGCCCTGGGCTCCTCCCTTGCGACTATAAAAGGGAGAGACAGAGGCACTCACAAGACACGTTCGTTTCCACCCTCACACGCACTTAGCATCGATATCTCATCTCATACAACCACACACGCTCACGTACGTAGGCTTCTGCTACTTGAACCACTCGCACACCAGGGACCTTGGCTCTCCACCCTCTCCCGACCTATTTGTACCCCTCACTACAAACTCCCGAGCATAAGGAACACTTCCTCTCAGACTGGACGTAGGGTATTACTCTCCGGAGGCCCGAACCAGTATAACCTCGAGTGTCTCCTGTGCTACCGTGCGGATCAGAACACGCCCTCTCATATAAATTTACTTGCTGGCAGTAACAAACCTCGACAGTTGGCGCGCCAGGTAGGGGCCTTCGTGTGTTTTCGACATTCTTTTTAGGGTCCGCACGGCCCTCTCATCATCCGCTTCGACGAAAGCCATCATCAGGCCGCTGCTGATGGACTCCCCCATGGGATCGCCGGGCTCGCTCCAAGTTGGGCTCGAGCTCCGCTTCGGGAGCCTGAACTTCTAGGCGACCGGGGATGGTTACCTCATGCGTCTCGTCGGTGAGACCACCAACGCACCTGCACCAACTCCTGCTCCAACCGCCCCGCCACGCTCGCCCTGCCGCAAGAAGCGCTCGAGCAAGCGCTCGAAGCGGGCCAAGGCGGAGCGGCGTAGGGCCGCACGTGCTAGTCCCCCTCCACGGGTTGAGGCTGGTGCACGCAGCCCGCCGACGCGGCAGAGGACTCCCTACCATCGGACTCGACAGAGCGCATCGCCAGGGAGAGCGCACCGAGGCCTTCTCCCTCTCAAGGAACATGCCACACGACGGCTTACTCCTCTTCATCAAGCACAGACCCAGCCGTGTACGACAACTACCCGAGCCATCATCTATGGGGCAACAGGGGGCTCCCGGTGACATCGCCAGACAAGAAGTCCCTCGAAACAGACGGCACGGACGACATCTTGGACTCAAAGTGGGATTACATCGGGCTTCGGGATGCTGGCGCCCTCCGTCATTTCCAGACGGAGGCGGATTACTGTTTCGGCTACTCCGATGACTCGGACGACGGGGGTTACGACCCCTCGCGCGAGTGCTTCGTCGTTGGCAACACCCCGGCGGCATCGGTACCAGCCCACACGCCGGATGGAGCACTTCACTCCGCCCACAGCTCGACGGCAGACAGCACGGCGGAGGCCCAGGTTCCTCCCAACCCTGCCGCACAGCGCACCCGGCCGGACGAGTTGGAAGACAAACAACGACAGCTCGACGACGAGCGGGCACAGCTCCACCAACAACTCGGGAAAGACCTGAACCCGACCCCCGCTCGCACACGGGCAAGGGACGTCTAGCAGCGCATCATCAACGACGACAGAGATGTCGTTGACGGCACGCCCGTCTTCAAAAGGGCGTTGCAGAACCTGGCAGCAGCCGCGATCCTTCTCCGGAAGGTACCAGAGCCCGCCACACCTCAAGAGAAAGAGATGCATAAGCAGAACAAGACTCTCCTCGAGACTGCCGCCGTGCAGCAGGCGGAGAGATCCGCTTCTCGACAGCGGGGCTCGCAAGGTCGCGGGCACTCTGAGCCACGACAACCCGCGGCACCATCACAGCAGCCGCGACGGTCTGAGGAAGTCAACGTACCAGTCAGGAGCCGACTGGGACCCCACCGCGACGCACGTGACACCATCAAGGTGCGACGGAGGGCTGACGCGGGTCAGCATGACGACTACGAGGAGCAGCCTCGTAAGGAGTACAACCGGCGACGCGGAGGTCGGTACGACAGCGACGAGGACCGGAGCAGGAGTGGCTTGCCTGATGCCCAAGGGCCACGTGCCTTCGGGAAAAATGTGCGCAACGCTCGTTTCCCTTCATGTTTCAGGGCTCCGACCTCCGTGCCCAAGTACGACGGTGAGACCAACCCTAGTGTCTGGTTGGAGGACTACCGACTGGCATGCAACACCGGCGGAGTGCGAGACGACTTGTTCATCATCAAGAACCTGCCACTACATCTCATGGACTCGGCCCGCATGTGGCTCGAGCACCTGCCGCGGGGCAATATCGACAGCTGGTCGCAACTGCGTGACGCCTTCATCGGCAACTTCCAGGGCACGTACGCCCGACCAGGGAACCCCTGGGACCCGCGCAACTGCAAGCAGATAAAGGGCGAGAGCTTGCGCGACTACATCCGACGCTTCTCCAAGCGGTGCACCGAGTTGCCCAGCACCACCGACACGGATGTCATCTCGGCTTTCCAGAATGGCACCACGTGTGCCACGCTGATCCATCGGATCGGGCGGCGGAAGCCACGGTCTACTCGGGAGCTGCTCGACATCGCGACCGACCACGCCAACG
The DNA here is from genome assembly GCA_036936925.1 of Cenchrus fungigraminus. NCBI lineage: Eukaryota > Viridiplantae > Streptophyta > Magnoliopsida > Poales > Poaceae > Cenchrus > Cenchrus fungigraminus. Next base: position 41,223,290 of record CM072769.1, on the reverse strand, counting down.
GGGAAGAAGCCGTAGCCGTGACGCTCAGCACCATCGCAGGCAAGGGGAAGCAGCTAGCCGAAGCTGGTGACGGTCCGTCCGCACCAGTCAAGAAGAAGAAAAGTAAAGATAAGAGGTACCGAGAGGATATCTTGGTGGCCGCTGTCGACCGGAAGACGGCGAGACCCAGAGGCAACCCTCCATCGGGTCACTTCGAGAAGCTGCTGGATGCCCTGTGCCCCAATCACGAGGGTCCGGTCAAGCACGCCTTCAAGGATTGCAATCTAATGAAGGCCTACCTCGCCGGCACGCTGAAAAGCGAAGCGACCCTCCGACTGGTGACGGGGGGAAGGACAAGGGCAATGACGATGGCGCTTACCCCTGGGAGGATGGAGCCGTGATGATGATCTTCGGAGACTCGGAGGCGCGGCTACCCAAGCGTCAAGAGAAGGTGCTCTGCCGAGAAGTCTACCAGCTCGAGCATGCAACTCCGACCTACCTGAAGTGGTCGGAGATGCCGATTACATTTGACCGACACGATCATCCCGACCACATACCACGACAGGGTAGCTACCCGCTGGTCGTGTCACCCTTGTTCAGCACCAAGCGTGTGCACAAGGTACTGATGGACGGAGGCAGCGGCCTCAACGTCATCTACATGTCGACCCTGGATGACATGGGGATCCCGCGGTCCCGACTGCGGCCGTCAACGGCGCCTTTCCACAGGGTCGTACCCAGGATGGAGGCGGTCCCACTCGGGCAGATCGATCTGCCCGTCACGTTCGGAACTCCGAGCAACTTCCGGACGGAAACCCTCACCTTTGAGGTGGTAGGATTCCCGGGGACGTATCACACGATACTCGGAAGGCCAGCTTACGCTAAGTTCATGGCCGTCCCCAACTACACGTACCTCAAGCTGAAGATGCCCGGCCCGAAGGGCATCATCACAGCTGGTACAACTTTCCAGTACGCATACGAATGCGATGCTGAGTGCTTCCAGTTCGCTGAAGCACTGATTCGGTCTGAGAAGCTCACTGCCGAGCCCCCCTCCGAGGACCAAGAAATCCCCGAGACATCCAAGCGTGCGGCCTGCTCTTTCGAGCCCGCCAAGGACACCAAGGAAGTGCCCGTCTCCTACAATGGCCGCACACTCCGTATCGGGACGGCGCTCGGTTCCGACTAGGAAAGCGCACTCGTCGACTTCCTCTGCGTGAATCTCGATGTATTCGCATGGAAACCCTCCAACATGCCGGGGATTCCAAGGGAGGTCGCCGAGCACAAGCTTAACATTAAGCCCGGCTCGAAGCCGATCAAGCAGCGTCTGCGTCGCTTCAACTCCGACAAGTGCAAGGCTATCGGAGAGGAGATCAAGAAGCTCATTAGTGCAGGGTTCATTCGTGAAGTCTACCACCCCGAGTGGCTAACAAACCCTGTACTCGTTAAGAAGAAGAATGGAAAATGGAGGATGTGCGTTGATTACACAAGCCTGAACAAGGTGTGTCCAAAAGATCCATTTCCTTTGCCGCGTATAGATCAAGTAGTCGACTCGACAGCTGGGTGCGAAACCCTCTGTTTTCTGGATGCTTATTCAGGGTACCATCAGATCGCGATGGATCTGATCGACCAGCTCGCCGCCTCGTTCATCACCCCGTTTGGCGCGTACTGTTACGTTTCCATGCCATTCGGGTTGAAGAATGCAGGAGCCACGTTTCAGAGATGCATGCGTCGCGTCTTTGGAGACCTCATCGGACAGCTAATCAAGGCCTATGTCGATGATATCGTGGTCAAGTCAAAGAAGGTGGGTGACCTGATACCCGACCTTGCTGCGGTCTTCGAGAAGCTGAGGGAGCACGGCGTGAAGCTAAACCCCGAGAAGTGTGTCTTTGGGGTCCCCAGAGGCATGCGCGGCATCGAGGCCAACCCCGAGAAGATCTCTGCGATCACAAGCATGGGACCCATCAAGAATCTGAAGGGAGTACAGCACGTCACCGGATGCCTCGCTGCTCTCAGCAGGTTCATCGCTCGACTAGGAGAGCGCAGCCTGCCACTGTACCAGCTCATGAAGAAGTCGGAGCACTTTCAGTGGACGCCAGAAGCGCAGGAAGCACTCGACTCGCTCAAGAAACTACTTGAGAGCATGGTTCTGGGATTCGGACCGAAATGTCCGAATTGGACCGAGATTCGTCGATCTCGGGAGGGTCCAAAACGAGTTTAGTGATGCAAATTTCGAATCTTCACAGGAATCTATCCGAAATTCGGCCAAAATCAACCGAATTTCGTCCATTTCAGTTGGGACTGAAATTTTTTCGAAACTGAATCCCAAAACCTTGCTCGAGAGCCCTCTGGGGCTCACCGCGCCGGCTGAGGAAGAGCCGATGCTCCTATACATCGCTGCGATGACCCAGGTCATGAGCGCGGCACTGGCACTTGAGTGAGACGAGCCTGGCAAGATGCAGAAAGTTTAGTGCCCCGTCTACTTCGTGAGCGAAGTCCTCTCCGACTCGAAGACATGATACCCGCAGATACAGAAGCTGATCTACACTGTCCTCATCACTAAGCGGAAGCTCCGGCATTATTTCGACTCACATCGCATCACGGTGGTGTCCAAGTACCCGCTTGGTGAGATCATACGGAGCCCGGAGGCGGAAGGCAGAATCGCTAAGTGGGCCCTCGAGTTGATGGGGCAAAATATTGAGTATGCGCCCCGCACCGCCATCAAGTCGCAAGCGTTGGTTGACTTCGTCGCTGAATGGATGGAGATCCAAACACCTCCTGCTCCCATCGAGCACGAGACGTGGCTTATGTACTTCGATGGATCCCTCATGAAGGAAGGAGCCGGGGTCGGAATTGTGTTCATCTCGCCTCTGGGCGTGCGAATGGAATACATGGTCCGACTACACTTCGCGGCCTCCAACAACGTCGCCGAGTACGAGGCGCTCATCAACGGTCTCCGGATCGCCCTCAAGCTGGGAATTCGACGTCTCGACGTCAGGGGAGACTCCGACCTGGTCGTAGGACAGGTTATGAAGGAGAAGAATTGCATAAGTCCGAAGATGGCCGCTTACTGTCGGGCAGTGCGCGAATTGGAGGACAAGTTCCACGGGCTTGAGCTCAACCATGTACTACGCGAGTACAACAAGGCGGCTGACACCCTCGCGAAGGCGGCGTCGAATCGAAAACCCGTCCCGCACGGGGTCTTCGCCAGCGACCAGTACGAACCGTATGTTCGTTCTGAGGAAGACAAGACGCCAGAGCCGTCAACACAAGAGGTCATGGAGATCGACAGGGCGCAAGAGCCCAACCTCGAAGACCCTGACTGGAGGATTCCGATCCTCGAGTGGATGGTGGAAGGAAAATTGCCACCCGACAAAGAGATAGCTCGATGCATCGCTCGCATGGCCAAGTCGTATAAGCTGGTCGACGGCGAGCTCCGTTGAAAGGGTGCCAAAGGCATATTTATGCGGTGCATCCTGGCCGACCAAGGCAAGGAGCTGTTGCAGGAAATCCATGCAGGCACTTGCGGACATCACGCCGGTCCAAAAACCATCGTCGGAAAGGCTTTCCGACAAGGTTTCTACTGGCCCACCGCGGTTGCCGACGCAACTCGTATAGTGCGCAGCTGCGAAGGCTGCCAGTTCTACGCGCGACAAACCCATCTCCCGTCGTAGGCTTTGCAGACCATTCCCATCACCTGGCCCTTCGCGGCCTGGGGGCTGGACATGGTTGGCCCACTAAGGAAAGCACCCGGGGGCTACACCCATGTGCTCGTCGCCATCGACAAGTTCTCCAAGTGGATCGAGGCCAAGCCCATAATGAATGTCCGTTCCGAGGAAGCTGTCGTGTTCTTTACCGACATCATTTACCGGTTCGGGATCCCGAACTCCATCATCACCGACAACGGCACGCAGTTCACTGGCAAGAAATTCCTCAAGTTCTGCGATGACAACCACATCCGTGTGGACTGGACTGCCGTCAGCCATCCAAGGACTAATGGGCAAGTGGAGAGGGCCAACGGCATGATCTTGCAAGGCCTAAAGCCGCGGATATTCAAGCGCCTCGAGAAGTTTCGGGCGACGTGGGCCGCAGAGCTCCCGCCTGTCCTATGGAGCCTACGCACCACTCCGAGTCGGGCTACTGGTTGCACGCCTTTCTTCCTCGTCCACGGGTCAGAAGCGATCCTCCCAACGGACATCGACTATGGCAGCCCACGGGTGCAAGCCTACACTGAAGAGGGCAACCAGGTCGCCCTCGAGGATGCCATCGACCAGCTGGATGAGGCACGCAGCGTCGCCCTCCTCCACTCGGCGCAGTATCAGCAAGCTCTACGTCACTACCACGAACGGAACATACGGGAGCGCGAGTTCCAAGTCGGCGACCTCGTCCTCCAACGAGTTCAGAGTAACAAGGGGCGACACAAGCTCTCACCTCCATGGGAGGGGCCGTTCATCGTCGACCAAGTACTCCGTCCAGAAACCTTCAAGCTTAAGTACGAGGACGGCAGGGTCATCTCCAACGCCTAGAACATAGAGCAGCTACGCCATTTTTACCCTTAAGTATTTACTTCGTTCTCATTTTATGATAATGCAAGAGCTCTGAGCTACTTTCTTTTTCATGAAATGGTATCTTATCGCAAGCTTACATCTTTACTCGATTAAAATGTCTTTATGCTTGTCCCACCCCATGGGCAAGTCTCCGACCTGTCCATGGGCTCGGGGGCTACCCGGGGGCCACGGCCCCCTCCCCTGAGCGTTGCGAAACCTTTTTTCGATCAGAAACCATCCATGGTTTCTCGTATGATCGTTGCGGTACACTCATATTCCTTAAAGGGAGATGAGCGACGACTCTAGCGGTCATGAACCTGTGCTCGTCTGGGCCCTGAGTACTTACGCCCCCGCGGCTACGGTACAAAGACCCACGAGCAAAGTTTATGATCTCAAATCATCGATCACTCGCCCCTTCGAAGGGATTCCGAGCAACCGTTTCAGACTCTCAAGAGTTTTCTTGTTTGCAAAAACATGAACGCGCACCTACCTTTCTCCGAAGTACTTGGGGGCTGCCCGTTCGAGTAGTAACGCTTCTAAACTAAGCCCGGTTGAGTCGCCTAGTTCCTACGCCTCCGTGGCTACGGAGCAAGACACCGTCAGCAAAGTTTTAAGTTACACTACTCGAGCGCACAGGTCCTCTAACTACTCGAGAAAAGGGCAACAAACAATCAAAATGCTTAAAACTTGAAATAACAACGGGTTCTTAACCCACGAGTTTTCCACAAACATCTGGCCCACAAGTTTTTACAGGCATGATTAAAAAGCCTCGGCGAGGCAACCTAGTTTTTCTTTACAGGCCCGGGTCGTAAAGGTCATGGCTCAGCATAGCCTTGGCGAAGTCGATGGCGCCTTCTTCGATACTGTCATACTGCTCGTTGGAGTAGCCTGGGCACCATCCCTGGCCAAGCAGCCTTCTGTCCAAGTCTGGGTAGTGCGACAAGAAGATGGCCACCACCTTGCGGACGGCGTCACCAGCCGTATCTATCGACTGTTGACGAGCTGTCGCAGGGACCAACTCCAAGCGGTCCTTCAGATGGCCGGGAGGAACACCGAGATCGTTGCACAACTTGATGATGGCCGCTCCCATCCTGTTGCGGATCATCTCCTGCTACGTGATCTCAGCCTGGGCCCCCGCGAGCGATTTTCGCTCCTGCTCGAGCTCGGTCACGACCTCTGGAAAAAAATGAAAAGACCAATGTCAGCGAAGAATGAGCCAATCCAAGGAAGGCAAAAGATGAAGAGGACACGACTCTTACTGTTGAACTTCTCGTTAGCCTCCTTGAGCCGCTCCACTAGCTTCTGGTTCTCGACAGGGCGGGTGGTCGCGGCACTCTTGTGATCTGCAACCTCCTTCTGCAAGTCGGTGAGGGCCACGCAGAGAGCTGTACACCCCCGAACAGAGACAACACCTTGAATCAAGAAACCGCACGGAAACAGAAAGCAGAGATAACAAGTCGTAAGGTACTCACCAATGATCTCGTTCTCACACTTTTGCGCAACTTCCTCAAGGCGGCCCTTCTCGGCAATGATGCTGCCGACTTGAGCCTCGAGCGTCGTCACCCGCTCACGAACCACCTGGAGGTCGGACTCAGCCTGGCCCGCCCTGGTCTCGAGCTCCGTCTCCTCTTGGTGGGCGGTGCGGGCAGCGGCCTCAGCATTGGAGCGTAGCTCCGCCGCCGCCTGCTCCGCCGCGGCCAGTTTCTCCTCTAAGGCGGCCTTCTCTGCCTGCATCGTGGCCGCACGGTCTTCAGCGGCTTTCGCCCTCGCCTCAAAGGATGTGCGCTCCGTTGATCGACCGGTCTCGCTGTCTGCCGCCGCAAGGCGGGCCACGGCCAGCTGCGCCTCCAGCCGGGTCTTCTCCGCGCAGAGTACCTCAAAGGCCCGTGCCTTGTCCTCAGAGCGACCGACGAGCTCCTGAACCACATGTGGGTCGTACGACTAGGAACAAAGGGAAAACAAGCATATGAATGGAAGAGGAAGGAAGAGGACTCACCATCGAGGCGGGGACCAGGTCTTTGATCGCCCGCTCCGACTGGCACCGCGCCATCTCGATCTGACGCGGGCCGCGCTCCAGGCGGCGGCGGGCCGCCAGCTCAGCGTCGCTGTCGAGGTCCGGGCCCACTGAGGCCTGAACCGGCGACACGAACACTAGCCAGAGTGGCGAGATCTCCGTCTCCTCCTCCTCCTCTGCCGCCGAGGTGGTCGGCCTCTGCTCCCTTGAGCTCTCCCCGACCTCCACGATCGGGGGTGGCATCTGCTCGCCCACCATCCTGTCGGGAGAGACGGCCGGTGAAGGCGACGCCGGGATGACGATTACCTCCGCAGGGGCGACGTCCGATGTGGCGACCAACGAAATGGGGACGATCCCCTCGGTCACCACGATCGCCGCCGTGGCGGGGACATCCTCGGAGGCGCGGTCGCCCGCCTCCACCACCTCAACAGCATTTCCCGATCCCCCCACCGACTCGAGGGCTCGGGTCACTGTCTCTACCTCCACCGTGATGCTCCCTGCTCCCCTCAGCGACTCGGGGGCTGGGGGCACGAAGCCCGCGGCGGCAGCTGGCATCCCTACCGGCAACTCGGGGGCTGGCCGCTCGGCGTCTGCATTATTGCCCGCCCCCATCGATGACTCGAGGGCTGGCTGTCCATCATCCTCCACCCGCGCCTCGGGGGTGGGGATCTCTTGGTCCTGCTCTGGGGTGCCAGACAGGCACCTCGCCAACTCGGCCGCATGGGCCGAGAGCGCTTCTTCAGTGGGGGCCTCGCCCCCCAAACCTATCGTCCCCATCGACAGGTCGCTGCGAGCCGGGCTCGCAGCTCTCTGAGGGGGGACGGTCATGACCTGGGTCCCAGACCCACCCGCTTCTTCTACCGCCGCCCCCGACTGGAGGGAGGACGGCGGGTCGCTCGGCGGCGGCACGTCTCCGGCCACCTGGGCAGGGCGGCGCAACGCCTTAATAGGCGCCGGCCTCATGGTGCGGCGGTCGGGCACCCTGGACCAGGAAGAATGTCACGACGACAGGCAAAGGCATACTCGCCAGAAACGCGAAGCAGAAACTAAAGGATTGCAACTCGGAACTCACCCTTCTGCGACGCGACGGGGCCACTTGGAGCCCGTCGTGGGGTTGCGCGAGGACGTCGACCTCTTGCTCCCCGCTGTCGGAGCTGATGCCAGGGAAGAAGTTGGTCTGTCCCTGGCGACGACGATCGACGCGAGGCGTTGTTGGGTCGGCGGCGGCCCCCCGCTCTGGGCTGCTGGTGGCGGGGAGGCCGCCGGTACGCTCTGCGGCTCCCGTGATAGGCGCGCGGAGCGTGAGTGAGACCTCCGGCGCGAGGAGTGGCGGCGCAAACCATCGCGCCTCTACTCGGAGCGGCTGGAGTCGCCGCACCGCGGAGAGCTCCTGCCCCTCTCACGGCGGTCCCGCCGAGAGGCACGGCTGCTCGTTCCGGGCTGATCAGCCCGGGAGGGGGGGCGCCTGCCGGCTCGAACTAGTGCCGGCTGCAGCCGAGGCGGGCGCCGACCCACCGCGCGGCCGTGAGGACGGCGCCGTCTCCTCATCGGTCCACTCGAACGGGGATTCGTCCTTGTCCGTGTCCGCCGGCGCCGACAAGGGATCCTCCTCATTAGAGACATCCCTCTCCCCATTCCGCCGGCGTGAGGCGCGCTTGTCGTTCCTCTCCCTCTTCACGATCTCCTTCTGCTGGTGCGCTCTCCTCGCTGCCACTGCCGCTCGGCGGTCTCCCGGGAAATCGTCCGGTCCTCCTCCAGCGGAGGACGAGAGGGGAGGATGCGCACATCCTTCATCTGTGCAAGCACAAGAACGATTACCACCCGTGACGGCAAAAAACAAATCAAAAGGAAGTCAAGGGAAGGCGTACCAGCTCCACAGTGGCTGGAGAGGGGAGCATCAGCAGCATTCCCGGCGGCGGCCAGAACATCCTGGTGACCCCAGTGGCCTGGGACACCCAGCGCTGGACCTCGTCCAGCGAGGGCAGGGAGCGGGCGGTGACGGTCCCCTCGAAGGGAGCCCGGTCGTCCGTCATCTCCCAGAGGCGCAGCGCGCGGCGACGAAGCGGGACGACCCCCCGGGTGTGGTAGCTACCGATCAGGGTGATGAAGTTCACTCCGTTGTCACGGAGTCTTGTGAGGGCGGCGAGGGCGCCGTCGAGGAAACGGGGACGATCTTTCTTCTCCGGGCCGTAGCTCCACTTCGCCGGCACCCGATCGTGCCACTGGTTGGTGAATTCGGGCAGCGGATTCTCGGGGTCATTCTTGAGGTAGAACCACCCTCGGTGCCACCCACTGTTGGAGGTGGTCAAGTAGGTGGGGATGTACTCCTCCATCCTCCCCTGCTTCCCGCGGAGACCGGCGCACCCGATGGCCGCCGCGGAGTTGTGCTCCTTGACGATGACGAACTTGTAGAAGTACCGGAACAGGTCCCAGTGGGCTCCCTGCTCCAGGTACCCTTCGCACAAGGCCTCGAACGCCACCATCTGCTGGACGCCGTTCGGGTTGAGGTTTAGAAGCTCCAAGCCGCACTCCTGGAACACGGCGCGGATGAACCGTCCCGCCGGGACGGAGAAGCCTCGCTCGTGGAACAGCACGAACGAGACCACGTACCCCTCCAGGGGCTGAGGGCTGCTCTCCGGCCCAGGAACCCTGCACTCCTCCGCCGCAGTCAGCGGTGGCAGCATGCCGTCGGAGGAGAGGCGGTCGAGCTCGGACCAGGTCACCGTCGAAGACGACCAGTTCGACATCGCGTCGGCTGTGGTGGCGGCGGTGGGCGTCCCTGGCTTGCGAGAAAAGGCGGGGCGAGCTCTACGGTGTGCGCGGTGAGTGCGAAGATGAAGGCAAGAGACGGCGGCAGCGGAAAACACAAGGAAGCAGAAGGGGAAAATTGGCCGGCGCCCGCGGTATATAAACGGGGGAATGATTACATCTACCCCCGCAGTTAATGCCCGCATCGCCTTGGGCCACGTCCTCCATCCGCCGAAGTGTTGCCCCTCAAAAGGCGCGCCCCCACTACCACGCGCCGCCCACGACTGAGCCGCCACGTCACCCGACGTGGGACCATACGATCTCGCGACCGGCACGAGATCCCCGCCAGTCACCTCACGACTCGCGCCACGTGGCAAGACACCAGTCCCCGACTTGTCCAAGATTCCAACATTTAACCCCACGCACAAGTCTCTGACTTGTCCATGGGCTCGGGGGCTACTACCCGCAGGTCCGCTCACGTGTCCCCACCAGGGAAAACACAACAAAACCTCCTCGTCTCCGTGACAGTTGATCCTGGGAGCGAGTCTCCGACTCCCTCACCAGGCTCGGGGGCTACTGACGAGGCCATGGACCAGAGCCCACCAAGACCCCTGAAAAACGCAGCACGGGCCTACGTACGGCATGCTCCGGCAGCTAACACAACGAGTGTTACGCTGCCCGAGCACGTGAAGGCTCGTACGACCAGCTTCCGCCCTGGGCCAGAAGACAGGCGACCCACGGCCGCCCGTACCCTCTTCCCCGAGTACATGACGGCCCATACGACAAGTTTCCACCTCCGCTCCCGACTACTCGCTCACACGAGTAGTTTCCGTCTCACGGCCACGGCTACTCGCTCGCACGAGTAGTTTTCCGTCCCGTCGCTACGACTACTCGTTCACACGAGTAGTTTCCGTCACCGGCTCGAGCAGGCTTCGCGGAGAAGGCACAGGACGCGTGGCCCCACCGGATCGGGATCCCAAGGACCCCGCGCACGCTCCCACGTGTGACGCCACGTGTCCTCTCTACCGCAGCGGTCCGCCCGGGCCAGGCCGATTCGGTGTCAAGGGACAGATTCGTCAGACCCTGCCACGAACGGCACAGTGGCCATCGTACCGCGGACAGCGTAATGGGCGTTGGGTGACGTACGGAACGGTACACGCTACGCCCTAAGCATCGGGAGACGCGGCGTAGATCGCCTACTCACACGAGTAGTTTCCTGTCTCCGACCAGATCAAGACTTGGCCGTCAAGGCCGTAGGGACACATGCCCCGTTGGCGTCCCGTGATACCCCGGTACGCGGTCCGCCACGTGTTAGCCCTCCTGCGTGGGTCCGCCCTGACCAGATCGATCCTGTGTCAGAAGAAGACGGATCCTCCTGCCGCTCCCCAGCAGTAGCGGTACGCATCGTACCACGGAGGGCACGGAGAATGCTGTGACACCAACGCCACAGTGCAAGCCGTCACCTATCCATCGATCACCACGGTGCAGACTACTCCATTCCCACAGTATCAAGAAAAGACAAGCCCCTGATCCACTGACGGGATCAGGGCACGTACACTACCTCCTGTACCCGACTAACTACTCGGAGGGGGTACGGGGGGCCCCGGGACGGCTACTTGGGACGCACGGGATCTGGACCATCACCCAAGGTCCCATAACAGTGTTTCGCCGCTGCTGCTACCTGACAGCCCGACGCAGAGAAGGACGTCTCACACTGTAGACTAGCTCACATACTCGATGTAACCGCCCTGGGCTCCTCCCTTGCGACTATAAAAGGGAGAGATAGAGGCACTCACAAGACACGTTCGTTTCCACCCCCACACGCACTTAGCATCGATATCTCATCTCATACAACCACACACGCTCACGTACGCAGGCTTCTGCTACTTGAACCACTCGCACACCAGGGACCTGGGCTCTCCACTTTCTCCCGACCTGTTTGTACCCCTCACTACAAACTCCCGAGCATGAGGAACACTTCCTCTCAGACTGGACGTATGGTATTACTCTCCGGAGGCCCGAACCAGTATAACCTCGAGTGTCTCATGTGCTACCGTGAGGATCAGAACACGCCCTCTCATATAAATTTACTTGCCGGTGGTAACAAACCCCGACAGGGAGTTTCTTCACCAACTCAGGCCTGACAAGAGATTTCCCATGCTCGTAGTGCCATCTAGGTACGAAGTTTTTGTCCCAAGAAGGTGATTCGTGGCCGAGAACATATTCTAGTGGGAGCCCTGTTGCTTCTTGCATTTGAATGACATGCGCTACTTGTTCTGTGTCCATAAGTGCAAGAGCTCGTTCAGTTGCAGTGAGGCCGAAGGCGACGTAAGTCTGTACTCTCGACGTCGACGCTTGTGTTGCCTTCTTCGTTGAAGGCTCTTTCACCAACGTCGACGTTTGTGTTGCCTTCTTCATTGAAGGCTCTTTCGCCGACGTGGACGTTTGTGTTGCCTTCTTCGTTGAAGGCTCTTTCGTCGTCGTCGACGCTTGTGTTGCCTTCTTCTTCTTCCTATAATCCTGTGGCATCGTCGACCCTGGTACTTGGTTGATGTAACTATTTGGTGACCCTCATTGTCTCTTCTTCTTTAGGGACTTGTGTAGCGACCGGTCATAATCACTTAGTAGGGGTTTTAATATTTTCTTTTCTGCTTCCTTCTTCTCTATGAAAGCTTTGAGTTTCCACGGACGATCTTTATTCTTTTCTGCTTCCTTTTCTGCGAGCAGTATCTATTTAGCAGCCTCTTTATTCCCTTCAATCCACACCTTGAGTTGCTTATCACACTCCGCCTCATTTTTTGATGCTGTCATGTCATATGGTAGCTTCCTTTTAACAGACAGCTTTTTCCCTTTCTTCGTCGAGGGATCCGGATTTAGCACAGGCATAGACGCGGTAGATTTTGATCGGGACCGCCTCTCGGCATGCTTTGGTGAAGGCTGCTTTGGTGGTGATTGCTGATGATGGAGGTCATCGTCATCGCTCGCGGTAGGAGAATTCCCCCGTTGTGTAGACGGTGAGCTCCAATCATTCGGCGACGACCGTCCCGGTGACAGCCCGGGAGATGGTGGCTGCTGCTCGGCAACACTCTGAGGGATCGGTGACAGCCCAGGAGATAGTGGCTGCTGCTCGGCAACACTCGGAGGGATCGGTGGCGGCATGTTAGGTATTATGATGTAACATTTGGGCCACAATATGATACTGTGAAGCGCATCGTGGAGTGTCCTTTCCCCGTCACCTCCTTGGATGTCTAGCTCTATGTCATTAAACTTTGGGTCAGCAATCTCCTCCAAACCAACTGAGGCGTAGCCAGTTGGAATTTGCATGTCGTGGCTTGTACGTCCTGGGAGATGTGCTAAAGCCATTCCGTACGCCACCTATATATATGTAGAGAATGATGAAGTTATTAAATGCCTGAGACATGCATTAAAGGTTGAGATAATTGCATGTATAATCAAGTTTATACCTTCATTGTGATGTTGCCGATCGGCTTGTGCAGCTTACATGCGGTGCGCTGACAGAGTTCATCCACAGGGTACCGTTCGTTGTCCTCTACTTGAACTTCTTCTTGGTTTGCCGCCCTTTGTTCTTCGGGGGCCTCTGTGGAAGCACAGCTGCTTTTGCAAGCAGAAGGGCTAATGACGGGATCCACCGGTGCTTGGGGCAGTGCTCCGGCAGGGGTGATCTGAGCTACCGCGGCGGCCACTCGTCGTTCAATCTCTGCATTTATACGTTCTTCTTGTTCTTTAAGTCTCTGCTCCATCATTTCATGCCACTGCCCCTCTTCACGCTCCCTTCTTCTTTTACGGCTTCTGTAGGTGTCGGTGCTTCCCTTGAAAGCAAACTTCCACAGGACTACCCCGTAGCCCCTGCAACGTCCTGGGTGTTCCGGATTCCCGAGCACCAAAGTGAGCTCATCCATGTCTCTGTCAGGAACCAATCTGCCCGCTTTGATGTCTTCATTCTTTTTTATTATCTCAAGTGCCGCCTCCCGTAATGTGGGTGCGAATTCGAGGGAACCATCATCAGAGTTCAATCTTCCACCGCGGGCATAATACCAATTCTTCGATTGTTCTTCCCAGTAAAAGACCGCTGGTACGATACCTTTGTTGAGGAGGTCTTGTTCAATCTTCCGCCACTATGGTGCTGCAACCGCGTAACCACCTCGACCAAGACGATGGTTGTAATCCGTCTTCTTATTGGCACTTTTCTGAGCTCGTGTGCTCTTGTTGGCGAATTCTTCACTATTCTTGTAATCCACAAAGGACTGCCAGTGATCCTTTAACTTGGGATAATCATCAAAATTTGGAGTTCGATTCTTATTGATATAATCTCTGTGCAGCTGCTTCTTGAAACTCTACAATTGAGTTGCCATCTTCGTGAAAGTACACTGCTTCACAAGGTTTGCGTTCACGCCTGGTGGAAGTGTGAAGTGTTTTAGGATATCATCCCATAACATATTCTTAACTGAATCCGGAACCACCCATGGATTATCTTCCTTTCCCTTCCATTCTCTATATGATATGGGCACGTTGTCCCTCACAATAGCACCGCATTGGGACACAAACTTGTCCCTGACCTTCTTTGGTTCCCATGGCTGGCCAAGCTCATTGACTTCAGTGATATGAAACTTCACGTCATGATCGACGATTACTTTTGTACGGCCTCTCTTAGTCTTTTTGCTTGTCGAGATTGAAGCCTACAAGTTGCGGATTTGTTATTCACGCAGGGTTCCAGAATGATATATATACCTCGTTGTTAATGCATTTATGGATTTGTTAATGCATTATATATATACCTCGTTGGAACCTTCTGCATTAACTATGAAAAGGTCTTCATTACTATCCTCGGCGCGGGTGTCGATGTCCGTGGTGCGGGTGTCGATGTCCGCGGTTATGTTGAGGAACGCGTCCGCCTGGCTACGCTCCTCCTCGGTGAAGGTTGGGACCTCGGTATTTGGACCCCCAGCAATAAGGCTCTCCATCAGCCGCTCCTCCTCCTCATTGTTATCCATAACTAGAAATTTCTGAAAACATAAATGAATTTCTGAGCACATAAATGATTTTCTGAGCACATAAATGAATTTCTGAATACATAAATGATTTTCTGAATACATAAATGAATTTCTGAGCACATAAATGATTTTCTGAATACATAAATGAATTTCTGAATACATAAATAATTTTCTGAGCACATAAATGAGCACAAAATCTGAACACATAAATGATTTCTGAGCACATAAATGATTTCTGAGCACATAAATGAGTACAAGAAAAAATTTTAGTACAAATGAATGAAAGAAGATAATCATAACAAATGAAAACTACTTATTACCAAATCTAAAGTATACTAATATAAAAACTACATCTCTTAGCTCTTAAATCAAATTTTCTATTTTCTTAATTGTGGCATAAATTTTAAGTATAAAAAATATACACTATCCCTAGGTCTCATTTTCTAATAACTAAATTAATAAATTCTATTTTCTCTAATAATAAATAAAGCTAGCTAAAAGTAAAATTTATATAAAAACAAAAAAATCTTAGTACAAATGAATGATAGAAGATTATCATAACAAATGATAACTACTTATTACTAAATCTAAAGTATACTAAAAACCTCATCTCGTAGCTCTTAAATCAAAATTTCTATTTTCTCCTTCTCTAAATCATAAAGCGAAATTTAAACACAACAAATGAATGGAGGATGAAGAATAATACCTTAGCAACACCTTGGAGGTGAGAAAACTCCACAAATTGATGAGGAAAAATTTGGGCAGCACCTCCCTAGGTTTGAGGCGCCATGGAGAGGAGCTTGTTGCTTTGAGCTCTCGGTGAAAAATGGTCGGGCAGGGAAGAAGGGTGCGTGCTGTCGATTTTGTATAGGGGCCGCCTTTTGTCCCGGAAACCAACCGGGACAAAAGGCCTCTGAAGGCTACCCCCTAACACCCTAAACACCCAGGCCTTTAGTCCCGGGTTGGTTTACCACCCGAGACTAAAGGGTCGCCCCCCAATGACCCTGTTGTTTTTTTAAGTTTAATATATATTAAGGTCTCCAAAATTTGTGATAAAGGCTAATATTAAGGCTTAATCAATACTTTGGAGGTGAGAATCCTAATATTAAGGCTTCCAATAAATTAGTCACTGGCCTAACATCAATACTTAAGGTCTTAACAAAAAATATAAAAAAGTTCATAGATCAATACTTAATTAAGGTCTTACAAACATAAAAAGTTCATACATCAATACTTAAGGTACGGTCTTAACAAAGATAGAGAGGTGCATCAATGCACGACACATATTTCATACTTCATTCTTCTTCCTTAGATAGTCCATATAGTTAAAGTCTCCGATCTTGAAGTCGAGAACTTCATCGAAATATGCCAGAGAATGGATCAGTGCACTCTCTATCGTTTCACAATTACGGTCACATGGACTTCCATAAATTTGAAACAGTGGCGAGGAAAACTGATGTGGCCTGAAAAATGAAAGATGAGTCTGATACTTCCAATTTCTTGTTTGTATAGCATTTGAATATGTGTAAGAAAATCCCACAACATCCATCACTTGCTCTAGAATAGCATGAAAGCTCTTTGCCGCAAAGGTTTCACCAAACATATCCTACAGTTAAGAATAATGTTATTACGACGCATTAAAAATGCTGAATAAGAAGATTAAAAAAAGTTAAATGGTGCTCCATACCATGTCATGTTCATTCAGCCGACAAAGTCTCTCTGCGGTCGTGGTGACACTTTCTCCTTCCTCGAGTGACTTTATTAGAAAATAAGAGTAATCTGGCACAAAATACCCATTACTGTTTAGTTGTTGTAAGCATGCCTACATGGCGGTCCTTTCATAAGTCCTCTTAACCAGTGCAGGGGTACCCCACCCAACAATTGATACCATTTGGATGGGTTCTGAAGACAGCGAGGAGGGATTTTTTTTCTCGAACGGCTATGTCAAACGAGATTTTTAATTGTATGCAATTGTTTGGACTGACAATGGCGCATTGTGTAACAAGAGGGGTACCACCTAAATTTTCAACAACATGTGCGAGCCACTGCAAATGATTGAGAACCTGCATTGTATGAAAATAATATTATTATCCGTGTGTAGTACGTAAACATCAAATTTATACAACGAAAGAATATTACTATGTTGGGAAGAGGTCCCTGGCTTCGATCACCGGTAGGTAACTCAATCACACCATGGGTGAAGTGTATGCCTGGGTGATGAGCCAAAGGTGGCCGGTCATCAAAAATGATTTCACGACCGCCGCCACGGCGACCTCCACGGCGACCACCGCAACCAGAATAACTTGCCATAGTTATTCTGGACTACTCTGTAATATATATAAAACAATGCTTAAATAAGAGAATGCTCAAATTTATTCTATATAAAAACAAAATATATATAAGACCTATTTTCTCATTTTCTAATAAATAATCAGATAAGTGCAAGAGCTCATTCAGGTGCAGTGAGCCTGGAGGCGACGTAAGTCTGTACTATACCTTTTCTAATCACCCTGATCATTTAGGAAGAACAACCTCACCTCACCATCATATACACGCACCTCGCTCTCCCACTTATAGTTCTCTACATCGCCAAGCTACAGTCATGCATCTCCTACCTAGCTACAGCCCGACATCACCGAGCCACGTATAGCCCCAGCTCGCCGGTGATGTCGGACTGTAGCTAGCTAGGATGTAAGGCTACTGGTACAGAACGTCCAACCGACTGTATATATGGAAAAAAGAAAAAAAATAAGAGAATGCCTAAATGTATTCTAAATAAAAACAAGAAATACTTAACAAAAATGAATTAAATAGGTAGGTAGCATATTTTCGTTTGGTAATGACCATTTTTTTAATAAACTAACTTCTAATAAATTAAGCTAAATGTAAAATTAAATGCATCTCTCATCTAAAAGTTAAAATCAATTATCTCTATAGCAAAAACTATAAAATTAGATGATAAATCCCTATGTGAAACTATGCTTAAAAATATGTGAAACTAAATACAATGTTAGCTAAATCTAAAACATCTGAAAACATCATCCCTTAGCTCCTCCTACCACCTAAAAATCTAAATCCATATTTTCTCCATTTCTAACCATAAAAACGAAATTTAATCATAACAAATGAAGGAAGGATGAAGAATCAAACCTTAGCAACACTTTGGAGGAGAGAAATCTTCACAAATTGATGACGAAAAAATTAGACATCACTTCCCTAGGAGAAGAACTTAAGCTCTCGGGTGAATGTTAGCTCGGGCAGAGGAAGAAGAAGGGAGGTAGGGATATATAGGCGCACCCTTTAGTCCCGGGTGGTATTACCACCCTGGACTAAAGATGAGCCTTTAGTCTCGGGTGGTAATACCACCCGGGACAAAAACTTTAGTCTCGGGTGGTGTTACGACCCGAGACGAAAGGCTCACCCTTTAGTCTCGGGTCGTAATACCACTCGGGACTAAAGTCTGGCGCCAATAATTACGGCTCAGAGCCGTTGGACGCCAGGCCTTTAGTCTCGGGTGGTATTACCACCCGAGACTAAAGGGGGCGGCGCAAACAACCTTCCGAGGCCACGTCGCCCCAATAGCATTTGTCCTGGCTCCAAAGTTGAACCGGGACAAATGCTTGGGATCAAAGGTCGTTTTTCCACCAGTGCACGAATCGACCAAGAATCGACAAAAAAATTAAATCATACACAAGAATTGCCGCCCATACATGTGGCTACCTCCCGGGCCGCCGCTGGCCGCCGCATCGGAAGGCCGCCCGCGCCTCCAGGCCACCAGCAGCGCGTCGCCCTAGCTACCGGCTTCCGCGTGCCGCCCAAGCCGCCGGCTTCTGCGCCGGCCCGCGCTGCCCACGCCTCCAGGCCACCCGTCACGCGCAGCCCTGGCCGCCGCGCGCCGCCCAGGTCGCTGGCTTCCGCGCCGCCCGCCCAGGCCATCGGCCACCTGCGTGACGGCCTCCAGGCCACCCGCATGCCTCCGCCTGCAGGAGAGAAAGCAGAGATGAGAGGAGAAAGAGATAAGAAGAGGGAGAGAAATTAGTGGAAGGGGTAGCGTGGGGGAGGAGATAAAAGCTAGGAGAGAGACAGGGCAGACGATATGTGCTGGCCTAGGTGCATGTGGTGTGGGTAGATAGAGGCTGATTTTTCGAAGTGTTGGACTACGGCAGCCGGGGGGAGCATTAGTACCAGAGATTTTTTGCCCCAGTACTGATGTTGTTTTATTAGTACCGGGGCTAGTTCCCACCCGTACTAATGTGATCATTAGTACGGGTGGGAACTCGCCCCGGTACTAATACAAGCACATTAGTACCGGGGCTAGCTCCCACCCGGTACTAATGTGCCCTCACAGGAGCGCGGCGGGGCTCTCTTTTCCCACCATACATTAGTATCTTCTATTTATATTAGTACCGGGTACCAAAATAACTCGTACTAATGTGAAAATCTGCCTGGGACGGAAGCATGTTTCCCTAGTAGTGTGTACTAGTTCGTTGAGCATTTGTTTTGAAGTTTGTAGTAAGGAAAGGATGATTGTAAGCATAACAACCACACCAATAGCTAATATCCATCTTCATTAGTCAAAACATGCATTCTCCAGCTTTCTGTCCTCTGCTTATCAGCGACAGCAATGTCCTCTGCTTACCAGCAACAGCACCATACTTTAACGGTTTAACCAAACATGCCCATACCTGACAAATTGTTATTTTCAGCAACAATCACACCAATACAATGCAATTATGCAAGACCCCTGATTATTTGTCACTGGCCCTAGGAACCAGGCGGTGCCTAGCACCTAATCTAGTGATTCGGCAGGCTAGTCTAGCTTGGTGGGATGTTAGAGCCTAGCACCTCAGCATCTCTTAGACCCCGTTTAGTTTTTTGTGAAATTTTTTGGTGAAAGTGATGAAATTTTTGCATTGAGAAGCGTGTTCTGTGAGAAATAACACAGTCTGCAATGCGAAAAATTTTAGGAACTTTTAGGGAACTAAACAAGGCCTAGGCGCTCTAGGCCACCTTGGGCAACAGTAGAACCTGAAATTTAATTCATTCATTTGAACACTACTAACATTGAGCATAGTAGATGTAGGTGATTACTTTTGAACAAACTTGAAATACAATATGTCAATGTCACGTGGAAAATTTTCTTGACACTGTTTGGAAGTGTACTTTGTGACAATCTGCAGCAATAAGCTCTTTGTCTGTCAGGCTTGGCATGGTTCTATCTTTTTTCATGTTCAATGCTTTCTGTTATTGGTACTATTCCTTGTCTTTTTGGGAATTAATGTGCTTCATTAGTCAATCATCATCTGATCATTATGGCATGCTTACAGTTGCACCTAAAGGTTCATGGAATGAACACGAGAATCAAGCATCTATTTACCTGTCATGTTTGCAAAGCTTTTCGGGT
Organism: Cenchrus fungigraminus; assembly: GCA_036936925.1. Classification (NCBI taxonomy): domain Eukaryota; kingdom Viridiplantae; phylum Streptophyta; class Magnoliopsida; order Poales; family Poaceae; genus Cenchrus; species Cenchrus fungigraminus. The sequence goes on along the minus strand of CM072769.1, from coordinate 41,203,592 downwards.
CACTGTTCAGGTTACAGTGTGTTACCTTTCGCGTTTAGTTGGTGAAAGTTGGGTGAAATTTTTTGCATTAGACCGCGTGCGCAGAGAGAAGAAATGAACTAACACGGTCATCTAAGTGAGAATTTTGGTGAAACTTTGGAGAACTAAATAGGTGGGTAAAATCTTACTATACCTCTGCACATGTTTCATGCATCTCTGATGATCTTGCAGACTGCGGATGGAAAACGCAGGCTGGAAACCCGTGCGCGGCGTCCTTCGACTGGGGTACTGCACGGGCATCTGCAGCCCGGTGAAGAAGATGATGGAGGTGCACCGGCGATGCTGGGAAGGCCGTGGCGGAGCCGAAGGGCACGCACACTTTTGACAGCCAGGGGACGTGACATTGTGGCGGAGTCGAGAAACGTTCTTGGTATGCAATGGTCCGGTTTTTACAGATGTGCAGCAACACATGCCATCTTTTCCTGGCCAGTTGCATGTGGAAAAATGGGAGAGGGTCAAATCTGAGGACCATGAACCTCTGATGAGACCTCACTAGATGCTTGCCGTGATATTGGTAGACTTGTCCCTGAAGAAATCGTATGAGTTTTCTGTAGATCTGCTTTAATTCTTTCAGTGGAGGATCTCTTGCAAAAATAAGGAAACGGAAAGTTTCCTGTAAGATTTCTGGACTCACATGGAAACTCCAATGGAACGAACAGTGTGAGGCCTCATTGCAACGGGAGCAATGGCGGAGCTAGGGAAAAAAATAGTTGGGCGACTCCTAACGATGGACCAAACCAAAATTAAACACACACCAATTCACACATCCATATACTGCAATTACACAAATTTTATACGAAGTTTAAAAATGTAACCTCAAATTTAAAGAATAAAGAAATAAATTAGCAAGTACCAAGAACCTCTAGATCGTCTAGGGCTCGTTGGCAATTTACTCTTCAATTTTGATTCTATCAGAGCCCCAGCCCTTGATTCAACCGGAGCCAGAGCTGGAGCCGCTCTGCTCCACGGCCACTTCCATGCCCAACGCTAGCAGCGACAAGGGCAATTCCTTCCTTCTCCGTCCCTCCATGATCTGTCGTCGTGCACCGCCTGGATCCATCATTGTGCACTGCTCGGAGTCTGTAAGGAATCAGATGCTCGTAGTCTAAGAGGGGGAGGGGATGAATTAGACAACTTAAAACCTTAAGCCTAGGGTTATCACTATTTGCTCAAAACATAAATTAGAATATACTACCTAGATGTGCAACTACGGTTGTTCTAGTGTGAAACTCCCATCCCAAAATAAGTTTTGCAACCTATAGTCAATCCTAACAAGATACTACTCTAGAAAAGTAAAGGCAAGCAAAGGATTGCAAGAAAGTAATGCGGAAACGTAAAGGGGATGAGAGGAAGCAAACTCTTGAGTCTTGACACGCGATTTACTAAGCCACCCCTAGTCCACGTTGTTGAAGCACTCCACACAAGAGTATTACTTCCCGGTCACGAAGTCTCTCCCAAGAGCACTACTTGACTTGCCACTTAGGCTCGGCCATAAAGGCACTCGCCAAGCTCTCTTGGTCACCTTGATACCGTCTCCACTAAGGAGTTTCTCCACCAAGGAAGGGGGTCTCCACGTCCCCCGCACAAAGTGTCCTCGCTGCTCCACACCAAGCTGGAGGGTCGAAGACATTTACCGGAGAGCCACTTAGGCTCCAAGGCTTCCGGCGCACCTTGTACAGCTTGATCCACTCAAGAATCACCTCACAAGGTAGGCACATCTTGCACTCACTCAGCTCTAAGCTAACCTAGCACTAAGCACACACACCAAGCATGTGCAAAGCCTTTGGACGTTCACTTAAGCACTAGCATGGCATGGATATGATCTCCAATGTGTCTTGGACTCCTCTGCACTTCCACATCCTCTAGCCTAATCAAATAGGTGAGTGGAGGGGGTATAAATAGCCCAAGGCATGAAGCTAGCCGTTGGCTAATGGTTACTGAAAAGTATACCGTCGGATGAACCGACGCTTGCTTTTCAGGGCCATCAGTTCATCCGGTGCCCCCTCTATGACACATAACTGTTGCAGCCCGGTTGTCGCCATTCATCCAACGCGTAGACCGACGCACCGTTGGTTCATCCGGTGTTGAAGACTCCACGGAAAAAACCTCTATGTTAGCTTCTTTGAAGCCATCGGATGAACCGTTGCTTCCTCCGTCGGTTCATCCGGTGCTTAAACCCTCTGCGTAAATCCTCTCTGTCTTGATTCCTTGATGCAGCAGATAGACCGACGGTGCCCACCAATGGACCGTCGGTTCATCCGGTGCTTCTGACACAGTTGCATCTTCTCTGGTCAATCATCCGGTGCAACTAAAAATCCTACCATCGGTTCATCCGACGGTCCCCATTTGACTTGGTCTTCAACACAGCATACCAAATCCTCCGGCCATTGCACCGATGCTTGCTTCTAAGGTACCGTCGGTTCATCCGACGGTGTCTTTTCCCTTTTTTTCGTCTTGTTGGTTTTGTCTCAAAATATCTTCTCATTTTGACATGTAGTATTTTTGCATCCATGGGACCTAGAAATGTCTACAAGGATATGCTAGACAATATGGTTAGTCTCATTACTTGTGTTATCATGAATCACCAAAATCAACTTGAACAAATGGCATATGAGGCCATGTTCGCTACAGAGTCTTGCTGCCGTTTCTAGGGATAGGGTTTGTGTCCGACGGTTGGCATGCTGGCCTGCTACTGCGTGTGCTTCCTGTTCTGGCTAATTCAGAGATGGGAGAGTTTTGGGCGCTATGGACCTTTGAGGCTTTGGGCTCCTACCTGATGGTCCGGAGGTTAATTGGCTAACAAAGGCCCATTTTTCTTCTACTTGCGAGCCAGCAACAAGCAGCTTCCATGACGCCATCTAGAAGTGCTACTGGAGCTCAGAAATATCGCAGGAGAAGAAGGAGGGTACTCGAGCTAGCACACATCTAGCTAGGGTGGCCGCCCCACCTTGCCCCAATGTCGCTATGCCACTGAACGGGAGGTTCCATGCGCAACAACAAAAGGCTCAAGTTTAAAATGGAATATTATGAACTCTAAGAAAGTCACCATATGAAATATGTGAGCATGCAACCAAATATCCAAATTAATATACAAAAATGCATGCTTTGATTGACAAAAAAAAATAAACAGCATAAACATGATGCTATTTTTCTAGTGCACAATCAGACACAACAAACATACAAGTTGTACAACAATTTGACACAACACACCATAAAAGTTGTACCACAGAGTTACATCTCACTTAGACATGTTTGTTTAGTTCCGCAAATTTGCGTGAATGAATAGTGCATTGAGGTGTAAATTTGTGGAAAAAGTGTGTATTGGGGCGCATGTTGTGAGAGAAGATGTGACTCGATGTGATGGGTATATAGTTTGATGTGATTGATTTGCAACGTAAATTTGTGAATCTAAATAGTGCCTTAGAAAGGGTATTATGTACTTGGGCTTTAGCTGTGTTGGCTGCATATGGACCCTGTCCCTTGCGCCGACCCTAGGAAGGGTTTGAGGGGTGTGTGTTCATTAGGTAAGGGTTCTCATGATTGGATATTTCTATAAATCCTAGAGCATCTTTGCCTATATGGCTATATATATGTGATCCATGTATTCCACCCCATAATCAATAACCCTAAGCCATATTATCTCACAAAACATTGACACAAACAACATAAAAGTAACAAACATGGTAGAACACACAAAGGAATGTTGTCAAGGCCAAAAAAATTTCTACAAAAATTTGCCAAGCACACCTAGAACGCATTGTATATCCTAAATGTTTCGTCCTTTGTTGTTGTGAATAATGACATAAATCTACAAAAGCTAATTGACATAAATATAAAAAACAATCAAAATCTTGGGCTAGAACTTTGATAAGTTTGATATGTAGAATGAACTTGAGTACAGTAGCAACTAATAATATGAATTGACTAAGAATTGCAAGAAGAAAGTCCTCACCCTATGGAGGCTCTAATTGCTTTACTAACTAGACTTCTCTTTCCTAACAAATCAATTAGTCTAATATAATTCACGGTGGTGTTCATGCTCTACAGTAACCACATAAGTACTTGCTAACACTAGCCATACTGGTGGACCCAGGCATAAAATATGTCATATTGCTATAACAACTATATAACTAAGTTACTAGATAGAGTTTACAATGCATCAATTCTTATGGACCTCGCAAAGAGACAACTCTTTATAAATCGAGCTGACATGCATCTTGTTGATGTCTACTAATCTAAGGTATTCAGATAGGGTGTAAAATTCATATACATTGATGTTTTCAACATCATCTCTTTGTAAATCAGAAGGTGATGCCTGACAAATATGGGTGGGAAGATAGTTGATTGAACAAAATGTGTTAGTAGTAGTTTTGACTAGCAATTCTTGATGGGTAGGTAATGGCTTAGCTCCAGACTTACTCCACATTTGCTGAAAGTCAATGGAGCAGGTGAGGCTCCTTGTCTAGTAGAAGCCATTGTCAGCCGTGTAAGGCAACAATGCCATGAATAGAAGGGCAGTATGCTCTGTCATTGTATAATATTAGTAGTTGATAGTTCGACTCATTCTATTGTGTACTAGTTTGACTTTGAGCTCTGTAAAGAGTAGATGAGCAGGTGCGGCTTAGTTTACTTTAGTAGCACTCAACTAGTGTGTGGTGGTTCTTCTTCACCACTCTCAAGAGGAGAGTGTTTCGCTGGCTGGCAGGCAGGCTAGACTGCCCAAGGTGTAGAATGTAGGAGTTATTGGAGCTGAAGGCTTGTAGACTAATCAGAGGTAACCATAGACACTAAGGGGTTCATCAAGTGGATCAGATCAAAATAGGTTGTTGCGGCAACTAGTGTGAGTTTTTGCGTGAAACTAGTGTGTTTGTGTGTATCTTCGGTAGTGTTTGGGCCAACAAATTGGACCTGGAGGTCTAACAAATCAGTGACCTTGTGCCTTAGTCAACAAACCACTACATCGTCTCTTCGTACTTTCCCACCTTGTTGACAGCATCCTCGACAAGTTTGACTAGCTAATAGAATGACTTAGCAACAGACTTGGATATCTGAATTTGCCTTGAAACCATACCTACTAGCATAACTGCATTGCTTATACCAACAAACGCACTTGTATCATCATTGCTGGTAGTAAGACGCGAAATCAAATCTTCCTCGATGTGGATAAGCTCAGTTGCAGCCATGGTGAGCATCTCAATCTCCTCTATCTCATCTCATGACTACTGACCCATATTCATCTCACCCTTGATAAATTTGGGGCAAGATCGCATGACCAATGACCCATATTCATGTCACTCTTGATAAATTTTGGGCAAGATTCAAATTATATCGAAGCCAGAGACTTCCATCGCCATGAGCTCTGAATATGGTTGATAATGTGCATGTTGCAAGTCCATAAGAGACTATGTTGAAGGTACCATAATTGATGCTCAAGAAGAAAAGAGGTCCATAATTGAGGAAGATGACAAGACTGAGGGAAAGGTCCACAAATGGATATGCTTCGAGAGGCGGTGGTAGCGACGAGTACGATAGAAAATCAGCGGTGCTTGTGAATGTGCTTCGTGAGATGGAGGCGATAGGAAGCGAAGGCGAGAGATGGAATTCTGTGTGCTTGGTTTCGAGAACTTTTTATTTTAGCACTTTCAAAATAAATTTTAAAAGTTGGATCCCTCCAAGCTAGTGAAGCTACATGTTGTCATCGATGACAGCTGACATGGATAGATTTTAGAAACTTTACTACAAAAATATTGTTCAAACAATGTTTGCAATGTTAATGACGTCAGTAGAAAAAGCAGTGACAACATCGAATGGCGAGGCTGGCTTCACACTGACCTCATGATGGAGCTAAAATAGAACCTTTTTTTATTTTGTTTGAGGGTAAAAAGATGGATCTGACTAGCTCACCTTTTTTTGGTCTGGTGACTAAAAGCTTGATCTTGGTAGTACGCTGTAAAATTTTTTCACAATGACCCTTTATGAAAACTATTTTGACAAATAGACCCTTGGGAAAACTATTTTTGAAAATGGACCCGCAGCTCGGCATGAGGGGGGAGGGGTGTCGAGGTTTCGCTTGTCAGCGTATAACCAGAAAACACCGAGCCTTCCACGTCAGAGCCAACGTGGCTACTGCGTCGAAGCTCGGCATCGGTTCACTTAACACTGAACTTAGTCACCTAGGCGTTACTGGACCTCACGCCAAGCTACAGTAGACCAGCTTTATCTATCATGGCTCCTTCCCCTCCTCTCACCTTATCATCATGCGAGGCGGCTGACTGGCAGGCGGAGCAAGCGGCGACTGGTGGCCCAGGCGGGGCGAGCCCCAGCCACAGAGCCGCATGGCGAGGCTCAGCTGGGCAGGCGCCCACCACAACACGACAACACAGGGTGGGGCGCCACCGCGGCGCTCGGCGAGACCAGCCGTTGGCGGCCAGTTCTGGCGTGAAGCAAGGCCGGGGTCATCTGCGGCGGCCGGATCTACACCCGGCTCAGGTTGCGATGAGGACATCGCCAAGCTGCTGGACACGCACACGCCACGACCTTCTCCAAGCTGTACTTCGTCTCCAACTCAGCTATCACGTCCAGTTCGGAATCAGCCTACACCTCTGCACAGTTTCGACGATATCTCCATCATACGACGTCGGAACGAGGTGTATAAGGACTCGTTGGAAAGGGGACGATGACGCCGTCGATTTGGTTCTGGTCCTAGCTCCAGAACATTCGTGGATCATACTGTGTAACCACGAAAAGGTGCTGCGTCACCTATTTTGGGCCTACATGGCCTTGTATCGAGTCGGGCCTTCAGCCCAAGTTGTGGGCGCCCCCCCCCTCCGGCGCGCCCCCAACCCTTGGGGTGTTCATCATCTCCCCAAAATTTCGTCTCAAGACTCCAAGTGGTTTGGGAGATCCATCGATCGAAAGTTTGGGGCTGTTTCGCGGGCTGAATTTGGGGGGGGCGGTACTACCGACCCTGTGTAGGTAATACCGATAACCTGATTTTCAGCTGCCAGAGAGTCTTTATCGGTAGTACCGACCCGAGGTCGGTAGTACCGATAGTCGGAAGTACCGACCTAGTGCCGGAAGTACCGATAACCTGGTTTTTAGATGCCAGTAAGCCCATATCGGTAGTACCGACCTGTGGCCGGTAGTACCGACAATTTCTGCTGCAGTTTGCCTCGCGCTAGCTTTTTCTCTCGGTTCATTTTGTGCTTGCTTCCGTTTTGTTCCTAGACTTGTTCTAACTTGTTCCTAGGGTTAGTAGGTCTGTTGTGACTACGTGATCTTCGCAAGTGTGTGCGGGATTCTTCAGAAGTGATTTTGGGGTATAGGCCGAGTTCTTGAGAAGAATTTTTATCGGCTCCCATTCACTCCCCCCTCTCTGGTTGCCATTCCGGTCCTTCAATTGGTACCAGAGCTTGGTGCCGGATTCTTTGTGACTTTAACAAGTCTTGAATCCAAAGATGGCGTACGTAGAGCGGGGCGGTCCTCCGCACTTCGATGGGAAGAGTTACCACAAGTGGGCGGCTCGTATGATGATCTTTCTTCGTGGCAAGTTGTTGGATTTCATTGTTCTTGACAAGACTTATGTGATTCCTCCTGAGATCCATAGTCTTATGGTGACTGATTCCAACGCAAAGGCCAAGTATGAGGCGAATGCAAAAGCCGTTGATCACTTGGTCCGAAGCTTGTGTGATCCCGAGTTTGAGCGTGTTCGTCATTTGAATCTTGCTTGGCAAATTTGGGAGAAGTTGTTGGTTGCTCACGGTGGTGATAACCATGTGAAGGCTCACCTCTTTGTCTCTTACCGGATGCAATATGAGAACTTTACTCAACTTCCCGGTGAGGACATTGATGCTATGTTTCAGATATTCACCGCCATTGTGAACAACATGAAGGCCAATGTTGAGGATTTTCCTTACACCGAGCATGATCAAGCTTTGAAACTTTTGCATATTTTGGATCAAAATGTTTGGGGTGCTAAGGTTGAGGCAATCAAGGAATCCGGGCAATACTTGACCATTGAGTTGGATGATCTCTTTTCTAAGCTCAAGTCGTCCGAGGTCGATAGGAGGTTGCAATCCAAGCATGAGGGCACGACTGATTCACATAGTCTTGCTCTTGTGGGCGGATCAAAGTCCAAAGCTAACACTAACCCCTCCTTTCGACAGTTTTCCTTGTCTTCTCTCATGACCATTCCAGATGAGGAGTTCGACGTGTTGGGTGAGGATGATCTCGCCTTGCTATCAAGGAGGTTCGAGCGGTTGCATGAGAACCGGAGGAATGCAAGGCGAAGCTCGGGAACGTGCTTCAAGTGTGGCAAGCGTGGCCACTTCATCGCCGAGTGCCCTGAGGCGGAGGAGAACAAGTACAAGACGAGCGAGTACAAGGCGCATCCAAGGTGTGAAGACAAGTACTCCTCGAAGAGCAAGCACTACAGCAAGTCCAAGAGCAAGGACAAGGACAAGCGAAGGTCGAGCAAGGGCGGCGGCCACAAGAAGGACAAGGCAAGAGCCATGGTGGCCAGTGCAAGCGACGTCGACACAAGTTCAAGTGACGCGCAATCAAGCTCGAGTAGTGAAGATGAAGACGCCGGGCGGCGCAAGGGCAAGAAGAATGTGAGCCGGAACCTCAGCGGGTTGAGCTGCGTTGCACTTGAGGGCTTTTGTGGCATGGCACTTAGCTCAAGTAGCAAGAAGAGCGAGAAGGAAGACTCCGACTCCGACTCCGAGGATGAGGTAAACCGTGACCCCGACTTTTTGCTTGCTGAGATCACTAGGTTGAATGTATTGATTGATAACCGTGATAGTGTGCTTAGAGATGCTAAGAGGATGAGGAAAGATCTTAGGTCTTAACTTGAGGAAGCTAGTGAGAAAGTAGGAGAGTTAGAGTCTAAATTGCTTGAACTAAAACTTGAAAATGACTCTTTAAAACTTATTCCTACTGTTTCGGATGAAGTTGAATGCTCTGAATGTGATGCTTGGTTGAATGAGATCAAAGTGCTTAATGAGAAACATGCATCCACTATGTCTAAACTAGATGCTCTTAGGACTGAGTATGATGAGCTTAAGGCTAGACCCACTCTACTTGGTGCTTGTAAATCATGTCCTACTTTGCATGCTAAGCTTGTTGATGCTCGTTCTACCATTAGCTCTTTGGAAGCATCTTTGAAATCGTCTGTGGTGAATGCATGTTCTAGCTGTGATGATGTTAGTGTGCGTAATATTGAGCTTACTTCTCGCTTGGATGTCATATATGAGGAAAATGATTATCTGAGGAAGGTGTTGGGTTGGTTGTCTGGGCGTGAACCTCAATTGCGTATCATGATTGAGGAGTTCAAGAGAGCCGATGGTCGTGGTTTAGGTTTTGAGAAGTTGGGGGAGAAAGTGGGAGAGAACAGTGGGGAGAGTGTGTATGAGAAGTGTGTTGAGTCCACTCCCAAATTTGAGATGATTGGAGACATTCAAGTTCCACTCCCAAAAGCACCCAAGAACTCATTTACACCAAAGCCAAACCACCTCTGCAACAAGCTTGACACAACCCAAGATCCACCCAAATTTCCATCCAAGGCCAATGACTTCCATAAACCAGTGAAGTTTGTGAGTAAGAAGAGTGTGAGATCCAGTGAGAAGCCAGAGCCAAAGCCAAAACCCATCCCTTTCAAGTGTGAGTATTGTGGCAAGGAGAGTCACCTTGCGGAGTTTTGCTACAAGAGGAAGAGGGATGAGAGGCTTGCTAGGGAGCAAGCGAACCAGGACAGGTACCGCCGATCTTATGGTGTGTCTGAGCCTCGAGAGCCACTTCCACGGGGTGTGGGAAGTGTGAGGAGTGTTGGTCGGGTTGGGGCTCAGAGTGGTCGGTTTCCACAGAGAATTGGTGGTGAGCGGTTTGATCGGAGAGATGGTGGTGTGCGTGCTGGTGAGAGGTTTGGTCAGGCTCGTGGTGGTTTTGCTGGACATCCTCCTACTCGTCCTCAGTACGGGTTCAAGGGAGATGATCATAGCTTTGGGTTCCAGAGGAACTACGGACCACGTTTTCCCCCCTCGTGGTGTTCGTATTCCTCCCATGGGACATGGGAAGTCTGGTGGCAAAGGGATGATGATGTTTGCTAACCCCTCTTTTGAGCAGATGGCTCGACACTGGTTTAACTTTCTTTGTGCTAACCCCAGTGTCGAGTCGTTGGCTCATTCTCGTTCTTGTTTCTGACTACAGGCAGGAGGCTTGGAGAACATTTGGTTGATCGACTCCGGATGTTCCCGACACATGACCGGAGATAAGCGGTGGTTCTCCAGCCTCACCCCCATGAAGGAGAAGATCTACATCACGTTTGGGGACAACGGACGAGGAAAGGTGATTTCTGAGGGTGTAGTGCAAGTGTGTGACAAGGTAACTTTGAAGCGAGTTGCTCTTGTGAAGTCTTTGGGCTTCAATTTGCTTTCGGTTTCCCAGTTGCTCGATGAGGGTTTTGAAGTGCGTTTCAAGTCTGGTAAGTCTCGTTTGTTGGATTCTCGAGGTGATCTTGTCTGTATGATCATTCCCGAGGGTCAGATTTTCAGGACTGATTTCTCTCGTTCTTCTGGTCCTGCTCGTTGTTTGATGGCTGGTTCTTCGAGTGAGTTGTGGAAGTGGCATAGGAAGTTGGGTCACTTGAGCTTTGACCTTTTGTCTCGCTTGAGTAAACTAAATTTGGTCGTGGAACAGGTGGTAGGCACTTTGAGTCTGGTGGTGTTGAGTTTGCTGGACGTTCTCCACCTCGTGATCAATACGAGTTTGGGAGAGGTCGCAGCTTTGAGTCTCAGAAGGGCTGCGGACCACGCTTTTCCTTTCGTGGTACTCGTACTCCTCTAGTGAGACGGGAGTGGTTTTCCCATGGTGGTTCCGGGTTTGATAAGTTTGATAAGATGGATCGCAGTTTTGATAGGCGCGGTAGGATGGATGTTGCTAACCCTACTTTTGAGGAGATGGCTCGGCACTGGTTTGACACTTTTGGTACTAACCCCAGTGTTGAGTCAATTGCTCGCTCTCGCCCTTGGTTTTGAGTTGCAGGTGGGAGGCCCGGAGAACATTTGGTTGATTTCGGGGATGGTGGACAAGGACGGGTGAATTCTGAAGAAATGATAAAGGTAAGTGAATTTGTGACCTTCAAGTGTGTGGCCTTGGTCAAGCCACTTGGTTCGTTTCGCTCCTTGCCCTATCTCATGTATGTAAGGTGAGCTTTGTATGCTCTTTGACCTTAATGCATGAGTTTAGGGGGAGCCTGTGTGCTTAGTGTGCTCTTTACTCTATCATGTGTACTAAGGGTGAGCTTTGTATGCTCTTTGGCCCTAGTGCATGTGTTTAGGGGGAGCTTGTGAGTTTTGCGCTCCTTTGCTCTTTTGCCGGTGGTGTCGAGTCCTTTTTGCCTCCCCTCGAGGAGCCGGTCGTTTGTGAGCTTTGTGTGTGGGAGCTCCTTTGTAGCATATGTATAGCTTTCCTTTGTGCATTTCTTGCATTTGGCATGGCATATGTAACATGATGTATATGCATCTTTGTATCTTAGGTTGCTTGCATTTTGTATCATATGCATTGTTTAGGAAAGGCTTCTCCTATATACATTGTTCACCATGGAATGATATATATGTCTTTGTGAGCTAGTTTGGTAAGCTATGGTTAGTTTGGCTTAGCTCTTGATAATCTTGGTTTATATCCATGGTTGATGACTATGTTTTTGAAAAATCTCATATGTATGCTCTCTTGTGAGTAAATGCCTTTATATGATCCTGACATGTTTTTGTGGTTTGGCTATGCTTAATTTGTGGTTGGATAGCTTAATTTGATCATATGGGGCCAAAGGCTCATTTGCCATCATGAATGTTTAGCCCCCATGCTTGATCTTGTGGAGGGGCATAAGTTCCTTTTTGTCGCAAAGATATTTCATGTACCAATTTCAAATCTGAAAATGAAATGTAAATTGCTTGAAAATGTGCTCCCATGTCATATGTGCTAATTTTAATTTGCTTTGGGTGCTAAACCGTTGCATGATGCCTACCAATGAGAAGTCTCATATGTAGAAGTAGACACATGGCTCGGCGGCTTTGACATGACATGAGGTGCTTGTGGGTGTTTATGATGGTCTTATGCTTAGAATGGTTGTCCTAGCATGAAGTTTGTGTGGCTTTGACATTTTGACATGTTTTGCTCATGTTTAGGTCTTTGCTCATGAGAGGGTGATTTTTCGCAAAATTGCTCAATTCTATCTTAGCTTCGACCAATGGTTGTGAAACTTGGTGATCATGAAGTTGATGTCATTACGAAGCTATAGAGTATCTAACTTGCTCATTTGGACATGTGTAGCATCATTTGTTGAATTTTGTCTATTTGAGAAGCTCTAGGTTGCATTTTTTACATTTTTGGCTTGATTCATGCATTGTCAACAAGGGGGAGAAGTTTGAGCATGTTTTGGCTTGCTGCATGTATTTAGAAGGTTTCCAAGTGGTTTCGAGCTATTTTTGAGCTCGGGCAGTTTCCCAGGTGGCATCGGCCTGACCGGTGAGGTACACCGGTCTGACCGGTGTAGTTCCCAGGTGCTGGACGATCTTGTCCACCGGTCTGACCGGTGAGGGTGACCGGTCTGACCGGTCAGAGCAAAGCTGAAGCAGCTGCTCTGTTTTGCGAGTAGGTTTGCATGCATTTGTCCAGGGGGAGTTGCATTAGTGCAGGGGGAGCTCTTTGTGGTTTTTGAGCTTTGGTTTGATGGTTTGTGCTCCTTGCTTGAGCATGTTTTGTCTCGGATGTGTCGAGCCGTTGCCCTTGCCTAAGGGGTCCGAGACTTGTCTTCTTCAAGTGATCTTGCTCTTTACCTTTTCTTTGGCTTTCGATCGTTTGTTGGAGTTTCTTTTAGTCGTCTCTTTTCTTTTTCTTTTCTCTTGGTTACCAAAACGTGTGTGTTGTCAATGCACTCATCAAGGGGGAGATTGAGAGCCAGGTGTGGTTCGAGGACCGGTGGATGGTCGCTTCCTGGTGTGACGAGTGATTGACAACGTGGTGTGGACTGATTCTTGGCTAAGTATTGCAGGTGCAGGTTGCGGCTTGACTGGTGCAGGTGCAGGTGAAAAACAAGCGCGAAAGGTCGTTGCCGGTGAGGCCTCCAGGTGTGGAGAAGACAAGTAGGCTTGGTTCGAGGGACCCGATGGTCAGCGGGGTCAAATGCGGGCCGCATGGTGGCAAGAACGACAAGATGAAGTCATGGACGGTTTCTTGGTTGAGCCTCAAAACCAAGGTCGAGCCGGAACTACGTGGGAGCCGAGTCATGAGTGGTGATTGGCGGAGGCTACACCGAGTTCGTGGGGTTTCCGGTGGTTAACCAGAAAACCACTGGGTTCCTTGGTTGATCCACAAAGCCAAGACCGAAGAACCGAAGACGGAGGTGCAGCAGCTCCAGACCGGTGGGTACCGGTCTGACCGGTGAGGAGCACCGGTCTGACCGGTGTGCGACGACGCAGTCCGGAATCTTCGAAGCGGAGGACACGCGTCGGGATCGCAAGGCTTGCGTCGAGGCTAAGCAAGTTTGCGGTCGCTGGGCATCCGTCCGATGGTGCGAAGACAAAGATTTCCGATTTCGCCCTTGAGGGGCATGTATCCCTAGTTAGCTAGTAAGGGTATTTTAGTCTTTCGGTTGCCTCCATATAACCCAAGGGGTGAGAGGATGGCAGCCATCTCTTGGAACCCTAGTTCATTTGGTTTTCCTATTTTTCTTTCCTATTTTCCTTAGGATTTTCATAGGACTAGCTTGAGAGCTTCATGGTGAGATCTTGTGAGAGGGAAGGATGATCGGGTGGCAAGCTAGACCTTGTATGAACCTCTTTGGTATGTGTAGATGATTCGGCGTGGTTCCTCAAGGCTTGGATGTGTCTTTCCCGTTTATCTTTTTCGGTGATTTTCGGAGCCTTTTCTTGGAATTTTCGTTCATCGCTCGATTCGTCGATTTGAGGGCGTTTCTCTCCGGATTTCTTTGAGGGGATCATGGGTGAGTGCCTTGTGCCTCTTTGTGGATGATCTTGACCCCTCAAACACCGGATTTGGCCTTCGATTCGTTGATTTTCGGATGAACCCTAATTCATAGTGTTCTTGGCAAGGTTTCGCGATTCTGGGAGTTGTAGGGAGTTTGAGACCGAAATTTTTGGGGCATATCCTCTCCTTGGGGTGTTCATCATCTCCCCAAAATTTCGTCTCAAGACTCCAAGTGGTTTGGGAGATCCATCGATCGAAAGTTTGGGGCTGTTTCGCGGGCTGAATTTGGGGGGGCGGTACTACCGACCCTGTGCAGGTAATACCGATAACCTGATTTTCAGCTGCCAGAGAGTCTTTATCGGTAGTACCGACCCGAGGTCGGTACTACCGATAGTCGGAAGTACCGACCTAGTGCCGGAAGTACCGATAACCTGGTTTTTAGGTGCCAGTAAGCCCATATCGGTAGTACCGACCTGTGGCCGGTAGTACCGACAATTTCTGCTGCAGTTTGCCTCGCGCTAGCTTTTTCTCTCGGTTCCTTTTGTGCTTGCTTCCGCTTGTTTCTAGGCTTGTTCTAACTTGTTCCTAGGGTCAGTAGGTCCGTTGTGACTACGTGATCTTCGCAAGTGTGTGCGGGATTCTTCGGAAGTGATTTTGGGGTATAGGCCGAGTTCTTGAGAAGAATTTTTATCGCCTCCCATTCACTCCTCCCTCTCTAGTCGCCATTCCGGTCCTTCAGATACAAGGCCATGTTGGCCCAAAATAGGTGACGCAACACCTTTTCGTGGTCACACAGTATGATCCACGAACGTTCTGGAGCTAGGACCAGAACCAAATCGACGGCGTCGTCGTCCCCTTTCCAACGAGTCCTTATACACCTCGTTCCGACGTCGTATGATGGAGATATCGCCGAAACTGTGCAGAGGTGTAGGTTGATTCCGAACTGGACGTGACAGCTGAGTTGGAGACGAAGTACAGGTTGGAGAAGGTCGTGGCGTGTGCGTGTCCAGCAGCTTGGCGATGTCCTCATCACGCTAAGTAGTGAAACCTCGACGTGAGTGGAAGCAACACCGAGGGAGAGGGTCCATTTTTGCAAATAGTTTCGTCGAGGGTCCAAATGTAAAAATAGTTTTCGTAAAAGACTATTTTGAAAAAATTTTACATAGTACGCCTGTGAAAGGATTTATCTCACGGTCTATTCTGAAGGGATTGGATTTTCCAACTTGCGTTGTGTTTAGGATGCCACATTATGTGATTTGTGATGTTAAAAATTGGTGAATCCGGATGTTGCAAAATATGATTAAGTGTTTGTGCATCTGCACACTACTCCTTCCATCCCAATATTTGATTTACTTTTTCAAATAGATACATAGTTTTTTGCTACGTATCAGTTATACATATGTAGGTCCATAGTAAGAACCATCGAAACAAATAAAATTCAGTTTGCGACCCAATTCAATATAATGACTGATTCGGTATAAGAACCAATTCAATATCAACCTCTCCAATAACGACACCCAAACACAACCAAATTTTTTTTGCACAAGTATACTGTGATGTTGAGAAAAATTTTCATTTATTTAACATTCCTTCCGTTCTTAAATATATGACGTTTAATGCAAGAAAACTAGTTCAAAATTAACTAAATTTCCTGTTCTAAACACCATATATTTAAGGACGAAGGTACTATATATACAGACAAAATTATAGATAGTATATTAGTGTATTTCTTTTTTACGAGATACATGTGCGGTCACATTGATATACATGAACGGCAGAAAATACTACCTCCTACGCTGTTGGTTAGTTCATTTTTAGCTAACTGACGTTATATGTTAAAGGAATGCTAAAAAAATGTTATTATATACTAAAGGGTGGAGGGAGTATGAAAATACATGTATATGAAAAAAATGCATTATTACATTATACGATTACATGGATACCTGTCGTGAGACGTGTACTCACATACGTGGCACTAGGAGTTGTCCACCACGGCACCACCGAGCGCAAAGAACCCCGGGCAAGCGCAGCTCTGCAGAGGCCAGGGGCGGCACGAATCGCCGTCGCCTCCGTCACCCGCCTCCTTCTCCAAGCAAACGGAACTGAAAAAGGCCCAGCCCCGACGCCGCCACCCGGTCTCTCCATCCGCCGCTCGCCTCCCTCTCCTCCTCCCGGCGCCTCCTCGTCACCCTCCGCTCCCTCCCCGTCTCCTTCCCCGCTACATGGGAGCGCGGGCTCCCTAGGGTGCCCCCGCCGCCGCCGCCATGTTCGAGGGGGTGGTGAGCCAGGTGCTCGCCGGCCTCCTCGGCCGCTACGTCAAGGGCATCCAGAAGGAGCAGCTTAAGATCGGCTTCTGGAACGGTCAGTCCCTGCCTCCCTGACCCCCTCCCCTGCTCTCTAGCGCTCGCTTCGCCCAATCACGGCGGTTGCCTCAACCCCGGAAAACGATGTAATTCGTGCCTGTCCTGCTGCCCCGCGGCATTTGTTCTCGAATTCCGTGATTGCGTTTTGGTGTCCCACTCGTTCGAGCTTTCATCACAGTGTAGTAGTTCTCCTGCCTGATCAGTGTCCGGTTTGATCGGACTGTGGGGTTTATGTACAGGCTGCGCATTGTTCAGTGTTACAGTTATTTTAGTAAGACATGGGTTGCTAAGTAATTTTTCCTAGTGTTATACTTAATGGCTTTGGCTCGTGACAGTGCTGTGTGTGTGATTGTGTTTTTGATGATGACCCTGTGTGCTGCAGAGGAAATACTGCTGGAAAATGTAGAGCTGATTCTGGAGGCATTTGACTACCTGCAGCTGCCATTCGCGCTGAAGAATGGTATTGATTTCTTGATGCAATTGCAGTGTCCTCCTGTACGTTAACCGTGGCATATAGTTCTAAAATTTTACTTCTATTCTACTGCTTTACAGGACGAATTGGGAAGCTAAGCATCAGGATTCCATGGAAAAAGCTTGGATGGGACCCTATTATTATTGTCATAGAAGATGTCTTTGTTTGTGCATGCCCGCGGGAGGACTCTGAGGCATGTCATTGAGTTTTGGACATAGTACACTGCTCAATTTTCACGTCACATATGTTTCCACCATTTTGACCAATAAATTCTTTGTTTCTTTATCAGTGGAGCTCAGATTCTCTGGATAAAAGAGAACTAGCTGGAAAGTTGGCTAAACTTAATGCCATTGAGCTTGCTAAATTTTCCAGAAGAGTTACAGGTCCGCCTTCATACCCATGTTCCGTCCGCCTTCATACCCTTGTTCCTTTTAGGGTGTTTGATTGAATTTGTTTGATAGAGGGTTGGGATTGGGATAATGATATGTCAATGGGGTAGTTTTAACCCTCAATTGAGAAAGATGAAGGGTTACTCGCATATCCTGATCCCTTATGCCATCTATGTATCCCCAAATTAAAATACCCTTCTGTTGGTTTAGTTTTATATTTTTGATAATTTATTTACTTCAGTTGCGTATTTCTACCGCTTTAGTTTTTGGATTGTCACATTTTTGTTTATTTTTCTACTGCATGCCCTTTCTATTCTATTGAATATAAAATTTCACTGAACTGGTAACATAGAGAAGACCTCACAATTTTTGTCATATATACTAAGTATGTGTTAAGTCTATAATATGTGTTTATCAAGGAACCTCAAAAAAATATTTGAAGATTTCTAATAATAAACTCTTTGCAATCACTTGCTAACATATTTCTTGTACTTTAATTTATCCAAATTTAACGTAGTTGCTGTAAAGCTCATGTGTCTTCTGAAGAGTTATGCAATTTACACTATTCATGGCCTTCCTATTCTTTTGACCTCCAGATAACCAAACGGGGCAGTCATTTTTATCATACATATCAGCAAAGGTATTAAACTTATTATCAAACATCCGTATTTTTGAAGGCTGTGCAACTCAGGTTATTTTATTGGTTTTGTTTGACTCCTGATGGGTGATGGCAGATACTGGACAATATCCAAGTTTCTATGCGAAATTTTCATATCGTATACATGGATACTCAGAATGATCAAGTACGTCTGTTTGTATTCTGTTATTCAGTGTTGTGTGTGGTTTTGTTTCAGTTGACATCTAAGTTTGGTTTCCCATGAAGATGAGGAGATACCCAAATTCTTTTTTTGTATGGTATCACAATGACTGCTGAATTTAATTTATAATCTTAACCTGTTAGGGGCCCTTTTGAAAGGAAAAAAAAAATGTAGCCCTTAGTCTCCATGGGACCCTCTGAAATTGTAATTTGGTTGCTTGAAATAGATATCCAAATAACATCTGATGGTCATTTCCTTCTGCCAGCAACCTAGTTTCAGTGTACTTCACCCACTTTTGTTCTTACATCTACCGTTCTACTCTGACATCTTTCTATTTTTCTTGGTGAAATGTCAATAGGGGAACTTTGTATTTGGTTTGGAATTCTCCAGTCTCTCAATACAAACAGATACTCAGAAGCAAAGTTTTACCATGTGAGTTCATCCAATCATTGCATTCCTTTGTTCTAGAAAAAAGCTATAGTTTGACACAAAAGCTTCCACTATGCTAGTTAAGTTCTATTCCATATACAACTTTTTCATCACAGAAGATTAGGATTAGAGGAGATATGTTCTGTTTAGAAAATATATAATTTTGGAACAGATGTGCTCATTCGGTTCTCAGATGCAGTTACTAAGAAATGATGGAAATAATGCCTGCAATTTTGTAGAAATACGTCAGTGTTGCATCGTATTAGGAATAGTGCCAGCTTAAGTGCTTAACATGGAAGCATATACTGTAGAAACTACCATTACACATTAATGCCTCAACTCTGGAAGGAGCCCAACCCTACAAGTGGATAGTTTGCCTTTTTACTTTAAAGTTCTGTCTTTGGAGTTTCCTGTGGTGCTTTAGTTTTGCTTAATGGAGCACAACCTGATTTTATTTGTGGATATAACGCTCATTTTTCTGGTAAAAACTGTTAGGAAGGTTTTATGCTGTTGTTAAAATTTTCTCACATATTTTCAAGGACATTATAATAGTTATGGAATGTGAACAAAGTATGGAAACATTGTTGCCATATACTTTGTAAGCTCACAGACATGGTATTCCATGCAATTTAATTAAAAAAACTATATCTATAATTTGTATACAGTACATTAATGTTCATCTTTCTGTTCAGGTCATTGATGGCTATGTCTAGACAAGATGAAGTAAATAAGATGATAGAGGTATCAGATGTTGGAATTTACTGTCATCAGTTAGAAGAACAGCAGGACCTATGCAATGTTGGTGCTCTTGGAAATGGCCACTCAAGGGATGATTACCTTGTAAATCCATTTTCTGTGACTGTATCTGTCCTTGTAAGTGCATTGTTCCCTCAACATGTTTCCATCAATGTTGATACTGTCATCAGTATTCTTTTTCCAGAAGGCTTGCAGAGCTTTCTGAATACTTTCATATTTACTTATTTACCTTTTTTTAATGTGATCAGCCTGATCTAATGCAATCATGTCTTTGCAGGCTAACAAAGCTGCAAAGCTTGATGGTGCCCCTCAGTATGACATGACTGTAGAGCTAACTGCATTGGTTTGTTTTTTAATTTTTTTTCTATACCTAGCCATATAATTTTACATGTAGCACAGAGTATCATCTGTGATGATCTTGAGGATTGATCTAAGCACCTGCTTATATTTCCATCTTGTCTCTAGGCCCTATCAGTTGATGAGATCCAGCTCCAGAAAATCTTAAATCTCTCTGATTATTTCACTATCTGTGATTTGCGAACAAAGTAAGTTATTCTAATTTATGACTAAAAACTCCTATCTTGTTATCCTATTAATAAACCATTACCATTCATTTTGTTTTATGGAAACCAAGGGCTTATTTTGTTTTTCCGCAAAAGATCTTATGTCTGGATTAAATTCATTGCCTGTTCACTTGCCTCTACCTTCAAATATACAAGGTTGTGATACCTGATAACTGCTGCAATATATAGCCAGTAAATGGGCTATGGAATTTTCAAAAGATCATCTCTCCCGCAACAATACTTTTACAATGGGATTAATGTCTTTAAATATATGGAACTTATTTGGTTTACTGATTTGTTGAATGTGAACAATGGATGCCAGATTTTGACTTACCTATAAATATCTGATGCAGCAAGCTGAGTCTTAACAATATTCCTGTAACTACCACAGATATGGTCGTTACCGTCCATCTCAAAGCTCTTTGTCTAAGAGACACAAAGGTTGGCAGAGAATGTGGTGGCAGTATGCACAGAATTCAGTATTAGCAGATGTTCGCAAAAGACTGAAGAAAACTTCATGGCGTTATTTTAAGCAGCGACTGTAAGTTCGTCTTTTCTTGTTCAATTTTATTGCGACAGAATTACTATATCAGTTGAATGGTACAATACGGGCACAGTGAATTTGAAGTTTCTTGAAAGCTGTTATTTATGGCCATAAAGAACCTCATGGTTTGATGCTCTTCTTTTGTGTCATGGTTAGGTTGTCAATCACAGCAAATGTATTAAAAGGTTTCATGAATATTTTCAAGTTTCTCTTTTCTGTTAGCAAAGCTTCAGGGAGCTTAGACCAAAATAAAGCATAGAACCTATCTGCTGACAGATAGGAATATTTTAAAAAAAATCTATTGTGGATGATACCTGAAATTGATGGTCTGGTTTCCTGTTGTAATCCTAGAAACATCACTCTTGATTTGGGTCCATCAGCAGAAGGCAGTACCTTAAAAATAGGCACATGGATTTCAATTGTGAGAACACCTTTTACGTTTATGATTCATTTTTTCACTTGTCTGCCTCATTTTGGTCCTGTTGCTCTTTGCTGTTTGGTGATCTTACTAACACTTGCATCTTTTGCTTACACGGCATTGTTTTAATATACCATTTTCTTTTCTTTTGTTTGGATTTGGATCAAAACTTCCAGTACATTTAAATATGGTGTCTTTTCTATATGTTTGGCAGCAATTACCGCCTAGGATACGTCAAATTGTACCAAATGAAATTGGAACTTCTGCAAAAAGGACAGGTATTAATTTCTTCATGATTTTTTTTTCATGATTCTGAAGTACAATAAACAATTATTAGTGCAAATGGACAATGATCAAGACTGGGGGCTGTAACTTTGTTTGGCAAAAAAGGGTAGCTGTAACTTTGCTTACTGATTCCAACCTTTTAAAGTTTACACATAAATCCTATGCATGTGATCCTAGAGGCATTTGGGGCACTGTTGGCAAAAAGACGCTGATTCTCACATTGAGCTCACCGTACCTATATTTGGAATTTGGTCACACTGGCTATATAACCCCTTCTTGGGTTACTGACTTTTCATCATACTGTATATTGTTTCCCTCTTCCAATAAACAATATTTATTGATGAATTTTCTCTCTAGAGAAATTTCTGAATTGAACTTTAGATTTTATTATATCAGGAGATTGTTCCTTATGTGTATACATATGATTTCTACATGTCATGTTTTTCATGAATTTACTTTGTTTTATGTTTGCTTTTTTCAGATTGTTAGTAAGGACATTCTACAAGAGCTGGAAAATATGGACAAAGAATGTGATATAGATGACATACTTAACTACAGAACAATTGCAGAGCAACAACTGCAGGTAGTTGATGCATCTATTAGAAGAATGTGCGGGTGATTGTGAATTATTTTTGTTCATTTTAGCCACTAGGGTTGAAAACGTGACCTAACCATTTTGACCACTGTGATTGAATTTGTATTCATCTGCATTTCATATATAACATCCATGATTCATGGTTGGTACACCAATTAGGCTGGGAAGTACTTGTTGAAGATGTTTTGATGCTGTTTGAACTATTGTGAGCCTTGGAACCTTAGCATTTATTGGCTCTCCAAGGATTACACATAGTGGGTTGTAGTTTCCTGTTGGTACATATCTGTATGTGCATCATATCTGAAGTGTCGTAGTAACTCAGGTGTGACTTTGACACCAAAAATGCTGTTCAGGTCTTTCTGTTCATGAATCGTTTGGCCCATCAAATACCAGATGCTGGAAAAAAGAAACTGTTTGAAGGCAATTGCTGTTACCTGCTGAAAACCCTGATTGAAGGCACTTCCTGTGAAGGACTGCCAAATTGGATGTCATGTATATGTTCTTTAAAGTGGGACTGAACCAGGGGTATTATAATATTTTTTTTGGGTGGAAAGTAACTTTGATACATTTATGCATTATGTTTGTCTAGTGCATGCAGTATTGGAAGGTATATATACTTTAGTTGCTCATTCTTTGCATTTTTCCTATATGCTTGTTTATAAATGTATTTCCTTGTTTTTCAGTGTTTTCTATGGTAACACTTCACTGATAATTGGCAGGAATCATTGGTGAAATCTACCCAAGATACTGCTAGTCCAGGAAGTCCTCGAACTGATGAACAGTCGGCAGGGGCAAGCCGGGGATGGCTAAACTGGCTTTCTCTTGGAATGCTTGGTGCTGGTGGAACAGCTGACAGTAGCTCATTTGCTGGTGTTATTTCTGAAGACATTATTAAGGTTATACTTTATAGCTCTTGACTTATTCTGCTTATGTGGTTAATTCTTTTTTTTCCTCGAACGTGGTTAACCAGTTTTATGCAGTAAGTTTTCAGGAACAGGCAGTTCTGAGATCTTTATTTTCTGTTTCAGGATATATATGAGGGAACAGAATTTCATCCCGTTTCTTCTGCTGAAAATGATTTGACAAAAGAAAACTACTATTCTTTGTTTGTTAGACTATCTGTTTCTCAGATAGTCACAACTGTCGCCTCCAGGCAAGTGTTGCAATTCTTGTCTTTTATGGCCCTTCCATATAACTAGTAAAGTTAGCTACTCAGAAAGTTTGACAACCCTAGTAAGCAAAATGCACCCAGGGTCCTTAAAACTTCTCTTGGATTCTCATGTAGGTCCATAAACTCTCAAAGTGAGCATCTGGGTCCTTTAAAGCTTTTCAAGTTGTCCACTCTATGTCTTATGGACCCAGATGCTCACTTGAGAGTTCATGGACCCGGGTGCACTTTACTCCTGTTCTATCATGGCTATAAAGATTTTATCTCCGCTTAGGGCGTGTTTGGCTCCACACCAGACTCTGCCATTACACAAGAGAGGCAGACCTAGAGAAAACCTGGTGCTGCTTGGTTGCTTCTTTGCTTTTGGCACACCACACGATACACCGTTGTTTGCGGTGTGTTTCTCACCTCAACTATGGCCCTGCAGTGCGGCAGGGTGCGGCCGGCAACCAAACACGTACTTAGTCTTTAGAGTTCTAACAACTCACAAGGGAGAAGATTACATCAACTTAAAAGATGTGTCATGGTGGCAATTAATTTTAAGTATTTTATTCTGAATGTTCACAAATACTAGCAGTTTTGTGGGGACACTGAAGTGTTAGGTTATTTTGTATGAAAAACTGCCATCAGAAAGCCATGTTTGGTTATTTTGTAAGAGTTGAACAGGATGATCCTTATCCTAAGCTTGCCCAAAAAGCCTCGAATCCCGAGCAAGTAATGGTAAAAATGCATTGTACTTTGGTGAAGATTTCTTTTGCTGCATGCAGTGGCGTAGCCAGGAAAAAAATTCAGCTGGGGTGAACTTCTAATAAACGACTCAGCTTGGCTCATTTAAAGATGGAGCCGAGCCAAACCTATAAACGAGCTGAGTTTAGTGGCGGAGCCAGAAAAAATTAGCTGGAGCGACTTTTTAAAGGTAAAACTAAAAAATTGGATGAACAATACAAACAAATTTAGTTCTTGCGCCATATACATTGCAAAATACAAAGTAAACGATGAGAAATGCTGATCCAGCTATAACTACATAAAGGAAAAGATGAATAAAAGAAATAGAAATAGTAATAGAAAAGAAAAAGGAAAAATGAGCTACCGTCATTGGGTCAACACGGGTAGGGCCGGGATGGGGAGCTGCGGCGGCAGCGCAAGGGAATTGGAGGAAGAGCATTCACTCGGTCCAGGTAGTGCTGATATATTTTTTTTATAACAGCTAGCGCTGCTGTTTTCTGTGGTCTAGAAGACGATGTCTGGTCTGGGCTTTTCACGTGCGATCAAACTAGTCCTGCTGGCTGATGGGGTTGGGCGCATGCCTACTTGCAGCTCAGTTTTAGGAACACTTACGAAGGGGACGGCGACATGCAGAAATTCGACAGGAGCATAAAAGAGATTCTAGATGACCACGCTGTCACGCCGGTAGCTGGGGCGGCTATGGCTGCATGAATGATTTAGCTTAGAGGGATGACAGCCCCTTTGTTATCGACTAACTTTTCTGTGCATTGGTGGTCCAGGCGGTTCGGCGTGAAGCTTGTAGATGCAGTGTTTGCTGGGCTTGGTATGGAATGTAAAAAATGGGATGATTCAGCAACTGTTCTTGCCTGGCTTGATTCTCTTCAAGTTATCAACCCGTCAAATGATATGAAAATCTTAATGGCCGAAAAGGTACAATGTGGTTTAATCCTCAATCTCTTTTGTTCCATTTTGTGGGGTGCTTATTTCTTAAATTGGTACATATTTTAGTGTAGCACTGCTGATGGTCTCGGGGCACCTGTTATCAGTATCCAAGTTGACTTTCCCAAATCAAACCAAGGATCAGAAGCTTCAACAAGAGTACTTATGTTCATTTCTGTACAGTTGGAAATAAAGTTATTGGCTTATTGCACATTGCTGATATTAGATATGTTGTCACGTTCCATTTCAGGTTGTTGTCCAGGAATTCAGTGCCATCTACGAGCCAGAATTTTTGTTTAATGTCCTACACATCTACGATATTTTTTCCTCTTTCCAGTTTCAGCATGATAGGGTAAATCTTGTTGTACGATCCATATTCTATTGTAATATATTTTATAGCTTCTTGCTTTGTTACTGTTACTGAGTTCTTATTTATAAGTTTATTAAACATAGCTAACACTGGTAATGAAGAAAGAGGTGGGTACAATAGCCAAAATACAATTAGTTTTCCAAGTGAGATTTTTTGAGAATGTTTGGTACATAGAAGTTAGAATGTTTGCTGTTGTAACTCTGGTCCCCTCTCTAGAATTTTTTTTTGTTCATTAATGCAAAGTCACCTGACATTAGCTCATTTTTTTCATTTCTTTATTGGTCCCTCAAAGTGTTTAATTATAGTGATACTGTATTGGTGGTAGAGAGACATTGGATTTTTCATGCAATTCTCTCTGTAAGCAATGTTATGCATGGCTATTCTGATTTATGCAGGTGCTTTCCTCTCTAAATCGGTTTGATAATTTGGGAGCACGACTTGTCTCAAAACTAAAGTATCAACTCATCCCCCATTCTTTTCTGTTCATACTGTATAGTATGATTGTATAATTTGTGTGACATTTTTTGAACATAACTCAAGGTACATGTCTTCTAACTGTAAAAAGCTTATTTGGGATTTGAGGATTCACCACTTCACCATTAGGCTACCGTCACAGAATTTTGAAAGGAAAGAACTTACCATGGTATGTGCTATGCTAAATAACATTTGTCTTATATAGTGCTCAATGGGCATGTTAATACCTTGATATTTATGTGAGCATAATTGAGTACATATTAAGTTCCCAAATTAATATTGGGATTGATGGCTACCAGTTTACCCTGAACCCAACCAGAATTTGAGAAGCTGGCCTTGTTTAATTTATTTCAAGTTTGAAATTTAAATTTGACATTTCATATGTTTATAAATATAGACATGGAAGTAAATTGGAATATGCCACCCTTTTGAAGGCCCCATTTGCTTGTGCTGTTGTTTCAAAACATGAGGCTCCTACAAAATCAAAAGATGCACTTGTCAGAAGAAAAGATCATTTTAATGGGTCTTAACTTAATTATCACCATCTTCATTTGTAGCTTCCATAGCTACTTTTTCTTCTTTTTTAACAATTATTGTAACTGCAGGTTGTTGAGGCTGGAGATGTATTCATTCAGTCCAATGATAATGCTGAGGATGTTTCTCAGACACAAGAAAGCAATTCCTTTCTTGATCACATATCAAAAAGTCTTCCTATTTATTTTTCTGATGATATGCTACTTGGTATCCAGTTGGATGAGCTTTATAACCACTTTGAGGTTGGCCTTACTGGGTTTCAGGTCAGACATGGTGCATAATTTGTTGTTCTGGTTTTTTTGTTTATTCATTGAATATCTCTATGAAACAACAATAAATGATTGTTTGCAGGTGAAGGTATTGCTGCCTGACAGACATAATGTTTCCTCCACACTGATTAAACTTGATGCTTCCATCGCACTTCGATTATGTGTATTCCTAGACGAACCAATGCTAAAACAATTGGAGGTGAGTTTTTTTATGGAACGGTGACCATTTTGTCTTAAATGATCTGTTTTCTGGTGTAAAGTACAAGTGGATTCTGAAGTTGGTTTAACATGGTTTGTGCAATGTGTTTGCTTACACATTCTCTGTTGATGTAAGTTTTTGTAAGTAGATTTTTTTCTAAACTATTATTTTGGCAGGTTGGCTTTATTGTGCCATTCATTGATATATACCTCTCTCAGACAATGTACAGTGCTATTGTTAATTTGCCTAGAGTGAAAGGAAGTAACCTTGTCAGGAACAGTACATTTGACAATGCCAAGAAACATGGACACAAAAAATTAGCCGTAAATATGTCTGTCTCTCTCAAGCTAGCTAAGTTGGGTTTGCAGATTGACCTTGATGGTAATTATGATGAAAATTCAGGTATCATGGTTGGCATTGAAGACATAGATATCAGGTTAATAATTGGCACTAATCTTGCAATCTTGAATTTGTTTTTACTATTTTCTTGTTTTTTATGTGTGGTTTTTGTAATTTGTAGGTATGCTGTCTGTGAATTGTCAGACCTTTCTCTCGTCATGAAGACGATCAATATTACTTCCAATAGGCCATCAGCTTCACATGTGCTATGTTTATCAGGAAACTTAACACAATGCCCTGAAAATTCTGTTGAAGCTTGCTTGAATCTGCATTACAGAACTCACATGTATGATGATCAAATGCATCATGTGTACCAGCTAAATATACGTGATGTTGATCTGCATGTTAATCCATCTGTTATTGGCCAAATACGGATGTTTTTTAAAAACCTTGATTCAGGACCTTCAGTTGGCAGTGTTATTGAATCAGCAATGATTGATCAGGGTTCCATGAAATCCGGAGCAAATAATGGCATGCTTCCCAAGTTTTCCTCGTCAAATTTATGTGGTGCAGATGGCACACTATTCGCAGGGGTTTCTGTTGACCACTTTCCCTTTGTCGATACAGATTACACAAATGAATATAGTTTTGGATGCTTAGGAACTCAAGATGTTCAAGTACAAGAAAGTTCATATTCAAAGAATGAGCAGTGCCATGATTCTTCAGGTTTGAATGGCTATCATGCATCCGATCTTGCGAGAAATTCACTGTCAACTCAGCATTCAAATTGTTCATCTACCTCATCAAATAACCACAAGAATAGCAGCAGAACTGTTCTGGACCTATCTCTTGTTTCAGTTAGAGTACATTTCCCGGAATCCTGTGGTACTTTAGCAACAATTACCATTCCTGAATCTATAGCAACCCTCACTTTTTATGACGCAAGTTCATGGGACCTACTATTGTCTGCAAACAATTTGACTCTTGCTTCACCATGGACTCCACCAAATATCCATGAGCTACTCTGGGGCACGTCTTTGCATCATAATGCTAGCGTGCTCAATGTCCGAGTTAAAAAAGACTTACCTGCACTGACAACCGAAGTTTGTGTTGGAATTCAAAATGTTTGCTGTGTATTACCATCAAAGTTACTGGCTATGTTTGTTGGATTCTTTTTGTTGGATGACTGGAATCCTATAGCAGAACAGGAACACCCTTTGGCAGGTAACAATCTTGAGTGCGTGAGTGAATCACATGATTGCATAACATACAAATTTGAGATCTGTGATTGTGTCGTAATTTTTCCTGTGGAAGAGCAAGATTTCTTTTGTCTAAAGCTGGGAGTTCCACATTTTTTCTGTGAGTTCATTGCAACCGGAAGTTCTGTAGAATTTGCAAAGCGCATTCCCAAAGAATTCTTCAGTTCGGAGTGCATAGTTTCCAGTAGAGTTGATGTCATCTGCATATATACAAGAAATGCATCCATATCACTTCTATTCGTAGGTGAACAAACAAATTTTATGTTGAGGCTTGACGAGAACATTCCTAAGAGAATCCATTCTCTTATTGAAAAGCTTGATGCTGGCATATGGATTCAGGTTCCTTGCAAAGAAATATCGTGTTCCCAGCAGCCTATTTTGCCCACCTCAATTATGAGCAAAATATCACAATGCGACTTGGTTGCTGAAGGTACCAGATCATTATTAATCTTGCTTTTTAACTTCTTGAAGTGTCTTTGTGTAATATTTGCTTTAACTTGGTCAAATCTTATACAGATCTCTACTTT
Organism: Cenchrus fungigraminus; assembly: GCA_036936925.1. Classification (NCBI taxonomy): domain Eukaryota; kingdom Viridiplantae; phylum Streptophyta; class Magnoliopsida; order Poales; family Poaceae; genus Cenchrus; species Cenchrus fungigraminus. The sequence goes on along the minus strand of CM072769.1, from coordinate 41,175,134 downwards.
ATAAATGGGATGGAGACAGTTATTGGTGTTATTGACCAGTTAATTTCAATCGGCAAAGAAAGCAAAAGGTACAATGGCAATGCCTTGCAGTTTTTAGAACAAAGAAGTTTCAATGAGGACAGCCCTGACCCTAACGAGCGTACCAATATCACCATTTCGATCAAGGATCTGAGGATTCTCTTGGGTTGTTCGAAAGATAAAGATTTGGCACTGGAGAGGATTGCCGCTGCAAACCTGGAGTTTGGTGTTTCTGCTGTACTAGTTAGTGAAAAACCAGAGTGCATGAACCTTGAGATTGTTTCTTTAGCCCTGCAGTCACCCGGTGGTTGCACTCTCATCTCCATTGTTTCTGATGGGCTTCTGTCTCCTGTTTTCATCAAGTTTACAAAGCACCATGGTGGACAAGATGAGATATTACTAAGTGTACCCCTTTTTGAGGTCTGGTTATATTTAGAGGATTGGAATATGATTGTTAATCATTTCCATTCATATGTGAAGAAAAAGGTAGACAGTTTCCCTATGGAGCATCCAGCAGCTTTGCCTCAATTTCCAGAGACGACATCATCGTCGTTTATTGCACCAGAAATTAGTTCACAAGATGATTCCAACTTAGTGGTAACATGCGAAAGTATCGCTGGTGTTGTTCATATACCTATCTGGGAGAAAGAAGAAAATCACACAAGAAATCACATGGCCGGGACTCCAGCTTCTTTTACAGTGCAAGTGAGCACTCATCATGAGGCAGATATTCAATATCGTGAACCAAAAGGTTGCAAGTTTGTCACCGTAACTTTTGAGAGTAAACATTTTGTGGTGATGTCAGGTGATAGCTGCGTGAATTTTAAATGTGACTTAGAGAGCATGAAGATAATGCTGGAAATGATTCAAGATAACAAGGGTACCTCTGTTCCATTTCTGCATATATCTAAGATCAAATCTTCTGGTTATATTCATCAGTCAGCAAAGGGTTTGGAACGTGTTTCTGTTGATCTACAAGCTGAATACATGGATGCTAGTTTTTCACACCAGATATTTAGCTTTTGGCGCAATATGGAACTCAAATTTCCTGCTGCATCATCTGCATCCTCCTTTTGTTCTGTGACATTCAAGGCAGGATTAAGGAAAGGGTCTCTTCTGCTAAATGATGGAAGGGTAAGTAGTGTTACATTGATGCTAGTTCTTAGACTTTATTAAACTAGCTGCTTATTAAATGTTGGATATGTTTGGTTCAGGTATGTGCGTCAATCTGATGCCCATCATAAGATTTTTTTTTAAAAAAAACAGATCAATTATATTGGCATCAAAAGAACACCGTGAAATGGTAACGTCAATTATGTAATGACAAAAACATTAAAAAATGGACTATAATAAAGCGTTAGAATGTTAGATGATTGGATAAATTTTAGTAGTACTATTCACAGATCAATATATAATTTAGTAAGCAGCAAGATACAGAGATGCTTTGTTGGACCACCAGACATGATCTGGCAAGGTTTATGTTTGTTTCATTATTTGGTAATGTTAGATAGGTTTGAGCATATTTCTGCAATTCGTTTAAAAAATATATTTGTATATAGTTTTGTGAACTTTTTTATACATCAAATATGTTGTGTGGCATTATGTTTCATTCAAGCTCTTATGCAAAAAAAAAAAAAAGTTTCATTCAAGCTCTAACCTTTTACTCTTTGTTGTTCTTGGTAATTTTGACAGTGGAGCAGTCATGGACCTGTAATCGAGACCTTATTGAAGAATTTAATTGTGCAGTTTAGTCAAATGAAGGATCAGACAGAAGTTTCTGCTTTTGTTGACCTTCTAGTAAATTACAACAACATTGACAAGGTAAAATAATACTCTATTCTTGCCTCTCAAATTTTGGCTATGATAGTGCTGGAATAACAACTTATATTTTTGTAGGTTATGTGGGAACCTTTCATAGAACCCTCAAGGTTTCAGCTAAATATGCTTAGAAAATGTGCTGATTGTGCGCTGGATATATCACCCAGTACTGATGTGTGTTTAAGTTCAAGCAAGCAGCTTAATCTGAATATATCAGAACCCTTAATTGAGGTATGTGAATGTGATTCTGGTATACTGTGATTTTTCTCTTGCTACGAAGCAAATGTTGTTAATACTTTTACTATCAGTAGCTGTAAGCAATAGCTTTTTTGTAGTTTAATTATTGATAAAAAAATATTTTGATTCAAGAATCAGGATAAAACATTTCCCATTTCTTTTATATCTGCTATATATCTTTTTCAAGAAAAATAAGTGGTTGGTGCAAGATTTGGGTTTTGGTGATTTTGGTCACTTGTAATAGTAGATTCCAATTCTCAAATTTATTGTTTTGAACTCTTTGCATATACAGGCTATCATCAGACTTTGCAAAATGATAACAGATTCTCTTGATCCAAGTAATGGTGGTGGTCTTCGAGAAGATCCCGGTATCTTGAGATTAAGCCATGATGATGTGCGTACCAGAAGATATGCACCGTACATTCTCTCGAATGACACATCATTGCCCTTTAGGTTCAAGGTGTACCGTGGTGCTGTTAATTCAGATGATATTGATAGTTTTTCTGTAATAGATGAAAACTCTGTGCCAGCAGGGTGTGCTGTCCCAATTTACGTCGAAGAAACTCTTGATGAATTCTTTTTTCAACACAGAGAAGCACGATCTTCTGAACATCTCATTGAGAAACGGATGAGTGCTGTATCACACTATATGATCTCCATTGAGTTTGATGGAACCTCAGGGCCTTCAAAGCCAATGTCAATGGACCTTGTGGGCATTTACTTCTTTGAAGTAAACTTCTCTTCAAGTAAAAAGCCAATTCTCGGTGAAGAAAGTTTAGGAGCATTTTCGTCTAATAGAAAGGGTAACGATGGGTTAATTGTGCCCGTGGTGCTCGATGTTTCCTTACAGAATTACAGCAAGCGTATACGAGTTTACTCGACGGTAATGACTAATGCTGTTTGAATGATCAATTAACTCTGCCATTGGATGTGTACACATATTAATGACCTCCTTTTCTAGGTAATACTGTACAATGAAACATCAATGCCCCTTGAATTGAGGTTCGATATACCATTTGGTGTATCTTCAAAGGTACATAATTTTCAACTTTGTTACTTTTTAACTCTTAGATGAGCTTACTACTAGGAAATTAAGTTGCATCTCTATGGTTAAAAAAGATTCCACCAAAAGAACCAACTGAGATTTCTTATGTAAACTTTATTCTTCAGGTAATAGGGCCCATTCCTCCAAACAAAGAGATTCCACTGCCGGTTCATTTGTCTGAAGCTGGCCAGATTAGGTGGCATCCTGTTGGGAGAACATACTTATGGAGTGAAACTCGCTCCCTATCAAGTTTGCTTTCACGTGAAAGCAGAGTTGGGTTCATGAAATCTTCTGTTTGCTATCCTGCTCACCCTAGTAAGGATCCATTTCGTTGCTGCATATCTGTTGAAGAGTACAATGTCCCTTCATCTATGAGTACCCGGAAAGGCCAGTTCTGCAGTGAACGTTTGAATGCACAACCAGTTCCTGGAAGTTCTTATCCAAGTAATACTATGCAGAGTTTGACAAGGACACATTTTATACGACATGTGAGGCTTAGTACACCACTTCTCATAAAGAACTATCTCCCTGTGTGCGTTTCTTTGACAACAGATAACAGTGGGTCTGCACGAGTTGTTTCACTAAAGGAGGTAAGGTTCTGGTGCCATGCATATATCTTACCTCAGCTCATTTGGTTTTCACTTTCAATTTGGTGATAATCATATTCGCAGGTGGGCTCTGCCTCTGTTTTTTCTGTTGATCCCTCCAACGATCTTGGAATTACAATTGGTATTGAAGATTACAGGTCCTTGGCCATAAAATTTCCCCGGGCTGAATCGTTCTCTACTGCAGCCAAGTCAAATGGCTTCAAATTCTCCACAACGGAGACAATTACTTTCTACTCGATTCTGTCAAATTGTATGGAGTTCAGACTTTCTCTTTATTTTTGAAGAATATACGCCCACTATAATAAAGCTCTGATGTCAATTTGCTCTGCAGCTCCTCTTAATGTTATGCTGGAGAAATCAATGGATGCTCGATCTGGCGCAAGAGAGTTGTATCTTTCTGTTCCATTTTTGTTGTACAATTGCACAGATCTATTGCTTACTGTCACTGAAAGTAGCTATGAGAGAAGTGGATCCACCCTTGTGATTCCTCCTAGTTTTGAGTTGGATGGACATGCAAGGCATTTGCTTGAAAAAAATGGTCTTTCTCTTGTTGATCCATCCGCACAGTAAGTGTCTTTCTGTCATTTAGAATTCAATTTCTATATCTGTTTTAACAATCTGTACAAATTTCTCTTACAGGCATGTCGTAGGCAAAACGCCTGTGTTAGATTTGATGGATGGATCTTCTTCAGTGATAAGTTGTACCAATAACAGTGAGTCTGCAAAGAAAGAATTTGACAAAGAGGTTAAAGCTTATATGTTTGCTCCTGATGGACACACTCCAGCAACTGAACTTTTGGTTAAGTTGAATGCATATCCACATAATAATGGAACTGAAACACCTCGGCGAGATTGGTCAAATCCCTTCCTCCTTGTCCCTGGAAGTGGTTCAACAAATGTTACTATTCCTCAGTCATCTACTTCTGGTGCCTTTTTAGTTGCAGCGGCATCCATACCTGTTTCAACCGAACTTTTTGGAAGGACAAGAGCTATTGCTTTCAGACCAAGGTAATTGAATGGTTTCCATTTCATCAAGTTGTGGCAACATATTTGTTTCCTATTGTCATCCTTGTCTACCACAGATTTATAAATAGTGTGAATTTTCCCTATATAAAATGTTTCAGAGCACTGTATTTGAGGAACTATTCCAGTCATTAGAAAGCAAAGCAACAAAGTAATAATTATGTTCTTTGTTCCTACTATATTTTGCAGATATGTGATATGTAATGCGTGCAGCAATGATTTGTTCTTTCGACAAAAAGGAACAAGGTTTTCTAAGCACTTGAGTTCTGGGCAACACTCTTTTCTTCACTGGTCTGATACAGCAAGGTGATTTGCATCGTTTACTACCCTGTATACCTTGGCTGTCTGGTTTGTTTGAACCTACGAACTGTTTAATACAAAAAAATGGATTTAGATGAATGCTGCAGAAATCTGGATTGAAATTTTATACAGGCCTACTTTCTCCAATGATGTGTTCATGCCACAGTTGTTTACTATATATACTGATATGGCTTTATATTTAAAAATAGTAAAGGAAAATGAATCCTATTTTTGCTTACATTTTATGAATTGAAAGTGCAATAAACCTCATTGTTATCAGGTGATGTGTGTTGTAACTCTCTTCTATTAATGCAATGATATAACACTCTCCTGCGTGCTTGAGAAAAAAAAATCAGAGTGCTATGCTCATTTTGTTCTCTTTACATCTTCCAATATTTTACTGTTTGTGCTGAACAACCTTTGTTTTCAGAGAGTTGCTGGTATCCATTCGATTTGATGGGCCTGGATGGCAATGGTCAGGAAGTTTTTTCCCTGATCACCTGGGAGATGCTCAACTGAAAATGAGGAATAGTGCCTCAGGTGTATTGTATATGGTTCGAGTTGAGGTTCAAAATGCTGATCTAGACGTACATAGCAAGAAACTTTCTGGACGAAACAATATCAATACTGGTACGGTATTGATTCTGCTTTCTGATGACAAGACTGGTTTTGTACCTTACAGGATCAACAATTTTTCGATGGAGGTAACTAGTTGTGGTTCCTAGCTTTGTTTGAAAAATGAATTATTATCATTCTTATGATTACTCTTTCAATAAATTCAGAAACTGCGGATATATCAGCAGAGATGTGAATCTATTGAAACAATTGTTTATCCCTACACATCGTGTGAATATGCTTGGGATGAGCCTTGCTATCCTCATCGCCTTACTGTTGAGGTACATAGCTTTTTATCAATTTGACTTGTCTTAAACAAATTATGCAACGTTGTTTCTCCCTCATACTATGTACAGATTCCTGGAGAACGAAGTTTGGGTACATTCAATCTGGACATTCTCAATGATGATGTTCATGTGTTGCTACCATCCACATCTGAGGTAAATAAATGTCTTCAAATTTGATTAGCATGTCTCTTCATGAGTTCTAACGGAATATATCCGAGTGTTTTATTGTCAACAAAACAACTATACCATGGAAAGTGGTATAGTGAGACTCATGGGTTGTCCTCGCTGAGGCGGACAAGCTAAAGTTGTGCTGACTCTGAGTTTTTTTATTCTTGATTCAGTTTTTTTCCTTTTGGTGACTGTTGCCTTTTATTCCTCAATGTAGTGAGTGCCCCCCCCCCCCCTGCCATTTTGAGAGAGAGAAAACACAGTGTTTCTATGTATAGGTTTAGAATGTCCATGGTACATTGTCTAGATATTTGTACTTTGTAGTACCGTGCGATTAGAATGTGTAAGTCTTTAGCTTCCAGTCCAGAAACAGTTTCTTCTTTTAGAATGCTATGAAAGAAACGGAGAAAGCTCGATTGATGCCTGTATTTATATATCTTGTCAGCTAATTTTTACATTGTTTTCCTTACCTTAATATATGTCTTATACATCTCGTTTATAAATATTTTTTACAGAAATCTGAAAGGAAATTTTGCATTTCAGTACACGCAGAAGGAGCAATTAAGGTTGGTTTCAGGCCCACTATCTACCCTAGAACTGTTTGCTCCTTTTCTTTTATCAATTTTTTTATTTGCAATCATAATATGCAGGTGCTAAGTGTTATTGATTCAAATTGTCACAATACGGAAACAAAAGAATCGAAGGAACCTAAAGTTGCTGATCAGAAACTGGAGCTTGAGATGAACTTTGCTGAAGTTATCAACATACATGTACCATTCATCGGGATATCTTTAATAAGCTCTTCTCCCCAGGTGAATTCTCTATGAGCTTTAGATGAACTTTGCCTAAGTTATCAGAATACACTTGTTAATCATCATTCATTTGAGTACGCCCTCCGTCCCAAATTGTAGGTCGTTTTGGCTTTTCTAGGTTCATAGATGTTTGTATGCACCTAAATATAGTGTGTCTAGATGCATAGAAACATCTATGAACCTAGAAAAGATAAAACGACCTGCAATTTGGAACAGAGTATATTTCATAGCCTACTATCAAAAAAAAAAAACATTGCTTACGGCTTAAGGGAAGTTTGTTTTATACTTATTTTTCTTTGGCAGGAATTGTTGTTTGCTTCTGCCAAGGAGATGACTATTGTTGCCATGCAGAGTTTAGATCAGCAGCGATTTACAGTTGAAATACAATCTATGCAAATCGATAATCAGTTCCCTGATAGCCCACACCCTGTCATGTTGTCATTCGAAGGCAGTCAAAAGGGAAAATCCATGAATTTTTTTAAGAGTAAAGATACTAAACTGAGATCAGTGAATGACAGTCTTTCCAATACCAGAGAACCTGTGCTGCGGTTTGCTGCAGCTAAATGGAGAACCAGAGATGTCTCATTTGTTTCTTACCAGTGTATAAACATAAGGTACTCCTTGGTCTTTGGTTACATATCATTATATCTGTACTTGTAGTGACACTTTTTGTTTGTTGGTTGGCAGTGTAGCACCTGTTCGCCTTGAACTTGAAGAACGACTTCTATTGAGCATGATTGAATTTTTCAGATCTGTTTCCTCTAGAATAAATCTTGGACACTTTGAGAAAAGTCTTGAGTTAAGTGTTTTAGTTGGTGCTACGGATCTGTTAAGAGAATATGAACAAATTTCAAAGCACTTATTGGACAAGCCCCTGGTGCAAGACAGTGAATTGTTGCCTTCTGTTGTTCCAGTTGGTGCTCCATGGCAACAGATACACCTATTAGCGAGAAAGCAGAAAAAGGTGTACATTGAATTGTTTCAGTTGACTCCTGTGAAGTTGACTTTCAGGTTATCTCTTCTCTAATGTTTTGTGGTCATTACTGCAGGGGAAAAAATATATATCAACTTACCGTTGACAGATGTTTTTTTATGTAGTTTTACAAGCACACCATGGCTCACTAGGAATGAATGTGGTTCAGATCCCAGCACAGGTTACAACACTACCGCAATCCAGGTAGAGACACGTCCCTTAACAGATTGATCTCTTTTACGAACATTCTCTATTTTTGTAGTGTTACTTAATCCAGCCTCACAATTGCTTATGCAACATAGAAGCCGTCTTTGCATGTGTTTGTAACTTCATTATGTATTGCAACTTCATAAGAGAATTGTAGCACCAGGCCTTGAATGAGGTCATTTTTTTAACTATAGGAACTCATGAATGATGTTTACACGATGCACAACTACCAAAATTGCTGTGGATTGAGATAAAGTCTTGCTGCTTCTGAAGCTCTAGTGTGTCATGATGTACATTTATATAAGGTTGCTTATTAATATTTTTTATTATGAATATAGGTTTATCTCAATGGTTCTTTTTTCCCATCCATATGCATTTAGATAGGTAGTATGTATGTGTAGAAAGGTGGAATGGGTATAACTGAATGAATGTTTTGCATTGAGGCCTCGGCCGGTATATATGAGAGTACAAGACTTGGGGTGCAAGACACCCCGGATACATATGGTAGTCTACAATACGTATATCTACTACTACCAATATACTCTAACAGTATGATCTGCAAATTTGTTTTACAATACATTCTTTTGCCACTAAATGTTGCATTTTGGTTGCAGAGAGGTCTTATGGCCCTCTTAGATGTTGAAGGAGTACCAGTTCACCTTGGAGAAATAATGGTGGAAAATCTTATGGCCAGTTGGCAATCTGTTCAGGATATTCTTGTGAGGCATTATAGCAGGCAAATCCTCCATGAACTTTACAAGGTAAATGCTAGCATCCAAAATGGAACTTTTGAGAATGCAAAATTTTAATCACATATTGAACATTGTTTGAGTTTAGAATGTGAGATATCTTATCGCATGACAAAATTATTAATTCAACCCGGGGGGGGGGGATCTTGAGTGCTGTACCTGTCTGTTTGCAGCCTAGGCTATAGCTTAAAATGTTGGTGACTTCGTAACGAATGTGGCAAACCTTATTTTCCCTGTTAAGCTTGAGAAGTGTCTCTTTTTTTAAGGTCTATCTACACGAATTGGGATCGAAATTTATTATGTTCTACGGTTTATTGCAGGTTTTAGGTTCTGCTGGTGTTATAGGAAATCCTATGGGTTTCGCTAGGAATGTTGGGTTTGGTTTAAAGGACTTCATATCTGCCTCAAGGAAAGGGAAATTACAGGTTTGTAAATGTGAAATCACAGAAGGAATGTGCATTCTTTAACCTTCCAGCTTAACCTCAAAAATCTATGTGTTGCTCTTTTTACAGAGTCCAGTTGAACTATTAAACGGTTTAGCACAAGGTTCAAAAACTCTTATTGGAAGTACAGTTTATGCAGTCAGCAGCGCCACTTCTCACTTCAGTAAAACTGCTTATAAGGTATTTATGCTGATGGCCAGTTTGATCATTGAAGGTGCATTTCCTGGGATCACTGCTAAGGAATAATTCCATTTTTCAGGGTCTTGTTGCCTTTACATATGATGATCAAGCTACTTCAAAAATGGACGAACGGGAAAGGCAGCTAGGTTTGCATGGGGAAGGAGTACTGAATGGGTTTCTAGAGGTAAAAGCCATCTCTGTTGATTTTGCATTGTCATCTGATTTTAACACTTACAACCAATGCCCCTTTGCACTTTGAAACTAAACCATAGATGACCTCATTCTTGGGTCATGAGGGCTAATTGGAATGAAACTCATCTTTCTACTTTATTTTATTTTTTCTTTTCATCATACACCTCTTTGGACCTTTATCCAAGCACCATGTGTGTTATGCACTGCAATGATTTTCTGTAGGGTCTGACTGGGCTGCTCCAGTCACCAATCCGGGGTGCTGAGAAACATGGTCTTCCTGGGGTCATCTCAGGTACTACAATTCTATTAAGCATTCATATCAATTTGTTATTGTTTCCCATATTTGACCAACTGCATATCTGTTTCTACAGGTTTGGCAATGGGAACTGCTGGGCTTGTGGCGCGGCCTATGGCTAGCATTCTTGAAGCCACAGGTAGAACTGCCCAGAGCATAAGAAACAGAAGCAACCCTCATGAATCCAACCGCTTGCGTGTTCGTTTCCCCAGACCTGTTGCCAGAGATCGTCCTTTGTTTCCGTACTCCTGGGAAGAAGCCATCGGCATATCATTGCTTGCCCAAGCTGATGGTGGTAGACTAAAGGTGGACACATTCGTCATGTGCAAGACACTCAAGGAGCCTGGGAAGTTCCTCGTGCTCACCGAGAAGCTGCTTCTGCTAGTCTCAAGCCCGTATTTGGTGGATCTAGGGTCACCTCAGTTTGTGGGTGTTCCTCCTGATCCTCGGTGGTCAGTTGACACGGAGATGCACCTCAAGAGCGTTGTTCATCTGGACAGGTCTCTGGAGGTTGTGAATATTGTTGGGAGCAACGGAGAGACTTCGCCAAGGGACAAAAGAGGCGGTGCGAGAAACAGGGTCATGACCTCGGTCTTTGTCCCCCTGTTTCACCTCAGCATAGCGCTGCCGAACGTTGAGGATGCAGAAGGCACGCTGCAGGTCCTAGAGGCACTCATCGAGAAGGGGAGGGCACGGAGGTGGGATAAGAACATCCTACACCGAAGCAACATCAGGTGAGGCAAGCACACGCGACTTGTACAGTTTATGCCAGATGACATCATACAATGGGGGAGCTAGTGTGATTTTGTAAGTAACCCAGTGTTTCATAGGTGATTCACCGTGGCGCAGCTGGATGTGCTTCGGTTTTTTGCAGACTAGTGTACACATGTAGGTATAGGAAATTTTGTCGACACCTCCTGTAAATGAAGGGTGAGTGGCTGAGCAATGGATGTGTAGCAATACATTTGTACAGATTAATGTCAACAGGCTTTTCTCTGGTCTCTCATTCGGTATGTATCTGCATATGCATTAGTTTTCGCACGCAGATGGCACTTTCAGAGTTCGTATTCCAGACAAAAGGGCTTACAATAATCGATTATAGTAAATTGATACAATATTCAAAATGATGGTCAATACAAAGATCGAATTGGAACATATATTCAAAAATGACGGTCAACACGAAGATCGAATTGGAACAAAAAAATGAAATGACGGTCAATACGAAGATCGAATTGGAACAAATATTTTGTCGAGTAAACAGAATAAGAAACTGAAACATAAAGTGCAGTAAACAGAAGAAGCGCCGATCGAATCAAGCAATCATCACAAGATCATGAATCCACCATTCAATTTGATTTGACGGTAGAAATTCTGAAAAAATCTTTCACTTAGTGCAGCATCAGGCCGGCCGCAATGCCCACGAAATGAGCTCGGCAAGAGGTGGCGCGAGAAACAGGGTCATGAGCTCGGCCGTTGTCCCCCTGTTTCACTTTCACCTCAGCATAGAGCTGCCAAACGTTGAGGATGCAGAAGGCACGCTGCAGGTCCTGGAGGCCCTCATCGAGAAGGGGAGGGCAAGGAGGTGGGATTAGAACATCCTACACCGAAGCAACATCAGTTGAAGTCTTTATGCGCACAGACTTGTACAGATTATGCCAGATGCATACATGAACGAGCTAGTGTGATTTTGTAAGTAACCCAGTGTAGTGATCCACCGCGGCGCAGCTGGATGTGCTTCGGTTTTTTGCAGACTTAGTGCAAGTGTACACATGCAAGGTCTCCTCTCTTCAGTATGTTCTCAGATGCATTAGTGTTCGCACTAAGCATGCAAGTGGGTACCCAATAGGTCAACCAGTGGCTGACCCAGTCTACCCACTAAAGTTATGTATGAGTTTTGGGTTCCACTAACCCAATAAGGTAACAACACCAGTTGACCCAATTAGTACCCAGACATAATTAGTGTCCATCGCTATCACAATACAGTTGCTATAGCACTCGTTGCTACAGTACCGCTGCTACAGTGCTTGTCGCTACCAGTACGCTGCAGTACTCAAAAAATCAATATTCTGCCAGCATATTACAGTGACAAGATTACATGACATCGAATGATTACATGTCAATAATATAGATCTGCCAAAAAAAAAAATTTGTCATCATCAGCTTCATCCCCTTCACCTTCAGCCTGAAAATGGTCAAAATTGAAATAAGTGGTGCAAGCATCTAACAGTAGGTGAAATGGACAATTCAAAGGTATACCAAATTCTTTGACCAAAAACTGAAGTTTCAAACTGTAAACTATAAATGCAGGGAAGCCCAAGTTGAACTAGAGAAAATGGTTCAGGGCATGTATGTATAGTAACAACAGCATGAGTTCCATGTGGCAGTTACAATTTCTATCGGTGAAACATGGCCAACCTTGCACCGTGCAAACCTAACATCATCATAGTTGAACACAACCATCTTTAGAGGAACAGCGAATAAGCGGACATGCCTGCGCGGTTGCGCCGCCGCACGGAGCAGCGAGGTCGAGGACTCAGGGGATTCGTCGAGTTTTTTTTTTTTTAGAACCGGGGGATTCGTCGTGGGGACGTGGGGTGGCCGAGTGGGTGGGGATAGATTCCCGTGGGTTACCCAAATGACCCATAGGGTCTGACACTATTAGATACTACTTTTTATTTGGCAAAATAAGCAGAGACGTCCCTGAACTTTTGGCAAAAGGTCAACTTCGTCCTTGAACTTTTGAAAAGACCAATTTAGTCCCTGAACTTTTCTAACTAGCGTCAGTTACATCCTTCCATCCATTTGTGACATGAACGCCGTCAGCCTCCATCCACTTTTGCCGGGGTAACAGACGTGGCGTGGGGCCAGCGTGTCGAGGCCAGTTTAGTCCCATGAACGCGCGCAGGGAGGGAAGTTGCGCCGTCAAGGTCACCGTCGGTCGAGATCCGCGCGAGGCCCGCCTCCGACGCCGCGGAGGCACGCAACCTGGGCAGCTCAATGGTGTACCACGACACGCTGGGCGAGGCCTTCCCGTACGCGGCGAAGGCGACTGTCGTGGAGATGCCGAGCATGTTGAGCATAGAGGCGCGACAGAGAGAGATGGAGGGGGTTGTGGTGGATTTGGCTGGCGGTGGCGCCGGTGGAGAAGCAGCAGCTAGAGAGACAAAGGGGGAGAGAGCTCGACGCCGGAGGGGCACCGGTGGCCGCGGCGCCCCCTGCTCGTCAGCCGCGCTCGGCCAGGCCCGCCGCCCGTGCCAGGAGACCTGCGTGTGCCTCCATGCGATTGAAGGGGCGCCGCCGGCCTCGCCGCCTGGGCCGCTGGCGCCCTGGATACAGGGGAGGAAGGGGCGCCTGCCGGCCTCTCCGCCTGGGCCGCGGAGCCCCTAGCCGTGCCGCCGGCTTCGCACCTCGCTTACTTCCTCGCGGAGGAGGTCACCGGCTGGGAGCAGGGTGTGGCGGCGGGTACCCCCGCTCCTCCACCGTGTCGGCATGGACGCCGCCGGCGCGAGCCCTGCCACGAATCCGGAGATGAGGGGCCGGAGGGAGGTCGCTCACCGGAGGCCATCCCCGCACGAGCTGGAGAGCGGACGGGTGGGGAGAGGTACCGAGTCCACCTCGGGCCGCGAGGAGGCCGCGCGTGGAGCTCCTCCGCGCCCAGCGCCGGATCCGGCCACCGCAGACCCCTGCCTCGCCTTGCTGGGGAAGGAGACGTCGACCGGAGAGAAGGGAGAGAGGGTCGGCGGAGGAGCAGGCGGCACCACCCCGGCGGCAGCGGAGTCCCGGTCGTACCCGGGGCGCGCCCCGTCCTCCCTTCTCCTTGCGCCGCGCGCGGACGACCACACTCAGACCTCCCTACTCCTCGAGCGTCGGCGTCTCCAGGTCAACGGCGACGCGTTTTGACGAGGAGTGGGGCACCTGTGCGGACGGCGTGACGTGTTGGGCTGACGGCGTGGGTGTCAAGGACCTGACTGAAGCAAAGGAGGATAGTTCAAGGACCAAACTGGCCGATTCAAAAGTTCGAGGACGAATTCGACCTTTTGCTGGAAGTTCTGGGACGAATTTGCCTATTTTGCCTTTTTATTTAGACCGACCCAATGGGTATTTACACAAAAAAAATTAATTTTGGGTATGGGGTCACTGGGTCGACCCATTAAATTCTGCATCCTTAGTTCGCACACAGATGGCACTTTTAGAGTTCGTATTCCCCCTGCTGTTTCCCAGGATCGGGCACACGCAGAGAAACCGAGGGAAACATGTGTAGTCAAGTAAACAGAATAAGAAACCGAAACATAATGTGCAGTAAACAGAAATCATATAACAAGAGGGCATAAGAACAAGGTCAACGAACAATCATAGACACCAAGTGCTAATTTCCGCTCATAAGATTATTTGCACTCAAATAAGATGTGTGCGCAATAAGCATTATTCTGATTGGTGACTAAAAGTAGAATCGGTAAGAGGTTCACACTTCTTTGCAAGTGATTGGTTTTCTTGACATCCAAAAGAAATAACCAAACTGATTTCCGAGGAATTCTAGACGATCACAAGACCAGCGATCCAATTCATGTTAAAACTATCAAACTGAAACGAAGTAAACCGAACATGATGCACTGAGAACACCAAACACATCATGCATCGCAGGGCATTAGAACCAGATTAGTAAAGATGAAAACTCTCTAGAGCCTTTTAAGCTTTAACACGAAGAACATAGAAACAAGTTTCACTCTAATAAGATGGTTTGAGGTTCATCACATAGCCATAGCACCACATCCCAGAAACATCAAAACTTGAGTACTTGCAACGAAAGCCTAGAGACATAACAGAAGATAGTCTTGGACAGCACAAGTGAATTTGCTAATGGCTGTTCCTTGAGCTCCTCAGTCGAAGAGGCTGAAGCCCATGTCGTCATCAGACTCCTCCTTGGCCTCTTCCTTCTTCTCCTCAGCAGCCGGGGCTGCAGCAGCTGCAGCACCACCAGCAGGGGCAGCAGCAGCAACTGGAGCAGCACCACCACCTAAGTACAGGTCAACAACAGTGAGTTTATGATCTTTGCTTAATCACTATCAGGACACATTTATTCATGACACAGTATAAATTTATTCAGAAATAGTGCAAGAAAGTTCACACACATCAAGTCAAGCAGCATACAGAAATAACAACAGAATGACAGACATTCAGCACATCCAGAAAGTACAACAAAACAGAATTACAGCTAAGTGTTTCATCGATATCAAAAACTTTGCTTGTATTTAAGGGTACTGACTTGCAATCGATTAGTTATCAAGCAATCTACATACTACAGAATCATATTATTAGATAGGGAGTAACTACCTAATTGTACATAAAAAGCGCTATAAACTGTATTAGCAAACAAAGATCAAACAAGCTACATGATCAATTCTGATTTGTACATATAGATTAACTAGCAATTACCAAGATGCATCTATACCATAGGCAGCACAAACAACACATTTAACTTGAGAGAGGGGCAGGGGGTATACCAGATCCAACGGAGAGGATGAGGTCCTCAACGCTGCGCTTCTCAAGAAGCTTGGCGAAGAGAGCGGGCCAGTAAGACTCAACCTTGATGTTGGCGGCCTTCACGAGGGTGGCGATCTTCTCAGCCTGTCAAGTGGAAACACCCCAAGAATAAGTCGACCGCCCAATAGACGAAGAGAGAGATTCAACCAACCAACAAAGAGAGCAGAGAGAGAACGCACGGTGATGGGGATGCCATCGTCGCTGAGGATGAGGGCGGCGTAGGTGCAGGCGATCTCGCTGGACGACATGGCGGCGAGCGGATTCCTCTCACCGGATGGATCTGCGGTCTCTGCGAAGAAGAAACACGAAGACGATGTCAGTAACCGATGCGCCGGCGCGTCGGCGTGCGAGCAAATTTGCGAATCTCGCGTACCAGAGGGAGAGAGGCGGCGAGGAGAGTGGAGGCGCAGGAGGCAGGGGGGGCTTCTAGGGTTTGGGTGGAGGCGGCGTGCGAGGAAATATATAGGGGGCGGAGTTGCTAGGGTTTCGCTGGCGCGAGAAGTTTGGGCCGGATGGGCCGTATCGTGGGCTCTCTCTCATTCCCTGTGTCGTCTGACTCGTCTCGTCGTCGATTTCACATCCCGTTTTTGGTTGACTTTTCCATTTTTCCGAAGTTTTCATCTAAAATTTCCACTCCGTATAAAATTGTACTCCAAACTCCAATTCAGACAAAAAAAATATATATCGTAGTCCAGAGGGACTTTGGAAGGGCTTTCGAACCGGTACAGGCAGTTATAAAACAGAAGAGATGCAATTGAAGCCGAGAACAAATTGTTACAAAACTCCAATTGGTATACTACACGTACACCAATGATTTACGTTAAAATTAGCTGATCGCATTAATCTACTCTATACTCCTATCAGTCATCCTCAATCTGGACTCTTCATCACAAGATGATTTTGCCCTCAACTATTCACAAGTTATTATGATTTTGCTCTTACTAGTAAAGTGCACGTGCGGCACACACGTGTTTTAGAACAAAATTGAACACGTGTTTTACATTCATATCACTCATGAAGTTGTATTGAACACACATTATTGAATTAAAATTTGATATTCGTAGTCTAATTGAACTTCAATACGATAAAAACAATCATACTCGGTTTTGAACTCATTATGTCTTCAACAAAAATGATCAATTCAGAGCAGCAACAACGCTCAAACAACCAACGTACCTGATCGCAAAGGAACAAAAACAACCAACGTACCTGAAATCTGACCTGACAGGTGGGTCCGGCGTGAGGGGTAAGATGACCCCCGATTTAGATGATAAAAGTTTTCAAAAGAACTCGTTCTTTATAGTATAGATATAAGAGACACGTGAGTTCCCATTCATCTTTTATATTTCCTACTCTATACTATCTCTTCTCCTATTTTAACAAACACATTTCACTTCTCCACTTCTTTTCTTTTTTTCATTTTCCTGTTTTTTCCTTTTCCTATTTTTCCCTTTTCCTTTTCGTCCTTTTCCTATTTCTCTCCCCACGGCCATCCATTTTCTCTCCACTCGCATATCTCCTCCAGTCCTCCCAGCTCTCTCCCTTAGCGAGGCAAGGTGGAAAGGGCTGGCGGCCCTCCCTCTACTCGCCTTCTCTGGCCGTCCTCTCTCTCCTCACCCTCTCTCTTTCTATCCACCTCGAGTGACGCAGAGCCAAACGTCGAGCCTTGGAGCTGTGACGGCCGTGACGAGGAGCTCCTATGACGGCAACTCTGGCGCGAGGAGCTGCAGTGGCGCTGAATCCAGTGCCGGAGAGCCCTCATCCCGGCCCATCCTACTCTACCTAGCCTCTTTTTTCTCCGACGATGCGCCCCTTCCGCGCCAGCAGGGGGCCTCGAGCTAACCGACGAGCATGTGCCGTGACGGCGGGAGAGCACGAGCCGCGGATAGGTACAACGATTGTGGTTACCGCAGGTGCCTACTCGCTCTGACGTTCGCGACCATGCTGTGTCGCCGCACGCAGCTCTCGGGGAGCGGAAGGGGACGCTGCTGCTACCACTACCTGTTCACACGCCCGTGCACCCCCGCTGAACCGCATCGCGCAGGGTGAAGGCGGGGGCTGTTGCGCGGCGGCACGGGGTGCGTGTGGATCCGACGCGGGGTCGCAGCGCACGAGGTGTGGGTGGTTCGGACGAGGCTACGCGGGTGGTGGGTAAGCCGACCGTCGGTAACAAAAACATTATAATCTTGGCAGAATCACTCTTCGTATTGCGATTTATACAGGTCTTCCATCGTATTCACTTCTCAAATAGATGACAGGTGCGCCCGTCACGCACATATTTTTAAAAATATTTGTACTACATTGAAGTTCAACAAATTTAATTATTCTTTAGAAAATATTCTTGTTCTACACTTTTATTTATTATTAATTACTGAACGCATGAAATACTCTAACAGAAAATGATAGCATCACATCGTGAAAATTTTGTCTGTTCATTCTTATTTTCGAGTGATAGAACAAATTAAATAATTAATTATAGTTTCCCGATAATTGTAGTTCACGCTCAGGGTTCATGTGCTGCCCGCGGGCGGCTGTGGCTTGGATGGTTGGGTGACATAATTTGTATCCGCCGGCGTTGGAAATGTAGGGAAAGTTTTTTTTGTTGGTTTTACATGTAGTGTGTCTATATTCAAATATTAATGAGAGCTATGTGTACATGAACATGAGGAAATAGGACACGATGTCCAGATGTTCATGCATGAGAATTTATTAACATGAGCAAATAGTCCGCACAATCAACGACTTGTGTCGTGTTTCTTGTTAACAGAATTTTTGATGGCTACGAGAGGTAGGTATCAGGAGCGTGGGCCTGATGTAGGTATGCGAGGTGGGTAGGACGTGGTTAGGTGAGAAAAATCATTCGTTTTGGCAGAAACGCTCTCCAAATTGCGATTTTTATGGTTGTTCCACCTTTTCAGTCCAACAATTAGATGACGGGTGGGTCCGGCGTGAGGGGTAAGGCGGGCCTGATTTGAGTGAGAAAAGTTTTCAATTGTTTTCGTTCCTTATAGTTTAGATTTTTTGTATGTATTTGCTCATGTTTTGACCATTGACTAGGGGGTAAAATTATATTGACAGGTAAATAGTCGAGTGCTAAATCACAAAGTTGAAAAGGGAAGGTAAAATCACAATTACACTTCGAAATAGGGGCAAAACACATGCCCCTGCAAAAAAAAGATTTGGCAATGGTATTGTATTGGAATATTTTGCCTGGTTATCTATTCTGCAAGTTAATATTAGTTCGCAAACAAAATTAAAATCGAGCTCTTTTTTAGAACATGACAATTCATGTACTTCTTTGTAAAGAGATAGAAAGGTCTAGATAACATCTCAAGAAAATGTGATTCTACACCTTACTTCATGTCCATGACGCGGCTGATGCTAAGGCGGAAATGGAGATACTCCACATGTTGGCGACTACGTGATAAAAATGTCATGACCGTCATTCGCTTTATCGAAAACAATCATCAAGAAAAAATGGAAGTAAAAAACAAAATCCTATATATGAACAACAAGATCAAAATATAGGATGCTTGTAAATTAGCGATCTCAAAGACAAAAAAAAAGTTCAAGACAAAGCCAAGGATCACATGACACACCCAGTAAAAACCACTTTTTAGGAATTGTCATGGCTTTTCAAAGGAATTCCACTATGTGTTGGACATTCTAGTCGCAAACATTACCATGCTATATTACAGTCAAATGTATAATATTCTTACACACCTTCTAGTTTTCAACCGATCGAAATCTAGTAAAGTTGCAACTGACGAGGTCATGTGAGCTGTGGTCTTAGAACAATCTTGGAAGGAGGCAGGTGCGTGGCAGATGTAGCACAATGTTAACGGACCTACCAGTGTGGTGGGAGAGCCAATGGAGTTGAAGGAGACGTCGAGACATCAAACATGGAGATGTTGTAGTGGAACTATATAAACATTAGACCAAATGTAGTTTCCCAACCTTTTTCACAAATGGTGGTGTTAAAAGATGGGCTAAAGGCTGAAATACTATATATAACCCCTTTTTTTTGCATGTGCATAAGTCAAGAACCAACTATAGTTTCTGCCCGCTCTAATAATGTATAGGATGATCTTTTCCACATACACACAAAAAAAGATGCCGATAACGTTGGATGCCTTTGGAATTTTATTTCTCTTTGGTGGCTGTCTGTACGTAACGCCACTAACATGTTGATTAGAGTAGTATGAACGTTGATCCTCCTATCCTAGTTAATTGGGAGCTATGGAAGAAGCGGAACATTTTTCAGCAAGAGCATTACACAACAAAAATGTTCATCGCTGAGCAGTGACAGATCCAACGGTGGGGCTAGGGGGCTCTAGCCCCCCCCCCCCCCACTCCAATGAACTCCATTGAATTTAAAGGAAGAATAGGAGAAGAAGAGAAGAAAACGAAGAAGAATAAGAGGAAGAATTGGTGGAGATGGAGAAAGAACAAGAACTCACCCCCCTCCCCCCTAATTTTTATCCTGCCTCCGTCATTGTTGCTATGGAGGAAGAACATGCGTCATGCATTGTGAGGCAAAGAAACTCAGAGAAATCATTCAACCGGTTCAAGTGTGCAGGATTTTTTGATTTTTTCCCTTCATGTGTTTCTTGCCCTTTGCCTTTCAGACCTTGTTAAAAAAATATGTTGCTCTTTCTCTATCAATATATGTATGACATTATGACAATGTTCTTGGTTGTTTTTTCTAAATAAATAAAAATAATAGTAAAGAGGAATGCCCAACATCTTCTAGCCACCCCAAAACCCAACAAAGAAAAAGGTGATGCCGGTAAACCAGTAATGGGCCTATCCTACTAGCCTGTCGGGCCACGGCTTATGAAAACCTTTGAAGCAGCCTGGCGATAACCGGGGGAATCATGTCTTCTGGAAGATAGTATGTAATGAAACTATAACCCAATAGAAACCCAACAGCAACCCACCAACATCCCAACAACTCCAAATCTTATCTCCTCCACCACCCATCTTTCTCCTTTCCTCACTCTCGTGTGCCGCCGCCGCTGCCGCCAGCAGGAGCTCTCACGCCGGCGAGTCCCTCCCTGACCTCCTTCACCTTGCACCGCCGCTAAGGTTGGACAAAAAACTCGAAGCTCGTTAGCTCGCTCGGCTCGTGGCTGGCTCGGCTCGGCTCAGCTCGGCTCGTTAGGATATCGAGCCGAGCCGAGCTCAGTTTTTAGCTCGGTAGCTATACCGAGTCGAGCCGAGCTAGCTCGCAAGCTGCTCACGAGCTAATCGAGCCGAGAGTAAATGAACAAATGATGCGCAGCCACCTAGCCCAACAACAAGACACGGTCTCCCTCCCAGCCCAACAAGCCACGCACGGTGCTTCTATCAGCCCAGCTTTCACAAAAAAAAAGAAACCCTACTCCTGTACTCCAGACTCCAGTCCACGGTCCACCGTATCCCGATCCCCCTCTCCGACTCTTCCGCACGAGCCAGACCGACGCCGCCGCCGCCCACCGCCCACAGGCCGCCAACTCGCGGAGTCGCCGCCAGCAGAGTGCGAGACGCCAAGCTGCAAGAGACGGAGCAACCAGGTAAGCCTACAGCGCCTGCATCTCTCCATTTGTGACTCGATCTAGGTCTTCTTCTGTTGATAGCCGATTAGCTGAACTAGTACTTACCTGTTGCGTCATGTGTGCTTGTGCTCAGCCACGGCCCGTGGCCATGGACGGAGATAATGCATTGTCACGTGCTGGAACTGGAAGTCTGGAGTCAAGGAGTAAGCTCCGTAAATGTGGAACTCGTTCTTCATCAAATCCTTCTGTGTCTGTGGACGTGGTGGTATGTTATCTAATTTCAAACTAATAGTTCCTAATCCATATTGAAATTTTTTGAATCGGTGATTGGTCTGTAGGTTTTAGGAATCATATGTGGTACCCGAATATGTAATCATTGCAATTGCAATCTAGATTATTTAATTATTGCCATTCAGAATATGTATTGAATTTTAAATATCATACTTTAATCATTGCAATTGCAATTCAGAAATGATGCAGATTATTGTTCATTTAGAATGTTGCAGTTTTAATAGTAGAATGTTGCAGATTATTGTTCATTAACAATTATTCAGAATATTTAATTGTTGCCATTCAGATTATTGTTCATTAATAATTAAATACATGTATGTTTCCTTATACAGACATTGGAGAATGTTGCAGAAGAAGATGATGATGATGATAACAGCTTCGACCATAGGGATGATATGTCTGAAAGCCTACCTACAGGTGATGGTGGAAGTGGAAGCGGAAGCAAAAGGGGTGATGAGGTTGATGATGGGACGTCAAAGGCTAAGAAGGCAAGGAAAGGAGGGAAAAAACTGGTGTTACATTGTCTCCCAAGTGCAAGATAGAAAGAGGCAAAAGGGCACCATGTTGGCAACATTTTACTACTATTAAAGTCCAGTCCAAGAAGGAGAGAGAGGTGTCATGGAGACCAAGGCAAAGTGCAATTTCTGCCATAGGAGTTATCTGTACCATCAAGGTGGTGCCACTACAACTCTGAACCGGCATCTACTTAGTTGCACTCAATACCAGAACAAGTTGGCAAAGGCTAAAGCTCAAGGTACAATAAACTTTGGTCCAGATGATGGTGCTCCTCTTGTTGTTAATCCTACTGAATGTGATCATGCTCACACTAGAGAATTGATTGCTAAGATGATAATTGCTCATGAGTATTCATTTAGGATGGTAGAGCATAAGTGGTTTAGTATCTTGATGAAATGGATGAATGATAACTATGAATGGATTGGTAGGAAGACTATAAGAAATGAATGCATCAAAGTTTATGAATTTGAGAAAAACCAACTCAAGCAGAGTCTGAAAGGGGCGGAATCAATAAGTTTAACCACTAATTTATGGACATCTAATCAAAACCTTCAATACATGTGTTTGGTGGCACATTATATAGATGCGAATTGGGTTTTGCAATGCCGTGTCTTGAACTTTATCGAGGTGGATCCTCCCCATACTGGTGTTGTCATAGCTCAGGCTGTTTTTGAGTGTATGGTAGAATGGAAAATAGAAGACAAGGTCACAACAATAACTCTTGATAATGCTATAAACAATGATAATGCTGTTACAAATTTGAAGGCAAAGCTTCTTGCTAGAAAGAATTCAATATTTGATCCTAGTTACTTCCATATTCGTTGTGCTACTCACATAGTCAATTTGGTTGTTAATGATGGCCTCCAACCAATAGATAATTTGATATCTTGCTTGAGGAATACAGTAAAATACTTTAAGAGGTCACCATCTCGCATGTATAAGTTTGTGGAAGTGTGCAACAATTATTCTGTCAAAGTGGGAAAGGGATTATCTCTGGATGTTAAAACAAGATGGAGTTCAACTTATAAAATGCTAGCTACATGCATTGCCTATAAGGATGCATTTGGTTATTACACAGAAGTGGACAACAACTATGCTTGGAAACCTACAGATTCAGAGTGGGAAATGTTTGAAAAAATTAGGCCTATACTGGGAACAATGGCAGAGGCCACTACAGCATTTTCTGGGTCACTATATCCAACTGCCAATTATTTCTATCTTTACATAGCAAAAGTTAAGAGAACATTGATAGGGGCACAACAATCTGGAGATACATATTTAAGGAGTATGGCTGCTGCTATGTTGGACAAGTTTGATAAATATTGGGAGGACAAGAATAATGTAATGGTTATCGCTATAATTCTTGACCTAAGGTTCAAGATGAGGTACATTAAATGGTGTTTTGAAAGATGTTTGACATAGCTAGGGCTAAAGTTGAGACTAATGAAATCAACCAAGAGTTGGAAAGGCTGTACAACAAGTATGAGATGTTACATCGGCAAAAGATAGGTGACAGTGGTATGAATAGGCAATCAACCTCATCTGAACTTGATACAACCAACTCAATGGCTTCTATTGCAAGTGATTTTCATGTATATTTGCAATCAAGTGTTACTGAAAGTTCAAAGTCTGAGTTGCTGATTTATCTAGATGAAGCAAATGAGGACATAAATAACAAGCATTTCAACTTACTTAGATATTGGCAAGTGAACTGTCATAGATTTCCAGTTTTGTCTACCATGGCAAAGAGGTTCTTGGCTGTTCCAGTGAGCAGTGTATCATCGGAGTGTACCTTCAGTAATGCGGGACGAGTTCTTGATGACTATAGAAGCTCACTAAAACCAGCCACAGTTCAGGCATTAGTGTGTGCATCTAGCTGGATAAGGGACACTTATGGGGACAAAAATAAACCTCCTGTGGTACGGATTCATCATTTATATTACTGTGTTCAACTTTGGTTGTCTTTTTGACATGCTAATATTCTTTTTTGTATTTTCATGTTGGAGATGATGAAGATGATGTCGAGATTATTGAATTCCCAAATTGCATTGTGGGAAGCAATTAGTGTCTATGGAAATTCTGCTATGTGTCATTCTGTTATGTTTATTTACTCATTTTTCTATGTTTATTTACTCATGAATATGGATGATTAGATGAATATGTGATGGAGACATGGATGTTGGACCTAATTGGTACTCTATTTCATTGTTGGCTTGCTGTTTAATGTGTTTGATGTATAAATATGTGATGTATGTGTGTTTCATGGATAAATATGTGATGTACACATGTAGATAATCATACTGTAACAGGCTTAGGTGCTTGGCTCGCGAGCCAAACGAGCTGGCTCGAGCTTTTTCCCGAGCCGAGCCGAGCTGGCTTTTGAGCTCGTTAGGGATAACGAGCCGAGCCGAGACAGCTCGTTAGGATACCGAGCCAGACCGAGCCGAGCCGGCTCATCCAGGCCTAACCGCCGCCGACCTCTTGCGCGCGGGTGCCGGCCGCCATGGCCCCGCACGCAGGCTCACTGGCCATCGCGGCCCCGCGCGCAGGCTCACTGACCGCCGCGGCCCTGCTCGCCGTTGGGCGACCGCCGCGCCGATGCGCTGCCTAGAAATGTTGAAAAATAATTTCCAAAAAAATGTTAGAACATTTTCATGAAAATGTTTTAAAAAAAATGTTGGATCTAACATTTTCTTTACACAAATGTTGGTGCAACTTTTCCAAAGAAAATATTGGTCACTTTTTATGAAAAATGTTGGTTCAACTTTTTTCTTAAAAAATGTTGTAACATTTCTAAAAATGTTGCAATATTTTTTATTTAATAGTCATGAGGTGAGATGGCTAGAAATTACTAACTAGCAATATTAGGTAGGTTTTGGTGGGCTGGAAGTTACAACCTTTATCTACCTTCCGATAGCTATATAGGAGCCCCGAGGCCCGGACTCTTTCTGACGCATGCACTCGCCTGATTACTAGGGAACCACACCTCCGTCATCTACGACCTCTCCGCCCGTGTACTGGCCATGTTTGGATGGAGGTGTTAGTGTTAGTTTGTAGCAAACTAACACCAAAACTAATACTTTAGAGCCAAACGCATGTGTTAGTTTGGTGTTAGTTGGAACTAACACCCCAAAAAACTAACACCTCCAAGAGGTGGAAATTGGTGTTACTTTGGTGGACCCCACCCCTTTTCTCTCTCCCTCTCCTTTTTCAAATGATTGGAAAAGTTACTTTAAATGCAAACTAACACCTCCATCCAAACATCCAAAATGTTATTTTTTTATGTGTTAGTTTGGAGGTGTTAAAAACTACCACTACCACTACCACTAACACTAACACTAACATCTACCATCCAAACACGACCACTATGTAGTATTGTGTCAGCAGCGCGCATGCTCGGCGGCTGCGAATCTGCAACAATGGCGGCGAGCAGCACCATCGCCAACAAATACAGGGGGAATAGATTTTTTTAGGCACCCCCTGCCCCCCCCCACCCTTACCACCACCTCAGTTCCGCCACTGACTACCAGTAAAAACCACTTTGGGGGCATTACCATGGCTTTTGAAAGGAATTCCACTATTTTGTTGGACATTCTAGTG
Organism: Cenchrus fungigraminus; assembly: GCA_036936925.1. Lineage (NCBI taxonomy): Eukaryota > Viridiplantae > Streptophyta > Magnoliopsida > Poales > Poaceae > Cenchrus > Cenchrus fungigraminus. The sequence goes on along the minus strand of CM072769.1, from coordinate 41,149,679 downwards.
ATGAGCAAATATTACCGTGCTATATTACCCTCAAAACGTGTAATTATTCTTACACGCCTACTAGTTTTCAATCAATCCAAATCTAACTGTGTGTTTGGTTGGAGAGTGGCGGGAGCGGAGCGGAGCAAAACCCTCGTTTTGAGGACGGCTCCAACCCTTCTCATGTTTGGTTGGAGTGGCTCTTACTCTCGTTTTTGTTTGGTTGGAGGAATGAGAAATGGAATGGAAGAGAGAGAGGGGAGGAGAAACGGGAGCGGAGCGGCTCCGTCCCTCGAATTTTGAGGGACGGAGCGGACCCGCATCTTGCGAGTATATTCTCCCGGAAGTCGCTCCACTCCCGCCGCTCCCCATCCAAACAGCTGCTGGAGCGGAGCGGCCGCTCCCGTCGCTCTCCAACGAAACACACGGTAAGAAGGTTGCAACTGAAGAGGGCATGTGAACTATGCGACGGGTCTTCATGAGTGTCGGCTTTAGAACACTCTTGAGGAGTCACGGCAAATGAAGCACAATGTTAGCGGACACCACGACGGCAACACATCCGCCAGACGAATGGTGGTGAAGCATCTACCCGAGGATCAGGCCTCCAACTGCTGGCAATTGGGAGCTATGGAAGGAACGAAACTCGTAGTTATAGATTTTTCAGCAAGAACATTCCACCACATAAACGTTTATCACTAAGGAGGGAGAACATGAGTCATGCATTCTGAGCGCAAAAAACATAAAGGTACGTTTCGATGTAAATATTGAAGAGAAATCATTTAGCTGGCTTAAGTGCGTAGGATTTTTCAATCTTTTGTCTTCATGTGCCCTTTGCCTTTCAGATTTTGTAAAAAGAAATTTGTTGCTCTTTCTCTATTATTATATGCATGATAAAGTTCTTGATTGTTTTCTAAAATAAATAAATAAATAATAGTAAAGAGGAATGCCCGACAACTACTAGCCAGTCCAAAACCCGACAAAGAAAAGGTGATGCGGTTAACCAGCAATGGGCCTAGCCTACTAGCCTGTCGGGCCACGGCCCATGAAAACCTTTGAAGCAACCTAGACTCTGACGACGCACGAAAATACACGCTTCCGTCGTCTACGACTACGACGTGTCCGTCCGTGTACGCGAGCACTACGTGCAGAGGTATTGTGTCAGCAGCGCGCAAGCTCGATCGGCGCTTGCAAGTCTGCGACAATGGCGGCGAGCAGCACCATTACCGACTTTAGTGACTTACCCATCGACATCGTCCGCTGCATCTCCGCCACCCACCCCACAAACCCTACGACCGAGGGAGCACTGGAGCGGCGGGAAGCTCCACCGCCGCCACCCACTTCCGGCTGGATCCGGCGCACCCGGTGCCACCGCCCGCTCCACCGACACGCACACTCCGCCGTCGTTGTCACCGAGCCGGTGGATCCCCTTCCTCAGCTCCCTCAAGCCGCGACCGCCCCAGCGACCGTCGCCGCCACCATGTCGGCCGAAGGAGCTCCCCAAGCGTCCATGGATGGTCTGCCTACCCTATCCCTCCTTTGTTTCCTTCATGTTCTAGGGTAGTTGTTCTAGGTCTAGATCTAAGTCATGTGTATCTGTCTAAGTAAAGTTTCTACCCGACTAGATCTGCTACTAGTGTTAACATGTGTTCCAACAATGGTACCAGTAAGCCTATCTAATCAGTAGATCACTAGATCAGAGGTTAAGTGAACGAGTCAGTGTAGCATGTTGAAGGAGATGACCCGATCCGGGGAAGAGAAGCACTGAAACGTTGCAATTCGAGAGAAATTCGATTGAATTCGAAGTAGGGACGCAACCCTAACCCTAGATCCTCTCGGGTTAGGGGAAGAACTCGATCCAAACTAAACTCAAGAGCAAACCCTAACCCTAGATCTCTCGGGTTAGGGGAAGAAATCAAGCTGAATCATGAAAACCGAAAGACTAACCCTAGTTCAAAAACACCGGAGGGGAGGATGAGGACATACCTGTGTGGGCCCTACCTCACCGCCGGGACCTACCGCCGCCGTGCGGGATCGACCCGCCGCCGTGAGGGGACTGGAAATGGCCGCCGCGACCCGCCACCGTGCGGGGAAAGCTTGGGTGCCTCCCTTGAGTCGCTCGACGGCGACACGCTCACCCTGCGGGTGCACGCGTGCACCGGCAAGGGGGCCAGGGGCGGCACCGCCTTGCTCCACACCCTGTCTCTCTCTAGATCTCGTGTGTATGCGGGTTGGAGCAGGAGGAACGGAGGGGCTAGCAAGGAAATAGAAGGAGAAGGGGGTGCTGGCCGCAGGATCTCACCGGGCGGTACCGCTCCTCACCGCGGCCAGCGGAAGCCGCCGGCCGTGGGGAAGACGACATCCGCTGCGCTGCGCTGCGCTGCGAAGAAGGCGGGGGATGAGATAGAAATGACCTAGGGTTTCAGGGCTTGCAGCCGAAACGTTTTTATACCGTTGTGTGTTCGGCGGGATGGATCTGAACCGTCGATTCTGAGATCAACGATTCACAGCGGCTAGCGGCACAAAGGGCTAGAAGCAGCCCAGGTGGGGTGCGGTCGTGGGCCGCCTCGCCGGCCCGGCCGTCTGCTACTGGGCTTTGAGCCCATGCGGGTGAAGTTAAGCAGGCCGCAGACCGTTTTGCATGCTAGGCCGCTTGTGTAGGTCATGCACAGTAGGGCTTATTTAATTAAGGTTTGCAATTTCAGGAGTATTTTGTTTTGTGTTTTATGGTTTTATTTGGTTTTTTAATTATGTTAATATCTCTGTTAAATTTTGTGTAATTGGATAAAATTTTACAAAGAGTAAGATGCTTCTGAAATTAAGTTTTTCCTGGTTTTGTCTTGTTTTTCCGCTGCATTTAATATTCTCTAGTTAAATTGAACCAAAGGGATATTTAATTAGAGAAGAAGTTTTTTCATTATGAGTAATTTATGATATTGTTATTTGTTGACACATTTTATCTTATATATTTATAAGTCAACCAAACATGAGAAAAGGGCATAATTGTTAATACCAACTTAGAATAGGGTGTCACTAACAGTTTTCCTGGAGTTTTGGAGAATTCAATGTATTGAAGGGATTAATCAGAAAAATAGGAAAAAGGAACACTTCTAGAAGACTCCAGAGGACTCCGGAACTCAACGTGACTTGACATCCAAGAAAGAAGCATCTAGAAGGGGCAAGAACCAACCAGGACGAAGCAGACCCCGAGAGGGGTCCACCCCAGGCCGGTCGGCCTGGTGGTGGGGCCGGTCGGCCTTCCCTGGGCGCCACATCAGCCCTACTTCTGGAATGTTCTTCCACCGCCTATGAGGATCAATCTAAACCGAAGGTTAGGTCGGTTTGATCGTACGGCGCATGGTACCTCCTCATGACTATATAAGCAGTCCCCTGACCCCCTTGGCAGAGGGGGAGTCTGGCTTCAGTTCATACACCAGATCAAGTCATCAAGTCAGAGATACTACGCCCTAGAAATACCATATAGCGAGAGTAGCTAACTAGTCTAGATCTAGGGGGAGGCAAGGCGTCTACTTGGCTCCTGATCATTTAGAAGCTGGTCGAGATACTGATCTAGCTTCGCTTTTGTAAGTTCTTCTTTATAAGTTCTTTTACATTTGCTCTAGAGACATATGTTCTTATCAATGATTATATTCAAGATTATATGCTTTGGTGTTTATTATGATTACAAGTTTAGCATAGTTGATTTACCTTTATATTCGTGTATGGAGTCGTATAGCTCTCACCTAGATCATCTGTTAACTTGGGTGAGTGGTAAAGATAGTGTAAGCGTGGTGCTTATATTGTATTTACCTGCGATTGCACCCTACATGCCGGGTCGTGTGGTAGATCGTGGTGGTGATAGCACTATTGAGTCCTTTGCAATCCACCCCCCGTGTGTAGGACTAGTGGAGCCTTATACTATTTGGGTTGTTTCAAGTTTCGGCCTTGATCCTCTTGGGTAGTCTCCCCATGCATAAGTATAATAGTTCTTCTTCCATGATTGTTAAATGTATTGCACTAATCATAGTATGCATTGACGTATAGTTTAGGGTTACCGAGGAGTATCCTCGCTAACTAGGCTGTGAATACGCTTCTCTTTCTATATTGACACTTTCTGGTGGTTCACTATGTTATGACTTGATCAATGCTATAATTATCTTTATCTTTATGTGACTTACACCTGTTTATAGTAATTGATATATTTTGGTCACTCTACATTACACAACTGAGAGATGTACATGTATTTATTATTATAGATAAAGACTTCATTCCCTGTGGTAGAATATAAATACGATACCTGGTTTTACTCCTGGTTAAAATGCTACAATGGTATATTCATATCTGTGCGCTTGCGGATACTCATTTATATATTTTTTCTTATCTAGAGATCCAAGGCATATGTAAGAGTACCAATCCATGCGTTTTAGTGGCACTTCTGTCAGGGATGACAACCTAGATCGAGTTGTGCTATGACCTGTAGCGGATTTATCTTTTAGTTTATCTGAAAACAACATCTGATATACACTTAGCATCATGTTAAGATATACCTTTGCATTTCTAGCGCCGTCGATAGAGATGGATTTTATATCTGTTTCTAGTCGATGACGTTAGCAATGTCAACAAGCATTTTTGGCGCCGTTGCCGGGGAAAGATAGTCTATTGCCTAAAAAATATAAATTCAGTAATAGCATGCATGCATCTCTCACACGTAATGTATCGAGAACCCAAATTATCATTGCTTAAACAGGCTTACCCTTGTTCTTTCCACTTTTGTCTATCTGATTTCAGGGTAATGTATGAATAAGAATCTTCCAGACAACTTCGTTTCAGATCCAGAGAAAATCTTAAGGAAGGCAAGGCCAAAGCCCAAGTCTCGGCCCATGACCTCTGCCTTGGAAGATTCAATAGTGCGAAGCTTAACACCCAAGTTTAAAGTAATGGCAAATAAGACCCTTCGCGAGTACTCTGCACCGACCCCGGACAACATTCGTACTGGTCCGGCAGCCGCTGTGGGAGACATAGCTTTTGAGCTCAAGCCTGCACTGATCAACATGGTACAAGCTAGCTAATTTTGTGGAAAAGCTCATGAAGATGCCAACGCACACCTTCAACATTTCTTGGAGATATGTGGCACCTTCACGATCAAAGATGTGCCAAGTGATGCAATCCTACTTCGCTTATTCCCATTCTCACTCTTGGGGCGAGCGAAGCAATGGTTTTACTCCAACAAAGACAAACTTACAACTTGGACACTGTGTTCTACTGCCTTTCTGGCAAAGTTCTTTCCTATAGGCAAAACCAATGCCTTACGGGGGAAACTTCAAGTTTCCAGCAGCAACATGACGAATCTATTCCTGAAGCGTGGGAGCGCTTCCAAGACTACATCTCAGAATGCCCACACCACGGAATGGAGAACTGGTTGCTCATGCAGACCTTCTACCACGGCTCACTACCAACACTCGTGAAACGATGGATGCTGCAGCTGGAGGTGCTTTCCTGTCCCTTACACTTACTCAAGCTACTAACCTTGTGGAAAAGATGGCGTCCAATCAAGCTTGGAACGAGGAACGTCAACCCCGCAAGAAAGAAAGAGGAATGCACCAGCTCAAGGAGGTAGACATGTTGTCTGCCAAAATGGACTTAATCATGAAGAGGCTTGAAGACAAAACCCCTGAGAAGAAGGAAGTCATGCAACTCTTCAAATCCTACATGACCTGTGAAGAGTGTGGAAACACTGGACACTCGGGCAATCAATGCTCTCAGCTGGAGGAGGACGTGAATTACATCAACAACAACACCCAATATCGTCCCCAACAAAATCAAGGATGGACCCAGCAGAGGCCCAACTACGTAACTATCAAGGTAATAACTCTTCTAATAATTTCCCATCTTTAAGAGAGTTAGTCCAAAACAAGGGTAGAGTTATGGATAATCTGTCTAAGAAGTTAGCTTCCAATGATAAAATGTTAGAAACTATTAGTAATAAAATGGAAAGCTTTTCTTCTGCCATTAAGAACCAGCATAGTTTTAATAAAATGATAGAATCTCAGATATCTCAGCTGGCATCATCTGTTCCCACGGCTAACCCAGGTAAGATTTCGGGCTAGCCGGAAGAATTAGAATCTGCAAATCTTGTCGATATCTATTATGCAGGTCTGTACTCTAATAAGACAGAAGAAGGCCCAAAGTGGACTGACCAAGGCATGCCCACCAAGAGAGGAGATCCAGGGAGGCCCGTCATCACCATCACTATTAGAGCCTACACTTTCGATAATGCACTTTGTGACTTTGGGTCTAGTGTCAACATAATGCCCAAGGTAATATATGAGAAAATCAATGGTTCACCTTTATTGTACACAACCATATGCTTGCAGCTTGCAGACCTGTCACTATGCTACCCTGAGGGCATCCTAGACGACATATGTCTGGGGGTAGGAAGCTCCTACGTAGCTGCCGACTTCGCTGTTGTTGAGACTGGGGGAAGTGAGAACACCCCAATCCTTTTGGGACGTCCTTTCCTTGCCACAGTCAAAACCATCATCTACGCTGACACCGCAAAGATCGTCTTCACCATCAACGGGAAGAAGGAGAGATTCAGTTTCAAAAACAAGGTCCTAAGAACTCCTGCACACCCCTAATATCCTTACCCTCAAGAGTACAAGCCAGCTGTCGAGAAGAAAAGGAGAGATAGAAGGAGGAACAAGAAGAACAATCGACCTCGACCACACGTGGAGGAAGTTTGGATGATCAACAAGATTCAATCAGAAAACGAGAACCTGTTTCCTTCACCACTGCTGCCAAAGCTAGACGACCCTGGAGTACCATCAATCCACTGTTCCATCAATCAATGGAATTTCCAGCGAGTTGTCTGCGACACGGGATCAGGCATCAATTTAATGTCTAAGGTAATTTATGAATTAATATACGGTGACTTGCCTTTGTATTCCACCAACATAATGCTGCAGATGGTAGACCAATCACACCGATTCCCGGAGGGAATTGCACGAGATGTACCTGTCAAGATAAAGGATCACTATGTCCTAACTGACTTTGTAGTCATGGACATGGGAGATGAAGAGCAAGATCCTCCCATAATACTTGGGAGACCGTTCCTGAACACCACAAGAGCGATCGTCTACATCAGGATGGGCGAGATCCACTTCCAGTTCAAAACTGAGAAGGTACGCTGCTACTTTAATACTTATACTGACTCTGAGCAGCCCAAGAAGCACAAGACGCGGAGACGCCTTCAGAAATTGCAACGCAAGCTGAACACGTAGTTGACGGACATCAAGAACATTGAAGAAGAGATTAAAGAGAAGTCCGCTCAGCTCCTACCAGTCAAGAACTCTGGACCTGTTACCCCAGAAAGGTCTCCACTAAAGAAACAAGTTTGGAGGGAGAAAGACAAGAGTACACCTTCGGAAGACCAACCACTACCTATGTCACCAATTGATCAATCATCGGCTACTACATCTACGCCACTCGTTGAGATCATTGAAGGCACCATACCAGACACGACATTCCGACGAGGTGTCATAGATGAAAGCACGCCATGGGAGTAAGTACTCAAAATCCTCACCGAGAGGTAACTCGGTATTTATCTGAATATTTATTTTCTGCACTGCATATTTAAATTAGCATATTTCCTTTAGCATATTTACTTACCTATACCTGCATTAGAAAAAGACCATAAATATGTTTTCTGCATTTGCATCTGTTCCTTAAGGCCCCATGTACTCCGAACCGTGGTGGCATAAATAAATAAATATTGCATTCACATATTTTTGCTTTAGCATCCCTTTTGCATATAAAAATTTACAAAAAAATGTGGGCACATGAAGGTCCACACTTTTCAGAAAAACCCAAAAAGAAGTGGGCACATGAAGGCTCACAACATAATCCTAGAATTTGTCCCTTCGGGTATGTACGAGATTAATATTTACAGGGAGAAATTAAGGAAGACCCGAAGGCAAACAAGTTCCAAGGATGAATCAAGGACTACTTCAAGATCCAGCTTGGGGGAGAGCACCCCCAGTTATCACGATAAGTATCATTATCCTATGTTTTTAATATTAGCTAGTTATATGTTTGCCTAGAGTTAAAGAGTCTTAGTTAAAAGTCTTAGTATGAATAAATGCTAGAGTCTGCTAGTTGGCTTTTCTCTTTAATAATGATCTTGATGATTTATGCTTGGAAATGATGAATAGTTGCTCTGCCGTAATTCCTCTTCAATACTTAGTTTTCAGACCTAGATTCTCCTAAAGCTTTAAATGCTTAACTTGCTCTAAACCCAAAACCCGTGGGAAGTACATGCTTAATCTGAGTCTAGGCTTTGAAAGATGATTCATGAAAAGTTGAGCTGCTGTTTATCATATTCCTAGAGATGCTTGATTCTTGGTTTTCCTTTTAAAATCATGAGAAATCTTACATGATGAGTTCCTGTGTTTATGATCCTTGAGAGCTTGTCATACACATCAAGATCATTCCATTCCACCAATTATGCTGCTTCTAACCTGGAAGTATGCATTCTCCATAATCCATCAAGCCACAAGCCATGTTATAATGCAACTCTTGGATATGTCTCTCTCAATATGTCAAAAAGATTCTGGGGCTACATTCAAAAAAGAAAAAAAGAGAGAAGAAAAGTGAGATGAGAGAGGGAGAGAAAAGGACAAGTGTCATACTAGGCGAGAAGGGCCTACCTCCCTAAATAATAAGTTTAGAGATGAATAATGGACACAAGTCCGAGGGCGAGAAGAGCCCACATCTCTAAGGAGAGAGAAAAATTGACAAAAATCTGGGGCGAGTAGAGCCCACCTCTCCAAGAATGGAAAGCCTAGATCTTAAAGTCTTAGAAAGAGAGGTGTAGTCCAAGAGCTTGAAAAAAAAGAGATATTACCACCTTTCACCCTCATCCATTCAACACTATCATCCCACCATACATATCTTGCCAAGTGTGACTCCATACTTGAGAGGGTCATACACAGGATCTCTGAGTTTTATTTGAAAAATCTTGCAAAGCCCCAGGATGATAGATCAAAGAATTTGAGAATACTGCTTGACTTGATTGTTCTGTCTTTTAATTGCTTAAGATTTATGAAAAGGCTACGCACCATGGTTAAAGGTAAGATGGAGCAATTTTGTTGAGGAAAATTTATTTTTGAAAACCATAGTACTTTTGAGGTGTGAAAGCGTTGTAGCAACTCCTGATCCTGCTATAGCATAGCTTTGCTAGGGACTAGCAAAGGGTAAGCTTGGGGGAGTTTGTTGACACATTTTATCTTATATATTTATAAGTCAACTAAACATGAGAAAAGGGCATAATTGTTAATACCAACTTAGAATAGGGTGTCACTAACAGTTTTCCTGGAGTGCAGGGATTAATCAGAAAAATAGGAAAAAGGAACACTTCTAGAAGACTCCAAAGGACTCCGGAACTCAACGTGACTTGGCATCCAAGAAAGAAGCATCTAGAAGGGGCAAGAACCAACCAGGACGGAGCGGACCCCGAGGGGGCCCACCCCAGGCCGTTCGGCCTGGTGGTGGGGCCGGTCGGCCTCCCCCGGGTGCCACGTCAGCCCTACTTCTGGAATGTTCTTCCACCGCCTATGAGGATCAATCTAAACCGAAGGTTAGGTCGGTTTGATCGTACACCGCATGGTACCTCCTCATGACTATATAAGCAGCCCCCTGACCCCCCTAGCAGAGGGGGAGTCTGGCTTCAGTTCATACACCAGATCAAGTCATCAAGTCAGAGATACTACACCCTAGAAATACCATATAGCGAGAGTAGCTAACTAGTCTAGATCTAGGGGGGAGGCAAGGCGTCTACTTGGCTCCTGATCGTCTAGAAGCTGGTCGAGATACTGATCTAGCTTCGCTTTTGTAAGTTCTTCTTTTTAAGTTCTTTTACATTTGCTGTAGAGACATATGTTCTTATCAATGATTATATTCGAGATTATATGCTTTGGTGTTTATTATGATTACAAGTTTAGCATAGTTGATTTACCTTTATATTCGTGTATGGAGTCGTATAGCCCTCACCTAGATCATCTGTTAACATGGGTGAGTGGTAAAGATAGTGTAAGTGTGGTGCTTATACTGTATTTAATTGCGATTGCACCCTACATGTCGGGTCGTGTGGTAGATCGTGGTGGTGACAGCACTATTGAGTCCTTTGCAATCCACCCCCCGTGTGTAGGACTAGTGGATCCTTATACTATTTGGGTTGTTTCAAGTTTCGGCCTTGATCCTCCTAGGTAGTCTCCCCATGCATAAGTATAATAGTTCTTCTTCCATGATTGTTAAAATGTATTGCACTAATCATAGTATGCATTGACGTATAGTTTAGGATTACCGAGGAGTATCCTCGCTAACTAGGCTGTGAATACGCTTCTCTTTCTATATTGACACTTTCTGGTGGTTCACTATGTTATGACTTGATCAATGCTATCATTATCTTTATCTTTATGTGACTTACACATGTTTATAGTAATTGATATATTTTGGTCACTCTACATTACACAACTAAGAGATGTACATGTATTTGTTATTATAGATAAAGACTTCTTTCCCTGTGGTAGAATATAAATACAATACCTGGTTTTACTCCTAGTTCAAATGCTACAATGGTATATTCATATCTGTGCACTTGCGGATACCCATTTATATATATTTTCTTATCTAGAGATCCAAGGCATATGTAAGAGTACCAATCCATGCATTTTAGTGGCACTTCTGTCAGGGATGACAACCTAGATCGAGTTGTGCTATGACCTGTAGCGGATTTATCTTTTAGTTTATCTGAAAGCAACATCTGATATACACTTAACATCATGTTAAGATATACCTTTGCATTTCTGGCGCCGTCGATAGAGATGGATTTTATATCTGTTTCTAGTCGATGACGTTAGCAATGTCAACATTATTTTTCTGGCCAAAGCTGATAATTACAATATTATGAACTGTTAAACTAAAGTTTTATGCATTAATTCTATTTTTCTGCCCAAAGGTGATATAGAATTAATGTAGAAGTGTGTTGTATGTGTTAATTTTGACCAAAGTTAAATTGATGCATGCAATACTTATTGTTATATGTTCTCACTGATCTCTGATTTTGATTTTCAGCACAAGCTGGCTATGTTGATCAGATCCCTGAGTTGACTGGCAACAACTATATGGCATGGCGCAAGGTGTTGAAACTGGCATTTCTGATGCTGGGTATGGAGTATGTGATGACCACAGACCGTCCTCAGGCCCCTGAGGCACCGGTTAGAGGTGCAGATGAGACTGATCTGCTTGGTCATCAAGGGAGAACGCCCATATTAAGGCGGAAAGTGAGCATCAACTCGCAAAGGCGAGGTGGGATCTAGACAGCAAAAGGTGTCTAGCAATTACACAGACTAAGATGACTGAGGCAATTAAGGCGTCTATTCTTGAGAAGGATGAAGACGGAAATTTATACACTGCTGCTGAATATTTGGCAATAGTGGACAGACAGCACTCTCACCACACTAAGACATATGCCAGTACCACTATTAGCAGTTTGATTGCAATGAAGTACACTGGTGGTGGTATAAGAGACCACATTCTTAAGATGAATAACATGAATGGCAAGCTTGCTGAGATAAGAATGGTCCTACCCACTGAGTTTGTCATTCACTTGGTATTTAAGTCCCTGCCTCCAGAGTTCTCAGCTTTTGAGGTTAACTATAACACCATCCCTGATAAGTGGGACATGCATAAGCTCATTGCTATGTCTGTCCAAGAGGCTTAAGGCTCAAGGTGGTGGTTTCGTCAACTATGTGAATCATGGTAAGAAGCCACAAAAGAGAAGCTTTCCCAGTAAGAATTTCCAATCTAAGAATCAAGCGGAGAGTGGACCTTCTAATGCACCAAGCAAGCCTCATGGTAAAGCCCCAGTCCAGAATGATCAGTCTCAGAAAGCTCCACCCCAGACAGAGTTTGCCCCAAACCAGTGTCACTGGTGCAAGCAGACAGGACACTGGAGGAGGCAATGCCCTCAATGGCTAAAGCACATGTGGTCTAAAGGTGAGGACATTATTACGTTTGTAGATGAAGCCCTGTACTTAAGTTATGATAAATCTACTTGGTGGATTGATTCAGGTGCAACTACTGATGTTGCTAATTATATGCAGGGTATGCATACCAGGAAGATCCTAGCAAGAGGAGAAAGAAAAATTATAGTCGCAAACAGCGTCGAGGCAGAAGTGGAGGCAGTTGGAGATCTCCCCATTAAGCTGAAGGATGGCTTCACACTTCGCCTACATGATGTTCTTTATGTTCCTTCTTTAAGTCGTAATTTGATTTCAGTATCATGTTTAGCGGATAAAGGATTTGAGTGCCAATTTACTGCACAACAATGTTTGATTAAGTTTAATGAAGTTTGTGTGGGTCTTGCCATCCGACAAGACAAACTTTATATGTTGGCTATTCATGATGTTTCGATTGAATGCGTTGAGAATGTATGCGAGATTGAGAATGTTTCATCATCTACAAATGTAAGCAAGAAGCAGAAGCGAATTGATAGCGTATCTTCGAAATTATGGCACTATCGTTTAGGCCATATTTCGAGGGGAAGGATGGAACACTTAGTTAAGGAATCAATTCTTCCGCCTTTAGAATTTACCGATTTAGAATAATGTATCAATTGCATTAAAGGCAAGTATGATAAGCAAATAAAGAAAGGCGCAAATTGAAGTACAGGACTGTTGGAGATAATCCACACATACATTTGTGGTCCTTTTCCTGTGGTATCTGTGGATGGTTTTGATTCATTTATTACATTCATAGATGATTATTCTCGATATGGGTATATCTATCCAACCAAAGATAAGTCGGAAGCGCTAGATAAGTTTAAGATTTTTAAGGCTGAAGTTGAAAATCAGCACAACCTAAAGATAAAAGTGGTGAGGTCGGACCGAGGAGGGGAGTAGGAGTACTACGGTCGACACACCCCGTATGGCCAAGTTCCTGGACCTTTTGCAAGGTTCCTACAGGAAAATGGTATAATTGCCCAGTATAGTACACCGGGTGAACCTCAGCAGAATGGAGTAGCTGAAAGAAGGAATCGTACCTTGATGGATATGGTTAGGAGCATGTTAAGCTACTCAACATTACCAGTTAGTCTGTCGATGAAGGCATTAAAAACCGTCACTCACATTCTAAATAAAGTACCTAGTAAGTCAGTACCTATAACGCCGTATGAGTTGTGGACGGGTAGGGAACCCTCCCTATGATATATGCGCGTGTGGGGATGTTCAGCAGAGGCTAAAGTTTTCAACCCAAATGTTGGGAAGTTAGACTCCAAAACAGTAAGTTGCCATTTCATTGGCTATACATAAAAGTCTAAAGGTTATCGTTTCTACTATCCTAACAGACACACGAAGTTTGTGGAAACGAGACATGCTATCTTTCTAGAGAATGAAATGATTAGAGGGAGCAAGGCAGCTTGAAAGATTGATCTTGAAGAAAAGCGGGTGTGTGCACCCACTCCAATGGTTGAAAAACCATATTTTGTGCTGCCTGTTATTCCGACAGCTACAGTCCAACCTACTATGGTGCCGGAACCTGTTGTTGGTACTCCTATGCAATCAGTGGAAGAAAATGAGGAAACTGTTCATCAGGATCTTATAGAAACAACTGATGCACAAGAGGAACCACAACAGCCCCAAGTACAAGAGGAGCCAGCCATAGAGGCCCCAAGAAGGTCTCTAAGGGTTAGAAAGCCAGCTATTCCTGATGACTATGAAGTTTATGACTGTGAAGAAATTCACATAGAAGGTGATCCTTCTTCTTTTGAAGAAGTCATGAGTCGTCCTGATGCATCCAAGTGGCTAGAAGCCATGGAAGATGAAATGAAGTCAATGAGTACCAACAGAGTTTGGGACTTAGAAGAAATTCCTAAATGAGCTAAGACAGTAGGCTGTAAATGGGTCTACAAAATTAAGTACGACTCCAAAGAGAATATTGAAAAGTATTAAGGGACGGCTTGTGGCTAAGGGTTACACACAAAGAGAAGGGATAGATTACAATGAGACATTTTCTCCAGTCTCGTGTAAGGATTCTTTTAGGATCATAATGGCTTTGGTGGCTCACTATGATTTGGAATTACATCAGATGGATGTAAAGACGTCATTCCTGAATGGAAATTTATATGAAGATGTTTACATGACTCAACCCAAAGGTTTTGTTGTGAAAGAAAAAGAGCATATGGGATGTCGTTTAAGAAAGTCCATTTATGGATTAAAGCAAACCTCTAGACGATGGAACTTAAAGTTTGATGAAATAATTACGAAGTTTGGTTTTAAAGCAAATATTGAGGACAATTGCGTCTACGCAAAGTTTAAGGATGGGAAATTTATTTCCTAGTACTGTATGTGGATGATATCCTGCTTGCTAGTAGTGATGTCAGACTACTACAGGAAGCAAAAAAGTTTTTGTCCTCAAAATTTGATATGAAATATCTTGGTGAAGCCTCATATGTTTTAGGCATTGAGATTCATCGAGACAGAAGGAATGAGGTCTTAGGTTTATCACAAAAGGCATATTTGGAAAAGATCCTTAAGAAATATAATATGCATGTGAGTAGGGCACACCTGCTCCCATAATTAAGTGCGATAAGTTTGGACTTTATCAATGTCCAAGGAACCAATATGAGATCGATCAAATGAAAATGGTTCCAGATGCTTCAGCAGTTGTAGCTTACAGTATGCACAAGTGTGCACTCGTCCCAATTTGGCATTTGTTACGGGAGTACTTGGTAGATATCAATCTAATCCAGGCAAAGAGCATTAGATGATGGTAAAGAAGGCTTTTCGATATCTCCAAGGTACGAAAGATATGCTGCTAACATATAGAAGGTCTGATTCCCTAGAGATATTAGGGTATTCAGACACTGATTATGCGGGAGATAGAGATGATAGAAAATCCACGTCAAGATATGTTTTCACTCTAGCAGGGGGAGCTATCTCGTGGAGAAACTCTAAGCAAGAATTGGTTGCAACATCCATGATGTATGCAGAGTTTATAGCCTGTTATGAGGCAACGGGATAGGTGATGTGTCTTAAGAAGTTTGTGCCCGACTTGAGAGTGGTAGACTGTATTCATAGACCACTAAAGTTGTACTGCGATAATGCTCCAGTAGTATTTTACACTCACAACAACAAGTTGAGTAATGCTACCAAGCAGATAGAAATAAAGTTCTATGCGGTGAAAGATAGAGTCCGGGATGAAACTATAAGTCTGAAGCATTTAAGTACTAAAGAGATGATCGCGGGTCCGCTTACAAAAGGCTTACCACCCAATGTGTTTAAGGAACACATTACCAGTATGGGTTTAAGGGAAAGCCTATGATTCCTGGACTCGGTCCAAGTTAAGATCCTTTCAGAATGGATGAGTGTATTGTGGCTGGTTAATCTGGTTGTGATTACGATTAAGATGGCCCATGCTCAATATGTTCTATTCATGATGAAGAGGATATCAATTAAGGAACTCGAGATTAAGTAAAGGTGTTAAGTGAGATCGAGAGGGAGAATGTTAGTTTGATCTCCCTTCCGCCGCGGCCCAAAGGCCATGACGGACTCGGTCTAGCACCCTGGTCGGGGCGCCCAACCAATTGATGGTTGGTGGGCCCTTGCTCGCACAGTGCTATATAAAGGGGGTGGGGGCCACAGGGGCAGATCACGAGGTTCACCTGCGCCGCCGCCACCTACCCCACAAACCCTACGACCGAGGTAGCACTGGAGCGGAGGGAAGCTCCACCACCGCCGCCCACTTCCGGCTGGATCCGGCACACCTGGTGCCACCGTCCGCTCCTCCGACACGCACACTTCGCCACCGCCGTCACCGAGCCGGTGGATCCCCTTCCTCAGCTCCCTCAAGCCACGACCGCCCCAACGACCGCCGCCGCCACCATGTCGGCCGAAGGAGCTCCCCAAGCGTCCATGGATGGTCTGCCTACCCTATCCCTCCTCTGTTTCCTTCATGTTCTAGGGTAGTTGTTCTAGGTCTAGATCTAAGTCATGTGTATCTGTCTAAGTAAAGTTTCTACCCGACTAGATCTGCTACTAGTGTTAACATGTGTACCAACACCGCCGTGCCCTCCGAGCCACCGCTGTGGATCCTCATCTAGCCCAGCGGTGACGACAGCACGACCACTACGGAGGGTGAACGCAGCCGAGGCTTCTCCATCCTGTTGCTTCCTGCCGATGCGAAGCTGAGCCCCGGCTGCTCCGTCATCCGGAGCCTGGCCGCCTTCCCGGCGTCGTGCTGCATCAGCGCCGGCCACGAGTGGGTGGCGCTTGTGGGCGCGGACCTGGCTGTCACGCTGCACAACCCCGTCAACGGCGGCGCCGTCTCCCTACCGCCGCTCAGGAGGCACCCCATGGTTGGCGCGCCGCTGGCCTCCGGGACCACGGCCGCGTCCTGTGGCGCAGGTGGCTCGACATATGGCCCAACTCCGGCAACCTGGTCTCGGCAGAGGAGGAGTTCAGGGATGACTTCGTCCGGAAGATGGTGTTCTCGACGAGGCCCGATCAGGAGTGCTACTTCGCCGTGGTGATCGGCGGCTTCCACTGTTAGTATTGATCTCCACCAGTTGGCCCAAAGGGTGGGCCAACTGGGCCCTTGACTCGGCTCCCTGATCGGGGGAGCCCAACCCACTGGGGTGGCGAGCCCCCGTCGCACAACACCATATAAGGGAGGTGGGGACCATGAGGTACTGTAACCCAAGCGTGAGTCAGATCGTGCCCACTCGCCCCACTTGCCCTAACCCACCGATCAGGGGGAGCTGTGAGCGGCGGGAAGCGCCACCACCAACCCGTATCAGCACTGCGCTTCACCGACAATCTACACGGCACTGCACTGCATCACCGGACTCCTCTGCACCGACGGGATCATCCTCTACTTCCTATACCCCCACGGTGATTCTCCTCTCCTCTCTCCCTCTCGGTTAACCTCAAGAACCCATGTTTTATCATCACTGTTAAAGAGCTTTACTCACCGATCTACACCTAGTGATCCTAGAAATTTAAACAATCGTATCAGATGCCTCGATCTAGAGTGTAGATCGAGTTGTTTGGGGTAAGAACAGGTGCTGCCACAGAGGCGGTGCAGCCACCTTCTCCGCCACCACGGGCGAGGGGGAGGGAAGCAAGGTCGACTGTGACGGCGCAACCCTAAAGAAGAGAACAATTCGACTCGAATCGAAGAAGAAAATGAAGATGATTCGGTACGAATCAAAGAATGAAATGCAACCCTAACCCTAGATTTGCTCGGGTTAGGGGAAGAAATTCGAATCAAGAAATGCTAACCCTAGATCGAGAAACATCGACAGGAAGGAGCACCTACATGTGGTCTTACCTCGCCGGAGTCACTACTATTGTCATGTGGGTATGGAACCGAAGCTCGTCGCCACATCACCGGCGCACAGGTTTTGGGGCTCGGGATTCAGGGCACCATCGTGGGGCCACTCGACGGCACCGCGCGCTAATTTGACCGCACGCGTGCACCGGCGAGGGGTGTAACGCCCTGAGTTTTCAGAAACGGAAAACCCAGCATTCTGTCTCGTGATAGTCCCTGGATCAGACGCTATCACGCACAGGCATTCATCACAGATAAATATCAAAGTCATACAACAAAAATAAGCATCAGAGTACGAATAATAATCTGATTATTACATGTCCTGAATAATCGGAGTACATCAATACACGCCTCTTGGCGGAATAACAAGGATAAAGCCTACGCAGCGGTAGCTAGCTCCCAGAAGGTGTCTCCATCTTCATTCGTCTCCACAGGCATCCTTGAGCGAAGCAACGCACCCCCTTAGTCGTACCATCCGTCAGCGTTGTTGTCGAAGTCTGACTCGTACCCTGCAAGCTCAGGGGCTATCCCAAAGGATTGGGATAGGTCCACATCACCAACCGTATGCAAGCTTTAAGTGGTCTACTTCTAAGGGTAAAGATAAGATCAAGGTAGTAGCTGGGTTTCCTATGCAGCAGCAGCAACGAATATAGAATAATATCTCCATAATCCCACCAAATCCCATATCTCTCATCCGCAAACGGTTACACCTGGTCACCCAGATCACCGTCACCATCACCTATCTCCATCTAGGGTCGGTGCGAGAACTCCCACTCCTCGCACCTCAATGGTTGCACCCGGATCTGCGAGGTAGAGGGAGCGACTCTCCTCTCCCCGAATACAACCACGGCTCACCATACACTCTCATCCTATAAGGGGGAAGGTAGAAATCCCAAAATGTAAGAGTCGGAGAAACAACGGGCATGTCCATAACCGAGGACGCGGCTATACGTATAGATCTAAACTCTGCAGAGCGTGTACACCAGTACCCAACTCGGAATAGTACCCAGACGGTGTACGGCCGACCGAGCCTACCCTACCGAACGAACACCTAGGAGTTACGATTCCATCCTGCATCTGGGTCTCGTTGCGGTCCTTCGCAAAGGTCCGCCCCAGAACTGTGAAAATGCCCCCGTGTGGCCGCATGGGGAGCGCCCAAAGGGAAGGGACTTCACCCTAACCCTCTCACTGATACCCTCTATCCTACTGGCAGGTATGGCATCGCACTTGCTAGGGTCGAACGGCCCTATCCCCACTCTCGGCGAGATGGTGTGTACGAAAGTCCCGTGTAACAGGCGACCCACTCGGTTTCAGACCGGGGTGAGCTCCTACCCTCCAAGTCATCACAAAAACCCCATCACCTGTGCTCCTAAAACAATGTACCCGCCATAGGCACCAAACTGGGCAACGTCCGAGAAGATGATCCCTGGCCCCCGATTCTAGATCGGGTTGTCTTGAGCTCACCCCCGCCAAAGTATCCCAAAACACCTTCTCCTGCCGGTTTTCCTCACACACGCCAAGAAACTACCACAATAATCCCAACACATGAATAGCAAGCTCAGCATATCATCTCACATAAGTAAAGTAGTAGTAGTATGTCAATCAAGGACAAGTATGTAAAAGAGGCTATGCACGGGTTCATCTCATCCATCACTATGCAGTAAAATAGAGCACTAGCAGTTCTAATAGCCATGCCTAATGGGATTCAAAGAATGGTCGGGCGTGAACCTGGGTGCGGGTAGTCGTCGTAGCCGAAGTCATCGTCGTAATCCTGGTTCAGCTCTCCGGCTCCGGCGGCTCCTAGAATCGTATTTAAATAAATAACTCAGTAGCTAATAGCAATAAATCCAAGACAAAGAGCAAATAAGATCCAAAAAGGGGCAAACTCTAGCCTAGCGCGGAGTTTGGATTTTTAGAAGATTTTCAGAAGAAGTTTTGTATTTTTCGGAGTTAAAACGGATTTATTATGAATTTCCAAAGATTAAATAGATTTCTGAAATTAAAATACGCATACACAATATAGCAATCTTTTAGCTAGCTCTAAACTATCTCCAGCTAGCTCTAAAAGGACCTATAGCTAGCTGCATGCCAGCTACTGGGCTGACGCAGCAGCCACGTGCACGGCTTAAAGCCGGCGGCTGCTGGCGTGCCAGCCCGCGTGGCGCGGCGCACGGCGGATCCCCGCGATCCGCTGCAGCGGCGTGCGGTGCGGGCGCGGGTGTGGCGCGGCCCTGGGTGGCCGGCCGCACGAAATCCCGCCGGATTCCCTACGGTGGCGTGCACGTGTGGGCGACTGTGTGTTGAAGAACCCCTGGGGTTTGGAGCGACGCCGGCACATGTTCGGCAAAATACCGCAGTGGCTCCCCGGCTCCGGCAAGGCCCACCGACGGCGAGGTGTGCAAGAGCCTGGTCGTCAAGCGGTGCGACGCTACTCGGGGGCTCCTTGCGCATGTGCTCCGGCCAAGAAAGGCGGCATCCGGGGCCGGCGCGGTGCTCGACGACGGCAACGCAGTGAGACGCGCGGCGGCGCGGTGCGGTTGGTCGACGGCACGCGCGTGTGGACAAGCCTAGACGCTGGGGCGTGCACGTGTGTGCAAGGCGAGTGCAAACGTGACCAAAAGCTGGGGCTTTGCCCCCTGTCCGGGTGTATGGCGCCTGGCGCGGCCATGGCGGAAGCCTAGGACGGCGCGGCGACGGTGAGATGCCGGCATCTGTCACGGGGCAACGTCGCACGTGGGCGCGCGGCGACCCAGGTGGCGATGCGTGCACAAAGGAGTGCTAAGGAGGACGAGAAGGACACCAGTGCGTGCGCGCGCCATGGTGCAGGCCGGCGGCGAGATGCGCCAGCGCACGGCGGCGACGGTGTGTGTCGGCGACGTGCGGGCATGAGGCAAGGAGTGAAAGCGGAGGCGTGCGCGCACGTACGTGATGACGGCGGCGGCTCCTGCAGAAGATTGGCGCGGCACGAAGGCCGGCTTCACAACAGCGCGTGCGCGGCGGCAAGGCGACGGCGGCGACATGGACACGGCGTGCTCGATCCCCCCCTCGGCACGAAGGCCGGCTTCAACAGAGGAGGTAGGAATCAAGGCTTCACCTTGTGACCACGGGTCGAAGCGCAGGTGTCGGTGAAGAGGGTCAGAGCAGGGTCGCCGACGGTGAAGAAGACGGGCGGCGCCGGGCAGAGGAAGCAGAGGAGGTGGTCGGCGTCGCGGTTCGTGGCTTCGCGGTGACCAGCAGCTCCACGGGCGGCCTCCGGTCCTCGCGGCGGCGGCGGCGATCCTCCTCGGACAGCCTCCGGGCTTCTTCTCCTCCCCCCCCCGTCTCCTTCTTTTCCAGCGAACAGGGTGGTGTGGACAGGGGAAATTCCCCAAGGCGGCTAGGGTTGGGGAGCTCCGAGGGCTGCGGCAGCGGCTTCTTATAGGGCGAGGCGCGGCGCGGGACGCGTGGACGGCACAGATGCAGCGCGGGTGTGTGGACGGCATCCCTGCAGCGGCCATGGCGGGCTCCGGCGCTTTGGCCGCACGCGCGCGTAAGCAAAAGGGGTAAAGGAGAAGACGAGGTGACGTCGTGTGTGACGCGGGCGTGACGTCGTGTGGGACCCGCCTGGCAGCGGCTCGGCGCGGGAGAGGTAGGTGGTACGCGGGCCGGCATGCTCGTGGGCCGTGATGGGCTGGACCGAGGGGAAAGTGGGGGTGCGCGGTGATTTCAGAAAAAGAGATGGAGGGCCTTGAACAGAATTAGACATAGGATTCGAGGCCCAGCAGAGTTCTTCCCTTTTTCCACTTCTATTCCTTCTAATCCCTTTTCTAAATTTGGTTCAAATTTGAATAGGAATTCAAATTTGAACCCACACAATTAAATTCAAATAAAACCAAATGAACTCCAAGTTTCTCACACTAACATTTTATATTTCCTAGTAATTTTATTTAATTCAAATATAAATCTAGGAATTATAGAAGAGAAATAAGAAGACATCCTTAATTAAATTAGCAAGCACTCCAATAAATAATCAAAAATTTTAAATCCTCATTTTTATACTAAAACATTCCGTAATAAAATGACGGGATGTTACAGACTCCCCCCCTCAAAAGAATCTCGTCCTCGAGATTAAGAACTTACCTCCGTCTCGAAGAGGTGCGGGTACTTCTCTCTCATGATCGACTCTTTCTCCCACGTCGCTTCTCGCTCGGTGTGATTGCTCCAAAGCACCTTGTAGAAGCGAGTGGTGGTACTCCTGGTAGCCTTCTCGGCCCAATCCAGAATCTTCATCGGGTACTCCAAGTACTCCAGGTTGTCTTGCAAGTCGATAGCATCAGTGGAGACATGCTTGTCAAGCTTCGGGTCGAGGCATCTCCGGAGTTGCGATATGTGGAACACAGGATGCACTCCGGCAAGATCAGACGGTAACTCCAGCCTATAAGCAAGTTTCCCCACCTTTGCCACAATTTGGTAGGGTCCAACGAACCTCGGGGCTAGCTTCCCCTTCACATGGAACCTCTTCGTGCCTCTAAGCGGTGACACTCTCAGGAAGATGTAGTCACCAACTTCGAAGGAGACATCCCTTCGCTTAGGATCAGCATAGCTCTTCTGCCTGCTCTGAGCTATCTTCAGGTTCTGTCTAACCTTAGCCACATTCTCCTCAGCCTCAACAATGGAAGCAGGACCGAAGAAAGTCCTCTCCCCCACCTCAGACCACATCAACAGGGTCCTACACTTTCTGCCATACAGAGCTTCAAAGGGTGCCATTTGCAAACTTGCCTGATAGCTGTTGTTGTACGAAAACTCAGCGTAGGGTAGACTCTTCTCCCAATCGTTGCTGTAAGTCAACACACAAGCTCTCAGCAGATCTTCGAGTACCTGATTCACTCATTCCGTCTGTCCATCTGTCTGAGGGTGGAAAGTTGTACTGTAGTCCAAGTGGGTGCCCACCGAATCGTGCAGACTCCTCCAGAACTGAGCTGTGAACTGAGCACCACGGTCGGACATGATGCTGCGGGGTGCTCCATGTAACCTCAAGATATGCTCAACATAGAGATCGGCCAACTGACTCACAGTGAACTTGTTCTTTACCGGAAGGAAGTGTGCCACCTTAGTCAAACGGTCCACAGTCACCCATATCGAGTCATTCCCTTTCTGAGTGCGGGGTAGACCCACCACGAAGTCCATGCTGATATCATCCCATTTCCACTGAGGTATCGCAAGTGGCTATAGCAATCCAGTAGGTCTCTGATGTTCTGCCTTCACTCTCTGACAGGTGTCACATCGAGCAACATACTCAGCTATGTCCTTCTTCATATTCTTCCACCAGAATTGACACTTCAGGTCTTGGTACATCTTGGTGCATCCGAGGTGAATGGAATACCAAGAATCGTGTGCTTCCTTCAGAATCGTCTTCCGGATATCCTCACCACTAGGCACACATATGCGATCTTTCAACCACAACGTGCCTTGCTCATCAATGCGGTAATCAGGGGCCTTGCCTCTCGTCAGAAGGTCTTTCACCTCCTCAATCTCCAGACACTTCTTCTGGGCTTGCCTGATCTGGTCTTCTAGACCATACTTCACCCTCAACTTGTTGAGCTGACCCTTCTCGACGATGTCAAGCTGTAATCGCTCCAACTCCTTGTACAACTCTGGCTGTTCCTTCTGCACCATCAGGTTGTTGCAATAACTTCTTCGGCTCAATGCATCGGCCACGACATTCGCCTTGCCAGGATGGTAGTGAATGTCGATGTCGTAGTCCTTTATCAACTCTAGCCATCTCCGCTGCCTCAAGTTCAGCTCTGACTGGGTGAAGATATACTTCAGACTCTTGTGATCTGTGTAGATATCACACTTGTTGCCCATCAAGTAGTGCCTCCATATCTTCAAAGCATGAACCACAGCTGCTAACTCAAGGTCATGTGTCGGGTAGTTCTCTTCATGCTTCCGAAGCTGCCTTGAAGCATAAGCGATCACCTTGCCTTCCTGCATCAGCACACAGCCAAGACCCTGCCTCGAAGCATCACAGTACACCACAAAGTCCTTGTTGTCATCGGGAAGCGTCAACACAGGAGTTGTGGTGAGTCGGGTCTTGAGCTCTTGGAAGCTTGCTTCACACTTCTCTGACCACACGAACAGCGTGTTGTTCTTCAGCAACTCGGTCATTGGCTTCGCAATCTTGGAGAAGTTCTTGATGAAACGGCGGTAGTACCCTGCCATCCCGAGAAAACTCCTGATCTCTGTCACTGTCTTGGGCGACTGCCACTTTGACACAGCTTCGATCTTCGAGGGATCAACTGCAACTCCTTCACCTGACAACACATGCCCAAGGAAAGCCACTTCTTCTAGCCAGAACTCGCACTTGCTGAACTTGGCATACAACTGGTTCTGCCTCAGCTTCTCCAGCACAATCCTCAGATGCTCTTCATGCTCTTCTGCAGTTTCCGAGAAGACCAAGATGTCGTTAATGAAAACCACAACAAACTTGTCTAACTCATCCATGAACACCTTGTTCATCATATTCATGAAGTAAATAGGGGCGTTCGTAAGACCAAACAATACGACAGTGAACTCATACTGCCCGTACCGGGTCACAAACGCTGTCTTGTAGATGTCCTCGGGGCGAATCTTCATCTGATGGTAGCCGGATTGAAGGTCAATCTTGCTGAAGTACTTGGCCTTCTTCAACTGATCTAGCAGGTCATCGATGCGTGGCAACGGGTACTTGTTCTTGATGGTTACCGCATTAAGAGCGCGGTAATCGACGCACAGCCGTTGCGTCCCATCCTTCTTCGGCACAAACATCACCGGTGAAGCCCATGGTGATGCACTCGGTCGGATGTACCCCTTCTCGCGGAGAGCTTCTAACTCCTCCTTCAGCGTTGCCAGCTCTAACTTGCCCATTCTGTAAGGACTCTGTGCCATGGATGCTGTACCTGGTGTTGGCGTTTCTTAATCTCAACACTAGGCGCCGTGGTAGCATGAGCGTGTAAGAAACTCCCGGGTACACTGACGAGTGCGAACGAATCTGCAAGCACACGGATACACCGTTGTAGCACTTCTCCCTAGGAGAATGAGTATTCCCATCGGGTTTCGTTCCTAGGACGGAGAGTAACTAGAGAGGGTCTAACCAAGGACACCAGCTTTCGCTGGGATAGGTCGGGATACAAGAAGCACTTCCTTAAGGGACTTAGCTCTCAAAATGTATTCCTACCAGATCTCAGTCGTCCCCGCGGGGCAACAACACTCAGAGGTGCTGTCCTGCGAGCCCAACTCGGTACGCGACGTAGAGGGTTACAAAGGGTCCAACAGGCTGTCACCACTGTGGCCTACCCCTACGCTACGATCGTACGTGGTCTCCGTAGGAAACCCAAGGCCCAGACACCACGTCTGTACCCCAGATAAATCCTATAGTGCGGCGTATGCTAGCCTACTAACTACACTATAGCAACCGTATAAATACGGTCCCATGAATAAGGGAAAGATCCGAATCAGATCATATCATTGAACTGGGAGCAGAAAGGAAGATATGGATGCAGCTGAACGAGATACAACAAACTTACTTAACTAAACAGGATCAGAGCATGCTAAACAAGTAAATGAACTATGGTTCTAGCTCTAAAGGATCAGAGCGTTGTGTCACGAAGAACACAAGTTCTAACTTATGAACGAGCCAAGAACACAAGAACAAAGCAACCACGCATGATGTCCACTATAGTCTAAATAAGAAATGCTGAAATACTCACTTTGATCTAAATGAAGAACAAGCATCCACGAGGACATCAACTCACTCCTTACCCCTCCTCTACCTCACACTCATCCTAATCTAGATCCCTCCTCATCACCATTCTACCACAAAGAGGTGAGAATCACCTCTCATGGGCAGAATTGGAGAGAGGGAGAGAGAGCTACACAATAGAAAGTGAAACTTGAGAGCTAGGTGGTGTGTGAGAAATGGAGCCCCTCCCCTCCTATTCATAGACAAGGAGGAGGCTTGCTCCGGGGCTCAAAGTGCCCCTAAACACCCGGGACTGCAGCAGGGAGCCAATGAGCAAGTGACACATGGAGGGGGAGGATCAACCGACCCTAGGTCGGTTCGGCCGATCCTAGGGTCGGCCGAAGTTCTCCCCTCCATTTGGGGTGAGCTTCCTCTGGCTCACTTCCATGTGGGCCCTGATGCCTCTCCTCCGTGCATGGCACATTTCCTGGCGGTTTAGTTGGTAATGTGGGCCCATGTATCCATGTGATGCTGATGTGGCAGCGTGTGATTCGTCGAGAGTCCTTCACATGGATTGGTGACATCATGGATCCAGGAGAATCCATGTGGCAGCCCCTGATTGGCCAGCATTTCAGTGCCTTGAATTGGAGTGGAGTGAATGTGCATGAATTCTTCTCATTTCCTATGCTAAATCCCTGCATTCAAATAGACATCGACACTAGTGGAAAGTGTGAGTTTAAGCACCTATTCTAGTGTGGATGTTCACTTCATGCTCAAATTTGCAGGAGTTGACGGCCTTGAAAATGGCAAATATTGACCGTCAACACCTGGCACAAGGTTGATCACGAACTCCACATCGCGGTTTGGTGGTAACCCCGGCAGATCATCAGGAAACACATCGAGGTACTCACAAACCACTGGAACATCGGCCACTATCTTCGTAGTGAGGTTGTACACTGCTGGTACTTCCCGAGACTTCAGCGGCTCGAATGTGATCTTCGTTCCCTTCGGGTGTATCAGGGTCACCTGATGGGGTGACGAGGAGATAACCCCTTTGTGAGCGGTGATCCAATCCATGCCCAGAATAACATCAATCCCATTGGACTTCAGCACGGTCAGATCTCTGAGGAACTTGTGACCCTTGATGAACATCTCCACCCCTTTGCATAGCAGGGTGCAACTGATATCCTCGAGTGGTGAGCTCGTTATAATGGGTTTTGGTCGGGGAGTCGTGGGAAGAGACAGTTTGTTTACAAAGTTAGAGGACACATAAGAACTAGTCACACCAGTATCAAACAGAATCAAAGCTTTAGCACCACAAACTAAAAACTCACTGATCACGACGTCAAGTGCGTCGGCAGCCTCCTCCTCAGTCAGGAGGTTGAGCCTTCCGCGATCAGCGGCCGGCTGGGGAGCAGCCTGAGGTGGCCTCCCTCCTGGAGCTGGTGCCCTGGCTGGTGTAGCAGCGGTCTTCTTGCTGGGGCACTCGTACGACTTGTGGCCTTGCTTGCCACAGGCGTAGCACGTCGGGGTGAAACCTCCAGTGCTGGGTCTCGACGCGCTCTGCTGCGGGCGGTTGTAGCCACCACCCTGCTGCTGGTAGTTGCTCCTTCCTCCTGGGTGCGGTGCACGATTCCCTCCGAAGCCACGTCTAGGTTGGTTGTTCCCCGGGCGGTAGCTCCCTCGGAGCAGGTTGCTCTGCCCACTCCTCGGCCTCTAGAAGGATCGGTTGCCATGGTCCTGATCTCCGAACCTCTTCTTGCCCTTCATGCGCTCTTCATGCCCCCTCCTTTCCTCCTCGAGCGCGATAGCCCTGTTCACCAGGTGGCGAAGGGACTTGTGCTCGCTGGCCTTCAAGCCCTGGCGGAGACCATGGTGGAGGCCTCGCAGAAACCAGAACTGCTTCTTGTCGTCAGTGTTGGCGTCGTCAGGGGCATAGCGCATCATCTTCATGAAGTGCCTCTCGTACTCCTCCACCCTCATCGCACCCTGAGTCATGGTGCGGAACTCCTGGGCCTTCTGGATCACGAGCTCCTTCGGCAAGTACTGCTCGCGGAACACCTCACAGAACTCCAACCAGGTGATGAACGCTGGGTTTGGGTGACTCCCGGAGAAGTTGTCCCACCAAGACTTGGCAGGACCCTCGAGCTGGTGGACGGCGAGAGCGACACACTCCTCGTCGGTGTAGGTGGTGAGATCGAGCTTCGTCTCGATCACGCAGAGCCAGTCATCGGCATCGAGTGGGTCGTCTGAGTAGCTGAAGGTAGGGGCCTTCAGACGGATGAACATCTCGATCTTCTTGGCGAAGTCCTCCTCCACCGGGGCGTTGCGGTTCCCACCGACTCGGTTCTCGACGGTGTCAGCCATCCTCTGCATCAGCTGAGTCTACAGGGCCATCACCTCAGCTAAGTTAGGCGGTGGTGGTGGCGGTGCTCCTCCACGGCCACGACCACACCCACGACCCTGAGGAGCTGGGTGTGACTCAGGCTCTCCTTCGGCTTCTTCCTCTCCTCCATCTTCCACAGCGCCTTGTCTGATGGGCGGAGGCGGTGGTGGTGGCACCACAGCGCCTCGGCCACGTCCTAGGACATGGGCGTGTCCACGACCATGAGCGCGTCCACGTCCACGTACGGGAGCGTGGCCACATCCACGGCCACGGACAGGCGGGGCTTGCTCTTCCTCGGCTTCGGCCTCCTTGAGGCGAGCCAACAGACGACCGGACCTCCTGATGGATATCCTACTGAAAACAAGACCAAGAATATAGGAAAGCTTTAGATACATCACTCACCAACAAATTGAGTCTAATATACAAGCATGAAAATAGTTCTACTAATATAAATCCAACACTCAATACGAAGAAGCAATAAGAACAAACAACTCCATTAAGACCAAACAATCAGCATCCATTATGAGTACATAAGTTCCCTCGAGGCTGACTCAAGCCTTGGAGGTCACACACAACAGCGATCTAATATAGCGTTACATGATCTCAAAAGGGTGTGCACATCTAGGTGTGAAAAGACTCATAACTCATTATGCACCAGAATAGGCTCTCGGCTGCATGGATCCACTCATGGAAACTACCTATCTTACAACTCTACTCTTATTAGCGTGGTCATGCTCCGGCACGCTGCTCGAAGCGGGCCTTCTTGTACCTCACGGGGTAACGGTCCTCCTCGGGGAAGTCTCTGGGGAACATCCGTGTCAGCTTGGCGTGAGCAGCCCTCACCTCCTGGGTCTCAACCGGAGTGGGCATGTCAGCCAGCGGACACAGGTGAAGCTTGAGGGCAGACGGGTGGAGCTTGAAAGTCTCCTTGCGGATCGCCCGCTGGTGCTCGGGAGGTAGCAGTCCATTGAGCTCCTGAAGCTCGTCCACTCGAAGAGAGTCAGCGTCCTCCCAAGTCCTCAGCATCCTCTTGCACTTGTCCAGCAGGAACACAGATGTCCTGGTGAGTGCAGCGATGTTGGCGGTGTTGGAGTAGTGATCCTCCACCAGCTCGACCACTCTGGCCTTCTCACGAACGAGGTTGTGCCCCTGGGCGGCGAACTGTGCATCCTTCTGGTCCAGCTTGGCGAAAAGACGGGTGAACCTGGCCTCCTGCTTGCGTAGATCCTCCTGAGTGTAGATCTTCTCCTCTCGAGCGGTCACCCTCTCAGCCTCTGCCTACACTGCCAAAGAGTTGGCGTGGCGTAACCCTCGCTCAAGCTGCTCGACTCGCTGGCGCAGGGTGAGGTTCTCCACGAGTAGACTCTGGGTGCGAGGCTGAAGCTCCTTCAGCTCCAGACTGGTGTACTCCAGGCTGCTGAAGAGTGCACTCGTCTGCTCGCTCAGTCGGCGGGCGTGAGTGTCGAGGTCCACGAGGTAGCTCCCGGTGGTGACGAGCGTGTCGTCGGACTCACATAGAGATCCCTGAACCACCTCCTCGTCGTAGAGTGCTGAAGGGTCTGGCAGTCCGTTCACGATCAGAGCCACTCTGTAGTAGTCCTAGGGGATCAGCCTCAGGTCTCCAGTCCTGTAGACATCGCGGTACCTAGCCAGCAGGTGGCGAAGTACGTGGCTGTAGGCGGTGTCCACAGCGTTCCTGACGTTGAGTCCTGTGCTGTGCTCGAGCATCCTGGGGAAGCCTGGAAGCGCCGGGTGGGGTAGGATGGCCACCATGCAAAGCACTAGTGGTCCTGACAGCGTGCGGACGTCCTCAGCACGGTAGGTGACATGCGTAGGGGGAATCCCCAGCCTGAGGACGACACGGTCAACCCAACTGGCGAGTCCCTCCATGTGCTCCGGGAGCAACTCCACCTCCTGACGAGCCATCTCCTGTGACACAGAAGAAATTTTTCTAGTTAGCGCAGGTGAGATAGATCTTTTCCAAAGAAGGATAAGTTTTTGTAATATAAGTCAAGAATGGTATATAGCAAAAGAGATCGATTAGAGTCCTAATTTCTAGCGACCATTTCTAAGGGCACGTGCTACGGTCAAGTATGGCTCTGATACAATCTGTAACGCCCTGAGTTTTCAGAAACGGAAAACCCAGCATTCTGTCTCGTGATAGTCCCTAGATCAGACACTATCACGCACAGGCATTCATCACAGATAAATATCACAGTCATACAACGAAAATAAGCATCAGAGTACGAATAATAATCTGATTATTACATGTCCTGAATAATCGGAGTACATCAATACACGCCTCTTGGCGGAATAACAAGGATAAAGCCTATGCAGCAGTAGCTAGCTCCCAGAAGGTGTCTCCGTCTTCATTCGTCTCCACAGGCATCCTTGAGCGAAGCAACGCGCCCCCTTAGTCGTACCATCCGTCGGCATTGTTGTCGAAGTCTGACTCATACCCTGCAAGCTCAGGGGCTATCCCCAAGGATTGGGATAGGTCCACGTCACCAACCGTATGCAAGCTTTAAGTGGCCTACTTCTAAGGGTAAAGATAAGATCAAGGTAGTAGCTGGGTTTCCTATGCAGCAGCAGCAATGAATATAGAATAATATCTCCATAATCCCACCAAATCCCATATCTCTCATCCGCAAACGGTTACACCTGGTCACCCAGATCACCGTCACCATCACCTATCTCCATCTAGGGTCGGTGCGAGAACTCCCACTCCTCGCACCTCAATGGTTGCACCCGGATCCGCGAGGCAGAGGGAGCGACACTCCTCTCCCCGAATACAACCACGGCTCACCATACACTCTCATCCTATAAGGGGAAGGTAGAAATCCCAAAACGTAAGAGTCGGAGAAACAACGGGCATGTCCATAACCGAGGACGCGGCTATACGTATAGATCTAAACTCTGCAGAGCGTGTACACCAGTACCCAACTCGGAATAGTACCCGGACAGTGTACGGCCGACCGAGCCTACCCTACCGAACGAACACCTAGGAGTTACGATTCCATCCTGCATCTGGGTCTCGTTGCGGTCCTTCGCAAAGGTCCGCCCCAGAACTGTGAAAATGCCCCCGTGTGGCCGCACGGGGAGCGCCCAAAGGGAAGGGACTTCACCCTAACCATCTCACTGATACCCTCTATCCTACTGGCAGGTATGGCATCGCACTTGCTAGGGTCGAACGGCCCTATCCCCACTCTCGGTGAGGTGGTGTGTACGAAAGTTCCGTGTAACAGGCGACCCACTCGGTTTCAGACTGGGGCGAGCTCTTACCCTCCAAGTCTATTCTATAAGGAGCAAAGACAATTGAAAACTTTTCTCATCCAATTCGGGCCCGCCTTACCCCTCACGCCAGACCCACCTGTCAGGTTGCGTGATGACCAAAAAGGTGAAACGACCATAAAAATCACAATTTGGGGAGCGTTTCTGCCAAAAACGAATTGTTTTTCTTACCCACCCCGCACGTACCCACCCCACGTACCCACATCTGGTCATTAATATGGACCCCACGTTTTAATTAATTAAGGGGAAAAAAGGAAAAAAATATCCCCGCAGCACCCTCCGGTGACCGTCCGACGACGAAGCGTTCTTCACCCGCCCGTCACGCGCCGCCGCCGCCGCACAAGCTCGTGGTGCACCAGCCGGGGCACGCGGCACCACCCTGGACGAGCTCCTCACCGTTCTCGGTGCACGTTCCCGCAATGAGCTCATCAAGTTCGCCCGCGACGTGGTGGCACGCCCCCTCGCCGACCTGTCCGGTTCGTTGGGCGGTGGCCCGCTCATCGCCTTCGCGTGCGGCTTGGGGCACGATGAGGCGGTGGAGCTGAAGCTAGACTACAGCGCCACCGCCGTTGAGGTCGACAACGCCGAGACGTGCGCCACCCAGGATGAGCTCCTCGCCGTGCTCGGCGTACGATCCCCGACAAGCTCGCTGAGTTCGCTCGCGATGTGGCGGCACGCCCCCTCGCCGACCCGTCTGGGTCGTCAGGCGGCGGCCCACTCGTCGCCTTTGTGTGTGGCGTGTGGCACGATGAGACGGTGGCCCTAAAGCCAGACTACCGCGCCGCTGCCGTTGAGGTGGACAACGCCGAGACGCGCGCCGCCGATTTCAGGAACAAAGTCAGCTCGTATACATACATACATACATATGCTCTGATCGGCCTCGTGCTCGCCAACGCCATCTACTTCAAGGGCGATCCTTCCCCTTCGACACGAGGCGGACCGAGACCGACGGCAGCCACGTCAGCGCGCCGTTCATTGCCAGCAAATACCACCAGGCCGACGGATTCAAGGTGCTCAAGCTCCCCCGTACGCCCCGTACCGGATATCTAGATGGGACGACAGGGGGTTTCACCGAGCCAGATGACATGCGTCGCCGCCCCCGGTTGGCCGGTTCTCGATGTGCGTCTTCCTCCCGGACGTCGCCGACGGCCTGTCGGGCCTCGTCGACCGGACGGCCGCCACCGGGTCGAGCTCCTTGAGGGAGGACCTGCCGAAGAAGGGCGTCCAGCTCCGTGAGCTCTGGCTGCCCAGGTACAAGCTCTCCTTCTCCGGCCAGATGAACGGCTCGCTCCAGGCGATGGGGGTGCAGGCCGCCTCCGACGAGTCAATGGTGGACCTGTCGGACATGCTGGACCGCGACGTGCAGCTGATGTTGGAGCAGATCTTCCACAATCGAGGTGAACGACAGAACGAGGATGGCATAGAGGCGGCGGGCTCTTTCGCCGGATCTTCCAGAGTGTTGCTGTGTGCCAGGCGCAGGATCGACTTCGTCGCTGACCATCCCTTCGCGTTCTTTGTAGCAGAGGAAACGTCCCGTGCGGTTGTCTTCCTGGGGCATGTCCTGGACGGCGGGACTCCAAAACAGCATCAGATTAAGCTAGCAAATAGCTACGATCGTACAGGTCGTCAAGCTGGTATTGGAATCTCTCTAATTTGGATGCAGTCTCTTTTAACACAGTTCGATAAAATTTGCTATGCTGGAGAGTTCATCGTGTATAGTTTTCATAGTGACGGATGCTTTAACTACGTGTTAATCTGACTTGCCCAAGGATGGTTGGTACCCAATGCCAGATATGCACTATATGTTTTCCCTCGACGATGCTAGGTACCTGGTGCTATTTTTATCAATTTTTCCTCTGGGCCTTCCTTGTTGCTGTTGCCATGTTTTCAGTTGAACCAAGGGGCGGATGAAACTCCAGCTGCCAAAACGGACACTAAGTTGTTCGACTATATGACACATAGGTGAATTACAATGATTTTCTCTTATTTTCCATTAATAGGTACTCGATGCCTCACTATGCTTCTTTTTCATAATTATATTAACTTTTCCTCTGATGCTATTTTATCAAATTTTTAGTGACACGAAAGCATTAAGGGTTCTATAGACTCATTTTGTGTACCTTTAATTTTGCAACTACAAGCATGGGTTCTGCAATCAGTTATGGAAATTTATGCTATTTCATTACTTTTTTGACACAATGACATTTCGTATTCATTTCTGGCGGCATCTTCCGATGTTCATGTACTGCATTGTTGCTGGTTGAAATTTTGTTTCTTATCCAATTTCCATCCCCCATGCAGCCAAGAGGTCCACTATATTTTCACCTTTTCAATTATCAAGCCATATTTATGGTTGGTACCCTAAACCTTTTAACGAGGAATAACAATGCAAAGTTGGCTAATGCTTCCCTTCCTTGGACGCAAATGTGAAAATTTTCTAAGTTTTGTTAATTGTTGTCCAAAGAATTGATGGCAACTTTTAGTGCTAATGAATCTGTATCTTGATGAATAAAATCTGATTAGACAACCATCTAAGAAGCCATGCATTTTCAATGACATCCATGTATGCATGCTCATGACCAAGGTCAGCATTAGACTATCACTTCTCTACATTAAATTGTTAGCTATTAACAATAAATTATAATAACAATAAATTATAAAACCCTAATTATAATAACAATAAATTGTTAGCTATTAATCTATAGTTAGAATTTGAAATTATTAATTGTCAAACCTTCGCATAACATGTGCGTGTCGCACGTGCATCTATACTAGTCATCACAAAACCCCATCATCTGTGCTCCTAAAACAATGTACCCGCCATAGGCACCAAACTGGGCAACGTCCGAGAAGACGATCCCTGGCCCCCGATCCCAGATCAGGTTGTCTTGAGCTCACCCCCGCCAAAGTATCCGAAAACACCTTCTCCTGCCGGTTTTCCCCACACACGCCAAGAAACTACCACAATAATCCCAACACATGCATAACAAGCTCAGCATATCATCTCACATAAGTAAAGTAGTAGTAGTAGGTCAATCAAGGACAAGTATGTAAAAGAGGCTCTGCACGGGTTCATTTCATCCATCACTATGCAGTAAAATAGAGCACTAGCAGTTCTAATAGCCATGCCTAATGGGCATTCAAAGAATGGTCGGGCGTGAACCTGGGTGCGGGTAGTCGTCGTAGCCGAAGTCGTCGTCGTAATCCTCGTTCAGCTCTCCGGCTCCGGTGGCTCCTAGAATCGTATTTAAATAAATAACTCGGTAGCTAATAGCAATAAATCCAAGATGAAGAGCAAATAAGATCCAAAAAGAGGCAAACTCTAGCCTAGCACGGAGTTTGGATTTTTAGAAGATTTTCAGAAGAAGTTTTGTATTTTTCGGAGTTAAAACGGATTTATTATGAATTTCCAAAGATTAAATAGATTTCTGAAATTAAAATACG
This sequence comes from Cenchrus fungigraminus, assembly GCA_036936925.1. Lineage (NCBI taxonomy): Eukaryota > Viridiplantae > Streptophyta > Magnoliopsida > Poales > Poaceae > Cenchrus > Cenchrus fungigraminus. The sequence continues at coordinate 41,115,498 of CM072769.1, read as the reverse complement.
CATACACAATATAGCAATCTTTTAGCTAGCTCTAAACTATCTCCAGCCAGCTCTAAAAGGACCTATAGCTAGCTGCATGCCAGCTACTGGGCTGACGCAGCAGCCACGTGCGCGGCGACCCAGGCGGCGATGCGTGCACAAAGGCATGCTAAGGGGGACGAGAAGGACACCAGTGCATGCGCGTGCCGTGGTGCAAGCCGGCGGTGAGACGCGCCAGCGCACGGCGACGGCGGTGTGTGTCGGCGACGTGCGGGCGTGAGGCAAGGAGTGAAAGTGGAGGCGTGCGCGCGTGCGTGATGACGGCGGCGGCTCCTGCAGAAGATTGGCGCGGCACGAAGGCCGGCTTCACAACAGCGCGTGCGCGGCGGCGAGGCGACGGCGGCGACATGGACACGGCGTGCTCGATCCCCCCTCGGCACGAAGGCCGGCTTCAACAGAGGAGGTAGGAATCAAGGCTTCACCTTGTGACCACGGGTCGAAGCGCAGGCATCGGTGAAGAGGGTCGGAGCAGGGTCGCCAGCGGTGAAGAAGACGGGCGGCGCCGAGCAGAGGAAGCAGAGGAGGTGGTCAGCGTCGCGGTTCGTGGCTTCGCGGCGACTAGCAGCTCCATGGGCGGCCTCCAGTCCTCGCGGCGGCGTCGGCGATCCCCCTCGGACGGCCTCCGGGCTTCTTCTCCTCCCCCTTCTCCTTCTCCTCCGGCGAACAGGGTGGTGTGGACAGGGGAAATTCCCCAAGGCGGCTAGGGTTGGGGAGCTCCGGGGGCTGCGGCGGCGGCTTCTTATAGGGCGAGGCGCGGCGCGGGACGCGTGGACGGCGCGGATGCAGCGCGGGTGCGTGGACGGCATACCCGCGGCGGCCATGGCGGGCTCCTGCGCTTTGGCCGCGCGCACACGTAAGCAAAAGGGGTAAAGGAGAAGATGAGGTGACGTCGTGTGTGACGCGGGCGTGACGTCGTGTGGGACCCGTCTGGCAGCGGCTCGGCACGGGAGAGGTAGGTGGTACGCGGGCCGGCATGCTTGTGGGCCGTGATGGGCTGGACCGAGGGAAAAGTGGGGGTGCGCGGTGATTTCAGAAAAAGAGATGGAGGGCCTTGAACAGACTTAGACATAGGATTCGAGTCCCAGCAGAGTTCTTCCCTTTTTCCACTTCTATTCCTTCTAATCCCTTTTCTAAATTTGGTTCAAATTTGAATAGGAATTCAAATTTGAACCCACACAATTAAATCCAAATAAAACCAAATGAACTCCAAGTTTCTCACACTAACATTTTATATTTCCTAGTAATTTTATTTAATTCATAAATAAATCTAGGAATTATAGAAGAGAAATAAGAAGACATCCTTAATTAAATTAGCAAGCACTCCAATAAATCATCGAAAATTTTAAATCCTCATTTTTATACTAAAACATTCCGTAATAAAAATGGCGGGATGTTACAAGGGGTGCCGCGGCGGTGCCACCATCTCTCCTCCGGCCGCCATGGTGGCTCACTCTCTCTGGATCTCGCAAGGGGTGAGGCTAGGACAAAGAGGGAGGTGAGAGAACAGAAAGAAAGATCAGAAGGGGGAGCCGGGCGCGGCCTTGGGCTGGCGTGGCCGCTTCCCGCTGCCGCCGGCAGCGCCGACCAATGGCGACCGGGGGTAGCCACCCCGCCGCCGCTCAGAGCTGCGGCAAGCCAGCCATCTCTGGACCTTGCTAGATGCGGGGGCCAGGGAAGCGGGAAGGGCAGTGAAAAGAAAGAAGGGAGATCGCCGCGGCCTCGGGGCGGCGGTGGTCGCCGGCGAGCCGCCACCACCAGCGCCGGCTCTCCACCCGCCGCCGTCATCGCGTGGTGCAGAGGGGCGGGGGAGAAAGGCGAATGGGATTAGGGTTAGGGTCTGGCCGCCTGTCGGTTTTGTTCCGCCGAGGGGCGCGGGCAGCCGTCGGATGCGATCAACGGCCAGGAGCAGGTGCCATCTCGTGGGCCAGGTTGAGCCCAGGTGGGAGGCGGTTGTGGGCCGGATCGGCGGCCCAGTGGTTGGTTGCTGGGCTAAGAGCCCAGGTGGTGCATACAAGGCGGCCGTGGGCTGTTTTTTCCTACTGGGTCAAATGCTGAGGGTAGTTAGTGTACTACTTAGCATATGGCCAATGAATTTTCAGAAGTTTTTTGATGTATTAAGTATAGAATTTCATCTCTATTCAATTTGATCCTATGGGTTAAATTATTTAGAGAGTATGAGAATAAGAAATGTGTCTTAAATTAAAGTTATTCATGTTTCTCATGAATTTTATGTCAAGTTTTCGCTGCAAAGTGAAGTTTTATCCTCTAATTTAATTAGAGGAGCAGAAAGGCTCTTTAAAATCAATTATTGTATTGTTATTTTCTGACCAAAGTTGATAATAGAAATATTATAACTTTTTTTATGATTTTAAGATTGAAGTTTGTATCTCTGATAAATTTTGTATCAAAGTGATCAATTTTCAGAGAGAAGATAAAGATCAAGATGCGCTCTTGATGAAGGAAAGTTTATCAAATGCTTCTAAAAAGTTGATTTTCATCATGTTATTCATGATTCGTTGTAATAATGATTATCTTTTGATTAAGATTTAGTTGAATATGATGTTGTTGTCTTTTGACCAAAGTTGATGATAGCAATATTATATTTTATGCATTAGTTCTATTCTCTACCCAAAGGTGATGTAGAATTAATGTAGAATAATGTTGTATGTTTTAATTTCGACCAAAGTTAAGTTAATGCATACAATTTTTACCTCAGAGAAAAGATGAGAACGTTGTTTTCTGTCAAAGAATGTGATTACTCGGCTACATTGCTGGGGTATATGAATGAAAATGCTTAAGTTAATCAAAGTTTGGACATTTTTATGTCAAAATGAGTTCCACTTTTTTTCTCTCGTGCACAGCTTCTGCTGTTTCTTAGTTCAGGGTTATTGTTTTTTCTGATTAAGTTGGAACCAAAGGGAAGATTTAACCAGAAAATGAAGTTTGAGTGGACGTTATGGGACGTCGTGACAATATTTACATTATTGTAAATAGTATGATGTGAAGTGTAACCTGAGGGTAAAGTGGCAAGACAGAGGGGCCATAACCTGAGGGTAAAGTGGCAAGACAGAGAGGCCATATCCTGCTGGAGGCGTAGGCGGTCCCTGACTCATCCGACTCCGACTTTAGTTACTCGTGCCCTGCTTCTGTTTCTCTAAGCATCTGAGGCCTGACACGTTCAATGTTTTCGAAAGAAAAGGCGTTTTGCGAAAAAATGGAACCTTTAGGGGGGTGCCCCCCATAGTAGCCCCCGAGGGGGACTCGGTTTTCAAAAGAAAGCCGAGTCTCCCTTATCTTTATTCATAACCTTAGTGTATATACAACTGACATGGGCGCCAGATATGTACAAAATGACTTGGAACTTTTTAAGGGTAGAAGCGACGTAGTTGTTAAATGTTCCAAGCATTGGTGAAGGTTTCGCCCTTCTCGTTTGCGAGCTTGTACGTGCCGGGCTTGAGGACCTCGGCGATGATGTATGGCCCTTCCCACAATGGCGTGAGCTTGTGACGGCCCTCGTTCTTCTGTCGAAGTCTGAGTACCAAGTCTCCCTTGCTGAGGTCTCGAGGCCGGATCTTGTGCGCTTGGTAGCGCCGCAAGGATTGTTGGTACCTTTCTGAGTGTATGATCGTCGCATCGCGGGCCTCATCAACGCAGTCCAGCGAGTCTTCGCGATCTTGCTGGTTTTGTTCCTCTCGGTAGGCTTTGACCCTTGGGGACCCGTAGTCCAAATCTGTGGGGACGACGGCCTCGGCGCCATAGACTAGGAAGCACGGGGTAAAACCCGTGGCTCTGCTTGGGGTGTTCCTGAGGCTCCAAACAACCGACAAGAGCTCCTGGATCCATTTCCGGCCAAACTGATTGAGCTTGTTGAAAATCCTTGGCTTTAGGCCTTGCAGAATCATGCTGTTGGCATGCTTTACTTGGCCGTTATTCTGTGGGTGTGCTACGGCCGACCAATCCACGCAGATGTGGTAGCTATCGCAGAATTCCAAGAATTTCTTACCGGTGAATTGAGTGCCATTGTCCGATATGATGGAGTTGGGTACCCCAAACCGGTGGATGATGTCCGTGAAGAACAACACGGCTTGCTCAGACCTGAGGCTGCTGATGGGGCGGACCTCGATCCACTTCGAGAACTTGTCAATGGCCACCAGTACGTGGGTGAAGCCCCCGGGCGCCTTCCTCAAGGGCCCGACCATGTCCAGTCCCCATATGGCGAAAGGCCACATGATGGGGATGGTCTGCAGCGCGTGAGCCAGGAGGTGGGTCTTGCGCGTGTAGTATTGGCACCCTTCGCAGGTGCGTACGACCTCGTCGGCGTCGGTGACCGCCATCGGCCAGTAGAAGCACTGACGGAACGCCTTGCCTCCGAGGGTGCGTCGAGCGGCGTGGTGGCCGTACTCACCCGCGTGGACATCTTGAATAAACTCTCGGCCCTCAGGGATGGAGATGCACCGCTACATGATCCCCGAGGCACTGCGCTTGTATAGCTCGCCGTCAATGATGATGAAGGACTTGGCCTTCCTAGCGATTCGTCTTGCCTCAGTTCAATCCGGGGGCAGCTCCCCCCGGTCGAGCCAGGCGAGATATTCATCGCACCAATCTCGTGGAGGGGGCGGGAGCTCGTCGATCTCCATCGCCTCAACTTCATCCGCCTGGGACCCTTCGAGGTCCGAGGTCTCGAGTTCCCTGTTTGAGGGGTCCTCGTCCATGGGCTCGGTGCCTGTGGCCATCGAGGGGCCAGCCCCCGAGGCCTTGCCAGAGACTTTGACGGGTTTGTCGAGGTCGACGGAGGGCTTGGTGAGGTCGCGGGTGAAAACGTTCGGGGGAATGGTGATCCACCCCGAAGCAATCTTGGCCAGCTCGTCTGCCTCCTCATTGTACTTGCACGCGATGTGATTGAGCTCGAAGCCAAAGAACTTGTCCTCAAGTTTGCGCACCGCGGTGCAGTATGCCTCCATCTTCTCGTCGTGGCAGCTCGCGTCCTTCATCACCTGGTCTATGACCAACTGAGAATCTCCCCGGATATCAAGGCGCTTGATGCCGAGCTCGATGGTGATGCAAAGGCCGCTGAGGAGGGCCTCGTACTCTGCCATGTTGTTCGACGCGGGGAAGTACAAGCGCACCAGGTATCGCATATGTTCTCTGAGGGGTGAAATAAAGAGCAGGCCCACGCCTGCACCTGTTTTCATTACTGAACCATCAAAGTACATGGTCTAGCACTCAGCTTGGATCTGAGGTGTAGGTAGCTGAATGTCAGTCCACTCAGCCACGAAATCTGCCAAGACCTGCGATTTTATCGCCTTTCGTGGCGCGTAGGTGAGGGCTTCACCCATGAGCTCCACGGACCATTTAGCTATTCTACCCGAGACATCCTGATTGTGGACAATCTCCCCCAAGGGGAAAGAGGAGACCACGGTGACGGGATGGGCCTCGAAGTAGTGCCGCAGCTTGCGCCGCGCGAGCACCACTGCATAGAGCAGCTTCTGGATCTGAGGGTATCGCGTCTTGGTTTCTGACAACACTTCGCTAATGTAGTAGACAGGCCTCTGAACGGGCAGGGCCCTCCTCCATTCTCTCCACGACGATAACCGCGCTGACCACTTGGGTCATGGCGGTGACGTAGAGATAAAGGGGTTCGCCTTCCCAGGGTGGCGTCAATATCGGGGCGTGGGCGAGTGTCGCCTTTAGCTTGTCGAGGGCCTCCTGGGCCTCGGTGGTCCAGGAGAAACGCTCACTCTTTCTAAGAAGTCAGTACAGGGGTAAGCCCTTCTCACCGAGACGTGAGATAAAGCGACTCAGAGCCGCGAGGCAGCCCAGGACCCTCTGTACTCCCTTCAGAACACGTATCGGCCCCATCCGTTCGAGGGCCGATACCTTCTTCGGGTTGGGCTCTATGCCTCGCTGGGAGACAATGAAACTGAAGAGCATGCCACGTGGCACCCTGAAGACACATTTCTCGGGATTCAACTTAACCCTGTTTGCCTGGAGGCAATCGAACGTAATGCGCAAATCATTCACCAGGTCATCCGTCTTCCTGGATTTTACTATGATATCGTCGACGTATGCCTCAACGGTCCGCCCGATGTGATCCCCGAAGATGTGGAGCATACATCGTTGGTATGTCGCCCCGGTGTTTCGGAGACCAAATGCCATTGTCACGTAGTAAAACATACCAAATGGCGTGATAAAAGAGGTCGCGAGCCGGTCGGACTCTTTCATCTTGATTTGGTGGTAACCGGAATATGCATCAAGGAAGCATAATAGTTCACACCCCGTAGTGGAATAAACTATCTGATCAATTTGTGGCAAAGGAAAAGGAACCTTAGGACACACTTTATTTAAACCGGTGTAATCTACGCACATCCTCCACTTCCCATTCTTTTTCTTAACTAGTACAGGATTAGCTAGCCACTCGGGATGGAATACCTCCTTGATGAATTCGGCCTCCAAGAGCTTGTGCAGCTCCTCTCCAATCACCCGGCGCTTCTCTTCGTCAAATCATCACAGACGCTGAGACACCGGCTTGGAGTTGGGCAGGATATCAAGTGAGTGCTCGGCGACCTCCCTCGGAATGCCCGGCATGTCCGCGGGGCTCCACGCAAAGATGTCAGTGTTGGCGCGGAGAAAGTCGACGAGCACCACTTCCTATTTCGGGTCGAGGGTGGAGCTGACCCTCAGCACCTTGACCTCGAGGGCACTGGGGTCGAGGGGTACAGCCTTCGTGTGCTCCGCGGCCTTGAAGATGCCGACGTGCTTGTTGGTGGAGTCGAGGGCCTCGTTGGCCAGCTTCTCCAGGTCCGTCACGAGGGCCTCATCATGTGCAAGTGTCGGTATTTCTTAACGTCACCAGTATGGCGCCAGGTTAGCGTGAGCGTGTAAGAATCACCCGAGTATACTGACGGGTGCGAACGAATCTGCAAGCGCACAGATACACAGTTGTAGCACTTCACCTCAGGAGTATTCCCAAGGGTATCGAATCCAAGGAACGGTATGGGGGACTCTACGAGTGACTATCCAAGGGTACACAATCCCTGCTGAGGTAGGTGAGTCATGTGAAGTCTCCTGTAGGTTCTCGACTCTAGAGAGGAACAAGCTCGGATAAGATCTCGCTTCGGACACCGGCCCCTCCTGGCTATAACAGTTGGTTCACAGCAAATGGTTGTCTACATGCTGTATCCGAACGTGGGGGATTTCAGAGGGTCCAACGGCTCTCACTACCGCGGCCTACCCCAAGACAAACCGTGGGATACAGGGCATTCGAAGGATAACCAGCAGTCTAGACACCACGTCTACACCACCGACTACTACTATAGCACGGCTACGTCTGACTAGGGATGGCAACGGGCACAAATTACCCGCGTGCCCGCGGGTAAAAACCCGGTAGTGCGAGGATACGGGTTTGTTTTTGTGCCCACGGGCAAGGGTGCGGGTCTGAGGTTGTGCCCGCGGGCAAAATATTAGCAGGCATGAAAATGTTTTATCCGTGCCCGCAAACCCGCGAACCCATTGTTTAGTTCAATGACATGTGGACCCCTTGTGCAAACTATATAAAGGAACTAGGAGGACTTCTAGGGTTTCCTGATTCCCTCCTCATTTCTCCTCCCAGCCGCACATCAGCAGGCCGCCGCCACCGCCACTATCTCCCCAGCCCCACGACAGTGATGCACGCGGCGCACCCTCGCGGCGTCGCTCAATCGCTCCCTGTCCGCCGCCCGCTCCAGTCTCCGACCTCCGGCGCTCCTCCAGCCCCCAAAGCACCAAGCCACCAACGCTACAAGCGCAGGCTCCGCAGCCACTCCTCTGGCCCTCCCGTCGCCCCTGGCCCCGGCCCCAACTCCTCCAATTCCTGCTGCCCCGCGACTACGTCGCCTGCACGCCGTGCGCCCAACCGCTCGCCGCTCCCCGGCGTCCTGCTGGTTGCCCCCAAGCCGTCGACGCACCATAGAACCTAGATCTCGATTTGGTCAAGCGGAGCTGCAGGATGCACCAGACCTTCGTCTGCCGGTGGGATGCGCCTTGATCTCGATTCGCTCGAGTAGGATCTCGATGTGCTTCAGCCACAGTCCCAATCCGCTGTGGCTTGGCGCTTGTTGCCTGGCGGCTGGCGGGCATGGGTGCGCCCGCGGGTTTGATGTGCCCGTGGGTGACGGGCGCGGGCACAATTTCTTGCCCGTGACGGGTGGCGGGTGTGGGTGTGGGCACAGAACTTACCTCGCGGGAGCAGGTTTGAAAACGCTCTACCCGCGGGTAATGTGCCCGTTGCCATCTATACGTCTGACGTCCTGTAGAAACACTATAGTACTCCGTATAAATACGAAGTGACGAACCCGCGAGGTTGAGCTAGACCGTACTCGTCATTGAATCGATTCGCGCAAGGAGATATGATTGATACTTGATCTAAACCAGATATGCATGAGCTTCAGTATATTCTAATAGACAGGCAATCACACAAACGGAATGCAAACTTATGCGCTTATAACAGAAGATCAAGGGTCGTGTTCGTGAAGAACACGAGCCTCTAATTTATGAACAAACGCAAAAGTATGAATAACTCGCTCGTCAACTAGATCGAGGAAGCACGTTCATGAAGAACGTGAGCCTCTAAATGATGAACGAACGAAGAACTCAAGAACAATTCATTCATGCATGAGAGCCACTTTAGTCTAAATAGAAAATACTGAAATACTCACTTTAGTCTAAATGAAGAACAACATCGCTCACGAGGTACAAGGGGATGATGGATGATTAACGGATCATCACCACCTCACCTCTACTCATCCACACACTCCTCTCTACCTTGCACCACCTAGGCTAGATCCTCCACACACACACACACTCATGGTGGGATGAGGTTTCACCTCCACCAAGAGAGAATGAGAGAGGGAGAAAGAGGCAAAGGTGAGAAATGGCTTCAAGTGTGCTCATCCTCTTCTTACCCCCCCCCCTCTTCTCCTATTTATAGGCTTGTGCAACCGGCGTGGGAGCACCCGAACACCCCGGGAATGGCTTCTAGGACCAATGGGCAAGCACCACGAGGAAGCCCCTGAGTGGGCGCCACAAGGTCGGTTCGGCCGACCTGTGGAGTCGGCCGACCCCCTGTGGACCCCACTCGGGGTGTGCTTTTGCGTGGCGGCTGTCCTGTGGGTCCTGAGGTCGGTTCCCGGTGTCCATGTGATTTGGAGGCGGTTTAGACACTCTGGTGGACCATGGGATCCATGTGATGTCTGCATGGCGACTTCTGAATCGCCGAGGCATTCTCTCTTGGATTGGTGACGTCATGGATCCAGAGGATACTTGAATGCAGCCCCTCATTGGCTGAGCCTAACTTGCTAGGATCATGAGGGTGTCTTTTCTCTCCATTTCTTATGCTAAACACCTGCATTCAACTTAGCATAGCCACTTGTGGAAATTGTTAGTTTAAACCCCTATTCTAGTGTGGATGCTTAGTTCTTATGATAAAATGCAGGGATTGATGGCCCTAAATTAGGTACTTAGCAGCTATCAACAACTCCCCCACACTTTCCCTTTGCTCGCCCCGAGCGAAAGGGAAGATCACATAGGTTTAAACCAAAGGTATAAGACATGCATAGGAGTTATTCCAGGTCATACCTTGCTCTTGTGAACTCTGTGGCGTGACTACAATGCCATCTTGGGTAGTTGATAAGAGGAATGACCATGAATCGAATCTCTTAAGCACTGTTGGTCAGCACTTGGGGTTTTCTTAATAATTTTTAAAAGAAAATTCTGCTCTGCCCTCCTTCTTTGATTCTCTCAGATCGCTCAATGTGTATATGTCCTCACCAAGACATTAGATTGCCTATCTTCACCCTACTTCTAATAATGGTTGTATTTGGAGCTCAAGGTAGGATAAAGGTAAAGCATACTTGTATCACATATATTGCAAAGTCAAAAACTAGATCCACAGAGAAAATCAAATCATACGATCAGATCAAGATGTGCACGTGTATGGGTATGGTGAGTATGGTAAGGTGGATACTAGGCCCAAAGTGGGTGCTAGATATTACCATACATATATGATGAATGTTGGTTGATGGTGACGTGGACACTAGCCCCAGAATGGATACTGATTATCACCATCTAGGTTATGGAATTCCTTTTTGCATGATTCTCCATTTTGTATAAGAATCTTTTGAGAGCATGGCTATCTCTCTCTCTCTCTATATATATATATATATATATATGTATTTTTTTACTCAACACTGGACCTTCATGTGTCCATATTTTTTTCGATAGCCATGCCTCTTGTGTAACAAAACTAAGAGGGAGAGATCAACACATATGGAGCCTTATTTTCATGGAATGGATGGCCAATACATTGCTAACTTCCAGGGTAGAAGCATAGCAAGGGGAATAAAGTGGCGTGCACATGAATCTTGATCATGAAAGTAATGAAAAGAATTCTCACAAGGGTCGCAGAATTTGACAAAGCTCAACGCAATAATAAGCAGCATATGAGTATAAGGTTTTCAACTAAAAACATCATATGGCTTTGGTAGGACGGTGGCACATCAAAGAGGAGCTTTTCAAGAGCATATTCATTTTTTTTCGAAAACAAAATTATCCCAAGGGCTAGGACCAACAGAGTTAAGATCATGTCATCAAGTCATATCTCACTTGTCAACTACTTAGATAAGCATGTTGTCCTTATGATGATATTGTTCACAAGCCTCAAGGTTATAAACGAGGAATAAAACTTACACATGTCAACCCTAGGCATGGAGTAAGCATTTCCATAGATTTCTTGAGTTGATTTATGGAGAATTTATCAAGCATGAGCATACAAACTCAGAAATCATGGTGAACTGAGGAAGAGATGCAAACCAGCGCTGGTTTTTGTGTGGACCAGACGGGGATTCCTGTGATGCGCATGAATGCATGTCCCGTTCAGGTTCTCTAAGCGTGGTCGATCGTAAGCGCTGTGTGAGCATAGTCTGGGTGCAATAATGATCTGTCGTGTCCGCGTTTGGAGAGTGCAACTCTCCCCCACACTGTTTTGTACCTGGGTGCAGTTCTTCGATACAAACAAAAGCAAAAACAAAAATAGCTAACACACATGTGACTCAACCGGGTTATATGACCGGAGGAGCCAAAATTATTTATTCAAGTTCACTAAAGAAATAGGCGCTTACATAAATGATGGAAATAAAAGAAATAATTGGAAGGGAAATAAATTAAGGGAAATAAATTAAACCTAACTAAGCGCTTATAAAGGGAAATAAGAGCGGGGCACGACCCTCTACTCAGCAAAGAGGGCTTCCAAACCCTCGACATCAATCAACCGCTGCAGCTTGGATATTCCGCCCGCTGCCTTCTCACAGTCTTCATTAAGAGGTCACATTCGAAGTACACCTCTATCAGATCATCTGCCACCTTACCCATACGGAGATTCTTCCTGTTAGGTAATGAAGCTAGGATGTCGCCAAGCTCTACCTCCCAATTTGGCGGGTATGGCTTGGGCACCCCACAGCTGTCCTTAGGGGTCCTTACTCCAAAGATGCGAAACCTGGTCTGAGGTTGCGAGACTTCATCCCACATCCTGCTCATACTTATGGAAGAAGGAGTCACTGTCTTCGCCAAACAGTGATCCTGCGTAGCGCTCTCCAGCCTTTAGTGGCGGACCTGGCCAATCATCAAAAAGCACCTTCTTGCTTGATCCAGGAGCCGACTTCTTCACTAGGACATTGAACAGGGAGCAGTGACTGGCGTAGGTAGGAGGTGAGGATGAGCCGCGCCTAGCTGGGGGCTCTACCGAGTCTCCAGTAGGGCTTCTCCCCTTCCTCCCTCGCTCCGGAGTCATCAAATCGTCCTGAGTTCCGTCCCATGGATGAAACTTACTGCCTCTGAAGTCGCTGAGATAGGACTTCTCCCCATCGAAGCCAGAGGGAGCCATCGAGCAAAGGTGTGCAGAGCGGCGGAGCGGTGACTGAGAGGAGGCTCGAGCAGAGGAGATGAGGTTCTGCGCGACGCAAAACTCCGTCACGCGGCGAGAAAAGGGTTTCTGGAGGATGAAGGAGTGCGCACGCGAAACACAGGAGGCGGCGGCGACCCTAATGGGTCGGCCGACCTAGGGGTCGGCTGAACCCATCTGGGCTCCACTGGGCCTCTGCTTCGGCGTGTGGTCTCCGGCGGGGCTCAGGGTCTCTGGGTCAGGTGGCCCACCAATTCTAAGGTCGGAAGCTTCAGCAAGGGCTAAAATGGGATTTTGGGCAAATAATTGCCTTCTACCCCAAACAACTTTACTTAAACCTCTTTATATTTTGATAGCTCAACATGGGGGTTTTACGTGGACTCATACCTGGATGAAAATAGTTATTGTTGCCCCGTTGCTCATATCGTCCATTTTCTCCTGGTGATATCCTCCTACTCTACCCTGTGGTCCTCCTTGCAGGTTTCTTTATGATAGGATGTGTTTTCCTTCCTGCATGGTTAGTACGTACGTACGATGCAAGCTGTATATATGGTGCAACAGAGGTGATCCTCACAACCATCCTAAGGCGACTATGATGGGTAACATTAGGAGGAAAGTGCAGCTAGCAAGGCTATAGCACTAGGGACGAGAGATGCTAGAGGTGATGGAGTTGAGCACGAGATCCGGGCCTAAAGCCTAGAGTGCTCTTAGAGTGAAGCTTTCGCCTCTAGAAGCTCAGGTATGATCGGACCCCAGATTGAGTGAGTGAGAATTTTATGGGTCGAACGATCATTCGAGCGGTAGATCGAAAGTGACGAACTTAGTTCATCCTCTCCTTGGGTTAACAAAGGACCTCACCCTCACCTAAGTGGGATGACACGTAAGTTAACCCAAGCTTCCAACGGGAGTGTAAAAGATAGGTATGTAACCATACTCCCACAGGGCATCGATCAGGTCAAGAAGTGAAGAGTAGGACTTGCATCCACTTGACTTGATCGGCATCAGTCTCAGCTGAACATAAGATAATGAGACGGGTTGCTCAATTAGACCGGATATAAGATCGTGCTTCCGTAAGCCAAAGATATGGAAGTTTCACTGCGCCAGGGCTCATGTCTTGGCATAACCCTCAGTGTGGTGCCACTTCGGATTGAGCCTTGACATGAAGCACGAAAAACATCCACCGTGACCTCCCATGGAGAGTTGCGGGCAAGGTTGAAGTGATCGTCCCCGCCAGGAATGATTCTTCTTCCTTGACTACTACTCTCCTCCTTCCCTCAAGACTAAGTCTCGAAGCCCGGGTTTTAAGAGAAGAAACGATAGGGGAATCTAGGGGCAGAATTTGCACTAAGCGCTCTTTCCCATAGATTCCTGCCAGTGAGGAGTGATATCTTTGGCCAGAGCATAGAGAAATTTGGCATGTAAGCTCGGTCTCTCTCGAAGATGGGCTTCGGCAACTCGACATTTTCTCGTTTGGCTACCTCGTCACTCGAGTCAAGTGGGGAGCTGAAATCTCGGATTTCTCCTAGAATTTCCAGTCCTTGTTCTGGCTCTAAGAGCACAAAGGCGCCTCCCGAAATAGCATCAAGCATCATGCCACAATCTCTTCGTAAACCAGATCGGAAATGCTGCAAGAGCACTAGGTCAGGCAGACCAAGGACTAGGCAGGCTTCAACCAATGAGGCAAAACGATGCTATGCCATGCCTAAGGTTTCCTTCTCTCTTTGTTTGAAACTGAGGATCGCCATTCTTAAGGAAACGACACGCCGCACCGGAAAGAATCGAGTGCACAAAGATGCTCGCAATTCCTCCCAACGTAGGTGGTTGCAACCAAAACAACGGTACCAAGTCCTCGCTTCCCTAGAGAGGGAGAACGGAAACAGGTTCCTCTTAAGAACATCATGTGTTGCTCCGGTTTTACCCTGGGTAGAACACAATTGCTCAAAGTCTCTTACGTGATCGTAGGAATTCTCATGACTCATCCCTGAGAAGGGTTTTTCCTCAACTAGCTTCATGAGAGATGGGTGAACCATACAAGGCGTTAGAAGAGCGGGTTGTCTCCAGAGAGTTGGTTCCATGGTTTCACTCATAATGGGCGGAAGGTGTGTACAAGGATAACCTTCCTGGGATAGCGGGGGTAAAGGTAGAAATAAAAGGAAAACAAAAGATACGAGGATAGTCGGGTTCGTAGATTCTCAACAACCGTTCCCCGGCAACGGCGCCAGAAATGCTTGTTGGTATTTCTTAACGTCACCACTATGGCGCCGGGTTAGCGTGAGTGTGTAAGAATCACCCGGGTATACTGACGGGTGCGAACGAATTCGCAAGCGCACGGATACACTATTGTAGCACTTCACCTCAGGAGTATTCCCAAGGGTATCGAATCTAAGGAACGGTATGGGGGACTCTACGAGTGACTATCCAAGGGTACACAATCCCTGCTGAGGTAGGTGAGTGATGTGAAGTCTCCTGTAGGTTCTCAACTCTAGAGAGGAACAAGCTCGGATAAGATCTCACTTCGGACACCGGCCCCTCCTGGCTATAACAGTTGGTTCACGGCAAATGATTGCCTACACGATGTATCCGAACGTGGGGGATTTCAGAGGGTCCAACGGCTGTCACTACCGCGGCCTACCCCAAGACAAACCGTGGGATACATGGCATTCGAAGGATAACCAACAGTCTAGACACCACATCTACACCACCGACTACTACTATAGCACGGCTATGTCTAACATCCCATAGAAACACTATAGCACTCCGTATAAATACGAAGCGACGAACCCGCGAGGTTGAGCTAGACCGTACTCGTCATTGAATCGATTCGCGCAAGGAGATATGATTGATACTTGATCTAAACCAGATATGCATGAGCTTCAGTATATTCTAATAGACAGGCAATCATACAAACGAAATGCAAACTTATGCGCTTATAACAGAATATCAAGGGTCGTGTTCGTGAAGAACACGAGCCTCTAACTTATGAACAAACGCAAAAGTATGAATAACTCGCTCGTCAACTAGATCGAGGAAGCACGTTCATGAAGAACGTGAGCCTCTAAATGATGAACGAACGAAGAACTCAAGAACAATTCATTCATGCATGAGAGCCACTTTAGTCTAAATAGAAAATATTGAAATACTCACTTTAGTCTAAATGAAGAACAACATCGCTCATGAGGTACAAGGGGATGATGGATGATGAACGGATCATCACCACCTCACCTCTACTCATCCACACACTCCTCTCTACCTAGCACCACCTAGGCTAGATCCTCCACACACACACACACACTCATGGTGGGATGAGGTTTCACCTCCACCAAGAGAGAATGAGAGAGGGAGAAAGAGGCAAAGGTGAGAAATGACTTCAAGTGTGCTCATCCTCTTCTTATCCCCTCTTCTCCTATTTATAGGCTTGTGCAACCGGCGTGGGAGCACCCAAATACCCCGGGAATGGCTTCTAGGACCAATGGGCAAGCACCATGTGGAAACCCCTGAGTGGGCGCCACAAGGTCGGTTCGGCCGACCTGTGGGGTCGGCTGACCCCCTGTGGGCCCCACTCGGGGTGTGCTTTCGTGTGGTGGCTGTCCTGTGGGTCCTGAGGTCGGTTCCCGGTGTCCATGTGATTTGGAGGCGGTTTAGGCGCTTTGGTGGGCCATGTGATCCATGTGATGTCTGCATGGCGACTTCTGATTCGCCGAGGCCTTCTCTCTTGGATTGGTGACGTCATGGATCCAGGGGATACTTGCATGCAGCCCCTCATTGGCTGAGCCTAACTTGCTAGGATCATGAGGGTGTCTTTTCTCTCCATTTCTTATGCTAAACACCTGCATTCAACTTAGCATAGCCACTTGTGGAAATTGTTAGTTTAAACCTCTATTCTAGTGTGGATGCTTAGTTCTTATGATAAAATGCAGGGATTGATAGCCCTAAATTAGGTACTTAACAACCGTGAACACCAAGTGCCTCGGCGTGCTCAACACACTCGACGTCGCATTCGTATGCGTGCTCGAACGACGGTCCCACCGTGATGACACCCTTTAGCCCCGGCATCTTGAGCTTCAAGTAGGTGTAGTTCGGGATCGCCATGAACTTGGCGTAGCAGGGCCTGCCAAGGATGGTGTGGTATGCTCCCCGAAACCCCACCACCTCGAAGGTGAGGACCTCCTTGCGGAAGTTGCTCGGCGTGCCGAAGCAGACAGGCAGGTCGATCTGCCCGAGAGGCTGAACTCGCTTGCTCGGCGCAACACCATGGAATGGCGACTTGCTGGGCCGCAGCTTGTCCAAACCGATCCCCATGAGCTCCAAGGTGGAGGAGTATATGATGTTGAGGCTGCTGCCCCCGTCCATCAACACCTTGGAGAACTGTGTGTTGCCGATGATGGGATCGACAACAAGCGGGTACTGTCCCGGATTGGAGATATGATCCGGGTGGTCTTTATGGCCAATGGAGATCATCTCCTCCGACCAGTCGAGGTATGACGGTACGGCTGGGTGAACGGAGTAGACCTCTCAACGTTCACGCCTGCGCTGCCGCGACGTCATATCGACCGTGGGCCCCCAAAGATGAAGAACACGTTCTCCACCTCCGGGAAGCCGTCCTTGCCCCCGTCACCCGCATCCTTCTTGGTGTTGTCGTCCTTAGCGGTGACTCGATTGTAGTACTTCCTGAGCATGTCACACTGCTCGAGGGTGTGAGCGACCAGGGTCTTGTGGTACGGGCAGGGCTTCTTCAGCATGTCGTCGAACACTCCACCTCAAGGGGGGCCTCGAGCCCCCTTGTTGGCGGTGTCAACCGTGTTGACTTCCTCGGAGCCCTCGCCCTGCTCCATGGGCTTCTTGCCCAGGTTCTTCTTACCCTTCTTGCCCTGCTTTTGCTTCTTCGAGGCTTCCTTGGGCTTGCTGCCCTCCGTGAGCACGTCCTCCGCTAGCCTGCCCTTCTTGTCATCAAAAATCGCCCCCACCGCCTCTTCTCTAGAAGCGTAGCTGGTGGCGATGTCGAACAGCTCGTTGATGTTGGTGGGGGGGGTTCTACCCCAACTCACGCACAAGGTCCCGGCAAGTCGTGCCCTCCAAGAAGGCGTGCACAACCTCGGACTCACCGACGCTCGGGAGCTTGGTGCAGCGCTTAGAGAAGCGGCGGATAAAGTCCCTCAAGGACTCACCAGCCTTCTGGGTACAGCTGCGAAGGTCCCAGGAGTTCCCAGAGTGCATGTACGTGCCCTGAAAGTTGCCCACGAACGTCCTGACCAGGTCGTCCCAGTCGTAGATCGGGTTCGCAGGCAGGTGCTCGAGCCACGTCCGCGCGGAATCTGCCAGGTGCAGCGGCAAGTTGCGGATGATCATGGCGTCGCCCAGCTGGCACGCTAGGCGGTAGTCGTTGAGCCACACCCGGGGGTCCGTCTCCCCCGAGTACTTGTTCATGGTCGTCGGTTGGCGGAAGCACGGGGGGATTGAAGCCGTGCGGATCGCTCGACCGAACACACGCGTGCCCGGCGGCTCCGGCGACGAGCTCTTGTCCTCCTGGCTATTGTAGCAGCTGCCACACCGAGGGTGGTAGCCGCGCGTCATCGCGGTGTCCTGCTTCTTCTTGTTCAGGATGTTGCGGGCGTTGCCGTCGTCGGCCTTGCCACACGTATCCCGAATCCGGTCCTTGGCGGGCGTCCTTTGGTTACCTTCGTGGATGGTAGGTGCCCGGTGCGGAGTGTGGACCGAGGCCTCCGGGTCCCGACCGCCGCCACCAGTCTTCACGCTGGACTGATGGCGCATGCGGGATGCGGAGCTCTCGGCTTGCTACACCGCAGCCTGCTCGATGAGGGCCTGCGCCTCGCGACGCAGATTACGTCCCTGGGGCGTCGATGGCTCGGGCATGGCCCGAATCAAATTCGCCGTGGCTACGAGCTTCTGGCTGGCCCTTTCCAAGTTCGGCACGTCATCCACGTCAGCGTCGGCATTGATACGCTCGTGGGCTACGCGTCCCGCGGCGCGTGCCCCCTGCGATGAGGGGCCGACCTTGTCTCTTTCGAGCGTGGCCTTCAGCTGCCACACCTTCTCGCGCTCTGCGCTTAACTTCGCCTCCAACACGCGGAGCTAGGCTATCTGCGCGGCGCGCGTCGCGTCAGGTGGTGGTGGCGTCCCCACAGGTGGGTTTGACGTCATGTTGTTGCGGACCGCTGCGTCACTCGCTCCTCCTCCTGCACCTTCACCGATGACGACGACGAAGCACTCACGGGTGGGATCGTAATCCCCCTCGCTGGAGTCGTCAGAGCAAGTGAGACAGTAGTCTGCTGCGGCTTGAAACCGCCTCAGAGCGTCAGGGTTCCAAAGCCCGGAGTAGTCCCACTCTGGCCCCCGGCGCTCGTACTCGCGCTCCTCGCTGTCGGAGTCGCAGTAGGATTCGCCAGGCGAGGTGGCAATGAGGTTCCGGGTTGACATGAAGTGGTGGTCCAGAAGGTCCTCGTACGCAGCCAGGTTGGTGCTGACCGATGAAGAGTACGCCATGGTCGCGCTATGCAGCCCGTGGAGGAACTGCGGCCGCGCGGCCGTAGCTTCTCCGACAGGGTGCGTCGTCGAGCCCGTCGGTGGGGGCGTATCTCCTTGTCCTGCGGTGACAGGTGGGAGCTCGTCGGCTTCGACCCGCTGGGGGGGAGCCAGTGCCTGCCGCCTGGTGTTGCTCCATGCGTGCTCGTCGCGAGCACCTTCCCGAATGCTTGCGGCACTGGGGTGGTGGCGGAAACGTTGCAGGCATTAGGGCAGCCGCCGTTCTGGGTGGCGCCGCCTTGAGTGCGTCCCTGTTGAGGATACGCATCAGGTATCCATTGCCAGTCGCCTGGTAGTGGATGCTCCTGAACCAGATCTCGAATCCGGTCAGGAACGCATCAGATTGACCCCAGGCAGACCTTTCCGACGTGTACTCGGTGACGATCACCATCGAGAAGACGGGTGGACGATCTCAGCGCAGCCCCCTACCTGGCGCGCCAACTGTCGGTGTCCGGATTAGCACCGGCACCAACTAGTACTTAGCGCTGGGATCTGTCTCTCGATGGTCGGTGCTAAGCTAATGAAGACGAGATTTATCCTAGTTCCTGCCACACGGCCGTACGTCCAGCAGGGTGTGCTCACGCACTGTATTAACTTGCAACAGGGGTGCCTGTAGAGGGGGGCTACAAGCAAGGCGGGAGAGGAGGAAATTCCCCCAAGTCCCAACTAGATGATTGAGGCAAGTGCCAATATAAAAAACGGGGTGATGTGCTGCGAGCGAGTGAATACATGAAGGTGAATGGGCGTCCGCTTCTCCCTTTTATAGACCAAGGGAGGGCGGTTACAATAGGGTCGCACAGCGTTTCGCACAGTGATCGTGTACTACAGGCATGGCACCGGCGGTCTTGTCCCCGCACGTCTTAGTCTCCAGGCGCGAGTTGGTGGCGAGCTCCGATTCTCGCGGGCGGCATGGCGGCTTCTGTTGCCTATCCTGCTTTGACTTTGAGGGGGATGCTTCGGCTAATTCGAGGGTCCGGCCCCTGGGGGAAGGATGGGAGTTGGCGGCACAGGGTTGCGGGACATCACCGGCCTGTCCGCACAGTGCCACGCAGTCTGTCGCACAACAGCCGGGATGGCGGCACAGCATCGGGCATGGTCGCACAGCACCAGGGATGGTCACGTGATGCCAGAGTTGGCGGAGGGGACACAGCGCACACCGCCCGTACGGCGGCGCCGGTCATCGCGCGTCCTAGCGCGCGGTCCGTACGCGTTTCGAGGGTGCTCCCATGCCTTTTCGAGGGTCTCTCCACCAGGAGAGGACGAGAGTAGGTAGCACAGCCACGCGGACTGACACCAGCCTGTCCTCACAGTGTCCCACAGCGCTTGTATAGGGCCTGGAGTGGTTACACAGTGGTGGTGTCAGATGCCCAGGCCCCGTCGGCCGTGCGACGTGGAGGGGGATTCATTCTTGACTGGGATGTCCCGTCACGGGCCCGGAATTTAATGCCATCGTCAAAGGAGAAGCGGGGCGGGGCGCCACAGATCGAGAGGTGGCCTCGAGCGAGACGGGGCCGGTCGCTCGCTCGAGGGGGGTCGAGCCCCTCGAGCGAGGCGGAGACCTGCTCGAGGGGTCGGGACCCCCGAGCGAGGTGGAAACCCGCTCGAGGGGCCGATACCCTCGAGAGAGGCGGAGACCTACTTGAGGGGCCGATACCCTCGAGCGAGGCGGAAACCCGCTCGAGGGGCCGATGCCCTCAAGCGAGGCGGAGACCCGCTCGAGGGGCCGATGCCCTTCGAGCGAGGCGGAGACCGGGGGCGCCGGTGGATCTTCTTGATGAAGAGCCTTGGGCTGTTGTTGGGCCGTGGCAGGCCGTGGGCCGCCGCGTACCCCGAGGCGTTTTGTGGGGACTATCCCGTACGCTGTTGCGTTTAACGAGGGTGATTATCCCCTTAGTTAGGGGACCCTAATGACCATCCCCGACAAGATGAGAACGTTGTTTTCTGTCAAAGAATGAGATTACTCTGCTACATTGCTGGGGTATGTGAATGAAAATGCTTAAGTTAATCAAAGTTTGGACATTTTTATGTCAAAATGAATTCCAATCTTTTTCTCTCGTGCACAGCTTCCGTTGTTACTTAGTTAAGGGTTATTGTTTTTTCTGATTAAGTTGGAACCAAAGGGAAGATTTAACTAGAAAATGAAGTTTGAGTGGACGTTATGGGACGTCGTGACTATATTTACATTATTGTAAATAGTATGATGTGAAGTGTAATAAGTGAGAAGCATGTCTAATTTTGACCAAAGTTAAATTATACATGTGTATATTACAGAGTATGAAGGGATGTTTGTAAACACTTCCAGTGTCCTGAGTTCATATTCTGCATGATGGGAGAAGTTGAGCATAATACTTATGCTGGTCTATCCTGTATGACAGGAGAAATTTGAAAGAATTATCATGTATTATCAGGGGTAGTTTATGATGACTCGAAAATAAAGACGATCATTACATGAGGTACTTTGATCTCATAAAAGAATGTTTGGACAGAATGTATTTGTGGACATAGATTCGATAAAGAATGGCTGATTGTAACACATGTTTAATTGACTCGTGTCAGTTCAAGCATGTGTCTAGCAGATTGTAAGAATTTATTTCTGAATGTAATGAGTGAATACAAGTCAATTCCAGCATTTATATTTTAAGGAAGTTACCCGCATGGCGGGGAAAAGTTTAAGTTAATACTCGCATGGCGGGGTAAGATAGTACAGTAGTGTCCTCATCAGGAGTCCACTTTTAAGAGTTCATTTATGACATTGTCATCTTCTAACTAAAGTTGTTAATGACAATGTTATAAACATATATGATGAGTTCATGCATTAATTCTATTTCTACCCAACGGTGATGTAGAATTAATGTAGTAGTAAGATGAGACGAGACAACCCTTATGTGATAGAAGTATATCTTGCATAGCAAGAGAAGTTTGAGATAGTTCTTAAGCTATCTCAGAATTAATCGTGCACTTTAACAGTGTCATGGTCATGAGGCAATCAATGGGTTGATGTCAAAAGAGGAGAAATCCCAAAACCACACCATTTCTAAAGATGAAGGTGTAGAGTTAATTAACTGACTCTATACAAAAGCATGCGAGCACTCTAAATGAGTTGCTTGTTGTGAAGCAAGTAATGCTGGAAGACACATATTTCAAATATGTGTAGTGTGGCTAATTAGAAGGAGTCATTTTTAAAGTAAAAGGACAAAAGGAAGTTCTATACAAGTCATTATGTAAGTAGATATGCAAGTTTAACTTGCAGAAGTATATCAGATAATGTACTCTGTTAAGTTGTTGAAGTGTAACGAGTAATAAAGTGCTCCCTTATGAGTTAAGAAATAACTTTGTTTGCATGACACAATCATGTAAATGAAGAAAGTTAAGAAAAACTCCTCGTTCACAAAAGGTTTTGTTTAAGTTTCGAAATTATGGTGTTGAATCTTATGCCGTATTTCGAGGGGGAGAGATTATCCCTATTTTGAAAAGAAAAGATATGATCTATTACGTAATTGTGATCATCATGGGGAGTACAACGGTCATAATATTCGATACCCTTAAGAAAGAAATAGCTAAATTCTTGGAATTTCATATTTCTGATACGAAGATAGCGTTGTTGATCGGTATTTGTACTGATCAAGACAGAACAAACCCAAATAAGAAAGTTTAATGGTACGCCATTTTTACAAAAGATGAGACAATCTGGGGGAGCATGGTACACAGAGACCTAACTCCATCTAGAGGATGAAATGATGAGAAAAGGTGTGGTATCTTGAGAAATTTGTTTTGAGAAGTTTTTTTCTCACTACATGTTATAACTACACCAACAATGTCTAACATTGTGGTGCTAGCATTATTGTTTCACTTGTGACAACTTATTACCCCACATGTGGGGGACCATGGCATGTCCAGTACCTCCCGTAGCGACAAGAAGCAAAAGAGAAACCTGTCCTTCAGGATTCTACAGTACCATTGTCGCATATGAGAAGTCTTGGAAAATGAAATGAGATCTATGAGTACCAACATTGTTTTGGGACTTAGAAGAAGTTGTTAATGGAGTCAAAATAGTGAACTGTAATGGCCTAATGGGTCTAGGAAACTACATGTGACTCCAAAGGCAATGAGAATAAACATGATGCACGACTTATGTCAAAAGGCTTCATGCAAAGAAAAGAAATAAGTTACAATGAGACATTTTCTCATGTTAGGATTCTTCAGAATCATAATGTGAAGGTGACATTTCTCAACATAGAATAACATGACCAAAAGGTTTTGTCATGGATGGAAAAGAACATATGAGATGCTGCCCGAAGTAAGTTTTGGGTTTTAGTAAGAATCACGAGGACAATTGCATTTATGCAAAGTTTAAGAATTGGAAACATGTTTTCCTCATCATGTGTGTAGATGACATCCTTCTCTCTAGTAGTGATGCTAGTCTACTGTTGCAGACGAAGAAGTTATTGTCCTTAAAGCTTACAAGTTTACATATCTCAGTGAAGCATCATTCGTTTAAGGAATTGAAGTTCATTGAGATATAAGTAAAGGGGTATTAAGATTATCGCAAAGAGCATACTTAGAGAAGAATTCTAAAGAAACATAGTATGCATGCGAGTCAGCCTATGCCTGTTCATATGAAGTCAGGGGTAATAGTTTTGGAATTTTTCAAGGAACCAATATAAGATCGATCGAATGAAAGTGGTTCCATGTGCTTCAGCTGTTGGAAGCAGAGTCAATGCTCAAGAAAGAGTTTACCCTGACATAGCTCAAGTATCTGGGATATTTTGGCAGAAGTCCAATCCAGCTATAGATCACTGGAATGGAGTTAAAGAAAGACTTTGCAATCTAGCAAAGTGTTGTAAGCCTCATGCTAAGTAAGAAAGAAACACGTACTCTCAAAAGTTTGTGAGTAAAAGTAAGTGTGAAGGAAACATGTACTCACAAAAGGTTGTGAGTAAAAGGAACTAAGTTTTGGCGAGTTGTTTAGTGAAGCCCACAGTAGTAGCTAACACTCGGGCTTGGAGTTTTATTGTGGAAAAACTCCAAAGCAAGAAAGTTTTGATATTAAGGGTTATGTATACCTGAAGGTTTAGCATGATATGAGACGACAGAACAGACTAAATGGTTGAAGAAACCATTACCCGGAGTCGATAATGGTAGACATCAGCAATATACCATTAAAGTAGTTTTACTCCTATAACAACAAGTCAAGTGTGCTGCCAAACACATTGACATTAAGTTTATGTTGTAAAGGAGAAAATCCATAATCATTTTGATAGCATTGAGCATATAGGTACCAAGCAAGTGCTTGCGGATCCGCTTATCAAAGGTTTACCACCCAGTGTGTTGAGAGAACACACAGTCGACATGGGTTTTATGGTAGAGCCTATGATTTCTGGATTACTAAGGGCCCCAAGTTAAGATCCCTTCAGAATGTATAAGTGTATTGTGGCTGGTTAATCTAATTGTCATTACAGTTATGATGACCCATGTTTGGTATGTTTATTTGTGATGAAGTGGATGCCAAGCGAAAGTTAAGAAACATAAGTTGAGATCAAAGGGGAGAATGTTAGTATTGATCTCCACCAGTTGGCCCAAAGGGTGGGCCAACTGGGCCCTTGACTCGGCTCCCTGATCGGGGGAGCCCAACCCACTAGGGTGGCGGCCCCCATCGCACAGCACCATATAAGGGAGGTGGGGACCACGAGGTACAGTAACCCAAATGTGAGTCAGATCGTGCCCACTCGCCCCACCTGCCCTAACCCACCGATCAGGGAGAGCTGTGAGTGGCGGGAAGCGTCGCCGCCGTCCCGTATCGGCACTGCGCTTCACCGACGATCTACACGGTACTGCACTGCATCACCGGACTCCTCTGCACCGACGGGATCACCCTCTACTTCCTATACTCCACGGTGATTCTCCTCTCCTCTCTCCCTCTCGGTTAACCTCAAGAACCCATGTTTTATCATCACTGTTAAAGAGCTTTACCCACCGATCTACACCTACCGATCTACAACTAGTGATCCTAGAGATTTAAACATCCACAAGTACGCCATGTACGCCCGGCCGGCGCAGCAGCTTGGGAGACGCTGCGTGACGAGCGTGCGCGGGAGCCCGGTGTCCCTCGTGCACGATGCCGTGCACGTCGAGGGGGGAAGGTTCTTGGCCTGGCCATCACGCGGGTGCACGGGAAGGTCATCGAGTTCGACCTCGCCGCCGGTGACCATTGTTGTCACCGTCCTCCTTTTCATCACTGATACCATGGTCACCGTTGGTGCCATCGTCCTCCTCGATGGCATTGCTGCCGACATCATCATCGCCATTATCGTTGTCATTACCACCAGCGCGCTAGCTCACACATTAGCAGAACACAGACAAGCTGGCAGATTTCAATAAAACAACTGAAACATTCGAATCACTCAAAC
Source organism: Cenchrus fungigraminus (assembly GCA_036936925.1). Taxonomy (NCBI): domain Eukaryota; kingdom Viridiplantae; phylum Streptophyta; class Magnoliopsida; order Poales; family Poaceae; genus Cenchrus; species Cenchrus fungigraminus. The sequence continues at coordinate 41,090,580 of CM072769.1, read as the reverse complement.
AGATTCAACGACACCATCATATATATTACAATCAGAACAATCCAAATATACCATAAAGCTCTGCCTGCTAGTCAGGACCACAAAGCAGACATCGCTAAACTAAACTACCTCTCCACCATGGTGTAGCCCATGGCACGGTACTGATTGAGGAGGTCTTTCCTGACCTCCACCATGGCGTGCCCCTTAGCGAAATACTGGTCGAGGATGTCTTGCTCAAACTTGATCAGCGCCTGCATCCCAGCTTCTGCTTCGGCGGTGGCAGCTCGGAGCTCGGGATGCTTCGTGAGGAAGCTTTCGGAGGGGCGAGGTAGAGGCTTCCTGGGGGGACGATTCATCAGCTTCTTGATGTAAGCATCCGGAACCATCAGCGTCTTCATCGCGGTACCAGTAGCAGCCGGGTTGGCCTTTGCCGCCGCCGGCGGGAGGCTGCACGCCGGCGCTGCCGCTGCCTTGTTCCCCGATACGGCATCCACCTCCTCCTCCGCCGCCGCGGCTTTCTTGTTCGCCGATCCGGCATCCACCAACACCATCTTCTTCCCCGATCCGGTCTCCAGCAACTCCCTCGGTAACGCCGGCTGGTTATGAAGCCTCGTGCACGATGGTTCTATACCGAGTTGGAACTTGGAAGCGGAGGCCTAATTGGGCTGGAGCAACCATTAGCCCATCATCATCCAAGTTGGGCTTTGTCTCTTGTATGTGGGTCCAAAAAAAAAAGTGTGAGGCTGCAGCAGATGGGGATAAAAGAAAACATTATTGGTTTTTTTTTACCAAACGGCATTCTTTTTTACTATTATTATGAAGAGCAACATTACAAGCTCACCCTCAGAGAAGGTGAGAAATACAAGTCAGGTCCCAAAGGACACGTACACCTACATCTTCCGCGTACCCAAACACGTGTTGCGAAATGGTGGAGGAAGAGAGTAGCGTGTCGCTGCGTTGAACCTCGAGGAAGACGACGCAAACACCGGTGAGGACGTCACCGTTGACTGACGTTGACGACGGCGGGGCGGAAAAGGCCTCCTGCTTCTGAGAGCTGAGGTTGAGGAGGGGTCACTGAGACCACAAGCTTGGAGGTGAACGGTGGTAAAGCGGAGATGGAAGCCTGAATCTGAGTCCGAGGCAGTGGCGAATAGCCCTGGGCATTTGGTTCTAACCGAATCGATTGATTCGGTTCCTCGGTTCCCACACAAATTCGGTTCCCAAGAAATGAAGATTGATCGGTTCTTTTCAAAAGCAGGAACCGCACAAATTCAGTTTCGGTTAGTTCAGTTCGGTTCCGGTTATAACCGAGCTAACCGATTCATATTTTTTCATTTTCCCAACAACAGGAAATACAAAACCAAAAATGCAAAAAAAAATTCACACGCATGCCGAGCCGCCGGGCATGCCTCCACTGCTTCACCCTTCGCTGGAGGCAGAGCCACCGCTCTTGTAGCTGGTGGGAGGGAGGAGACGCCGCCGGATTGAGGAAGGGAGGAGGGGGCCGCCCTGCGCCGCCACCGGCTGGAGACTTGAGTCGGGGGATCTGAGGAACGAAGGTGGAGAGGAGCCACCTGCCGCCGGATTTGAGGAAGAGAGGGACGGAGGTGTAGCCCGCCGCCGGATTTAAGAGTGAGAGCTCAGAGGAGGGAAGGAGTCGAGCAGCCATAGCTGGCGGGGGCGACGGCAGGGAGGCGAAGGCGCTCATCTGCTGCTGCTTGTAGGCGGTGGCGTCGGGGAGGCGCAGGCGCGCAGCTTGGAGGCGGCGACGGCGTGTAGCGTGGGAGGGAGGGAGAGGAAATGAGTTAGGGTTAGGGTTGTGGGCCGGTGGAGAGCTTTATATCTATGGAGAGGTGGGGTGATCAGGAGTTGGGCCGGTGCTACATGGGCCGCCTTGGGCTGAAAATGGCTGATTCGATTTAGTGTTCGGTTCTTCCGGTTAACCGGGAACCGAACCGAACTAACAGAGCGAATTCAGTTCTGAGAAACAGGAACCGAACAGGGAACCGATTTTGTCGGTTCCGGTTCCTTTGGTTCCGGTTCCCGATTCTTCGGTTTCGGTTCCCGGTTCTTTGTGCCCAGGGCTAGTGGCGAATGCGAGAGCAGAGGGGGTTGTCAAGAATTTCTGCACTTAAAAAGGTGTTGGATGTGTTGTGCTACACCACGAGTCCACGACCCACGACGAACCTGCCGCGCACGCGCCGGGCACCCGGGCCTGGCGTACGCGGCGTACGGCCGGTGGTTGCTCCTCACGACCACGGCGGAGCAGCCAGACGCCCTTCTCCTCAGACCGCGGCGGCGCGAAGGCGATCTTCAGGACGATGCTATCCCTGACCCCTCCAGGGACCAAGGGCACGTGGAGTCGCCGCCGCAGGAGCACAGGACGCGGCCGCGGTCGGCGTCGTCCTGTTCGTGGCCGGCGACCATGGGGCGGGTGCCTTGTGAGCGGCGGAAGCGGGACGCCGGTGGCGGGGGGTTCAGGATCGTGTGACGCCGAGGTCGGCCCCGATCGACGAGCGCGAGCACGTATCCCGGGGAGAAGGGCGCGAGGGTGCATTTTGAGTTCGTCGTTTTCAGGAATGTTGCACCCGTGCACAAACAAAGGCGAGCTCACCCATCGGAATCAACCCGAAGCGCAGCACACCCTGCTCCTGCTGAACGACGTGGCACATCAACGAAAATGATGATGTGTCTGTCGGAGATCTCGCGGCCGGCGGGGTCGCTTGGTTCGGGGGCGCGGCACTGATCGCGGCCCTTCGCTTGGAACACAAGCATGCAGGGGTCGTTTTGCTGCCACGTCGTCACCATCTCCATGATTGTTGGCGAAACAGTACCCACATGTTCGTTCTCGGACGGACGGTTTGCAGAGAACATCGCACGCGTAGTACCCTTGCCAACCTGCAGAGGCCTCACGCGCACACACTGACACGGGAAAACAAACGTTCTCGGCTACGACGTCGCCGCAAGCCGACCGGTCAGCTGCTGCTGCACGGCGAGGCGGCGTCCCCGCTCTGGCACCGGCGCACTCGGCACGTACGCGCGTCGGCCCTGCTGCCACAAAGCAACCGCGCCGGATAACCTGGCGCACCAACGTCGCCGATGAGGCGATGACCGGGGAGCGGTTGCATTGCAGGCAGCTCGCGCGCATGGCGCCGCGGCTGGGCAGGAACAGGCGGGCCAGGTGCTCTGGCAGCTCTGCCCCGCCAACTGCCGAGATGCCGGCCAACCCAACCCTGCTGCCGCGCGCTCCACGGCGCCCGCCGCCCGGCGCGGCGCGTGACGCTGACGCCACCCTCCGCTGCGCCCTGTCGCCAAAAGCGGGGGCGCGTCGTGTACCCCACCCGGCTCATCTCCTCCAGCTTTTCTCTGCTCCCTCTGCCACCGGGGCTCGCGGTCTGTCGCCGGCCGCCGGCCGCCGGCACGTCTCCGCTACAAGCGCGCGAATATTCCTCACCGGTCACCACAAGTCCACAAGCGTCTTCTATCCAAACACAAAATTCGAATTCTGATTCTTTTTCACTGTATACACCAAGGCGTGCCCCCCGTGGATGCAATTCAAATAACGTTCGTTGCATACACGCTACTTTTTCAGTTTTGGTAAAAAAACTTGGAGTCCCTTTCCAAGCTTATCAGGAGTACTAAACGTAAATTAATTATATGGATGGACCGGAAATCACGAGACGAATTTATTAACACTAATTAAGATATTATTTACTGTAGCAAGATGTTGTCTAATCATGACATGATTAGGCTCGTTAGGTTCGTCTAAAAAATTCAGAAAGGTTTGCAAAATAGATTTTTTGTCATTAATCTACATTTAATACTCTTAATTAACGTCCGAAACTGATGTTGGGAAATTTTTTTCGAACTACACACGACGTTACAAATTCGAAACATAGATTTTGATTTGAACGTACGAATTCGGAAACTCGTTGCGCGGCAGCCCGCAGATCTCTTTCTCTGCCACGCGAGAACGGCCAAGAGAACTCGATCGAGCTCCTCACGAACGAGTTGGTCCGTCGTCCCACGTGTCCCCGCCACGTGTGCGCCACGACGGCGCGGCGAGCGCGCCGCCGCGTTCCGGGTCTACCTGCGCCGGAGAAGACGACGACGCGGGCCGCCGCGTGGAGGCGCGTCCCGCTCTCGGCCGCGGTCCATGGGTCTGGCGTGCCCGCGCTTGGTCCAGAACTCCAGATGCCTTGTCTGCCGCCGCCTCTGCTCTTGCCTTCGTGGCTCCCCCGGTCTGTTGCTGCGGGCGGCCTGCGTGCTGCGGTGCTGCCAGTTGAAAAAGGAGGAGCTCTCTCTCGCCTCTCGTCAGGCAGGTCAGAGGACACGGAATAAACGCAACAACTTTTCCTCGTCATCTCGCGTAGAGCCCCTCGCGGTGTCTTCTTTTTGCATCGGCGCCCCCTGCTGCTTCGATTCAGGATCTTCATCCTCCCTCCCAAAGGATAAGATGGCTTATGAAGGTTTGTTCCACCATGATCCATGACTCACGGAATCCAAACATATCAAGCTATGATATTGGTAACCTGAACGAAATTCGTGCGGATTCAAACATTACCTTTTTGACCGGATGACGGTACCATTTTTGCCGATGCAACAAAACACGCCATGTTTCACCGGAAAAGTGGTCGTTGTGACCCATGACATGAAGCGGTAATTGTCCCCCGCTTTTTATCCTAAAATATGCCGCGTGTTCACCGAAGACGGTCGTTCCACCCATGAAATTAAGTGATAATACCTTTGACTTTAGCCTGTGCATCCGAACACGGCAAGGAACTTTATTTTCCGCAGCCCTACGTGGGACATAAATACCACGCTCATATTGTCTTTTTGCAATCCATTAAAAATAGCATATGTTATGGATGGCATGTAATCCAAACTTCCATTGGAGCACCCATAAACACGAGGGGAAGGAAATATGAGGCACCCTCAAGCTTCAATGAATAAATATCTTACTTTTATGTTCCGATATACATGTCTCCGGTTCTGGTCGTTGCAACCATGACATAAACCATTAAATGTCCCACCTTTTATCAGTGTAGCGAAGCATGCCGCATGTTCCAAGAAACAAAGCGATAATCACTTAACTTTAGCCCGTGCATCGAACCCCTATGTAGGACTTGAATCGTGTCTTTTCCGCAACCCCTATGTGGGACTTGAATGCCACACTCGTGTTGACCCTTGCGATCCATTAAGGAAAGCTTATCCTACAAATGGCATGTAATCCAAACTCTCATTTCGAACATCCATAACACGCGGGGAGAGAGAATAAGGCACATGCAAGTTTCGCATATAAAGATCTTACTTTTACATTCCGATATATAGATCTAGTACGTGTTTAACCTTTCATCATGACGCGTCGTACTGCGAGAGGAAGTCGTTAATGTACCGAAAGACGTCTTCATCCAAAATAAGCGGCAGTCCAATTACTTCTGATCTTCATCGTGTGTCATCTATGACAGCATTGGCAAACCACTTACGTGCAAATGCAACGTTGCGCCACTTGAGTGCAACGCACCGGGCAACATAGCAATTCGTTAGTTGCAACGCCATTAGTGAAGTTGCAGATAAGCCCCTCGCCGTTGGAACGTTTGGGGGTGAATCGGCGTGCCCCCCCCCCCCCCCCCCCCCGAGGGGTTTCCCGCGAAATGGCAGGCCCCGGCGAGCAATGGGAGGAGAAGGGAACAGGCGCACGAGAGGGAGAGGAGGAAGGAGGCAGGCGACACCGCCGTACCGGAGGCCAGAGCGCCCCCAAAAAAGGCAAAGCGGAAAAAGCATCGTGAAATCACCCTCCCCCTTCCCTTCTCCTCCTACCCGAGCTGCAGAGAGAGAGAGAGAGAGGCCGGCACAGCACAGGAGGCGCAGGCGCATCTCCCCTTGCCGCCGTCCTTGCTCTGCTCCCCCGCCTGCGCCGGTCGGCTCTCTGCTCTGCCGGCGCGCGCAACAACCCACCCCTCCCGCCGATCGATCGGCCTGACCATGCGGGCATAGCCGCCACCACCACCCCACCCACCCCCGTCCTCCCTCCCTCCCGGTTGGCGTCGCCTTCCCCTGCCCCGATCCGCCTCCGCTGCCGCCTTCCTCTATATATACCCCCGCCAGCACCCGCCTCGGCGCCTCCGACCCCGTCCAAGAACCTTCCAGAACCCCTCCCCTCTCCTCCTCCCGAGCTCTCCGCGACCCGCCCCTCCCGGCTCCGACCGCGATGGCCGTCGCCGAGGCCGCCGCCACCGCCGACCACGCCGCGCCGCGCCCGGAGGAGGAGGCGCCCGGCGCCGGCGCCGGCTCCGACGCCGGCGAGCGCGAGATACGGGATCTGGAGGAGCTCCTCTCCAAGCTCAACCCCATGGCCGAGGAGTTCGTCCCGCCGTCCCTGACCTCCCCCGTCGCCGCTGCCGGCCCGGGGGGCGGTGCCCCCGCGACCCTCGCGCCCGCGCCGCTCTCCCCCGCCGCGTACGGGTACTACCCCGCCAACGGCGGCTTCGCGGTCGCCTCACCGGGCCACAGGGGCGTCGTCGGCTTCCCGGCCGTCGCCGATGGCCACGCCGGACGCGGCAGGGTAACCATCGATTCCGTTCCCTCCCTCTCCTCTGTTTCCGATGTCAACGTTTGGAGGTGAGGTGATGATGATCCGGTTTCCTCTTCCATTCCATGGCTCGCCTGGCCGCTGCAGAAGAAAGGGGGAGCAGCAGCAGGCTTCGGCGGCCACGGCCACCCCGGCAGGCGCCGGACCAACAGCCGCACCACCATGGCGCAGCGGGACGAGGTCATCCGCCGCACCGTCTACGTCTCCGACATCGATCACCAGGTCAGTCGCCGCACGGATCCGCACCCTCCCCGATCCATTTCGCTTGGTTCCGGCGTTTAATCGCATCAATTTGGAATTTTTTTCGATCCTACCTACTACCTATCCATCGATCGACCGATCTCTGATGCCAATTAGTTTTTTTTTTGCACTTGTCATGGTGATTATACAACTCCCGTTAGATTTGTGTTGGGTCACTTCTGCCCATGCGTGCTCCTGACCAGACCAGGAGGATGAGATCACGAGATCAGACGATGGATGCTGCGGGATGGCCCGATGGGGATGGGGGGATGGATACGAGCAGAGAGGTTGGGATGTAGCGCACGCCACCACGTACACGTAGGTGCTGCTGCTGCTACGAGTATGAGCCATCCTTTTTCTGTTGCTTTGGTAGATTTGGATGCCACTTTCTGCTAGTATGTTTTGCCACTGCAGGGCTACTTGTTCCGTGCGGAATCTGGAAAGCTGTATGCCCTGTTTTGCCTTTTATGTGCTTGGCTGTGCGGCAGGGGAGCCTTTGGAATAGTTCTTCTCTGATCAAATGTGCTTCATTTTTTCTTGGTTTCCCTGGTCACGTGCTTATGTCTGCAGCATGGATGGCAATTGTGTCATGGCATTTCTTGTTTATCATGTCACTGGTTCTAATATGGACGGTCTGATCACCTATATGGTAGGAGTTTCTTTACTAGGCAGTGTAACCTTCAAGAGCCCTGCTTTGATGTTCCTTTTATGGAGTGACACCAGGAAAAGACGATAAGTAACCAGACCATGCCCTGTTGTAGAGACTGCTAGAAATGCTAGGTTCCTCTGCTCTTTGAATTCCTTCAGTCAGTCCAGAATACCAAATATCATTGGGTGTAATTCAGAAGTTCTCCTATTTGGTGGAATAGCTATAGGCCATGTTTCACTGATTCCTGTTGGCGTGTCTCCGTTGTCGGTTCCTTTTCATGTTAGCCACGGAAGATCTTGACTTTAAAAGCTTGCAAGTCATATTGATGTCCCTGCTTGCTGTGGTGGTATCTGTTTGACTATTTGTAAGAATCAATATCAATGTACAGTCAGAGCTTCAAGTCATACCTCTCATATTTCTGTATTAGAAAGGAATGCCTATGTAATCGAGCTTTGCTATTGCAAGGTTTATGATGCATTATGGTCTGCAGTGCACGGTCATCTGTATTCCGTTATATGTATTTGTCCTTGTAGGATTTACTAGTAAGAACAGTAAAGATGTTACTTTGCAAAACACAACCTGACATGTGACATGGTCGCCTTTTGTAGGAAGAAATACTG